>OX123202.2:12150935-13546145 GCA_944739405.2 Euclidia mi
TGGTCTTATATGTAAACGCTATTGACAGTGCTATTGATACCGCTATTAAGGTCTCAACTACTAGATTCTCCTAGAACCAAGTCTAAGCTCTGTAAAGTTTGCTTCGATATTGTTGCTATTCTGTCAAGAAGAAAACGTTATTTTCATTTTTCCAACCACAAAATTAACGAAATTTCAATTCACACTTGAATTGCTAGAATATTAACTCTTTAATCCAGTAAACTATTGATATGGGTTAGTAGCATACGGACCAATGGCATTCGATGTTAAACAATTAATGTAGCTTGTCGATTTAGATGTTACTTGTAGAAGCAACTGATGAAAATGACACATTAAATTAACAATCAATCTAGCTCATAGTTATAGATGTTCCTTTCGTTGAAGCAACTCATGAAAGAAGAATGATATATGCAGAATATTTACCCATGGCTCCCCATCTTCCCCAGTGAGGAACTGCACTTGTTTCTTGCCATTCTTCTGAAATTTGGGCCTCTCGTCATCCTTGCTGATCTTTGAATCCCAGAGCTGCCATCGACGCACCTGTAACGTAAACACTGACTTTAATTAACAATTCTAGAGGCGAAAGACAAATAGCGAAAACCAGGAAAGCATTTTAGCAAGTTCTTTAAATAACATCGGGTTACATACAAGAAAGTTTTTAAGTGGAGGGCTTTGATTTTGAAACAATTTGTTTCAAAATCAAAGCCCTCCATAGGTTATTTAAAAAATGCAACGGCATTATTTGCCTTTGCGCAATTTCCAGTCAAGTTAGCACCAAAACTAGGGCTAATCTAGCAAAATTGAAATAAAAGTTGAATAATATATACTAGACACTTTTGCTTAGATCTAAACTAAAAAATCCTGTCACTGCTAAACCTGATTATACATAGCAGGGAAAGTGAGGACAATTAAGACCAAGGAGAAAATCAAAGAGCACGGATAAACTAATCTTGATTTGCCTCCAGCTATCATAAAACACTGTTGTCTATTATTTTATGGTCTGTATCATGGTGATCTAGATAAAGAAGAACTTGTCAATATCATACATAGACCCAGAAATGTATAATCACTAAATTATAGTGTTAAAGTCTTTAACGATCATAAAAATATTTCTATAATTCATAATTACAGGCACATTTTAATTTGCTTACATTTCACTTTAGGTTCGTACAAGAATTCCCTTCATCCCTTTCATAAAGGCAATGCGACATACGCGTTTGTGTATCACGAGATAGCCTTTTGCCATTTAAAAATAATATATTCCCAAATTAAAAATAAATAATAACAAATTTCCAAAATAAGTGATGTTGGCAATTTCGTACCTGTAAAACTAATATAAACTTTTTCCTTGCCATCAAATCGAAAAGCAGTTCTCAAGTCTCGAACTTCAAATGAAATATGTACTACTATTGGATAAGAGCCAGTCCAGAACCACTTGTTAAAATCAAAGCCACAATCACTGACATAATAATTGATAACTCAGTCACGACAAGAACGTAGGTACGGGAGCTGCACAAAAACAGGCCTTGAGCCAAATTGAAAGTTTAGCTCAACAAGTTACTAGACCACTTCTAAACTGGTACGGTTTCACGCATCAACCACTGTTAAATTATCCTTTTGTTTTACCGACAGGTAAGTCTAGTGCACAATTATGCAATTAAGTAGCTTTTTGTAGACGACAAGATTGATCGCTGACTCCACTGACAGGATGAATGTTATTTATTTTTGTAGTGCAACAGTGATTCATGAAAGTAGTGGAATAGAATCTTATAATTGACGACCGGTTGGCGCAGCGGGAGTGTAAGCGTCTGCTACGCCGAAGGTCGCGGGTTCGATTCCCGCTCAAGTCAAACATTTGTGTGCATGAACATGGATGTTTGTCTTGGTCTGGATGTTTCTATGTATAATATGTATGTATTTACAAAAAAAAGTATATATGTATGTTTATCCATTATCTAGTACCCATAGTACAAGCTCTGCTTAGTTTGGGACTAGATGGTGATGTGTGTAAGTGCTAGAAAATATTATATACATATAATTGTGATAAATAAAAATAAAATAAAACTTTTCATTTGAGTAAGCACAAGTTAATAATCAAGCTCAAGTTAGAAAAGGCAAAGTTGCACTTATCCTGTCAGTCTACGAACAATATTGCTGTCGAGAGAGGAAACAGCCTTAAAATAAATCAAATGATTAAATACCTTTTAAACATTTTAACGATATTGTATTACTAAGTTTCCTTATACATTTCTTCAATGGGTACATCAGTAGCAGCGATATCATAAAATTAATTGCAACAACAATGACAAGAATAGATTTCAACTCATTTGCAGTTATATTTAAATATATAAAGACATAAATTATGTTGATATTATTATAAAAAAAATTACAAATATTTAAATTGGACAATATAATTTGCCTAGCGCTGTAATAGAGCTCGAGGAATCCTCGCAAAAAACGTAAACAAAGCCTTTGTTACAACTGTGTAGTAATTACAACGTACTACAGACGGTGCGCGGTGTTGCCAACAGATTATTTATATTTATTCTTTTACAGTGACTCACAGAGCATCGGCCATTACGGGCCTCGTTTCGTTAGCTTATTTAATATAAATAAATCAAAACGACTAATAATCTTGAATGTATTTTGACATGTGGTTTGCAAATTGTAAGTTTTCGTTACCACCTGTGAAGATTAAAAAAGCGTATTTTCCATTTTCTTTTAAGTATACCGAATTTTAAATTATCCCATAAAAACTTGATTGTAACCATCCTATTCCTGTACACTCAGATCAGACAGAATATTCGCACCACTACGGAGTGCAGACACTCCTCTTCCAACCATCAAATCCAAATCCAATCATTCACATGCCATATGAAAAATTGTACGATCCGAACCCGGGAGTTTAAGGTCATTAGAAAGTGGAAGACCATTGTTGAAAGGACTGTTCTAAGAACAAGAAAAATCGCGCATTCAATAAACTCCTTTAGTACCTTCAAATGTAGACGAACACGTAGTAAATATAGATGTATAGTACAGATAAACGGATAACTTAGTAATGTCAGGCTATACAAGTCATGTTGTGACCGGGCGTAGAACGTCAAGGTTAAGAGTCTTGCTGCCTGACCTCTGAGCTGACCTTCAAGCCCACATTCATTAGCCGGGATATGCAATAGCTAATGGATAAAATACGACGTCTTGCAATTTCTGAACGATCACTCATTTAAAAGGTTAAGCTTGTGCTAATTATGAGCCGAAAAGGATTTCGATGTGTGGGTTACGTGACATCTCCAAATCCTTTTTAAGAAAGTCGCGCAATCAACGAGCGCCTGTTTTAAATAGATATATGCATATAGTGGTAATACTTTTGAAACCATTAGGTTTAATATTTGGGTGCCTTTGGGTGCCTTTAGGTGCCTTTTATGCCTTTATACAATTATTTTTTGTTTCAGTAATATACGGTACAGGACCTACATGTGAGCCCTGCGGTAGTCCAGATACATTACCTAATACCTACATAATTTATATTATAATTAGTAATATTCGTAACTAAAAAGCCATGATATTTTATTAACGTGTGGCAAAACCAAATCTTCAGGTAGTTAAGATATTCAACAACATGGGAATCGAATGATTTCAGCATGAATGGGTCGGCTCGTCCAGGGAAGTACTACCCTCTCGCAGAAAATGGACGTAAAGCAACAGTACCTAAACTGTTGCGTTTAATTCGGTGAGTGTGAGTGCCAGAGGCCCTATCCCCTATTCCTTCTCCCTCATCTCACTCCTTATCCTATCCCTTTTCCCAACTCCAAGGGGCGGCAACGCACTTGTGACTCCTGTGACTCCTGTCCATGGGCGGCGGTAATTGCTTACTATCAGGGTATCCGTCTGCTCGTTTGCCGCCTACTACTATAAAAAAAAAACACTTAAAAAATACAGTAATATTATAGGGTTGCCAGTCACCACCCACTTAGATACGAATTCCTGGTCGCGTAAAATTTAATTTTTGCACCGCCACCAATCATTACTGTTGACATATCACATAGGTATTAAAACTAATAAATCAAAACGTCCTTATCTAAAATTGACACTACAATAATCGCCATTTAAATGATAACATTCCTTAGCCAAACCCATAAGATATCACATGTATGATTGCACGCCTATGCAAGCAGCTGGTTCACATTCGCAGTACAATTTGCTCTTGAGTGTTCCAGAAGCATGGTTATTGAAGTTATTCACAGAAGTTATTTCTATATAGAGTTGGCGACGCGACAATATTCGTATTCACAACACGAAGTTATTTATTTAAAAAATATTAACACAGTCGAGTTACAAGTTTTGAGCGACAGGCTTGCTTGAGCATCTTCCTGTTGTTGCCTGTTTTTCTACATAAAGAAACTATGCCTATCACCATCTTCTAATTCTTAGGCATCATTCCCTTCTTCATCTTTTAGTTTTACGACATTACAGTTCGCCTTGACACTTTTCGTATTAATTCATGGGATCATGTTTTATTAATACGAATTGAAATTCCTGTAAACGTTAATTCAGGAGTCATTCTAACAATTGAGCTCGTTGGTTTCGCAGAACCATTGATATTGACTAGCTGGATTACGTCATGTCCACCTGCTCATATTCGTATACATCTTTGCATCTAGTTTGATGTCCATATTTTTCACCGATTTGTTGTTCGTGTGGTTTAACCTTATACTTAATAATGGTAAATTGTGAGATCCTATCAAGATTATGACTACCCTTATTATTGGATTACATTTTCAAGGAATTTTCAATCGCAGGACGAGGCGTGGAAAATGAGATCTGCGGCAATCTCTAGAAGGATATTTTACTGTGTGGCTATATGTTATATGTGCAGATCAGCTGGGGATTTCTTATTACAACGTCAAGTAATGTTATGAAAACCTTAATTTGCTTCATTTTCATCTCAGCCTATTTTGACACAAACATTTCTCAAGCGCAAATTGACCCACTGATATCAAAGCCTGAACCCATCCTCTCAGTACCTAGAAATAGCCATCAAAGTTGCTCAAAAGCAGTTTTTGTGAGCTTCTCACGTCTAAGAGATAATGACGTAGTTGAGTGGTCAAAGGTAAGATTACTTTCCCATAAACATGTTACAGAGCGAGCCCAGGTCGCTACATGACGATAGTAATGTCGTTTATAGAAAGTTAAATTACAGTAATCGTCTTATAAAGAATTTGCTAATAAAGATCATTATACACAGTTACATGTCAAAATAGAAACACAACATTGAACCACAAACTGTCCGCTTATAGGCTTATACTCTTTGTGAGGTGCGAAATTGGGCATTTTGGCTTATGTCGGTCGAATGTCAATCGCTATAATCTATCAAATTGATTTGGAATCATGCAAGTATTTGTATGTGTCTTCATAATGATGTATACTTACTTAGTCGACCTTCTTTACTTAAGTAAGTTGTAATTTTTTGTATGTTAACTATGTTTTAGAGTTTCAAACTTTCGTTTTATCTACGTTGTAGATAATTGGTTTTTCATAATACTGTATAGTGGGCCCGTACAAAGTTAAGTTGTGTTTTTGTATTTTAACTATGTTTGTGTGTTTAAAAATTTCTTTGTAGATAATTGGTGAAAGAAAGTATGAACGTAATGGCTAGCAAACGTGCCCTTGGATGTTTTTTTAAATTGCCTGAGACTTTTAGTCTTTAAGCTATGTCCATACCAAAAAAAAAACATTGAATCATGATTTCTGCACGGATGCGCCGCCGCTGCAAAGTATAGACTAAATGCTCTAATCTGATCCATATAAAAAATCAATAGATAAATATGTGATCGATTTGCATGCTGATGCGATCTATTACATCATTTATATCAATCCAAAAATACGTATGATCTATCAAATACCTTTTATTTTATTTTGCTATAGGTAATTCAAGTTTTAATTATTTCAAGAAATCATATCTTAACAACGTATCAAAAATTAAATCAATAATTGAATAATTTGCTGATTGCTCTAAATATGAGAGCTTCAAAATACGAGAACTATATCATATTGTGTTGATTTGATTAGATATATTTATTACTAGAATCGAAATTTAAACTCGTGTGAATGCAATTAAACCCGGAAACATTTAGCTATAGCGCATCGCTTTATTTACAAAAATATTAACACATGTAAAAATAAAAATGCTATCCATAAACAGAATATGCTGTAGTAACTTCTGAATAAAGTTTATGATATTTTGTTTCAGGACTTTTTTGTGAGTGTTGAGAGAAACTGAAGTGTCCACTTTCCGGGTATTTTAAAATAAAGGTAATAGCTGTTGAAAGAACCTTTAGGATATGATATTTGCAGTTTTAATGTTTTGCGTGTAAATCTATTCCCGAACATGGTAAATGCATCGGTGACTATGGCGCATGTAACAATGCCAAATCGTATATGCAGGTGCTCGAAACAAAGATACGTGCTACATAACCCAATAAGAAAATCTAAGCCCAAATACACATCATCTTTTAATATTCTGTACTATGTTTGCGTCCATTTGCCACAGAACTCTAAACTATTAGATCAATTTATATCTTTTGATTGTGTTCCAGGTACTATACATACAGATACACCATCAAACCCGCTAACCCGTAGGTACCACCTTTGCTGAGATACAGTAAACACGATTAAAATCTGGAAGGCCAGTTACTAAACTCAACGAAATACATCTCACGAACATATTAGGTATGTAACATATAAGTATGCACCATAGCATTAATTTAATCCTTTGTTTAATTAACACGCGATAACGGCCCCAGTATTGAATGCGCCTAAATAAGGAATGTTCACTCAAGGCTGACGATTTGATATGCAGATTGTCCATTCTAAGACACAAATGAGTGCAAACTCTTATAGGATATTGTAAATGAACATGGTCACGGTCAGAGACAGCTCCATGTGCCGATTCCAGTATGATTAAGTGCAAAACTAGCTTATTGTCTATGTTGTTTTTGTACTTATAAGTTTAAAAGCGATGAATGAAATTAGCAAATATAATAATGTCGTCCAGATTGAATTTTGCATCCACCGAAGCATCTCTAGATGAAATATACTAACTGCACGGAGTACACCATAGAACACAAGTGTTTCTGCAATATCTATTTTATCATTCTCGAGGTTTGCGCGAGGCGCCATTTGGACACAACCAGAGCTCTACGATATATACAGGGTGTCACAAGACCCATCACCAAGCCGAAGTCTACTCGTTGTGGACATCATGCCAAGTCATACTAACCAAAAATAAAATCTGGGAAACGATTTTTTTCTTAAGTTTTCACATATTTTAAACCGGAATTAAAAGCGCGCGCGTGCAATGCTCGAAATACCTACTTATCCATGGGGTCATGGGGCATCTAAAGAACATATTGGCGGGGTAAATGAATCGATTTTGTACCTAATTAGAAAAATTCCATACTAACTTTGAGCCTCAATATCTCCTGAACCATTCATTTCCCAGGTATGGTGCCCAAGTAAAAAATGTTCGTAGTGATTGGAACAACATGGGATTTCAGTTTTCGTTAAGGGTCTTATTACACCCTGTATATCGAAAAAGTCCGTGTGGGGGATTAATAATACAAAGTCACTACCCCATTTCATTTCGTAAAAGGCCACTACGGAAAATATACGAAGCAGTTAATATCTTGGCTAAGAGACAGAAAATTCGACATCAAACCCTATGGCTTCGTTCACACGGCCTACTGCACGTTTTTTTTGCAGTATACGTCTTAACGTATTAATAGTGGCACAT
The DNA here is from genome assembly GCA_944739405.2 of Euclidia mi. Taxonomy (NCBI): domain Eukaryota; kingdom Metazoa; phylum Arthropoda; class Insecta; order Lepidoptera; family Erebidae; genus Euclidia; species Euclidia mi. Next base: position 12,158,728 of record OX123202.2, read on the forward strand.
ACATTCTCTATAGAACCATTCACATGACGCTTGTACTGCAAAAAATCGTACACCGTTTATACGTGTAAACGAATACTCAACGGACTTGTCAAGCAAATCGAATGAACTTTAACGTATTCGGCTTGCAGTGGCACATAGTATAGTTCTGACGCGTTCACACGGCACGAAGTTCATACGTTTTTTTATCGATTTAGTATTTATTTATTTTTTATTTATTTATATATTTAAGTTACGGCTTACCAACTAAAAACATACAGAGCATTGACTTAAGAAAATACAAAATACACATCATTTATATTGTATGCTTTTAAATTAAAGGTAGGCACAACATTGTAATGTATGTAATATGTAATATGTTATCAAAACTTTCAATAGACAACGCCCTGTTTCTTAATTTATAAGATGTACCCAAAACCTTCTGCTCTGTCGGCGGCGAAACGTTTGCGCCTTCGATTGTACTAGTTATTCGTTTTTTACACGAAGGAAAATCTACCGTGTGAACACCCGAGTGATTGTACGTTAAAAAAACGAATACAAAGAAAACGTGCAGGATAATGTCGTGTGAACGAAGCCTATGCCAAATACCGTCTGGCCAGCGTATTATAGTAGAAACAATGCTCCTTTTGGGTGACAATGCTTGAAACGCAATTTCGGAGAGGCCTAAATCTAACAATGGACTGCAGAAGACTATAACTTCTTCTTCATCAGTGTTTCAAATTTTCTGTTCCCAAAACTTGGCTACGGTGACGTAACTTAAATCCTTGTTACCTGTTCCTCTCTCATCTTGCAGAAGAGCGTCTGCTTCTGCGTCTCGTCCAGCTCGGCCAGGATCTCGGGGTCCACCCACATGTCGCGCAGGATCTGCTGCAACATGGTGCCGACCCTGCCGACAACGGAAATATACCATCAAATCATGATGTTTCAAAAAAGACTGCGGGCTATGGATAGCGGATCACGTCTCGTCCAAAGTCAGTGTCTTGGATCGCGACCGGAACCTAGTGTGGTCCCGGTCGCGTACCACACTAGGATAATGATGATGATTATATACTTTCTGACTCCATTTGATGCCGTCCACCATTGACTAAATGTAAGGTACCTTAAAGCTTAAATGAGTCTTACAGGGAACTTTCTGGGAAGGTAAGAACTTTGGATATTGAACTTTATGCAAAAGCAGATGTATAGAGACAGACATTCTCTGCCAGTCAACCTCGGAGTGATGCAGAGCCAAAAATATACAAGATGCATTTGAAATCGTTTGATACCTTTGGTCATACTCATTTGCAAGGGCGTCACCAAGTGGGGGCAGAGGGGGGCAGCTGCCCCCTCCCCCTCACCTTCTCTCCCTAGAGATTCAAAAACCCATACGATTCATACTTTTCTCAGTACTTTTCACATTTTCAGGCAATTGGCGTGCGACGCCTCTGCTTATTTGACAATCTTCATGTCTATGCTATCCTTGCATTTAAGTTATTCCAACCACGTTAGGTCATACCTATACCTGAATAAACTCCAAAACAGTCAGGTATAGAGAGTGAAAGTGGTATAATTACAGTGTTTCCCCGCCGTGCCGGTCGGGCAGACTTCGTGATGACCTGCAATACATCTGTAATAGACGAGTTCCGGGTAACATGTAGTTGTGTACCCGTCGACCTTACTGACGGCGGTAGATACAACTTGACATAAATTTGCACATAATACAAATTGTTCATGATAAGAAGGCCGAGTATGTTTATAATACGGTTCATGGCGATTTACCTTTAATGGGTAGAAAGCAAAACATGTGTATATCGTACAGAATGGTGAAGTGGTTACGAGGATTCATGCTTTGAACTACGCTGAATACCAGCAATCCCCAACTCTACTAATATATAATAAAGCCGAAGATTTTGTTGGTTTGGTTGAACGCGCTAGTCTCAGGAACTACTTAGATAATTATACGATTTAAATAATTATTATTTTTATGTTCGATAGGCTATTTATCTAGGTTTCATAATATCACACTTTGAGCCCCGTGAGCGAAGAAATAGCCTTAAATAACTTGGGTCTAAACGCGAGCTTATCTATTATGAAATAAATCACAAAAGGTCTTCAAATTCTAGTTTCTGGCCATTACAGCAGTTCTTGTGGTGACGGATTAAGAATACGGACTGTCACCATCCCATATCATCCCATGGGTGTCGTAAGAGTCGACAGAGGAAGCATATTATGCAGAGAACAGCACAGTAAGAGAAGGAAAACTTGGTACAAACCCTTTACCAACCCGTTTGGCCAGCGTGGTATAGTAGGCCAATTCCTCCTTTCAAAGGAGAGGCCTAGTCCAGCAGTGGACTGTTAAAGGCTGATAATGATGACGATGATGACAGCAGTTCTAAAAACGGTAAGAAATAGTAGGTATTGACGCTAGAATTGTCTTACCATAATTTCAGAGAAATATTTAACTTAAAAAAATATATTGCAATGTGATTTATTTTTAAAATAATTAATTATGTCGTTAACTACAAACAAATATTTTGTTTTAAAAGCGTACTCTACGGCAGTAGTTTCAACACTTGTAAACTCGTTTATGTCTCGAGAGTGGACTTGTATGTCACCTGGAATTGATGGCTTTCGAAGAACAGATTATAATCTAATCTTCTTCCTAGCTTTCACAATAAATAATATTATAAAATTGCTACCTATTTCTTCACTCTTTAATCGCTAACAGCAGTTATCAACTCATTCGGTGGAAATGAAACGCCATTTTGAATTTGTGGATATTATGTCAATGTCCACCATAGTAAATGTTTATGTTTTGTTTGTCTTTAAACAAGACGTCTCTTTGCTACCAAGATAACACTACTACAGGGTCAGATAATATTTTCTGAAGTGCTTAGTACTTATTATTGGAAACACATATTCTTATACAAACAAAATAGCTCATCACGCAAACATAAAGCAAGTTTAAACGCACTCGTACTAGTTATTGTATGAAGGGACAAAAAAATCCTAATAAAATGCGGGTAATATGAAATAAGTAATATTAAAAAGACTGTTTCAAAACCTTTCTATTGTAACCTTTTCGTTTCTCGAAATGTTGGCCAACGATAATGCCTAGTCGCGATATGAAGTCATTGTCACAATTTCGCAAATACTGCAAAATGATTGCCGGTAACAATGTTCTTGTCCTTTTCACTAGCTTTTCGTTTATTTTAGCATAGTTTTGTGACTATTTCATTATTTTCTACGCTGTAGAATTAACTGCAAGGAAAAATTATTTATCATTAAATGATAAAAAAATATAACTAGGAAATAGAATAAAGAAATTCCATACTGAATTTATATTTTCGCATTATTTGTCCAACCTGTATAGCACGGGGCTTTTGAAACATCTTTTTTTTTTACCTCAAGTAATCTAATTGTTGAGAAACACAGTCATTATTTGAAATATTCCATTACAATGTTTGAACAGTCTAACTATTATCGCGACGAAACCTTATCGACTTTGTCCATGTTTGCTTTGGTCGTAACCGTTGAGCCCCTTTTATTTCCAAATGCGAGTTTAATACCTTCACACACTTTTTAGAAGATAAGGAGGCCTGGCAGGTGATCTCTACGCATCTGTTAACAGTATTTGGAGCTGAGCAAAAACTGTTTTTACCGTCTCAAACTGTTATATCAAATCCGGGAACACCTTAGTACTGATATACGCATACAATTGTGCAAGGCACTCATATTATCAAAATTAAATTATGCGGATACTGTATTTAGTGCATGTATAATTAGAAGAACACAAAAAATAATGCAGCGGGTACAGAATGCCTGTGCTCGATTCTGTTACAGCATCCCTCCTCGTACTCATGTCACCCCATTTCTGAACAGTGCGAATTTGATGAAGATGAGCACGCAGGCACCTTCATTTGGCATCATTACTGTTTAGTATTGTTTTATACAAAAAGCCGACATATCTTTTTGAGAAGTTGTCATGGTCTCGAGATATCAACCCATACTGTACAAGGGCAGCTACATATCTTTTAGTCACTGCGAAGCATAGAACGACTGCGTTTAAGGGCAGTTTCAGATATGCCGCTACTCGATGTTGGAATGACCTTCCGCCACCCCTGCGTAACCTAAAAACGGTACATACATTCCATACTTAGTTTAAACAAATCTTGATAAACAAACAAAAATTATCTACATGATTGTAAAAAAGCGGTTACTTACTTAATTGTATTGAATGGTACCTACACTGCTGAAGCATATTGTTTTACTTACCTATATATGTATATGTTTATATATATTTGTATCTGTTGATATTATATATATTTATCGACATAACATTCACTTATAATATATTATATTTAATATGTTGTTAACTATTTGTAATCATACAAGTAGCTATATAAGTTATAAATTAATGTCATGAGAACGACTTGTATTTACCTATAACTAGGCCCTGCGAGGATACCAGCGTTGTAAGGTAAACGGCCCAATAGCCGTGAAATTCTGAACTTCGCTGACTTTGCAGGTCTGCTATGTTAAGGTTAAAAGACTAACAAAAATGAAATTTACGGCAGTTTATAGACAATTTATTCTTGTTTTCGTATAATTTTATAGTTTTTGATATATATGACTGTAAGAATACTTTAATTTAAATAAAGTTTGAAAAGACCCATTTGTACCAGTATCCGGTAGATTTGTCCTAGTAAACGGCAGATTGTCCCAGATACCGGCAAATTTTAACCGCGAATTTGAACCGTATTTGCTTAATGTTAAAGTTTATAACATTTGAACTTTTTATTTATAAATATTGTGTAATGAAATTGTTATGAATTTAAAGGGGTCGAAGAAATGATATTTATTTTTATTGAAATGTATTTTAAAGAAAATCACGAGCAAGAATGAAAATTGTCGTAATAATAAATTTTATTTTATCTTTTCAACTTCTTTCTAAAATAAACTAAAACAAACAAAAGTATACCTACGTCACATTATTTTTGAACTTTTAAAATTACTGTAAGAAGAGAATTCTTACAGTAATTTTCATTGGATTAAAGTTAAACAACAAAATTGTTTTGTAGTTTTCTAAAAAGAGATCAAATCCTAACGTATAAAACAATGAACAACAGGTACATGAAAATATCGTATTCAATTAGTTTAATTACAATTTAGGTACAATTTATAGATTCGCAAGGCCCTTAGTTTCTTTAATAGAACAACTCACGCACTAGGGATAAATCCTGTGTCTTTACTAACATACAGCCAACGGGCACGATGAACATCCAGTATTGAATCTTCAACACTAGGCAAGTGCTGAGTGGCGAGGTGGCCTCTTAAACCGCGACGCCATCTGTGCAGTCAGCTCAACAACCACTCTTTGTTTGCCGAAACGTGGTCTCCTCTCTAAGACTTGTCTGCACCATCGGTCGTCGGTCCTTCGGCAGACGTGGCCAGCTCATTGCCACTTCAGACTGCTTATACGGCGAGCTTTGTCGGTGACTCGAGTTCTCTTCCTGATGACCTCGTTGCGAATTCTATCCTTTAGAGAGACTCCGAGCATAGCTCGATCCATAGCACGCTGAGTTATTATAAATCTATGGACCAGCACTACCGTGAGTGTCCAGATTTCGGCACCGTATATCATTACTGGTAGGACGCATTGGTCCAAGACTTTTGTTTTGAGGTCTTGGGATAGGCGACGAGAAGATCCGACGTAGCTTACCGAATGCTGCCCATACCAACTGAATCCACTTATCGATTTCCTTCTAGAAGCTGTGTCTACCTAACTGTATTATTTGTCCCAGGTAGACATACTGTTGCACAACTTCGAGCAAGGAACCATCAATGCAGATCGGTCTCAATACGATGTGTTCATTGAACATTACCTTCGTTTTAGCCAGGTTCATGCCAGGACCAATCCACCGGGAAGGCTTCATTAAGGTCGTACAGCATTCCGCTAAGCTCCTCCAACGTCTCTGCTAGTAGGACGATGTCGTCAGCAAATTGAAGGTGTGAGATGTACTCGCCGTTGATATTCGTTTTTCCCACTACAGTGTCTTGAAGACATCCTCAAGTGCGTTGGTGAACAGCTCGGAAGATATTACATCCCCTTGCCGAACTCCCCTACCCAACTCTATGGTGTATGTCCTGCTGTCTTGGATCTGAACAGTCATGGACGCCGGTCGGTTTCATACAAATATCTGAACACCTCGATATATCGCCAGCTAATGCTTCATCGTTGCAGGGTTTCAAGAACTGCCCAGGCTTCAATAGAGTCGAAAGCTTTCTCGTGGTCCACGAATGCCATACACAGCGGCTGGTTGTACTCATGGGGCCTTCGGTATGGATGTGGTCCATGATGATGAAACCTTTTCGAAACCCGGCTTGCACTGATGGTTGGAACTCGTCGAGTCCTTTGTTACAATCCTCAAGAACTACTTGTAGATATGGCTCAGGTGTGAAATGGGTCTGTAATCTTAATATATAAAATCCTTGCGTTACTGACTGACTGACAGACTAGCTACAGCCGAAACTATTGTGCGCAGGAAGCTGAAATTTTGCATGTATGTTCCTTAGAGACCGTAGGGGTGCACTAAAAAGGGATTGCCCGAAATTCCAAGGGATCGGCCAAAACGGGTAAATTTAAAAAAAAATCTTCAATAAAGTCTTGTCGCTTTTTTTGAAGAAAAGAGCCACCACACTACCTCTCCATGGCCGTAGTTTTGAGCCTTCGTGGATGACGGTATTGAAAAGACTTGCTAGCTCTCTCAAGGTTGTGTCTCCACCGGCTCTGAGGAGTTCTGCCGTGATGCCGTCATCACCAGGTGCTTTGTTTTTCCTAAGTTGCTCAAAGGCCATCCGTAACTCGCTCTATTCGGCATCCGGGATAGGTAACTTCGGTAAAGTGGCCCGTGGTCGAGGGCTCTGTGGTCGCCCCATTGGTCTGTCACGTTGAACTCATGTTTCAGTGGAACTCATCTTGCAGTTGAACTTATCTTGCAGTTAAACTCAACTTTGAGTTGAAGTCAACTTTGACATTGCATCATCAAAATCTAGTTGCCATATAGTATCAGAGTACTCGTCACTACGATTGAAACGAGCCCAAACTCGATGGGTTTGTGTCGTTTTATTGCGGATTTCCCATGGGCAATTTCCAGCTCCATCATGCGATGCGATTAGCTCTATACAAATTAAGAAATTGGAGCAGGGACCCTTTATTTTTTATTTTTTCATTATAAATAAGTATTTATACCTCGTAATAAAACACGTTTTGAAATATACACATCAAGCCCTTTCATATGACAGGATTTAGAATCAAGTGGTGTGGTGTACGTCCCAGCATCAGGCAAAATATATTATGTTATAAATTATAATACTCTACTACTACACTACTTCAGTTTCAAAGGATAATGAGACTTATTGCAAGGCATTAAGGTGCAGTAACGGGCTCCGGTGCAACGGGTAGCACGAAGTTAACTTGTGTACCAGTATCCGGTAAAAAGGGTATAATATTGCCGGGTACTGGGTCATGTAGGGGTTTCTGAGTCCCAGTAAATGTAATATGCCAAAATACTTATTATTTCATTAAATTTATCGCAGCTTATGGACTATATCGCTAGATAATTAACTCAAATATTTAAGCAAATAAACACTCTCACTGTGCCGCTATCTGCAGCAATATGATAAGCAAACCAATACAATGTGGTAGCTTCGTAGTTTAGTGACAGAACCTCGAAATTCCACAAAATTTGCGCACACCACACTTGCATTGTAGTATAGTTTTGCCACCATTAAAATTATTGACTAGCGTTAATATTATAATTATACGAAATAAGTTCAAGTATGTATTGCAATTCTCAAACTTTTATTATTTTTTGGTAGAAACCTAAAAAAATATAAAAACCGACTAGTTACCGGGTACCGGGCCACTGCCGGAATTACGTACGTTTACCTTACTTAGATTCCCCTACAACTATTGCTGACGCAGGTGCCTTATTTGTTCTCTTGTCTGTATCAACTTATTAATTTTATCTTGTCTTTTTTGTAAATTATGTAAGGAGAAACAAATAAAATATTTTGCTTTCTTTCTTTCTTTCTGTGGAATTTTCCAAACACATAATAATTTCAGCAACCACGTAGACTTTAAGCATTCTACCTGCGGTAAAAGCCGTTAAGTCTCGAATGCAATAACCATAACAATTTCTATTGGGTCTATCTTAATCGCAACATAGTGTTTTACTGACAGAAAAATACTTGAAGGGCATGCAATTAAAATTTAGTGTAATCTCAAAAATACTGTGAGTGCTCTTAGCGTACAGATACACTAGTATAGGCAATAGGCCACATTATCTTTAAAAATATTACGCCGACATGTACACCAACATTGTGATCTATCAAAAATTCGTACAACCACCTTCACATTAATGAAAAAAAGCTTTTTGTTCTTGGAAGCTAAAACAGAACACACGCCACAACAGCCATACAGTCACCGTTAGCGGTCGTGACGATGGCGGCGGTGCCTTTAATACTACGTTCCGGGTAAAACAAAGGGCGAATAACGCGAATACGTCGCAGGACGCATATCAATCGTGGCGCGACATGCATTATGCAAAACTTCAAGAACTTGCGTCTGCAGAACCAGACATATACACGATACGATATACCAGCACGTATTTGTACAGTTTACTACAAAAGTCGCTATAAAAAATGTTTTGCTGCATCTTTTGAGAATTAAAACTCTATTATTATTATTATTTATTTTATTTATAGTCTCACGCCTGTATCCCCGAAGGGGTAGGCAGAGGTGTAAATTTTTAGGTCCCACATTTTTACACCCACATTTCGCCATGAATTTTTAGGTTAGGTTAGGGGGCGAGCCTATTGCCGTTACTGAGTATTCGGAAAAACCCAGTAACACTGTTGCCCGACCCGGGAATCAAACCCGAGATCTCCGATCAGCAGTCGCATACGCTATCCACTGGACCACGGAGGCAGTATTTATTTTTAGTTATTTATTTTTGTAAATCATAAATTACTAGACTTCGGCCGCGCGGCTCCACCCGCGTGAATTATATATTACTATAGGACGCCAGCAGCTACGCCTGCATATTTTTTTAAATTTACCCGTTTTGGCCGATCCCGTGGGAATTTCGGGAAATCCCTTCTTAGTCCCCCCTACGGTCCCCAAAGAACATACGTGCCAAATTTCAGCTTCCTGCGCCCAATAGTTTCGGCTGTAGCGTGTCTGTCAGTCAGTCAGTAACGCAAGGATTTTATATATTAAGATTATGTACTTTAACAGGGGGGAGGGCCTCCCCGGAATAAAACTAACTATTGGTGAAAAGAGTACAAAAATCCGCTGAGAATTAAGGAAGGGGTTCAGAATTTCAGACAAGCAGCAAAGAGGATTTCGTTTTATTATAAAAATCGTACAAGATATTGAGAATAATAGGGTTGTTTCCAACTAGTCACATCAAACACTTTTAATGAAATGTCAAAAAACGACCTTTTGTCACAGATTACTAAATAGCTCTTTTGTACGTCGTTTGTATGAAATATGACATAGTGACGTCATATTTTTTTGCTGTCAAGTAGAATACTTATTATCAATAAATTGTCGATAAAAAATGTTAAATAAAGTTTTAACATTATTTGATGAATGGAACTACCATTATTTTGTCATGTTTAACTAGATAAAAATACTTGTATAATTTATTTCACTTGCAGGAAACTTCCCTATAGTTGAGACGATATAACCATTCAAAGTCATGTAAATGTACAAGGCCTTATGTAGCTATCTGTACTTGCTATATAGCACTTTATTACGGAGAAAAAGTTGTATACGAGCGTGCCTCATGATCATGATTAATGGCTTGGTCGATGGATGGGAAATGAAATTAACTTTATAATACTTTGTATACACCATCCAGTGATTCGCTAAGAAGAAAAAGTAAGATACAAGACGTCCTCTTTGATTAGCCGATTACACACATGGCACCCTGGTTCAAAAATAGGCAGAGCCTGTACAAATAACTGATAAATCTTATAGGTACCTACAAATATATTCTTAATTAGGTACATACTTGTTATATGTAGATAAATAGAAAATACATACAGTAGAAAAATTGTCCTGGGTGCTTCGTCGAACCCACAGCCTAAGGCTTAGTAGTCAGAGCCCAGTGGTTTCTTTGACTTGCATTTTGGTTTAGTAACAAGAGCAACAGACCAGTTAAATTAAAACAATATCATCATCATCATCAGCCCTTTATACTGTCCCACTGCTGGGCACGGGCCTCTTCACACTATGAGAAGGGTAAGGCCATAGTCCACCACGCTGGCCAAGTGCGGGTTGGCAAACTTCACATGTCTTTCGAGAACATTATGGAGAACTCTTAGACATGCAGACCGATAAGCAAGCGATAATTAACAATGTAATACGCACTTAACTCCGAAAAGTCATAGGTGCGTGCCGTGGATTCGAACCCGAGACCCACTACGTAGCAGTCTGTCGGTCTCTCCCCTCAGCTATCGCTGCTTGTACAATATCACGCAGGTTTATAAAATTGCTGGTATTTTGTATGCGGCAGGGTTCACGCGGCTTGGTCGGCGGCAGTGCCGGCGGCAATGCCGGCGGCTCTATCGCCGGCATTGTGTGTAGGAGCCTCAAGAAAGATGACGTGCCGAGCCTGATCGTGATTAAATGTTTTTATGCCAGTAAATAAGAAGATCTCAAATCTTCCCCTATTTGCTTCAATTCTTGACAACTCCTGCACAAGGAATAAATTCTGTGCCTCAGGGACTTCAATCAACGGGCGAAGAGGACATCCAAACTCGAAATAACAATTTCTGTCTCACAATGGGAATCGAACAATCGAACCCACGACACTCGGCGCAGCGTCAAGCGGCGAGGTGACCGCTTAAACCACTACGTCAACAGTGCAAGCACTCGCAATAAAAGCCGCCTTGTATCTACCATTTTTTATTTAATCTGAGAGTACTTACCGCTACCAGAACTTCAGTATTTCCATGCAGACTACCTCGACCGCCACTCAAACTACATTTAACACGAACGTTCAATGTGCCTGCGAGCCGACATGGTGTTACGTTTATCAAATATTCGACACACACGGTTTTACAGTAATTGCGTAAACTCGTGGCCACATTACGCGAATGTTATAACAACGTCAAATTAAATAACTTGATAAGAGCACTATGCGACGTCACGCCTGTAAAAGGTACAAGATTTTTTTATCTAACACTGCAGTGTGTCAAATATACATGTTAGTATTTATTGTGAGCTTAAGACGAATGAATATTTAATTTGTCAATATAAACCTTAAAGAGTGTTCATTTAACAAACAACAGTAAAAATGGGGATAAGCTCACAATCACGTGAGACTTAAACTAACTGATAATATTCCCCAAACTCTCTGCAAACTAAATTAAACACATCTCAACGCGCATTCGAGCGGCGTTTACCCGTTTTAAAGTAAGATCGTTCCAGAACTCCAAGCAGTGCAAAGAACGCTGGTCAGATCAGATCGAGGTGAGACGCCATTTGCCAAGCCCCTTGTCACCAGGCTGCAAGAAGTCCTGTGCCCAAAGCTAAAATAAAACCTCAAATTTATTACATAAAACGCCTTCCACCAAACCAACATTCAACTCATAAACCAAGCTCTTACATCAGTCCTCCCGTTAGCCTATTATCGCAAAATTTGGTAACAAACGAATACGTAGAAAAACGGATAATCCACACAGCAATCGGCAGCTCGTCAGTGAGTCTGACAAAGTATCGTGTCGGAGTGTTGCAACACTGCGTCGTGACGGATAACGCGCACAATATAGCTGCTATAACGCTGCTATAGTTCAAAAGTGAAGGTGACGCAAATGCCAGAGCTTTGTATTGTTCGCTGTGTTGTGACTTCGGACTTCGAGATTGAGTACTTGTGGGTAAAAAATATAGGTTTTATTTATTGTAATCCCTTTTAGCAGTGTGCTAGTAGACCTAAATACCGAAATCTGTCTCAAGTAGACAGATTTCGGTGTTATGCTGTCTATATAGCCCATTGCTGCCTCGTTGGTCTCGCGGCGTAAATGTGCGCGTGGGATTGGGAGGTCTCGGGTTCGATTCCCGGGTCGGGCAAAGTGTTATTGGGTTTTTTCGTTAGGAAATTCTCAGTAGCAGCACGGAGTCTGGTAATGTGCCCGGTACGGCAATAGGCTCGCCCCCAATTACGTGGAACCTAAAAATTCATGGCGAAATGTGGGTGTAATATTACACCTCTGCCTACCCCCTCGGGGATACAGGCGTGAGTCTATAAAATAAAAAATAAAAAAATATATATATAGCCCAATTCAGCCTTCTTCCAATGTTGTAAGCACGAATATTTTCAATACTTTCATTCTCAAGGGCAGAGACAACTAATTGGGGATTAAAAGACTTTTTTGCGTAGGTTCTTTGGCTCAAATCCATGATGCGCATCACTGACTTTTCGAAGTAAACTGCGCATTGATCAATTACATATATAGACATGTGCAGTCTGCTGAACCGCATTTGGTCTTTTTTTTTGTTTCTTCGCTGTGGAAATGCATTTACTCACGTATGTGGGACTCGACGGCTGGAGTACAAGGCCGCAATACCCACTAAAACCACAGCGTATACTTCAACGCCATTTTGGGGGCGCCAGGGGATCGCGTTAGCATTCTACCCTGACAAACTGCACTTGGTCTGCTGACTAAGTCTCAACCCTTTTCATAGTGAGAAGAGGCATGTGCCCAGAATTAAACAGTTTACAAACAGCGCTGATTTTATATCATTATTATTTCTACTTACAGTGCACAACTACGAGTACATTATGGCGTTCTACATCGGTGGTTTCCTATGAAGAAATATATTTATTGAACCATACCGTGTATATGAATAACAATGAACTGCAAAGTATTTGCAAAAAATTAAAGGTCAATCGCAATCTAACGAGTGCACAAATAGCAAAATGTTTTATATGCAAGTGGAACTACGGCACACCGTATCATGTGTTGTGGTTTGTTACATACAGGAGTTAACTTAATAGGACTTGTTACGAAACAAGAACTGAATATTATACTAGGCAATCCCGTAGATTTATAATACTTTAGAAAATTTATCAAAATGGGTAGTGGTAATAAGACATTTGAAAGAACCATGACTTATAAAAGTTATTCGTGCGTAATCTTAATATATAAAATCCTTGCGTTACCGACTGACTGACAGACACGCTACAGCTGAAACTATTGGGCGCAGGAAGCTGAAATTTGGCATGTATGTTCCTTGGGGACCGTAGGGGTGCACTAAGAAGGGATTTCCCGAAATTCTCACAGGATCGTCCAAAACGGGTAAATTTTAAAAAATTGCAGGCGTAGCTGCTGGCGTCCTCTAGTAAATTGATAATTCTCGTTTGTCCAGTGCGTCGCCTAGTTCGTTAAGCCGTCAGTATCAACTGCCTTGAAGATCTTTTTCAGCTATGGAGAGATAGTATTACGCTCATAGCGAGACTTGGCTTGCCGTTCGTAACAGATCGGTAAAGTTAAGCAACGCTTGCACAGGTCACCACTTGGATGGGTGACCGTGTGTGACATTTACATCTGAGCGCTACCGTGCTTCGGAGGGTAAATAAAGCTGTCGGTCCCGGTTCTTGTCTAAGGATAAGAATCGTTGGGCCATGTCGGAGGCCTTCGGGCGGCCTAAAAACTCCGACACCAGAGTTGGCCACACACTCACACGAAAAAATAAACAAACAGTATTTACCCGTGAATATTATACTGACACTGATCTTAGCCCTAGAATGTAGCTATAACTGCGGATTGCGTAGATCAGCCGGCTTTCTGGAATAGCTAATATTCTGTTAAATCTGGTAAGACCAGAAGCTTGACCAGAGGTTGCATCCAAGATTTGCAACCGGAATCAAGCTGCGCGACGACGACAATTTTTGTGATGTCTTTTTAGGGTTCCGTACCTAAAAGGTAAAAATCGGAACCCTATTACTAAGCCTCCGCTGTCTGTCTGTCTGTCTGTCTGTCTGTCACCAGGCTGTATCTCATAAACCGTGATAGCTAGAAAGCTGAAATTTTCAAATATTATGTATTTCGGTTGCCGCTATAACAACAAATACTAAAAATAAAAAAAATTAAAATATTAAGGGGGGGTCCCATACAATAAACGTGTTTTTTTTTCGTATTTTTGCTCAAAATTACTAACGGTAACCGGTAGACGCTTAAAATTTTCACGGAATATGTAGTTGTATATTACCTTTAATAAATAAATAATTAAATTAAAAAAAGTAAATAATAAAGGGGGGCTCCCATACAACAAACGTAATTTTTAAGCAATTTGTTACTCGATCTTAATAAACAAGTAGAAACTTAAAAAATATTTAAGTATATATACAACAAACGTGATTTTCTTTTATAGATGATGGTACGGAACCCTTCGTGCGCGAGTCCGACTCGCACTTGCCCAATTTTTTTTATAGTAATAGGCGGCAAACGAGCAGACGGATCGCCTGATGGTAAGCAATTACCGCCGCCATGAACACAAGCAACACCACAGGAGTCACGAGTGTGTTGCCGCCCCTTGGGGTTGGGGAAAGGGATAGGATGAAGAGTGGGATGAGGGTGAAGGAATAGGGGATACGGCCTCCGGCACTCTCACTCACCGAACGAAACGCAACAATTTAAGTACTGTTACTTAATGACAATTTTGCTGTGAGAGGCTACCCTCTCACGTACAAGTACTACTACTTCCCCGGTCGAGCCGGCAAATTCATGCTGAAATCAGCAAGGCTCTACTACCTGCAACTGCAAATGTGACAAAACGTGACAAATACTTTATGACTCTTAAACCGTTCTCTCAATAGTTGCTCTTTACATTTTCTGAATAGACAATCTCAATAAAAATAAAAAGCGATTAGCCGTAAACCTAGTAGCGAAACCTAGATCTCATTCCACATCAGCATAATCGCAAAATAATGCCACAACAACTACGCAGTCCCCAGTAATACCTACTTACGATATACAAATATACAAGTACAACCAAGTACCAGCCAACATAATAATGAATAATAACCTTGATATCCTTGTGTACATTTAAAGTCCAACACATATGCATGCAAAGCTTCTACGCACTGTACATAAAAGCATGCACATTTACACAGAAGTATTCGCACAATAGGGTTATTTCCAACTAGTCAAATCAAGCACTTTTTATGATGTCAAAAACGACCTTTCCTACGGCGTTTGTATGAAATAAGACCTAGTGACGTCATAGATTTTTGCTGTCAAATAGAATACTTATTATCAATAAATTGTCGATAAAAAATGTTAAATGTAGTTTTGACACTCATTGATGAATGAAACTACCATTATTTTGACATATTTCAGTGGATAAAAATACTTGTAAAATTTATTTCACTTGCAGGAAACTTCCCTATTCGCACATGACTGTATTACCTACTATCATCATCTATATCTATACTAATATAATAAAGCGGAAGAGTTTGTTTGTTTGTTTGTTTGTTTGAACACGCTAATCTCAGGAACTACCGGTCGGATCTGAAAAATTCTTTTTGTATACGATAGCCCAGTTATTCCGGAAGGCTATAGGCTATATAACATAACGCTTCGACCCTTCGGGGCCGGGCAAAAGGCTAAAAAGGCTAAAACATAATGTCGGCTAATCTCGGGAACTAGCAGTCGGATTTAAAAAATTGTTATTGCCTATGATAGGCCAATTATTCCGAAAGGCAATAGGCTATATAAGATTACGCCACAACTTTAGGGGCCAGACAAAAATAATAAAATGGTCAAACGAGAAGGGGGAGGGTTGGGTCAAAAGCCAAAAAAGGCTAAACGAATAGGATACAATCTATATGGGTATCGTTTTCGAGATTTTCGGAACGCTGATTAATAATATGAAATTTATTTAGTGATCCAAGATGGCGGACGGGAAATCAAAGATGGCGGGTGAGAAAATTTTAAATATCAATATAGGTATCGCCTTCGATATTTTAAGGGGTGGAGAGTCGAAATACAACATCTATTTTGTAATCAAAGATGGCGGATGGGCAATCAAAGATGGCGGATGGGAAAATTTAAAAAAATCAATATTGGTATCGTCTCCGATGATTAAAGGGATGGGGAATCCAAATACAACATCTATTTCGTGATTCAAGATGGCGGATGGGAAATCAAAAATGGCGGATGGGAAAAAATTCAAAAATCAATATGGGTATCGTCTCTGATGATTTAAGGGATGGTGAATCCAAATACAACATCTATTTCGTGATCAAAGATGGCGGATAGGAAATCAAAGATGGCGGACGGGATTTTTTTTCAAAGTCGATATGGGTATCGTCACCGATATTTAAAGGGATGGGGAATCCAAATCCGACATCTATTTCGTGATCAAAGATGGCGGATGGGATTTTTTTTTAAAATCAATATGGGTATCGTCTCCGATGTTTGAAGGGATGGGGAATCCAAACACAACATCTATTTCGTGATTCAAGATGGCGGATGGGAAATCAAAGATGGCGGATGGGAAAATTTTTAAAAATCAATATGGGTATCGTCTCTGATGATTTAAGGGATGGTGAATCCAAATACATCATCTATTTCGTGATCAAAGATGGCGGATAGGAAATCAAAGATGGCCGCCGGGTTTTTTTTTTAAGTCGATATGGGTATCGTCTCCGATATTTTAAGGAATGGGGAATTCAATATTATATAAAAATCTATGTTTGTTTTGCATCATTTATAGACCCTGGAATGATAAGAGATTAAGCGCTAAGTCAATGGTAACTTTGGAAAAGGGGCTTGGAAAAAGGGAATTAAATAAAAACTCTTAAAAAGGCGATACGGAGTTCGCTGGGTCAGCTAGTACATAAATAAAATTGGAGTGTCTGTTTGTAATATTAAAATAACCGCATTTTACTAATTGGATATGGATGTATACACGGTACATAAAATCAAATTACATTTTTTACAATTTTTGTCTGTCTGTCTGTTTGTTCTCGCTAATCTCTGGAACGGCTGGACCTATTTTGACGGGACTTGCACTGGCGGACTAGCTGATGTACCAAGGAGTAACTTAGGCTATAAATTAAACGCGGGTGAAACCGCGGGAAACAGCGTTTTTTTTTCTGCCGATCAAATTGACTCCATGCTGTCTGATGTTAAGCAGTCAGTGAAGTCCCATAGTGATGGCCATCATCCCAGCAGCCAGCATGGCATTATGGCATGATGGCCCTCACCTTGACGGCCTTGAGAAAAGCTTTTTCACGCCCCGCTTAAAGGACTCAGGATCATAAGTGGAGGGAAACACGTGGGCTGGTAAAGAGTTCCATATCTTAATGGTACGGCAGAGATAAGAGGCGCCGAACCGTTTGGTGCGTGACGGCATCTGTTCTACCGTGTAAGAGTGAACCTCAACCCAGCACGTGTCGTTCGGGATAGGAAAGGAGAGGGTGGGATTAGTTAAAAGAGCTCTTCGGAGCACTCACCGTGATAGATGCGCAAGAAGACAGCCATTGAGGCCACGTCTCTGCGTAATTTCAGTGACTCAAGAGTCTTAGTGGCCTCTGGATCCCCAATGATACGGACAGCACGCCGCTGCAACCTATCGAGGGCGTCCAATAAGTACTGAGCGGAGCCATTCCAAAGGTGAGAGCAGTATTCCACGCAGGAGCGAACCTGAGTCTTGTATAACAGACACAACTGCTCCGGCGTGAAAAACCTCCTCACCTTGTTCAGGACTCCGAGTTCCTGAGATGCGGATTTGATGACACCCTCGATGTAGTTCTTCTGGTTGAGATTTCTACGTATGTCCATATCTAGGATATTGAGGCTGTCTTGAATGTAGTGTAGGTAGTGGAGTGTCCAGAAGAGAGGGATGGGGAAGGAATAGAGATACCTTGGCTGCTAGCTAGTCAATAATATATAATTACACAAAAGTCTTCCGAGTCTGACTGTCAGAAAACTCAGAAAAGACACGGGCGAAACTATCGGCGCAAGAAGCTCAAACTAGGCCTATGTATGTTTATTGGGGGGGGGGGAACTAAGGAGGATCGAGAAGAGATGGTAAAATTTGAAATATAGCTGCATCCTCTAGTACAGTATAAACGCGAAATAATGTGTTGATAGATGTATATATATTTGTTTGTTATATAATTATGTTTGTTACTCATTTACGAGAAAACTTCGGAACGGATTCAAATGAAGGTTATAATACTAAAGTTAGAGATACAGAGTAACTCATACGATATCTTCTCCCCGATAATGAACACCTACTCTAGCAAAATCGCAAGCAGAAGCAAGTACATAAATATAAAATTATTAAGCGGCTCTTAATCGTGCAATGTGGTCGCGGAGAAAATCGGTCCACGACCACAACCGATGCAAGACGGTCGAAGCATCGGCAACAAATAGGGCATTAATATCCTCTAAATAATTTTGTATGATGCATACAAATCGCGAAAGTTTAAAATCAACTAGTACATAACATTAAGCAGACATACACAAAGGTTCTACATACATATTAATTACATACAAAGCTCATGCAGTACGTTAGCCTTGACCTCTAGGCCACGCTAGGCGGTCACCCACTCGACGCAGACTTTCTTCAACCACATTACGTTAAAAGCATTCGAGAGCCTGTTCATGATGTAACCCCACTCGAAGTGATCGATTAAGTTTTATAATAATGCATTCTCGAATTTATAGGCATTTTAAAAGACAACCTCATTACCGAGTACCTAATAGGAAACCAATATTTCTATAAGCATACTAAATTGTACGATCTTTTTACAAGCTATGTAAAATCAACTCATATTTGTATTGTAACATACAAAATTATAATTTACCCATAGCATATTTAAGACGCTACCTCGGAAATGTATGCCCTTTTTGATTACCGATTTTGAAGCAGTGAGACACACCAGCAAAGTGTAAATTTTATATATTATTTATCAGGTCTTTATCTAGGGACTCCTTGGACAGATACACGATTGGAAGATTTTCGCTCGATAGAATTTTAATTTGAAAAACATGTTTCCTCTAAATATGGATATTTAAAAAAATACTAACTTTTCGCCTTGAAATTGTTACTCACCCAAAGAAAAGCTAGTTTAATAGGGACTGGTTGAACGAATTGTCTCTAAAACGATTATTACTTGAGTTATGAACGAAATAAAATTTCAGACAGTTTCGTGATGGCATGCCATGTTAAAAACCGTGCGACATTAGACTCTGCACGATTTTTTGACCTTCGAGGTAGCCTCATAATATTATATTACCTACCCATAGTTAGTACTATTAATTATTCTGTGCCCATAGGAGATTTCACTCCTTGCATCTTGACTCCTTTAAGCTTTTGTTCGTCGCCACCGATCTCCAATATTTGTGTACTAAAAAAACGCAACACCATCAAAAATAGAATGACTCTGGCAAGTTTATTAATTTCTATAATATCAATTTCAGTCATATTTTTTTTATATATATTTAAGTTATCCGACAAAAAACCAAAATTATCGACATAGAGCAGCTCATAAAATCGGTAAGCTCAAGTTGCAGTGGGCTGGCCATATCTGTAGAAGGACTGATGGCCGATGGAGCAAGCGTGTTCAAGTGGAGACCACGCCTCGGCAAGCGTAAGGTAGGGCGGCCCCCGGCTAGGTGGGCCGACGACCTGAAAAAGGTGGCTGGGACGGACTGGATGCGGCAGGCTAAGGACCTGCCAGGAGACCAGGAGAGGCCTATGACCAGCAGTGGACTGCGATAGGCTGATTGATTGAAAATTTTATGGTATTATAAGGACGCTTATTTGGATACAGTTCTTTTTCAACAAAACAACTAATATTTGTCGGTAATATGGCAATGATCTATATAGATCCACATTAATATTCTTTTTTTTTACTTTCAGTAGCCGCAGTGTTCGCTGTAAGTTATTATTAATATACAGGTCGAGGCTATTCCACTATCCTAACGTCATTGCGCCACCGCAGGTAGGTACTGTGAAATAAGTAACATTGAAGTACCTGTTACTTTAATTAATATACGTACTGATATTATAACTGAAGTAGTCGTGCCCCGCGGTTGCACCTCCCACACATCGACCATCGTATCGCATCGCTTTCTATATAAAATACTTCCAAAGAACTTTTCTTTTTGTTTTAGGTTTTCCTAAAGATCGTAACGGGATGTTACACAACCTGTAGCCGTCCTCATGAATGCGGCTATCGTATACAAAATATATCAAGCTGAAGGGTAATACCAGAGATTAGCACATTCAAACTAATAAACTCATCATCATCTTCCTAGCGTCATCCAGGTTACATCCATGACAAGGCGGCCAAGAAGCTCCGCACCCCCAGCTCCACTGCAGTGGTACTAACGCTGCAACCAGCAGCGCTGGAGCGGGGGACCACGTACGCGGAGCTTCTCAAGAAGGCGCGTGGGGCTATCGACCCCACCAAGCTGGGAATAACGGCGGGCCTCCGGTGTAAGATAACACAGACCGGGGCCCGCCTCATCGAGGTGCCTGGGGCCGGTAGCGCCCAGCAGGCAGACGCTTTGGCCTCGAGCCTCCGCGACCTCCTTCCAGCGGAGGAAGTGAAAATCTCCAGGCCCCAAAAGTGCGCCGAGGTGCGAATCGGGGGCCTGGATGATTCAATTATCGTCGAAGAGGTCGTTGCCGCGGTTGCCAAGGCCGGGGAATGTCCCCCGGAGCAAATCCGGTGCGGCCCAATTCGTCCGGGCCGTGCCGGTATGGGCACGGCAATAGTTACCTGCCCCGTGGCTGTGGCCAAGAAGTTGGCCGATGGCCGTCGCGTTTTAATCGGATGGGTGTCGGCGCAAGTGCGGCTCCTGAAGCCGAAACCGCAGAGGTGCTTCCGCTGCCTCAGCGGTGGCCACGTTGGCGCAAAGTGCACCTCTGCGGTCGACTGCAGTGGCCGCTGTTTTAGGTGCGGCCGGCTCGGCCATTTGGCCGGCAGTTGTGAAGCCCCGCCACACTGCGTTTTGTGTGCGGCGGCGGGCAAGCCGGCCGATCATAGGGCCGGCACAAAGAGTTGCGTCGCACCCAAGAAGAAGCAGGGCGCAAAGGACGGCCAGTCGGCCAACAAGGGCGCCACTCCCGTGGCCAGTAAAGCGCCGGAAGAAATGGACCACCAATAATGGCTCCACATCTGCGCATCCTGCAGACGAATTTAAACCACTGCGCCAGGGCTCAGGATCTTCTTCTCCAGAGCATGGCGCAGTGGTCAATCAACGTCGCCCTTGTCGCCGAGCTGTATTTTATCCCCCCCCCGTGATAATTGGGTGGGGGACCTCAGCGGCTTGGTGGCGCTAATCTCGTTAGCCGCCGCCCGCACCCCGTCCTTTGAGAACATCTACCGAGGGCGGGGCTGCGTCGCAGCACTCGTAAAGGATACGGTTGTGGTGGGTGGCTACTTCTCACCCAACCGTTCCCTCGCCGACTTCGAGGAATATCTCCTCGAATTGAACGTCGTCGTCGCTCGCAGCCGTCCTCGCGCCGTGCTCTTCGCCGGGGACCTCAACGCCAAGTCTACGGCTTGGCCTGCGCAAGATTTGCGTCGCAGCGCGCCGCCAGTACGCCCGGTTTCGCAGGAGGCGTCGCCGCCCTCCCGATTTTACTGTCCGGGAGGCGGCATTGTACGAGGAGTACAGAGCGGCCAAAAATAACTTGAAAGAGGCCATCTGGCGGGCCAAGCAAGACGCCCGCCAGGAATTGCTGGAGACCCTCAACCGAGATCCGTGGGGGCGCCCATATTTGATGGTCAGGAACAAATTACGTTCCTGGGCGCCCCCTCTAACGGAAAGTCTCCGGCCAGAGCTGGTCGAAGATGTTGTGGCCGCTCTGTTCCCGTCGCGGGCGGAACATATCCCTCCGCCCATGACGGCGCCGCCTTCCGAGGCAGCCAACGCGGACATAGACGACGTTCCCGAGGTGACTCGGGTAGAACTCCGAGCGGCGGTGTTGAGGATTAAAAACACCGCCCCAGGACCCGACGGCATTCCTGGCCGAGCGTGGGTCCTGGCAATGGAGGAGCTCGGACCCCGACTGGGGAGACTCCTCACAGCGTGCCTTGAGGGGGGCCAGTTTTCACGAGCCTGGAAAACGGGGAAACTGGTCCTCATCAGAAAGGCAGGGCGCCCGGCGGACAGCCCGTCCGCCTATCGGCCCATAGTGTTGTTGGGCGAGGTCGCGAAGATCTTTGAACATATCATCGCGGAGCGCCTCGTCCACCACTTTACCACGGTGGGCCCGGATTTGGCGGACGTGCAGTTTGGTTTCCGCCGAGGGCGCTCTACAATAGACGCGATAAGATCAATGAGGAGTCTGGCGGAGGAAGAGGTTTCCCGGGGTGGGGTGGTCCTGGCGGTGTCTCTTGACATCGCCAACGCCCTCAACACCCTGCCCTGGAGTTGTATTCGTGAGGCACTCAATTATCACCGAGTGCCTCCCTACCTCCGCCGCATAGTCGGGGATTATCTTAATGATAGAGGAATTATCTACCCGAGTCATCTCGGTATTAGTCGGCGAGTTATGTCGTGCGGTGTTCCGCAGGGGTCGGTTCTCGGCCCCCTTCTGTGGAACATCGGCTACGACTGTGTGCTGCGCGGTACGCTCCTCCCTGGCGTGGGTGTCACTTGTTACGCCGACGACACCCTCGTCACTGCGAGTGATAAGACGTACCGGGCGGCGGCTATAAGGGCGACCGCTGGGGTCGCACAAGTCGTTGGAAGGATCCGGCGTTTGGGCCTAGAGGTGGCCCTGTCTAAATCCGAGGCCATTTGTTTCCACGGGCCTCGGAATCGGCCACCCGCAGGGGCCCACATTATGGTAGGAGGGGTCACCATCGGCATCGGGAAGAGCCAAAAATATCTCGGGCTCGTACTCGATAGCCGATGGGATTTCCGTGAACACTTCAGACGCTTGGCCCCCAAACTTCTCGGGGCGGCAGCAGGTTTGTCACGACTGCTGCCCAATCTCGGGGGGCCAACCGCCTCCTGTCGGAGGCTCTACGAAGGAGTCGTGCGGTCCATGGCCCTTTATGGGGCCCCGATATGGGCGCACGACCTGACGGCCCACAATATCACGGCGCTTCGCGCACCGCAGCGCGCCATGGCCGTCAGGTTGATACGAGGCTACCGCACGGTCTCCTTCGAGACAGCGAGCCTCCTAGCCGGATCACCGCCCTGGGATCTGGAAGCTGAGCTGCTGGCGTCACTCTATACATGGCGCCAGCAAGCCCTGGAGCAGGGCGAGAGACCGGCGCACCGTGACATCGAGGCGCGTCGGTCGGAGCTCCGCCAAGTCCTAGTGGCGGAGTGGAAGGCACGACTTGTGCACCCCAGCGCCGGGCACGCCACGATAGTGGCGGTAAGTCCCGTGGTTGATGAGTGGTTGGAGAGACGTCACGGCGTCCTCACCTTCCGGTTGACTCAAATCCTTACCGGCCATGGTTGTTTTGGCCGGTATTTGTGGAGGATAGGCCGGGAGGAAACGCCCGGATGCCACCATTGTGGCAGCAGCCGCGACCCTGTCGAAGACACGGCGTTGCATACTTTGGCGGAATGCCCAGCTTGGGCATCGCAGCGCCGTGATCTGGTCGCGGCTCTGAATACGGTTGTCCTCTCGCTCCCGGCCGTAGTTCTGTCTATGGTCCGGAGTGAGAGGTCTTGGAACGCTGTCGCCTCCTTCTGCGAAGCAGTCATGCTGAGCAAGGAGGCGGCGGAGCGGGAGAGGGAAATACATCGCCCTCTCCCTAACCGTAGGTCCGGGCGTCGGGGACGTCGAACAAGAGACGACCTCCGACCACCCTGAATTCAGTGCCTGCGGACGGTGAGCGCTGGGGCTGCTCCCTGTCCGCCAAAAGGCGGGAGGCGGCGCGTGTCCTCGCCGCCTCCCAAGTAGCTTTGTGAGGTGATGGATGCGAGAAGTTTGATGGATGCAAGAAGTTTGATGGATGATTGCGAGATCATGACGAGACGGGGCCCGCCAACACCAACGGCGGGCCAATCCCGGGCGGGGTCGCGAGAAAGTATGCTAATCGCGAAACGCGTGACCCCGCCAACACACGGGACCCGTAGGGACACCGCAAGCGGCACTGAAACTTATTTGAATGCGAATATGAAAACTCGTATTACTTGTCTTCTGGATTGCTGAAAGAGGTTTTCGGGATTCTCAAGCAACGCATGGCGTCCCATGTAGCGGAAACTCGCTCATCTACGCCCTCGGGTTTGGAACTGCCTAAACAGACCTCAAGGTCTTTGCTAAGGCATAGAGTATGCCTGACTCTTGCTTCCTGACGAGCATAGCAAAGACGTTGAGGTCCTGATATTTTGATAAGGGTTGTATTTAACTGTTAGTCAAAAATACTAATTTTCCATCAAAAATACTAATTGCACCGCTAAGCTAAGTTGACGGAGCCCTGCTTCACAGGGCTCCTATTTTTGAGAGAAGGGTCGCAAGAGAACCTAACATAACCTATTATGTTTTCTGAGTGGATAAGTTTCCCGAGCGGACGAAACTTTTCATATCAAATGATATTTTGTAAAAAGATCATCATATTTGGTGTACAAATAGTATTTTTGCTGTGCAAGTCAGTATTTTAGTTAAAAAATTAAATTTTTTTTGCGTAACTTACTTTAGTGTGTTACATAACATTTTTGATACGCTGTTAAAAATATCCCTTTTGATAATAATGCTTCCCTGGTCGAATAAGCTTGAATCTTAACAATCTCGCTGGTCTTTACATCTGCAGACAATACTCTGCCATCCCATCCTCATAGAGATGGCCTGATAACAACAAAAATAAAAAAAAACAATGCCATTCAAATAACATCTGTCGAATAGCACCAGCCAGTTAGATCAATGAGTAAACTATTAAACGACTGTTTAAATTCAAATTGCCCTCAATTTGACAGTTCGCCATCATAGTGACAGTTCACGATCAAAAAACAATTTTAAAACAATCGCAGCGACCTACTTCACATATATTGATGTCAATTAAAATCACCGTTATTCGTTTGTTTATGCGCGAAATGTGCCGAAATTACTTGAACTTTTGTTTCTTCAAATCTTAACGGTCCAGATGTATCAGCATCCAAGAAAAATTGTTGTTTCGGGTCTGGGTATCTTTGTGTCCACGCGATACACGATTGTTTCCTAATATCTACTGACGTTATATTTTGAGAGGGGATGGAATCTTAGATAATAATATATGTTTGGTATCGCTGCACTCTACCACAGCGAAACCAATAATTTATTTATTTATAAATAATTTATCAAAGAATGTGATAATAAATTTGCACTATAATAATTATTTTATTCTAATAATTGTTATGTCATATTAAAATGAAATGCGCTAGCATAGCTGCAGGCATCCTCTAGGACATAATAAAGTTCGTGTATTTGTGTATACATGATGTATTTGTGTGGACATCAATAAGCCCTAGGCCAATAACATAATACCACAGACGCTATAAACCTCCATCTATTCCCACAGGGATACCACCATAAGTACTCACATATTATAACCTTTCTGTATTCCAAAATAAAATAACACCAAACCTGTATATTAATTAAAGTTCAGTACGTGTACCTAAAGTTACTTTACGATATTGCGACAGTCATGCACAGACACACAGTGCGGGTTTGATAGTATTAACTAATACGGTATAGTCATGAGAAAATGTCAAATTATAACGAGCAAACAAACTTTATCATTATGGCAGTAGATTATCACGATGTTGGATGGATTCATATTTATAGACGTGACGTATATTTAGTAATCTGCTTGACGCACGTTTGGCGTAGTGGTTTAATTAGTCGTTTACTTATGCCTAAGGACATGGCACAGAAGTGTGGTGGTGCATTTCTTCAAGAAGGGCGACAAAACCCTTTTGAAGAACTACAGACCCATCTCACTTCTGAGTCACGTCTATAAGTTGTTTTTAGGGTCATCACGCAACGTATCGAGAGCAAGCTAAACGACTTCGCTTCCCGAATAAGCCGGATTCCGTAAAGGCTATAGTACCATAGACCACATACTTACGCTGCGGCAGGTTATACAGAATCCTGAGGAGTATAACCAGCCTCCAACGATGCCAAATTGACTATCGATATGTCGAAGTGTTTGTACGAAAACGCCACCATGTTAGTCCGCCTCCAAGACCAGAGCTCAAAACCTATTTGGCTACAGCGAGGGGTGAAGCAGGGAGATGTTATATCTCCGAAACTCTTCACCACTGCGCTGGAAGATGTTTTCAAGCTTCTGGACTGGGAAGGACTCGACATCAACATCAACGGCGAGTACATCACTCACCTTCGATTTGCTGATGATATCGTAGTCATGGCTGCGCCCATGGAAGACATCAGCACAATGCTCCATGGCCTCTGTAGAGTCTCCCAACAAGTAGGTCTTAAGATGAACATGGACAAGACGAAAATCATGGCTAACGTCCATGTCGTACCTACTTCTATCCAGGTTGGGAACTCTACACTCGAAGTGGTTGGGTCTACCTGGGACAAATGATCCAATTGGGTAGGTCCAACTCCGAGAAACAGGTCATCGTCGAATCCAACTCGGTTGGGCGGCGTTCGGGAAGTTACGGCATATCTTCACGTCCGATATCCCGCATTGTCTCAAGACGAAAGTCTTTGACCAGTGTGTGTTGCCAGTGATGATCTACGGCGCTTAGACGTAGTTGCTAACTATAGGCGATCATCATAAAATACATCCAAAACCTCAGGGTTACTCAGAGGGCGATGGAGAGAGCTATGCTCGGCGTTTCCCTGCAAGATCGAATCAGAAATGAGGAGATCCACAGGAGAACCAAAGTCACTGACATAGCGCTCCGAATAGCCAGGCTGAAGTGGCAATGGGCAGGGCACATAGCGCGAAGAACCGATGGCCGTTGGGGCAGGCGGGTTCTGGAGTGGCGACCACGTATCGGACGACGCAGCAAGGGTAGTCTTCCCGCAAGGTGGACCGACGATCTGGTTCAGATCGCGGGAAGAGGGTGGATGCGGGCGGCTCAAAATCGGTCTGTGTGGAGAACCTTGGGGGAGGCCTATGTCCAGCAGTGGACGTCTCTAGGCTGACATGATATGCCTACAGCATCAAGTCTAGCAGGTTCGATTTCGTGTCCGTTGTTATTAAGAGAGTACCTTAAATATGATATGCCTTGCATTACATTACTATTAAATTTATCCTAAAAAAAGTGACAACCTTTTTATGGAATTTTATCCTTTCCCACTGACGATCGAAAATGTTTAAGTGAATCGTCGGCCTGTAGGCTCTAGTCCGTACTGTCTAACATTAAAGGGACGTACGTCTTCTTTGCAGCCGACTATAGTAGTAATCTGTATATACTTATAAAATCCTTGCGTTACTGACTGACTGACTGACAGACAGACAAGCTACAGCCAACTATTAGACGCAAAAAGACTGCAATTTGGGACTTATATTCCTTGGGGACTGTGCACTAAGAAGGGATTTCCCGAAATTCCCACGAGATCGGTCAGAAAAAGTTAAATTACAAAAAAACTGCGGGCGCATCTGCAGGCATCCTCTAGTATTTCTATAAGTTTAAAGTCCTACCAACGTTCGGAACTTTACAATCCATTAACCTTCGACGACTGTCCTTAAAACAATCACGCGCGTACCTAATCGTGTTCTTCAAACAATTATGTCCAAAGTTCCACATGGATAATAGCCCAACCAAACCTGTCACAAATCGCAACTTTGATATATACGTGTTTGATTATGCGCATAAGTTGCACAAACTGCAAGCGCAAACGCAATAAACAATTCAGTTTCACAACGCCAAACCACGTACGATTTAGATCTGTCTAATCTTTATTTCATTTCGAGTACAGATTTTTTAGGTACAAGTTTTCGTTGGCGTTGAGGCAGGCAACTTTCAAACACGCATAGATTTATCTATCTATCGCCACGCCTGTCTCCCATTGGGGTAGGCAGAGACTATGGAACGCCAAATGCTCCGGTTCAAACACACCACTTTCGCTTCCTCGACACTCATCAACCTCATCATACATGCTTGCCGGGCATAGATTTAAAGCTACCTATATATTCTTGTTATATAGAGATAAGCACACATGTATATTGTATAGTATCAAGTAAAAGACCACATATTGCTATCTACATGGTAACTACATATGTGACAATGTTTCATATTCCTACTGAAGAGTTTCAGTACATCAGTGATCACGACTCTTGCAACAGTGACGAAATATCAAAAGTGCAATATATGGTAGGGACGTATGGTGGGATGCATAGGTATATCTTGATTTATATGAATTATGAACAATCTGCTCATCACATTCTATGGGAGTGTAGTCTTTGGCAAATCGAACGTAATACCATGCTTAACGAATTAGAGGTAACTTCTGGAGTAGTGGACTATACGGATATTGTGGCAAGTAGGATGAATTTCCGTGCATTTAGGCGTTTCTGCCATACATATTACTGGAAATAGGTATAGTTCACAATTTAGGCCCATTAATGCTCATGTCCGTGGTGCTTATTTTTTCTCATCATTATATCTGTTCGTTGCTTGTCTCCTGCTTTGTTAAGGAGGGAAGTGGATTGTTTATTTTCCAACTCCTCCAATATACTACTGATTAAGTTCGTTGCGGGTTCCAAGACAGTTTAATTTTTCCCCGGGACTTCACGAGTGTCAACTCGTTGTCATAAATGGTCACTGCTGCTGAACCTGGCTACACAGGCGACCCAGTAGTGGGAATGAGGGTAGGACTAATCCCAATAAAAAAAAATTATATATTGATAAATATTTTAATTATTTGATCAGTCCCATACCTGTGAATGTAATCTTCTTCAAAAGATACCAAACCACATTTGCTTAATTGTTGATAAACATTGATTTACGCCTATCCAAGTCATTTACTACGAACGGCCTCGCTGTGCGTGCAACACGCCTTGACCATAATTTAAGCAACAAAAAGTATCCATGTCAAATTTAGAACAGTGAAAATTTAAAATACGCAGAGGAATAACTCAAATTTTCTCAGTACCTCACATTTTCGCAACGATTTTTAAAACAATAAGCTGTCAGAGTGACATACGTCAGATGGCTTTGCGCGGGAAACAAAGCGCGCTCGAAAGTGGGTTGCACAGACAAATTAGAGGTTACACCTCTTCGTGTCATGGAGTTCGCATAACAGATTTCTATCTCAACTTGATTTGTATCACTTTCGCCATAGCGCGTAATTATGTAAAAACACACGTTTTAATAATATGTATACAATCAGAGACAAGTAAAGAATCACTTTATATTTTAGTTCAAATGCTAATGGCGGCTCTCTTTTGTTTCCTTCAGGTAGTGACACTACACTTTGCTGCTAATTAAAAAGAAATACCTCAGCAAACGTTAATAATTCCTTCATTAAGAGAATTTCACAATTAATTATGTAAAAAACGAATAAGACCTTCAGAAAGGTAATAAATTCAGCCGTATTGCCGCAAACCTACCATAAAATATTTCTTAATTTATACATTACACGTGTATCATTACCAGAAACGTTAACTTATCAACGCGTGGTCAATAAGCCGTGACAGAACAACTGAACACGTGCGCGTAAATTAAAAAAAGAAAAACTGACAGCACAAGGCATAATACGACGGGTTGCGTTTGCGCGCGTTTTTGTCTAATTCAGTAAGTCAATGAACCTTTGAATCCCTTGAGACAACCGCAAGAGCACTGCACTCCATTATTTAAAATATTCATGTTCCATTTTTTAAACAAAACCGCCTGGCGCCATTCAGTCTTAAAAAATTACAAACGTATGTAAACTGCGCGTAACTATGTCTAATATGACATTAAAAACGTAACGCTGAATAGGTTTTTAACTTTGTTTTAGTAATTAACAATTAAAATGGTAACATTCACTTTTAATTATGAAAATGAAAATATACCGTGCGCATTTGAATACAATAGAAGCTGTGAACTAAACTGAAAAGGTTTTTAACTAGGTAAATTGCATAGTAGGTACTGTAAGCAAAATATATGGCACAGAGTATAATAATATGAGTAAGTAGTTAAAACCTTAATAGTCAGTGACTGTGAAAAATAGAATTGCTGTACAAAGGTTAGGCTGTTACGAATTTACTAGAACAGAGTCAAATGAAATTGAATGTGGGTAACCGTTATCTGAGTACATTCGTAGACAAAAAGGTTTTGCGCCAAAGTAGGCAGGTAAAGTCATTAGCTGTGTTTGAACATTATCCACTTAAAAATTTTGAGTTCTATATTTAAATTCGTCGCCATTGCCAAAGAGCATTTCTTATGGGCGCTCTGAAGACAAACTTTCTGTGACCCAAACTGCCGCTTGGCGGCGTGGCATTCGCGCTGTGACAGCTGTCTCTACGGTAACAAGAGAGACGAACGTTCCTCCTACTCCTGTGTATCTTAACTACGAGAGCAAGAGAGACGGAGAACGACGCCAGCGCCGCCAACGGCGCCAACTACGAACTAAACTGGAGACAGTCTCCACTTGGAATCGGCACACGAAATCCTTAAGAACTGCGCTTCTATGTAAATCTGTATTCATTGCCATTACGGTATACAATATACCTACATAGATAAAATACTTCGAATACTTATTACTCAATTTAATAATAATGCAATTATCACATGTATAAACCTAGCCCTCAATTGTGGTTTTACCTGCATTATAGCACCTACTTACTTCTTTTCTCTCGGCACCACTCAAAGGTAGACTGGGAGATAATGCCCACGGCATTAAGTCTGCCTGTATACGCTCTGTATATAAAGGTTTAAATTAAAAAAATCCCAATTGTAAATCCAAGCTATCTAAGAAAAAAATACACTAGTATGTACATGCACAACTTTCTTTTGATTCTTGAAGTCTTTGATCCTCTAAGTCTTTGGTCCTTTAAGTGAGGCGTGAAAAAGCTGTTCTCTAGGACTTCAAGGTGCGAGTCATCATGCCATAATTATTGATATGATATTGGGGTGGTGACCTTTATTCTCATTTCATTATAAATCTATTTAAAATTATTAGTATTTAAAAATTAGTATCTAATATAAATTGCAGCATTATGATATTTTGATGCTTATTGAACAAATTGTTTATTGTACAATAGTTATGGAAGAGCGTAGTCACCTGTCACAGGCATTATCTGCTTACTAGGTGACTTCGATCACACACAGTAAATGTAAACTGTTAAATGAATAAATAAATTATTATTATTATGGGACTTCCTGACTACCTAAGATCAGACGACAGAAATAGGAGCATAAAACACTTTTTTGATGTTTAAATAAACTGATTTTTAAGTTATGGGTGATGATCTTTCGTATTTCTTCTTTCCATGAAAAAAAAAGTCTGAAAAACAACTTTATTTTTATTTCTCCTAAAACGTTTTGAAATACCGAGCTATATTTAATTTACTTTAACAAATTAATTTTCGCAACGAAATTACTCCGCTATTACGCAAATTACAACTATGAATGTTGAAAACGTGAAATTACAGCGCGGTCGATGCCCCCTGGCGGGTTCGCGCCAAAATAAAACTTCACCATGTGCGACCAACATGGATGCGTGTTCTAGAATAATAATACTGCTAGGGCATTGCCGCCAAATTTAACGAGGCTTTTTCTAGGTCACTAGAACTTCCATGGTGAAAAGTAGCGTAAAATTGTAAGTAAGTAGGTACTTAAATGTTAGTTGTAGATTAGACGTAACTAGGTAATGACTAGTTTATAATAAATAAATAAATGTAGAAGATTAGTATAATAACAAACTTTTTAATGATTATCATCCCGAGAAACACGGCTGATTAATCTCAAGCTAACTTCTTAGCTTGAGATTAGTTAGTCAGCTGTTCTTAATTTTATATACTTAATACATAGGCATACTTACATACAAATATGACTGTAATCACAGACAGTCACAGAGCATGCTCTGTGACTGTAATGATAAATTACACCTGAGGCCTAATTCTCGTCAATAGTTTAAAATGCAGATTTGATCTAATGTCAGTGTGGTACAAGTATGTCATAGATTTCAGTGTGAATGAATTTCAGAGTGAATTTAGAATTCACTGATATTCAAATGATATCGAGACCAGATCGTAAATTGAACAATGTGTCAAAATATTTGTCAACGACGAACTCTATATGTACGTCAAATAGACGATAATGGAATTATATTAGCAGAATATCAATTCGGAGTAAATTCAACATCTAATCGCATTTCGGTCAAAGTATAGTGTCGATGTCAGATGAAATAGGAGAAATTGGCCTTCTGGTGACATCAAAACATTGTGCTCACCACGCAAAGATTTATCCTAGGTGGCAATCGTACCGATATAGCCTCGACAATTCAAAGCCCATCAAATATTAACCTAGAATCCAATAAAATAGAAAATTTCAGTGTTTGAAGTAGTCTTAAAAATTACGAATGCACGTATCTTTAACTGTGACAATTTCAAGCAGCATGAAATTAAGAACCGCCAGGTGCAATGAGTTCAATTCGAAACACCAACGGTTCTATTAAACCTGAGCGTTTGCTATTTATGTCGTTAAAATACGCTCAAAGACAGAAATAAAAAATTACGACCTTCCGAAGTAGTCAATAGACTTGTGTTACTCGTCTTTATATACAAAACTAGAGGTGTCCGCAGCTACGCCCGCAAATATGTTTTTTTTTTTTAATTTATTCGTTTCTTCCCGATCTCGAGGCCATTTCGGGTAACCAGATCTTAGTGCACATCTACGCTCTACAACGAATATACCTACATACAACAATTTTCAGGTTCTTGCGTCCAGTAATTTCGGCTGTGCGTTGACTATCGTCAGTAACACAATAGAACAGAGTGTCACAAGACCCATCACCAAGCCGAAGTCTACTCGTTTTGAACATCATGCCAAGTCATACTAAGCAAAAATAAAACTTAGGAAATTATATTTTTTTCAAATAGGCACATTTTCCAAATCGCAATTAAAAGAGCGCGCGTGCAATTTTCGAAATAACTACTTACCCACGGGTGCACAGGACATCCATAGAACAGGTTGGCGGGGTAATAGCATCGATTTTGTACCTAATTACAAAAATTGTATACTAACTTTGAACCTCAATATCTCCTGAACCAGTAATTTCCCAGGTATGGTGCCGGAGTAAAAAATGTGTACAATATCGGCTTTCAGTTTGCGTTAAGAGTCTTTTTACACCCTGTAGGTATATCAGTGATAGGACGCATTAATCTTAAAATATTGTATAATATTCTCTATTGCATTAGTTCTTTAAAGGAAGCAAAAGTTTGTGTGCAAATAATAATGTAGGTCTATCTTTGATAAAAACAAACTACAAGGCACAATTACTCAACATAACCTAAGATTATATCATATTACTCAACATGAACAACAGAAATTACAAAAACTGTCTAATTTTAGACTTTTTGGGGTTAATCAGATTAAATCATTCAGGTATTACCAAACGTGAAAAATAGACAAATTTACAGAAACACTCGAATTACGGCTAGTAAAGTTGTTACATCTACGTGTTTTGTAATAGCTTTAAATTGTAATGGAAAGATAAATAACAATTGGATTTTACAGTTTTTTCACACGCAATTATTTAACTTTGCTAGCGTGAAGTTTTAGAGCAATTTGTCAGTGCAGCGAAACTTAGACCGACTGTACTGTACTAATACCGGCAAGACAACAGTTGTACAATAGTTGGATGTCATGGTAACTCAAATAAGTTTTTGAAAAGAATAATATTCAGTAACTTAGTTATTTGATAATACTCTTAAAGGGTCTTGTGTGAATCTACGGGTGTGTCTGGATATACGTGACGTTTAGCCTTACTCGATACATGGGCTATTAGTATAGATCTAGACGATATAAGACACTTTTTGATATTAGTAAAGATTTACGAGAGAAAAGCCCTACACACGTTTAACAAATTCATATCTGGATCGAAGACAACTCTCATGTCAATTTTTCGTTGCTTTATACTAGGTACATAAAAGTAACTTTATGTCGAATTGGGTAGATGGCACTGGTCTCGTAAAGATACCGCTACTAATTACAATACAAAAAACTAAAATGCATGCTCAGTTAGATACCTACCTTTCACGTCGTAAAACTGACTTTCGAACGCTAAGATATACGATTCCGTGTTTTTATCAATGTCCACGTTTTCTCAGCGAGTTCCCGAGAAGAAGCGAAATCGATCGTTTATCGGTCAATGAGTTAAAATAGTTAATACTGTGAACGCTGTGACGAATGTGCACCATCTGCAACGGCTTTGTATAGATTTTAAAGCTGGCAACCCATTGCTGCGCGCGTAAGTCTGCGGACCAACCGAAATTTTAGTTTTATTTGTTCTGTGTTGTCAGTAACGTTTCAAGTTTATTTGAAAATCTAATGAATATAATACGGACATACACACGATAATATTATACGGACGTTATTTGAAAATTAAACGAATAATTTTTAAATTGTAGGTTTCGCAGATTTCCTCGTTTTGGTATCTGCCATGACAAGAATGCATCATGCGCATACATCGCTGAAAATTTGAACAAATCGTCATGTACAATTTTTAACCGATGCATAATGGCATAATTAATTCTTATCCTACGCGTGACAACTTAATATCTTAATCTATGCTAACAGATTAATTTTCCAATAATGATAATTTTATACTTAATAAATATTCATTTCTGTAATAAATATTGCCGCAGGCATTTTCGGTGGCACGACTTGCATTAGCCAAAAAAAAAGAAAACATTGAACGCACGAAATTCCATATCAGCACAACAAATTAAATTTTTCTGCTGTTTATTGATTCTGGCCGATAAAAAAACGAAATGCCATTGTAAAAATTCAGCATTTTCATTTTTTTGCATTGACAACCAAACAGCCAAATAAAAAAAAAGCTACATATGTTTTCTCTTCGAATACAGAGACGTAGGGATAGGCTAGAGAGGCCCATAAATGTGTGATTACCAAACATTTATGAATAAGGTGCCCTTCGTTTGGGGACCAAAACGGATTTTCTACCCATCTAAAGTACCTACTTATGCCACTGTTTGTCCTATTCCGTCTTCAAACATTCGTATAGCCGTGCTCGTCTAAACAACTCTCAGTCAGCCAGTTTCTAACCTCTTTAGGAAGCGATGTTCAGTTTCTAGATGTGCGCATGGTCTAGAATGTTAATGTCGTAGAGTTGTGCCCATTTGTGCGTAATGACGTCTCGGTCTGGCCATGTCACCGTATATACTTGATGAATGCGACCATGTTAGCGCTATTAAAGTAATCGATGGAATAATTGCGTCGTTCGCCTAATAAAGGAGTGTTACTAGTTACTACTCTTTCAAATACTATAAACATCTACCATGCCTTGAACCCATCGAAACCCCAAGGGCTAAATTGGGCCACACATCCTAAACCTAACAAACCCGAAGTTGGGTCCGATAAAAGAAGTAATTTTGAAAACGTATTCGTATTTGTACATGTTGGTGAACTAAATTTAGGGCTTGGCATCGCTGGTACCCTGACTGTAACTAATACGAAAATAAAATACATACATCTTAGTAAGAGTATTTAATCTAAGGCACGTAAGAACGCTACTATTTTACCGAGGTGATAAATATGTCATTTTATTTATGTACGTAAATGAAAGGTCAATTTAATAAACATTTACAATGTAAGCCCATTATTTCAACACTTGACCACTTTAAAACAATTAGCGGAAACAAAATTGCACAGCGCACAATACACACAGTCCTGCCCATTACGATTATTTAGGACACTTCAAAATAACTGTTACGGAACGAACCCAAAATACTCCTTAGCTAATAAGTTTCGTAACTAAACGTGAGTAAAACAATAAAATATCGAAATATTGTGAAAATCGGGCACCGAGGCCAGTGTCACTTTGACAGTAAAATCAAAATGGCGGTGCTTCTAAATACAAATGTAAACAATGACATCTTTTGTCCTTGAGAAGACGGTGAAAGTTGGCGGGTTTCGCGTACGGCCGGAAGACTAACATTTTGTTAAACCTGACCTTTTTGAAAACAACCGCGTGTTTACGACGAGAAAACACAATGGATATAAGCAGACAATCGACTTGCTTGTTGAATGAATTGCTATGTTTTGGCTTCGTGAAATAAGTCGTTACGAAATTGTGTTTTAAGAAACGATAATATTTTTAAGTATATTGAATATTGTTTTGAACATGCGTCAGCTTGTAACTAACTAAGCTGCTCATACTTTACACCTACATATAGCTAAAACACTGCAAGTTACACGCAGTTACCTTAAAGTAATTTTCATTCAAGACAATGCGAATTTCTTTGATACTTAATAATAATAAGATTGTAATAGTTTGAAAGCCAATCATTTTCACTATCAAGATTATGACTAGATTAGTTCTATTAACCGTAGTAAATCATGTACTACAATCTATAAATCTATCTAAAATTCGACAATCTTTACGGTCAGTGAAACGAGCCCATCTCGATTTAAAAATATTTTAATATTCTGTCTTGGTGTTCAACGGCTAAACTTATAGTATTTACATAAAAACAGTTAAAGTAGGTGGATATAAATAATTAATTACATCACCACCACATTCTTTATGACAAAGGAGGCTGTTTACATTCATAACATTGGTAACCACAAGGCCACATTGTGGCAGATATATCGAGATACAGATGTTCGGAGTCCTATCTCAATATAAAGAATAATGTGAAAAAGCAAACTATATAAATCGAAGGTAATAAGTATACTGTCTCATAAATAAAAAAAGGATTATTCCGACATCCGATCTAAGATTTATGTCCTTTATTGAATTTATGCCTGGGAGTTTAATTTCAAATAGGTATCAGGCAGTTGCACAAATGCGCACATTGGGCAAGTTGACATGTCTGAAAAGGCCAGTAAAAAGTACTCCTACATGTTAAAATCATGTCGGCTGCACCAAGACAAATATGACTAAGTCGGCGTTAAAATGTTTTAGGACACACGTGCATTGAAATGACGTGTACAGTAGCTAAACTATAATTTAATAATATTAAATTACAACAGATAATATTATTATCAGTTCTTGAGGCAGAAAGAAATAAGAAAAAGGTGTATCACGTAATGTCAAAGAGATAAATTAAATAGTGAATTTAATTTTATCGAAGCAATGGGTACACAAATTGTCACAGTCATTCGAAACACAGCGACAGAAACTGATCAACCAAAAATACTAAAACAAACAAAGTTAGTCACAGTAAATGGCAAATTTAAGCAGAAGCAGCAAGACGGGACAAGAAAGTTAGGTGACAAATATTGAGTTACTAAGTAATATTCGCATTATTTCGGCTTTCTCCGTAAAACAGTCTGGAGAAAACGCTTGGTGCAACATTTCACTGTTCAGTTGCTATTTGAAGAAGCATCTTTACATTTTGTAGGAAATTTTATTCAATTTGACTGCGCATAGTTACTGGTGATGTTACGAGTTGAAGACATACTTTTACATATATATATGAAATGTGTGTGATCTTCATCAGCTATCATGTACTTAGAACTGGCCCACTGCTGGCAGACTTCTCATGTCTTTGGAGAACATTATGGAGAACTCTCAGACATACAGGTTTCACGACGATGCTCCTTTACCGTTTAGCGAACTACAAACTAAACGCACGAAAAGTCAATGGTGTGCACCGTGGTTTAAGAAAACCGACAGAAGGGGATATGAACTATCCCGCAAGCACATACTACCTACACATACCACAACGCGCTCGCGTTATCTATAGCAAAAATAACAACCGATGCGCCAACCGCGCAGCCAGCGCTTGAAAAAAAAGGCTGCAATTTTCTCATTCCTTTTACAAACCAAAATTAGTCATAACACAGTAACTGAGCGGTGTATTTTATAACTCAGTAAATAAAATCTGACAATTAAGCATCACAGCAGCAAATAATTGCTCACTTTCATTTTCTACTAATTAAAAATATCCGCCGGCTGAAACTGACCACACTTGGAGAACTCGTAAGTAAAAGATGATAATTTTGTTACTAATTACTTGGTAAAGATACACGTCATCATCATTCGTAATTATCTACTTTTGTTACGGTTTTACTAATTCACTTTCTTTGCTAAATATTAGCGGTGAGGCTAGAATTTAGGCTTGTAATATCAATTATAGTCGGAGATGAAAGTTTGTCTAGACTCGTGTTTTGAAGCCATTTTCCTTGTAATAAGATTACCTACTAAGTATATTTCAATTGCAATTATTATTTTACAAGCTGTGCAGGTGAAGTGGTTTTATTGTGGCAGGAGTACTGACACAATAAAACCACTTCACCAGGTACGTTAGTTTTGTAATAGATCATGACTAGGGAATGCAAATCTCGCGAGATTTGGGCTCAAGCGAGATCTCGCGAGTTTATGAAACCAATCTTGCGAGATCTCGCCAATTTCGAGATCTCGCGAGATTGGCAGTTTTGTATGTTTTTTTTTTTGTAAATAATCGCAATATTTGAATAAATTAGGACAAAAATAATAACCATTTTAAGTCTTATAAGATAAACATTATTTTTCACCAATTTTTCAATAAACTTTTATGCTTTAAACACTGTTTGACGTATGTCCTACTACCCCTACCTATCTGTCTATATTTTTTTTTTACTTTTATGAAGTAAACTTTTACGGACGGATCTGTCAAATTAGAAAATAAAGAAACAACCAGTCTTCGCTTCTAATATCAAACAAAATCATTTAGTGGGTAATAAAACATTTATTTTATACTAAACAAAACAACGAGAGGTCAATGTTACTAAACTGAGGTATTATTATTAATTAGGTAAATAAAATTAATCTACTCAAGTAAACCTTTTAGATATTACAGTTTAATTAACAAAATATACCAATAAGGCAGACTATTAGAAATTAAAGATCCTAATTAACAAAATATACCAATCAAAGGAAAGATTGGTTCAGTTCAAATCACAAGCCAGTATTACGAACTATTTTCAAAGAAGCTCCTTCAGAAGCACAACATGTCTAAAGAATCGTTTGCTAAACGGCTTCATTTATATATTATTTATCAACCTTTTCTGTTGGCCAGATAACCAGCCGCTGAGAAGGCCCTTTCGGATTCAACGCTAATTGAAACCGCAGTTCTCAGGCAGACATCCACGAACTGCAAAAGTTTGCCTTTTGACCCCCCGGTCTCATATAAATACATTTCATTTTTTATTAATGCCGATACCGATAGATTGCGATCCGCGCTTCGAATAAGTCGTTTTTGTGCTCGAGTGCAATCTCGTAAATCTCGCGAGATCTCGCCCATTTTTCGACCGAGATTAATCTCGCAAAAAAAGGCCGAGATCTCGAGATCGAGATTGCATTCCCTACTCATGACTAGTGATACCACTTACCAGGTCTTCCGTTTTGTGTTGGACGTCCCGATTTTCACTGCTCAGGGGACAGCTCCCGATTAACTATGGTTTCATTTTGCACTGGTTTTCTTTCACTAATAAGTAACTACAGTGTGGTCTGTATAAGCAGCCAACTGCTTTTGGCTAGAATTTTCTTGCTCCATGTTCCATTTTCATCAGCACTGAGATAAGCAATTTGGTCGAATCTGACCAATATTTCTTAAGAGCTCAACATTCAAGGAAAAGTGACTTACAAGCCTTCTACTAAAATTCCAATACATTGCGACAAAAGTGACGGTTATAAAAGTTCTTAATTTGCATGAAGTGATAAGAGTCTTGTAACGACCAAAACCGACGTTTCACGTGTTCTCTATTTGAATACGTTACGCGTTCCATCGTAAATGTCAAGTGACGTCATCAAGGACATAATCGTCCTCGCTTAACGATGACGTACTGACGTGCAATTATTTTTAAAGTACTGTTGCTTTGCGAAGCTTATTAAAGAAAAGTCATATCTAGGCTTACCATGTAGAGTTCAAAATCTTTTATATTTACATTTCTTAAAGTTGTTAAGGGATGTGCTGTGATGTTCCTCGAATAGATGGTGTATCCTATGAACTAACTGAACTACCTATTGACCATTAATATACTCTTATACAATACTAGAGGACGCCAGCAGCCACGCCTGCATTTTTTTAAATTTACCTGTTTTGGCCGATCCCGTGGGAATTTCGGGAAATCCCTTCTTAGTGCATCCCTACGGTCCCCAAGGAACATACATGCCAAATTTCAGCTTCATGCGCCCAATAGTTTTGGCTGTAGCTTGTCTGTCAGTCAGTCAGTAACGCAAGGATTTTATATATTAATATTATTCAACTTGATATTAGAGTCAATAATAATTAACTGTACAAAGCAAAACAGAACCTATCGTGAGATTTCGAATGACAAATATCAATTGTTCAGATTGTTATTTAATTGTCATACCCATTCATTTCAATTGTTTTACTTTTTATGTACTACCTATTACGGAGCACCAGAAAACATACATTGGAGACTTAACAGATTGCTTCGCAGAAGACCTCAGTTACGTGCTAGTTAAATTAATAATTATCGCTTGCTAAACGGTAAACGGAAACCATCGTGAGTAAACCTTACATACAGATTTTCTACAGTCCTCCATGTACTCCAAAGACGTAAAGTTTGTCAACCCGCTCTTTTTTATCACGGCGGACTGTACGGGCACAGGCCGCTACCTCATAGTGATAAGAGGTCTGAGCCCAGCAGTGGGACAGTACATACACATGACTGATGTAATATTAGGTACTATTATACGAAACCCCTTTAAATATATCTTGTGTATATTTATCTTCATGTGATTCGCTTACATAGTATTTATCGTTTTGCTAGTTGTAGACTAGACCACAAACGGTCTAGTCTAGCGGGCGCTATAACCTGATCAGTAAAGCCACACAACTGCTACTTAACTGGATTACAGCAGCACGCGACGGATAACGTTATTTTAACTAGTTACGTTATAAACCAAAGCCAAGCCAACACTAAACAGTCTGTAGTTCACATATTCTTTGAAGACAACGTTCGCAAATCAAAATTCAACCTTAGACAAATGATTGGTATCGCGTAGATCAGAGCGAGACCAATCATTTGTCCAAGAATTCAACGTTGATAAAAATATGTGTATTTCCGAAACACAAGAGCCGAAATTCAAAATATTAATAAGATTTTTATTCACAACAAAGAACCAATGAAATTGAAAACGAAGAACAAAAAAAGTACAAGAAGTACAAACGAAAGAAACGAATTGAGAATTGAATTAATCAAACATGTATGCTTGATAAATTATATGGTGTCTGAGTAGCAAAGTTGCAGTTTCTTGCCTATTTTGTGACTGTGAGACAGACGGAGAGACGGTAGCATTCCCCTGAAAACTATCAAGAAAGCAACATCAAAAAACTACGTGGAAGGCACAGAGCTAAATCAGTTGGTGTTAATCAGCTCTCTTTCTAAATTTCATACACTTTTACAAAAAGAGACCCCAAGTTTAATTATTCGATTTCTCTTTTTTATGGAATGGTCAATATTTTAAAGGGTTTGCTCAGTCTGTTTCTATGTCTACAAATACTGAATCAAATACTATTTTTTGTCCGTGAAAACCTTCAATAAAGACAAATCAGTCATAACAAGTCAAAATTAAAGAGATCAAATTAATCAATAAAATAAAAACAGTGAAACTATTATTATAAATTCTTTAACATTCTGATCACCGGTTTCTATTTGTTGCCATAATTTGATCGTAGCAATCAATCAATTGTACACCACTAATTTATTACAATGGCTATATAATTAATTACGACTTGGAAAAATATAGGTAATTATGAATTCCATTATAATTACTTGTATTAAACTAGCAGTCAACTTGACCGTGTGGTGACGGATTAAGAATACGGATTGTCACCACCCCATATCATCCCATGGGTGTCGTAAGAGCCGACAGAGGGAGCATATTATGCAGAGAACAGCACTGTAAGAGAAGGAAAACTTGATACAAACCCTATACCAACCCGTTTGGTCAGCGTGGTATAGTAGGCCAATTCCTCCTTTCAAAGGAGAGGCGTAGTCCAGCAGTGGACTGTTAAAGGCTGATGATGATGATGATGATGATGAAACTAGCAGTTACCCGCGGCTTTAACCGCTTTAAACTTTAACCTCTTACTTACACAGATAAATTTGCGCATATGTCACCAAATATTTTAGCAACGCATTATCTAAACTAAACTATCTGCTATCATTGGCCTTCTGCTATCAACAATCTACAATATTTTTGTTCACTATCCGAACATTATCTCATAAACATGTAAACTAAGTGTGTAGTAACTTAATAAGTACGTGATAACAACTGTTAGGGTTCGTACAATAATGTCCAATACAAGTACTTCACAGTTTATTGACCGGGGGCAGCCAGCTGAGCCTTTTTCTTTTAAGCAAAAACTTGCGCCAGAATTTAGGCCTGCATGAAGTAGTGGTTCAAGCGGTCGCCGCGCCATTTGGCACTGCACCGAATGTTGGGGACTCTATACGAACATGGGGTATTTTAAATTGTTATTAAGTTGTTCTTGTGAACGTTGATTGGATGTATACCGGCTGTAAGGGACGGTGTAATGAAAACTGATACCAGTGATTCAGTACATTATACTGGGACCCTTGGCGGCCGAATTTTCCGGAAAAATCTAAGAACTCGACAATTTTCCAAAAAAAATGCGTGGTAAATTGGAAAACGCAAACTTGCATTATCAGCTGTTACGGCCCTACTACAGCGGCGGGTGGTAGCGGCAGTGATTACGATGTACCTACTGGTGCGCTTGGGTGCGGCGCGCGGCCGATGTCAAATCAGAGTAAATGCGCCATAGTACATGTTTAATTTTTAGAATTTTACAAAAATATTAATTCGGGTCGACTATAGTAGCTATTTCATTACATTATATGGCAAAAAATGCAAAGGAAAATCGGAAAATTCATGAACATTTTCCGGAAAATTCGACCGCTAATGGCCTCAGTATCATGTACTCAATCATTGGTATCGGTTTTCGCTACACCGTCCCTTACACCCTGTATAAGGTCTCCAACGATCATAGATCTTATAACAAATATTTTTTAATTTGTAATTCTGGCGTTGTCTTTGAAAGTAGAGTTTATAAAGAGGAATCTGCAAATTAGTCAGTCAAATGTCAAACATTAAATTTGCGAATACCACAAGCTATACACATAAGTCTTCGAAATAATGAATCGACAGTCACTTTCGATCTTTTCTAATCAATTTAATCTCAAGCTGAACTTATTCCTATTTAGTTTACTTAACAGTAAGAGTTATATGTAAAATAGCCGTGTCTGTTTAATGTTCATTTTTATCGCACGTGTAGGTACCATTCAATACACTGACATCTCTATCTCGGAGATAAGCAGAGATGGATAAGATTTTACACTGTTTTTATTTTTATGTCTTTTGGGTGAGATTTTTGCCTTCAAAGATTCTATTAATGTATTCCTAAATCATCATCATTATCTAAGCGTTATCTCAGTTCCACCCGAAACATTCACCTTGGTGCCTGAGATCTACTTACTATTTTAACTAGATTGGACAGAATTTTAGTTTTACTAAATACGTACTATGACACATATTTGAGATTTGCCCTTCGACTACGTGCTATATAATACTAATGCTGTGGCATTAGCCGATTTGGAAAGAGCATACACTTGTAACACAGGACAAACTGATGCCTTGTGTCAGGTATCAATAACCTTCGTATTCCATAATCCAGTGAAGTGTGTAACCAAGCTAAATGCACACTTTACAATAGCATGAAGTTGTGTCGAGTCGTGTAAAGATGCCAGAGGAGATGCTGAAGCCCAGGTATTCCCTAATTACATAACAATACGTTCGACGTAAGTAGAAAACTGCCTGTCCACGCCAGCGTGTAACTAACGCGGCGATAACTACGAATATATTAAGATAAGGTGTTCGCTTTGTACGAGCAAACACAAAATGAATGCTAGGCATTCATAAAACGTAGTAACTACGCAACGAGCACATAACTCAGTTAAACAGAAACGTTTTTGTTACGCAAACTACTAACGTGACGTTTTGAAGACAACTCACGCACTAGGAACTGTTCCGGTGTTGCTAGTCTTTGTACAGTAACAACGGATATGGAATAAATATACAGTCTTGGGTTTGCTCAATTGTATAAAGAAGAATTAACAACTCGCATGTGATCTGAAATCTTTATTTTTCTTCATAAAAGGCAACTCTCGCAGTGGGATTAATTCCTGTGTTGAAGACTTAACAAACATTCCAACAAAAGTTTCATACAGACTCGTCTAGGCACATAAATTTCTGGGTCATAGGGTGATCTCCCGTGAGGGAAGCGAACCCTCGGAGCTCTGACTCATTTATTTAAACCACACATGCAGTCAACCCAATGCACATATAATTTAAGGGCCTTTCTACATTACGTTGCTATTTAGTGAGA
This sequence comes from Euclidia mi, assembly GCA_944739405.2. Taxonomy (NCBI): domain Eukaryota; kingdom Metazoa; phylum Arthropoda; class Insecta; order Lepidoptera; family Erebidae; genus Euclidia; species Euclidia mi. The sequence continues at coordinate 12,203,253 of OX123202.2, forward strand.
AATATTGAGTTGCGCTTTTTATCAGTTGGGAAGATGATTCATAATTTAATAGGCAAAATTATGTAGATGCCTCCTTAACGTTGATCAGTCAGGGTAAACACCGGGCGATGTGTAATTGCACCAGTCAAATTATATTGAAATAATGCAAACTGAATAACCGCAAACTTAATGTCTAACTTGTGGGGACCGCAAGAAAGGAAGCTAAGTTGAGATGACAGAGAGTATCGGTGTTTATAGCATTTGAGACGTTATTTATAACATTATCGAAAAGCAGCAAACTAGCGTCAAGCGGAGTTCAATAACCATAATCGGTGCGTCAGCCGTCAGCGCATCGTTTGTCAACGCGCGCTTGATAACATTGTGTTTCGGAACTAGAGCAGAAACTAGGGTTGCCAGACTTTACATAGTAGAAATAGATATTATGGTAGTTTAGTACGTGCTATATAATATTTGAATTGCTAAGGAAATTGCATTTTTACGAAACATTATTGTCACGAGTTTCGGCGACAAAGATAAAAAATCCTGATGCTTCATAAAAAAATACGACTTTTGAGTGGTGAAATATTTTCAAACGTTCGCGATTTGTACACATAAGTGTAGGTAGTAGTCTTGCCCCTATTGCCGCATGCTTGTGTAACGCAAGCCGAAATATGTTAGAATTGAATGGGCGATAAAAATATGTATGCCTAGTATTAGCTTTAATAATATTCTACGATATAGTTCGATTTTGACACAAGTAAAGGCTGGCAACCCTGCAATAAACGCATACGCGCGTGCGCACTCTCGTACGCTACCGTGCTTCCACTATTTATAGATTCCCATGCTCAGCGGGGAATCAGACTGTGTCTGCGGATGAATGGATGAATCCGTAACCATCCATCGGTATCGGTTCTACAATCATTAGTCTATCGTAAATTCACAAGTACTTTAGAAAACGTTAATCCGAGCGGAAGTATATTTTATTAATTTTACATACTACCTACTAAAATTAAACCTATACTTAAACAATTTAATGACAAGCCTTCTCCAATATCTGACCAATTAGGCACAGGCTTTTGTCAAGACAGATACAAGAACTTAATTGAGAAGTAATCAAAGATACTTGGTTTTAAGTCCAACAACATTTATTTGCCTAGATATAAATATAAAATATATAAAAAGTATTCATGTTTGACAGATGCGTGAGCCTTGTATTGTACTTATATGAAAAATATATTCCCAAAATCTACAAGGAGCACATGACCTTCTTTTGTCAATAATCTATACACAACCGTTTACTCATTTCCTCAACTTCATTTATATTATGATAGAGTTAATCCCTTTTTAATATGTTTATAAATCTATATAATTGTAATTCCCCTAAACACAAAAACATATTTTATTTTTATATAATGATACACCGATACCATTTTGACAACCGGAAACTACTTAGGTATATAAGATAAAAATATGTACCTATAGATAAGGGACTAACTAACTTCAGCTACGAGTTACATGTAGCTACTAATAACAATTTAAAGGGCATTTAGAATATTTTTACTGTGTGAATTTTCGCAAATATTAAGATGCAGTTTTTTAAGAAACTTTATTTACAGAAAAATAATCTTACCTATTTTATCCTCAGAGCTAAATCCAGACGTACAAAGACATCAATATCTGAAACAAAAAGATGTATTATTAGAAAATAGACTCTAATTGGTTAGGCTACTATGCACTTATCAGTTACATATTAATAGATATCTTCAATCCGTTTTTGTGAATAACCATGGAATAAATAGAAAACTGTAAATAAAATTAATATCGTATGGCTTTTAACCCTTTCTTCAGAAGCATGTTTTTGCAAGAAAACATTAAATATAAATTATTTTAAACTCGCGCAAATTGATACATTTGTGTCTTTCCATTACGTTGCCCAGCCTTGCCCATGACCACAAACGATGTATGTACATATTCAACAATAAATAAATATTACTCTTAAAATAAGTACCTATAAGATTAAGTGCCGTCAATAAATAAACACTTACTAGAAACTGTTCAGCATTAAACTATCATCGTACACGCAAGTCAAAAGCCAGCCTTGTGCAAAGTTTGCGTGAAAGTGCGCAAATAACAATATAAACTACACTATTACTGTTTACAATCCACTTAGCGTTAAATTTCACTCAACGAACAAACAATGTCAGGGATTTTACCTGTGCGGTATTTTATGACCTTTCTTATATGATTGTCAACAATGTCTATCTTCAGCTAACAGATAGACGGATAGATAATGCCGTAGGTATAATTTTCTAAGTCAACATACATAGGTAGATACGGATCATGTTTCTGTATATTCCTTCGTATTGTGTTCTAAGTGATAATAGATTTTATTTCGTAGTTTAATTAATGTATAGTCGTATTTAATGTTTAATTGAAAGAAACGCCTACTTGATTAATATCAATGTGATAGATCTTTATTGCAACATAATTTATGAAATGATACGTAATTTTGAATAAGTTATCAATATTGATAGAGCTAATTAGTTTTATACTAAATCAAGCGTGAACAACGCAGGCTTCTGTTTAAATAACTATTTATATTACATGTAAATTGATATTGAGATATAATGAGAAACGTAAGAAAAAGAAAAAGGCTAATTATTGACCAATTACCATATTATTTTCTTCAGGAAAAGTACCCAAATAAGAATAGGTATCTTTGATGATTTTAGCTCTCATTCAACTGGAAAATGTTTATAAATAAGTATCATGGTAGCTGTATTAGCTTTAATTATTTTACCATAAGTAGGGGAAAGGTATACGAGATGATCCGTTGAGGGAAGATGATCCTTTTATATTGCAACGAAACTAGTAGTGCCATCTAATTGTGTTTACTGGTAAATGTAGTCCCCGATATTCCCCCACCTTAGTCAATCGCAATGGTGTCTTGAGCGACGGTAAATTTTTTTAAGGCAGATAACCAAAATTACGTCACTTTGATCTAAGGTAAGGTTGACTTTAAGATTATTTAATGTGCTCTAACGTACTTTATTGACATTGGTGGCGTATTAATTACCCTTGAATATTACTCTATTTTTATTTTTTTACATAATGGAGACAGTTTATACCACGTAGCTTATGTTATTGATCATTAATAAAAAAAAATATGTTGGGGCAAGATGATTATGTTGTCGGTGTACAAGACGATCCGTGTGGATCATCTTGTACAACCTGTTAACATAATCATGTCTAATATTACAGGAACATTTTTTTAATCATTTGTGTTATTTTTTTTTTAGATAGTGATGATCCGGGTGAATTCGCGGTTATTCACTTGTGAATGGGGTACAATAAAGACAGGAAAGAGGCGCTTATAACAATAAAATATTTATTTTGGATTTAATTTACCTACCTATATTTGTTTAAATTGATGAAGAAATTTATTTTTCAGACATTTGATTTAGAAGATTAGCTGTTTTATAAGATAAGTTATTTACCTCCTTTAGCAGATTATATGATTTTGTTAAACCTTACCAGATCATATCAGACAGGTCTCATACAATGTGATGATTGTTTCCTTCTTTGATTATAATGGAGACTGACTGACTCGATTAAAGATAGTAAACCCTGATTATGACCTTATATAGTTAATTCTACCATAACCTATGTTAATCTCAAATTGATTTTGGGCAACATGATCCTGGCATCATCTTGCCCCTACCGCAGGGATCATCTTGGACACCGCACCGGGGTGTACAAGATGATCCTTTCATAATGTTTTAAAAAATGGTGTTTATAATAATAAAACATCGTATTTATGTCTGCAATAAGTGGAATATAATTTAAACTACAAGCTTTCTCCCTTAAGTGAATCATCTCGTACACCTTTCCCCTAGTGGTTCATAACTGTCAAACCTATTCGTCGCTTTGACTATTATGATCGCCGTTAGGGCTTGTACTCTTACCTGCCTATCTGGCGAAATTCTTGTAAATTCAGTCAGTGTATAATTATGTATTTTTAGATCACTTTATTTTGCCGATAAATGGCTTAGCAATAGGCGTTTTAACAACATTTGCATTTAGAATCATAATATTATGTTAATCTCGTAAAGTGGATTGCGGTATCATTGACATTCATCTAGCAGGTTGTTATGTGGTCGGAAGTGGCGTGAGGTGTGAATAGACAATTTCTTGTACATGCAGATAATATTCCTACGTGACAATCGTTCTAATCTGTACAATAAATAGTACATCAAAGTACGAAATGGACTGGTATATACTTAATCTGAAATTATCCATTACCAAATAGGTACGGTTTGAATGCCTAAAACGTTTGTTTCTTCCTGCTGTGAACTTAATAATAGCGTTAATGCTGAAGTTGGGCGTTAGGTAATCTGAATTGCATTTACCTAATAACTCTTCTATAATATATTATATTATAGAAGAGTTATTAGGTAAATGCAATTCATTTATAAATTGTGCCAAACTTTTAAAAATATACGAACCAAAAAGCGCGATAACTCCTTCGCATTTTGAATTTTAAAACGACATTATTTTCCTTAAAAGTCGAATACGGCAACTACCTTATTCAGCCAATAGGTCGTTATACTGTCGGAAGTAGCCTTAGGCGTGAGTTGCTAATTTCTTGACGATGTTTTTTATAATGAGAACACTTGTTCTAATCGGCAGTACGAGGAGTGCTTATTTATTGTAATGAACAATTTGTAAACGCAGAGCTTCCGAATTAAGTACTTTGAATTGCTTATTTTCTATAATTATTGGCCATTTAAAATCTATTGAATTTTTAACATTTGTAACTATTTCCTAACTTTATGTGTCCATTAGTTTAAATATTAAAGTCGTATTCAATGGTGAGAGATACAGCTATAATTATAAGAACTTAAACTTTCGTGATCATTTGCACTAGGTATACCTAATTGGAATAATACTACATGGGAAAATCATTTATAGATTTTATAGGTTAGCTGTTGTTAGTAAGTTAATTTGTAAAATGTTTCGTATTATTTCTGTTCCTATTAGAATTTTACCATTGTTTTTACTGTGGTACCTACTCAACTACTTGCTTCTGATTCAGAAATTAATACAGGTACTAACAACAGCTAACCCTTCTGAAATGACTTCGTGAAATGCGTTAACTTCAAACGCCAAGGAGACACTTTCTAGCGAGAGGACGAAATCTTACATGTTAAATAGTTAACAGTTGCTTACAACTTCCGGTTAGCTTTAATCTAAAAGTTCATTTTCAAACAAAAATACCAAAGCTTAAAAAGCTAATTTCAAACTTTACTGATTTACTAGAGGATGCCCGTGGTTATACCCGCATTATTTAAGGCTTCTGCTCCGCTCCTGTGGCTCATAGCACGATGTTATATAGCCTATAGCCTTCCTCGATAAATGGGCTACCTAACACTGAAAGAATTTTTCAAATCGGACCAGTAGTTCTTGAGATTAGCGCGTTCAACGAAACAAACAAACTCTTCAGCTTTATATATTAGTATATGAGTAGGTATAGGATAAGATACACATATTAAACCACGGCGTTTCGACGTAAGTTACACCAGCCGTTGTCGTCGAACCAAATAGAAAGAATTTTACTTATTTTAAGCAAGAAAGTAGATGACACAGAGAGATACAAGTCCAGATTTTCTTCTTTACGCGTCACAGCATTTCTTAAACTCCTCGTAAGTCTGTCAGTCCAACATTTGGGAATAATATTTTGATGACGCACCCAACTCTGTGTTTGACAACAAGTATATTTTAGCCAATTTCACGTTTACGGTGACGTGTGCTTGTTTTTGAAATGACGAAAGCAAGGTGTTATTCAGACTGTGAAATATAGGCGCAACACGAAAACACAACAGTAAAACGAAATCATTAAGGATTTATGTTTGCGTATAACAAACACAACGAACGAAGTTTGAGGAAGATACGATGAATCACTTGATGGATGTACCAAATTTAATTTTAGATCAAAATTTTTAAATCGTCTAAAATAATAGGTAATACAGTAACTGAATAAGCATTACAATAGCACCGAAAGGAGTAAATTACTAAGTTAATATAGGTACCAAATTTGTTATTTAAATAAAAGTTTTTAATAAATTAAAGGAAATTATCACATATCTAATAATAAAAAACTTCATGATCTTACTAATAATGCCAACAATAACGATGAATATAAATCAACAAGATTTTCGTAGGTATGCTCTATCGTTCTATACTGAAACAAAGAAATCTTATTAAGTGAAGAAGTCTTATTAAATTAGCAAAATATGTTAAGAATTAACCGATACACAATAAAATTATTAAAATACTAGAGGACGCCAGCAGTTACGCCTGGATTAGCCGATCCCGTGGGAATTTCGGGAAATCCCTTCTTAGTGCACCCCTACGATCCCCAAGGAATATACATGCCAAATTTCAGCTTCCTGTGCCCAATAGTTTCGGCTGTAGCGTGTCTGTCAGTCAGTCAGTAACGCAAGGATTTTATATATTAAGAAGATGTTAAATTAAATACAAAGCAATAACTGATGTGTAAGTATTATGTAAACCATATTTGTTTTGAATACGCTGATGAATATTAAAATAATTTTATAGTCAAAGTATAGTGAAACGAATTACAAAATAAGTAGGTTTCTATACTTATACTAATAAATATGATTTTATTATCCATACAAAGAATTTGCCTAATAAACAAAAGACTTAATTAATAAATAATAGAATTATGGATGATGCGATCTAGGCGACAAAATTATAACATAGCTAATTAATTTCCAAAAACATAAATGCAAACAGAAGAAGTCGTGACAACTAAGTAGAATAATGTTTATAAAAGTATCATAACTATAAAAAACACTATTAACCGACTTCTCACTTCAGTAATAATTATGCAACAACTTTTTGAATTAACAAACTGTTTGCCGTAGTTACACCCATGTTTTTTTTGTATGGAGGTATTATTCATTTATTAAAGTACTCCAATTCTTATTATGCCTAATGTCAAATGATATTGAAAAAAAAAAGGCTTTTTTATGGTAATAGGCGGCAAACGAGCAGACGGATTGCCTGATGGTAAGCAATTACCGCCGCCCATGGACACAAGCAACAACACAGGAGTCACAAATGCGTTGCCGCCCCTTGGGGTTGGGAAAAGGGATAGGATGAGGAGTGGGATCAGGGAGAAGGGATAGAGGATAGGGCCTCCGGCACTCTCACTCACCGAACGAAACGCAACAGTTTAGATACTGTTACTTTACGTCGATTTTCTGTGAGAGGGTAGTACTTCCCCGGTCGAGCCGGCCCATTCATGCTGAAATCAGCAAGGCTCTACTATTCGACATTAAATGCTTCTCTGCTATAGTGTAGCATATATTTAGGGTACTACCTACTGTACCTTCTGTTCAGCCGTTATATAAATTACCCGACAAGAAGAAAGACAGACGACCTACAAAAATTTAATTAATACTTAGCTTGTCATCGGGATCATGAAAATATAAGCGCGTGAGAAAATAGTTATTTTGCAGACAATCAATTTTATTTCTATGTTAGTTTATATGAAAAGACAGAATCGTCTTCCGCTACAAAAATGAGAAATATTAAAATAATCGAAAAGCGTTTATTAAAACGCGGAACTAGTGTTTTATATTATATATATTTTTATGTAAACATTTTATTAATTATTATGAAAGTCTTTATGACGTTACAAAATAATATTTTAATGTAACGCTATAATCATGCACTTCACATGCCCGCGCGCATTTTTATTTTTCCTGTACGAAATTCGGTTTAAATGGCGATGTTAGGCGTCCGTACTTTAAAATAAGTTCGGCTTTACAATGCTTTGTATTATATTTGACTAGATTTATCTTGTAGAACTTGTAGAAGAAATTAAAAGATGTGTTTTATATATACATTATATACCATATTGCGTTCATTATTGAGAAAAGATAATTCCATTTCCCATCCTAAATCATCACAGTTTTCTGCAAGGAAATTATCAGTTAGTGGCGTCTCCAGGCTTTTGGTTTGTCCCTGGTGAGGGCATTTTGTCAAGGAAATAACTCATTTCTCATGACTTCATGAGAGATGGTTTGAACTCCGTATCAACATAAACAGTTGTTCTCTTCTGAAAATTATGGAGCGAAAAGAGACAGCATGCCCAATTACTAGCTTTGTCTCTTTCTACAGAATGGTAAGTTTTCTGAATGTGTCACGTCCGTCACGTCCATGTCTATGGTCTATTCCAATACATCATGGTGCAAAGCTTGACATGTCAATACATGTCAAAATTACGCAACAGATACACAATAGCATTAATTTGTATTTGTAAACCATTTGTATTCGTTGTACACACTTCCCGTTGTATACATTTGTATACTGTGGTGTTGCGTCCGAAAACTGTGTTGTTACGCAATCTGGCTGTGAGAAAGCGTGGCCAAGTTGTCAGTTTAAGTGTATCATAACCAATTATTGTAGACTGCAGGAAATACTTATGTGGACGGTGTGCATAAATGCGTATCGGTGTTGTCACAATGATGTGATCGTTGAATAATAAGGTCCTTTCTTCTCTAATTAATGTATTGCGTTAACTTCCTAGAGACATGAGCGAGGAGGGTCTAAAGGGAGGAGGCTAAATTACTCTAACTGCGATTCGCGTGACCCTACCGTATCAAGAGTCGTAGAGGACACCACAGTGGTTTCAGAGATGATATCGTTACGATAGAACACCCTCCTACGCCAGCCCCAAATCGGTTGTATATGACCACATAGAACCAAAAAGAGATTCCACTGCATCACCAAAAAAAGGAGTTTTGGAGCTCAAGCCCCAGAAATATCAGACTTTATAATGCTCCGTTAGGGCTCGTCTGCCATATGGCGAACGGAGCGGACGGTCAGGTCCTGCAGAAGGTTCTAAAATAGCCTCATTTTTAAGAAAATACATCGACGGCCATAAAAGTTGTATTTCCAATTCCTATTACAACATTGCTGCTATTCTGTCACAATTATTTGTCAAAAACATCCAATTTCATCATTTTAAATATCAGTTTAGAATAGGTATTTAAATTTTATTCGGCTTTTTAGTCGATTTAGATTGCATCATTTGGACAGCAAACAAAGCGATGACGAGTCAATCAAATCTAGATAAATATTCTCCACAGGCACTTCAACAAATTTTATTTATGCTACTCTGAACGGATTTGTATGAATCTTTGTAATAATATTTAATTTTTACATAGTATTTTTTTGAATTGACGCGTAAAATTGGTAATTACAATTGAATATTCCGTAGTCAAAATATCCGAAGACGTTAAGTAATGTAGTTTCTAGATCATTCGGTTTAAATGTAATCTCAATTGATTATAGCGATAAGATCCGTAAACTGTAGTTTAGGTAAGTAAATTTAAAGTTTACACGTTAGAATATTACCTACATAGGTTAAGTACCTGTTGCCGCCATAATTAACACCCTCACATCCACGATGGAGGAATCGCTATCTAGTATAGTATAACTTTCGGCATTTCAGCTGATTTAAACCGGAATATTTGGACAACAAACAAAGCGACCATAAAAAATAAAAAGATTCAAAAATCCTAAATAAACATCCTTTGCAGTCACTTCAACGTTTCATTTATCAACAGATTACAAAGGTTTGCCTTCGTTAATACCATGGCCTCAAAACCTTCAAATATTCGTCACTCTAACGGTAAAGCACTCATAAATAAAACATGGAAAATAATTGGAGGAATTCCAAGAATGTCAACTGCCCAGAACTGACAAACAATAGCCGGTCTCCATGTAACACATGTATGGATATGACATGAATATTTATCAAATAAGTAATAGGTGACGGCCAACGTTGAATCTGTTTAACGTAATATTATAAATAGTTTAAGTAGGTATTTAAGGTATTTGCAAGAAAGCGATATGCGTTGGACAAGTTCATCCATTCCATTTTTACTGTCAAAATTACTGGCTGGCACAGATGGATTCGCTGAAACCATACTGAAACCCCTGTATTTTTTTTTAATCTTCTAGTAATCAATGCGATTTTCTCTGTCAGCCTTTGGGATGTGCAGAAATGACAGTGGCAGTGACCTTTGATGTGAAATTCAAAATACCATCCTAGAGGAAAAATGGAAAAACTTTGGGTTATTTTCTTGAGATGAGTTCCTACCTTGTCTGCCACCGTCTCGGAAACATCTGAACCAAACTAGTATTTAACTTAGTTCAAACTGCTGGCACATGAAACTTTATCTGCAGGCTGAAGTTACTTTTGTCAAATTCAGATTATGAATTTGCCACGACATTGTTTTATCATTTCATTTGAAGAACTGCTGGATAATGCACAATGTGTCGACCCCTTTTAAATTATCCTATGGTTAATTATAATTAATGTTAATTTGAATTAAACATTCATACTTCTACAGGAAGAGATAAATTACTTACTACAATTTTAATATCAACAGGAAACATTCAAACGTTCACCAGCATTATCCAATAAAAAAAATCATTACATAAAACCTCCGATAAGTATAGATCAAACACAAAAAATCGCGCCAAATTGCTTAAAAAATTAGTTTAAAAATAAAACAAAGTGTGTTCAGTGAACCGTAGAGGTCGGTAGGTAGTGGAACAACTCAGCGCGTTCTATTTGACTTTCGTTTTCCTAAACATTCCTTTGTTTTGAGTTCAAGGCTGGTCGCTTGTAGGCGTAGATTCTATAGCGTTTGGTTTGTGCTCTTTACGATTTAGGTTACGGAAAGCAACAGATGATAATGATTCAGAATCATCTGCTTATTATAATATGGTTGTTAATGCTGACGTACATTGTGCTAAAACGTAAAAAACAGCTTATCTTCAAATACATTTCTTTCTTTTTCAAATTTTGCATTGAACTGTGGAACCGCTGTTGCTTTTTTATAATTTGTATTAAACCTAATGTATTTTTGATCGAGTAAGTCATAAACAGTGACTTAACCTGATTGGCAAATTTATTACTGGTCTTCGAATGGGACAAAAAGCCTGCACGCCATTTTTAATGCAGACTCGCTACCGAAACAAATTGCAAATGATTATATGAAAGCTATTCTCCATTGTCCCGTTTTCATATCTGTCAAGTTTTATGCTTTAGCCTGAGGCTGTATTAGCGGTTACAACGGCACGGCTTTATTTTTCTTTTTTCATGTCATTTGAGGCGCGAGAAAACCACCAGTGCGCGCTGGTGGATTTTCATGTTACAAACTGACGCGGATGAAAAGCACTGTTTGCAAAGCGTCTTAGTACCGAGGCCCAATTCTCCTAATTATATTTGTTCTGAATACAATTTCGATCTAATGTCAGTGTTATTGTCAAAAATAGTATTCTCCTGATATTTTAATGTTGTCGTGACTAGATCGTAATTTGAAAATATGTCAACGTCGAACTATAGAAGGGAAATTAGAGATAATGACATTAAATTAGAAAAATACCTACCGATTCTGAGTCAATTCAAAATCTAATCTCATTTCGTTCAAAATATAGTTTTAATGTCATATGAAATACGAGAATTGGCCTTCAGATTAAACATCTTGGCTTTTTATTTTTTGCCGCAGACCAGCTCTTCAGTAAATTAAATAAATACCTAATTATATTTAACAAACAAACAGAAGTTTTGTACACGATTAAAACCTCACACGTCATCAGGCTAATTCGGTGCTCCGTACATATTTGATATAGGTGCCTTACCTTCTACGTAAGTTAGACTTATACGAGTGCTATAACAAAATTCGTTTATGTCTTCAAGTACCTAAGCATAATCGCGGACGTCAATGTCATTAGTAGAATATATTATCGAAATACTGTTCGCATATTACACTTCATTACCATTATTCTTAGGAACTTCTTGCAATAGGTCACTGCAGCCCTGGACAATACTGAAACTTTGGATGCAATTAACATAAAAAAGGATTAGTACCTACTAGTTATAATATGCAAAATGTCTATGACTGCACTTTCTGCACTGGACTAAGTCCAATCAATGGCGTTTAAACAACCTACTGCAGCAAACTATGAAGTTTGCTGCAGTAGGTTGTTTCATAAATTTGGTTCAGAAAACTCAATTTTCACATAATTATATCCGTCGGATCCTAAAGCATGCTCTCCAAAAATTTAACAATCGCATCGGCTATTGGTCGAACACTTTTGAATATCGAACGTCATGTGGTCATAAAGTTTATAATTATGATGAGTTGATCTCGAAACTACGTGTACGTTGGGTTACAAATTAAAACCTTTTCTCTTCCTAAAAGAACACCGAAGAATTTATGAAGAATTGTGATCCATAGTTATTTGTTTTTAAATGTCGTGTGTATTGTAATGCCGGTATTTATCAATGTCAAACTATAATAAAGGAGGCATAGTTTTTCTTATTTTCCCCATTCTTTTGTAGAAGTTCATAGAGCCAATGTCACGCTAACATAATCCCATTTATAACATGCTATTATGTAATAGCAAACACAATAGTTATGGTTTCACAACTTTTTGTGTAACATTTTTAATATTGTCTGATTTGATAATGCCTATGTTTATTACCACCGTATAAATCTGTGGGTTTCTATGGATTGAATTTTTGTTTTTACTGCGTCAATTTTCAGAAAATTGAATTCAATCAGTATATTAATGAAATTATTAAGATTTTTAGAAGACATAGCCGAGATAGGAATAATTGCCATTAACGTGGAATATTTGGATTATATTGACTGCACTTAAGATACCCATATATGGTGGTTCTGTTTGTTACACAGAAATTAATCTGTGTGGTGGTGTGGTTGTGCCACAGAATAGGGTTGTGCCCAAAATATTTGTAATCTCCATACGAGTTTTATTACTAGTAATGTCTCAAATATAATGTATTGTGATGATCTCAGTTAAGGCTGTATTTGGCATTTAGTAGGTAGGTACCTACATAAAACCTTTTAAGTAGGCAATGCCCTTCAACTCATTCAAATACGAATTACAACTTTATACCTTTTATCAAAACCTGTCTCTATAGATATGTCAATACAAACTTTATTCCAACATAAACGTAGTTTCGTAGTAAACATAACATAATTATTAACTTTATGACCACATACGAGAAGTATCTACCGCATTTACATACAAATATCCGTATATTATACGGAACTGCCTTCATTTAAATATTGGGATTAGACGGCTAACGTGGCCTCACTTCATACCTGCTCTCTTATTACAAGGGCATAAGGTTTGAAATGTATTACTTTGTCCTTTAGTATTTCTTTAAAGGTCAATCTCCTATGACGTGATGTTTTTCTATGATCGATGCCACGTTCGATATTTAAAAGTGTTCGACCAATAGCCGATATGAATCTTACCTTTGGCATAGATAATTATTGTAACTATTAGGTACATACCTACTAAAGTATTTTCTTCCTCCCTTTGAATTCTTATTTTCAATCAGGAAATTGTTTAATGAAATTAAGTGAGTAGGTAATCAAACAAAATTTAAAATGCTAGCCGTAACTATACCTATTGATATATTATGACCTGGATATTCCAGTGTTGGTCCGCAGTAAAACATCATAAAAAATAAATCAAACTTAAAACAGTAGATGACATCTGATTCAAATAAAATTGGCAACCCTACGTATGAGTGCGAGTAGTCGTGATAAATACAGTGAGTATGAGTACAGGAAACAGACAGATAGCTTTTTAAGATAGACATTATTAATGTTTCTGTAGCTATGTAATCAATATTATGATTATTGTAATTTTAAGCAGGATATTAGTACATTAAATCATTGTAAAAGCAATTCGGCATACCCAGGTATAAATAAAAATCATCAGAGAAAATAAATTTAAATGGAACAGATTTCAATAAATTATAACTTTAAAATAGTGTTATTGTGATTATGTAACAATTATGATAAAATGTATATTTTTCACTGCTCATTGCTTTTAAAATACCTTTAAATTAAAATGTTAAAATTTTCTCGACATTCATTTCCTACACATTGTTTTACTTTAACTATTTATAGTCGGATGCATGGAAGTTTGTAGTACTATGCATTTTACAACGATACTCCCCTTTTTGGCTTTTCCACCGTCTAATACCGTATAATATGCGTTTTAAAAAGCCTTAAGTTGGCAACAGCAGGGACTTTTCATCTCTTACGCTGTTTGCAATGTAGATACTACCATAGATTAACTAAACAATACACATTGGCAGTATTGCCAACATATCAATTCTCAAACTACCGTAGGGTTTAAAATTAAAAACATACCTACTGTTTTTCGGATGGGAAGTAGACTGTTTTTGTTTATTACATCTATATCCAAAACATCCGACTTTCTTATCAGATAAAAGTCTAGTAATCGGGTAATAATTATAATCAGAGCTGAAACTCATTCATGTATACGAAAATAATCTTGTGAAACTACATATTATTTCAATTGTTAATCTAAATCCCTATGGATCATATTTGAAAACTTAATAATATAATAAAAAACAAGATATGAACTATCATCGTTGTCTACAATCTACGTTTAAAGGCCGGTTTCAATATTCGATCCATACATGGATTTTGAGATTCGAGATTCGTGTTTGACATATTTTGTATGTAGCTTATCTCAAAAACGAATCTAAAATCTCAAAAAAATGGATAGATCGAATATTGAATTTCGTAGTAAATTGTATTCGTAATAAAAATGATTCGAATTACGTTTTCTACTTGCGAAGAGAAAACAAAAGTAATTGAATAGAAATGCACCATAAAGGGTTTGTACTTTAATATTTTTTATTGATGAATGTCTATGGTAGGCAGGTATTATCACTTTCTAATCGCTAGTACATAATCATAAAATCATTTATTTACCGATACGTCTCTAGGAAGATGATTTTTTGTACGCAAATACATGCAATGTAACTATCTAAATAAACTACATGGACATAGGCAACACATGTTTCGATTTTAGCTCACTTGCAAAATAGATATATCTCTACCGATTGACTTTAAAGTCATAAAGGTTTTAAGACTCTTGCCCCTTTAAGAATTAGACTAATATAAACACCAACCTTTAAAGTTTTCAACAACCGTGCACCATGCACGTGCACCCTAGATAGGTATAATAGGGAAAATGGCGGTAAATACATGTAAAATATTTTATTCTAAACGTTTCAGTAACAATAGTGTGACCTTTATAACATTCTCTAGAGTATGTGTTTTATCTGTGCATACCAATTTCACACTTGATATATCATCATGAAATTATAATAAGAAAATATAAAACATCTGAGTATACAAACAAAAATATACCTACATTCAGATTACAAAGAATATTGCGCATTCTACTTGTGTCTAAGATAACTTATCAATCCGTATTTCCTTAACATTATCGCTCTACTTCAATCTCAATTTCCCCAAATTATTATTATTTTTTTGCACAATAATTGTTTGTTTACAATGTTATCTAATTTTACAATAATCTAGGTGTTTGTTCAATTGTTTTGCGTTATCGGAGTTACAAAAGAAATGATGTGTTCGCCTCATTACATGTTTAATATACAGTAGCAACTGATACTGGTAATATTAACAGACCAGTGGCTCAATGTTAGACCAAGTAAATTATCTTTATTTCTTTAAAGCAATGGAAGCTCTTGAACCTCCCTTCAGCATTCAAAGCCAGCTTTACCCGGCTTTGAGCGTAGATCTAAAAGAAAAATCTACAAATCAATACTAGATGGAGTTGTAGTCCCATGATAAAACCACCGCAGTAGTCCTCTTTTTTTCTTTCTATTTCCTGTGAGTGTGTGGCCAACTATGGTGTCGAAATTTTCTGAACACTCGTGACCTACGACGTCCTATATTTGCAGCGAGGAGACGTGAATCTACTGATGTGACTTGTTCTTAATTATTGAAACCACTGTTGTGGCCCATCCCATATAGGAGGTAACACAAATCTACTGATCTAGCATACATTTGCAAACCCGCCAGATTTTTGCTTTTTTTATTCCACCTGACGACAAAGGAGCAAGCGGATCAGCTGATGGTAAGTGACCACCGCCGCCCATAGACACCTGCAATAGGATCATAAGTATCAAGAAATTTAGTACGTAATTCAGTCTCACGCCACACAATACAGACTATCATTATACGGCCTTTTTCCTAACCTAATCTACTATGCCACAGTATTGACTCATAGTTCTAACTGATAAGCCTGTAATACATGGCTTTGAACATAACGCATGTAATGGCCCTAATTCAGCCGATGTGCCAGTGACCTACGAAGCCTGCGATACGCTTATCTATACATTATCATACACATTCCAACTGGCGCCTATTTCTAGGCAAAATGTCGAACTACATTTCCAACTGAACATTTGTAACCGTCTCGCTTGTCAGTATTCAGTCTCTTTATTACTTCCATATTTTATTTTTAATGAGGTGCGTCATAATCATCATCAGCCTACCGCAGACCACTGCTCGATATAGGCCTCTCCAATGGCACGCCATTGAGCCCTCGTTACTTATGGGTTGATTACACCTAACGAGTACAGTGGCGAGTCAGTAAATGCGCTCTCGGCCGAGAGAGTCGCCGAACCGAGTGGGTGGTCACACGTATTTACTATAGTGGCGAGACAGTTTAGATTTGATCACGCTTACGTCTGCAATGGATCGCAAAAAAAAAAGAAATTAAAAAAGTTTTTAACCAGCTGTTATCAGACATTATAATAAACGAATTGTGGGATTTATTAGAAGATGAAGACTGAAGAGTTTGGACTAGAACATGGATGTTAAGGCGAAATGCCCTTGGAGCAACAAATTGCCTTTTTAATGAATTGCAGTCAGAAGATCCCAAAGAATTCAAGGCACTTTTGAGAATGACTGTAGAAAAATTCCACAAACATTCATGTATTTTGTAACACTGAATGAGTTTTATTGTTGTTTCCATGCTCCATTTGTTATTAACGGACATTTTAATTGAGATTACGATAATTTGAAACAAAAACATAAACAAACATAACGAACGAACGAGTGGCGAGTGGCCGAGTGACAATCGAGAGCGTGTTCATACGTGCCGAGCGGGATATCGAGTCGCTGCGGGGGTAGACAAATGATGCGGGGAGGTGGGTACTCGGCCTAGTAAACAGATTGGGATTCTAGTGACTCTCTCGCCTCTTTGCTCGGCCGAGCACTCGGCCGAGCACTCGTTAAAGTGTTTATACCAACCGAGTACTCGGCCGAGGACACTGACTCGCCACTGTACTCGTTAGGTGTAATCAACCCATTACTCGTTTCGTGAATTTTCATATTAAGAATATTTATTTTTTATCTTTCTCCAAAATTCTTTGAAACAAATGACGAATTAAATCAGATAATTCTAAAATACTGTAGATCTAGGGCTAGTTCCTATGTTATACACTTATTTAGAATCCTCGTTTTGCAACAAGAACTCAGAAATTTTCGATATAGCTAAACCTTTGATATAATAATGGCTAATTACAAACTTCTATGTAAAGTATCTAGTAACTAGCCAGACATAACATGGTAATGTGTCAAATACCAGTAAAGATATGCACAGGAACCGTTTTAGGAGATCTGCTATCGTAATCAAGTCTTGCCAAAAATGGAGTCTGTCTAAGACCACCGTGCCTTATCGAGCTGTGTTTTGACATTGCTTTCATTTTAAATTCAGTTACGTTTGCTTGTTTCGACATAATCTAAACTCGATTTATTGGGGAGTAAAACAGAACCATGTATGTACTATATTTAAAGGTTTAAAGAGACATTTCTCGTGTAAACTATGTATTAGTTACGCATATGTTGTATAATGCATATTGATGCAAATGTTATAAATGTGAAATGCTGAACCAATTTCAATGAAATCTAAACATGGTTGAAGACGCGGCCTCAAACAATTTCAGGTTTATTAAAAAAATACAATAAGGGACAGATTAAGGGAAAAAGTGTGAATGAATTTGGCACTCACCAGTTATTCAGTATTACAACAGGGATACTTTTCATCGACGTAGTAGCCACGACTACGTTACTTATATACCAGAGTTAAAATTTTATGTTGAGTAGGTATAAAAAAGTGCATAGGTACCTATGTATGTGCAGTAGAAAGCAAAATATCTTTTAATAAGTGGGCTTGAAACTTCTAAAGATATGATTGAAATCAAATCAGTTTATTTGCATTGAATGGTAATGTTAATTTCATGTCATTCAACACCTCTGCCCATGCACATTCTAGATGTGCTGGTTGCGTCAAATTAATATACAACACCATAGACAAGTTCTTATTGTATTACTCAACGAGATAGTTAGTGATCGGGCAGTCATCATCTTCAAAGCGAACATAAAGATAGATGCTTATATTGGCTGAAAGACTTTTATTAATCACCATAATTTATTATTACTTACTGCCCGCATATAGATATATACTTACGCCGCTATCCGCTATCTCCAAATAAAATATGCCTGACAAATATATACTTTTTAAATCTAGAAAATCACACCAGATTCTACTAACAATCTCCCAATCAAAGCATAAACAAAATTAGGTTTATTGTAAGTATAAACAGAATTAGGTTTCCTATTGACACAATAAACTGGGTTCAGGAAGTAGTACCTGCGTCACGGTCGTAATTTAGACTTTTGAAAAGGTAATTGAATGGTTTGCAAAAGCCAAACGCATTAAAAAGTCCATTACTATACATAATTATAGTGATGGATTGTATATGTATAATTTATTGTTATTATTGATTTCCGCCCACCATTTTGCAATCATTCGTTTACTACTTAAATAGCAATTATTTAAGAATTAGTGATGCAGAAGTCAAACTTGCTATATTTACCAAAAACCTCTTTTTTATCAAAAGCAATATAATTTTTTGAATTTCATAGGTCAAAATGTTGAAATACGTAAGTATTTATTTATTATATTACATACGATCAATTGCTGCAGAAGTGCAGAGTAAAGTTGCTTAGAGTTTAGAGCAAAAGTTTCTACCTTTAAACGGAACATTTAAAACCTTACCATTTAAAATATTAGCTTTTATTGATATTTTTTCTAAACTAGGTTTTCTGGAAGAAATCGCAATGTGCGACAAGACCGCAATGCCCTTGCATCACTAGTTTTAAGGCTTCGATGAAATGTATTGTAATATTGTTTATTTACTGGTGTACATTATTCTATCTATCTTAAAACCAATTTTAGTTCGCTTATTACTTTTCGGGAATTGGATTGATCTGCTAATTGTCTTTTCCGATAACCAATTTAGTTACTGTTAAATGAACAAAAGTGAGTAATCAAAGACAAATTCTTTTCTGACAAAGTACAACAAGTAACACATCTAAATAAACAAGTTTAACTTTACATATATTTTCTATTACATCATTTAACATTAAAGTTTCTCCCGCATCGGAGTAATAAATTAAAACAAACATGTGCTTTTAAATTAATAGTCGTTTAAAATGTAACTTCCCATCTCATCATAATATTTGATTAGTGACATAATACAGTGATACTGGCATATACTTAGTAATTTTTTTTACAACGAGGCCCGACCGGAAGCAGCCGCGCCTGATTCAACGTTAAAAAAAACTCGGCAGTCAAGTTCGCCGAATGTCATCGCCTTCAAAAAGTTACATGAGTGATATCAAACTTTGTGCATTTTTATTTTTATAATGACCGCTATTCATCAACCAATTTGTTTATCAACATAAGGGGTTCTGTTGTATAACATTTCATAGGGGCTTTTACCCGTATGTTTGTAGTACAAAATCAAATAAGGGGTTAAGCAATGTGGAGTAATTACGCCTATGTGGGCTTTTACTTTTATTAATATTTTTGACATTTTATATTTCTAAACAACTGCCCTATAAATCCTAATTGCCCTAACAAAAGGACTATATTAAATTTGTTAATATAAGGTGTATTTTGAAATGACTTTTGCTTCACACAGACTCAGTAAATTTAGACTATACTTTCGCCACATGCCTGTTGACCATATGCCTATGAGAAATACATTAAAGTTCCAGACTGAGCTTAACAAGACCAACAACAATAAAACTAATGATCAGAAAACCCTATAGACTACCATACGAATAAAGCTGTAAGCGTAACAAATATACTATAGATGATATCCTACAGATACTTGTGTGGAACAGTTAATCAACAGATGTCAGCATGTGTCACACACGCACACACACGCCCGTCGAAGTACCTACTGTGTCCTACAGACCTTGAGATGAGCTCTAATGGATGACTCAGGTTCTGAACAAATGGATCAACTTATAGAACAGGGTTGCCCTTTACTTTAAATTAAAGGACATCAACGCATTTTAAACCTACGTCTCTCATCTTAGGATACGGTTTTATTTTATTTCATAATTGGAGATCATCAGACCATCTACATCACTATAGAGCTTTGAAAACCTGCTCTGTTTGAATTCAAGACATAATTTTCAAATAAAGAACTTTATTCGAATATTTTGTGCCGCTTGAAGCCGAAACTAATGTTGAAGTTTGTGGTGTTATAAGAAATGGAGTTCTAATTCAGAATTAAATGTAAAAGTCAGTTTAAGTCGAATTCGATTTCGCATAACGGAATTTTTCAGCGACATGCATTACAGAAGTTTAATTTGATTGCATCTTTTCCAGTGAAGAGAACGAAATCCATGTAAATATGTATAAAATCTTCTAGTTAGATTCTGCGATCTACAACTATAAAATGACAGCCATTATATTAGATGTGATGAGTCAAATAATGTGTACCTATTAGGAGCATTTTTTGTAAAATATTCAATTGCTGTGCGAAGCCAAACTGAGGAACTAGAACAATTGCTGTCAATTGCAATAGCAAAAATAACAATGAGCGTCACTAATTAATCAAAGGCCGTTCATGTGCCGCTTTTAAATAGTTTCTTATTGGTCGTTTTGATTTTTGATTTAGGTACCTAAGTAACGTTATGTTCCAATGCTGACTTAAAATGTGGTTTATCTCCGGCTAGATCTTTTTTTTGTCCGTGTGGTGACGGATTAAGAATACGGTATGTCACCACCCCATATCATCCCTTGGGTGTCGTAAGAGTTTACAGAGGGAGCATATTATGCAGAGAACAGCGCTGCTAGAGAAGGAATACTTGATACAAACCCTATACCAACCCGTTTGGCCAGCGTGGTATAGTAGGCCAATTCCTCCTTTCAAAGAAGAGGCCTAGTCCAGCAATGGACTATTGAAGGCTGATGATGAGATCTTTTTAACAGATAGCTTAAAAATTGGACTAGGTGCCTACCTACTTATCCCACTAGTAATCATCTTGCTGTCGCGTTTCACAAGATACCCCTGAAGAAGCTAGCCTAGATTTTTTTTACACTACTTTGACTTTCTATACCTGCTCAACATAAAACACTCCATATTTTATTATTCATCGTGTTTGAAAACAAAATGCATTGCATTTTATCAGTGATCATACGACGACAAAATTACTTAGATTGATTTATTGAATTCAAGCACATGATAATGTTTAAATTGAAGATAAAACCGTATTTTCCGATGCCGTCGTCTCATTCTTAAATACCTATAAACGTTTTTATATAAGACTTTCTCTAGCCTTTCTGCAAATACCTATATTGTTGCATAAATATTTTCAATAAGTATACGGTATTTATACTAGGTAATTTATATTGTTTTCTTTTTAAAGAAGTACCTACAGCCAACCAATGTTTCAAATAAATACAATAAAGTAATGGTAATAAAATGTTTTCTTGCGTAACAAGTTTAGTAGGTAGGTACATACATAGGTACATACATAGGTACCTACAGCCAAGAAAGTGATCTACCAGCTTTGACAACACTGACAACAATTGCAGTGTCATCAAAATAACGCTGAGGTTGCGGTTAGAACTGTCAAAATATTGTTTCAAAGGAAAATCAACCTTATTCTTTAATGCCGTGCAAATACATTTAGACCATAGGGTAGAAGATCATATTTTTGTCTAACTTACATACCTACCTCCATAAAAAATCAGCTGTTCATTCTTGTTTAAAGTGTAACAAAATTAACTAATCTCCCTGGTAACAATGCAACTAATGCGAAATGAAAACATTGCACGCAGTGTCTAATTAGAAAATTCTTCATCTTCCTTTAAAATTCTTGACAAAGCCTTGACTTGGTGATATTACTGCTGAATGTATTTCTTGACATTTCAAAAGATCTTAGTTGAACAATTAAATAATTGTCAAGGAGAAATTTAAATAAACATATTGTTTTAGCTAACCTCCGCCCCAATGTTACATACTAATAATACAAAAATAAAATACTTAATTATAATTATGTTGATGGCTGTATCAACTAACACGCCAATTAATGCAATAAAAACAAATTAGTAAAAATACTGAAAGAAATAAAAAGTAAAATTTAAATTTAATTGCCATGAGAAAATCAATGAAATTATATATTTGATATTTTACGCACTTAAACAAATAGTTTTAAACTAATGCTAGTTCCAGATAATAACTATTACTCTCATAAAAGATTTTACAAAAATAAATATTCATAACACAAAGAAACTTTAAAATACTTACCCTACGAAAATAGGGGGGAAAGTCCTTTTTATTCCTAAAAAAATGTCACGTGATCACTGCACAGATAATTCACAGTTTAAAACTTTTTAATTCAACTTTCAAATTTGCGCAAAGAACGCAGAATTGTTTTTTTTTAATTCGATGCGCAACGCACGCCGCGGCTGCGCGCTCTCGACCGACTGGCTTGCGGTGGCAGCCGGCGCGTCACTCGGAAACGAGAGAATGTTTAGCGCAACAACACAAGTCAGCGATTGTAGCCGCTGTAATGCTCGCTATTTTATTACACTCACTACTTGCAAAAATGTGGCGGAATTAAGCAAAATAATTAACAATCATTTTATGTGAGACTCATTCTGTTTTAATCAGCCACCTGAACGGTAAATATTATAGCAATGAGTTTATAGAATAATTGAAACAGTTTTCTTGTTCAGTTTACAGTATTGCCACCGTGTAATATGCCACGCATATTTGCATCATATCAATTTGGAAACATGGTCTATATTTGTGTTTACAAATAACACACAATCTTGCAAATAACTGAGTTAAATGCCTCTCAGCATGAAAGCAGCTGTATTGTATCAATCGCACACTGTACGCATATTAAGTCGAAGCGCTATTCTGCACACAAATCTTAATGGGCTTTTTGGGTCTCTTTGTTATTTTGCAGGGTCAATAGTAAGTTCATATCTGACTCACCCTTTAAGACTTGTTGATAATTTGATTTAACAAGTAAGAAGCATCTTTAAAACTAGGTAAGTATACTGTATAAGAACAAGTGCTTAAAAAGTTGCCAAAACAATGCAGTCTCGTTCCAATCGGTAAATTACGCTGAAAGTGTGTATGATGCTCAAAAGTAGAATAAACCGCAATCAGTTAGTAACACAACATTTACAGAACCCATCATGTTGACTGTATAAATAAGTTATTTGTAAATCAAACACGCTGTATAAAATTTTACGTATCTAAAGCTTCCGAACGCACATCACTTGGAAAACTCAGTGAGTCTGCGTGGCAGTATTATGTTATCTCCTCAGCTTACTTATTTATTAGTATATACAGTGTATAACAAAGAATCGTTTCAAAGAACACGAAAGATTAATCGTAGTAACATAAAAGAACACTGCTAACCCAATTAGCATGTCTGTCGATATGATGTTTACATATTAATTTGTTGCGTGCCATATTATGCATAATTATCTGCTTATGAATCATCGTTTTGTCTAGGACCACTCCTTTCTTGACGCAGAAACTTATGTATTTTCTTTGCCCGCAGGTTCAAAGGAATAATGTGTGTAACATACCATTTCCTCACTTACAGAGAAAAATAATCTGAGGTCATCCGTCATCCATCTACGATATTCCAATTCTATTTGATTTGCTTTAGTTGCTACAATGAGGTTAAGTTCCTGGTAACACAGAACTAATGTGATTTCTAATGCAGGCGTTGCCTTGATTACAAAATAAATAAAGTAAAATATTGTACGAAACAAAATGGTCAACATCATAAGCATTATAGTCAGCTGCTCATAAGTAGGTACTGATGTAGGTAGGTACGTTAAAGTTAGGTTTAAGGAGAAAGTAACCAAACACAAGAGAAACATTTCAGTTCATGTGATTCATAATAGCTTTTAATTTAATACTATTACTTACACTTTTAAGTTTCTAATTACAAAACTTGGTGAAAACGCATTGCAGTCTGATAACTGCAAACTTGCCAAACATGCAGCAAGTTTAAATCAAACTTGCTAGTTTCACTGTGACAAACTTGCATGAAGTTCGTTTTTCAAAGGATTTGGATGACGACGAGCACAGGTTGGTGGTCGATCGACCTCCTAGATACTGCAGGAGGTGCTCGACGACCAGCTGTTGTCGGACCACCAACCTGTGCCTTGTACCTGTGCAACCTTTGAAAAGCAAACTTCATGCAAGTTTGATGCAAGTTGTCACAGTGAAACTAGCAAGTTTGATTTCAACTTGCTGCAAGTTTGTTGTTATCTGGGGTAGGAAAAATGGAATGCTTAAAAGATTAAATTAAAGCTGATTAAATTAAAGCTGATTAAGCTGCCTAGTCAAGAATTGCATAACCTACTATAGCATACTATTAAAGACAAATCATTGCGTTAAAAGCTTAGTGGGATACTTACTCAAATAACTATATCAAAAATTTGCAGAATAGTACAATAAAGTAGTACCTACACACTTCCGCGGCATATCACGAATCGAACTGTGTCGCAAACTGGTTGCGTTTATCACGACAAACGAACACTCCCTACACACGTACCTACTACGTCACAATAACTATTGTGCACTATTGACCGAAGAAAAACTAATTCAAACAACTATTTCAAACGAACCAACTGTTGGTAAAAACGTAAGGACTTAATGGTCTGCGTCCAATTATATGATGCAAGATGGCGGCCTCATGAAATGATGAGAAGTGATGTTCTTTATCGTATATTGGGAAAGATTTTAATAAGTATCTTCGAAATAATTAGTCCGTTAATTTGTAAAACAGTTTAACCAGGTGGATAAGGCTATAATTGTATGTGGTGCAAACAATTGCCTACATAGGTACCTAAATCATTGATCGAGTAAAAACGACACAGAAGGCGTCCTTATCTGCCGGACTGAAATGTATATGTTACCCAACACAATATTTTGTTAAAAGGTTAGGAAACATTATCATTAGAGACAGGCAATTCATTCTAAAACCACAAGGACGTTAGTCATTTAGGCGGACAGAGTGAACAACACACACAGAAAAGCTAACCCAATTCCAACTAGCAACTATCTGAAAGAAGTTCATGCATTCTCTCAAAATGTAGATTCACCCCTGTTGGCCAACTTAATACCAGCTCGCAGCTCCAAACGTACTCACGCACCAAAGAATGCAAACCTACATACAGAGATCTTAGTACAAGCCTGTCGAATACCAATTACTGCCTTCGATCAACTTCGAGGTTCGTTTAATATTTAACCAGCATTAAATAACTAGGTATGTACGATATAAGGTGCTACGTCAGGAAATATTGAAATACCTATATCGGTCAGTATTGTCTGACTGAAGTGGTCTTGCCAATTTCAGGGCAAACTTGAGACTTATTTGTTGAGACCTCAACCAGAATCAATGCAAACACATTCTGACAAAAGAAATATCAGTCTGCAGGTTTTTACAAAGTAGATAACTTGCTGAGGCGTCGTCGTATATGTACCTATGGATCATGTAAGGAAGTACCTTAGCAGAAAGGCATGTCTGAATAGAGAATAAAATTCTGGCTTTACTGACTGACGGCCAGAAAACATGCTTACTGCCAAAACTATTGGTCGTAAGAAGCTGAGATTTGGTATGTATGCTCCTTGGGGAACCGTTGGGATCGGGCAGGAATCTATCATAAAATTCATAAATAAAATTGAAGTGTCTGTTTGTAATATTAAAATATCCGCTTTACTAAATGCATATGGATGTTTACACGGTATGATACATAATTATACCGATATGATAATTTTTACAATTTTTGTCTGTCTGTCTGTCTGTTTGTTCTTGCTAATCTCTGGAACGTTCACTGGCGGATAGCTGATGTACCAAAGAATAACTTAGACTATAAATTAACCAGGTACGCGAAGTACTTTCCTCAGCACGCGGGTGAAACCGCGGGAAATGTTAAATAAAAATAAATACGCTGCAGGCGTACCTACTTTAATATAAATTGATACAAAGTTGCGTACCGTATCATAAAAAAATTGATTATTAAGAAAAGCATTTTAATAAAAAAAAAAACAGAAATAACAAACATTGTTACTTTTATTTACATTAACGAAGGTTTAATCAAAGGTCGGTATCCGGAAGCCTGGTCGTGCCGTGAGAACAAAATTTCTGCCCTACAATGCCTTCAAACATAAAAAAGTGTCCAATACATACTTAAACACTTACATAACCGTCATAAAAATACACAACCTATAATTGATAAACAGTTATTTAATATGCCACGTAACATAATTATGGACGGAAATTGTCGTTTATGTAATGATTATGAATGATAGTAAAATATAGAAAATAGTGGATTATTTACAATTCTGTTTTGATTAGCAGGGTCACATTTGCTTTATAGAATCTGTTTCCTTATATGTACATATATGACGAATATACATCACACGGCGACAGTGGCGTTCTGTGCTTCAGATAGCACATATTCTGGTCTCATGTTATCACTACATAGTATAAAACAAAGTCTGTCTTCTGTCTGTCTGTCCCTATGTATGCTAAAATCTTACAAACTACGCAACGGATTTGAATGTGTTTTTTTAATAGATAGAATTATTCAAGAGGAATATATAATTGTATATGTATATAATTATATACATATAAAATGTATAATTGACGCGGGCGAAGCCGCTGGCGACGTCTAGTTATTGTTAAAACCCTGTCATAATAATATTTTGAAAGAACCTACACACGGTCACACCAGACAACCGATAAATTATACTCAAATTTATATTTAGTAATCTAAATAGATCTATAAAAATATTTCTACCAGACACTTCAAACAATTTTATTCATCAGACGCATGGTTGTCCAGGGAGGGAATTGAACCACGACCTTTGCAGTCAGGGTCACTCATCATCATCATCATCAGCCTTTAACAGTCCACTGCTGGACTAGGCATCTCCTTTGAAATGAGGAATTGGCCTACTATACCACGCTGGCCAAACGGGTGGGTATAGGGTTTGTATCAAGTTTTCCTTCTCTTACAGTGATGTTCTCTGCATAATAAATGCTCCCTCTGTTGGCTCTTACGACACCCATGGGATGATAAACAAATATATGACACACAAATAAATGTGTAAATGTTTATAAAATGAAGTCCCATTTTCGCCCTTTCTTCCTGTATGAACGCGAGACTCTCAAAATATTTATGTCAAACTAATTTTTGTACGATTTGCACCAATAGTGTTATTCCCAAGGGAGTTGTTTTTGTTTTGAAGTGTTGTTGTTGAAGTTTAGTAACCAATATTTGTAAACGAAAAGCAATTTATTTAACGAACTAACCAAAAAGTAATATACTGACCAATGTTTGTACAAACACGCCACGTGCAACATGAACTTATACGTTTGAATCTACGGCGAAAAACCGGTTGTATGCACAAATAAAAGGGCAATACCACACTGCGGATAGCGGGATCGCAACGCTGTATTTTGTGGTTATGCGGCCACGTCTCAAGCAACGCAGTGGCCGTATCATACCACTAAACACTCTTCACATGCAACATAACCCTGCAGTTGATTAGTTAAAATAGTGGTAGATGAAAGGAGATTCAGAGACCTTTACTCTACACCGGGACGTTACAGACTTAAATAATAAGTTGAAACAAAATCAGTGCAGCTTAGCCACAATATATAACGCTCCTTAACTGTTGTCTAACACACAATTGGCTTCTATAAAAACGTTCGTTCTGCATTGTTGTACTTGTACAATAATGTTCATATTATTAAATGGGTCGCAGTTACCACGCAGCGACACCGCAACATCGTCTGACACACCCAACCTCCATTATTTCACCGCAACCCGTGTAATCTGATTATACAGAAGACAGTGACTTACGTAACTTTCTAATAACTTTCACACTCGATCGTGTGTCAATAGCGGTAATGTACCATGGTCGGGAGAGATGTGAGATTACGATGACTGAGCGATTTGTGTTTCGGAGTTCAGTCGCCTGTCGTGCGGAAGGTGCAGCTTTCGTTGGTAGGTAGTTAATGACTTGTGAACTGAGATTGGAACATTGAAGAGTGATATATTATCATCATCCTACACTGAGATGTCATCGGAACTTGATTACATTTTAGAAATATAAAATTTGGACAAGGAGTTTCTTGTATGACGAAACGTAGGCACAGACTGAGGAAGGATTTTTCTATTCCAGTCCTAAATGTAAGATATATTGGTTAAAAGGTTCTTTAAAACTTTGGATGTCTGCTTATTTTGAAGGTATTATTTGTACAGTCAACAGCTAGTATAGTGATATATGTATTTGCAATGGTATAATAGAGCTAAATAACGAGTTGCATGCTGCTCGGATACCAGGATGATATTTAAATAATAATATGTCTGATGTTCTTAAATCTAAGAATTGGGCGTATTCAATTGATAGCTTTGGTAGTTGTGAATTTCATAAAAAATATAGCTAATCAAAATCTTACCCTAATCGTTAAAATATTCTATTGAAATTTGTGTCCCGTCCTGTTTATTTCAATAGTTAATTTAGAAACTATTTGATTCATTATATGACTCGAGTACATTTTTTTTATAGACTCACGCCTGTATCCCCGAAGGGGTAGGCAGAGGTGTAATATTACACCCACATTTCGCCATGAATTTTTAGGTCCCACCTAATAGGGGGCGAGCCTATTGCCGTACCGGGCATATACATTTTAATGACAATTATGAGACTTATATTCTTAAGCAGTAAAGTATTAAGAATAAAATGAATACCATAATATTTTTAATATACAAACTATTATATATAATAAACTTCTTAATCAAAATAATATGAAGAACATTCTCACAACTTTATCGTCACCAATGGGGCTACCAAAATCGCCTAAATACAAACATGTCTGTCGAAAGATATTCCCTTTATGGATCCGGCATTAATTTATGAATAATTACAGTAAAACCAAGAAACCAGGCCATCATCATCATCATAATATGTATTTTAATTTACTAAAATAATAATAGACATAGTGCTAAAAGGTTTTATTATCTACATCAGAAAGCCATGAACCCATTAGCGATGTGTGCTCTACTGATATAAAATATGGGTCACATCGGCACAAACGTTTTTACTAACAAACACTGGCTGATTGATCACCGTGCCTGTGCCTAATAAACATGTTTGTTAGTTTTAAATGTCAAGTTTGTACTTTCAAAAAGGATTCTTTATCACTGAGATAACATTGTGTTTTTAAATTAAGAATGTCATCGTTCCAGACAATGCATTTTGGAAGGCAGCGATAGCCTAGTGGAGTTAACAACAGACTGCCGCGCAAAGAGTATCGGGTTGAAATCCAATTTATTTTTTATCTTTGCCCCGTGACTTGGAATATCGCTATCCCTTTGGATTACGTTTGGGTCAAACGGCAGTCCCACTGTGGAAAAGCATATATTCTGTCTTTTAGGAACCCAATACGTTACAAAAGAACTTATTCAAACACTCTACACTCTAGCACGGGTCCTTTAGTTTTACACAAGTTTTAATAGCTGTATCGATTAAGATTACGTAAATTCAGTAAGAAAGGGCAAACAATATAATACCTACCACGAACCTTTCACTTATCAAACACAGTGTCCAAATAAATCATAACATTCAACAATAACACTAGTTTTGAACATAACCCGTTTAAAAGAACGCATTCAATTTCAAAATTATTATGTCAGAGTGCATTTCTAGACTTTTTAAAAAAGCAAAAAAGGTGCATCGTAATCGTAGGAAGGTGCACACGTATTGTTAGTCCAGTTAGCGAAAGCGGTTACGTCACTATGCATTTGAAACGGGGCACAACACTAATTACAGCAATTCATTAACAACATTTTTTACTTAGTTTTATTATTAAAGGCTCTGTTACGTGATGTGAGAACTTTTTTCATAATAATTTCATTCCTAAAATACTATAATTAAGATTTCTTTTGTGATAGCCAGTTTATTATGTATTCTTATTTAAAGCTGTTAAAAAGATATATTGTATTATACTTTTTAAACGTCTATATGTTTTCTAATAATGACATGATAATGGCTTGGCTCTTCTTCCTTCCTGTATAGAGTTACCATAGATCATATATATAGATAATGGCTTTGACAAATGGTTGGCGTCAAGTTACCGATATATGATTAGTTTACCTTCTTCCTAGCTTACCTAACAGTAGGACTTTGGCTCAGACTTTAATCAGGTTACGACAGATGGCCTAGGTGCCTTATAAAGAATATGCAGTCAATTGAAGTTGGCCTAGAGTTCTTATAGAGAAGGTGAACTTCAGGTAAAACTAAACAAGCTTGCTCTGTTTAGGTAGTTGCCAAAGAACATCGTGCAGTGTTCCTGCTAAGAGTCAGTTTTTACTGCATCAGACTTTAGGATTCCTTCTTTTGAAAATTTTGATGGACAATTTTTACCAAAACAATAACACTTTTTAAGGTTTTCACTGTTTGTAAGGATTCCTTAAGAAGATAGCGTATTATTTTGAAAATCTAGACGAGATTGTACAAAAATACAAACCCGACCACATTTATTTATGGTCTAAAACTAGATATTCCGTGCTAATGAATTCCCAGTCTAATCCTAAAACACGTGTCTTATATTACAAAAGCAAAAAACAAGTGGAACAAACACTATTATTGATCAGTTTTCTTGCATTTCTCCATACATACCTATCGTAACAGCACGTCAGCGGAGTAACAACTCAAATCAACACCGCAAACAATCTAACTCAATAAGTCTCTATACAATAACCACACGTCCAGATAAATTGTCCCAACATACCAATTAGCGGACGACATGCGCACATGAAACATAGTGACCTTACATCTTAAGCGATATCACATGACGAACACCCATCATCACAGAATCAGGACATGGCCACATATCGCGAGGTTTTATTCATTTAATAGACCATCTTAGATAATTGTCGTAGTGACACGACAGGCGAACCAGGGATACCCTAGTGAAGAGACTACCTGACTGCTAAGCAAGGATTCTAGAGTTTCAAACCACGGCTCGCATTGTTGTCTTTTCGAAGTTATGTGTATATTGGAATAGGTACTTAAATGACGAAGGCATTGTCGACATTGTCGTTATTATAGTAATAACTTTTCGACTTCGCAATATGTGCATCAGCCCTTAGAGGTTAAATTGAGGTAGAAAGCCAATTTGAAAATCAACTGACTTAAGAGCTACCACTAAGCAAAGGCGTCAACAGCTTCTAATACAATATTTTTTTGTCCTATCTTTATTGTCTTCTTTGAAGCAAAAATTTCCAAACATGTAGCTTAAATTATTAATTTTTTGATTTGATTCCACCCGACGTTTTACATAAAACATGCCTAAGGCATTCAAACATGGTAGACCAAAACAAGCAACATTCTTACAAACATGGTTTCCTTGCGTAACCTAAATACGAATGTTTGTCGCTTTTCCTACGTGTTTGTTTGTTTCTTCAAAATGGAATTTCGATTGTCCTTTCTTTTAAAACATATTTCGAAGAATGATCACGTTTCGCACAGACCATTTCGGACACTACACATAGTTGCAAAGCATTACAAACAATTAAATGCGATTGGTACGATCTCCTCAAGATGCAAGAATAATAATTGCATTCAATTGCATCCGGGACCGCAACCGGGATGTCATGCATGCTGACATTCAGTGTTTTTTACTAATACTTTATTTCGTTGCCACCTTCCTTTACCAAATTAGCTTCCTACAAAGTACAGACAAAAACATAATGAGTAATATGGCACAGCCTAACAACAAACATTTCTATGGACAACACCACCATTTTCCATGACAGGATGTGACAAAAATTCCCTCGTACGACAAACCTTATCATCAGATACTGACATTCAAAATAAGACTTTACGGGTGCAAATTACAGTCCACATTTGAATAAACAGCTTTGAGGCATATCTGCATACAATAAAAGTCGAAGAGGAACCATATGTGCCTGGTGTTGTTTTTAAATAGCCTTATTATAATCATAAGTTGTACATTTTTGGCCTACGTAGATAATTATGGTCTTGCGTCCTACGGCGTAAGACAAATAAGTAATACCATCCAAATTAGTATTAACTTCTGCCATTAAACAAGTTTTTATACATTTTCACACGATGTCTCGTTTCATATTTTTTTTATCGGGCCATGAATAATTTTAATTAAACTTTCGCCGATATTTCGTATGCTGTGCGTCCAAGACGTTTATTACAATATGAATCTT
Source organism: Euclidia mi (assembly GCA_944739405.2). NCBI lineage: Eukaryota > Metazoa > Arthropoda > Insecta > Lepidoptera > Erebidae > Euclidia > Euclidia mi. The sequence goes on from OX123202.2 coordinate 12,235,824, forward strand.
CCTGTCCTAAATGACATCCTACCTCCTACCCGACTTCTATTAAAAACCTGACAGTTTGTAAGGACAAATAAATGGACCTTTGTGTCCTTTGTTACTCTTTAACGCAAATATTACTGAAAAAATTTTGATGAAACAATGCAGTAAAACAGGCAAATCAGAACAGCACATAGGCTACCATTACTCGCGAGAACCGACACCATCGCAGATTGTGGCGCAGGTAGAACTTCTACCAATAGATTGACTAGTTTCCACCGTAGAGACTAGTAAATCTATTAAAGTAATGTTGTATATTCGCCATGTACGATATAATAAAGCAGTGACGGAAGTGTGCGCGATATAATAACATTTTAGCGACGTCGACGCGGCGGCCGGCATGGCGGACGGACCAATTATTGTGGATGCATGGCTCACTGCACCGGCGAAGCGGCGCAGCTCTAGGGCTGGCGAAAATTACGTGACAGGCTCCTAAAAGTTCGCTACAAAACACATTTTTTTAAGTAAATATCTCAAGGAAATTCTGAAAAAAGATATTATTTCAATTTGATATCTCTATGCGTGCCTCCAAAAAAGGGTCTTGTTCGACAGAACAGGCAGATGGACGAAAAAGTGATACTACAAGGCTTTCGTTTCTATTTCTTTCTCGGTACGGAACCATAAAGAAAGTTGAGGAAGCCTGCAGCAATACCCGTACTTTATATTTATGTTTTTCTTGATCCCGTGAGAATTTCGACCTCTACGGTCCCCAATGAATATCCCCAATATACTGTATAGATGCAATGAAATTTCAGCTTCTTGCAGCCAATAGTTTTGGATGTGGCTTATCTGTCAGTCAGTCAATAACGAAAGAATTTTATACAGATAGGTATTAGATACAGGTATACAATACCGTATTTACTATAGACACAAATGATTTTGATAAAATATGATGGAAGGAGACTTGAAGGCATATAACTACATCTCAAGGAAATACACATCAAACAGGTCACACTTTAAAGAGCCAACATATTCTGAGTAAGCAGTAATTCCGTTTTACATTGCGTAGTTGTTTTTCACTTTATTACAACTGAAATCTCCATGTTCAGTGCCGTTTTCAGAAAAATCTCACTGGCTTCACTAAATAGGTAATCTTTCTTTTCATTATTGATTATGACATGTATTTTGATTATTGTGGAGTTCTGTGGTAATAATTTAGGTCACGTAGGTTTTATTTATGTAAGTACATTACTACATCCGTCTGAAACAAAAGTTTGATCCACAAATGGTCACTCCAACTGTCGATGTATGAACAAAAGTTCATAGTAAAATCTCAGCGGGCCTTGATCTGGGTTTATTTTAAAACTAAATGTAGGTCTGATTATTTACTGATTGACAGTATCTTTCAGTCTCCTATCCGAGGCAGACGTGAGGCGTATTTCAATGTTATTGGGTATTTCCTCGAAATGCTCGTAACTTCGTCTCGTCGCGGTCGCTGTACTAAGTTTTAGGTTCTTTTCTCAGTATCTTTAGACCTTTGTCTTTGTAGTGTTTATTAGACAAATATGTAGGTCCCATAGATATATTAATTAATCCCATAGATATAGTGATGGTAGGTCCTGTATATTACTATACTATATTTGTAAACGTACCTACTTTAATTTTTCACCAATAATGCTGGCTGAAAAATGCCTTTTATTTTTAACCTGCTTCAGAAAAGGAAGAAATTCTCAATTCAACTGTGTGATTGTTTATGTTTGTAACATCAGGATTCGGTTTTATAAACCGCTATCAAAAACCTTTGTTTTTATTTGTAAGTATATCTCGTTTCCCTGCCATCCAAGTTAGATGACTGAAAGTATAGGTAGGTACTTAATAGATGCTGGCGGGAAAAATTCCGAATCATTCCCGTCGAATACTTCGGAAGTATTCCGAAATATTCCGAAACTTTGGGAATATTTCAACTGTAAAAAAAAACCAGGAAAATCGACCTTACTAAATATTTCGCGCTTGGCAGTTGTAAATTATATTATCTTTGTTTGCTTGCAAGGTTTAGGCCTTTATTTGTTTTTATTGACTGGGCTATTATACGCGTTAAGTAGGTAGGTAATGATTAATACCTACCTATGCGACTCGCGAATACTCGCGATGCGTACAGACCTACATACAAACTAACCAAAAACAAAGGTAGGTAACTCTTTAAAAAAAAAAACAATCAAATATGCTAGGCCTGGTTTTGTATTCCACAACTAACATTTACAAAAAATAGCATTCGATTTCGAAATATGTCGGTAGGTACCTACCTAAAAACAAAAGTAGGTATAAAAATCCTGTTAATCGGAAGCTAACATATCTACCTCTAAAAACATCAACATATAGGTACCTATTCAATCCCATTTATAATTAAAACCCACCACATCACAAACAAAACACGTTTATTCCTATTGAATTATTCGAAAAAAAATTGGTTGCCTGTAAAGTCGGTATACGGGCGAAAGTTTTACGTGACAACGACTTTGAGTGGTAAAATAATTTTAATGTGAATATTCATTCGTATAGTAGGAAGAAGGATGAAAGACGCGTGCCTTTCACTTTTTATGTCTGTCTCTTTCGCTCTTAGGCGGGACGCGTGCCTCTCACTCGCTCTCATTGTGAGCGCATAACGTGAGCGGAGCGTAACGCAGTTTCTTGAAGTGTCACCCGGCAAACCAATTTATAAGACGTTGTCACGTCAAAAAAAATAAAAATCTTAATTAAATTCATTTTGAATAATTCTGATTTAAAGAAACTTTCCCAGAAGTATTCCGGAATTATTCACAATTTTTCAGAAGTTTTGCAACTATAGGTACTTTCATTCAGTTTTTTTTTTCGTCTATATGTAGGTATGTTGTTACTCTTTACATAATAATTTATTTTAGATCACGTGTTTCTTTTAGTGACCAGTACGTACATGCTATACATTTATAACAATAATCCATAGAGTTACCCAAAAGTAACATAACTTTCATATTTCTAATGTTTTGATATATAATAACCACAATACTTAGCCACATGCGATATTGTTCGCTGTAATGGCGGCAGTGGTATTTGAAAACACAATTACTTATTTAATTACAAAGTGCGAGTGTTATAATGACATAATATGAACCAAATTTATCAAATATCATGTGTGAATACATGATGATGTCATACTTTAAGATATAACGGTAGTAAATCGTAGTAAGTAATCAAAATCACATTTGAACATCTTCATTGTGTATGTTTAACATTTTGATGTTTGGTAGTTAGGTATCTATTTTTCTGACCGTACCTTTCAACAGGATATTAACCCGAATAGTCTGCATGTTTGTATAGACAACAAACACAAATGTTTGTCACACTTGTTGTATATTGGCTTTAGTCTTTAAATTTTTATAACAAGTCCTTTATCAAGGCTAAAGGCCCGCACAAACTATCTGTCGCGACTTACTGTCGCGACTTACGGTCGCGACAGAAGGGTATCTGGACAAGGAAAATCCATTCAAGTGTGCACACTATCGGACGTCTGTCGCGGACGTGACCTTGAGCGTTCAGACGTCCGAAAGCAATCTGGGAAAATGACAGCAAACGTCCGCGGACATTTACAAACGTCCGCGGACGTTTACTGTCATCCGTATATTGTCCATGGTACGGCCTTAATATTGATTTTATACAGAATATAGTCAAAAAATGTTAAATTCACTTTCAATTCAACAGTTCTGCTTTACTTCAAGATCTACCAATAATATAATCTAATAGTGCTAACTGCTAGTGCCCTGAATTAAGAAAATAAGCTCCTACCTAGCCATAGTGTATCGCATAGACAGCATGGCGTGTCTATGGTTGTATCGGACGCGGACGCGACAGAAAGCCGCGTCCGAAAGGGTGTGCACACTATGTGTCGCGACTTACTGTCGCGACAGTAAGTCGCGTCCGAACAGTTTGCGTGCGCCTTAACCCATGCAAACTTGAGATTAATCTTATCTTTACAAATAAAATACCAAGTTGATTAAGCTAATGCACGCTATAATTGCATTCGCACGATTGAGTCAGTGCTGTCACGATTAGTTTCGGTTTTCATTCTGGCAACCCTGACAGCCAGCAACATGGAGATGACCACAGAGCATAGAACACGTTATGTCATCGTTCAAAATTCGAATGCGTGAGATCACAGAGTAAGCAGTAATTATTGCTTTGTTCCGAATTATTACGATTATCCGTTGTTCCCTGACAGTGTTGCGTGAATACGGAAATTGTAATTTTATGTTATTTTAAACTAGTTGAACCTGTGGCTGTTCTCGCGTAAAATTGTTTTAATCAAATCTTTTTCAAGCTTAGAAGTCGAGTTTCATAGAGATAACGACTTGCTTCTTGCTACACTATTTATGAAAAATATTTTCTAAATGTTTAAGTACCTACTGTATTACATATGAGGGGTATAGAATCAAATTCAGCTAAATCCGCACTAGGTTCATTTTTAAGCTATGAATGCCATTCGAATCTTTATACGGAATTCATTATGTTTACGATGTCATTTACTATCAAAATCAGCTAAATACGAGCGTAAATCCATGACAAAGTATCTAGTTATAATCAAAGATAGCTATATCCTGCATCGTTAGAAACAAATACAGCTTAAATCGCGACTGACCAATCACAGCCTGTCATTTCGTAATTTCATTATAGCGGCTGTCATAGTAAACTGCGCTTACGTCTCTCTGATTTTTATTGTAATTTAAAAATTTCTTGTATAGTTTGATTCTAAAAAAGGCGGTAAACGTGCTATAAAAACTATAATGGAAGTGCCAGTAACAGAAGCATTATTGGGGAATAGCAGAAAACGTCGTAGACATCCAGAGAATTGGAAGGCAAATACTGCAAAAATTGACCAGTACGTGCAGATTAGTGATGTACCCCCACACTAAATTGAGGCCATGAGAACCATAGACGCTGCGGAATCTAGAAATGAACAACCCTGTCGTCAAATATTATTATCATACCAGCCATAATACCTAGGGTACGTGATATTGAAAGCACGTGTTCCTGTTTCTCGTACACATTTTTTCGCCTTTCACTGGCGACTGAGAAAATGCCGAAGTTCTGGCAGTTTGCTAATGTGTGCCCAAGAAAGACACCCCAATTAACTTCAGAACTGTTTCGGTGACGTCCATACACTGCGTTTGGAATGCGTACTGCATAACTGAGGCCATGAGAACCATAGTGGCCTAACTAAATTTTTTACAATATTGAGTTTATGATCTTTTACAGTTCAAATTGATTATTTTGATAGAACCAGAGTGGCCTAAAAGTGATACAACGAATATTCACTAGATGGCAACATAATCACTGTTACCGTTTTTAGTCTGCGATCTAAACTTGAAGTGCCATACTGGCCTAAATAAGATAGGCCACTATGGCTTAAGACCTCTAAAACTTCACTGTCATGATGAAATTAGTTAGGCTACTTTTTGACTGTCTGTTCATGATAAATGTCATGATTCATACACTTCAGCTTGTTAATTCTTTGAGCTATTTCGATTTACTTGATTCTCTGTCGGATCACTTCATTACAAATTCGATCCTTCAGAGAAACTCCGAGCATAGCCCTCTCCATAGCTCACTGAGCGACCTTAAATTGGTGGACCAGTCGCACCGTTAGTGTCCACGTCTCGGCCCCGTAAGTCATAACGGGTAGGAGGCACTTGTTGAAGACCTTGGTCTTAAGGCATTGCGGTAGGGGTGACGAAAAGACGTGACGGAGTTTCCTATATGGTGCCCAGCCCAGCCGTATATCTTCTGCCAGCCTCCTTCTCGAAGTGTTTCTACCCAAAAGCACAGTTTGCCCCAGGTAGACGTACTCCTGAACAACTTCGAGAGGGATCCCATTTAGGATAATCGATTCCGTAGAGACATGTTCATTGAACATTATCTTGGTTTTGTCCAAATTCATCCGAAGACCGATGCGATCAGAAGAATCAGCTAGGCTGCTCAGCATATACTGCAAGTCCTGCACGCTTACAGCCACGATGACGATATCGTCTGCAAATCTTAGGTGTGAGAGGTCCTTTCCAGTGCAGCGTCTTGAACATATTCTTCATTGTATTTATGTACAATTTGGGGGAAATAACATCCCCTTGTCTCACACCTCGATGCAGGTGGATAGGTTCAGACTGCCGGTTCTATACTTGGACGGTCATAGTCGCGGCATCATACAGACCTCTCAGCACTTGGACATATCGCCAATCGACTTGGCACTGTTGCAAGGACTCCAGAACAGACCAGGTTTCAATGGAGTGAAAGGCCTTCTCATAGTACACAAACGTTAAACACAGGGACATATTATACCCCTCTGTCTTCTGTGTCGTATCCTCCTAAAAAACCGGCCAGTTCGGGCGGCAGAAATTCGTAAAGTCTACGCGCGAATCGGTTCGTAATGACCATTGAGAACAGCTTATAGTCGTGGCTCAAGAGCGAGATAGGTCGATAGTTCTTCAAAGAAGTTTTGTCTCCCTTTTGGAAGAACAAAACGACAATGCTCTTGCTAGTCCCTTGGAGTTCTCTCCGAGAAGAGGACAAAATTAAATATGCGCTCCAATGCATATTTGATTCTGTCCTCTGCAGCTCTAGCTGCACAAGTATATGTTTCCCACCTGCCTTTAGCAGCTCCGTCGTAATTCCATCGTCCCCGGGGGCTTTCCCATTTTTGAGCTGCCTTAGGGCCACCACGATTACGTCCTAGCTGACATCTGGCAACTCTTCCGTGAAGTGGCGGGTTAAAGTGGCTCTGGGATACGCGGAAAAGGGACTTTACAGATTTGACTGGTATTAAGCTGGATCGTTAATACCCTGATGGAAAACCCATCAGCTGCGAGAAAAAAAGGACTTATCAGATCTTTTGCCCTTTTTACCTCCAGTGCATCACAGCTTTTATATCAGTATCAAAGATAATGTGTCAGTAAGAAATGATCAAATAACATAGATGTTGAGGATGACAATGATAGTAGCTAAGAATACTTTTATTGTTAAGTGCACTTGCTGCTTATGTTGTTTTGTTTTATTTTTGAGCTGTTGTGTTTAATAAACAATTGGCCTAATAACCACTTTATTCTTATCTATTTCTAAAAACCTACTGCCAAAGTGGCCTATCTGTGTATAAAATGTAGAAAAATAGCAATAAAGCTATTTTGTCACTACTAAAATCATAAATTGGTTCTTTAATAGGTCAAATAAAACAAAACAGTAATAAAAAGTATGTATTCTGAAGAGTGCTAGATGATTAAAAAAATACTGTTTTTATTTTCTATGGTACTCAAAAAGCTTGCCTATTGAATTAGGCCACTATGATTCTCATGGCCTCAATTATAAGTTGATTGTTAAATTAAATGTTAAGTAGGATTTAATTAATTATTTTTTCTGTATTTCCATTATTAATGTTATAACATCCCTAGTTCTGTGACGTCATATTTTTTTTACTGGAATCAAATGCATCTATATCCCGTACGGTGACTATTTAAGTCAGCTAAATCCACCACTTAGAATCAAATGCAGCTAAGTGATTTAAACATTAGTGAATGAATAAATACTGTTTAACCAATGGGTTATTCGAATCGTTGTGATTCAATGGTAGCATTTAAAGCACCCTTCAAGTACAGCTATTTCTTTCATGGTTTTGCCAAAAGAAATCTAAAATAACTAATATTTTTGTTTTATGACACAAAGCATTACACGGATTTAGCTAACTTTGATTCTATACGCCTCATATGTTTTAGAAGACGCAGTAGATGCGACGATGAGCTTTACTTATAATTCGCTACGATGCTCCGTGCCAAGGTGAGGTACAATTATTATTTGTGTCGTTTTCTCGGCCATTTTTTTGTTAGGAAATAACTCGCGCTTATTATTATTTGCTTATTGTACCACTGCAGGGCAACCTACTCTTTATTTTAATGTTGCAAATGATTTTGCCACCTAACCTTAGATCTGCCGCGAAGCCTCTTCCGACCAGGGACCCAAAAGTTGTACTTAGGTAATTTTAGCCCAAAGATCGCCAAACATAGGACAGACATGACCAGCTCGGTCAAATTTTAAGATTGTTGGTTTTTGGGACACATCTGCGAATAATGTTTTAGAGGGCAGTACTAGGTATACTGCGCGTATTTTGTTGGAAATAAGAAAAACAATATAATTTGAAATGCGTGTGCTCGATGCTGCTTAGGTCATCCCAACTTGACATTTTATTTACCTAAGTAGTTCTGTGAGCACTTCAACTAGGTATCTACTAACGCGTCTTAAAAGGCAAAGCTAACACGATAAAGCCTTATCATGCCAACGATCGTAAATCTAAAATTACAAATATTAAAAAAAATACTGTTCAATATTTCTTCAGATACTTGGAACTAAATGTTGGTAAGTAGGTAACTACTGAAAATGTGAGGTACATGAATTCGTACCTTTAAAAAAAGTTCGATAGCGAGATCGTATTGTAGGTACTTAGGTACTGCTGTTCACTTGGTAATGTAGAGTTTCAGCCAATGGTAAGAAAACCTATTTAACCAACTAGCGTTAGTAAAGTGGTTGTCAAGTAATTATTTTTTGTTCTATATGTACCTTAGATAACGGGTTACACGGATGGCGCAATTATTTAAGTGATCACCTTAACGCTACGCCGAGTGTTGCCAACATTGTCGGTCGAAAAACTTGAGTAACCGACAATTTTTGTTTGTTTCAATGTCAGAGTACCTAGTAATATTTATCTGAATGTTGGTCTATGTTGCCTATCCTATTACACGCTTATATCCCCGAAGAGATAATTTCGCCATGTTGGGTATGTGTAGGTCCCATGTAATATGGGGCGAGCTTATTGCTGTAACCGAGCACCTACATTGCCAGACTCCGTGCTGCTGCTGAGAATTCGGAAACAGTCAGAAGTACTTTTGCCCGACTCAGGAATCGATTTCCTGACCGCCCGATTAGCAGTCGCATACCCTTTCCACTGGCCACGGAGGCAGTCTCCTATCCTATCCTGGTAAAATAATTTTTTGAAGAAAAAACGTAAAATTAAATGTAGAGGAAAATAAAGTATCTACTTATTTCTATATTAGTGTCATTAACAATATTTGCCATATACTTATGTAGATGTAGATATTCTAATTTAAGAAACTTAAATTAAAGACTTGCATAACTGGGAACGTAACTCTTCAAGAGTAAAAACAACACTACAATATTGTCACAAGTGTCTGTTTCAGTATCAATGTTATTTCTCGTGATTCATCAAGATCAAGGACTACAGATAGTAGAATTTATCTCGAGTCTCGCCATCTCATAATATTATCGTTATCGGACAGAGATAGATGTATATTCAGGGGTTCAGGACTACTTGATTTTCATGGTCAGTCATCATGATTTTGTTTATTTATTACCTACGTACCTCCATAGTTTAATTTTTTTTATCCTTGTTTACTGGGTGACCTCTTTTTTTAGCTATAAGTACTGGTCTCCAAATTTGGGTTCCAGCTCAAAATTCTTATCAAAAATTTCGTGCAAAACCGTCAAAATTGTCTTGGTCGTTTTTATATTGATTGTTTTCACGGTTTGCTTTGGGCGCCATCATTTGTCCTACTAATACTTTCTAATTGAAAGTTTCAATATCAATCAACCATCATCAATCTTAGCATTCTCCCGGTACATCCAAGACTTAGAAGCGCGGGTTCCGCTATCTACTCTAACTGCCTATAACTGCAACCAAAACCTAACAATTAAAAAATATCATATAAGTATAAAGCTTTACAAAATATGAGTTATTGGTAGTTATTAAAAAATAGAAGTACACTTGTTTATCAGTCTCGTTAATTCAGGGCTTCATTGCCTTGGATTCTACCTTGGATCGGGAAACCCTACATCGCACCACCTGTTTCGCCATAATAAAAGTAGTGACATTCACTGACTTCACCTTACCGCAACTAAGCAAGTTGTTTCGCTGCGTTATGGGAGAAATTTCTAGTGACAAGTCATTTTAATGAGACCACAGATATGAAGTTACTTGATCTATACACAAATAAAATTGGAATGTCTGTTTGTAATATTAAAATAACGGCTTTTTACTGAATAGATATGGATGTATACACGGTACCCAAATTAATGTTTTTACAATTTTTGTCTATCTGTCTTTTTGTTCTCGCTAATCTCTGGAACGGCTGGACCGATTTTGACGGGACTTTCCTGCGGCTGGCTGATAACTGATGTACCAAGGGCTGATGTATCAATTAACCGGGTACGCGAAGTAGTTCCCTCAGGACGCGGGTGAAACCGCGAGAAACAGCTAGTTTTATAAAATAATACTTAAAATCAATCTTAATTTTACTTGAGTTAAGAGCAACGAAAGCCTAGAAAACTAGTGATAGCTGCGCAAAGGGCTGGTGTTCAAACACAAACACGCACTTCTGACTTATCGATGATAAGTGCGTTTTAAATAGCTAATTATCGCTTGCGTTTAGCAAGAGGAGCAATGTGATGGAAAACATCGTGAAAAACTCTGCATGTCTAAGTGTTCTTGAGAAACATGTGAAGTCTGCTAACCTGCATGTGTCCAGTAACGAGCCCAAATCTACTCACTGTCTAAAAATGATGTTCTGTAGTGTGTGATATGAAGTAGGTAGGTACAGTTTTCCGTACTCTATCTCGTACTTAAAGATATTTCGTTAAAACGTGCAGAAAAACGTGTTGTATTATGTCACTATAAACACAAACAGGGGGATAACACGAAACGATTGTATAGGCGTAACATCTTTATCATTGTGGATATTGGAAGTTGATAAGTTAAATCATCTTGCTGTGCTATGAGATAAAGGGTTTTTCATGCAATATAAACTGTTGAAAATACCTACTAAATACATCCAAATGAATAGCTTACTCGTTGGGTTTTTTACTTTTACTATTTACACGGTTATTCAGGCAAGTTTTCGGTTCTAACCATCAGTGTCCGCTATTAGGCCTTAATTTTATTATATCTTTAAACAACTCATCGGAATTTTGTGTGTATTTAGCGTACACACCATGAAATACGTACAAAATACTTATAAGAAAAATACCTATCTATATATCATCATATCCTAGGTGTCTTAAGTATAAAATGAAGGCTAATTTCACTGAACGCGAGGCATTACACGAGGTCGAGGTGTTACCGCATAATGAATTCCACATGTTTGTTTGTCATGTCAAACAAAGCGCGGTCGGCTTGTTCACACTGGTCTCGGAGAGAGAGACCTTGGTACAGACCTTCGTACATGGAAACACGCGCCGATGCACACACCACGCCATAACGAAATATCCGCGCTATCAAATTATATTAAATGACCGTGTTCAGAAATAAAGTTGCAGAATATTTTTGATTTTTGCAAAGTGGAATCTAAAGGTCCTCCCTCATCGGGAGCATTCGTAATGTAACTTTACAGATTGAAACGTTTTACACTCATCATCGTCTTACGTCCCGTTTTCCCGGTTGCATCCAAAACTTACAAGTCTAGGAGCCCGAGGTCCGCTTACTAGTCTAACCAGATATGACATAATATCAGCTTTTCAACAGAGCGTCTGACGTTCAGATGTCCGGACGGCCTTACCCTAAGCGATAGCGATATTCCATGGTTTAGTTAGACCAGTATCAGTTTATTTGAGAGTACTGACTCAAACGTTTTAGCACTATACGAGGCAAACAAACCGGCGTATTTTAGAATCAGAACGAAAATTAAAATTCCTAATTTCGTACCGGTATTATTTAAAATGGCCGTCAAATCAATATTATCTTATTTTCTGTATATATAAAATCCTTGCGTTACTGACTGACTGACAGACAAACTACAGCCAAAACTATTGGACGCAAGTAGCTGAAATTTGGCATGTATGTTCTTTGGGGATCGTAGCACAATTTTTGGGATTTGCCGAAATACCCACGGGATCGGGCAAAACAGGTAAATAAACAAAATGTGCGGGCGTAGCTGCGGGCGTCCCCTAGTACTAATATATAAAGCTGAAGAGTTTGTCTGTTTGTTTAGTTGAACGCGCTAATCTCAGGAACTACTGGGCCGATTTGAAACATTATTTCAGATAGCCCATTTATCGAGGTAGGCTATATAACATCACGCTATGAGCGACGGGAGCAGAGCAGTAGCCTTAAATAATGCGGGTGTAACCGCGGGCATCCTTTAGTATGATATAAAGTTGACTGAGTCATTTAATATCAAGTGCAAGATCCTTCATTTTTGGTATTTATTATACTGTTTGAATTGTTCCGTGACTAACACATATAAATATACCTAGATACCTACATGTAACTCACTGAGCACTAACACCATGGCTATTAAAACACACCGATGACCGCAGATAAGCTGAATTAAACTTGTTTCCAAATAATCGACTTGAAACCTTTGCGATTTGTATACATCATACAAAATAATTTAGCGGGTCTTAATCGCGTTAACTTAACTTATTTAAGGTATAAATACCTATTTGTTTCCGACGTTTCGCTCGTCTTGCACCGAGCGTGGTCGCGGCGAGACTGACTAATTTTGTAGGTTGTTTACAAATGTTAAAACTTTATATTAAAGTACTAGTTGGTACCCGCCAATCCGCCCGCGATTTCAATGCTCTTTGTTTCCATTAATTGTTTCTTTGTGATTTTAGAACTATGTGAAATGCCCGTGATACAGGCTGTATCCTTGGAGTGCAAGTAGTCTTTAATAAGAAAATATGAAGAAATCAGAGGTTGAAACTCAATAAGCAATCTAAGTTATAAGCAATTCGAGTGAAATATCTCCAATTATTTATCTTTTAGGCTCTTTTATAAAAAATGTCTTTATTATACACCTACTGACTACGTTTTTGTAGGAAAATCTCTACTCCACTCCACTCACACTCTACTAAAAATATTTATACTTTATGTTTTTAACATTTAAAAAAATCGTCTGCTTTGATATACCTACGTGATTATAAATTTAAGAATTTTACATACATACATACACCCTGTTGCCCGGAATGGTAGGCAGAGACTACGGAACGCCATTTACAACGATCCTGACATATCTCTCTTGCTTCATTCACTCCCATCAGATTCCTCATGCATGCTCTTCTGTTCAGGGTACTTCTAACCTGTTCAGTTTTTAGGATGTCTCCAATCTGGTCAGAGAACGTCCGCCTAGGTCTTCCCCTTCGTCCTGTCCCATTCACACTTGCTTTGTATATCTGCTTGGTCAATCTTTCGTCATACATCCTCTCCACGTGCCTAAACCACCTTAGCATAGCTTTCTCGATGCTTGTCACTACATCTTCTTTTACCCACAACACTATTTTACTACTATTTATTCGATGTCATATACCTACATGGTAACACGTGTTACCAGACTTGCAGCAGAACAACTAACTACCAGACTGACCCAAGATGAAAATTGCAACCATGCATTTCAATATTTTCAAAATTTCGCGTAAGTATTGGTTAGAAATTAGTTATTTTTAAAAACTAATAATTTATCTTTTAACTTTTTGTACAATCACCAATTTGGCAAACGAATTATTTAGTCATATGATTATTATTAAAATAATATTTTAACAGTTGAATTATTTTCTAAGTAAAACATTTGCGAAACCTGTATTATGTCAAATGATTGTTTTTAAAGTAATATGTTTGCGAAATGAAAGTGTGTCAAATGATTAGTTTTTCAAACGTTGTTTGTAAAATGATCTTTTGTCATACGTTTTTTGTTACAATAGTAAACCGTTCTACACACGAAACCGTTGGTCGTGGAGTGAAAGAGACGTGTGTCGACATAAAAACTCAATAGGTACCTGCCCTCATTACAGATCATCAGGCTGAGACTGAGGCAAAAATCAAATTGCCGAATGCAAAGAGCCATTCGTACCTTTGATGTATACGATATTTATGTTTGTAATAGTTTCAGCTGCGATCAAGATATCGTCTCTGATCAAGAACATCGTCTATGGTTTGTACGTATACCATCAATTCGTCGTTGCGATCGGTCTGAAACGACGGGTAGTTCTGTCAATGGGCCTCTTAATAAATGACACGACGACCTATTATTACGGCCTAGTGGGTACGAAGCCTTACTATCAAAATGTGGTTGTGGAAAATCCTTGAACAACTCGGCGAAAATACAAGTTATTTTATTAATCCAAGTTCAATAATAATATATTAAAATCTTGTGATATAACATTATGTTAATATTATAGTATTAACATTAATGCACTTTTACATCAAATCAATATGTTTGGGAAGGAGAAATTCGTCAAAATGTTTATGTATCAAATGTTAGAAAACCAGTGAACTGTTGACAAATACGAATACATTTGCCTATGTTATTATTTGTATACATAAATAAACAGCTTGTAGGTATGTATAGGTATATATAAACTCATGATCTTTTCATTTCATTTGTCTGCACATGGCCTGCACTCATGGTGTAGTGGTCTGATGGAATATGTTTTACAATCAGATAGCCCCAAACTTTGTTATATTCTGAAATCGAGCCGTCACGACCGAAGCAAACACTATTCAGAAGACCCTGTCCTGATTCTGTGTTGGTGGTCTCGATTAACCGTTTTTGAACAGGGAATCTCATGACTCTGACTTTGTTTCAGCCTGTTTGTATATATGCTACTAGAGGACGCCAGCAGCTACGCCTGCATTTTTTTAATTTACCCGTTTTGGCCGATCCCGTGGGAATTTCGGGAAATCCCTTCTTAGTGCACCCCTACGGTAGTACGGTCCCCAAGGAACATACATGCCAAATTTCAGCTTCCTGCGCCCTATAGTTTCGGCTGTAGCGTGTCTGTCAGTCAGTCAGTAACGCAAGGATTTTATATATTAAGATTTGTTATTTTAATAAATTTATTGAAGTTTTGAAATAAACTAACAAAAAAAACTTTCGTTATAATTTTACATTAAAATGCTGGTTTAATTTTGGTGATCATTTACTACTTTTGGGTTAACAATGATTTATTTGGAGTCATTTTGCTTAAATGGGATAGCGAAATGTTAAAACTTTGGTTATAATTTTACATTAAAATGCGGGTTTCATTTTGGTGATCATTTACTATTTTTGTCTGTTATAATATATGTTACTATATCTGGTGGTAAGTGAAACATGAGCCAATATGTATTAATAAAAAATCCTAGTCGCTTTTTACGATACCCACAGAATGAAACGGGATAGTGACATTTTATATTCCTAAATCCTAATCCGCCACCACACAGAGCGTCACTCATCACCTCTCCAGCTGTTTACGCAATTTACCAACATTACAAAACCATGCCAGTGGTTGATATAAACATGCATGGCTACCGGCGTGTATGTAGGCGCGTCCGTTGCCGGCACCGTTACACCCCGGCCTCGCAATGAACACGTGGGAAACGCTCCACATACACACAAGAAAGTGATGGGTCACCAAACTATTGTTGGAATTTCGCTTTCCGTTACTGTATGTTAATGCGCGAACTTGCGTCTGCGTCCCCAAAAGGAGTAAAAATAAATATCTAGGTAATTAACCCGTAATTTGATAGCTAACTTTAAATAAAAAATAGAAGCGTCTAATGCTGAGCATAAAGCTAACCGTGCCGCTAAAAAATATCATCATGTCAGCCTAGAGACGTCCACTGCTGGACATATGCCTCCCCCAAGGTTCTCCACACAGACCGATTTTGAGCCTAAAAAAATATATGTAACTAGATGAGCCCGCGGTTACACCCGCGTTATTTAAGGCTACTGCTCCGCTCCCGTAGCTCATAGCGCGAAATTAGCCTATAGCCTTACTCGATATATAGGCCTATAGCCTATCTCACGCTGAAAGAATTTTTCAAATCGGGCCAGTAGTTCCTGAGATTAGCGCGTTCAACCAAACAAACTCTTCAGCTTTATATATTAGTAGTATTAGATACTAAACGAAAAAATCCAATAGGCACACAATTTCAGCAAAAACTTATGATGATAACTCAATTATGAACGACGAATCCCAAATAGGTCATAATCTAATAGCTATATAATTAGACTGGTTATGACGGCACTTAGGAAAGAACATAGGTATGGTCAATGTAGCTTACCTTATTAAGACGTACATTTAAGGTTATTGACAGCATAGTATCAGTTTTTTGACGAGTCAGTAATCCGTTAATAATACAGAATTTACCAATATTTTCTTAACCTATCTATTCTCCGAGTATTGTCATCTATATAAGGTGGATCTCGTCTTATCACAGAGGTGTACTTGGAAAAAAAAACAAGATTACGCAAGGCGCTACTACAAGTCCGTGTGGTGACGGATTAAGAATACGGAATGTCACCACCCCATATCATCCCATGAGTGTCGTAAGAGCCGACAGAGGGAGCATATTATGCAGAAACAGCGCTGCAATAAAAGGAAAACTTGATACAAACCCTATACCAACCCGTTTGGCCAGCGTGGTATAGTAGACCAATTCCTCCTTTCAAAGGAGAGGCCTAGTCTAGTAGTGGACTGTTAAAGGCTGATGATGATACTACAAGACGGGCCACCCACGTCAATAAAATTAATCTTATTAAACAAAAGCTAACACGATACTTGTCATATCAATTAATTTCAATTCTAATAAGAAACAAAGATTCAATCTAGATTACCCACTCACTACACATAATTAACAAGCTAATAAAAGATATAATTACCTCGTACGTATGTACATTATGATAAAATTTCTCATTTTAATATTACATAACGCAACATAGTGGCAGAGCCACTTTCGTTAGTCGAGAGGTTGGTCGGAACTCGTTTAGCGGTTATTACGATTATGCATCGGTATATCGATAAGTCGAGATATCGGTGTTTAATCTTGTCTGTGTCATGTTGGAGTGATATGGGAAACAAATATTTATTTTTGTCGGATGATGTCATAATTCTGTGGGTTTCGCGTCGGATTGACAACGTCTTAACTTGTGTTCGTTATCATTGATATGAAACTATCTTTTACACGCTTGTCAGCATACTTGGCATTGCCTCGCCTTAAGAGGAAACACTACGGGCGAGAGAATTGAAAAATAGGAAAAATCAACGTTTCGTTTTCCCTTGATTCCTTCTCCAAAACTTCATCTATTTAACTAGTTTTTTCATATTAAATTAAAGAAAGGCTTTGGCCGTATGCCTATGTTTTCCTTTTTTTAAATAATCTAGCCAAATTTGTTTTTTGGATGTTTGAACACAGCGGCAAATCTGGCCAATTTTTGAGGTTCATATCTTTTTTAATATTAAATTTATGAGAAAAAGGAAAAAATAGGGACATGCCAATCGGGGCCATACATCTTTTGGAAAAAAATTGGTTGCCTGTAAAGTCGGTATACGGGCGAAAGTTTTACGTGACAACGACTTTGAGTGGTAAAATAATTTTAATGTGAATATTCATTCGTATAGTAGGAAGAAGGATGAAAGACGCGTGCCTTTCACTTTTTATGTCTGTCTCTCTCGCTCTTAGGCGGGACGCGTGCCTCTCACTCGCTCTCATTGTGAGCGCATAACGTGAGCGGAGCGTAACGCAGTTTCTTGAAGTGTCACCCGGCAAACCAATTTATAAGACGTTGTCACGTCAAAAATATTGCTCTACTGGCATTATCCAGGGAGAAAACAGGAGACTACGTTTGTATGGAAAAACGGCCGTTGTGTTTCTGTGGTCTGTGCCTCACCTCGAGTCAAACTATCTGCAAACAGCGCGTGATCAACTCGCAATCACTTACGTCTAGCCTTAAATTGCCTAATCAGTGGTGGATCCAGGAATTTGTTTGGCAAGGGGTCTCATCTCATTTTGGTTCGGGAGGCTTGAATCTGGTGTAGGAACGTTCTAGCCCGGATAACTTTGTAAGACATTTGTTGTAGAAACAAAACTCATGCCTTTGGGCCAAAGGATGGCTTGAGACCTCCAGCTCCTTCCCAGAATCCGCCCCTGACTGACTTTAAATTTCAAACAACCTTTTCGAAAGTCTACACTAATAATATAATTATAGGTAATATAATATTATAAAGAGGAAAAAATTGTATTTTTGTTTGTAATGGATAAACTCAAAAACTACTGGACCGATTTTAAAAATTGTTTCACCATTAGAAAGCTACATTATCTGCGAGTAACATAGGCTATATTTTATTTTAGAAAAAATAGGGGTCCGTAAGATATTTGGGTTTTTTGGGTGCGCGAAGTAGTTCCCTCAGGACGCGGGTGAAACCGCGGGAAGCGGCTAGTATATTATAAATTAACTCTATATATTTGCATTTGCCACGTGTAAATATGGCATATTATTTTATTAGAATTCTCAAGAGATTAGCAAAATTGTAACACTATCCCGACCAAGCTAATCAATTCATATTTTAATAATATTAGGGACTATGCTTTTACATACAGCATGAGGCTTTTTATTCGATTTCAGCAAAGTCCTAGAACAAATTTAGTCAATAATAACGAGTTCAATCACCTCCTAAGTTAACCTCAGATATTTGCACTGGGTTTATTACAATGTTCCCACTTGCTCCCCAGCTTTTCTTATCAAACCGTAACGCCTCTCAACTCTCAATCCTTTTATCCCACACTAACTGATAAGCAATTCAATCTCAGTAAGCCAAGACAGCTTACACAATAGCACAAGAACTAAGTTGCAAGTCGACACACCCATGTTCGTAGGACCTGTTTGGCGAGGTCCCTGTGCTTTGTTCACGCCGCGCGCCTATCTCGACATGACGCAAGGTTGAGGCGGATCTAAATGGGCTTTAAAATTTTATATCATGACTTTTGTTGTCTATGGAAAACCGGTTAAGGCAGACAGGTATGGATGAGTTTTGCTTGGTTATTTGAACAATTAAAAGTATGATGTGATTCGACGTCGTTAGTGACTTTAAGTTCATTTTAATAATTGTCCTTAAAAAGTAATTTGTTTGATCTAGTATACAAACCTGACTCATGCCTTACATAGGATTTCTAGGGCCATCCACTATTTAACCCGGCGTCTTTGACGCTGGGTAATATTTACCCGAGGTGATTTTAAGAGGGTATATTTATTTTTCCTGACGTCCATCTTACTTATCCGCCAGTATAGCTGGAGATACAACTACCCTCTATTTGGATTATTGTTTACATCATTATTACGCCGCTCGTGTAGTGAGATACAAGTGTTTCAATTCAAAACGGGTAAGTTTTACCCACCGTCATAGATAGTGTAATATTTTCATGACGTATTTTTATTCGTGTTTATAATAGTTTTTACAAGTTGTTTTGTATTTTTTTTTAGTTTTTGGTCACAAATGGCTTTGACTAACCAAGATCAACGGATTTTGAGTGTTTTGGAGGAACCTGATTCTGATGATGATGGGTCGGTGGCTGCTTCAGACATAGAATTATAGTGGATAATGAAGAAGTTGACTAAGTTCTCCTTTCTTTCAATTTTTTTTCTGTTTAGTTTTTATTTGTTCTTTTTTTAGTAAATAAGATAATTATTTTCATAAATAAAACTAAATATCCTAACAAAAATAATTTTCTAAAAACTATCATGTTTTTCAGGTTGATTTTTCTATTGTGTATGAAAAGTAAATAAAAAAGTTATTTTTCATTATAAATTGGTACCATCTTTTATTTTATCACATGCGTAAATACTGTTTCACCAATAATCAATTAAAATGTAATATAAACTATGTATAAAACTATTGAAAAATTTTCAAATTAAAATTCGGGTAAAATTTACCCGATGTCATCGGCCGGGGAATTTTTTTCACGTCATCGGCGCCGGGTTAAGGTTTCTGGAGTTTAAATAGCTAGTTATTGACATTTTCAAACAATATTTAATACTTAGCTTATATTTCAACTGCAATGCACATAGAAATAGAGTTCAGTTAACACTCAGAAATTATATTGGAAAGCAATTATAATGTCTGCCTTAAAGCTATTCTTTATCGCACTGTATGCAAATATAAATAGTTGATCTCGTTATTTAATACCAGTGTAGTAGTAATGTCACACATGTGACCTCGACCGCAATGCATATCAAAATTGTACTAATATATTAAATCCATAGTACATAATTATATATCGATGATTAAATCTTTATAATTATATAGGTATAATTCTTCTTTATGTTTTTATGTCACTGAAAACCTCCGGAACGGCTTGAACGAATTTTCGTGTGCTTCTTGTGCCATCATCATCGTTCTAGCGTTATACCCGTTGCATCCAAGACTTACACGCTTCGGAGCCCGAGGTCCGCTTACTGGTCTAACCAGATATGACAGAATATCAACTTGTGTGCTTCTTGTGTAGAAGTATATTTGAGTAGTTCTTCAGCTGGTTTTGATGAACAATTGTTAACAACTGACTAGGTAGATAGGTGCTGATACCAACATTTAGATATAAATGCTAGTAACACCGCTAAAAGCAGCTAATATAATAATAAGAATGATAAATTAACCAAACCTATCAAATAAAAAAAAAATCATTAAATATATTTATATTTTATAGTCTCACGCCTGTATCCCCGAAGCGGTAGGCAGAGGTGTAAATATTACACCCACATTTCGCCGATCATAGGGGGCGAGCCTATTGCCGTTACCGGGCACATCACCAGACTCCGAGCTGCTACTGAGTATTCGGAAAACCCCAGAAACACTTTTGCCCGACTCGGGAATCGAACCCGGGACCCCCGATCAGCAGTCGCATACGCTATCCACTGGACCATGGAGGCAGTCTGGTTTAAAGTTAGTCAGGTTTTAATAGAAACAAACAGTAAATGTAAAGAAAGCCTTCGCGCTAACGCATTGAATAAACAAGCTTGTTTTTTATCGCAACGAGGCCTAAGAGCATACCTACTTATTCCTCGGACCAAGGAGTAAGTAACCATTTACGAACAGTATGGCTATTAATTAATAGACGGAAATGGTGTGGCAAGCCTCAATAGCTTGCGGTATTGGCGGCCATTTAGCGGTTGTCTACCTTTAAAAACAACGCCCATAAAAATAATGGCATTACGTGTTGTTTGTACCAAAGAATATGTTTGTAAACGGTTCTGTCTTTTAAAAATTTGTTAATAACTTGATTATACTTTTATTTGCTTTGTTTTTTGTTTTACCGAGGAACTATTCTGAGTGCCACATAAGCCAACATCATCCATGTCATTGATGCTACCAAATAAGAACATTAAGAACCTTGTTTTACTAGCGGTTATCATTTGCGGATTGCAAGTTTGTTCCTGCTTGAATAATTGCCTGATACAGAAATTTTAATAAGTAAAATTTTTTCATGATTATTTCTATTCTATGGTAATCAAATTTCTATCAAGAGAACAATACCAACTTATAAGGGAATCTCTTTCACACTTGATTAGGCAAAAATTGACCCGTCTCCTATGCCTTTTGGAACAGAACACACGCTGTTCTAACTTAAGGTACCTACGGTAAAATATATAATTAGATAAGGTATATTACCGTGTATATGTTGGGTGCATGACATTTTTTTTATATCTGAATACAAATGTTTGAAACAACTTATTTACAAATTCAAATTGTCGTCACGTATCTGTATAGATAATGATAATATCTACGGTAGGATTTATAGCTCCACGCTGCCTCATTTGATATTCAGATCACTCCCACATGTGCCTTAGCAACGTACGATTATGTAAATCATAATAACATGGGTAAGGCTGAATAAAAAAAATGAAAAAACCATAGACTAGTAAGCTTAAACTTTTATAAATTGTTCCTTCGCCTGCGTTGTTGGGCCTAGCTTGCTTGCGATACGGTATTCGACTTTTGAAATTAATTTTTCGAAACTATACTCATTCAAAATAAGTCATTTGATCCCGTACTTGTTCTCGAAATAAATCGTGTACCCTGGGACACTTTACAAACATACAACTAACAAACGCAAAGAACAACGAAACTCGTCACAATAATAAATGGTGGATCGAACAAAGTGTTTCCTCGTGAGGGAATCGAACCCACGACATGCAGCACAGTGACAAGCGGCGCGTCGGCTGCTCCAACCACTTCGTGCATTATTTTATTTTGTTACTTTAAGTAAATATGTCTTTCTCCGTATTTCCAATAATTTAATTAATAAATACTGTGGCAGATTTTCCTTTGCAACTCGAGTAGGTAAGTCTTCATATGAACAGATTTTTTTATATTGCAATCTTCTCAAAAAACAGCTGTTGTCTTCTTTAATGTTGCCATATTCGAATCTGTCTATAAATAGTGACGAAGTCGGTGAAAAGAACTTTCTTCGTCATTATGCGTATTGTGTTGCATCGCGATTAGCATTTTATTACAATTTATACGATTATTTAAGATAATGTAATTCTGAAACCGCTATCTGTAGTGGCGCTTAGCAACTAGATTTCTGCCAAAATTTACTTCGAACAAACTCTAGCGCAAAAGAGCCACAGTTTTAAAGAATACCTATTAAAAATATTACACGGATAGCATGGTGAATTAAGTGGTCGCCTCGCGGTTTAGCCCGTTTAATACTGCGAGTGTAGTGGGTTCGATCCTCATATAAGTCATATTTTTGTGTCACACACAAATTGTTTCGAGTCTGAGATAACTTTGTTGTAGTTGTTGTCTGAATGTTGTTAAAGACCCCCACGACACAGGGATTATTCTATTTTTTTTTATAGTCTCACGCCTGTATCCCCGAAGGAGTAGGCAGAGGTGTAATATTACACCCACATTTCGCCATGAATTTTTAGGTCCCAACGTAATAGAGGGCGAGCCTATTGCCGTACCGGGCACATCACCAGACTCCGTGCTGCTACTGAAAATTTCCTAACGGGAAAACCCAATAACACTGCCCGACTCGGGAATCGAACCCGAGACCTCCCAATCCGCGAGCCGCGAGACCAACGACTTATTTTGTGTCTGTATTTTTCAAACCATAAGAACATGACGACCGGTTGGCGCAGCGGGAGTGTAAACGACTGCTACGCCGAAGGTCGCGGGTTCGATTCCCGCTCAAGGCAAACATTTGTGTGCATGAACATGGATGTTTGTCTTGGTCTGGGTGTTTCTATGTATAATATGTATGTATTTACAAAAAAAAAGTATATATGTATGTTTATCCATTATTTAGTACCCATAACACAAGCTCTGCTTAGCTTGGGACTAGATGGTGATGTGTGTATGTGGTAGAATATTATTATTATTATTATGTAGTTTCAAACGATTTTCGGTATATATTTTTATGGTGCCTTACATCGTAAATAACGATATGGGAGTACCTAACTTCTGTGGTAGCCGACCCAGCGGACTACGGTTGAGCTGTAAAAACGTCTCTAAACGTACTTTAAAGAAAATCCTCTCCTAAATTAATATAGAAAGAAATCTGCAGAAGATTATTGGATTGCTGTTCAATTAACAAAACACGACAAAGAAACCGCGCGCGACGTTAACAAATTACAAAAAAGAATTTGTGAAGCGCAATATCAAAAATGGCGGCATATCGCGGCGCGGGCTACAGACATAAATCGTGCGTTTCCCAGCGCATACTGCTGCCGCTAAATACTTCAAATGCACTTTCGTGTGCCAATCTTCTAATTGCTACGTAGAAAGTCATCGCGCAGTTTTTTATCAAACTATTCAGTGCTTCCGAACACAGCACTTGTATGATTTTTGTGCGGTACCTACTTTAATATTATTACGTTTAGATTCCTCACTAACAAGATGAAAGTCTCATCACACTTTTAATGAATTCCGTTTGCATTCCCGCGCCGACGGCTGCACTCTCGGAAAGTGAATCACGTTTTAGACCACACGAAAGTCGATAATTAACTAAAATTGTTAATTATTTGGATCCTTAATTAAATGTGTGAGCGTAAATCATTTAAACAAAGATTTTCCACATTTAATCATTGTTACGCGTACAGTGCAAGTCGATAATAATAATTGCTTGATGGCTAACAATTTGATTTTCTATGGTGGACCAATTAGTTGCTATATCTCTGCTTACAAAACGATCATCGTTATCGCTAAAAAATAAGTCATCATCATCAGCCTATAACAGTCCTCTGCTGGACTAGGCCTCTCCTTTGAAAGGAGGAATTGGCCTACTATACCACGCTGGCCAAACGGGTTGGTGTAGGGTTTGTATCAAGTTTTCCTTCTCTTACAGTGGTGTTCTCTGCATAATATGCTCCCTCTGTCGGCTCTTACGACACCCATGGGATAATGTGGGGTGGTGACATTCCGTAAAAAAAAAATAAGTATATCCTGCTTAAGATTTCCTCAACAAATTAAATTAAAGTTCAAGAGTTATTAAGTACAAACTGAACGTCTGTGTACAGAAGACCCGATATTCTGGACATTAGTGTTGTCTTCTGGATTAAGTAGACTGTTCCAGGTCTATGTGTACATCTCACCAGTTCTATATGTACATGTTCCAGTTGTACCAGAGATCTGCGCCTTGGAGCCTGGGCTCCGCTTCCTAGTCAAACCAGATATGGTAGAATATGCTTTTCCACAGAGCGACTGCCATTCGACTTCCGCAACTCAAAGGGATAACAATATTCCATGTCTTAACTACTGGTGACCAGTAATAATAAACGTCAATTAGATTTTTTAATTCTCACAATATGAGGGCGTAGCAAGGATTTACTTAGGCATTGAAATACCCTCAGGCATATGACTCTATCACGCTATGGTTATAATTTAAAAAGTTATTACTAATTCCCACCATAATATTCATGTCTGACTTAAATAAAAATGTTTCAAATCATTGGATAGATAAAACCAAGACTCAAAGTCAAGTCAAAATCCTTTATTCATTTGGGTCACAATGTGACGCTTATGAACGTCAAAATAATAAATTTATAAAATAATTACTTAATGAAGCAACATTTACATTTACTGCCACGTTCGCAAAGCAAGGGCGTAGAACCATGAGAAAGAACAGGCAATAAAACTCACTCAAAGCAACTACTTACCTTCGAGTTACTTGGATTTTTGTAGAGTTACTGAAGATTGGCAGAATAGTTTATTTAATTTTCTTAATGACATGCATAATCAGGTGAGTAATTAGTTCTTCGATAATGTTTCATTTCGTCTTATCCACAAGCCAGATTGGCTAATGAAATAAAATGTTATATTAGATTTTCCAGCAATTTTACTAAATGCCTATATTTTTTATTTCAGTTAGTTAATTATCATTTATGTTAATGTTTTATCAGTAACTACCGAAAATATTAGGTATTTTTATTCAGCAGAGAAAAGACAGATCATACCTACAGTCTTATAGTCCTAAGTGTAAACCTTATAATGTTCAGAACACCGCATCAAAATACAAAGCAATACATCTCTAGGTTCTATTCGCTAGACTAGAAATTAAATCCTTTATTTGTCGACATATCCTTCTGCGCGTTCACCCGGTCGGAACACAGCATTGGTCACGCATTAATACATTTACTTACAATAACGCAGATAACCTACGTATAACTGGTTTCACACACTTAGATCTAGCATACCTAATGGTGCGGATACACTTGCGCATTCACTTGTAACAGAACAGCGAATAGTCGCCTTTTGTCCTTTACACA
This sequence comes from Euclidia mi, assembly GCA_944739405.2. NCBI lineage: Eukaryota > Metazoa > Arthropoda > Insecta > Lepidoptera > Erebidae > Euclidia > Euclidia mi. The sequence goes on from OX123202.2 coordinate 12,261,398, forward strand.
AATCTAGAAACACGTTACCAGAAATTTCGTGAGTCGTCTCGAAAAGGCTAGTTATGTCTTCCGGCCGGTATAAATACCGCGTAAACGCGCGAGACAGGACAGTAACAATTGAATTTCGGAGCGATAATCATCAAGCGAAGGGAAATAATTCGGAAGTGTTTAGTGGTGATTCTAGTAGTGTAAATAGTGTGTTTTATTAGTGTTGAAAAATTAAGTGTGTGTATCTAGTGTTATTGTGTTAGTGAATAAAGTGCAGTTTTTCTGGCATAGTGTATATAATTTATCACCGAACCCCAGCTCGTAACAATATTCATCACTTTCTTACCTACGTACATCTCATCTTTTCGCATAACATGTCCAATTGTCCATACCAGGCCAATCCACTGCCTTTTACGTTTTCATCTATGGGCGCCACTTTCATACTACCTATAACGTAATCATTCCTAATTCTGTCCATTCTTGTCACTCCACACATCCATCGTAACATTCTCATCTCTGCCACATGCAGTCGTCAGGACGTTCGTAAGAATGTTCGCTAAAACACACTCGTTTGTTTTTCTGTTTTGTAACATTCGTAAGAATGCTCATTACAGGTGAATGCTCAAATGTATCAGCGGCATAAGAAGAGTTTAAAACTTATGTGGTGAATGCGCAAAAAACGATCGATCGGTAAACGCATGTAACAAATCCATTATCAACATTTAGTTACCACGCTGAACCACACAATATTCGAAAATAAGGAAAACATCTTGCTGTAGTATCATACTATTGAAGTCCGTAATTTGCATGATTAATATATTACTAGTATTGATTAGTTTAATATTCTCACTCATTCCCAGTAGGCACCTACTGTAACATCAGTTTAGGCGAAAAAGATGATACAATTCATGTTCTGGCAGTCGATTAATTACCACTATCATGTACCTATTGCTTTTAAGCACATACTGGTCGTACCCTCATCTTTAGTACTATACCTAGTACTAAAGATCATCATCGCGCTAGCCACAGAATAAATAGTACTCCCTAGCGTTATGCCGGTTGCATTCCAAGACCTACACGCCTTGGAGCCCGAAGTCCGCTTACTGGTCTAACCAGATATAACAGAATATCAACTTTTCCACAGAGCGACTGCCGTCTGACCTCTGCCACCAAGGATAGCGATATTCCATGGTTTAGACCAGTATCAGTATATTTGAGTGTACCTACTAACTCCCCGTAACGACTGTCATAGGTCATAGATGCCAGCGGAACCGACGGTTTAACGTGCTCTCCGAGGGCAAGCGATAATTAACAATTTAATACACCCCTCACTTCGAAAAGTCATCGGTGCGCGCCGTGGATTCCACCCCGATGCCCTTTGCATGGCAGTCCGTTGGTATCTCCACTAGGCTATTGCTCGCTGCCTATTTAACCAGATTTAGCTGCAATGGCCATTGAAAAGAACGAGTTTTGTCATCCGTGAAGTCCCGGGGAAAGTTGGACTGTTTTAGAATCCGCAACAAATGTTATCAATAGTATAAGTATTGGCAATTAAATAAACCATTCCCTTCAATTAACCATACTTTGAAAAGTGGACAACAAATAAGGAAAACCCTTGCAACCCAAAGGGATAGCATATCGACTGTGAACTGGCAACCGGTAATATCTCAATTTTGACAACTTTAGAGAAGGAAGAAAAAACACATTTACATCATATTTACAACATCTTGTATTTTAAAAAAAATACGTAGTTAATATTTTTTTCATTGCACATGTATTTAAAAACAAAAGTAACATTATATGCTTCCTTCCAATATAAAATCGAGATAGGACAATATAAATCAAGACAAGAACAAACATAGGACATTTTACTTGGAACATTATGTGCGATCCCAACAAGATTGTCAGTCCATATTGCAGGAGGCCTAGCTCTGCTATGACGTCCGGTGCGTGGCCGCCACTCCAGAACCATTCTGCTCCAACGGCCATCGGATCTTCTGGCTATGTACCCTGCCACTGCCACTTCAGCCTGTCTATTCGGAGAACTGTGTCGGTGACTTTGGTTCGCCTGCTTATCTCCTGATTTCTGATTCGATCTCGCAAGGAAACCTCGAGCATAGCTCTCTCCATCGCCCTTTGAGTGACAGAACTGGTTACACACACTGGTCAAGGGATATCGGACGTGAAGATATCTATAGGAGCAGGTACGACATGGACGTTATACATGATTTTCGTCTTGTTCGACCTACTTGTTGTGAGACTCTACAGACGCCACCGAGCATTGTGCCGAGGTATCCATGGTCTCAACCATGACTATGATATTGTCAGCGAGTCGAATGTGAGTGATATAGTACTCGCCGTTCATGTTGATACCGAGTCCTTCCCAGACCAGAAGCTTGAAGACTTCTTCAAGCGCAGCGGTAAATAGTTTCAGATATATAACATCTCCCTGCCTCACACCTCGCTGTAGTCGAATAGGTTTCGAGCTCTGGTTCTGGAGGTGGACTGACATGGTGACGTTTTCGTACAAACACTTCAGCACTTCGACGTATCGATAATCGATCTGCACCGTTGGAGAGACTGCAGCACTGCCCAGGTTTCGATCGAATCGAAGGCTTTTTCATAGTCTACATACGCCAAGCATAGCGCTGGTTATACTCTTCGGGCTTCTATGTGTTCAGTATGTGGTCTATATTACTATTAGACTTTTCGGAAACTGGCTTGTTCGGAAGGCTGGAAGTCGTGTGGCTTGCAAGCGAGACGATTCGTGATGAACCTTGAAAACAGCTTATAGACATGGCCTAAAAGTGAGATGGGTCTGCAATTCTTTAAAAGGGTTTTGTCGACCTTTTTAAAGAACAGCTCAACTACAGTTGTGTGCCACGCCTGTGGCATTTTACCCTCGTTTTGACGAAATTAAAAAGCTTAAGAAGCATTTCCAAAGCGGGTATGCCGCCAGCTTTCAAAAGCTCTGTCGTAATTCTGTCATCAGCCGGTGCCTTGTTATTTATGAGCTGTTTGAAGGCCACACTAATCTCGTGCATGCTGACGTCCGCGATGTCTTCGGTATGGTGTTGGGTCAATGTAAGGGTCGCGTGTTATCGCGGGGTCGTGTATAACTTTCCATATAACCTTTCGATCTCCTCCACGAACTGAGGTCTGGATGAAACAACACTGCCATCCTCCATCTTCAGCTTTGTTTGCTGATTTTGACCGATAGACAGATCTCTCTGGAATACATTAGAGCCTTTGTGCCGCTCGATCGCCTCTTGAACACATTTGGTGTGGTATCGGCGGATATCGCAGGTCAGAGACTTAGATATCTGTCTATTGAGGCGCCGATATTTTGGTATGTCGCAGCCAATATCAAGACGGATAAATCATTTGTAATCACAAATAATTTCCGTTATTATTTATGCTTTATCGAATCCAACCAAGCAATTGGCTAGTTAGTCATGAGACATGAGGCAGGTAGATAGTTGGAACATAGTCCTGCAATCCCTAAGCAGCAAGCCTGTGTCAATGGACTAGAACGCTAGAACATCAAACCGTAAATGCTGATAACATAACTAAAGGGGGTAAAAGGCGTGAGCCTTTTATCCCCGAAGGGGTAGGCAGAGATGTCTTACACACCCACTATTCGCCATTTATGTTTTGGTCCCAATGTACCAAATAGGAGGCGAGCCCATTGCCATCTACTAGGTACATTATTAAAAGCGGATAACACTTGAATAATACTTACGTCAATAACAACTTATAGCGGAAATATGCAACTTAAAAGCATGTATTTCATCGTAGGTATATGTATTGATAAACCTAATGAAAGGTATTTTCGGTTGATGTTATTCTTAGTTGAATAGAACCAACAAGTACTATCTCTGAATAATTCCAATCTGCCAAAAGTTTGAACGGCAATGCATAACTAATGTACTATCTCGATTTACAGATTATTAACGCAGAAATCTTAATTACTAATAATAAATTTATAACAAAACCTACCATTTAAGCTTCTAGAAGTCCTCAATAATATCCCTTTATAACTTAGGGCATCGAGACCTAATGAATCCACATAAAACAGTTATTTGTTTTAAGGGTGCGTGAAATCGCGTTCATGTCCATACATTTTTGGTGAGATAGGATAACATGCTCGCATTCACTGCGCGTTGCAGTTAGTACAAGTTGAATGAAGCGAATTCTGGCGCTAAATTGAAATGTATTTAAGTAAGGATTTCTTACAACGATGTGGAGTATTAAATGGTATAAATTGGCATTAAAAAGTGAAATCTGCAAAAATAATGAGATAGGACCTGTTGCCAGTTCACAGTCGATATGGCAATCAAGAAGTTTTATAAAATAAAGTATTTTTTTAAGTCTGAACTATGATTAATTAAACAGATCTGCGATATAGATATAGATTATATCTGGTATATTTATATATAATGAATAAGTAAGTAGGTGCTACTTACTTATTTACTAGGTAGGTATCTAAGTGGATGCTGTTGAGAGATTAATTAGTAGATATCTAAGCTAGATAATAGAAGTTAGATATGTTGCAGGCAAATTAGTAACAACAACTTTAATCTCATATTCATAAATTACATGTATTTTTTTTTTTATAGTAGGTAATAGGCGGCAAAAGAACAGACGGGTCGCCTAATGGTAAGCAGTTACCGCCGCCCATGGACATAAGCAACATCACAGGAGTCACAAATGTATTGCCGCCCATTGGGGTCGGGAAAAGGGATAGGTCGGATGAGGGAGAAGGAATAGGGGATAGGGCATCCGGCGCTCTCACTCACCGAACGAAACGCAATAGTTTAAGCAAGGCTCTACTACCTCTAAAATATTACGGGTTCCAAAGTAGTATTCACTTTGCTATATTTTATATTACTTGGTTTAATCGAGCGGAAATTTGTGGCTTTTTGAACAGCTAACAGCCTTACTAACTTCAGAATGACTAAAACAATCTTCAGAACATTTATAGAAAGTATACAGCTTAGGCCAGCAAGTCTTGTAAATAAAGGTTGTTAGATTTTAGTGCGTCCTTGTGGTGACGGATTAAGAATACGAAATGTCACCACCCCATATCACCCCATGGGTGTCGTAAGAGCCGACAGAGGGAGCATATTATGCAGAGAACAACACTGTAAGAGAAGGAAAACTTGATACAAACCCTATACCAACCCGTTTGGCCAGCGTGGTATAGTAGACCAATTCCTCCTTTCAAAGGAGAGGCCTAGTCCAGCAGTGGACTGTTAAAGGTTGATGATGAATGAGATTTTAGTGCCCGAGCGAAGTTTGGGTTGATTACTAATAATGCCGAAAGCCATTTATTTGTTCGGAAGAACTCACGATATTGAAAGAAGCAGTTATGGCATTCTGGTAGCGATGATTCAATCTATTGTTTATTGTTCAGTTATTTCCGATCAAATCACCTATTTATTGCCACTTGTAAATAACAAGACTGTGGAAAATCTGTTCAGACTTGCCCTGGACAAGAAAACGTTTAAGAACCTGACTGTCAAGCGTCCCTCCATTAAGAGATGCACTAAAATTATCCTCCCAGCGCTGTGCCAGTCGCAACCCGAAGTCCACTTACTACTCTAACCGGATTTGACTGAATATTAGCTTTTCCTCAGAGCGACTGCCTGTCTGACCTCCGCAACCCCAAGGGATAGTGATATTCCATGTTTATATTAGTGTCAGTTTGAGGTAGGTACTATCTCCGTATACCTCAAAGATCTTCATGACAGCCGAGACCGACGGCTTAACGTGCTCTCGCGACTCGCACGGAGCAAGCGAGCGATAATTAACAATTAATCCGCACTTAACTCCGAAAATACAGCCGATACCCTCTGCATTGCAGTCTGGCACTAAAAGAAGATGACAAATTCCGAAATTCAGCATCACAATAATTTGAAAGTGTGTTTATTCATCGTTGTGTAAACACATCCCGACACACTCGTTTATCATAATCTTCAAGATAATGTCCTCGATAGTAGGAAAATATCGAAGATAAATCTGCGTAGTAATTCAAATGTGTTGCATATGAGCCTGCTACTCGACTGGTGGGCCTACAGTCTATTAAAGTCTATTTTAAGATCAGTAGAATGATTTTTATAAAGGATTAGCTACAGTTAGTTGTGTGCGGAGGAAAGTGCTCCAAAATAGGATGATATGAAGTTGTATGGGTAATACATCTTTTAATTAATGATAAAGCCTCTTTGCTAAATTTATAACCATCCCGGCAAAGGCTGGAAGCATCAATTGCAAATCGCATGCCTCACTCTACCTTTATAATGATTATAGCCGGTTGTGTGTGTAAAGCATTTCCTTAAAAGGCATATGATTTATTATATACCTATAATAAATCTGAACATGACGATTATCGTAATCCTCGGGGATTTGCCGCCTGAATCCTCAATGTGTGAAGTTCTTGTTGCAACGAACACCGAACACCTAATATATTGACTCGGTAGAATATATGTAACACAGTGAAACGTTACATTTAGTTACAGTGGCTGGTAGGAAATACGATAAAAATATTGATAAGGATATAATGGCAGCTGGCCTGAACAATGTAACCACAATACATAACGCCACACAAACGCTGTCGGTCAACTTTTTATTGAGAGCCGAATTTGGCAACCGGCGGCGGAACTGCTGAGAATATGTGCACAGTGTTAGGTATAATAAGTGTACGTGTTTTACGGTAATAACTTACCTAACTCCAGTGCATCCAAACGCATCCAATACAACACGTTTCGTGAGTTATTTCGTGCGAAACTAATGAGAACGTCGTGCTTGACGCACGTCAGTCCGCGGACACGGCGAGGCACCGACTGACTGACCAACCGGGCCGTTCTATAAGCCGAGCAAAAAATTTCACTGCTGCTGCTTTGTTTACTGTGCAAGTGCACTTTACTATACGGAGTTATTCGCCCCACTTACGCAGATGATTTTTCTTACAACTGGTTCAGAACCTAGTCAATCTGCGGCTTGCGCAAATCCAACAGCGGCTCGCTTCTTCGAAGTAAGGTTAGCTACGGATTATTGCTACAAGTTATAGTAGGTAATATTGTCTTGTTGGCTGGCTAATGTTTGCTCTATTGTCTGTATGGGTGGGGTACAAAAGAGGCAGCCACGCCGTTGCCCCTTTTCTCTTTAAGTTTTTTGCAAGATCTGTAGGTAGGTAGGTACTCTTCATGGTCAACATGTTTACCACGATTTACAGAGTTCCGTGAAGATAATACTGTATGACTCTATGCCTGAAATTTTAATGTTTATTTTCAATTGTTTTTTTAAGTCCTAGTTTCTAACTCCTCAGAATTCACACATTACCACGGCTCAGAACTGAGTCAGAAGACCTCAACGCGCCAGATAAGACGATATCATTAGTTACCTACCTACATAACTACCTCTCGGAGTTCAGCTGCTTCACTCAAAGATATTATGTTTTTGGTGGAGAACCTAAGACAAAGTGGATTATGTAGCTTGTCTTGGAATGTAGTAGAGTACATGTAATCTTTTCCCGGATTCCCATAATGAATGTCGTTATGATAGGAAGACGATATCTGTACATTTTTAATACAAGTCCTTTTTTTAGGATTAAATCCTGTGTCGCGGGGGACTTTACAAACATACATCTAACGGACACAATGAACACGCAGACTCGAAACAACAATTTGTGGATCACACAGTGTTGCCTCGTGTGGAGATCGAACCCACAACACTCGGCGCAGTGACAAGCGACTAGGCGGCCGCTTAAACCACTACACCAACCATGCAGTCAAAGTCAAAGCCTTTGTCAAACTACTTAGTACAAATAGGATTTTAAATTCGTTTCTCATTGTTTACTTACTTGGACCGCAATCGGGGTTACACGCTAACATAATTGTGATGACGTTATAAGGTAAACTAAATAGGGAACACGGGGGAATTGGCGCCACATAAGAAAAAACTGCTTTAACTTTTAACAAACATCACTTTTTAATAACGTTTTTGGTTATTATTATAGGACCACTAATCAAGTTTATATTACCAATACAAAAATAAAAAAAAATAACGATACAAAGACATTTAAACTAATTTAAAACAAAAATAACATTGGTTCTCATTACCCAAGAGTACGGAGTAATTAGAACCAGAGAAAGGGGTAATGAGATCCACCGGGGCAATGGTAACCAGTATAAGAAAATGTAACAAAAAATATACATTTATAATATTTTAAGTACTAGCGTAAAAGTTAAACTTATTCTCATATGAAACGTCTTGAGAAACATGCAAAATCACAGTCTTATAACTACAAAAACGACTTCTTATTGCCTAATACAAAATCACTAACATAATCTTTGACAAAATCACACATATACATAGAATCACGCCCGTTTCCCCGAAGGGGTAGGCAGAGGCATATTAAACGCCCACTTTTCGCCATTGTTTTGATCCCACGTAATAGGTGGCGAGCCTATTGCCGCTTATTGGGACATTTTGTTTGCCAGAGCCTCATCCGTTGATCGGCAGGTGCACCACTTGCAGGTGAGGTTGGCTTGGGACCCTAAGTTCTTGGTGGGAACCCTATGCACCCTAATTGGCAGAATCACTTCCTGAACATTGAGCATGTGCCCAGTCACCACAAGACCTGCACCTGTACCACATTTCGTTCGATTTTCCAGACTCACAACAAATCATACACATATTGGAATCTTCATCGACATAGTCACTACTATTATCATCACAGATATTCTGGTAATTGGCTGAATCATCTGATGAGCTGGTATCGTCTTTAAAAAGGATTTTTTTGGCATTGTCATTTGCTTTGTTAGTAGGTTTTTTAGGTGATCAGCTAGAATTCTTTCATGAGCAAGGGAAAATACAGGGTTCCTTCCGAGACGAGGAATTGCTTGTTCTGATTTCCGATATCTTTTTTGCAAAGTACTATACGGAATTTTATACTCTTGGAATGCCTTATGTAGAGAAATACCATCAGCATTGACTCTCTTGATAGCACAATCTAGTTCGTCCAGACTCCTTTGGCATTTCTCCGCAATTCTATCACGTTTTGTGGCATCTGAGAAAAAGAACAACAATAAAGAAACGGGGTAATGGGAGCCATCCGACTACGATTACCCCAAATGCTCATTTTTAAGTTTTCATCATAATTCATAAAATGCAGTTTGTTATTTACGTAAATTCATATTTTTATCTAATTTAATAATGATAAAGCTAAAAGTAAAAACAAGCGATACTTATAATAAAATAATTTTAATACTCACAATTTGTCCTTGAAAATAGTATAATATTACATCAATTGGCCAGAAAAGCGACGTGCGGTCCTCTTGCACACTAAAAGTCGACGAAGTGACGATATGGCGAGTCACTCGTACCCCTCCCGCGCCCTTCTATGTTATGTAATAATGAAATAGGATCTAACTCGTTCAGATATACGTAAACTAAAGTAGTTCTCATTACCCCGTGGCTCTGATTCCCCCGTGTTCCCCTAGTGATTGCCAAAAACGACTAGGCATTTGGTTTGCCGGCGATACTTTCTTTTTGCGCGACTAATTGTTTATTTAATATTCGTTCGTGGTTTCAATATTGAAACTATCCATGGATTTTGAGTTACGAGATTCGTATCTTATCTTATACTAATATATAAAGCTGAAGAGTTTGTTTGTTTGGTTGAACGCGCTAATCCCAGGAACGACTGGTCTGATTTGAAAAATTCTTTGAGTGTTAGATAGCCCATTTATCGAGGAAGGCTATAGGCTATGTATAATCACGCTATGAGCCACGGGAGCGGAGCAGTAGCCTTAAATAATGCGGGTGTAACCGCGGGCTCATCTAGTTTGACATATTTTGTATAGAGCATCTCAAAACCGGAACTAAAATCGCAAAAAATATTATAGATCTACTTTTGAATTCCGCGGTTAGTCACGTTGTACGCAGCCGGTTTGCTGACAATTGTACCTAAATTGTAATGTGTAATTCAATCAAGTATTCGGTCGTATTTGGGCACTCCTCCTTTTAAGCAACCGATTAGTGTAAATTGGTCCTATTGGATCACGAAACTACTAGAGTTGAATCGCATTGTTGCAAATGTGGTCCACGCATTCAGTGACCGACATAAAGCAAAGGAACAATTTCAATTAAGTTATTCTAACGAGGTAGGTAGGTACCTAAGTGCATAGGTAAATAACTGCTACCTCATCATCAGCCTTTAACACTCCACTGCTGGACTAGGCCTCTCCTTGAAAGGAGGAATTGGCCTACTACCTATACCACGCTGGCCAAACGGGTTGGTATAGGGTTTGTATCAAGTTTGCCTTCTCTTACAGTGCTGTTCTCTGCATAAAATGCTCCCTCTGTCGGCTCTTACGACACCCATGGGATGATATGGGGTGGTGACATTCCGTATTCTTAATCCCTCACCACACGGACAGACAGTTCATGCACTTTATGAATCTCATTAAACTCCTCAGATCCTATTCCTTAATAGGTATTTAAAATTTGTGGAGCTACTGCTACCTACCAATAACTTATTCTACCTATTGCTAACTAATCAGTAGATATAAGTAGGTACCTATATAAAATTCTTGCGTTACTGACTGACCGACAGACAAAGCAGAGACAAAATTATTGGGTGCAATTTAGCATCTATGTTCCTTGGGGACCATGGGGATAGGTGCACTAAGAAGGGATTTCCTGAAATTCCATGCAACTAAATACAGGTAGGTGCCTATTTAACAGGGCGTCCCAAGATACAAATGTCATTATGTCTCTTGATCATGCCCACCGTCTTTTTCTACTAAGCCTTTTTCGACCGCCTCCTTAAGTTTATGCCACTTTTCGCAGTCTTGGAATTCATTTCACCTCTGCTGTTTTCTGGAGGCCCTCATACCACCGCATCTGCGGCATTCCCTAGGGACACTATTCACCCCATGGTGTCCATTCCTACAGCGTTTTGCACAACGAGCTGTGATACTTTTTTTATGTAAGTTAGTAATAATATATACAAACGAATAAACCGATTGCCTGGCATTAAGCGAATACCGCCGCCGATGTTATCTTAGGTAAGCCGGCACATTTATACTGGAACCTGCAAGGCTCTCCTCATCTCTGCAAGGCTCTACCAGGACCTATAAAATGCTTACTGGCGAACTGCTCTATCCACTCCTATTTCAGTTTGTAAACACGTTGGTTATTTATGACACTTTTTGTCATGCATATCGTAAGTGAGTTAAATAAGTATACCTCCTCCATTGCCTTAGGTAATTGATAAGGTGCCTAGTTTGGCTTTTTTCGCTCTTTCTTTGTTCATCTGTGCAAGACCCTCGATGAAAAATGTCTTATTGGAGGCTACAGCGCCTACATCGCACGCACTGATTTCTTTCCCAAATGTTACCTATGTAAAAAAAAATATTGTTTTTCTTAAAATCCTTACTTATCCAAAATATTAGGTAAGTAGGTAAACTATACATCAGAAGAGAAAATGCAAAGGAAAAGGTCTAATTTTTTAGGTTAATTGAAAAATGGCAATCCCGCAGCATGTGAGGATGGGCTTGACAAGCCCGCGATTTGCGGTACTGGACATTTTCGATACCGCGGGATCCCGGTATTTGCGGGATAACACGTGATCAATAAAACTTCGCAAATAATTTACTTATAACTTCTGACGGCACTTAAATGAAACAAATACGAAACTTAAGCAACTTAACTTATTATGGTACGCGCAAACGAAATTGCGCCGGCAATACCTTAATATTAGGTACCTAGGTACAGGTACTTACCTACCTAAATCAACGCAATTTCCGGTCTTTTTAAATATGGCTCAACAGGTTAATAAGTAGTAAACGCAATCTAACCGTCATTTAACGTCCAGATTAGATTCACTTAAAAAGCAGTTACCATCAGTTTACTACAGCTTCCAAGTTTTAATCAGTTATAAAGGTTCGTGTCGACTAGAGCGTTCTAAGAGAATGAAACAATCAAATAAATGTGATGTCTAAAAACAGATGAATTCTAAATAGGGTTTTATGGATTCGCCTTTGGACAGGAATTGAGAAAATATTTTTTTTTCAGTCCCAAGTGTGCAGCGATCATGTGAAAATAAATAATCACTGTGGATAACATACTTGCTAACTTCAAATGTCCGTGTGGTGACGGATTAAGAATACTGAATGTCACCACCCCATATCATCCCATGGGTGTCGTAAGAGCTGACAAAGGGAGCATACTATGCAGAGAACAGCACTGTAAGAGAAGAAAAACTTGATACAAACCCTATACCAACCCGTTTGGCCAGCGTGATATAGTAGGCCAATTCTTCCTTTCAAAGGAGAGGCTTAGTCCAGCAGTGGACTGTTAAAGGCTGATGATGAACTTCAAATGTAAATAGTTTGCACCAACACCGAAAGGATACATGTACCTACCTATTCATGAGCGTTGCCAAGGTGAGACAGGGGGGGCAGGTGGCCCCCCTAGAGATTAAAAAAATCCCTACAATTTATTATTTTCTCAATACTTTTCCTATTTTCCATATCAACTTGACTCCCCGCCCCCAGGCCATCAGCTGGCGCCCTTGCTCCTCCCCTCCTAGGCAATCGGCTGGTGACGCCCTTGGATGTATTAACTACTAATAACTAAGTAACTTGAAATTAATAGTTTTATTACAAATCTCTAGTACCTACCTAACACTTAACAGTTAATTAACCTACCTTGAAACACCAAATTTCTCACGGTTTATGCTCCTACATAACAGAATATAGCAATAATAAAGCAATATTGCTATACTATTTTAAATAGGAACATGAAAAGTATTTTACAACTTGTCACACTGGTTTATTCCCATCGGCCACCCCCGAGTCCGCCACCCCCAGCTATTCTGTGCCCCGGTGGCGGTTGGCACAGATTGGTTTTTAAAGTGGCGCCTAGGTTTACTCCCATCTGCCCCCGGGGTGGTGGTTGCCACAGATTAAGTGGCGTTTGCCACCCCAGTAGTCGATGGCACGTATTTAGTTTAATCTGCTCCCTTCATCATTGTAGTGAGGTGATCGATTCTCATACACATCCTTGCGGGCTCAGTTTGCTTATCGTGATGACCCGATGGCGAGATTGAATGATTAGCAATTAAAATTATCTTTTATATACTTGCTTATTTTTACAGTTGGTAAAACAAAACATTATACATATTATGTTATATTTTACCAACAGTAGTATAAAAATACAAGATATTACTTAAAAAAGTTATTAACTGCATGGTTGAAAAACTCATAACAAAGAGGTATTTTAAATCAATCTGTGCCAACCACAAACCCGGTGGCAAACTCAAGGGGGCAGATGGGAATAAACCGATGAAACTATAACACATAAATACGTGCCATCGACCACCGGGGCGGCAGACGCTACTGTAAAAATCAATCTGTGCCAACCGCCACCGGGGTGGCGGATTCGGGGGCGGCCGATGGGAATAAACCGTCACAATCTGCATTTTTTGTTGCAAGGAATACGTAAAGTAAAAAGTCCTTCAAGTAACAAAATATGTAACTCTTCTGACGAATATTAACAAATCATCTGCGCTGCGCTTGGCCATTTGTGCGCCGGCCCTAATTAGCAATATTACCAAATATTAGTTACACTTTAGTTTGCACACGCCTTAACTCTCGTGACCGAACCGATCAACTGTGTCGGCAGTTAATTAAAACTTGCAAAGATGAAGCCATTGTAATGTTAACAAGTTGACATCTGATAATTGACTGATACTAAATTAACTGTGATGTGAAAAATCTCGTAGTGAATTTTGTGTACTTAATTGCTTATGTTGAAGAAACAATGTACAGATTTTAAATTTCAATGCTCGCACCTTACACTAGATTACTTTCTTGGAGACTTTGTAAACAATAGACTCGAAAAGCCTTCGGATCCTGAATTAAAAAAAATCTCTGACTTTCAACAATCATACTCTTCCCCTTTGTAAGAATCGAACCCAAAACACAGGACGTTTTGGATGTAAAGATCGGCCAAAGTGTAATCAAGCAATCATATTCACCTGAACTTCGTGTACCGCTTTGGGTATAAATAAAGTAGTCTCAACAATGTCGGTAAAATTGATAAAATCACTTTATTGAATCACAATACAATATGTATCTACATGAATATAAATAATAAAATATTCTATTATCACTTCAGCTCCGCTGGCATTTCGGACCCTTTTAGGGCCGCTAATATATTCTGAGCAGTGAGCTCACTCATTGTATTCCTAGCTTCTATCGTAGCGCTGCCTATATGAGGTAGTACGACGCAGTTGTCCAGCTTAAACAATGGACTGTCCAACGGCAAAGGCTCGGGAGTAGTGACATCTAACCCCGCCGCCCTTATACTTTTATTCTTCAACGCTTCAATCAAGGCATCTTGATCTACCAAACCACCGCGACTAGTATTAACGAAAATCGCCGTTTTCTTCATCTTCTCAAAAGCTGCTTTGTTGAATATCTTGTTGGTTTCTGGCACTAGTGCTGCGCAGCATATGACGAAGTCACTTTGCTCTAATAAGCTGTCGAATGACACTTTGGTGGCGCCTATTTCTTTTGCTTCAGGGCGTTCACTGCGGTTGAAGTAGACGATTTTGGCGGTGTTGAAGGCTTTGACGCGTCTCGCGACGGCCATGCCGATGCGGCCGAGGCCGACGATGCCGACGGTGGCGCCGGCTAGCCCGGGGCCCGTCATCCAGGTAGGAGCCCAAGAGACCCAGCCGCCTGTTCGTGCCTCGTTCATCGCTTCGGGCAGACGGCGCGATGTTGATAGCAGAAGTGCTAACTGAAATGGTAGAAATAAAATAGGCGTTAAAAAATTGGCGAACTTATTCTAGTATATTATATGAATAAAATTCTAAAAGTTTTAAAAACAGGCATTCATCTACATTTAAATAATGCTGCAGAAAAATATAATAGGAATTAACAGTGCAGTAGAATTTTTAGGTCTCGCTACCATTGCTAAAATGCTGTGTGATTTGGCTATAATTTCGATATAAAAATTGTGTTGTTTTTGTTGGTCTCCACAAGACAGAAATTTCCTTATACCTAGGGTTGGTATGACTTAAAATAAAAATCTGAACTAACCGTCAATTCAGCAGTTGCATCCGTCAACACATCAGGTGTATACCCAATCCTGATACCTCTCTTCTTACACTCAGGTACATCAATATGGTCATATCCCACTGATATTGTTGCAACCACCTTAAGACCAGGGCCCGCTGCATCCAATACCTCTTTATCAATTTTATCACTGAGGGAACAGTAGATACCAGATACACCAGCTACGGACTTCAGGAATTCAGCTCTTGGTATTGGTGATGCTTGTTTCCATAGTTTCATATCATACCTAGAAAATACAAAAACTAATATATGTATAGTATGATAGTATTGTCCGTGTGGTGATGGATTAAGAATACGGAATGTCACCACCCCATATCATCCCATGGGTGTCGTAAGAGCCGACAGAGGGAGCATATTAGGCAGAGAACAGCACTGTAAGAGAAGGAAAACTTGATACAAACCCTATACCAACCCGTTTGGCCAGCGTGGTATAGTAGGCCAATTCCTCCTTTCAAAGGAGAGGCCTAGTCCAGCAATGGACTGTTAAAGGCTGATGATGATGATGACAATTTAACATGAAACTAACTTTTCTGTGTCTGAAACAGTAGGTAGTCTGGACTAAGCAGTTATCAAGGATTATTTCATGAATAAACATCGTTATCCAGCGGGTGAAGGTCGTGGCATTCGACGCAAGGGTTGCCGCGCGTACCCATATAGCATGCACATTTTTTTTTAAATAATAGTTAAATGTTATTACTTGATATCTTTATGTAATTAAGAATCTATATTTCAATTTGTCCTTGTGTATCTTATTAAAATATCAAAATTAAATTATATTTTAATAATCACTCGTAACTAAGTCAATACAAAATAATTAATGTAGGTTTTTCGTTAGAAATAATGTTGAAATAAAACACATAAATATTTTACAATTACTTTTTATTGAATATTTTTTGTTAAAATATTCCTTGAAGATATTTAGGTCTACTTGGAATAAATAACCAACAACTTATTTATACTGATTTCTGTTAGTTTAAGATGTCTGCTGAAAAAAAAATATTTTAAGTAAGAAAATTACCTTTCGACTTCATTTGAGATAACAAAGACGTATTTATTTTAAACTTGTGAAATAATTTGAAAAGTTTATATTGTTAATTTTTCACATAATGTTAGTGTTGCCAATTTTAAAAATATGTTTACACTTTTTAACATTACAACAAAAATATGAAAGTAAAGAATAGATTAAAACATATTTTTAACATAGATGCTTGTAAAAATTTGATCCAATATATGACGACTGCGAAATAATAATTAAATATTTTTGAAAATAATTTCGCCTTAACTTTCAAATTACATTGAAATAGTTAAGAGTAATTAGTGAAAAAGCTATTACAATACGAAAAAAATACAATACTATATAGCTATACTTTTAAAAAAACATTTGAAACTATAATATATTTTAATTAAGTAAAGGTATTGTACGATACAACATAATCGAAAAAGCTTATTAAATGTATGCACCTACGTGACGCATACGCATGACAACCCTATTGTCGTGCGCTACCTCACTGCCACCATTTTTACCCGCCCGATAACGATGTTTATTCATGAAACAGGTTAATCCTACTAGTTTTTAAGTTTATCAGATTTGTAGGTTGCATGGCATGCTGCATATATGTGCAACTATCCAACAAAAAATTTATGAAATCAAATTTTATTTGAACCAGTATTTACTAATTAAAGATTAAGTAGCGCATTCAACCAAAGAAACAAAATCTACAGGTTTATAATATTAGTTTATTCAGATAATTTTAGATTGTGCAAAATTCCTTTAGATTTAACATAATGGCCAATATAGCTTATCAAACATTAAATTGATGGAAACTTCATAATACCTTACTACGCCTGGTAAATAAATACTTCATTATATAATGGAATTTCTTGGTATGTTAATTAGAATCACAATACTTTAATTAGGAATATAAAATCGAATTATTCACATCTTGTTATTAATGACATGCTATAATGTGCAATGTTGATAAGTGCATATTATAATAATCATATAAGAATTAAAAATAAGCATTAGCAAAGAGTATTATGGAGCGCAATAACTAACTCTTATTTAATAATCTACATAAAATAAGAAAACGGGGAAACAGAATATAAACAAATACTAGTATTTCATACTAGTAGGTATTATTATTTATATCATACATCCATATGCCATATTTATTATATTATGGACTGTATTATTATACAGTCTGTAACTAACAAGATACAGACTGTATTGTTACTTATGGCACATTTTTATACTCTTTAATAATAGGACACTAGGTTCATGGACTGATTTACACACAACTTCTAACATAACCTATACCCAAAATATAACCATCAATGAATTTCAACATATTATAAGGAATGCTATATGCTATCAATATTATCAACAAGTACTCACTCTTTTGTCAATAATTCTATGCCAGATTCTGGCATATCAGAGCGGGTCACGAACACCTGAGGTTTTGAAGAGCAGCTCATCTTTCTTCGAGAGGTGGCAAGGATACTATGAACTAAACACTGCGTAGATGACGCTACCCTTTTATAAATCATGAATCAATAGCTAATTTCCGGGTTTTCTTGTTAACATCCAAGTGCAAGGTCACTTAGTTCTCCGGTAAGTATTTAGGCGGTGTCGCTTCGTGTTTTGTCGTAGTGTCGCCCTTGAAAAACGAAGGTTTAGCGAAGTATATTGTAATGTGAAGCGCAGCCACCGTAGCCAATATAACCTTGCCTTTACTAGACGTTATGAAAGAGAGCGCGCTCATGTTATCAAAGTTCAAGTTAAGAGTTGTAATAATACTGGTATATTACGTAAAATAATCCATATAATAAAATCCGGTAAACGAACATTCTCTTATCATAGTATGACTATGACACTGACAGGAGTGACAGGACAGTCTGTGACATTGACAAATGGATGGCGTAACTGGCGTCGTTCATAATCATAACTAAAATTACTTAGTATAGGTTCTGAATTATTTTCTGCGTACCGTAATTCTAGATTTACACACATCAACAAAGTCTAGGGATATCTTAATCCTAAATTATTTACGAGTTTATAGTTTAGAACCTTGTTAGTTTCCACAAAAAGTTTATATACAGATTAAAACCTCTTTTATTCTATTTTCAAAATTTGAACATGGAAAGAAAAAAAACAAAATAATAAACAAAATATGGCGGCAAATTTGCTAGTAATTCGTTACATTAAAGAAAGTTAAAACTGTTTTATTATAATTATTAATGAAAAGGGTTTTTAATTGTTTTTCTTTTTTAATTTAACGTGACGTACGAACTTTAAAAGTCATGTCACGTCGTCATTTGAGTCGAGATGAAATGTTACGAGCCGTGGGCATGTTAGAAAATGGTGCAATTCAACGCGTCGTTGCTGAGGCCCTACATACCAGTCAAAATGTGATATCAAGGTTGTGGTCACGTTATCGCAGTACTGGAGATGTGGCCGAACAGCACACAGGTAGATATCGTGTTACTACGCAGAGACAGGATCGATTTCTCCAAATGACCGCCAGAAGACAACCCAATATCACAGCGCTGCAACTAGTGCAAAGGCTCCAGGAGGACCACCAGCTGCTGGTAAGCGACCAAACCGTGCGAAGAAGGTTACATGAAGTTGATCTTCAGGCTCGAAGACCATTGCGTGTTCCAGCATTGCGACGTGGCAATCGCGGTCGGCGGCTTTCGTGGGCTCGGGAGCATTTACCATGGAGTGACGAACAATGGTCTTTGGTGCTGTTCACCGATGAGTCCCGGTTTGGGTTTCACCCGGATTCACGAAGAACACGCGTTTGGAGAGCTCCAGGGAGAGTTAGCCGTCTACGGCACCCTCAGGAGGTCCACCCATACCAAGGCGGGACAATCATGGTGTGGGCAGGAATTCGTCTTGGCGACTTAAATCCTATCGAGCATGCCTGGGACATGTTACAACGAAAAGCTTTGAGAGATTTTCCACCAAATTTGACGACTGAACAACAACTTTACGAACACTTGCAAAGGACATGGGACCTCATACCGCAGCAAGACATTGACAATTTAATTTTAAGTATTAACAATCGATGTCGATGTGTAATCAATCTAAGAGGTGGCAACACTGATTATTAATGATTAGATTTTACAAGATTTTTTCCATTTTTATTAAAATTAATAGTTTTTTAAGAAGAAATGTTTGTTGTTATCATACTAATTTTCCATGATGATTAAAAAAATTATTTTTTTTATTTAAAACAAAAAAAAACACGAAATGTTTTTTATTTTTATTAAAGACCTTAAAATAATCTATGATTCTTCTATTTACTGTATCAGAAAATTCTTCATAGATTTTTAGATATTTGATGAAATATAAATATTAGGATAACTGTATATCATAATTTTATTTACAAAGAATATTGTTTTGATAGTGATCCAAATCTCCTAAATTGTCTCAGAATTCGTTCGGAAATTTATTAGGCATAAGAAAAATGCAAAGCCGGAATCAAATTATTTTATTGAAACAAACGAGGCATTTATTACTGCCTATCTGCCTATAAATTATTCATTATGTTCATGTTGTGCTTCTGATTCTCGCCAATTATTCTGAACCATTTCCACAATCATCCTCCACCATTTTGATTGCATGAAGTAATAAATAGAGCAAATAATAATAAACAACCATGATAAAACAAGAAAATAATCAGTCTCTTTCTCTACAACACTTGAAACAGGGCCTTGGAAGTCTTTGGATGTGACTAGGAGTCCTTGAGGATACTGTCCAGTTATGGCATGAACAAATTTACTGAATGACTGAATATTGTATTCTGTTCCATTGAATTTGCCCACTGGCCTACCATTGTGGAACATTTTTAGTGTTGGCACACCCACTATGCCATACTGCGTATTCGTCCCACTGTATTTTAGTGCATCCAAAGCAACCATTTTAACATTAGGATATGAGCGAGCAAGTGCATTGAAGTGTGGTGCCGCATGTGCACTGAAGGGACAAGCCCTTGCATAGAACAGAACAAGGACACAGTCAGCTTCTGTATCCCGACTTGTAATATCTGGTTTGATTTGTAACAGCTTTGCTAAGTAACTGCCATTGATGATTTCTACTGACGGCTCAAATTCTTCTACTTGATCATAGACAATTTCCTTGCATTTCACCAGTTTTCTAGTTTCATTTGCATTTTGTGTTTTGTTCTCGGCTGTAACATTGGCCAATGTTACAGTGTTGTAAATGCTAGTGAGAGTTTTATTAACATCAGACACAACATTTGAAAGTAAGGATTCTGATTCATCTACATTAGGTATGTCTATGTCTACACTTTCTTTTGCCTCCGTTTCAGTCTCTTCTTGGATATCAAATTGTGAACTTTGTGTTGCTAATCCTGGAAATAGACAATACATGTAAATAAATTTTCTTTTGAATTTCATGTACCTAATCTTTGATGTCTTAACAACATTTTCATTTGTATATCTGACGCATGACTATTAAGTCTACTGTTCAAATTCAAATTCAAATTCAAAATTCAATGTTAAACTTGTCAATGTCAATATTATTGGTTTATATAGAAATTATTTGTGATAACATGATCAAAACAATAAGTAGGTGCTAAGTAGGGATTTAATTAACCAGTAACTCTTAAATGGGCCGCAATTACTTATGAATAAACTTATTCTCGTGACAAAGCATAAGAAAAAGTGTTAAGGAAATCCAATGATGTTTTTAGATTGCCTCAAATTAATGTGACATGACTAAACTGCGTTTTAGCTACGTATAATTGGATATGCTGTAAAAACATGATCGAAGACTGCAGTCTCTTAGTAAATTGGTAGGCAGTCTTAACAAAAAATCACTGTTATTTGCTTTTCAAAACAAACAGCACATTCACTTACCGACCACAACAAGCGCCACATATAAGACATGAATTCTACATCGTACAAACATTGCCACAATTTTTACAACGTACAGCCTTGAAGAACTTTATTATTGTTTAATATAATAACGCCACAATACACTTAGTTTACGATAATATTGTAATTTTAAATTCAAATTAATTTGGTGCAAGTTGATTTTCATCATCCATCAAATTATATCCACACTGATTGCAGAAAAGAGACAACAAATAGGGTTAGATGACAATTTTGTTAAGCAGACAGAGATAGCAAGATTGCGAAATGTTTAGTTTGTGCAACTAGTCAGTTGCGTTCCGGCTTGTGTCACTAAAACGTCAAAAACAACAAGACAATTATGAAAGATGTATTCCAATCTACGCAGCTCTATCAATACACAGTGAATACAAAATCACTACGCTGAACTCAGATCAAGTAAAGCAAATTATGACCCCAAAAATATTTTTATGACAAACTAGAGGATGCCAGCAGCTACGCCTGCATTTTTTTTTAATTTACCCGTTTTGGCCGATCCCGTGGGAATTTCGGGAAATCCCTTCTTAGTGCACCCCTACGGTCCCCAAGGAACATACATGCCAAATTTCAGCTTCCTGTGCCCAATAGTTTCGGCAGTAGCGTGTCTGTCAGTCAGTCTGTAACGCAAGGATTTTATATATTAAGATTATGCGCGCAACATAAAGGTTCAAAGTACTTGTCAATATAAAATCAAACGAGCCGCAAGTCGATGGGGTAATGGGGTTGTGTCATTTACTTGCGGAGTGCCTATAGCCATCTTCCATCTTCATCATCAGATCAGCTCCGTGATATCATTGTATTGCATTGTATTGCATTGTTACGCGATAAACGCATGCTTGTAAAAGGGCCAGTGGCGGTTTTCCCCATAGGCCGAGTAGGCCCAGGCCTAGGGCGGCAAAATATGGTAGGTAGATTTTTTTGTAAGTAGTTGCCTACGCGCCTACGTGTAAAAACTCAAAAATGTGTCCATAGAGCATCCCGCAATAAAATTTACATGTTTGGCAATTACGATTAATAGAAGTGTTGCTCATCCAACTGCATCTTTGCTTACTAGTTTATTTCAAGGTATTTTTCGCTGCCACTAATAATCGTTGCCGGGATCCGTTATACTCCCAACGCCCGCCTCCACGGCACGCAGGCTTCCTAAAAAACGCCTTAAATTTTTTTAATTTTTAACTCAGCACATAGAGAGTTAAGGGGGGGGGGGGGGGCAATCTTTCGTAGGCCTAGGGCGGCCAACGTATCAAATCCGGCCCTGAAAAAGGGCTGTACCTATACCTTTATTAGATCTAAGGGCGGTTTCAGGTTAGCGTTTTATACGCGCGTATAAGCTCGTTTTTGGAAGCGCATGTAGGCCGGTATAGGGGCGCCTTTTGGTACACGCGCAACTCGTACGAGCGTTGACGCGCTTCTAATAGTAGAGGAGACGTAGAACGTCGACCTTCACCGATCTGATAACCAGATGAGACGTAGTTTTTATGTAATATAATTTATAAACAAATATGCCTATAATAACTTGCCTATCAAAAAGTGCTCATAGCTATTTTAAATTTTAAGTTAATTGTAATCAACCGCGAATATAACTTTGTCGTTTAAACAAACACTATGGAAAACAAAGTTATTTTTGGTGATGAGAAAGCGATCGTGATATTTGGTTAAGTGAAGATAAAGGGTATGTTATTATTTGTTTATCTCTTACTCTAGAAATAATTCAAAAGGGAAACTGAAGTAAACATATTGGCTAAAACTGCTGCTGTAGTGCGATTTCTATACTTTTTATATATTCTACGGACTATTTGAATTTAGAATGTTCGCAGAATGATCGTGAAAATGTTCGGTTCGACAAAACAGCAAACGGCAAATGCTCGCTATTCTGTTACAAGTGAATGCTCAGGTGTATCAGCGCCATTACGCATAAGATGCTTGCAGTCTTTTTTTGGTAGTATTAGGTACAGTAATGAAAGAAGTCGACATCGGATAGACGACTTAACCGTCGCAAATTGACGGCGGCGACTTAAATATTTTTGCCAGAAACAGTTAAACCTAATATTTATCCGATTCCGAGTTTGCACACGAATGGATCCCATACGACTTGTTCGCGTGCAAACTCGCACTAAGCCCACTGAGCTGTCACGCCTGTTCTCATCCAAACCTACACCACTCATTAAAAACGTCTCATAAATTCATAACAGACACTCATAAACAATGATTTTACTATCTCTACTTATGTTTGAAATACTATGTTTAGAGAGAAAGGTCTCTGAACCTCCTAAGTCCTAACTAGTTGCAATAAATCTTCGTTCGCACTAATAGTTATAAATAAGAATTGATTGGAAATAGACATAGCATTCGGTTTAAATTAGATGCGTTGTAATGCAGCCCATCGACCTTGAGGTGATGAGGCCAGATGCTGTAGTAAGCTGGGTTCTAGAGTCCCTGCCAAACCGAGAGCAGATTGACCACGGCGTTGCGTACAGATATTTAGGGTGTCGTCTGATGACGTGGTCGTCTTGTAATATTGTTTTATTTCGTTGGTTTATTCGGAGCGGAGTGGCGCGGCCGGCGGCCGGCAGTTGCCGCGCGACCGCCGCCGCGCTACTTGCAAACCGACTAGTAACCCACTCGGACTAGACATCACTCTGATTTACTCAACAGTTCAACATACAAAATGGCTTATTCCTGGGATAATAGAGTTGCCTTTGTTGTGAGATACCTGTACGGTGAGTTCTTATGGTTTTTCAATGCAGTTTGTTTGATTACTTCCTCGCACGTGACGGAAAAGCTGGTGGGTTCGTAGTTTGTTTTTACTGTCGTGTTATTTGTAGCCAGCTGATCAACACACGCTTTGTATAGATGCTAGTTATGTTAAACTGATAGTATCGATAATCGGGCACTTGTAGAGGCACCAGAGACCTTTCACAGTTATCTACTTGTGTCAATTTAAAATAACGATCACACTATCCTATATTCTTCAATTTTTCAATCTCTAGAGTGTTACATTTATCAGTTGTCTTACATATCAACAAAAACACATCTAAATTGATTTTAATCTATTGGATCATTTCTGAATTTGGCCCGTCTGTCGTCGAAAAGCTTTTTAGACTAAGAATGACAACATAATTTATGTTGACAACTTTTACAAAACATTAGAGCGAGTCAATTGTTTTCTCGTGTCGTTGGACTTGACCCAGCACTAGATATTTATTTTAAATATTCATTTATCATGTGGTTGACGCGATAAAATTGCACAATACTAGTTTACATACTAAATAACTGTTTCTAGACACTGATTCATTCATAACGTTCTGGAAACGCTTTGATGATTCAACTGATGTGGCACAGATGTGAGAAGTATGGTATTACCATCCACTAATCCAGCCGTTTGTAAACCTAAGCCAGATTAGGTATTTCTAGGGTCATTTCGCCTGTTCGCGTCCATCCCCCTATTCGCGTCCATTTTGCGGACCTCCCTTTAAAAATGCTCGGAAATAAGTATACTAACACACTAATAAAATGAAAAGTCAGTATCGCCAATACCTCGACGTATAAGAGACACGCACAAATAGACAAAAGTTCCGTGCGCCCAGCTTATCCTGTTTAAATAAATTAGTTAATCTCGGTTGTTCAACAAAAGAGTGCAGATGCGCGGGATATAAATAAAAAAATAGTGTGCAGCGGCGTGTTTGACGGTAAGTATTTTATTGTTTTATGTGAATTTTAGGATACATAGCTGTTTCTAGACATAATAATGAAAAGACGAATAGTATGAATTATGAATTAGCTTGTTTTTTTTATAGTTAACAATTAAAATAAGGTGGACGCGAATTACACCACCGAATTTATAAAACTTCCACTTTGCGTCCACAATGGACGCGAACTCGTCTATTTATGATTTCTTTAGTTGTTTATTTTTATGTGATTAAAATATGAGAGAGAAATTGGGATTTTGTTTATTTTAACATTAATAGTATGCAATTGTAATGACCAATTTGCGTCCACATTATTATGATTGTAATAAGCGATATAATCGATATAATAATCGATCACAAGTGGACGCAAACTATACCTGCTAGGGATAATATTATAGCAAATTGCGTCCATATTTTCATTAAATATAAATGATCGCATAAATACATTCTATATATATATTTTTTTATAATTTAAAATGCATTTTTGATTAAGACTGAGTTTAAAATTGAATTATTACATTTAATTTCTTTTATTCCATATTTTTTCTATTCAAGATGAGTTCTTAGGAGACAAGAAAGAAGAAGGAAAAAAATACAAAAGATGATTAAATAATGAAAGCGTTTTGTGATATTCGTGAGAAGAAGAAATCGATAAGACAAATATGTACATAATTATGTAAAAATTATGCTATTCCGAAGACCAACATGTATCGTTATTTTTTTATCTTTGATTTTAAGTTCCATCGATGTTTAGAACAATAAATAGTTATTTATAGTTTCTATAAAGTGATTTAATAATGATAATAATGTAGATTTTTTATAACTTTAATCTTAAATGTAGAAATTGTTAAAAGCCAATCTTTCTTTAGATTGTCTTAACAATATCACCCTTATATGAAGGATTATAAGGCTGATATTGTTAAGACTAAGCTGGTGGACGCGAACTGGTCCACAGGTGGACGCAATTTGGATTTTTTGGACGCAAACTGGGTAAAATGCCATATTTTGAAGTTTGTCTATTTAAAAAAAAACACAACAAGTTTTGAACAAAACTGAAAGTTATTATTAAAATAGACTATATAATGAACGCATTACATACATTTTTCATTGAATCAATTTGCTGGAACATTTTTATTTTCTCCTTCAAACTTGCCAACTGCACTAAATGGACGCGAACAGGCGAAATGATCCTATAATAAATTGCAGCCGATCGTTTCATCTGACCGCATCAAATGCTTTTAATACGGCGCAAATTGTATTTACATCAATGCACGTTCTCTATTAGTCTCAGAGATAGACAAGCGGTATGAAAGTGTATGAAAAATAACAGATGTTGTGGTTGGCAACAAAATATAGAAAGCACAACAACAACGCATGTAAAAACATTGCACCCACAAGTAGCAATAACTTAACAATTATTGCCTGTAATGTGTATTTTTTCCTTTATAAAAAGAGTCCTTCACTACACAGCCAGAACTCAGAAGTAACGCTGTATTTATGCACAGTTTTCGATAAATTGTTTGGTTCGTTTGAAATGCTTAAGTTTTGATTTGAACCTACACCCAATTCCGTAGAGATTGTTAATAAGAGCAACCCAATTAGACTACTATAACCTGCTGACTAACCGTGCCACTCAACGATCGTTTAGGGCCAATCTCTTATTAAATATGAGAATAGGTGGAACATGATATTGACCTGAGCAGAATTTGTGTGTGACCAATCGCGGGCGTTCATCAATCACCAAACAACGGAACGTATGCGAGCTACCGTCACGAGCCAAGATTTCACAATTACAACTTTACTACAGCCCTGAACACCGATAAACTACGGTTGTAGGCTCTATATCTATAGCTATAGCGCTCATTGAGCAACGTTACAACACCCACTCTTTCCCAATAAACGATTATTTGTCAATTAACAAGAGCTAACTAGTATTTTTAGACCCACCATCAAACTAAAAAACTATTAATCAGGGTAACTACCTACCTACTAACCAGCTATTGATACCGACTTTTAATTGCGTCCAAGGCACCTCACTGTTGGTCAAAAATAAACACGGGAATCGAAGAATGACATTGATCTTTTTAGAAGCCCTTATTGTCAACCGGTAGTACGGATTAACTTTCACATTGGTATAAGATTTATATTCGAACGCTGGCCATGGTGTTCGCGGACTGTTGGGCCTCGTCAGGTTTCAAACGCCTTGGCATACAGGGCCCGGGGTGGACACTTCGAGACAGTGTGCGTGACAACAAAGTGATGTCTTCATCGACTATTTTAACATTGAATCTATTCTTATGATTGGCAAATACCGTTATTGATGTGTACAAATTTCCACTGTCTGTTGAACACTCGCGCAGTCAATCATCGACATCAATTATATCAGCTACAATGGCGTTGTGAAAAATCGCTGATGATTGCGAAATGAAGGATCCCCGGGTTTTGGCATGAGTAGCTCTATTAAATTAATAGTTGCCTATTGTTTACATGCAATGGCAGCCAAGTGGGCAGCCGCGACTCATTTGCTCACCCGTTGCGACATTGATTGGACGATCGACATCGTTTCTGTAACAATGTTAATGAACCTCATGCGTGCCCTTAGCATTCCTATCACGTGTGGCAATGCATGAATCATTTAAACAATTAGTACTTTGATGACGGATTTATAGCTGGATCGCTCTGAAAAGCTACTGCATTTCGTGATACGCGTAAATAGGTAGGTAGTCAAACGAAAAACCAAACATGTAGGTGGCAAAAATTTTGAGTGATAGGTTTTGTCCAATCAGAAACATTATAGATGGTGTGCTGGATGCTTAGTATATGTTCGTTGCAGATATCGACAACAACGGCTACTTAGACGCGCACGACTTCCATTGTCTGGCGCTGCGCACATGCGTGCTGGAGGGCAAGGGCGACTGCAGCGCCGTCCGCCTGCAGAAGTACCAGCACGTGATGCTGAGCCTGTGGGAGGAGATCGCGCAGCTCGCGGACTTCGACAAGGTGCCGGACTATGTCGGTTACCCCCACACATTACACTATGCGGTGTCAGCGAAGCTTCGAACGATGCAGCCTAACGCTCGACCTTTCTGTAGCCCTTAAACCTGCATCTATGTGTCTGAATAGTCCGCTTCTGTGTAGTCGTGCACGTTGCTCTACTGTCTTCAGTCCTAAAACCGTTCTCTTGCATCGCTGCTATTCGCTATAATGCCGCAGCATTGATGTACTAAAGAACGCAGAGAGAACGTGTAAAAAAATGTACCAATTTTGAAATTTTCAGATCGCCGATGTTATCGGACCGGACTGAGAAAATGAGATCGAAATATTTCTTAGCCTCCACGGTTTGTGAAAGTTCCGTCTGACCATAACCGCATACATTACACATGCACTTAACTCACCAACATCGAGATCAAGGATTGCCTAGCCGTAGTTCTCAGATTTTACATAATTTTCTATTAGCTGATCTTCAGTGTAGTTAGTCTAATATGTTTAATATCGTAATACCTATACATTATTTACAACTTACAGACAGAAAATGACCGGTACCTTCCATCTATCCTTTAAAAGCCCAGAACAAGCTCTATATTAGAGCTTATTTCGGCCATCAGCCTCGATGGCTAGTAGTAGATGAGATTAAAGCCTAAAACAGTTGAATACCTAAATATTTTAGTACCCATTTTCTGGTTGTAAGTATGTTAACAATAGAAACTAGAACCAATAAAACTATTTATAAACCTAATTTTCAATTTACACACACACGCAAAGCCACGCACACGCTTCCCGCTTTTTATAATACAGACATTTTAACAGCTAGCAGAATGTTCTCAATAACGAGTTTTTCAGGACGGTACAATAACGGTTGACGAATTCAAACAAGCAGTGAAGAACAGCTGTGTGGGCAGAAAGTACGAAGAGTTCCCTCAGGCCATGAAGGCGTTTATCGAGACCAACTTCAGAATGATTGACATCAACACTGATGGAGTCATCGGCATCGAGGAGTACAGATACGACTGCGTCCAGCGATTGGTTCTAGAAGACATCAAAGTTATAGATGAAGCCTTCGATTCACTACTCAATGTAAGTATTAGATAGACTAATTTTATCTGATAGCTATTCAAGCAGAGTTGAATATTATTTCTCCGCGTGGTGACAGACAAATAGTATCTTGTGGAAGAGATGAAAAACTCAACATAAAACCCTATCATCATCAGCCTTTAACAGTCCACTGCTGGACTAGGCCTCTCCTTTGAAAGGAGGAATTGGCCTGCTATACCTCGCTGGCCAAACGGGTTGGTATAGGGTTTGTATCAAGTTTTTCTTCTCTTACAGTGCTGTTCCATGCATGATATGCTTCCTCTGTCGGCTCTTACGACACCCATGGGATGATATTGGGTGGTGACAATCCGTATTCTTAATTCGTCACCACACGGACAAACAAAACCCTATGCCAAACAAAATCCTCGAATTCTCCTATTACCTCACAATGCTACCTATTGTGACTTAAATTAGGAAGGGAAAGAAAGGCCTATCTCCTAGCAGTAGGTTACGAAGGCAGATGATGGTGATGATGATCCTATCGTAAAAGTACCGAATTAACTCAGGCGTAAAATCAAAGTGCCAACCTCGTACAGATTTATTTAACGATCAGGTTGAATGTCTCTCTAGCTATTTATTGCCCGTGTGATAAAAATTAACAGAGACAACGAATAGTCTAGCGATTTTAATTACTCTGACAATCGTATGTGTATAAAATATCAAGTTGTCGGCGCAAACATTTCCGCCATTCCTCCCTTATTACGTAATGTAGTCATACCCATCAGATGTATGCTAATCACGTACAGAATATAGATCAAATGTAAGTCGTCGTTCTAGAAATACATATTACCTACCCACCTATCTAGCCGTCTGTTGGCTAACGATTTACACAAGATTGATGCTATTGACAGGTTATATTATTGCAAAGTGATGATTGAACGTATTTAGGCGGGAAGCAATTAGTTTTTGACAGTCTTTGAACATAGATACTCTTTAATCTTTCAAAAGTCTGAAGTGATCCATTATGTACTGTTATTAGAAATGTTTTGAGATGTTAAACACATCTACTTCTCAGACAAAATTATAAGGTAACTAAAATTAAATTAGGTAAGTAAGTACAGTCGAACAACTTCCCGCTCAACCATCATAAAGGCTAGAATCGCTCAGCAAGACATCGTCGTTTTCAGTGATACTTTATGAATGAATTAATGAATGAATGAATGAAATGAATGAATGAATGAAACTTTATTCAGTAAAGTCACAGGAAGACATAGTACAATACTTACAATAATTTTAATTTTAATACTTACCTACTTTACACAAATATTAATGGAAACATGAAACTATGTGTCCCACGACCAGTCTGAAAAGGTGCCCAGATCAGCACAATGTCTAGCGGTGACGCCGGACGCTGGTTTTCATCTGGTACCTACATTTCGCGGTTGTCGATATTTTCCTGTTTGGAATGCTATGTGTGATAGGTGTGTGATATTGTGTTTGTTCGTGTGTGTTTTAGTAATGAGACACTTTATATAGTAATATACTTATATAAATTTGATGGTTAGATTAATACATATTAATAATGTGTATGTCGATAAATATAATCATTAATAAGTATTTGTACAAATTAATTCCTTTAAAAATTCAAACTAATATACGAGTACCAGCTAAAACTGTTTAGTTTTGTCTTTTATAACTTAAAACGTATGAATACGGTTACAATGGCTACGAAAATGAGGAAACGATACTTTGCTGCTCATATTATGGATACATCAAGATTGATGCCGCCAAAGTCACGCTGTACACTTATGAGATACTTTCTCAGGTGCGTCCTAAATGTCGTTAGCGTTTTAAGGTGCCTTAAAGGCGGAGGCAGATTGTTCCAAATTTTTGCGGCTGCGTATCGAAAACTACCTCTAAATGCCGCAGAACAATGTGACGGTACTGATAGCTGCTGTGCGCACTGTCTCACCGAGCACTCTCTCGTACTTGCCACCCAACTCAGCTTGTTATACAAGTATGATGGTTCCTTATATTTAATAACCCCAAAGAGAAGGCAAGCTAAGTGGAGCTTCCGACGAGATTTCATTTTAAGCATCGCGTGCTGATTGAGAAACGGTGTTACATGATTACGGGGAGGGACAGTGAAACAGAAGCGCGCACACGCGTTCTGCACTCTTTGTGTAAGACGCTTAGTCCGACCCAGCAATCTCGGTCCATAAACTGTATCAGCGTAAGTAAGCTTAGAAAGAACTAGCGATTCGACAAGCTGAATACGAAGTTCTTCAGATAAGTAGGGCCTAATTTTATATAGGATCCTTAAACGATAAAAGCAGTTTTGAACCGAGCCCGCTATATGTTTTTCGTATCTAAGATCGCTATCAACGCAGAGTCCAAGGTTTCTTGCCTCTACAACTCTCTGGACTTGTTGTCCCAACAACATCACGTCAAGTGTTTGAGGCACCGAACGAAGTTGATGCTTTGTACCATAAACCATATATTTTGTTTTATTTGGATTTAAAACTAAACAGTTATTTTCTGCCCACTGCGATATACGCTTTAGATCATTATTTAAATCTTTTATGGCAGTTTCATACATATGTGGTTTAAATGATATGTAAACCTGAACATCGTCCGCATATATATGGTAATTACAATTTTGGAGACAGGTTGTGATGTCCGCACAATATAATATAAACAAAATGGGCCCCAATATAGAACCTTGGGGAACTCCTCGATTTACTGAAACCAGATCCGAAACCAAGGTTTTACCATCATCCAATTTCAGTTCCACGAGCTGATTTCGATAACTCAGATAACTATGAAACCAACGTAACGTCGCATCCTCGAAACCGTAGTAATGCAGTTTAGACAAAAGGAGGGAAATATCGATACAGTCAAAAGCACGCGAAAAATCAAGCAGCACCAAAATTGTGCACATCCCATTATCTTGGGCAGACAAAATATTGTCCGTAACATCCAACAGAGCAGTGGAAGTGCTTCGTCCTTTTCTGAAGCCCGACTGTAATGGTGGTAAAATAGAATTGTCCTCTAGAAAGCGAGTCAGCTGCTCACATACCACTCTTTCAATTACCTTAGAAAGGCATGGGAGAATACTGATAGGTCTCAAATCAGACGCATTAACAGGATTGGCTTTTTTAGCCAAAGGCCTAATACAGGCAATTTTCCATATTTCAGGAAAACTCGATGTAATGAATGATTGATTAATTATGCACGTAACCGACTCCAGAATATGAGGCATAGATAAATTTAACATTTTCGCAGATATATTATCATATCCTATGGCATTAGATTTGCATTTTTGTATATGCCGCGCAACTACATCCTGATCAACGAGAGTTATTTGAAACGACGCATCGCTATACCTATGACACTCGTAGTAAGTCAACAAAGAAATTGTAGTATGTGACTTACCCGGCACTTTGAGGAATTCACTGTTCACGTAATCAGGATCTGTGAAATGTGTGGGCAGTTCTTGATTTCGTCCTTGTGGTATTGCCACAGCTTTAATATTTTTCCACAGTACCTTTGGTTCCTTAATCTTGTTGTTGATATTATGCCTGAAATAAGCACGTTTTTCACTTTCTATTGACCTAACTACTAATGACTTTAATTCCCTATAATATTCTTTTTTTGTATTACTTTTGGTGTTCCTATAATCAGTTAGTGCCTTGTCACGCATTCGCATCATAACTTTAATCGTGTCCGTTATCCACGGGTATGAAGGTTCTTTAATAAAACATTTTTTAACCGGCGCGTGAACATTGAAAAGCGATAACAAGTTTTTGTTAAATATAGTAACCATATCATTGACATTATTCTGGTT
The DNA here is from genome assembly GCA_944739405.2 of Euclidia mi. Lineage (NCBI taxonomy): Eukaryota > Metazoa > Arthropoda > Insecta > Lepidoptera > Erebidae > Euclidia > Euclidia mi. Next base: position 12,294,013 of record OX123202.2, read on the forward strand.
GTGTATATTTATCCAGTTAATGCTAGATAGATCAGCGTTGAACCTGTCATTATCTATATCTTTTATTGGCCTATATTCTATAAAATATGGTTTAATAGAGTCCCGTTTAATGTCAAGTTCGCTAACTACGAAACAATGTCCCAACAGCGAACCGAACGGTACAACATTAACATAATTTGCATTGAGATCTGTACATAACAAGTCTATCAATGTTTCGCTGTTTTCTGTATAGTGGGTAGGAGATGTGACAAGCTGAGTAAGATTAAGATAGGCAAGGCATTCACTTAATTTTTTTACATTGCTTTCACTCGTACGCAGGACGTTAACGTTAAAATCTCCCATCACTATATAGTGGTCGCATTTGCTCAAAGAACTCACCGCATCAGTCAAGGCGTCCAGGAACAAATCAAAATCCAGCCAAGGTGGGCGATAGGCTGTGCCTATTGCAATTTTTTTCCCATTGACGGAATGCGTCAACCACATTTGCTCAATTGCTTCAAACTTGCTATCGATCGGAAAAGTCCACGTACGCGCACTTAGACCACGTCGCACGTAAAAACCGACCCCACCGCCCCGGCCCGACCGAACGCTCGCGGGCCGTGGCACATGGCGTAGTCGGAACCCGGGCAAAACCGGCGCACGCCCATCCTCACCCGGCCGCAACCACGTCTCATTTATTGCTACAATGTCACAACAATGATTCTGCATTAATGCTATAAATTCGTCGTGTTTTGTTCCTAGTGACCCCACATTTAAGAAACCAACTTTTAACTGTCTATTTCTGGGCATTATTAATGAGATACAAACAAACAAGATTTGTGCTATTCAATTGTACAGTTTCACTATAATTTAAATAATAACCAAAGATTCGGTTACGTGTGTATAAATACTCATTACTTTTAAAATGTTTTAGTATGTGCAATACATAATACGGTGTGATGTTACATATTATAATATAAAATAAAATAATGAAGGACATAAGTAAATAAACAGATAGATAAATTGTGTTAATGAGTGTTTTGTTGTGGATAAACAGGATTTCCGACATAAGCCAATTCAGGAGATGCGTGGGACACACAGTCCATAACATATCTGTATACCATAAATTATGAAGCGCCGAGATAATTATTGCAACTCTTAAAAAATAATAAAACCAAAAAAGGATATTGATAAATTGTATAACAAAAGAGTTGCAGTACATTTGATAAGTAAGTAAAGCAAGACACAAAGACCATAAAATATATCTAAATGATTCGCTATCACATACATTACTAAGTTGCAAAACAATTAGTGCAGCTCTTGAAAAATAATATAACTTGCCAAGAATATGGACAAAATGTATAACAAAAGAGATACGGTACATTTGATAAGCAAGTAAAGTAAGACACAAAGCCCATAAAATATATCTAAATGATTTGTTACAACATACATTATTATTTTGCAAAATAATTAGTGTAGCACTTGAAAAATAATAAAATCTGTTACAGATATGGACAATTACTATACCAACAGAGATGCAGTATATTTGATAAGCAAGTAAAGTAAGACACAAAGCCCATAAAATATATCTAAATGATTTGTTATAACATACATTATTATTTTGCAAAATAATTAGTGTAGCACTTGAAAAATAATAAAATCTGTTACAGATATGGACAATTACTATAACAACAGAGATGCAGTATATTTGATAAGCAAGTAAAGTAAGACACAAAGCCCATAAAATATATCTAAATGATTTGTTATAACATACATTATTATTTTGCAAAATAATTAGTGTAGCACTTGAAAAATAATAAAATCTGTTACAGATATGGACAATTACTATACCAACAGAGATGCAGTATATTTGATAAGCAAGTAAAGTAAGACACAAAGCCCATAAAATATATCTAAATGATTTGTTATAACATACATTATTATTTTGCAAAATAATTAGTGTAGCACTTGAAAAATAATAAAATCTGTTACAGATATGGACAATTACTATAACAACAGAGATGCAGTATATTTGATAAGCAAGTAAAGTAAGACACAAAGCCCATAAAATATATCTAAATGATTTGTTATAACATACATTATTATTTTGCAAAATAATTAGTGTAGCACTTGAAAAATAATAAAATCTGTTACAGATATGGACAATTACTATAACAACAGAGATGCAGTATATTTGATAAGCAAGTAAAGTAAGACACAAAGCCCATAAAATATATCTAAATGATTTGTTATAACATACATTATTATTTTGCAAAATAATTAGTGTAGCACTTGAAAAATAATAAAATCTGTTACAGATATGGACAATTACTATAACAACAGAGATGCAGTATATTTGATAAGCAAGTAAAGTAAGACACAAAGCCCATAAAATATCTCTAAATGATTTGTTATAACATACATTATTAAGTTGCAAAATAATGAATACAGCACTTGAAAAATAATATAATCTGTTAAGGATATGGATAAATTGTATAACAAAAGACATACAATTCATTTGATAAGTGAGTAAAGTAAGGCACATAGTCCATAAAAAATCTCTAAATGAATTGCTATAACATACAAATACATTATTGAGTTGCAAAATAGTTAGCGCAGCAATTGAAAAATAATAAAATCCATTAAGGATATGGACAATTAGTATAACAAAAGATATGCAGTTCATTTGATAAGTAAGACACACAGTATGTAAAATATCTCTAATTGAATTGCCACAACATACATTATTATGGTAGTGGTAAGTAGATAAAATGAGACACAAATCACCTAGTTGTGAGTCATTAAGCTGTGAGTTGCAGTACATTTGATAAGTAAATAAAGTGAGACACACAGTCCATAACTGTAACATACCTCTAAATGATTTGCAATAGCATACATTATTAAGTTGCAAGATTATTAGTGCAACACCTGAAAAATAATATAAACAGACAAGGACATGGCAAAGTTGTATAATAAAAGAGGCGCAACACATTTGATTATTAAATAAAATGAGACACTTAGTCCATAAAATATTTGTGAAAGATTCGCAAAAACATAAGTTAATAAGTTGTAAGATGTTTAGTGCATCATTTGAAAAATGATCAGAATAATAAAATATAATAATACCGACAAATTGAATTACCAATAAGATGCAGTATGTTTCATAATTAAATAAATTATTAAACATGAATGCTAGTAATTTATAATGAATTGACTTTAATTGAAAATAAAAAGCCAAACAATAAATTACCCAAAAATTTGATTAATTTCCTTCATAGATCTGATCCTTTCGGTTTTGCAGCCATCCTCTTTACGTGCACCACCTCGTTACACGCACATTGACACTCGTATACAAAACCAGTTTCTAGTGTGCCTCGACTCTATGAGCGAGCCAAGGGAATTTTTTTCAAGCGCCGACTTGTTTGATTGTACCTACCTACCTTTAAAAATAAAGACTTAGCACAGCAGCACTAGGCATGCATCCTGCATTGCAAGCGACTACAAACATGCGGACGAACTTGACATAAGCATCGAAACTTTTTTTTTTTGTTGTCGCGTTGGAAAATCCTCATGGAGTCCCTCCGCCCTGGGGGAACGCCGCCTGCGCGAAGGGGACTGTCAAACTCCTACTGACTAAAAACCAACCCGTGTTCCTCATGTACCCGTGTGTCGGAGGGTCGGGTATTGGAATTGGATATATTCCTCGCTTCCCCCCTACGGGTATTGGCCCGCCAGATGGTCAGGCGGGCCCCGAACATAACCCCCTCGGCATCCCCGGCGGCGGATGAAGGTGTTGGGCTCCGCCGCCAAAACACCCAGCGGCCGCAGAGGATAGGGAGGACGGCAACACAACACCGCATCTCCTTTTCCTCTGCGGCCCCACCGCGACGCAACAATGGTGCGCCCCCATTTGGTCGCGGGAGATAGGGCGCGCGGCAACGCAACACCGACACGCCTCTCCTCCCGCGACCGCGCCCGACTGCCGCACCATTGGATGCAGGCCTACGTCAAGCCCACGCGGAGTGTCCACTCCCGGGATCTCGCTTAGCTTCACCGCACCACGACAAGGCGGCGATCCCACGGGGGAGAAGCATCGAAACCTGGACCCGCAACAACAGTTTGTGGATCACACAAAGTTTTGTCCGTGTTTGGATCGAACCCACAACACTCGACACAATATAAAACGTAGAGGCGGCCGATTAAACAACTGCGCCATAAATGTAGTCAACATTAAATTGTTACCCACGTTAGTTCTAGTTGCTATATAAACTAAAAATAAATGTAAATAGTACATAAATTATGAAATTGTATATTTATGTTCTACTACATCATCTTCTGCTACATACATGCTACATTTAACGTGTCCTCATCAAAGTTCCAGTGCGGTGATTAATTCTGACTGCTATCATGAATACTAGGTAGGTACCTACATAACTATCGTCGCATGAATGATGGGCGTAACTAACTAATATTTTGTAAATACGCTTCGCGGTTTTCGAAATCTGTAGTTCCTAAATAAATTTTTAAAAAAGTGTTGCAATATAACCAATGTGGCAAGCTTATCGACTGAAGCAGGGCTTTTGAGCATCAACACGTAATAATTTTCGTGAGGTAACATGGAAATTATTTATAGCAAAATGTTCAAAAATAAATACTCAAATGTATATTATTAAGAGGTGTGATATAAAAAGCGATAACCAAAAATAAATTGACGCAATAAGACAATAAGAAAACAGCTTTCTTCCTGGCATCGTTCCAATTGTACGATAGTAGAGAAGGATCGTTTCCTAGTTGTTTCATGTAGGTTATGTTACACGTTACGTCTAATTATTTTATCGTATCAAATAAGTAGAATTGGCAGGCGTCCGTTTGTTTACGCTCCCGTGCCTATGGGTGTCTTATGAAAGAAGATTTACAATCAAGTGACGCGAAGGCCGTCAAGAAAATAGCGTAGAAAAATTTGGATTAGTTCTAAAATAAATTAAGATGGATATAATTTCTGTGCCTTGAAGCTCAATAGATATAAATGTCGACGATGAAAAAATACGTCGATGACGAAATACAATAAGTAGATAAAAATGTACTGTACTGACTGAGTTAAATATATTAAGGTTAATAAAATCCCGGTTATCATTGCTGCTTAAAACTCTGTAAGTATTTAAAATGTGTAATAACACTAATAACTAATAAGCGTACCACAAGGGTACCTTGCATCGCAAAATGTACCAATTTTGAGAATTCTGAGCCCACTCTGGCTCTTTCTGTACACTACAGAAACAGTTACCTACTAATAGGTATGTTTATAATTATACAACATACATATTTGTCATAATATTAAATATCGTGAAAAGATATAATTATGTATTGCTTGCTTAAAGATAGCAAAAACTGTATTAATATTGGGTACGCTTGAGGAGGCTTTGTGATATTTTACAAAAAAAAATGAATCATTCTGTAGTTCGTCAGCTTCGCCTTTGATACTTTTGTCATAATTTTTTTTTTTTTTTTTTTTTTTTTTTTAACTCTTTATTTATGGGCTTTATCGCTTAGCGATAACGTCGCCCAGTTAGAAAAACACATTTAATATACAAATCTAAATTAATATTAAAAATTACAATTTATCAAGGCCTAGTTTTGCGAGTTGGTACAACATAACGGCCTTGTCGGATAGTGGTTGAGCTAAAATACTGTTACATAAACCAATGTCATACAATTTTCCTGGTCCTACCACTGCTCTTCTAATACTTTCGTTCCGGACACATTCCATCAGGACATGTTGTATGTCTTCGATTACCCCACAATCATTACAATTGGGAGATGTTAACTTTTTCATGAGAAATCCAAATTTGTTTGAAGGAATATGCCCAGAACGAAGCCTTAAAGCCATTACTGTTGTATTTCTATTAAGGTACATGCCATCAATGAAGACTTTGTAATGGAGATGTGGTTGGATGGTCTTATACCAGATTCCTTTCTCGACTGACCGCCTGTCAAAGAACTCTTGCCAAACATCTTTACACTGTTTTTTCAATAGTTGTATGTAGTCTGAATACAATGGTGTTACACACATCGGAACACCATCAAGTATACTTAGTTTAGCCAATAAGTCAACGGTCTCATTATGTTCAATATGGACATGGGAAGGTATCCATTGTAAAATTACCGTTTTTGACTGTGCTTTAAATTTAGACATGACATCTAATATTGTGTAGGCTATCGGTATCCCTCGCACGGACGAGGTACACCGAGCTAAATGTAACAACGAACTCTTGGAGTCCGTTAATATGACGAACTTGTTAAAATTGGCGGAATTAATATAGAAAAGAGCTTCTGCTAAGGCAATTAGTTCGACGTGCATTACTGATATGTTGGAGTCTATACTAAGCTTGATAGAAGATTTTAATTGTGGATCAAAAATAGCGGCACCTCTTCCAGCCTCAGATTTAGAACCGTCGGTAAAAATTTGATAAAAATCTTTGTATTGTTCATTTAAATAAATTTCACAAATGTGTTGAAGACCATGAGAACTATATTGGCGCTTCGATTTAGAAATTGTTGGAATATCGTGTCTAATACTATTGCGTATATCACTATTGCTAATCCACGTATCAAGTGAGAACATTTCAAGAACATCGACTGTATGCATAGGCAAAGATTTGAAGTTATTATACATATCAAATAACAAAGGCTTTTTCCGTATACTCCAATAACGAGATACGATATCAAACGACTCGAATAAACTTGAAATTTTATTTTCTATGAATGATTTAGCCTTAAGAAGATATTTACCAGCTAGATACCTTCTGCGAACGTACAGAGGAGCCAAGCTCAACTCATTTTCCATAACATGGATGGGAGTACTCCTAATAAAGCCACCGATTACTCTTAGGGCTTGGTTTTGTATTCTGTCTAGCTTATCTAGGTTGCACTTGTAACTACAGTCATACAAAAATGAAGCGTAATCTAATCGACTGCGAATTAAAGCAATATATAAGCGTCGTAAGTGTTTGGGATGAACACCCCAACCAGAACCACTCAATATTTTTAAAACATTAATAAATTTTGACGCCTTTTGTACTGTTTCATTAATATGCTTACCCCATCTGAGTGACTGATCTAACCACATCCCCAGATATTTCACATTACAAACAACTTTTATAGGGTATTGATTAATAGTTAAATTAACAGATCGTGTACCAATCCCTTTTTTAAATATACAAACATTTGATTTTGTGGGTGATACTTCTAGACCCAAGTTAGTCACTAACTTTGTAAAATGATCTAAAGCAATTTGTAATTCATTAGCAATTACTTCCGTGTTTTTGCCTGACTTAAATAGGACAAAATCGTCAGCATATTGAGATATATTAACGTTTGTGATTGAACCACAAATATTAAAAGTAGCAACATTAAACAGTAATGGGGATAAAGGATCCCCTTGGGCTAAGCCACGTCCAGTAGATCGACAGAATTCATCGTTGTTTAATGAAATTTTGAGAGATCTTTCATGTAAAAAAGACCATAAGTAAGTACATATTTTACTACCAATTTCTAGTCTGTCTAATATTTGCAATAACATACTAATATCTACATTATTATACGCATTAGTTAAATCTATAAAACAGCCAATCGTCGTTAAATCCTTCGAATAACCCGTATATATAGTGGTCACTAAATGAGTTAGGTTATCGACACAAGACCTGGATTTGCGGAAACCAACTGTATTATCAGAAAATATGTGTTTACTTTCTAAATACCACTCTAAACGCTTGTTTAAAATGCTATGAAAAATTTTGCAGAGGCATGATATTAATGATATAGGCCTCAATGAAGATGACTGTTCTGGTTCACGGCCGGGTTTAGGAATGGGTATAACTCGAATGTTTCTCCATTGTACGGGGACAAAGCCACTATTAAAAATATTATTATATAAAATGAGTAATACTGACTTCCCAATAGCTGGTAGATATTTAATCATTGAAAACGATATTTCGTCGCATCCAGGAGCCGTGTCTTTGGACTTTATAGAATTTTCTAACTCTTGCATTGTGATGGCTGAATCAAGTTTTCTATTTTGAGACTGAAAATTCGGTTTCGGCGGTGAGACAAAGTCGGGTGTTAATTCATTGAGTAAACTCTGAGCAGTATCCAAATGAATGAATTGATGATTATTGTCATAACCTTTTATCCATCTCATTTTATTCCATACATCGCAAACTGACGAAGGATAATCAATAGATGAGCAGAACTTTTGCCACGACTCACATTTTGCCTTTCGAATTAAGCGTTGAGAATTACGAATTTTATTTTGTAGTCTATCATAATTGAAAGGTGTTGGATTGCGCCGAAACTCGCCCAACGCTAAACGTCTTTCTGCGACCGCTTTGGATAAATTTGGGTTCCAGAAACATTTTGGTTTGAATTTTTTTCTTATTTGTTGAGGAATATTAATAAAAGGTATATGATTATTTGCGGCTGCCTGCAAGGTATCTTCGAAAATATTATAAAATAATTGGAGATCTTGTGGGAAAACAGAACTCGATAGTGTAGCCTCAACTGTCGATGAATATTTATCCCAGTCACTTAATTTAAAATTCCTTTTTTTAACCGGCTGTTCAATAGAGCTAATCTCCAAAACTAATTTAATAATGAGATGATCACTGCCAAGAGACTCATTTGAGACTTGCCAGCGTAACTTTAAGGCCAGATCTGACGTCACAAACGAAATGTCAGGCGACGATTGTTGCATTACGTTATTAACCATACGTATACGCGTTGCGTTCCCATCATTTAAAAATACAAAATTATGATCCAACATGGAGTCATATATTTGCAAACCACGTTGATCAGTTTTATAAGACCAACTAACGTGATGTCCGTTAAAGTCACCCAATAATAAAGATTTATGAGTAAACAAGGAGAATATAGAATCCCAATCATTTTGTGTGGTACGCACTGTTGAAGGGCAATATAAGGAAACAATATTCTCGATATGCTGACAATTAAATATTTTTATACATACTAATTCTATACCCGGCTTAATATTAGTTATACAAATATTCTGTGCTTTTATAGAATGGTGTGTTGCAATAGCCACGCCTCCATAGCCGTCATGACGATCTGATCGAAAAATATTATAACCTTTCAGACGAAAGTTACAGTCAGTTTCAAGCCAGGTTTCACAAAGGACTGCAATATGAATATGTTCTTGGTTCAAAAATTGATCTACAAGTAATGACTTTGGTTTAACGCTTTGTGCGTTCCATTGTATAATATTTAATCTATGGAGCGAAGCTGCGAATTATACTACTTAACAAAGATCCATCAGCAAAATGACTTACCACTAAAGATATCACCCAGTCTATTAATATCTTAAAACAACATTGTATTTTAACCTCTAGTGAATCCTCCTTCAAACATGCTTCCTTCATCTTGTTCCAAATGTATGTGAAAGATAAATCAGATTTACGTTTGTCGTGTTTATCTCTTGATGAATCCTCCCGCGGCACCGACGATGACGGCCGATCGTCGCCATATGCGTACACTGACGAGTATGTTACGTCCGAGTCCCACTCCATGTCGTTTGACTTTTTGTTCGATTGACGCCGTTCTTTAGTTCGCGACGATCTCTTTTGTGAATGTGGAGTTTTACTGGCTGATCTCGGTTGTTGTGGTTTCTCATAGCTGGCAGAATTGTTAGCTGGTGCTCGATCGGTGTTAATGTCCCGGTGTTGATGAGACTTTTGTTGTATAGCTGTTGACTCAGGTCTATTGTTTACAGAAATATCAGCGTTTCTAATAGTTTGTGGTGCAGGTGACGGTGATCGTGAGACATATAGAGTCAGTGCCTTACGATACGTACAATTAAAGTCACTCATCAACTCACGAATCTTTTTTTCCTTAATGTAGGCAGGACAATTTTTATCTAGCGCCAAATGATTTTTAGAGCAATTGACGCATCTGAATTCAAGTGTGTCACAGTTCTCGTGGTTTTGTCCGCATTTCGGGCAAGTGATCTTTTTAGAGGGACACATTTTTGAACCATGGCCAAATCTCCAACACTTCGAGCATTGTGTCACAGGAAATACATACTTTTCAACTTTAACCCTCATACCAAAGATATATAAATATGGGGGCATCCTCGCACCTTTAAAGTTCACGCGAATCGCTTCGCTCGCCACCCAGTCACTGGTATTTTTATCATCATCACTATCTCGTCGCCTTCGATTAAGTCTTGTCGCGGACACAATATCGACATCACACGATACATTAAGTAAAAAATCTTCAATGGAAATGTCTAGCTCTATATTTCTAACTAAGCCGTATGACAGCCCGACTTCATCCGTTTTTTGACATCGCCATCCCATTTCTTTAAATGCTTCACATGTAATAAATTTATTAGCAGACGTTTCGCTATCAAATGATATCAGTAGCTTGTACGGGTTAACGTATTTTACTCGCGATATACCCATTATGTTGTACGTCTTTAACAATTTTGCGAAAGCAAATTGTTTCGGAAACATTTTATCACATGTAACACGTACCTCTTGTTTTTCCGGTGGGCTCTCAAAAGGCGTAGGATTCCTCAATATCCTTTTTTGCTGTCTGTTAACAGTAGTCCAGCTTCCCGATGAATCATCCTCTCTAACTCTTTTTATCCCTTGTGTATTGTCATGCTCCTGCATACTTTCTCTCTCAATTTGTGTTAACACCTCTGTAACTGTATTGTCTAATAGCATATCATCGCCTTCCAACATTATATCAGTCATATTATTGATAAATGTATGTGAACACCTGGCCCGGCCGACGGCGAGCGGCGGCCGGTCCTCGTAAGTAGTCAACAAAAGTTAAAAACTGTCTGAAGCGGTAATTATACACACAAACTATAAACTGTATGCGCAAATCAACACTGCTATAGCAATTTCTATATAAATTAACACGACATTATATTTTTAACAAAAATAAAATACATTTTCAGCTGATAAATTCGTTTTCCCGCGCTTTCCGTTCGGAAACCGAAAATCGAAGTCATAAATTTTCATTGTGGTGCCAAATAATTAAATTTAGACAATACCAAAGTTTGCTTTCGTCGTCAATGTGAGTAAAAAACTTATAGTTGCTTAGGATTTATTTGGGAGCCCATGGATTTTATTTACCTTTTAGAAATGCCAAATTTTATAAAACTACCTATATGAGTGTCGCTTGCAAGATTGCCCATTGTCCAAGCTACAGTTATTAATTTAAAATTCAGCAGCCGAATAATAGAATAACTAAGATCAAATTTCCTGAAATTCTTCTTTTAAAAGACTCCTTCTTTTAAAAGAAGAAATTCCGCTAGATCCTCTGCCTACAATAATACCTATTCAAAACTTACCCCGTGTTAAGTTGGTTTGACTGCTGGCGTCCCTCAAGATAGTGTCGTGTGTTCGTCCCGTGGTAGAAAAAGGAAAGGAAATAATATATTTCTTTCTCTGTTTTTCTTACTACGCTGCGGTGCCAACAATAAAATCTAAACCTCCATGTAACCACATTTCTTATGATTTATTGCCACCCTTTTTAAAAGTAGTACACACCTGCAGGCTTAGCCAAGACGTCTTTCTGCAAACGTTAACGCAAAACAATGTATGGAGTGAACGAAAAGTCACGTGATCTAATCAAACAAATAGAAAAGTCGTAGCCAAATACACAACGCATAAAAAGCATTCGCATCTATAGAATAAACTCATCGTTTCTGCGATGTCAACCACAAAATGGTAGCCAAGTTGCCAATTTCGGCCAAAACTAACGCTATTAGCGTCGATTGCGTACGAATAACAATCGAATGATAAAACCCTGCAGAAAACGCAAAAAAGAATGCCACAGACGGTCAGCCTGCACTTGACCTTGAGCTCCTTGTTAGGGCCTCGCGAAATCACCATGCCTAAAGCATTGTTTAACTATTTCACACTCATAAAGGGCCCAATGTACAGCAAGGGCCACTTAAGTGTTCTCCAAGTAAGTTGCTTATCGCGACTCACGTCATTGTTTATATTTCAAATTCCTTAGAGTCAAAGTTTTTAAGTAATAAATATTATTTAAACTTTAAAATACTCTAAATGTTCAAAATTATATATATAACTTAAAACAAATAAACAAATCTTCTGATTCGAACTTTTGTTTCGCTCGCATAAACATTTACATTACTTTGATATTTGACGCGCTTGACGCTTCAAACAACGCAAGGAGTATACTAATAACCATGTTGTGTCGCAGAATGTGCGTGTGACACTAACGCGTGGTGGCTACCGATTTTGCGTTTTCTTCGATTGCAAACGCCTTTGCGTTTGAAATCGGAGAAAGGCGATGGAAACGATACGTTTGAGTTTTGGCTAAGCCGGCTGTACACACTAACTATCATAATCATGTGTCACTTCTAGCCACCGTCAATGGATTATGCTACTGCTACATGTTTGATTTGGCGCTTATGTCAAATATGTATCTTTAGTAGTTAAAATCCATGGATAGATCGAATATTGGGATTGGCCGCCGTCAATAATGTCTGTGACGTTTAACCAAGTCTAAAAGTACCAACCTACCGAAAAAGGAGAAACTTCAAATAAATTTTAGAGCGGCAATATCCCTGCAATTATTGCCTCTTTGCCAGTTTTTTCTTCGCTCGATTTTTAGTTTGATTAGCAACGCGAATTTTAACGTATTTGAGAAATCGCCAGTAAATAAATGTAAGAAGCCGAAAATATTTATACATTACAATTTATTTATAAACGTCTTCAAAGATAGATGTACGATTTGTACGACCTACCGCAATATTTAGAAATTCACAGATTATGAACCTACCAATAACCGACTAAGTAGACTTTGGACATTGGCGTATCTAGATTATGGATACCTACAAGTGTGACACAATTTTCTATGTACACCATGACGTCTTGAGAACAGATAACTTTTGATTGATTCGTATTCTTATTTTCTTTGCAGGACGATGACAGAAGGAAAGGTGGTTTGACGCTGTCCAGATATCAAGAGCTGTTCGCTCAATTCCTGGGAGACAACAGCGACAACTGCCAAGCGAAACATCTATTCGGACCGTTAGAACTATAATCATAACCTTACGTAGACTAGTTAAGCTCACAGTCATGACTGACATACATACCAACTCAATATTTATAACGGAATTCATCATCAGAAGCAAATTTGAAATAAAAAACGCAAAACGGTAACAAAAATCTGATTGGCTAAGCACTTTATTGTCTAAGTATAATATTTATCAATTTTTTATGAATACATTAATTCATGTATAATATCTAATATAAACATATTTCATAAACATCTAAGTATAGAATTCTCGTTAAAGTTTTCAAACAGTTATTTATTCACAAAATTACATTTATTCCATCGAACCACAGGAAACGCGCCAAAAATACGCAACACTTTGTTGCGTGGATACAGGTTATAAATAAAACCTAATAATGCTAGTCTAGTATCTGTGATGCGTTCGGATTACGTAAATTGTTTCCCAAAAATATTCTCTTTGGATGATTTTCAATGTTTGTTGATTATTATTAATATCTTGTCGTTATTAATTTGTTAGTTTTTACAATGCTAGAGCTTGTTAAATGTAAAGGTGTTTTTATATTCCCGTCCTTTAATTCCTAAATGTTTAAAATATCTATTATGTTTAATATTTTTTCTTTATTCCTAAATGTTTAAAATATCTATTAAGTATGTTTAATATTTTTTCTGTGTTGTATTTCGTTTTATGTAATACTTATTTAAGGTGTTTATTGTGAGACACATTTGAAGATTTTTGGAATGTTAATTTCCCCCTATCGTTTTTTGTAAACAGTATGGTATCATTATAATTATAAATAAAACGAACGAGAAACCAGCGGGTTTTCATACGAATACTTAGAATTTACTATTAATATGCAACGGCAGTGTTAGTTATAATATTTTGTGAACTTTATGGGGAATGTGCGGGAAATGTTGTGCTCAAACATACAAAATGAATCTAGTCACCACGGTGTTATAAATGTTATCCTTAATTAATTTATTTGTAAATACGTTTTGTTAAAATACAAATATACCGAAACTGTTACGACCGAAGTTATTGTCAGTTATTTTATACCACCCAATAACCAAAACCAACCACCCTTGACGTGTTTTCTTTCTTTTTATTCTTTCTTTTTCCTAGGTCTATTTCTATTTCCCAAAATGGCCACGGTATCGGGCAGAAACGGTTACATAAAAATATGTGCGTAGCTGCGGGCATACTCTGGTTACTTATACAGGGTCTAAAAAGACCCTTAACGAAAACTGAACCCCATATTATACCCATCATTACGAACATTTTTTACTTCGGCACCATACCTGGGAAATTACTGGTTCAGGAGATATTGAGGCTCAAAGTTACAATGGAGTTTTTGTAATTAGGTACAAAATCGATGCAATTACCATGCCAACCTGTTCTATGGATGTCCTATGCACTCATGGATAAGTACTTATTTCGAAAATTATACGCGCACAATTTGAATTGCGGCTTAAAAAATGTGATTATTTGAAAAAAAGAATCATTGCCCAAGTTTTATTTTTGCTTAGTATCACTTGGCACGATGTCCAAAACGAGTAGACTTCGGCTTGGTGATGGGTCTTGTGACACCTGTATATCAATATGTAGTTACCAGAAAATTCATAAAGACGCAATATACAATACGCATATTATACCGTAGGTATAATATGCGTATTGTAGGTACCCCTTAAGGGCATTCGTGGAAACATACTCAGATGGTTACCTTTTATATATCTCAAAGAACACGAAAGGTTTTCAACTTGGCGTCTACTTGTATAACATCCGGCGTACCCCAAGGCTCTATCCTCGAACCTCAAGTATTTATTTGTGAATGTCATGAGTCTGTTGCTTGAAACGCTCAGAATTACTAAGTACTTAATGATTATGATCTGAAAGTGTTTAATTCTGCAGTTTGTCACCTAGGCCAAGATGGTTAAAATTTTTGTAGGCGCTCTACTTTTTGCTCAACACAATAAATAAGAAGTACTTAAATATTTCCAAATGCTATGTAAGTGCACAATATCCTTTACCTATATAATGTAAAAAGCTACAAGGAAACTTTGTTTAAGGTAAGTAAGTACATAATCATAAGTAATATTATTATGTAGTTAGAGGTGTATTACACGCCCACACTTCGACAGTTATGTTTGGGTCCCATTGTTATAAGGGGGCCAGGATTATTGTCATCTATCGGGCACATTATGAAGGGAGCGATTTTTTTTACATTTTAACGTCTTTTACATAGTGTAAAAGACTTTTCTTAACATTATGAACTTAATTTTTCGTTTCCTTATCAGTTTCTATAGTGCGCCAATAATCAGTCAACTGATAGTGACGGTCAGTAGTCCGCTTGAGGGCGCTTTTAAAGATTGTAGTTCCCTTCCCATCGAGGATCGACTCGAATCTGATCAATTAGTGCGCGCGCGGGTTCGGATTGTGAGTAGGTATCGAATAGTTTGTGTCGAGCTCCACGTCTAAGTTCATCTACCTAGTACTTATTTCTATCTTGGTGAAAATAAATAATACTATGAAAAAGTCCTTGGTCATCTCAACTGTAGTATGCGATGGTGTTGTGGCATATTGCAATAAAGTTTTGAAGTCTGTACTGTGCACCTGATTTAACATATAGTTTTCTTTTCAGTGATTTTCTTGATGTAACCCTGGCTCCACCACTGAACGTTCCTCAAGTATCAACTTCCTTCTCAGAGCTGTTCGTCCTTCATATAAACGATTTCTTGTCGTCTGGGACCATTTTTTTGAAATCAAAATACTTTTGTTTTCCTGGGGTTCATAGACCAGCTCGATCGTCGTCCGATCCGGATCGTCCTATGGACCCTTGACTCGAGACCCACATTTAGATCTTGATTTGGAATTTTAGCGCTAAGTAGGGTAGACTGGGTACGGTTGTAACGGGGTACGGTTGTAACAATTCAAGTATTCGCGAAACTATTCACCGTACGAGGATGGGTACAAGGGGAAAGACACCTGGCTTACGTATACGGACATGATTGCCAGAGCTGCGGCTCTGTCCGCGCGCTATATAGTGTCCGTTTGTAGTCCGCGTTTGCAGAGTGGCCTATTGTGTTTTGTCAACCAAAAGTAAGTTTTTGTGATCGATTTCTTTCATAAATTGTGTTGCTAATAAAGCTTTCTAAGTTTGGTCAGTTTTTATGGGTGATTATTACATTTAGACGTACGAATACCTACTGTATTTATTTTTTGCGTAGGTTTTTTTGTCACTAATGAGATCGTTTTATTAGTAGAAGGGTAGGGTGGGTACAATTGTAACACTTTTTGTGGGTACGGTTGTAACATTCGTTATATATATATTTTTCATTGCATATGCCTAGAAAATGCTTTAAGACAGACGTCAACAGGCGATAGCGAGATATTTCGCTTTAGGGAAGCTTACGATGAAGTTAAAACTGGGACTTCTTTGAGACAAGCGGCAGATACCCATGGCCCATGGTATTAAATGTGTCTCCCTGCCACGTTACATAAGAAAGAGAGATGTAGCGACCGAAGCTGAGGTGGAAAAAATAATAATAGGGTATACAGCTCATAACAGAGTCTTTACAGAAGAGACGAGAACAACAGCTTGCCAAATACCTGACTCGGTCAGCAGATTGATGTACTATTTTACCTTGAAAATGTTATAAACTGATAAAAACCTGCTTAAAATGTGCCTAAAAAGGTGCCATATTGATTTGAAGTAACGTATTAGTAGTTGATTGTGGTTTGTAAGCAATAATAGTGATTGAAATGCATGCATTGTATATTATTTGAGTACGTTACAAGACCCCCTTCGCTGTTACAACCGCCCCTGGTATGGGGGTCAGTTGTAACAGTAGCACACATTTAAGGAAGTTGTAATTGTCTGGAAACTATTGCCTCTAGGCCACTAATTGTTATGTCTATTTGAAGAGAAATGTTTACTCTTTTATTTCAAACGTTTAATAACTTGTTAGTACTATTAATGCGACTTGTACGCACGATCAACGCAAAATTGCTACAACCGTACCCAGTCTACCCTACAGCTCGCTACAGTATGTCTGAACTGTTTCACTAAGAATAGTTGTAGCCACTTAGCAAGGTACGGTCATGTCCTATACCACTCGTTTCTCAATGTACTCGGGTATACTGCCATGAAATATATCCATAGCAGTGCATCCCAAGCTGTATGACCTAGTAAATGGTGTATGTATAGAGGTACCCTCGACATTACCTTAGTCTCTGATCATAGGTACAATGGGTCACAAATTAACAAAATAAAAAACGAAATTTGCATTTTCTCCTTTATTAAAAACTCTATTACACAGATTTTACATACATTAAATGTGTGTCTTGGAATATAGACTTTAGAGATAGGTATAATTTACGCTATTAAAACTTTAATAGACATCAAATATATGCATTTATATACAATAGATACGACTTTCGTACAGAAGTACAATACACTAAACGTACATTTAGTAGATATATCCAATGTGGAGACAATATTAGAACTAGCAATGAAGTCAAAATATATAAGACAGTTATCTTCCGTAGGTTCAACAAAATCTGAACGATGTTAGAAATGAACAAGTTTTATGTCACAAATATGTACAAAAATGTTCGAAAAATAGATTCAATAGTGTAGATAAGTTTACATAGGTTACAACAATAGATGCATAGACTATTGAGTTTGTACACGTTTTGTCTAAATTACAAATTAGGCTGTTCACAGCGACGCTAATTAGGAAGATTCACCTGAGTTACTTCTACTCGACCTCGTAGTGATATCATAAAAAAAAATTCTTATTTATTATACCTCATCCATGCTTTCTATGCCTGTACACAATCATCATGATAAAATTATTATTTTTATATGCACCAAGACACTCATCGCATTTGTACGAGTAGCCGCCATCATAGTAGTTGATAGACTCGAAATTCGAATCATATCTCAGGGTTGCCACAAAATGGCGGTTAGTCATACCCCATATTTGTCTAAGCATTAGGCGCAATTATATCTACATATTTTAAGTCTAGGTTACGTTTGATAACATCAGGCATTATGAAATTTAATGAAACATCCAAATATTGTGGAGTTTTTTTATTATTAATTAATTTGGTAGATAGCAAATCTTTACAAGTTCTTTAGAAGTGTTTTGATTGGTGTTAAGGGGTATCGTTATCATTGACACCATTCGATCTAATCCGTTATTGTATCATTTATTAAACTTGGCATAGTTAATCTTATTTTTATTTGGCTACCTTAAAGTGCCTGTACGAAAAAAGTTGCACAATGTATTTTTTTGACGTGACAACGTCTTATAAATTGGTTTGCCGGGTGACACTTCAAGAAACTGCGTTACGCTCCGCTCACGTTATGCGCTCACAATGAGAGCGAGTGAGAGGCACGCGTCCCGCCTAAGAGCGAGAGAGACAGACATAAAAAGTGAAAGGCACGCGTCTTTCATCCTTCTTCCTACTATACGAATGAATATTCACATTAAAATTATTTTACCACTCAAAGTCGTTGTCACGTAAAACTTTCGCCCGTATACCGACTTTACAGGCAACCAATTTTTTTACACTAACGTGTAGTTTGAAACTTTAGTCCGATATTTCAACTAACCACTATCAACGTTGATAATAATCGTTGAAATGTAGATATATATGATTATATGTATAATGACCGACTCTTCATATTGATAGGAAAATGCTTTTTACGTGTTATGTGTCTACAATGAAGCCATTAGCCGGAATCAGAATCATCACTTACAGATAAATACGATCGTATCAAGATACAATTTATGTTAAAACCACGTCAACTGCTTATCATACCGCATCATGATTCGTTATAATTTTGGCATTAAATATAATCTTGCATATTAGATGTTGACACACGAATTGAATAACATTGTAAACGAAATAACGAAGATTTCTCTCTTATAAAAAAGAAACGTTGCATTTTGAATTACCATGTTTTTCAATAAGTGTGACAACATGAAAAAATCTGTCAAACATATTTTCTTAAAATACTTTTCGCTCAATAGACTTTGACTTTAAGCGATATTAGTCAACACCTCAAGCGCGTTTTCAAGATTTCAATATAGTAATATTACTATGATTAGCCTATGCTTTAACGTCGAATTGACTCTTCGAAGGCACAGGCAAAAGAAAGCTTCGCTAACACTAGACTAGCAGTCGTCAGATTGGAAAAAGATCATTAGACATCTATGTACAAAAGCATCCATTCAATTTGCCCAAAGAACAAATTGACCTCTTCTCTTATACCATTATGAGATGTTGGCTCGCCCTAAACAAGTAAAGGGCAACTTGGCCACATATCGACGACTATTAAAAGACGATGATAAGTTGCTAACTGATGTACCTATTGATAACTCATTTGAACTTTAAACGGCTACTCCTAAAAGTTTGATGATTACCTTGAGAGAAATAAGACGCCTTGTTGGTCCATTAAGTCCTCGCTCTATGAGAATTATGTTGGCGTCCTCTTGGTGTCCAAATTATGGTGCAGTCCACGTTCCCTCTGGTCGTCCACGGAATAGTCGCCAATATGCGATCAACTTCACTGTAACTAAGTTCTAAACATTCAAAGCCTTCAAGATAATTATCACTATTTAACTAGCCTTTGGATAGAGATTCGGTTAAGAAAATAACCAGGACTTACACTCCTAAATACACGGCGTTATTAAGTTGTTTAAATAACCGTTAGATTATTCAAATTTGGGCTGATCTATGTTCACTATAATTACTAGGTATATTATGTATGTATCTAAATTCAACAAATTTAAGTTTGATTTTAAATGAAATCTCAGAAAGGTATTTGATTTTACTTTTCAATGCACCGTTGTTCGATTTTTTGTTCGATTCGAATCTTATTTCTATTTATCTCGTGAACTTGAAATCACTCGACAAGCTTATGTTCACTAATAAGACGGTTATTTTTACAACTTAAAGGCGCGTGTAAAATGCCTCACTAAGCCTAACATATAGTCGTGCTAAGTTGATATAAACGCGGCCCTAAAATCTATCGGTGTTCTGTCTCTTGTAATCTACTCAAACGATTGTACCTATATCAAAAGTTTACAAACTTTGGTACTCATCAGAAAACTATTTGATATATTAAACGATAATATTACATTACGAATAACATCGTAACTCAAACTATTAATTATTTGAATTATATTTGGTGAAATAACTTATTTAGGAACGTTTATGCAAACGTTTTGTCAATCGACTATTTGGTTGAATGGAACGTATTCGATTAGTTTCACTCGATAGCTGTTCGAGATCATTATTTATTAATTGGATATGCATTTAAACTATTAATTAAACTTCCCTATTTTTATAGATTGTCTATTTAATCTTCAACTTGAGTCGAAATAGTAAAATGGATAACTCGTTATTTTTTATAGAATTTATATATGCTGATTATTCAAGTATCTCAAGTAAAAGTGCATTAAATATAAAATGTCATGAAATGTCACATATATTTTATAATAATGCATATTATCTTCAGAAAAAAGACTCGTTTGTAATTTACGATGTTATTTGAATGGCAATACAAAGTAAAACAATAATAAGGTTCACTATTTTAGAGAAATTTCATATACATCTACATAATATCATTGATATTCATTTCTTTACTTAAATTTCCTACACTATATATACTACTTATAATACTATCAAATTTCAAAACCCGCGTCTGGCAACATCATCTAAGAAAACTACCTAGCAAACTCAACTGATGCTTGTGGAAAAGGCAACATTAATAACTTTTACTAATAATTTATATATAAGTAATCAGTATTTATTAAAATCACAAGATAATTGAGGTGATATAAACAAATTACAAGTAATCATAATACATACCTACTACACTTCGGTGCTATTTTCACTCTAAAACAGATTGTGTACTAAAACGCGCCTTTGGCTTCTATTATAAAATACCCCGTACCTTGGTACACACAAAACAACTCAATATCTCAATATTTACCTCTGATTCAATTACTAAGTATATAAAAACCGCTATTACAATATGATAATAATATTAGAATATAAAATTCCCAACACGTTTCCAATTTCACTCTATAATGTACGATCCCCATTTACACATTAGAATATGAAATAAACACTAACAGTTACTTAATATTTAATGTACAGATATCACAAGCGAATAGCCATCTCACCGCGTACAATATCCTTCAAATGCGTAAGAATTTGTTTTAAAATTTTCGTATAACTATTCTCAACCTCAAATATTCACATATACCTAAGGTAAGAATACATTTTCGCGTCAAATCTTTCGTCCAATCATTTCTTTTTATACTAAACTTACACTACACTTTTCTAGTTCGTAGTCCCATTGCTAAAACACGACAAAGGATTTCTACAACTAGGCTTTAGTCAATACAAAACAAAACTTAGGACAACGCCATCTATTTAAAACTTACTAAAACCAGTTCTATTTTAAAAAAAACATGAGTACACAAAGTCTATTTGTAGAAATCCCAGGGTAGTAGTAATTGGTTCACATTTCGTCAGTGAGGCCGTTGACGGAGCCGCTGTGTGAGGCGCGGGGCTCGCTCGGCGTGGACTCTAGACTGCCGTAGGTGGGGCCGCGTCGCGACTGCACTCGCCAGCGTCCCCGATGACGGGTTATGCCTGACAACATCAACACTACGTCATCACAACCGCGCAACCGCCCAACACGCACCCTCTACATACGCCTAAAGCTTTATATTACACAGACAACCTTATCTTGACAAGCTCGTCTTCTTCAACAGCTATACTGAAATATCCATGCCAAATGAAAGACACGGTGACATCTAATCGTGACATAAAACATTGCCAATGAATCATGCGGTACCAATGAATACAGATTTACATAATAGAAGCGCATTTCTTAAGGATTTTGTGTGCCGATTCCAAGGGGCGAGTTGGCGGGTGTCGTCATTTCGTCTCTCTTGCACTCATAGAGACAGCTGTCACAGCGCGACTGCCACGCCGCCAAGCGGCAATTTGGGTCACAGAAAGTTTGTCTACAGAGCACCCATAAGAAATGCACCTCTATATAAATATCTATGCTCTATGGCGGTACATTAAGTCTTATTAGACGTGTAAACAACCATGGATGAACGATAAAGATCACAGATATACACAAGATAATTACAAAAAGATATACAACAGATGAGGGTACGTAAAGATCATGCATGCTTGCTTGGTTTGTATGACACCGGTTGGCTTTTCAAGATAGCGGGCCGGTAATGGACAGTGGATGCTGGGTACCACATGCTCTTGTAATGGACTATGAATGATTTCTTCAAGACTTTGTTTATTTATTAATTATTCCATTCAATAAGTCTGAAAATGTATGCTTCATTTGAATTGATGTATTTAACTCGCTTGCGTTTAAGACATGGTGATACTAGTTATGATATAAAAGGCATGGTCGTAATAAAAAAAGTTCTTTCATTCTAGAATAAAAAAAGTATTTTCTGGGTTTAGGAAACCGTTTTGACAAATATGAATTTTGCTTTATATTTTTATTGTACCATGCCATTTCTATCGCGGTATTCTTTTAATTAAATAAAAGCAAATTTTAATGGAAAAGAGTGAGTTCGTTGAAACGGTATTATTTAAATCACACGCGACAGTGCTGCCACAAACGTTACGTATGATTTCAGTTTATAACTAGAACAGGAAATGTTATTATCAAATCAATCCACAGTAACGATATCGAAATGGCAGCGAATCACAAGATTAATATGATTATCTATAATTAATCTATAGTTATTTCGTAGCTATCAGTAGATTAGATAGCTATCTAAGTAATGAATGCGATTCTAGGTGAACTTGTTCATTTAGACAAGAACATACTAGGGAACAGCAAGTCTCTGCGTTTTCTAATAATTATCGTGAATTTCATTTTGTGCACATTTTTATTATTCTTAAAAAGTGCTTTTTATTTCATAATTATTTCTCTAATTTATAATAGCGCCCGCAAAACATTTTTTAAGAATAACAACAATATTTGTGCACGTCATTATTTGAACTGGCAACAAACTATGTGATGGTGCTTTTTGTAATAAAATATAATTTTGTTCTTACGTTGTTTTGAGTCGGGCTCAGAAGCTCCTTGGGCACAAGGGAAAAGTATAATAATTGATTAATGTTGATAAAACAGTTTTGTATGTTGGACCTTTCTCGTGACTCCTAGTCACAGACTATGCCTACACGATAGCTCTCTAGGCGCTGATGTGATGGCAACTGTGTGATGATGAACTGACTGCCATCATGCTCGAACTCACATCGTGGATCATGTACGTGATACATGACTGTGTTCGTCATGCTCGGCAAGTTTGTGTGTTGTCTAATACATGCATAAAATGGATGCGTACCTGCTATATGTACTGAGCTGTGCACTCATACCATGCATAGGTGCTTTACAACTAAAAAATAAAACAAAAATAATAAATTAAAAAAACATAATTTATTTGTTGATATCACAAAAGCCGTGTGACAAAGAGCCTGCTAATACAGAACTGTTTCCCTCTATATATTAAGTACTAACATTAAGTAGGAGATTCCTATGTTCCTAGTGATTACTTTAACAAATG
This sequence comes from Euclidia mi, assembly GCA_944739405.2. Taxonomy (NCBI): domain Eukaryota; kingdom Metazoa; phylum Arthropoda; class Insecta; order Lepidoptera; family Erebidae; genus Euclidia; species Euclidia mi. The sequence goes on from OX123202.2 coordinate 12,317,689, forward strand.
TATCCAGCTTCCGTTTGACCATTATCTGTGTTATCATAATAACATAATTATCTTTAATAGGAACTTAGAGGGGATCTTATAATAACTGAAATCTCTGAGTGATCACTAAATAAAATTGCTTATACAAAACAAAAAATAAAATGAACAAAACGTCGGTACCAAAAATTTACTAAAAATAAATATAATTTGTTCTTAATTCCCTTGTTGTTTTACAGTCGTACCTGTAAAAACAGATGGCCCCTTACATTTGAAAGCTTTCTTATAATGTAGGAGCAGTACCGTCACCGGGCACCAAGCTTTCACCAGCGTTAGTACTACTCAACCCTCTTGTTAGTGGAAGAGCTCACAGTACAGTGGCAGTCAGCGCGACCGCCTCGCTACCTCAGCCTAGCTCGTATGTGGAGAAATTGACCGCATCGCTGAATACTACACGCCTGCTCAATAAACTACCAATTCCAACCTTATTGTGAGTGCAATAAGATTGAAAAGTGTGCACTAAGAAGAATGTCTAAAAGTAAAGAATAAATAGAGCCCTTCAAGAAATGCAATCTATGGGTTAGTTCTAGCTAAAATTGTGGGGTATTAAAACATAAAACAGTGTATACAATTCAAACCTACTGCAATTTTAAGATGTTCCTCCTACATCTATAAAGTATTAAATAATTGATAAATGATGATAATACTATTTCTCTGTCTCGTCATGCCCGTGAACATCATTGACAAATCTATTTGGATTTAATGTCATGAATACACACTGGGGAAATGTCATTGAAGAAATAATACTGAAGTATGACAACCATACAAAACGAGTTCACTCATTCAATAGCTAACATTAAACTTAAAACTTGACGATCATTATCATTTAAAAACATCATATCACCTCTATCTCATAGTCTCTGCTCTGAGGCTGTTTAACTATGTCAATTTCTCACACAAAAACTAAACTAACAAGATACATGTTTGTTCCTATACTAAATTACATTAAAAGCGTGCGAAATAAATATTAGTGACGTATGTCATATGGAATTTGATATGCACCAACTCATTTGGGCATTAGCGCCGATCGGTATTGGCTAAAGCGTAACTAAGGATCGAGACGATCGAATAAAAATAAAATAAATTAGTTTTAGAAAGTTTAAAAACTCATACGGAAAAGGTTAAACGACAATTAAGACACATTTGTTATATACAAAGACTATTTAGTATGTAGCAAAATGTTAGACACAAGAGTCACTCTGTGATGACAAGCTTTTTACACTTTGTAAGCGCTCGATCGTCGCCTAGTTACGCCAATTGACACTAGTCAAGTATTTATTTATTAGCGTGAAATTAACATCTACAAATATATTATAATCGTTCTTTGCTTCACCACTGCCTTGAACATTAAGTACTGTCAGTAAGTACTGATACAATGTGCCATCGCTCATGTATGGGTTATTGTTTAAGTAGTTCATATAATTATGTGTTCAGTTGCATTGTACATATTATGTTAAATATAGTAAGCAACTGGCGATAGTTACATGTTCGTTTGATGACGTCACTACGACGGTAAATACTGCGTGCGACACTAAAGGCAGTGACACAAAACACATCGATCAAATAAAATAAATAAAAAATAAACAAAAATAAAATTTTAAATTCGAAATTAATAGGAATGATCGTTACCGATACACAGCTACGAATACAACGATCGAACCATGCAAATTACAATATAAATATACTCGGGATGTTCTTTTACACATAGGCTGTACCTAAACCACTTTGGTTAGAAACCAACCCCTTGGAAATATTTGCGATTTGAAAACATAATTATCACGCGGGAGAACCAATTACAAAATATGATACTAGAAAATGTTATATGTTTATTTATATACTAGCAAGTGCTCAGAATTGTAATAAATAACGCGATAACGTATCAAATCGCAAACACAATAGTATACAATAAATGCTTTCAACAATATTAATGGAAATAAACCGTAGTCCCGCGCAAACACTGCTGTGACTTTTTATAACCAGTACTCTATAATTGTAGTAAAATATAAAAATAATAATTTCAGGGGGATACCAAGATACATAAAGCACTCTTGGTGTACAATAATCTCGAATGAATATATCCCAGACAACAACAAACTTGCAGCAAGTTTAAATCAAGCTTGCTAGTTTCACTGTGACAAACTTGCATGAAGTTTGCTTTTGCAAACGTTGCACAGGTACAAGGCACAGGTTGGTGGTCCGACAACAGCTGATCGTCGAGCACCTCCTGCTGTATCTAGGAGGTTGACCGACCACCAACCTGTGCTCGTCGTCATCCAAATCCTTGGAAAAACCAACTTCATGCAAGTTTGCCACAGTGAAACTAGCAAGTTTGATTTAAACTTGCTGCAAGTTTGGCAAGTTTGCATTGTTATCTGGGATACTAAAGAGTCATATAAAAGTCGCAGCAATGCACGTGTGGTAAGGCGATCAGCAACTCGATAATACTTAGACCGTATTCCTGTGCTACCAATGCGCAATACAATTCGCTTGCGAGTCGCTTTAGAGTACCTTCCCACTCCTGTACATTACACCGATGCGTTAGTACGGGAACTTGTAGCGAGAATGAACGTTCTAGCCACCGTTGCAACCAAAAAAACAAGTATTTTCTAATAATTTAAGAAACTTTATAATAATTTGCTAGAATAATATTTTATTTTATTGATTTTTAGATATTAGACAATGAGTTTTGATCTCTTAAAATGTATCTTAAAGTGACCACGACAAGACGCCAACCGCTCTAAAAGTCGGGTATACTATTCATACTTTAAATAATTAAAAACTATACCATAACATTTGTCTAATATCGCCAAAGGTTAAAATCGTTTAAAATGTCTAAGATACAATGAGTTGTCGTTAGGGCTAGTGTTTGCGTATTCATTCTCGCTGTTGTCAAGTTCACGCGAAAGGCGAGTTAAAGTTATACTGGGTTGTAATGTGTCCGTTGGCGGCTCTTACTCGAGTGAGCGACGTCTCGGCGACGGCCAAGTCTTGCCGGCGCAGCCTCTGATTGGCCAGCTTCTGTTTGTTGACGGGCGAACCTGCAACGAGGGATTCGGTCACCTGCCTGACTCTACAACTGTTATATGTACATGCGAGTGTGTTGTGTGCAGCCGCTGAGCAAACGGTTCTTGTGCGATGAATATGGATTATCATTATCGTACTAGCGTTGTCTCAGATGCATTCAAGTCTTAAGCCTTGGAGCCCGGGGTCCGCTTACTAACCAGATATGACAGAATATCTGCTTTTCTACAGAGCGACTGCCGTCTGACCTCCGTAACCCAAGGGGATAGCAATATTCCATGGTTTAGACAGTATTAGTTAATTTGAGGGTAGAGAGTTAATTTAACTAGCAAGCGATAGTTTTATTTAATTATTCAATACGCACTCTGTGGATTCAAACCATCTGGTTTGAATTCACGGCGCAGGATGTCTACCCTCTGCATGGCAGTCTGTTGGTATCTCCAATAGGAATTAGGATATCGCTGCCATATGCTAAAACTTGATAACTTGGGCATATATTCTGTCAAATTTGGTTTGACCAGTGATGCAACAGGGATAATGCTAGAAGATGATGATGATGACTCGATGAGTTTTTGATGGAATAGTTGTTTTATATGTACATAATATGTGTGAATAAATTATAGCTTCAATACCATATGCTGGTTGATAATGGAATAAAATAAAGCAATTATGATAAAAATAGCCATGATACCGCATGGTGCATACTTGTGATGGAATAAATAAAGTTAAAAAGGTTTGTATGTACCTAGGTATAGATACTTAATAGAGTAAAATATTGCTCGTGTTATATGTATATTTCAATTATGTCATAGCGACATCTCGGATATCTAGTATAATCCGTGTTAGCCATTAAAAAAAAATCATAAGGATACCTCAGAAAGTGCACCTCTGTATGAGAAAGGATTTTCAGGGCGATGGACGGATTATCCAAAATATTAAAAAAAAAATAGTTTAAATGAGATCAGTAGTTGACCACCTTAAAAATAACAAATAAAACATAACGCATACATTGTATAGCAGTACATTACAATGTATAAACTTAAATTATATAGAAAAATATTAAATATTGCCCGCTTTCCTCACACAAGCTTCAATGAATATACCTTACCTCTTCGTGTTAGTATGGCATCAACGAAAAATGAGTTAAAGTCAAGGCGAAAAAAATACGATATCACTCAAACGTCCAAAACAAAGCTTATGAATAACAAAATATAATAAAAATATGGCGCGGATACTAGACGACGGAAAGGTCCAATATACAAGTGATTTTAAAATAAAAATATACGTGCAAATAACGAAGACAACAGCATGCAAGTCCGCAACGGAAAATAAATAAAACGAACGTAAACAAAACTTGTGCGTGTGTGAGACATATTGTGACGAGACCTGAGACTTACAATGTATTTCATATACTATAGATGCATAGGTAAAAGTGCATTGTGTATTTTTAGTGCAAAGTGATACATATTTTATGCACAAGCATTTCATCATTAATATAGAGTTCAATAGCTCATGATTGTGCTGCAAAAGCAAACTAAAAGCATCGTACTATTTTACTTTGATCGCACAATGTGTGTACGAGTATCCACCGTGATTGTAATAGGGAAGTTTTCTACAAGTGAAATAAATTATACAAGTATTTTTATCTACTGAAACATGTCAAAATAATAGTAGTTTCATTCATCAATTAATGTTTAAACTTAATTTAATATTTTTTATCGTCAATTTATTGATAATAAGTATTCTACTTGACATCAAAACACTATGACGTCACTACGTCATATTTCATACAAAACCATTAGCAAAGGTCGTTTTTGACATTTCATTAAAAGTGTTTGATTTGACTAGTTGGATACAACCCTATTGCAAGAGTTGCACAAAGCTCAGTGTGTGCAGTGAAGTCTAAGCCCCCGTCACGTGTGTATGTAGTGTGTATGTAAGGTAAGTATAGGTGGGGGGTGGGGTGTGAGGTGTACTCACCGATATAGCTGAGCATGACGGGCAGGAAGACGAGTCCGTGCGCGGCGCCGAGCACGACGATGCCGAGGTACATGCGGAAGTAGAACACCTGGAAGATCTGGCTCTTGGCCGTGCCCAGCACGATGATGCCGCCGAACTTGGTGAGCGTGATGCCCGACAGCACGGACGAGCCCATGCGCGTCAGCGCCTCCTCGGCGCGCGCTCGTCGGGACCCGCCGCCCGCCACGCTGAAGCTGTGCACGATGTGCGAGCAGAACTCTACTGCGATGCCCACCGCCATCACCTGCACACATTACATACGTATACATACTTACACGTGCACCATACGTACACGTGCACGTCGGGGCAGCAGACCGGTCCGCTCAACAACATGTTAGGTAGTGCCGTGACTGCATAGCGCGGACGCCGCACCGCGACATAACACACATGTTGAATAAACCCTATAATGATTGGCACTCTAAGCAGATTTCTGTGAGTGAGTGGCGAATTCTCGTAAAAATAAAGTTGATAATATTATTGTCTACATTTTAGGATAAAAGGTTTCAAGAGTCAAACATAATGCTACTTTAATTTAAATGATAAACAATTATAAAATGTCTGAATTGAATTCTAATTACGACATACTTCTGTCAAATGTTATAAATAATCATTGGCACTTAAGTACAGTCAGACAGTTTTGAAGTCAATATTGATTTCAAATATCATTCCTCGAGCGTATCGTAAGAGGTAATTCTTGTCTGAAATTATTAGTAGACTAGAAAATGCCCGCAGCTACGCCCGCAGATTTTATTTAGTTTGACCGTTTCTGCCCAATCGCGGGGTATTTCGGGAAATCCCTTCTTAGTGCATCCCCACGGTCTCTAAGGAACATACCTACATGTCAAATTTCAACTTCTTGCGCCTTTTAGTTTTAGCTGTAATTTGTCTGTCAGTCAGTCAGTAACACAAAGATTTTATATATACAGACATTGAAATATACTCTAACGATAGACGGAGCATTCCCTATAAATATTTCGTTGGAATTGTCTCACGTATGACGTCTAATCATACTAGCGCAACACGCAGGCGCAAGCAGCGCCAATGACTTAGTGTCTAGTTATTATTATAGCCAATCAACAACAACCAGTCCTGGCATCTTACCAATGAGTAGCCAATAGTTCTCTAATGCTACTGGCTGCACATTGGCATTTGCAAAGACTATTTACATCACAGAAGAGATATTTTCTGCCTACACTATTTCATCAACATAATAAAAACTGTTTATTTATGAAAATAAAAGGAATTAATTGCTGTGGGTTTATTTAAGTAAAATAATAGAATCTTTAAAAATATTCAGTTGTTTTTATTACAAAATAGGAAAATGTATTGTGGGCCTAAGTTCAACACTTCCTTAGTTGCCTCACGAATAATTCTAATTTTTTTAACTTTAAATTTATCTTACTATGAGAATTGCTTAAACATATCCTAATATACAAAGCAGGATTGTTTGTCAATCTGTAAAGATGGGCATCTTGCTGACCACATAATTTTAAACCTATGGCAGATGGCACTATGCGCTACCATAAAGAAACCTGCCTCAAAAAAATATTTTTATAGCTTTGTATAAATTGCAATTAAATTTACTCTAGCAAGAAATGCTCAAAAGTATATTTAATAACTATTCAATTGCCACCAAACACAATTAATTATGTGGTTTTTTGTCTATTGGTCGGATAATGGAAATCAGGATCTGTTTTGGCCTCATGGTTCAATATTATTTTTGCGATTTTTTCTATAACTGCAAATGTGTACTATGATGAGCAGTTGAAATATTCGTTAATATAGATATTACGATCAGTATACCAAAAAAGAAAAAACACAGGATTAGTGTTATACAATATCAAATTGGTTTTATAACATTAATCAAACTAAAAAACTCGTAAAACCAATACCTTCACGAAGTCTGGTCTTAGTCATATATTTTTACCTACAATCACTTGCAATGGATGTCTGCATAGTAGTTAGTCTATGATCGTAAATGACGTCACATAAAAATAAATAAATACATTTTAATGTGGTATTATGATACATTTAACTGTTTTATTTACATAAATAATTAAAAATATTGACTAACGCTACTACAGATACAAGTTATGATTCAAATCAATCGATATATCGTCGCCACACAGTCAATAAACCATGCGGACCCACACTGCAGGAAAGTCAAAGTGACACTAGATTGCTTTGCCGGGATATCCGTGCAAAGCATTTGAACAAAGTAAATGTACTGAATGCTACATCTAGTACTTTAGTATATTTAAATCGATGTATACAGATGATATTCGTTTGACATATTTATTTGTCCACCAGTATCCTTTCTTAATTTTTTTTTTGCTGTTTTTATCTTCTGTGGAAGAAAATCTTTGTTTCTATTCACCTTATTTTCTAGCTTATCTATTTATCTTCGCATTTAGTGTATACAACGTATAATCCAGTAAGTTAATGGGCATAATCTTTCTTCTTTTTCCTTTTCCTGGCCGAATGTAGGCCTCCTTCAAACACAGTCCTACTGACGCGACCTAAATCCATTCCGTCCCTGCAGTTTTGTAATGTCCTCCGTCCACCACATTTGTATTGAATACTAGCTAACCCGGCGAACTTTGTACCGCCTAACAGTCGATTCGGTATTTTTTATTTTTCTCTCCGTAAGAACCATCCTCGTACTTCAAGGAATGTTATAAAAAAAGAATTAGCGAAATCGGTTCAGCTGCTCTCGAGATTTGAGCTTAGCGACACATTCAGCGATTCCTTTTTATATTATAGAAGATTGAATTGAATTGTGCGTATTGAATGTTCATTATTGCTTGAAATGTACCACGTTAAACCGTCGGTCCCGGCTGTCATGAAAATCTTTAACAGTCATGGGAGTCTGAATGAGCTGACGCTAGTTTAAACCATGAACTATCGCTATCTATTTGTATTGCAAAGGTCAGACGACAATCGCTTGGTGCGAAAGCTAATATTCTGTCAAATCTGGTTAGACCGGTAAGCGAACTCTGGGCTTCTGGAAAACGCAGTCTTGGAGGCAATCGGGATTGCTAGGTCGACGATAAATCATTAGTAGGCAAGGTTATTGACAATTTGACACTAAAGTACGGGAGCCCACTTTAGTGCTCTCTCTCTTTTTTTTTTTCATTTTAACCCTAGAAGCCCAATCTACGTAAATTTGACGTATACCGCGGCGAAATATCTCTATATGTTTTCCGTTTACCATCGGATCGCTTTAAACTCCCGAACTTCTCAGTGGCCGTCAGGACCTCGCAGGACACGTTTGCGTCACCTCGGTAAGTTCCACCATTCTGGTGGAATGATGATGATGCACGTCATTTCGACGTATAATTGGGCTTTGCTTAACTTTTGTGATTGTTTCAAATGTCTTTTGTTGTGATTTATTTGAGTTATCTGTCTTGTTTAGACACATTTGTCATAATATAGTATTATACTGGTAGGTTAAATATAAGATGGGATTCCATCGACATCTAAACCAGGACAAAATAGCTTCAATTTTAGAAAATGACGGCGATTGTTCTCCTTGGATTCGGACTCCGAGCAAGAAGCTTGTGTAGATGAAGATGATATCAGGAGTGATAACAAAGACAAGATGATCGACCACATTGAGGATGCAAGCCCAACAATCACAAGCGGACCCTGAAAACTAGGCTAATCTTGAGGTAACTTTATCGACTTCACACTTTACCTTGCCTCAGCGGTCAATATGTGGAAGAATAGCCGTGTATGGTCAACTATAAAGGGACGTACGATGGGAAGCACTTCTGCTATTCATTTTATACGTACAAATAGAGGACCAACGCGAATTTGTCGCAATGTTGTCAACAACAAAAATTAAGCACAGACTTGACGGCACCTTAGATGCAATTACGACTGGAGGCACCCACTTTGTAGAGGACTGTAGGTACATGACAATATACCATATATTTAAAAAGGTCTTGTACCGCCATCTCCAGAGATTACTAATGATGAGCCAGAACTAAAGAAACAACGCTATTGGGGACTTTGTTCATATAAGAAAAGGCAGATGACCAAAGCGCAGCGTGCCAAAAGGCCATATACGGAGAACACAGTATTGATATTTGTCAAGACTGTCTTTATAGACTGTTCTTTTCTTTTTTAGTATTAAAATATTATTACAGATTAATTAAATTTTTGAAAAACATGTAAAATTAGTAGATTTTTGTGATAATTACCTAATTATAAGAAAACAAAATAGTTTTTAATTTTTGTTGATTGTTTTTCCTTGATTCAATGATAGTACTGTCATTGAATAAATAAAGAGTATATTATCATTAAATGTATTTTATCTATTAATTAAAACTGTATTTTTAATAACTAATGCAAAAAAATATTGTTAACTGAAAACAATAGGAAAACACAGCGATTTTATTTTTGCACGTCAGTTTTGAGTATGATTGGGCTTCTAGGGTTAAAATCTTACGTACGACCACCTCCATTATGCAAACGATCAGATTAACATTCCTACTTTATTAAAAATACGTAGGACATGGATGCTATCAATATCTGATGCACTCGTGTGTATCCCAAAATCTACTACCCACAGGATATAGTTATTGGCTGTGCCAGGAATTGATTTTGGACAATAGTTGGAAAGTATAATGATATAATTATGCCAATGATTACCACAGAATGATTACAATATCAAACAAAATAAATTAGTTATTCGCACCGACGAAAAATTCGTTACATACGGAGTTTGTTTACAATGCTAAAATAATGCTAAATACGTCTAGAATAAATTAATCTATAGAAATAGACAAAAAAATTATATACAAAAGTACGGACCCCATGATCAAATTTAGTTATTATGATTCACATCTGGCGCCCGAAACTAAGTTTAATTCTACTCTAAATTTAAGATATTTTTAAATGATGCGATTCCTTAACGTTTCACAATAAATAGTTGTAAATTCCAACCAACTAGTTTGATTTATACACTATATTGTCCATGTTAGGTTATGTCATTCATCCATACCAAACCTTTCTTTATTTTTTAAATATAATATATTACATTGGCCATTGTAATATATTTTCGCGAATCATAACTAAATTTGCCAGATAAGATCAGCGGTAAAACATATAGGGCCTTATTACAAAACATGGCTTAAATATAAAACCAGGTTTAGGTATCGATGGAGAATTTTTAAAAGGACTTTTTGACGAAGATAGTTATTTATTTTAATTTGACATTTGTTAGAACGAATTTTAGTGGCAATAGTTTTACAAAAAAGGATTAATTGTGCACGTAAGATCAATTTTACGCAGTAAAACTTAGGTGTAAACCTCGATTTATTTTTAGTCCATGTTTTGTAATAAGTTGGATGGAGTTTAAATCACAAAGTGGGTGACCTTGAAATATAGATAAACTTAACAATTTATAAGGTCGATGCCACTTTATCACTATAAATTATCAGTACAATTAGCCGAAACATTGTAAAAATGATGAGAGGATAACAATTTATAAGGTTATGAACTCGAATTGAAAGTGAGGTATTTTGCACACGAATTTATTGAAAACGAATTGAAATTGAGGCTGCGTCCATATGCAAGTAATAATAAACAAATCGGTACCTGAGGTCCACGAAGGTTGTAAAATAAATAATTAATAAAAATAGTCCACCATGTTGTCCACGCCAAAAGCGGCGACACTGCAAACCAAATCCCGATGAACGCAAGCCATCAGGGGCAGAACCATTCCAGATTGCAAGCCAAATTCAAAAGCACGTGTAAGACATTGAGTATTTTCCTTATGATTGTGTCACTCTGACACAAAACAGTAAATATTCTGATAACAAGAAGTAAGCTGTGAAGTGCCAGTCATTGGAGGGTGTCCACATGAGTTTGGTTTACCCTATACATATACATACACGTACATCACACGTGCATCTCTGTGCGTCAGGGGAGCGGAGTATGTACGTACCAAGTTAACTAAGGAGACGGCGTTGAGGCTGATGCCCCACCAGTACATGAGACCGCCGAGGTTCACCACGATCATCGTTATCGTGATCACCACCACCTGCAAACAACAATATTCATATATAATATACTAGACTTCAGCCACGTCAGTTATACTGACTTCATAAGGAAAAAGGGCACAACTAAATTTTTTTTTTAAATTGAGTTATATACATATTTGGAATCAGGAGAAAAAGGCCTATCTGCTCATATTTTCTGTATAATTTTATAACCTCAATAAACAAAAGTACCATAACCTGAAAGGGCACAACTGAGCAATTATTTTTGTGATAGCACTAGAAAAGGGCATATCTAGTTTTGATTACATGAAGAAGTCATAAGTGGATAGATGTGTTTTATTTAATTAATATGGCTTTTCATTTTATTATTTAACCTTTTTTCCCCAAAATGTTACAATGGAAAGTCACATTTGGTTAATTATGCCTTTTATACGTAATATTAATGATTTTACAAATGGAAAATGTAGATTATTGAATAAATACAGTAAAAATTTAAAAAAAAGTACATCATCTAATAGAACTCATGTAGGCGCTACTATAACTACAATATCGTAATTTATTTTTTTACAAAATCTAAGAAAAAGTTTAAACTCTAGTTTCTCCTGATTTACGAAATGTTAGTTGTGCCCTTTTACGTTATGACGGCAGTATACACCTTAACCTTCCTCAGAAATCACACTATGTAATGCTGAAACCGTACAAACATCTTTAAGTGTGCCAAATTTCTTAATCCTCCATTTGTCGTAAAAAGGGATCACAAATGTTTGCTTCACGTATTTATATATAGATTAATATGTATTTTATATCTTTTTATTACGTATTTTTTTATTTTTAGTACACTCTCTCATGTACAAAAAAAAATACTATCATAATCGTAATTAAATGTGAGTAGATCACTCACCAAAGCGGAGAACAGATCGAAGCCCATCAGCAGGAAGGTGACGATGAAGATAGAGAGCACCGAGATGCCCATAGACTTGAGCGTGTCCGGCCACATGGTCAGGTACTGCTCGTAGAACACATAGAACACCGAGTACGGGAACACATTCACCGTCGTGTTCTTGCCCTGCTCCCGTAAGTTCCTGTTCAAAGTCTCCGTCAGATTGGCCGCCACGTTCCTAGCGCCGCGGAGAGCCGAGTAATAATCGTAGCTAGTTTTAAGTACAGTGTGGTATCCCTGGTAGTAGGTGGCGCCTATCTTGCTGTCAGTCTTGTTGTATATCTTGTAGTTGACGGCCTGTCCGTAGGCCGCGTGGCCTCCCTTGACACAGCCGCCAGACTGCGAGGGGTTGTCTTGCAAGAAGAACGGCACGAAGCGCTTGAAGTCGCTACTGCTGGGCCGGTGCTCGTTGCCCACTAGTGATATGTTGCACAGCTTGCATTGGCTGTCTGTTAACATTAAAAATAATAGATATTAATTTCAGCACGGAGTCTGGTAATGTGCCCGGTACGGCAATAGGCTCGCCCCCTATTACGTGGAACCTAAAAATTCCTGGCGAAATGTGGGTGTAATATTACACCTCTGCCTACCCCTTCGGGGATACAGGCGTGAGTCTAAAAATAAATAAATATTAATTTCAGCTCTTTAAAAAAATATTTCTTATTCTATTAAATTTATACGTATACATTAGTGCGCACGTATTTTTTTAGGTTTTACAATTTCAGTTGAAAAGCTAAGGTCACTTATGAACCCATTTATCAAAGATGAAATTATAATTTTATTCATGTTGTGATTTTTAAAATGGTAATTGAGACAGAGGACAAGAGACTTTAAATCTTACACGTCAAACATGGATGGGAAAACGAGAAGTTTGTCATATCATTCCAAACTAAAAACGTTTTGTAAATAAAAATATACATAGACATACAAAGAACGTACACCCTTTTTACGTCGGTTAAAAAGTAATAACAGTAATTAGTACTTACTCTCACTAGGACAGAAGCTAGAGTTTGACGGGAAGTACTTGCAGCAAGTGTTGTTCAGTGACGCCCAGTCGAAGAAATCGTCCATCCACGAGTTGGGCGGCTGAGCTATGTACGTCTCGTTGGGGTTGCGGTACGCTAAACACATACACATTATTATTAGTACATGGTTAAAGGACACAGGTATTCAGGTATTCTGTTATGATGTGATATTAATGGCCAATCTCAAAATAGCACATGTCTCTTCTATTCATTTATGAAAAATTTTATATTTAAACTATAAAGTCAACCGGAGATGTTTAATACACCAAGTTTAGAAATAGTATCACTTCAAATGAATGTGATGAGAAACGTTCCTGTACCGTCTGGTACATACATAAAGTGGGCAGAGTTGTAACATTATTAGTCCCTTATATTTTTATTGGCCTCTTCTCATTTACCTCCGACCGCCTCCTTAGTTATATAAAAGAGAAAACGACTCACCAGCATATAATTGCATAGCCACACTGTCAGGTCTACAGAACCTCGTGCCACAGATCATGTTCTGCGTGCCAGTGTCGGAGTAGTTGAGTCCCTCGGTGACCACGAAGTACACGGGCGGCCCGATGTTCAGGTACTTGTTCAGGTACTGGAAGTACTTCAGCTGGAAGCTGTCTTGAGGCATGGATAGCTCTTGGTCCAGCCCGATCTCTATGTGCGGGGCGACCTGGGGATTTGTATTATGTGTATTAGTATAATTAAATTATCATGGTGGGCTATGGTGTATAGGGCAAATTGGCGCGAGAAAGGCATAGATTTTGTACTAATTAGAAAAAAAATATGGTTACTTTGAGCCTCGATATCTCATGCAGCAGTCATTTCTAAGGTATGGTGTCGAGGCAAACATTTTTCGTAATGATTGGTACAATATGAGATTTTAAGTTTCGTTAAGCTTCTTTTTACAATTTTATATGTAAGCTTTACTTAAGTCCCAGAAAAATTATGTGTTTTGTGGGATTTTAGTAAAGTGTTCTGTTTCTCCGCCTCCGGATAGACCTAATCTTACAGATAAATCCAAAATGGAAACGGAATTTATAGTTTGCTGACAAATTTATTTAAGAGGTACTTATCAGACGGCGAAGAAACTGCCACCATAAAGCACTTTTTCTTTTTATAATAGTAGTTTCAGTATGATACTAGAGTAGAAGTCAGACTCACCGCGACAGAAGAGCAGAGCCAGGCGAAGAATATGATCATGACGGAGGCGCGTACTTCACGCTTCATGAGGAAGGGCACGTAGACTTGCTTGAACAGGTTGTACAGCGCGCCCTCGCCCCCCTCCGCGCCCACCTCCGACTTCGTGCCCTGCACGCAGCACAGGATGTCGAACCTGCGAATAAAATATTACATAGAAGCAGTGTTCACTGGTTTTATAAACGGCGGGAGGTAGTGCCAACGATTTCGATGTACGTCGCGCGCTTTACTATCGGATTTCGCGTCAGGGTAAATGCTCCATGTACTTCTCAATCGCCACCGCTGCCGCCCGCAGCTGTAGGTTATGACCGGGCCGTTATAGTCAAATATAGAACCCATTTCATTGTTAGTCAGCATAGGACTCCTGAGCTCGCTTGTACACACACACATGATTTTAGGCGTAAGAATCTACGCCAAATTCACCAGGTATAGACTGTTGTCAGTCATGTATTGTTGACTGTGAGAACTTGTTGACAACAAGGTGAAGCTATGCCATGGCTCCGCCGTATTCGCGCTGATATTCATCAGTGTTAATAACGCAATCCATATCGTACGGCTTACTTACTTAGTAAGTAAGTAAGTATATTGTACGGCTAAGCAAAACGTGCTGGGTAGGAGAGGTGTCACAATTTACTTTTAATCCCTTCTATTCGAAAAGTGTCGGTTTGTTTTCTTTTAGCGGGAGCAAAATAGCTTTTTTCTGTTAAGAACTTTTTAGCGGGCGAAAAAGTGATTTGAATTTGGAACGTATATCATTCATAGAAATCGAACGCAAATTGTATGAATAACTGTCTGGTACGTGTTGGCTGCACGGCGTGGAACCCGCGCTAACTAAAAAAAAACCGAAGCGGACGAATTACGTCTTTGTTCTTGTAATCAGTTTATTTTGCAAAAATAATGAGTTCTACGTCGCGTTATGAAAGTGACAATGCTTAAACTCCTTAAACAATAACTACAAAAGCTAACAACGTCATACAAAACTTATTTCCCACGAAATTATTTATTTTCTCATAGAAAGGGAATGAAAAGTAGAATATATGACTCGAGAGCAAATTATTTTTCCCTCGGGCAATGTACTTTGAATCCCTCGCAGCGCTCAGGATTCTACGTTAGAATCCCTCGCTACGCTCGGCATTCTATTCTAGAATCCTTCGCTTCGCTCGTGGTTCAAAGTAGCGCCCTCACCGTAAAAATACTATTTTGCTCCCTTGTCATACAATCTACTATTCTATTGAATGTATAGAGCTGCGTGAACCGCGCGTTTTTCATCGTGATTGTTGGTCATGTGATGGTCTACAATATAATTATGTGATGTACCTGTTGGCGTTCTGTCGGTGCGTGTCGATGGCGAGCAGCGCCACGAAGCACGTGACCTGCAGCAGGAAGTCCACGAGCAGCGCGGCGCCGGCGTACAGCGCGAACGCGCGCACGGCCGGCATGTCGCTCAGTAAGTATGTACATGTACCTGTTGGCGTTCTGTCGGTGCGTGTCGATGGCGAGCAGCGCCACGAAGCACGTGACCTGCAGCAGGAAGTCCACGAGCAGCGCGGCGCCGGCGTACAGCGCGAACGCGCGCACGGCCGGCATGTCGCTCAGTAAGTATGTACATGTACCTGTTGGCGTTCTGTCGGTGCGTGTCGATGGCGAGCAGCGCCACGAAGCACGTGACCTGCAGCAGGAAGTCCACGAGCAGCGCGGCGCCGGCGTACAGCGCGAACGCGCGCACGGCCGGCATGTCGCTCAGTAAGTATGTACATGTACCTGTTGGCGTTCTGTCGGTGCGTGTCGATGGCGAGCAGCGCCACGAAGCACGTGACCTGCAGCAGGAAGTCCACGAGCAGCGCGGCGCCGGCGTACAGCGCGAACGCGCGCACGGCCGGCATGTCGCTCAGCGCGCCGAGGAAGAAGCACACCGACTCTGACGCCGACGTCAGGAACATCGACGGGCCCACCGCGCCCAGCCTGCAACATACACAATGCGCTCAGTCACACATTCAACCGCACTGAGCCTCAACGTCAACATCGACGGGCCCAGCTACGCCAGCCTGCCACATACACAATGCGCTCAGTCACACATTCAACCGCACTGAGCCTCAACGTCAACATCGACGGGCCCAGCTACGCCAGCCTGCCACATACACAATGCGCTCAGTCACACATTCAACCGCACTGAGCCTCAACGTCAACATCGACGGGCCCAGCTACGCCAGCCTGCCACATACACAATGCGCTCAATCACACATTCAACCGCACTGAGCCTCAACGTCAACATCGACGGGCCCAGCTACGCCAGCCTGCCACATACACAATGCGCTCAATCACACATTCAACCGCACTGAGCCTCAACGTCAACATCGACGGGCCCAGCTACGCCAGCCTGCCACATACACAATGCGCTCAGTCACACATTCAACCGCACTGAGCCTCAACGTCAACATCGACGGGCCCAGCTACGCCAGCCTGCCACATACACAATGCGCTCAATCACACATTCAACCGCACTGAGCCTCAACGTCAACATCGACGGGCCCAGCTACGCCAGCCTGCCACATACACAATGCGCTCAATCACACATTCAACCGCACTGAGCCTCAACGTCAACATCGACGGGCCCAGCTACGCCAGCCTGCCACATACACAATGCGCTCAGTCACACATTCAACCGCACTGAGCCTCAACGTCAACATCGACGGGCCCAGCTACGCCAGCCTGCCACATACACAATGCGCTCAGTCACACATTCAACCGCACTGAGCCTCAACGTCAACATCGACGGGCCCAGCTACGCCAGCCTGCCACATACACAATGCGCTCAGTCACACATTCAACCGCACTGAGCCTCAACGTCAACATCGACGGGCCCAGCTACGCCAGCCTGCCACATACACAATGCGCTCAGTCACACATTCAACCGCACTGAGCCTCAACGTCAACATCGACGGGCCCAGCTACGCCAGCCTGCCACATACACAATGCGCTCATTCACACATTCAACCGCACTGAGCCTCAACGTCAACATCGACGGGTCCAGCTACGCCAGCCTGCCACATACACAATGCGCTCATTCACACATTCAACCGCACTGAGCCTCAACGTCAACATCGACGGGCCCAGCTACGCCAGCCTGCCACATACACAATGCGCTCAGTCACACATTCAACCGCACTGAGCCTCAACGTCAACATCGACGGGCCCAGCTACGCCAGCCTGCCACATACCTCAGTCACGCGACATCATGTGATTCAAAATTGCTAAATGAGTCAAAATTCATGAGCCAGCTGACCGGCCAAAAGCCTTTGACTTTGTTAACCACAAACAGCTTATTTATTTATTGAATAGTATGGAATAAGACTATATACAAATTGGTTAAGAAATTGTTAAAAAGCTGCCTAACTAATTGCCATCAATGCGTACAGGTATCGATATTCGAAATGATTGTATCCAGGCCTTCGCATCATCCAAATAGTAATGGTGTGCCCCAAGGCAGTATACTAGAACCCTTCTTATTCTTTATTTATATTCATGAATTATAGGTATATTTTAGTATTCATCGTGCATATATTCATTTTAGTATTGCAACGCCAGCTAGTACGGAATAGGTGGCACAATTTTATACTATCGATCTATCCCTTCTCTTCTTACTCTCTCCTTTGTCGATAAATAGCGTTATTCTCAAAATATCGCCAGTTGTAACAGTATAAATTTGCCCAATGTCGCCAAACCTTTTGTACTGTGTATGGAGTATACATTTTCTACAATAAATTTTATTTTTGTTATGTTAAATATATTTTATGGCTGCGACGGTGTCGATCAGGATGTCCCGAGTTGGATTCCTGGGTCGGGTAAAAGGTGTTACTGGGTTTTTCCGAGTGTTCAGTAGCAGCACGGAGTCCCACAAGAGCTCGGTGACGGCAATAGACTTGCCCCCTAATACGTGGGACCTACAAATGCATACATGTCGAAATATGGGTGTGATATTACACCTCTGCCTACCCCTTCGGGAGTATATAAATATTATATATTTTTACGCTAAAAACATCAGAATATTTTAGACATCATACAATATGAAAATATTCTATCCAATAAAATATTTTATTATTTAAAACTTATCTATTAAGACTTACGTTCTGCCGATATGTTCAGCCACAGATTCATTAGGCCTCCTGCCCTCCCGCTGGTTGGTCTGCACCAGGATGAAGATATTGTCCACGCCCACGGCCAGAACGAGGAACGGTATCACTTCTATGATGATCAATGTTGCTGATACACCGGCGAACCCGAATATACCCACAGAACATACTACCGACGCTAGCACGATGAATACGCCTGAAAATAATTATGTGTGATTACTTCAAGGTTTAAGAAAAGTTTTCACTATCATAGAACACATGTAAATTAAGAACATGCATTGCGAATGTGAAACATAATGTAAATGTAGAACTTTAAGTCTTTAAGATTATTTTTTTCACATTCTTAATTGTGTGAGTAAAAGATTTTGACCTTTGACTTTAGAATCTAGGTTGTATCTAATAGCGATGACTAGCTGTATATCTGCTAATATATCACACAGGTACTTAAAAATAAATACCGTTCGGAAAGCTAACAGAGGGGAATAATTACATCTAAATTTATTTAAAAGCCATAAGACACAAAGAAGTTACCTGAATAAGTCCGTAGGCATAACGCATTAATAGACCAAAAAAGCTATCATCGGGTCAAAGTATATTAGTGAATAATATAATTATAATACATATCATTCAACATAGAAATAAATATAATATTATTATGATATCTCAAGCAAAAATATTAACCTCTAAAAATATAAACATAGTCAGGTAGGTACAAGCTCTGCTTATTTTGGAACTAGATGGCGTTGTGTGTAGGTGGCTAATTATTATATTTTATTTCTATAATATCAACTTACCTCCAAGACCCAAAGTGACTTTACTATCAATAAGTAATCTCGATACGCTGGTAAACCTGCCGAGTGATATCGCGATGTACGCGAACATGATGAAGTAGGACACCAGAATGGTTAGCACGTCCGATTGCGACTCTCTGTCTAGTTCGTCTTCGATCGACCGCTCTGAGGTGTACGCGATGTCCATGTACGACGGCATGTGCTCTGTGTAGTTCTTCATGAACGCGATGAATTCTTTCTCCCATTGTAGTACTGGTTTGAGCTGTAAAGAGTAAGTTAGTTTTGAAATCAAGCAATAAAACAATAGATTAAATGAGAAAACGCACTGTAATAGAAAACAAAATGAAAAAGTAGGAATTACTAATTTAATAGTAAAAATATGTGGGTTACCTTTTAAGATAAAGGTAAGCTTTTATAGGCATAAGGTTTTTTTTCTTGTCTTTCTGGCTACTTATTCGATTCCTTTGGCTCGTTGATAAATGTAAGAAGTTTCAAAGTGTATGGATGAAAACGTTAAAAGAATCTAAAAGTATGTCAAAAAGGAATGGTTTATTCTTTCTTGGCCTATGGAAGGATAAGATAGACACTTTGCCTTACCCTAAGTCCCAATCTGTCATGCAGCAGGGAGCACATTTAAACCATAACTAAAATTCACGGCTGTCGTGACAAATTCGAAAGTCAGTCCACGTCCCGCCACCTTTCTAAGGGACCCTATGCGGTCAGCAGACCAGAATCATAGTAAAAACAGAATAGTAAGATAGCTTCATACAAATCGGCCGCCGCGCTGCCGCGCTGGTTTGCATGTACGCGTGAGTCGCCGGCGCCGTGTACGCACGCACTTTTCACGCACACAATCTCACGAGCGCGGCAAGCTCGGCGCGGATTCAATACGGGATGCGCCGCGCGTCTGATCGCGCGCATTCATATAGGTACTACACTGCTCGCCCGCTTGAATTGTTTATGTACATTCAGTTTTGTAATAAACGTTATTAATAATATACAATGTGTTAAACAACAGTAAATTTAACTTGTTACTTTTTCTCATTAAAAAAGGCATTTAGATAGTTATATAACGCTTAGGTAGTCAGTAGGTATTTGAGAAAAAATAAATTCAAGCTTAAAATGTGAAGTATTCAGCGCGATCACTTTAAAAAAGCGGCGAAAAAGCGCGAGCGCCGACAAAGCCGGCGCCGCGGTGTAAACAAGTGACAACCCGTGCGTCAACGCAAGAGTAGGCAATTAACTCGCCGAGCGGCCTTAGCTAACCTACTATTTTGTTTTTACTATGCCAGAACGACCGGAGCGGATGGTTATTGGCGGCATCGAAACTATTTTCTCATACAAATTTTTAATTGCGTTTAGCCGCTTGCCGTATGCCGGCTAATCGCATAGTGCGTTGGAGCCCTATAACCACCAATTTTGCCGTTGTATGGTTGGGTTACATACCTGTTCCTTGTCGTGCTTGTTGTTGACGATGAAGGTGAGTATGAGCGCGTTGGCCTCGTGGAAGCGCGAGCGCTTGCTGAGCGGCTCGCCCGGCGCCAGGAACCCGCCCAGCGCCACCGCCGGCAGCACCGGGCCCTTGTAGTCTGACAGACACTCCGGCAGGAACGGGTTCCTACGAGACGAGTAGTTTAGTTATAACATCGACCGTGCCCAACAGTGAGATAGTTTATACACCGGGCCCATGATGATGATACAGTTTATGCAGTCAGTTATTGGACGTAGACTAAAAGACAATTTCTTCATAATTGCTTTTTAATTCAATAGAAAGATTTTGTTTACTATACCAAACTAGTCATATAGGCTAATATACAGGGTGTAAAAAGACCCTTAACGAAAACTGAAACCCCATATAGTATCAATTATTACGATCATTTTTTACTTCGGCACCATACCTGGGAAATTACTGGTTCAGGAGATATTGAGGCTCAAAGTCACGATTTTTTTTTTCGAATTATTCCAAAATCGTGTTTAAAATGTACACTTTCTGCCAAATAAACATAAACAAAATTTTCAATATTTCCCTAAAATAAACTGCTTTAAAGTTCCCGACGCGTATGCCTGCCAGCAATCAGCTGCGAGGTCATTCCCCTGGGCCGCGCGACCACGTGATCATAAACTGCCGCCACCGCGGCGCACGGTGTAGGTAGATACGGCCGGCGTAGGTACGATGTCTGCAAGCGCGCGCTATACATTACCGGTAATAAAAGTTGTAAATTTTTTTAAGCTTAAAACTTTTTTTTGTTTCCCAGGTATTATTTTCGCGTAGTATGACTTGGCATAATGTGCAAAACGAGTAAACTTCGGCTTGGTGATGGGTCTTGTGACACCCTGTATAAGTGTATAGTGACGGGATAATATAGGTAGGGCTTATTTCTACAATTAATATGCTATTTTCTTTTGCATATTTTATTTAGTCGCCACTTGCGACATCGTTCGTCACCACATGGAATAAATAATATCCAATCTGGCGGCTAAGCGACTCAAGCGCCTCACCGCCCAAAAGCATCTACTTTCTTCCCAAGGAAAATTACTTTTTCGTGTTTCCCTGGATAAAACATTTTTTCACGAGGTTCAACCAGTTTTCCCTTAAACTAAAATGAGCCCTTCCCAAAAAAACCTAGATCCACCATAACTATATCAATAAGTTAATTTTACTCACTGGGAACAACTCAATATAGTATCCAAGTAAGCGTTGTCCTCCGTGTCAAAGTTCTCCGGGTCGTTCTGGAACCATCCCCACACGGTCATGACGGCGCACTGGTCGGGCGTGACGGGCCCGCTGAAGGGCGACGACAGCGGGGCGAAGCAGATGTCCTGGATGCCCACGTCTGTGCCCAGACCTGGGGAGAAGGAATAAACTTGTGATATACTGGATGCTTGCACGAAGATGTACGTGCACATAGGTGTTCGTACACGTAGATTTGCGTGCATGTAAGTTTGCGTATACGTAGATTTGCGTGCACGTAGGATTGCGTGCTCGAAGATTTGGATGGACATAGGTTAACATGTTCGCTCTTTCTCGATTCTCGATCTTGTAATGTAAAGAGCAGTATGAAACGCAGTAAAAGAAATAACGCGCAAATGCAAGCACTCGTTGCATTTAAGATTAGCATACAGTGATTTTGTGTAATAGATCCCTAGGCATATTCTATTGAAATTACATGTAATATGTACATGAATTAAGCTATCGCGAATTGTACACAAAAACGTCGGGGCAAAGTTAAATTAAAATACGCTTTTACACTGTGTATTACAAATCAGTGTTTTCACGAAAAGTAGTGGGCTCATGATAATTATAGAAATTACCTTTAGAATTTAGTTTGCAAAAAATAATAAAATATCATTTTCGATAAAGCATTTTCATCAAAATCTTTCAATAAAGGGTTTATAAATAGGCACAAACTATGTATAACAACTTACCAAGAATCTTGTTCTGCAAGTCGAGTACCTCCAACATGAAGGTAGAATTGAACACGGGGCCGAAGTTGATAGTGCCAGACGGCGTCGAGTGCTCGATCTTGGGCAAACCTTTAGAGCTGATGATCAACATCTCCGTTCTGGGGACAAAATTATTTTATGTATCATTCAACATCGTCTTAGCGTTATCTCAGTTGCATTTAAACTTTTACATATTATTTCATAATCACTTCTCCTGAGTGACATTTCATCGCAGAGTCTAAAATACTTGTAGCTGAAAACATGAAAGAACAATGCCCATTTCTGGCCCAGTTTCGAACTCATGAACAGCTCAATAGAGTTTCAATTTGTTGTTGAATAATCCTTTTTATTTATAACTTAATTTATAGGCATTACTAGAGGTGTGCCGAGAAACATAATCAATAAATAGGTTTAAAAAGATATGTTAGCGTCTAAATAGCCAACACGTAATAGATCAGAAATTGCCAGTAAAGAATTCATAATATTAAATCGATTATCTTAATCGATTTCACATTTTATCTACTCAAAATGTTAGTGATTAGCAAATCTTTATTTGGTCCTTAAACATTTTTATTTTGTGTATTTTTGAGGAATATATGCGATTAACTACAAATAAGTTCTGTTTTGAATCAAATATATAGATATATTATAACCTATGATGACCCAAATCTATATCGATTAATAAATATTATCATTTTACAACTGTAAAATGGCAACACTTTTTTGACTCTTAGTTAATGTCAATAATGTCATATTCAATTTATTTTTTTTGCTCGTACGCATTGTGAATGTTTGTGGATCTTTTACGACTTCTGGATTTTTCTTTCGGATTTCTACCCTTACCAAACGGTTAACTCATTCCTTTCTACTCAAAACTGCGAAATACTGTAACTATCCTAATAAAAGTACGTACACACCTAATGTTTTTTGAGCTAAAAAAGTACTTCTTGTAATAAAACTATGAATGTGGCCGACCTCTAATCAATCTCAAAACTCTAGTTTAACAACCTTTTATCAAATGCAATAACAACTACTACGATTTATGATGGTTCACACCTGGGCCGGCGTCTCTAAGAAAAATGGGCATTGTTCTTTGGACCAAGGTTTCCTTTAATGACGCTTCCACCCAATATCTAAGGACTCCTTAATATTTCAGGAGAATTTTCCTCTAAGAAGCATCTAACTCCTCCTAAATGGTTGTAATTTGGGGAACATTTGGTTTATTTCAATGGGTTTCTGGACGGTTTGAAAATAACTGGACCCGGTGGCTCTTTTGTCAATGTCACCAAATTTCAATTGCAAGACAGGTAGAAAACGATGCCTGCCGGCCCTGCTAGTGATTTTATATATTTTATTTACCTGTAGAATGGTTCAAAGTGTGAGTCAAAGTACTCTCGTTCGATACGTGAGCGAGAGTTGGGTGACGCCCACAGTTCCACGGGGTTCGTCGTCACGTGCATGTACTTGATGCCGTGGCCTAGACCGACCACTACGCACAGACCTACGGGACAAGATACAGATATTAACTTAAAAATATAGATTCAACATTATTTTTAGTAGAGAGCAAACATCTAAAGGAGTAATTATACACTTTAATATGAACAATTTGTGTTTGGAAAACCAAATCAGCTGTTCCATACATTTCTTCATGTCATAGTTCAATTTAGTATGTTACATCTGTTTTATTGTTTCGACATTTTGGCAATGACTCAGAACAAAAGTTCTTTACAATAACGAGTGCAATCACCACCTCAGATTGCACTTCTTTAAGAATATACTTATGTTGAGCCTCTCATTGTATATGTTGAGGTTAAAGACACGATATAACTCATTGTTTATAGTTGTTTGTTGTTTTGTTTTTCGTGTGAGTGTGTGGCCAACTCTGGTGTCGGAGTTTTCAGACCGCCCAAAGGCCTCCGACATGGCCTAACGAACCTTATCCTTAGACAAGAGCCGTGACCGACAGCTTTACGTGCCCTCCGAAGCACGGTAGCGCTCAGATGATAATGCCACACACGGTCACCCATCCAAGTGGCAACCTGTGCAAGCGTTAACTTTGCCGATCTGTTACGAACGGCAAGCCAAGTCTCGCTATGAGCGCTACGTTTATAGTGTGTGGTGCTGTTTTAGATGTCCACATCTGCAACAAGACTCACAGAGTAAAAATAAAAAGGGTATAACTTTTTAAAACTCACCAACAAACAGCACAAGCCACGGTCTAGAAGCCATATGGTAGCCCCACCACTGGAAGAAGTCCTCCATCTTGGTCTCAGTGGAAGCGCCCAGCTTCTCCAAGAACGTAGCGTCCTCAGCTCCGTCGGAACCGTCCCCGTAACCACCGGACGAAGGGTTCGTCGCCATTTCTTGATTATGGTCTGATGCTACACCTATGTAAAATATATTTTTGTTATTAAAATTGTTTAAGGGTAGGAGGAAGTCCATGCATTAGAAATGTTGTTAAATTTGTTTGGGCGTATACAGCGTGTAACTAGTGAGGTTATGTTGAATATGTCAAATAGCTTATAAATGGTGTGGACAGTTCAAATTATTATTGAATCAGAATTTTTAAAGTTTTTATTTTTCTTTGAATGGTATATACAAATGTTATAAACAGAGAAAAACGACCAAGTTGCTATAATAATTATAAAGTAGGTATAATTGTTGAAAATATTGTCATAAATCTTACTTTTCAATCAGCTAGGTTTTATTTTTACAAGTTCATCGAGACTTTTGGCAAACATATTAAATGTAGTCTTGTCTAAGGAAACTTATTTTAATTTATCTTTATTTTAATACCTACTCACTGGACGATGATATTATTATTTTTAAATATGAATCTGTTCCCTCGTTGCACGCTGTATAAAAATCATTCATGTTATGATTGCAAATTCACAAAATGACAAAATTATTTATATTCAGTAATTAAACTGCAAATGCTAAATAACAAATTCATTTCTTCATGCACAGACCTTAAAACAGTTATGGACAAAGACAGTTCTATACGTTTATAAGGACTATTACATTTCTATTTATAGACGAAGACTAACATATAACAAATATAAATGGTACATAAAACATAAAAACGATAATAAAAAATGTTAATTGTGTATGGTTAGTACGGAGACAAAACGAAATGTCGGGTATGCCGTAGACTATATACCAAGACAAAGACAGCAAAGCAAAAATATTACAAGTATTACAACGAAAAACCTAATAATATAAGACTTGACTAGCGTCTAGAAAAATGATTTTATTAATTTATTACATTATTTTCTAACAGATAACACATCATTTGCTTCAAGCAACTACTATTAATGTAACAACAACTTTAACATAATGTAAATCCAATGCCGCAGTTCAATTAGATATTACGAAGCTGATTTACGACGTTAACAGAATATGTAGTTCTAAATAAATGTAAGCTGATTTGTATTTTATTATTTCAAATTGTAGAACAAGAGGTGATTTTATAGTAATAATGACTACAGCGCGCTGCGTTTCGTATCTAATGCATAGCACATGCATCGTACGATAATTGATGATTTAAATTATCTTTTATTATAAAAATATGATTATTTTCCTTTTACTATCAATTTTCAGATGACGTCTTATCTAAATAATTTACTACAATATATAAAATGGATTAGCGGTTTATGGCAACATTAAGAGATTATATAAAACAAACAAACAAATGTTAAACATTAAAGCGATTCAATAAGCATCATACTCGGTCTCAAAAACACAGCAATGACTTGCAGAAATTG
The DNA here is from genome assembly GCA_944739405.2 of Euclidia mi. Classification (NCBI taxonomy): domain Eukaryota; kingdom Metazoa; phylum Arthropoda; class Insecta; order Lepidoptera; family Erebidae; genus Euclidia; species Euclidia mi. Next base: position 12,344,058 of record OX123202.2, read on the forward strand.
AGTTTTTTTTTTCTTTTATAATGACAAGGACATGAGATTGAAATGTCACACCAAAATTTAGCTTGCTGTTAATGACAGGCTATATAGATCCTTCATACATACAGAAGGAGAAACCATCGAAGATTCGAAGAGAGCGAGTATGATATTAGTTAGACATTGACATTGCAACTCAAACGTGAAACAACAAACATTACCAGTGGCGGATCCAGGAATTAATTTGGAGGAGGGGCTCATTTTGCTTTTGTTAGGGATTGATTCAGAACCTGGTGAGAGAAGATTTTACAAGAAAACAATAAGAAGTCTCTTTAATTCTAAGAAAACAGATACTTTTGAAATGGGACATAAGCAACTAATTTCTACTGTTTAGTATTCGTTTTCTTAGAAAGACAAGTAGCTATTTAGTGTTTCCCCGAAAGAGGAGCTTCAGCCCCTAGACAATGGATTCACCACTGAACAGCACAAGGTAGTAGGGACGTGCGATGTGGGTGTGCGTGCGGGTTACCTGTCGCGTGCGGTACATGTACGTGCACGTGCACGTGTACGTGTAAGTAACAAGGAGGTGGTGTACGTACTAGCGCGGTGGTCGTGCAGCGGGCTGGTCTCGGGGCCGCTGCCGCGCCTCGCCGCGCCGCCGCGCGCCCAGCCCTCTGTCCCAACACCCACGTTAGACACACCGTGCACCGCCCACCGCTACCTTACATACTAGTCGACTACTAACCGCTATGCCTACGGGGTGATATGAAGCGGATCACGCGGTTTTATGCTACTCGTCTGAGTTTATGAATTTTAAAACCGTGGAATTGTCGATGAAATATTCGTTCGTGTTTATTAAACCTACATCACTTTGATGGGTTACTTGGGAATTTTTCTTCTGTCGCGTCTTCACGTTTGAGCTCTGTTTTATTAATGCGTTTAATGCAATTATAATTTACAATTATATTCTAGGTAGTTTTATAACTGATTTTTACTACACCAAAAAGATCGGTAGGTACATCTAATATCTACGCAGTTATTTGAGACATTGCTATTACTTTAGCAACATTATTTGTATTCCAATAAGTTGCTAATAAATTTTAAATTATTGTCTATATTTTCAAAATATTGGCACGCAACTGGTTTACATTAATATTTATATCAAAATCTTTGAATTATCAACTAAACATTGTCAATAAAATAGGTTGTGCGACCATGAATTAATAGAAGCTCAAAATATCCTCATAACCTTAAAAACGTTTGATACATTTAGATAACTTTACATTTTATATCATTTCCTGTTAGTAACGTCATCTTTGGACAAAACTCAAGCTGACAGGTAGACATATGTTGCCGGAACTATTCCTTTATGGGATGGTCCGTGAGACCAATGTCAGGGGGAAACCATAGGTGAAAAACATTATGGAAATACAGGAAAACCATTATGGGACCTAAGTTCAAGGAAATAAGTATCAATATTAACACAAGGTGAAACCATCACCATTTCTCTATATTATGTTATACCTACATATTTTAGCTCTTTACTTTCTTCAAAGCTCGATCAGAATTAAAAGCAGTTCTAGATTGAAAGTTCGCAACCACGTTCTTGAACACCAGGTTCAAAGAAAATAAGAACTTACTTTTATGTTGATGCCTCTTCTAGTGCTTTCGTGTTTCTATATTTTTGAGGGAATCTCATTAATTCCAGTTATCTTCCTAATTTGTATACCATTTCCCTTGTTCCTTAGCTCTGTTAAACCTCAAATAGCCCAGATTAGTTACATCCCATTCTGTTTTAGTACCATACCAAAACAATATGTCAATAAAGAAACCCTTGACCTGTTATTATATTTATAAAAGGAATAATAGAGCGATTTATAAACAACCAAAGAGTAAGTTTGAATATGAATATTCAATTGAATTTTATATGATTGGAGAAGAAAATGCTTTAATGATTTAATCGTAATATAATATTTGTGATATATAAAGCACTTTATATAAATACCAGTGTGTCAAATAATGACAAGTGCTTGATGAACGACAGTGCTGCTAAATTTTATCTATTTCATGAAATAAATTATATAGTACATACTATATACTATATAAATACTTCGTAAAGTTCTGTAGGATTGTAAGATCTTGAAGTATTTAAATTGTAAGGATATAATAATAACAATTCTTGTGTGAAAGAAATCTGTGCGTCACTCTAAGCCACATTTTGTAACGGGCGAAACCCGTTTAACCAAATTATTGTGTACAATTTAAGCTACAATTAAAAGCTTTATCACGATATATTTATATTGGTTTCACCGTAAAACTTATATATTACATTTTCGTAAACTGATATTTTTTATTCCAACTTGGTAGGTATGTTAGCTGATCTTTATTGCTTGCAGTGACGTATAGATTTCTATCTATGCAGCCACAAGATTGCAATAATAGTATTACGATAAATGTTTGTTCCTAAAACTATCCCTATCGATATCGAATAATATCAGAAGATAAAAGCATCGTACATACAGTGACTTTATTGATTCAGGAGGATTCAGGGAGTTCTTATTCCCTGGTGATCTTAATACGGTAATGTCGTATATACAGTATTTTCCCTTAATACTTAGAATGCGAGTCATACCGACGTGCCTTGGGCTTGGCTTTTGGCTTGAGCTGGGAGCACACTACGTACCAAGTTGGATGCTCGTAGGTATGATTCACATACCGACCGTTTGCATGAAGCTGAAATACTGTGTAATTAGACAACATTACCGTGGTTATAATTAAACCACGGGACCAACGATACAGTTCTTTTTCTTCTTTAGTCCACCCTATTTTGGGTTCCACGGGGGACATACGGCCAGAACGGACAATAGTCCACTTTATTTCTGGGTTCCTCGGTGGACATTTCGGGACAAACGTTATAGTTTTTCAAGTGGAAAAATCCAAGACATACCAATAGCGTTTTCCTGCTGGTTACAACAGAAGACGCCGCTGAGGAAGAGCGTGGTGAATATGACGAAGACGATGGCCATGACGACGGCGTACCCGTCGGCGCCGTGGATGCTGAAGGGCTGCGGCGGCGGCGGCCGGGGAGGAGGGACCGGGCAGGAGGCGCTGCAGTCCAGGCACGAGCAGCCGGGCTGGCCCTGGGGACAAAATAACACTAATTGAGTACAAGAAAAACATTATAATCCACAAGTCTTCGCCTGCGAGAAAGTCGCCTAGTAAAAAAATGTATACCTACTAATATAATACATACATACATAGACTCACGTCTGTTTCCCGGAGGGGTAGGCAGAGACTACGGAACGCCATTTGCAACAATCCTGACATATGTTTCTTGCTTCATTCACTCCCATCAGATTCCTCTTGCATGCTCTTCTGTTCAGGGTACTTCTAATCTGTCCTGTTTTTAGGATGTCTCCAATCTCGTCAGAGAACGTCCGCCTAGATCTTCCACTTCCTCCTGTCCCATTCACACTTGCCTTGTATCTGCTTGGTCAATCTTTCGTCATCCATCCTCTCCATGTTCCCAAACCACCTTAGCATACCTTTCTCGGTGCTTGTTACTACATCTTCTTTTACCCCACAACATTCTCTTATCACACAATTCTTTACTCTGTCGGTCAAAGACACACCACACATACTTCTCAGTGCTCTCATTTCTACAGCATTTATTCATAAAGTGAAAAAAATAGAATCTATATAGTAGACTTTGCCCGCGGGGAAGTTACCTATCTAAGCACAAATGAACACAAAAATCTATTATAAAGTTTTATTTGCATGTTTGAACGAGTTTTATTAACTATTGGTTCGATTTGAATAATTATTTTGGATAGCCCATTTATCGAGGAAGTCTATAGGATATAAGTATACACCACTATTTTTTTAATTAGTACAAAAAATTTAACAGGGCTCTAAGTACCTTTAACTGATCATATTTGTGTAGGTAAAAGTTAAAAACACTAAGTCCCAAAACTGTCCACAAAAATACGCAATAACTGGTAAATGCATAACTATAACTATGAGTAGTAACTTAGTAGTAGTAGTAAACTATTCCATTGATAAATTCCTACCTGTCCCTCTGCGACAAACAGTGCTAAATTGCAACCGGTAGTGAGCGCATCGTTTTTTCGATGGCTTATCAGTTCACATCACGAGAGTATGTAGCTATGCTTCGTGCGAACTTTTTGAGTGGATAAAACGCGAGTGCAGCTGTGCGTTTGTACAGGGAAGAGTTTGGAAGCCAGTGGATCGGTCGAGGCGGCCCCGTAGCTTGGCCTCCATGCTCACCTGGATTTTTTTTCGTCCAGAATACCTTCTTTTATTTTGAAATTTGTTTGCTTTCTAATACATACCTCCGTATTTAATTACTTGTATAACGGTAAATTTTGCCGGTCCTAAGCCCGGATGAAGTATGAAGGAGAGGGTAGAATTAAGAAAATTAAAAAGTAACTACACTTATTATTTTGCTTCATTTTACTGTCTAAGGCTACCTACTTACATCATAAGTGAGACCGAGAGAATGCGAATGAGCAGGATGGAATATTATCAATGAATTAGTGAATGGATTGTAAAATATGACTATGATTTAAGTGAGATTTTCTACAATAAACAAATGATAATAACTTTGCTCTTTATAGATATAGATATTAGGGTGCATAGGGTTCCCACCAAGAACTAAGGGTCCCAAGCCAACCTCACCTGCAAGTGGTGCACCTGCCGATCAACTGACGAGGCTCTGGCAAACAAAATATCCCAATAAGCGGCAATAGGCTCGCCACCTATTACGTGGGATCAAAACACTAGCGAAAAGTGGGCGTTTAATATGCCTCTGCCTACCCCTTCGGAGAAACAGGCGTGAGTCTATGTATGTATGTTTATAGATATTATGAAATTATTACGTCACATATATGATAATAATGTCTTCGCTAATCTGTCCTTTAAGATTTTGTACTAATTAAAAATTGTGGTGTATAATATTGCGCTATAAACCATGAGTACGGAGCGGTTATCCAAAATAACGCGGATGTAACTGTGAGCTCAACTAGTCATATCACAATTTCGCTCTATTACCACGTGAGAGAAGGACAATTAACAAACACTAATACTATAATATTAGTGTGTGAGAATTATTAGGCCTGAGCTGTATTAGCTGCTGTGTAAGTATATCAGTGCATACGACACACTATAAAACCGCATTGCAATACATGATAAGTATTAGCTTATTCTATCGGCGTAACGTTTATTTCACACCAGCTAGAGCGCATCGAAGCGCAACGTAACGTTAAGAATATGCCACACTCATTGACTTCACACATTCATTACATTTATTGCACTGCACATTATAATAATATACTGCAACACGTGGTTATAAGGGTGCATAGGGTTCCCACCAAGAACTTAGGGTCCCAAGCCAACCTCACCTGCAAGTGGTGCACCTGCCGATCAACGGACGAGGCTCTGGCAAACAAAATATCCCAATAAGCGGCAATAGGCTCGCCACCTATTACGTGGGATCAAAACACTGGCGAAAAGTGGGCGTTTAATATGCCTCTGCCTACCCCTTGGGCGAAACAGGCGTGAGTCTATGTATGTATGTGTATGTATGTACGTGGTTATAAACAAACATTTTCTTTTTTTAATTTGATTTTTTTTTCATTTCATTTAAATTTAAATTAAATTACTGCCTCTGTGGTACAGTGGATAGCGTATGCGACTGCTGATTGGAGGTCCCGGGTTCAATTCCCGGGTCGGGCAAAAGTGTTACTGGGTTTTTCCGAATTTTCCGTAGCAGCACGGAGTCTGGTGATGTGCCCGGTAACGGCAATAGGCTCGCCCCCTATTACGTGGGACCTAAAAATTCATGGCGAAATGTGGGTGTAATGTTACACCTCTGCCTATCCCTTCGGGGATACAGGCGTGAGTCTACAAATCATTTAAATTTGTACAGATAGGCATTTAAATGCCTTAACTGCTTGTCCGCCACAAGCATTTATGGTTCACAAACCCATTAGTTTCCCGTGCGCTGTTTTTAGACTAGCTAAGGATCGGTCTGTGTGGAGAACCTTGGAGGAGGCCTTTGTCCAGCAGTGGACGTTCCTGGGTTGAGGTGACGAATCCACGACACTCGACGCAGTGCTATCCAACGAGGCGACCGATTAAACCACGCCATACATGCAGCCAAATAATTAATACCTACTGGTCTAATTAGTCGAAAAAATCATTACTGTTCAATGATGCAGTAGTCATATGAGACTAAAATTATATACTAACCGGCAGTCCCTCACTGCAGGGTCTTGTAGGAGGGTTGTACAGTCCCAGTCCCTTCGCTGGGTCAGTGGTAGTCATGTAGTTGATCTGGAAGGGCACGTAGGGCGAGCTCGCGTCCCCCATGAAGTCGAACCAGCGCTTCGGAGTGCAGTACGCCGAGCCGTACTGACCGCACATCAGGTCAAACGCCAACTGGTTGGTTGAAGGGAACTGGACCTGTAAAGGAGTAAACGTTGTGATTAAAATGAATGTCGATCATCAGGTACCCCAGGCACACACCTCTGACTTTTCGAAGTTATGTGTGCATTATGTTAATTATCGATCGCTTAATAATGTGCCCGGTAGATGGCAATAGGCTCACCCCTATTACATTGGGACCGAAACATAACTGGCAAAGTGTGGGTGTCTAATACACCTCTGGCTACCCCTTCGGGGATAAAGGCGTGAAGTTATGTTATGTTAAAATTAGTGAGCTAATGTAGCTATAGATTGGAATAACGTGGCGATAAACCAGGTTTCATCAAAGGTACCTATTACAATCCGTCCCATTTAGACTACAGGCCCATGTCCATGTAATACATCTCTGCCTACCCCTTCGGGGATAAAAGGCGTGAAGTTATGCTTATGCTATGCCCATGTCCAAAATGGTGCACCACAAAGTCGGTAATTTTTTTTATTTTCTGTCAGTTTCCAAAAATAGTGCTGAATTTTATTATTTTATGCTCTTATATCGTCCTATATACGTCACCTGGTGGTTCATATGACCCACCCATTTTGGACATGGGCCTGTAGTCTAATTTTAACTGACAACAGCGTAAAAGCTTTATTATGTAGGTACTAAAGCTATTTATTTCTTTTTTTATGTAATAAGGTTTACCTTTTTTAGGCTATCCCCCGCCAAATAAGTAAAATAATAGCATAATTTCATAGACTTGTCATGCATTATATTTGCACAAACTAACTTCCTGTCAAAAACTTATTAAAAATGATCTGAACTTATTTCCTGTATCGTTGGCGTCAACATTTGTATAGAAATCCATTTATGGATATGCTAGATTAAAACCTAGCTATTTATTTATTTAATAAGGAAACAGGAAGCTATATATTGATACGTTCCTAAAATATTTTAAATTAGATTGATGTGGTCGCATTCTAATACAATAATGGCTATCAATAACAAACCCACACATTCTCATAAGCCTATTGTTTTAAATTTTATTGTTCCATCTCAGGGCATATAGGTATGTATGTATTCATATAGTTATGTAGATAAACTACTTTAGAATAGATTGAAGTGGTAACTATAGGTACCTAATACCGATCGCAAGTGACGTCTTAGTATCATCATCCTCCTAGCGTTATCCCAGTCTCAACCTGGGGTCCTTTTCTAGTCTAACCGGATTTGGCTGAATATTAGCTTTTCATCTGAGCGTCTGTCTGTCTGACCTCCGCAACCCGAAGGGATAGCGATATTCCATGGTTTAGACTAGTGTCAGTTTATTTTAGAGGTACTGACGCCCTGTAACGACTGTCAAAGATCTTCATGACAGGCGGAACTGACGGCTTAGCGTGCTCTCCGAGGCAAGAGACCAGCGATAATTAATAATTCAATAACTCCGAAAAGTCAGTGGTGCGCGCAGTGGATGCGAACCCGATACAATCTGCATGGCAGTCCGTTGGTATCTCTACTAGGCTATCGCTGCCTTTCGTGACGTCTTAGTAATTATGTTAATTAAAATATATTTTTGGAACTAGAATCCCGTTAGCGGCAGCGGGTCTTGATTACGTATAGTCCGTAAAAAATTGGGCACAATGCCAGTAGAAAAAACCTGCTTCCTTAAGTATAAGGCCCACCATTTGATAGTGGAATAGAAAAAGCCTCTTTCGACAACTTGTTACACGTCCCTAATTTGGATTTGGACTAAATGTGAGTTTATATAATCTGTATGAAATCATCTATAGTTTACCTGTGCACAGGAGTTGAAGGTAGCTTCCATGTATTCAAAGCTGAGATGGTAGTCAATCTCTTTAACCTTCTGGTGGGTTGCTGAAAAAAATAATAAGACAATGTTATAATAATGTCAAAATATAACAAGCTCAATGTATAATTTTTACATAAAATGATTTATACTGCAAAGTTGTATCAAAATCTATCCAGTAGATTTTGCGTGAAAGAGTACCAAACATCCATGCATTCATCCACCCCTACAAACTTTTGCATTTACAACAATTACTATTGTTATAAATGCAAAAATGTTTAAGACGGCAACTTTTAAACAAAGATGGAAGAAAATTAGCATCATTCACTGAGCCTGATCCGACAAATCGAACCCCCAGACCTTTACTACGACAAAGTGTGAAAAGACAAGGGCGTCACCAATTCAGCTGGAAACCCCCCCCCCCCCTCTAGAGACTCGAAAAGTTCTTCAATTCATACTTTTCTCATTTTCCATGACAACTTGCCCCCCCTCTAGGCCAGCGGCGGGCGACTGAAAAGCAATCGGCTAGCGACGCCCCTGTGTAGAGATCTTATATCTTCTGAATGGGACAGTTACGGTCAGTAAATCAATATTAGAAAATGTAGTTCTATTTTAATTACATCTTTTATATACTGTTCTTGTAAAGCCACATACCATTGAACGGCTCAACCGTCTTGGGGAAGATGAACTCGCTCTGGTTGATGGCGCACGTCATGCCGCAGATGTGCCTCAAGAAGTTGTCCATGCAGGACGGACATCGCGCCAGAATGTTCTGCGCTAGCTTGATCTTCTCCTTCAGGTTGAGCAGCTGTTCGCCGTTGCAGCATGATATACCGCCTTTGGCTATGTCCGGGCAGAACTCTTCGATTATTGGCTGTAACAAGGAAATGGTAAAGTTAGTCAAGTTGTTAGGTAAATCTTATTTAGCGTTTATTTCCAATCCTCGGGAACTTTCGGGTAATCTCTTCTTTCATGAAAAGCCTACGCTTCCCAAGATATATTCATGCCAAATGTAAGCTTCTTGAGCTCAGTAGTTTGTGCGCTTCAGTCAGTCAGAAACAAATAAATATTAATTGATTGATTAGATTTTGTGCGCGGCCCAGCGTGGTCCGGGAAATGTAGTTTTCTCGTTCAAGAGCCATCACATCACGACAAAAATACATGCATTCTGACAATCTTTCGCGATTTATACGTAGGCAGTAAATATAATAATACTGTAAAGGAAGCAATTTAGACGTTTATGCGGTAAGTTGAGAAGTTTTAAATTACTAGAAAAAGTCAACCATGACGATGATGGACTTTGACTTGCGACCTTGCCGTCCAAGCCGTCGTTCTACCTACTAAGCTATTAAACGTCTCGTCTCTTTTGAAATTGCTACCTATCATCCTACGCGACGAAAAAGTACCTATTATACTTTTAAATAGAACCATCAGCTAGATATTGATATAAAATTAATACGCCTATATTATATTTCGAAATGCATTAAACTCAATCTTTCATTTTATTAAAGCGTCTATAAAATGCTCAGGGCCTAACCAATCAAATTACAACATTATTAGTTTATTATGAACGTAGCTCTACTACGTTATAGATTAAATCAATTTCTGCCATCTCCCAATAGCACCTTCAATTAGAAGGGCATTGGCTATGAACTATCTATGTTTTTAGAATGAGTCGTAGGTACTGAAAACATCACAGGATCAGAGGTACCTACTATCGTATTCATTCACATGACATTAGTATGAGCATGTAACACATTGGAATAGTTCTAAGTTCGTCCAACTTGAAACACCACAAAACAAAGAAGGTTCAAGAGCGCGAACTAGTTCCCCTCAAGGTTATTTTAGAATCGTCTACCATCCGACAGCGAATTCCACCCGTCCAGACAAAAATAACAGTCGACAGCTTTGAAGAGGCGCGGCATTTGCTTCATTAATAAGAACTAGGGTATTCGCCAAAGAGTAATAGAAAGGTGAGACAGTTTATTTTTATTTATGCACGAACTATGTACAAAGGTGGACATAATGCCTTAAGGCATTTTTACCTGTCAACCAGGTGGTGCAGAAATAGAAGTGGTAGATGCATTTAAACTGTGAACTTGACTAATAACTTTTCCATAATACATAAATGCATTATATAATTAATATAACACTTAATGAACTTTCTTGAATTGTTAAGTTATGGTGCCCAATAGTAATGTACCTATGATGAGGTGCAAACTTGATAGGCATACTAGGTATGGATAGGACACAAGGACGTACCTAGGACGCAGTGACCCAACAGGCGACAACGTATTCTGTCTTCTTGTACGATTAGCCCCCTAATTTAGGCACTTTATATGAATAAGACAGAAAGGACACCGCGTCCTTAAATGGGACTAAAGGAGGTTTTATATACTTTTCGTCAAGCGAATGAAAGAATTTTAAGAAATCAATATTGACCAAAAATAAAAATACTGATAGAGCACTGAGTGCAGTAGATATACCTACTCTAAAAATGTCCAAAGCACAGTTCACATTACGTTAGACAGGACTTTTGATGGACAAGGAAAATTCATTTCATGTGCTTACGAAATGATTTTATCCGTTAAAAACTCCGGTCCACCAGTGCCTACTACTAACATTAAATTTGCATAGTAATATATCAAGATAAATAGACATACTATATACAGTGTTAAACTTTATTGAAGTTCATATTGAACATAAAAGTCGTCGAGTGTAATACTGATACGGATCGCAGACGGCTAGAATTCGATGGTTGTTTAGCAACGCCCATACCACCATACCAAAGGTCACTCGACCCAAGTTATGGCGGCAATACACATAGCATTCGTGTTTCAATAAACAGCGATCATGATCACAATACTAAATTGAATGACTCACGAATAGATATAGTGCTCACTTATTATTTCATAAAACGAAGTGGTGGAACACACGCTTTCTTTTCGATTTTATATGTCTTTTAATAAATAAATTCAAATTTTCTTTAGAACAAATCACACTTGCTAGGAGCTACTCTTCTTCTTAGGGAGCTTCTTAGGAGCTACTTTACGCTTAACATAATGAAGAAGATCATTCGTCTGTCGGAAGATCGAACAACACTTGAAAAATGTGAATCACATTTTTCTTCCATGTAGAAACCGATAGCTCTTTATATTAAACTAGAGGACGCCAGCAACTACGCCTGCATTTTAAATTTACGCGTTTTGGCCGATCCCGTGGGAATTTCGAAAAATCCCTTCTTAGTGCACCCCTACGGTCTCCAAGGAACATACATGCCAAATTTCAGCTTCCTGCGCCCAATAGTTTCGGCTGTAGCGTGTCTGTCAGTCAGTCAGTAACGCAAGGATTTTATATATTAAGATTGTTAGCCAGTTTGGAAATAAACAGGTATAAGTTGTTAGTCGTGGTTTTAGATGACGGGCAGCAGATATAAAATATTGCTAGACAGAAAAAGGCAACACTCTTCCAGCTCAATAAGTAATTGCTCTAACATTCACGTCTGCGTCTGCGTCACTGAACCAGCAAGGCTCTTGCTATTTAAAACAATGTTTTCAAACTACTTTATAGTGATTTTATAACGATACTAGCTGACCCGGCAAACGTTGTTTTGCAAAATTTATTTAATTTTTTTTTTTGAAAAATAGATGTTGGCCGATTCTCATAGATACCGGATAAGCACAAAAAATTTCATCAAAATCGGTCAAGCCGTTTCGGAGGAGTATGGGAACGAAAACTGTGACACGAGAATTTTATATATTAGATACCTATTAGGTTGGAATTATATTTTACAGCGGTTAACTTCCGCGATTGACATTGACCCGACTTGACTTTTCAATAAACATGGTCATTGGAGAACATTGTTTCTTCTGGAACAATCGCAATTTTGACAGAAACAGTTTAATAATGTACATATTTGTAATGTACTCACCAATACCTTTCGTTTGATACCAAACACGTAATGATTATCTAAGTTTTAACTATTTTGAGGTTGGAATCTGAAGTATTAATTCCGTAACAGAAAATGTCTATAATATTTATATAGCCTATGGCACCCGCGCCATTATTACGAATCTTTTGACACCCCATTTATTAAAATCGGTTCAGTAGTTTAGACGCTACGGTGGAACAAACCATACATACATAGACTGCCAAAAAAGAAACGAAACACATACGTACTATTTTCGGTTTTGATTATTTATTTAACCGGCGCCGACATACCTACTAACTTTTAGCTTATCTTCTGAATTCTTGTATTATAAGTAGGCTCTTATACATGGTCTATTTATAAGAACATTTACTTATCTATGTGGAGAATAACCTCATCATCTCCTAACCTTGATTGTAAAGTCAATCATTGTATTAATTAATATGTCACGCCCAATTTGGTATATTAAATCAACGCGCCTAATGGTCTCGCCGTAAATACAATGGCTATTTATAATACTGAGCAATGCCTTTAAATCAATCATAAATGAATCCCATTAACTAGTTTGACAGCAATAATCGTTTAAATGGGTCATATCTTATCAAAAACGTTGGCATATAGTGAATCCTTCAACTTTTTGTATACACAGACGACTTGATTCGACTTTCGGGTTGATAAACCCGACATTTGTCCCAATATGTGATTGTTTATTGAGCAATCATAGCAGTGATTAAGGAATATCAGATTTCGGCAATTATGAATGGTTCCAACTTGTTGAGTATGATGTAATTGTAAAAAACAAATTTACTTTCGTGAAATCCGGAGACAAATAACCTTGTCAACGTTTTCAAACTGTTGCGATTTGTACACATATGTATTTATAAAACGATGCTCAAACTACAGAACTTGTGAAAATAAACCGTCAACTCGACCTGGCGCGGCGTTACTCCAGCAGTGTCATCCTAACCTATCTTTTAATTTTAAAAACCAAAACTTGATTAAAAGCATCAGCAAGACGAACTGCATCCGTGGTCCAGTGGATAGCGTATGCAACAGCAACTGCTGATCGGAGGTCCCGGGTCGGGCAAAAGTGGTACTGGGTTTTTTCGAATTCTCAGTAGCAGCACGGAGTCAGGTCATCCCCTATTACTTCTCCCTCATCCCACTCCTCATCCTATCCTTTTTCCCAGCCCCAACGGGCGGCAACGCACTTGTGACTCCTATGGTGTTGCTTGTGTCCATGGGCGGCGATAATTGCATACCATCAGGCGATCCGTCTGCTCGTTTGCCGCCTATTACCATAAAAAGGTGATGTGCTCGGTAACGGCAATAGGTTCGCCCCCTATTACGTGAGACCTAAAAAATCATGGCGAGATGTGGGTGTGATATTAAACCTCTGCCTACCCCTTCGGGGATTACACGCGTGAATCTATAATAATATAATAAATAAAAAAATAATAGCAAGACGAACGCTGTTAAGTACCCCAGTTGCTACCCGTGGTCCGTATATTAGCTTTTGTACAGAGCTACTGCCTGTCTGACCTCCGCAACTCAAAGGGATACACATAAAATGCCCACCGGCTACGACAGAAATCAATGGAAGCAATATCTCGTCATCAATTTATCGTGGCCTCGATTCACCGTAATGTGAGATCGTTAGGAGATGTAGGGCAATAAGCATAGTGAATCCATCAGGTGTTAATAAAAATATTATGAAGAAGCGAAAGAACAATGCGATTGTCTTGTGGCAATATTTTTGGACACAGATTTAGCTGACCGAGTGCGAACGTAACCATGGATGTACACACGTGGAATCGGCACGTGCTTATAAGACCATAACACTTGGGACACTTCGCTTAGTGCAGATATTATGAGTTTATGATAATGTCTGCGGTCAACCACATTTGTTTTTATTGCACCAGAACTTTACTTACTAAGGTCCGGTACTTAAGTTACATTGCTGTGCATGTGCAAATAGCTTAATTTTATGCATTATTAATATACACGACAGATGTTAAAGGTCTATGCCTAGTGATAAAGTATACTGGTAATGGCTTTTAAATTTTATTTTCGCAGTTCTTGATAAGATGTACATATTATTACAATGTTGTCTTAAAACCTCTACAATCGTCAGTCATTGCTGCTATTACTAAAGTCAAGAATTCTTTAAATATTTACTAGAATTCAAAATATTCAAAACTCAACACTTCCTATTAAGTGACTTTAGTACATGTATCGACAGTTCTCACCACAGAATCTAGCGGATTTAATCATACGGAAGACATTAGCGTAAATGCATATTCTGCTAATAATATGAAAACGAAATTCGGAGGTCTACTGAATATAAATATGTAGTTACCTTTTCTATAAGTTACATTATGCTTATAGAAAAGGAAACTATTTATATTCAGTGGAAATTATAACAACTTGTCTCTAATAGCAGACTTACAAGGCAAGTAGCATGCCATCTCTGTTATAGTCTTACTGTAAGACAAGGAGAACATAACTTCAAAAAACATGATTACTAATAGTACCCGGAAGAAGACTAACTGTGCAAATACAAAAGTTAATAAGAACAGCATAGTGTTCTCATTTCGACTCTCTAACAATGTCCATTAGTTACGTCTGTCAAAATAAGTCAATATTTCTCGCGAGGGGTCGACGACTCGGCTCGAATACAACCTCTTTGGAGATTGCGCACCTGTGGTCCTATTCCGCAAGTATATCATAAAACTGGAACAACTTAGAAAGTCATTATATGGAACATAGTAAGTGCCATCTTGCCATAAATGTCACACTCGTTCGCAACTTTTGTCAAGACTGCCAAAAGTCTTCAATTGACCCAATTGTTTGAATATACGGCTGGATATAGTTTGATTTACGTTTTATGTACTTCGTATACTATGTGGGTTTGTATGTCAGCGTTTTCATCTTTTACTACGTACCTAGTCTCTGCCAAACTTTCCGGGCAATATCTCTAATTAATCAATGAAGCCTAACAGAACGGGGGACACAGGAATTGAGCTATTTTTATATATATAATTTTTGTGCCGTTTTTGAAGTAAATCGGAATATCATTCCCGTTACTAATAGTTTATTATTTTTTATGTATTTCAAAACGTGTTGAAAATGTGTTTCGATTGCTATTCAGCGCTTTTCACGGAGATAATACACTTGTATCGCAGTTTTCGGACTTATTTCAAATACGTAAGAACAATATTTTCAATCCAGGCGACAAATCTGAATACTGCATTCATTTGAAATTTATTTTATACTTAGCAAAACGAGTATTACAAAGGATATCATGGCTATGTATACTAGGTATATCATTATATCTGTAAAGCAGTAATGTTCAAGCGCCTGCAAATGTTAACTAACACCAATATTCATTATGAAATCACGTAACGGAACCAATATTTTTTACATAGTTAATTATCACGCCATACGAAGCAGAAACTGTTGTATTTATGTTTCTAGTTCTAGTGTATTCCTTTAGAAATCGGTTCATTGTTGTATTACTTCTGATAGCGTGCGTACAAAGTTCGCTTTTTGTCTCCCGATAATGCTATTGTTGACAACTTGTGAGTCACAAGTATTGGGTACTTTGTATCATTCAGTAAAACAATCGTAAACATACTGATAACGACAATCTCAACTTATTGATCGAGCGCCGGTCATTCTTATGACGAAACTACTTTGGGTTTCTAGTGTAGTTTTATCGTACGACCATTCGTAGTATTGATAAATAATAATAGAACTTTAGATTGGCATGGTCTCGGTAAAAAAAGTAAATCTAATAAATATTATGTAGTAGAGTATACTTAATTTCACCAAATAGCATCAAGACCGGTTTTGTATTTAAATAGCAAAACCTAACAAAGAGAGTCACTTTCTCAAGCAAGAAATATAAAATATTTTTTTTGTTATGCGTCCATGCATTATACCTAATGCAAAAATGCATTATTATTTATTACTAACCAATTGCATATTTACTTTCTTACGTATATAATGAGTCATGTAATTCTTAGTATACTTAATGAGAAATCGAACCGGCTCATGCGACCGATGAGACATATGCAGTGGAACGGATTGGCGAAAGGTAAACACGAATGCAGTTGTAGAAAACACATAGCGTAACATTGTTTATTTTGCGATGGAGAATATTTCTCAAGGTAGTAGAGCCTTTCTGATTTCAGCATGAATGGGCCGGCTCGACCGGGGAAGTACTACCCTCTCAAGCCTCTCACAGAAGATCGACGTAAAGTAACAGTACCTAAACTGTTGCGTTTCGTTCGCTGAGTGAGAGTGCCGGAGGCCCTATCCCCTATCCCTTCTCCCTGATCCCACTCCTCATCCTATCCCTTTTCCCAACCCCAAAGGGCGAGGCAACGCACTTGTGACTCATGTGGTGTTGCTTGTGTCCATGGGCGGCGGTAATTGCTTACAATCAGGCAATCCGTCTGCTCGTTTGCCGCCTATTAGCATAAAAAAATGCAGTTTAAAGAAAGAGAGAATTTATGCCACACTAAAAGGAATAATTGGACTTACGGACACTGAAAACAATTGGTGGATCACAAAATCTAAGGATCTGGTCCACAACAGACGGCGTTATGATAAACAGCAAAGCAGTAAAAAATTAATGATGGTGCATGAGAGAAGCATCTATAGTCCGTGCCACGAGAACATAGACTTTTTGTAAACAAAGAATTTCTACTAAGTGACTTAGCGATAGTTCTGTCAAAAACAAATAATGTCAAATCCAATGAGCGCAACAGTACATAGATACGTGTTATTGGCAACTAATATGTCAATGGATCGGGTTTTTATCGATATTATGCGCTGTCAACAGGATCTTTTGATGTTTTGAGGTACTGACGCCTAGAATGTAAACATTTGGCGTTAGTTCATTGAAATTTTTCTTTCTTGGGCTTAACATGCATTTATCAGAGGACAAAATTATTATTTTTTGTTATCAAGAAGGGGTAAATTTAAAGTTAAATACAAGTTTATAGAATCGCAACGCTCTTTTTGCTGCAGCGCTGTCGGCATGTCAAAAAGCGGGTGCAGAATAGCAGATGGCAAACTATTAGGTAGTCGGGCAGAAAATGATTAATACCTAAAAAAGAAATTGCGTTCTCAGACTACCGTTACTTTTAATGGATTTTGTTTAAGTTAATTCTGACGATATCATTCACAGACAACGTAAAATCTCCATGCCTAAAATTTTTTATGCAATGCACTAGCTACTTATCTGTAATATTATTCATTGTGGTCTATAATTTAATATTTTAGGGTAGGTAAGCTACTTTGCAAATGATTTATGTCTATGATTTGAAAAAAATCATGTCAATAATAGCGTAACAAGTATGTACTCTATCATTTACATACATGGTACTCTATTTTTCCTTAATTTACATAATAAATTACGTGTGAAACGACAAAAAATATCGGCAAACTTATGAACATTCGACCATTCAAACACAAAATCAAATTTATTTATTTCAGTAAAATTTAATAACATAAATTTAAAAACATAGGGGCATGATTAGGCATTGAAAAAAAAGACTGGCCAAAAAGTATAAAATCTAAAACACAAGTGTTTGAAAAAAGGTTGTGAAGCCCTGAATGTTTGTTTACAAAAAGTCTATCTTCTCGTGGCACCAACTATAGTTGTTTTGTCTATGTAAATAGCGTTTGCGAGGATCCTATTCGACTGCACAGAAGTGCTTACAATCGTGAAAGTAGCACGTTTTGAAAACGAATTGATACATGTGAGTGACTGAATATAATCATTATTTGTTCTTATTCTTTACACGAAAATGATAATAAAACACGTGCATCGTGCATTAAAACGAGATATCAACAAATCTTGTTGTTAGCACAACGATAGTAACTCATCTAAGAGAATAGAATTGCGCGAATTATATATATTTTGTTATCAAACAACGTAATATTCTACAATAGATAAGAATCCTACGCAGTAGATAACGTCATAAGACAGTAAAGCAATATGCTATTTTGAAGAGAATGCGTAGACAGACAGAAATATTTTCAAGTTCCCTACCGAACTATTTATTTAGTTATTTCTATTCTGTCTCAATCGTACTCTTTTGACAGTGTGGCCGTGGTTGCTCTGAAGACGTTAAGTATTAAGGATACACGTACCACATGAGTAGATAAACGGAACAGAGACACAGCTTCATACAACAGCGCGAATCGGTTGCACTACTACAAGCACGCGGCCTATGTGTGCGTGACCACTGGCCGCTTGTCGTGTACGCGGCGAGACTGGAAAAAACCGGTTTACGTAGGCACAAGCAGTTGACAATCTTAGGGTTATTACGACGCACGTTGTTTGTTTTGTACGTTGCAAGTTTAAATATTTTAATGTAAAAACTCGGTGTTTTATTATTAATAATGGTTGTTTATTGTACTGTGTGTATGAATAATACTAGATGAAATAATTCAGTCATTATAAAGATTTTAACTATGGTAACGTACAATTGGGTTTTTTAATAAGGTATACCTCCTGATAATTTTGTCGCATTTGTTGAATTGCTCGAGCAAAAGTTTCGCGAATATTTCGATCTTGAAATAAATATTGTCAGTGTTGGCAACAAAATACTTAACATGTTTGCATGTTGTCCACCAGGATCTCCGAGCCCGATCCCGCAGAGGATCCTCATGAACTCATTAGTTGTGAAATTGTATAAAAGCAATTAATGTTTACAAAACCAATGACTATCAGAAAGTGATCAGCCATCGATAGGGATTACAAAAAACAGGTGCATACGATTTTCGACCTTATTGACGTAACTCAGAATTTAAAATTTGACTAACGTATCAATGTCAGAAAGCAAGAAAATACAAATAAAAATGTCTCTCATGAATTGTCAATAAGGGTGAAAATCGCATGCACCTGTTTTTTGTAAGCCCTATCGATGGTTGATCATTTTATAGTCATTTGTTTTGTAGGCGTTCATTTGTCTTACACAATTTCTTTTTAAACTTATTTTAGGTACCTATCCCCGTGGTAAAACTAGTAGCACATAATAGCTAAAGGAGATTCCTATGTTTATTAGCAAAATAGATCATATTACCAGAAAATATTCAACACTATTAGTGGTATCGTTGGGAATGTCAAATAAATCACGTCGTCAAGTCGTGTCCTTGGTAACAAAAGTATATTTTTATTCCGTGCTTTTAAAAGTTTCAGGTGCATGCCTTTTTTGGTTCCACTCGCTATTTTATTTACAACTGCCGTATAACGAATCCGTCGAGTCCAAGAATCTGCCCAATCCACGAATATGTCGAGTTGGGAATCTGCCAAATCACGAATCTGTCCAATCCAGAATCTGTCGTATACCGAACAAGCGATTTGTCTTAACCTATTGTGACAACCCTACCACCAAAATAGGTAACAAATTTACAAGCTTTTTAGAAGCTGTCTCTCTGTTCGGTTTATTTACTCATGTGCACGTACTGGCCAGTTATTCTTTGGTTTTCCTGACTAGAACCCACAAGTATCAAAATGAAAACCATGGTAGTAACGACTTGTAGAAAAAAAGCAAGACTTTGATAATCGAATCCGCAGTGTCTGAATGCAACCTCCGTGCAGCATGGTTACTACAAGATGACATTTAAAAATTAGTAATATTCGTAGAAATTAGCACGTGAGGTTTTTAATATATATTTGCTTCTCAATGTATCACCAATGTTTACAATTCATTATGGCACAAACATACAGTCAAGTCAACAACAAACGACGCACAATTCTAAAAATAAAAATCCTTGATGTATTTATTTATTTACTAGTAAAGTAGTAAGATGAAGACACAAACACTTTCGTGACAAACATATTATGATGCATTGAAAGCCAAGAAGAATTTAAATCGTTTGACAGTCTAGCGCGAATCACATGCTTTTTTAGTATTTAACCAAAGATGCTTGCACAGTTATATTTTTTTATAGACTCACGCCTGTATCCCCGAAGGGGTAGGCAGAGGTGTAATATTACACCCACATTTTGCCATGAATTTTTAGGTCCCACGACTCCCACGTAATGGGGGGCGAGCCTATTGCCGTTACCGGGCACATCACCTGACTCCGGGCTGCTACTGAGAATTCGGAAAAACCCAGTAACACTTTTTGCCCGACCCGGGAATTGAACCCGGACCTCCGATCAGCAGTCGCATACGCTATCCACTGGACCACGGAGGCAGAGCTAGCTTCAAAAGCAAAATTTCTTATCTATTTTACGTCTCAGGGTAAAATATTCAAAAACCTTTCTTATAACAATCCTAATGTTAATGTTTCTTAGCTTCAGTTATTTAAGCTCTGTATTTAATCTGTATTTAATGTCATTAACAAAAAACACATTTCCAGCACAATCCTCACCACGAATCGCCTAGGAAGTTTCCAGTACTGAAATAGGCGTTTAATCCGCGTCATGGGCGCGGGTTCAAAGAATCAATCAGTAAGTTACCATGGGTCAAACACCTCACACACCTGCTAGTAGCACGTTGACCTATATCACTGCTTCACGGCTGTCACTCAGAGGTACACTTTCAATAAATCTATAAAACAATTATTTAGAGTAGCTTTTCCATATAACTTGTCAAGCTAGGTAAGTTTGAATGCAGAGGTAACTTTGAATGAACCGTTTTTAAACAATTGCGCCTGTTTTACTTGAAATCAATTAAATTTAAAAAAATGGCAAACATGTAATACTTTCGGAGGCGTATGTTTGGCATAGTTAAAACGAAAAATTAAAAATACACATTAAATTCAGCGAAATAAAACATAGTTGGTACAACAGTTACCCACCCGTGTAAACTGGATTAACTGATTTGATTTTACACCGCTGCGCCTTACTCATTTAATCGGAGTAAACCAGTCACAAAATATTTTGGACTTATTTTTTTATTTGATGACGTCACACAATTACGTCACAGAGGATAAACAAGTTGTTTCTAAGAACACAAATTGGCTACTAAAGCGATATAATGTCACAATATCCGATAACATTTCCAGCGTTTAAGAACAAAACGAAGATTGCATTAAAATTATAAAAATACTACTTTATATTACAAATCTGCGCAATAAACAAGTGTAAGTCAGCATTAATTTTATTAATTGAAAAACATTCCGTTACTACCTAGGTAATTATGCAACAGGCACACACTAAACTACCTAGGTACATCGAAAGACTGAGTTATGATCATCATCATCACCCTAGTGTTATACTTTATACTCCTCAATAATTTCACAAAGTTTATTTTGAATTGTCTTTCGGGATATATACCACGTACCTTTGTTTGGAGCACAGAACAGTTAAAATTATATATCTATGGTTTGGAGTAACCGATATTTCGGCACTGTTGAAAGCGCCATGTTCACGGATGTACAATTTAAAATAAGTTTAAATGACCACGAAAGTTTAAATTCCTATAATTTCACAGAGAACGACTAAGTTATAAGTACTAAAATAAATTAGATTTTTAGTTACGTTACGTTTTCATGTACAAACTTCAGAGCCAGTTTTGATTACTTCTAAGTATAAAGTTGGGCGAGGATTTAATCTACGTTTTAGTCTGGGCTATCAGCTAGTTTAAAACAAATTACGAAGGTTTTCGGCGGCGTCCTCCGGGCTTTTATTAAAAGTCTGCTACCCAATTGGCATACCAAGCATTCCAAATTAGTCATCATCGAAGGGATTACCTTCAGATAGGTTTGTGTCAGACATTGAGCATCTCTATAAAGGCAACCTCTCATATCCGATAGTCTAAATGCATCTCTGACCAGCGGATTATTAATCCAAAGTCATAATATTACCACATAACGAATACTGCCGCGTAGCTCTTCGAATTAGGAAATTTACGTATAGTAGGTACATCTGACTGGTAAAATGCACTCACATGCTTAGTGTGCCCACATAATAGAAAATGCGGAAATATTATGCGTACGTATATGATTTTTCTTTAAACACAATTCTGGATCGTTAAAACAAGCGATAATAGGCTATTCAAAACTAAAACGTATTACGCGTAACAGCGACCAAAATAATAAAAGGGCGCAAGCATTTTTTACATACATCGGTGAACCACGCTCTTTGAGTTATGATTACATTATTAACTTCGTTATCTCTTTGTAAAGTGAACTTTTTATCCACAAAGTTTTGTGTTATTAAAAGAGACCAGATCTTATTGAACTTCAGAAAATGTGAGTGTATTATGAATTCAAGCACACATAATATGTCTTACTAGAGGGTTCCCGCAGCTACGCTCGCACTTTTCTGCCTGATCTCGTAGGAGTTACGGGCAATCCCTTCTTAGTGCACCCCTACCGTCCCCAAGGAACATACAGGCCAAATATCAACTCCTTGCACCCAGTAGTAAATAGTAATGGCTGTAGCTCGTCTGTCAGTTACGCAATAATTTTATATGTAGACTAGAGGACGCCAGCAGCTACGCCTGCATTTTTTTTAAATTTACGCGTTTTGGCCGATCCCGTGGGAATTTCGGGAAATCCCTTCTTAGTGCACCCCTACGGTCCCCAAGGAACATACTTGCCAAATTTCAGCTTCCTGCGCCCAATAGTTTCGGCTGTAGCGTGTCTGTCAGTCAGTCAGTAACGCAAGGATTTTATATATTAAGATTACAGCTTAACATGATAAATTACGTATTACATAAAAACATATTTATTTCTGCATTTTGGTTGTTTACAACACCAAGTCAAAGCCCTATTCTAGATGATGCCGGATTACAAAATATTACGCAAGATAAAATGTTACGTAACATAAACTAAAACAACAGAGAATCCACACAAACTCTGTCCAGCCTGAAACATTTTAATGGGTTCGTTAGTTAGTCAAACCACCCCTGCGTATTCACGGCGTGTTGCGTAACTCCTACAGAGCCTTACATAACTACCAGGCGATGTCGCTAGCGGATCGAGGATTTCATCACTAACAAGAGTTGCAAACTAAACCTGTTTGCTTACGAAAAATAAACAATACAAGCCTACGAATTTGTACGTAATTATGCAAGCAAGTATTTTAAATAAATATGCAGCATATATCCAACAACACGTGCATGAAATGTTTAATACCTATTAATTACTGCGTACACGTGGAAAACTATACCTTTCATTTAACGCCTTTAAAATAGCCCTGCTGTTATTTCCGAATGCTTGTTTTAATTTTGATTACGTCTCATTAATAAATAATGTCTTGAACTTGAAACTGATGAGACAAATAATGTGTTATTTTGAAAATATGTTAAAGGCATTCTTCGTAAATATTTCAACCTTGTATCCATACTCCTAATTGCTCACATTTGCATATTATTATATCGGATCGTATTCAAACCTGTTTACAATTGTTTACTCGCGTCGTTAGGGACCGTCTAAACAAACTCAAGAATCCAGTTCCAAGTTCCCAATTCATATCACAAGGCAATTTAGGAATATTTCTCCGTATCTCGCAGGGCTAGCTTCGTATTTCACCTTTTTGTTGCACACAGATCCACGCAATCATTACCTGGAAATTTATACAGAGACTTCGAATTGAATTTGTGCCTACTGCGAGCCAGATATGTTTCGTTTCATCTCACATTTTTCTAGGAATACTGATTAATGTTCTCCAGTTTCAAGTGTACCAGGTTTTTTTAACGGAAAGACTCTCATTAATTAGAGAATTCTGAGAAGTTTCTACTTAGAAGAAATTACTGAATAATATCTCATTGAGTTATAGATATTTGGTACTGGCTTTTTATTAAAGTTCAATAAATAAAGCTTTTTTTAAGTATTTTTTTTATTAAGGACGACTGCTGCGCGTATTACATATTTTAGCCTAATAAAGCTTATAAAGCCATTGGAAGGTATATCGCGTTTTATAATAAGGTGGCAATTAATAATTTCCAATGAAAGGCCGAATGGCTTCAAGACCGCTAGCACGTTTCCTTAATATTTATCTCATTGAGTTATAGATATTTGGTACTGGCTTTTTATTAAAGTTCAATAAATAAAGCTTTTTTTAAGTATTTTTTTTATTAAGGACGACTGCTGCGCGTATTACATATTTTAGCCTAATAAAGCTTATAAAGCCATTGGAAGGTATATCGCGTTTTATAATAAGGTGGCAATTAATAATTTCCAATGAAAGGCCGAATGGCTTCAAGACCGCTAGCACGTTTCCTTAATATTTATCGCTTAGGATCGCAGTACTTCATCACTTATAATCTGCCATCAAACTAACATGCATTGTAACCTTGACCTGTTCGCCTATAAACTCAGAAATTACTCCCACCGTTCATGAACTAGTTACCCAGCCTGAAGAATTCGACTTCGACTATAAAGTTTTTCTAGATATACGACCAGCTTATTTTTTGCTTCTCAGAACTAGCATTCTGAAGGCCAAACTACTTTGGCTTTACGAAACTAGCTGAATAGGATTAAACTTGGATAAGAACCTTATCTTTGCTGTGTGGTTGACGGCATAGAATACAAGTGTCACCACCCCCTATCTTCCCGTGGGTGTCGTAAGAGGCGACTAAGGGATAACACGATGCAAATACCATCTTTGCGTAGAGACGGAAAACTCGACATCAAACCCTATACGACTGCCTCGTTAGTCTCGCGGCATCGTGGGATCGGGAGGTCCCAGGTTCGATTCCTGGGTCGGGCAGTGTTATTGGGTTTTTCTGTCACGAAATTCTCAGTAGCAGCACGGAGTCTGGAAATGTGCCCGGTACGGCAATAGGCTCGCCCCTTATTACGTGGGACTAAAGTATATCTGGCGAAAAGTGGGTGTAGAAATACACCTCTGCCTACCCCTTCGGGGATAAAAGGCGTGACGATATGTATGTATGTATGTAAGAACCTTATCATAAAACTTTATCCGATGTTCGTCCAAATACGACTAAAACTTTTCAGTCAAGTAGCTTTACTTCATCTGATTTAATGCCTATCTACATAATTTGCCTCTTCTTCGTCTCACCTCAGAAGCTTCTTGCAATATAGGCATTATAGATTTTAATTATTTTTCAATCGTAGATAACATGTGGTATGGAAAATATATGTAAGGGGGAATCGAATTGTGGGATGTAAACATATTTACGGTGTTATGATTAGAAATGCGCGTCATTTGGCCGAGCTAGTAATGACGAATAATTTGTATATTCTACACATCCGTGTTAGCAGGTTGCTTGTTTATTCATCGTAGTATATCACAGCTAAAAGCTCACAACGGTCACAACCGTCTCTTGGCACGGTAAACAGAAAGCATAACACAAAGATTGACTACAATCATGTTTATTATTAACTTACTGACCAAATAGACGTCATCCAATAAAATCACAGAAGGCACGAGGAGGCAATTCTCATACAGAATTTCCCATAACGACTGATGTATTTTTCAGCTGATTATTAAAGTTTTGGTCAGATTAGTCGAGCCATTTTCGAATTTTTGCAACACAAACGAACGGCAATATTTATATTCAATGTTTAGAAGAATTTGATTTCTATTTTCTATTGCGAAAAAGTCACCCGGATAAGAATCGGCCAGTATCAAGCCGCAGCTGCTATTACAAGTTATATCATTTTCATTAGTTATTGCCGTTTCGCGTTTCGTTCGCTTCACAGTATCAATCAATCATCAGATAAGGGCAGGAAAATAATTGTCATTAAACACCTGCCCTGGTTGCTTATCACTATGACGACTGATTCCAAGATGTTTGATTTTTGACATTCATGCTTAATTAGAATACGGCAGAGACTAATAAAAATGTGGGAATCATAATGCCACGCTATCGACAAATGTGTTAAAAGTATTTATAGAGGTTACGTATTTATATAGGACCTAAATGTATTATGATATAAATAACGACATTTTATATGGCGAACAGGAAAAATAAAAGTCACTACAGTGTAGCATCTTGTTTATAAATTCATGAATGTGAAGAGGCTATGAGTCAGGGGCAACTGACCAGATTGAATGATAAGTAAGGTCACCACCATATGAATTCCTGACAGCATCCTTTTGTCTTTTAGTAAGCCGACCGCTTGGTTGACCCGTTAAGGGATCGGAAAATATGTACTAGGCGACAACTGGAAAATTATAATTTAGCAACAGCCAATATTCAGAAGGCAAAAGAAATAGTTGCTGCAGAATTTTATAAGTAATATAGTCTGTAAAGAGGTAAAATGAAAGGCAACAAATTGAAGAGATTGGCAATTGCTCCACCGACAAGAACTAAGCTCTTAAATGAAAAACGAAGAATATTCAGAAGGGAGAATATATCGATTAAAATAAAGCTAAAAATATTCTAATATCTGGGTTCGCTGTCAGAAGAATTACAGAAGGAATCTACATTCACGATCGCGCATCATACATTACAGGGCCGTGTAAGCTCCATACATGGGTAAATTTCATATAAATCAGCGCCATCTACCGAAGATTGCAAGAAAAAAATTACAAATATACCTAGAAATATCTGTAGCGATAACTGAACGGTAATATCGCCAACATCGTTAAGATCTGCGTGGCCCAGTGGAAGAGTGCTAGGCTCATAACTTAAAAGTCCGTGGATCGAATCCACGCTTATCTAGAACTACTTTTTGTGATTTTAATATTTTTTTACTTTTAAATTGCATATTTTACATAATAGTTGTCATTTACTTATTTATTAACACCGAAATTAAACATTTATTTTATTTTGAAAAATGAATCCACTACTAACGCCATCTATACGATCGGAATAAAAATAAAATTTATTTGTACGCCATCTGTCGAGGATGCCTATTGAACTTTTTCTTTAGAGGGAGTTGCGCATCTATACCAGTATATCTGTATAATCTATGACACATTACGACCTGACAGAGGTACCTGCACTACCTAATAAAATAATTCTGCATTCATAAAATCCTGCATTTATTACGACAGTGAAACCAAAAGCCAAATTGTTCAGTAATTATTTAAGAACGTTTATTGTGTTTTTCCATGTAATTGAATAATTATTACGTTGTATGGCATAATAAACCACAAAGTAGGAATAAGTCTTCAGTATATAGATATATGAGTCACGTTTGTAGGTTCTGTGCGTCAGCGCATTACTGAATAGCATGTCGCGATCCGGTCATATTAGGCGTAAGGCTAACAACATTTAGATCACTGTTTCGAATAACAGATTCTCTTTCAGAAGTTTCAAGTCAGCTAGATCGTTTGTTATTTTAAACGGGTAACTGTTTTATGTGATAGTGTAGAAGTGAGACAAACACATTGGTTCGCAATGGTTTTCGGGTACGGCCTACTGCGCGTACCACTTTCTTTCGAATTTTCAAAGCTCTGTGCGTATGAAACTGTTAATTATCGCTTGCTAAACGGTGGAAACACATCTCGAGAATCAATGTCTGAGTGTTCTCGAAAGACTTAAGAAGTCTTCCAACCCGTACTTAGCCAGCGTAGTGGACTAGGCCTAACTGTCCTTGTAATGTAAAGAGGTACTTACCCACTAGTGGTAGATGTTATGTACAGGGTTGATATTATTAACTATTGACTAATGAATGAGTTATTTATAGTTGATTATGCAATCCGGATTTCTGGGAAGTAGAGTATTATGACTGCATTATACCGTTTCTAATAAATCTTATCATTGGAATAGGTCAGATAAACAATTTATCAAATTAATAGTACAGCCTATAAACATTTTGTTTATTATCTGTCCATTCATACATACAGGAGCTATGAATGGCGATATGTGCGATCGTTTCCCCATTATAATGCAAGTAGGAGCAGTGTCGAGTAGAGATCATCATATCATTAGGAGCATCGGAAGGGCAGTGTATCAGTGCTTTATAGCGAAGAGTTTATGTTTAATCCTAACTTTAAACATATAAATATAAGCACAGGGGCATCGCTTTAGAGACATTCAGAGACCACGGATAACATTTTGATTTAGATATGATCCGAGACAGAATTTAAATCGCAGTTCCGAACATTGGCAACGTACAAACACACACATTCCTTACATTGATCTTTCGTGAGAGCAATCCTCTTATGATGAATAGTTTACTCCACTATGTCAATTCTAGAATTGATAAAACTAAGTTAGGTCTCAACATTTCCGTTTCATATTACATTCAAATTCACGTTGAGAATCCAGGTGCCCCAGTCGATGCTGCGTCATTCACACAGCTATTATTACGAATCTGTTAACTGAAGTGGTAATTAAAAGGCGGCGCTGTAATCGCCCAAGGCCGTGTCGACCGTGGCCCGTCAGCCACGAACTAGCCTAGACCAAGTTCCAGCTCAAGGGCACGCCCCGATAGCCTAGCGGAAATTAGTACTAGTTATAAATCTGCCCTGTTGAATACTTTGCTTTTAGACCAGGTCCAACTTGTAAAAAAGTTATGTAATCGTATAAAGGATAACGTAGTCACAAGTCTTACAAAAAATGCCTTTTGCTTATTGATTAAACGAACCTTATACGTACATTTCGCCGATGTTGCGTTTATGTCCTTCAAAAATAGATGGTATGAATTTGCTAAAAGTATATCAAGGTTTATGTAGTACCAAGAACCAACGAGCTAAATAAAGGATATTATAAGCCTAGGTCAATTCGTAAGGTTTCGGGTACCACACTTATTGTAATATTTATTCCATATCGATAAGAATAATGTTCTAAGAATTCCGCATAAGACCTTCGAATTATTGAAAATACAAGAGCATTGCAATAAGATTCGCGCCTCGTATATTCCGAGAAAGTAATACATCACATAACCACAAAAATAAGGTAAGGCAAGGACTCGACAAGGTCTCTAGACAAACAGACTATACTGTGAAACAGTATACTTTGTGTTCTAGTTTAGAAAAAAAGGCACAACATGTATTCCCTAAAGTACAAAGGGGTGGCCGAGCAATCGTAAAGGAGAATAGGTATTGAAATTATTCAAACTGAAGTGGTATATTACGCCCTCTAGTTTGTAAATGTGAAACTACGCACATTCCCTGAGGAACCTAGCGGTCGGAGCGAAGACGTGAAGGATTGCGGAACAGCATGTTACGTAAAACTAAAAGTATGTCATGCATACTTAATAATGTTCTAACTTCCCAGCGTGTCCCGTAAGGGTAAGGCGTATATCAGAACTATAATTTATTAGTTATAGGAATCGTAAGTGCCTACAAGATTGATGTAAAAGAGATTTTGATATAAATTCTGTGTAGTAAAATACAAGTTAGCTTGCCGAAACAAATAGAAGGACCTGTATACACCGGAAGAAAATTAAGCTTAAACTTTACGATTGGGAAAAATGCTGGTAGAATTTACAATTGCGACATTCCGCAAATTCTGTTCTGCTTATAACCTTACTCATAGTCATTTCCCTCCATTATTTTTACCATGCTGTCTAGCTAGCTATTTTTAACAGCAACAAATTCTCTCTAGCAATTTATGCGTGATTACATCCCCAACCTTTCAAATGATCAGAAATTACATTATCTGCCTCCGTGGTCTAGTGGATAGCGTATGCGACTGCTGATCGGAGGTCCCGGGTTCGATTCCCGGGTCGGGCAAAAGTGTTACTGGGTTTTTCCGAATACTCAGTAGCAGCCCGGAGTCTGGTGATTCGCCCGGTAACGGCAATTTGCTCGCCCCCTATTACGTGGGACTTAAACATTCATGGCGAAATGTGGGTGTAATATTTACACCTCTGCCTACCCCTTCGGGGATACAGGCGTGAGACTATAAATAAAAAATAAAAAATACATTATGTTTTATTTTACATCCAACACTTAGGAATATTACGTTCCTAAATAATATTACCTAAGGTTCGGTGCGTAGAAAATAAATTATATATCGAAGTCCCAATATTCAAGAGTGTTTGAAGGGAAAAATAAACGGTAAACAATATTCTCCATATTGGTAGTTATTTCGTACCAATGTCTAGCATTTTTCCTTTTCGATTATTTTTAACGATCCCTTCGGATCGCGTGTTAGTCGTATTAAATTTCGTAATCTATAGATGTCAAGTACACGTTTACAGTGTGAATACATTATTTTAATCGAGGTAGACGACCTACGGGGTTTTGAAAAAATATTAGAAACTCTTTATTACGAGTATATGATTAGAGAAAAATGTTCCTAAGGAAAGTCTTTGCAAAAGGAATAGAAATTGGGGACAGATAAAAATCAAGTACTCACAGGCTTTATTAATTGCCTTTATTATCTTGGTCGTCGGTTCGGTTGTACTATCTACCCTGGCTTATAGAACGAGGCAAATTATGCTATTTATCTCGTAGACAGTAAACTTGGATTATAACATTTATAACTGACAAAAAGAGGTTGGTAGATCATCTTCTATTCGGGTTACCCACCAGTGAGAGCTTTTAAAAATAACTTGTATGAGTGAAATAAATGTCCTTCAGCAATAAACTAATGTTTCCATTTACTTCCTAGTAATGATCATTATGAATAGATTTTGGTCCAGATGCCGGCACAAACAATTTTTTCGACTAATATTGTATAAAACGGAAGAAATCACTTATAAAACAATAATACTTAATACATATTTAAGTTTCGACGCTCACTAAATATTAAATAATAGTCGTAATTTTGTAAACAATATCATTATGTGCACAAATAACACTATCATATTATTAAATAATACTAACGCTACCGATTTTGTGATAGCAATAGCAATTATAGCAATTATACAAAATGCTTTGCATATATTGAAGAATAATTTAAAGAGAAATTTATACTCTCGCCGTGCTACGGCAATCGATTCTACCCCGTTTGCAAACAATAACTCGACTCTACTTTGATCAGACCATCTTTGACTAACCAAGTGTATATTCACGACTTACCTATGCATGTAGGCAGAAACAGTGTATATCGCTGAAGGAAGACTGACAGACATCACTAGTAAGGAGTTTAATTTAACTAGTTATTAAGTTTTCTGGACCTTGACGAGTGTCTAAACTCGTTGGCATCGATGGTTACGGTTGCGACAGATGAATTGGATTACAGTAATGAACTACTAAAACAATGCATTTTCTCTTAGGCATAATCTGAACATTTAAACACACGTGAATATAAAACGTGAAACGCGACCGCATTTGTACCTAGTATGTAGTTATAATAAACAATAGAGCGTTATCAAAACGATCGTACTCCCAACTTCCTGATACCTAACGAAGCATTCCGACAGCCTAATCATACCCACATATAATATAAATATAATCCACCAAATCATACTCTGGCTATAATTATATATTCAAAATTACACCTATAATAAATCTCATTCACTATTGAAATACACCAAGCGAATTTACGAGTGAAGTTCGCAAGAACCTTGAAATATCGTGCACCATAAAAAAACTAATTTCCGACATGAATTCCTTGGAAGTTAAGGAAATTTACTGTGCGACTAGCAATGGGTTAAGTTAGAATTGTTGGGTTTAAGTCAGGTACTACCTACTACTAACATATCTACGACATTTTCCCATAGCGATAGTAAATATTACACAAAACTTCTATAATTGTGCCAATCAATTTCACGTTTTTCACGTACCTATATAATGTGCACTCCACCTAACCGCCTCCACCAGTCCCAATTTAGGGAAGGGCTGTAACTAGGTTCCCACAGCGAGACAAAAAACAAGCTAACCGTGTTAAGAGCGTGCGTAAAGCGACGAACTTTTCGCTCAATACCTTTGCCGTACATCGAGCTCATATGCAGATACTCGCGAAAACGATTATCATCATGTATTCCGACCAGCTAACACTGGATAATCGCATGTTTATGTTTTCAGTGGGAGGTAAAGGTACTATACAATTTCATACAACGTAAAGTGTTCCATTTTCATAATGGTACTTCAGAAGGCTGTGGCGTAACACCTGAGCATTTTGGTTTGTACGGCACAGTACTTGGTGAAGAGCTTCAAAAGCTTTTAAGTACCTAATCGATCGCGCCTTGCTAAGCAATAGTAAACAACTGAATAATTCAAAACCTGGCATGACAGACATGAATATACTATGCATGTTTACCGGTTTGTAGGAGCCTGTAGGCCTTAGAGTTAGGTTCGTAATTGACCGTCTCTTGAATCCTGACTGGCCATGACAGTCATGATGACTGTCCCAACTGCTAACTTGACCACAGAATAGAATCAAGAAATTTTAGTTTACCTTCCGTACAGCTAGGCGTCAAGCGAGCCCTAATTTGGTAAATGCGCCTATAATAGATATCTACTAATCACATTGATTAACTCCTTACTTCTTCAGCGTATGTTTTAAAAGTCATGCTTTATAATTAGAAACAAGCCAAATCGTCCTTCTGTAAAAATAACCGTAGATTTATACTGGACATAACTAAATGTGTTTTCGTGACCTAAATAATTTCGTATCATATGATTCGTTTACATAAATCTAATATAGGATAAACCACGCACGTTTTTCAGAAGCTGTCGATGTCCAAATCGAATAAAGGTAGCGGTACGTGTCACACTAATCCAGAGTTTTAAACGTATAAAACCCAGAGATCCTCCGCGGAATACAAATTGCGAAGCTCGATCGATACTACGAAACGGGATAAGGTTGTCTGAAGGACAACAATAGGACATTTGATACCTTACATACACAACTAGCGACGCTCTTCGGATTATAGTAGAACTATATTGACTTTAATGACATATCGAATCACGCTATTGAAGTTCGCATGAAGAGTTACTGCGGCAACAAGTTCTTAACATCAAATATTCTAGCCAAAGCCCTACCAAGCACGATTACTTAGCGTCTAAGAATCCTCTTTTGAGATGAAAGCCACAATGTTTTATTTCTTCTTGCCGTCGTGTAATCTCTAAAAGGTTTCATAGTAGAAATGTTATAAAAGCATTCACCGACCTTTCAGATGAAAAGGGTAAAGGTTAAACTAGAACTGAGAGCGGTCTGATACGGCACTTACGAGGAAGGAATGGTTGATATAATAGTCTTTGTGCGTTTCAATCAAATATTATTACGATCAATGAGAAACAATTGTCGGTATTGGAGCACAATCGTGTGAACTGGCACAAAGCGATATATAAATTGGCATTGTAAACGCTTTATTGCTGACAGTTTATTGAATGCGGGCTCTAGAGTAAAATTATGTATGGGGCGCCTCACTAGACACGTTGCCAGCCATATGCGTAGTAGCAGCGTCACGTTTTTCAGCATGTGTGATCAAATTATAAGAGCCTTTACGTCACAGAAGGTTGAGCTTTTAGTGACAATTGGTCCGAATTTCGACACCAAAGCGCCCTTTGATTTTTATTGTATCTTTTTACTTTATGATTGGTCTAGATCCAAATGTGGAATTAGTTCATAGAACAACTAGGAGGAAACACCTACTCTAAGATCTAAATAGTCTGTAAATGAGTTCTGTTTAGCCGCTTAATAAATACATAATTACTTCCGAGTCCTTGAATACATTTTATACCGTACCGCAGCGTTTTGCCCAAGACTCCGGTGCCTAGACCGCGTTTTACGAATATTTAATGAAAACCATGCATAAATTATCAAGTGGGCGCAAAGTTATAAAACTTACAGCTTTCAGCGGTGGTATATATTGAAGAATTACAAAAGTACTTTATACATTACAAGCTTTTGCCAGTGGCTGCGCACATGGACGAATGTTTTATCAAAACACCAAATGAAATTTAAAAAATAGTAGGTAGTATGTACACATATACGACCTTATTACTAAGCGTGTAGTACTTTTATAGTTCGTAATTTCGTGTCCAGCCATAGTTATTTGAAAGTAATGTTGACACATTACTCACATCAATCCCAGAAAAAAGACCTTCTCGTACATTGATCGCTTTTGGATACATCAATAACAGTAAAAAATATAATTCTTAAGGTGAGGCTTCGCAAACACGAAAACAGGGGATACAAGGTAGCCGGCAAATCTGCCATAAGAGTATAAATAAAGTTATAAACCAAGTCTTAATAAACCAGATTCGTGCCCATTAGGTCTTTACACGAAACTGAGAATGGTGAACTTAATACATCTTCCAAAACCTCCAAAGCTTACAAGTTTTCTGCAGATGTTTACCTATCTTTACGAACAACTTAAAGGTTTTGCAATCTTTAATGTACTTTATGCTGGACTAAAAAGACAACAACATGGGCAGGTCCACTAGGACAGAATAAGAGGAAGACCAAACACACGCTGGGCAGACGACATCATAAAGGTAGCAAGTACTCAATGGCCGCGAGCGGCAGAGAATAGAGAGTACTGGTCATCTCTGGAGGAGGCCTTTACCTTTCATTGAGAGGGTTCTTACTAACAGATTAATTAAATCAATATATATATATTAATACTTTATTTTAAAACTTTATTTATATTTTAACATTTTTATTTTAAATATTTGAATTTGTGAATAATTTTGCATGCACATTGTTATTGAAACTGTAAGTCGAATAAGCAAAAAATAAAAGGCTTTTTATTTTATTTTATAATAATTTACTTGAAACTTACTATAAACAAACTGCATTTTGCCTGACGTAAGAGAAAAACAAATTGATTTAATATTTTTTGTAAATGACTCAAAGGCAACAGTGTCGTCACTAACAAATTAATGCAAATATCAATACATTATGATGTCCGGAAGTATATTAAATTACACTTACGTTCATCGGAAGGTGTTTAGGTTTGCGGTTGAATTCACTTAGAATGAGGAAGCTGATTGACCTTTTATCACGCGAATTATATGCTAATGAGATGATATTTAGATTAAGAAGAGCGTATTATCTCACGGAACGTGTTGAGAACATGTGCAAAAAATACTTAAAAAGACTAAATAGGAAGGATTTTTAGGTTTCCATGTAAATTGAAAAGAGCTTAAATATATTTCTTCTCTATAAAAATTTTCAAAATATTCTGAATACATTGCTTCAAGCTCAGTATTTTATTTATACGTACGAAATTTCATTCATATTGGTTTATAGGTTTCTAAAATAGCGGACTTTTAAATTTGTATGTAAAGCAGTAAGGAAAAAACGCTCTTAATATTTTAGTACGATAGTAGCGTAACAGAGGCAGCAGTTATAGGCTCAGTCGAAATTGATCGACAGAGTCCACTTCATGGTATGAGATCAGCGCTGGTTACATTTTACCCCACTACTACGGTAAGTCGAGAACAACGCCTTGGTTTTGTAACTAGGCCCCATAACACTGTAGAGTAAGATTTCTCATACCTTTGCCAATTGGTCGACGACAGAGGGAATTGAGGAGGTCATTAGAGATTCCACTAGCACTATAAATAAGGCTCCTGAATGTAAACTTACGCTTAGCGAAAAGTTCTATGCATACGCCATACAGTTACTACGAAGCAACGAAGCATTTAGTCACAGTTTATATTTGATTTTTATATTAACGTTAGTGGTTGGCAGACGGCCGAGAATCACGCGACGTAACACACATATGCAAATGTAAAATGATAAACAACCCGCATCGACCATAGAGTACAGCAGCTAGCTTGGTCTGTGTTTGTTTATGTTGCACTTAGTCTATGTGCGTTGTGTATCAAGTCACCGCATGAATACACTTATGAATATACGTACCTCATGCAACTATATCAAAATTGTTACATATACATATATTTTTACGTCGAATAATCGTATTTTAGAATCGTATTCGAGATCGAATCAGAAATGAGGAGATCTGCAGTAGAACCAAAGTCGCCGACATAGCTCTCCGGATAGCCAAGCTGAAGTGGCAGTGGACAGGGCACATAGCTCGAAGGACCGATGGCCGTTGGGGCAGAAAGGTTCTGGAGTGGCGGCCACGTACCGGACGACGCAGCAGAGGTAGACCCCCTAGACCGCAAGGTGGACCGACGATCTCGACAAGATCGCGGGAGGCGATTGGATGCGGGCGGCTCAAGACCGGTCTGTGTGGAGAACCTTGGGGCAGGCCATGTCCAGCAGTGGACGTCGTTTGGCTGATATGATGATGAATCGTATTTTTATGACTCGACTAAATAGTTTGAAAACATGACAATATAGCATTCGGTTTGCACTTTTAAATTAGTCGAGATGTGCCATGTAAACAAGGTGGGGTTTTAATCATTCGGTCGCTGTCAATTACTAGAGAAAGTCACATTTTGAATACTATTTAAACATATTAATAGACCCTGTCTTTTATATGTAGGTCTTATGTAATCATCCAGCCAGTTTTAAAGAATGCGTCATCGCTATAATTTGCAACGGATTCCTGAACTATCAGAAACCACTTACCTTAGTTATTGACATGCTTTTAAACGATAAGTCTACAAATAAAACCAACTTACATATTATTATTATTAAAGACTGCCTACTTTAAAAGTAATAGTTAGTAAGTTTTATTCTGGAACAGACTTGATACTACAAATATGTATGTATGTTAAAAGTTTCTAGAAATGGTACGGCTTCGTTTCCAAATGAAAGACGCAAATATCGACAAAATATAATTGGTAGTTTTTTTGGATTCTTAAATCAATACACACAGAGAAAGTTCCAGACCAATCCATTGGAAAGGGGTGCCAATAATTAATAAACTAACACACTAAACTAAGCGTATAATCGAAACTATAGAATATACGCCATTTTGGCATCCCTGATAAAATAGTTTCGATGCAATATCGTGTGAAGTCATCGCACATTTGGCAACTTGCGAAATCAACGTGAACGGCGCTAGCAAATATAACGACTGGTTTTATACGTACCGACGTATTTCCTTGTTTTTGTCCATCTAAGCAAACTCGTATTTTAGCGTTGCAACTTTTTTGCACTACCAAAAATAGCAAACTACATGATGTTTAGCGGTTTCCGTAGTGTTGTGGTTTGTAATATAGTGGTATTATTCTCGGTAAGTAAATTGCAAAGTCGACTACGCTAATGGCGCAAAAGATACATAGCAGATCTCTCTACAGATGGTTAGTCTCCTAAGGTACTCTGGGCATCCAAATAAGTATACAGCTTACGCAATACATATAAGAGGACTAGAGGACGCCAGCAGCTACGCCTGCAATTTTTTTAAATATACCCGTTTTGGCCGATCCCGTGGGAATTTCGGGAAATCCCTTCTTAGTGCACACCTACGGTCCCCAAGGAACATACATGCCAAATTTCAGCTTCCTGCGCCCAATAGTTTCGGCTGCAGCGTGTCTGTCAGTCAGTCAGTAACGGAAGGATTTTATATATAAGAGGATAAAGAGGATGAGTCAACTATCATTTACCTGGCTCATTTCAAATATTTCTAGGCAAACTATTTACTAATCATTATAAACAAGATGGTAGTTCTTGCTGCTACCTGGACCTCGGCAAACGAACAGTAGGTAGAAGGTACAAACTATATGTATAGAAAATTGCATTAGCAGATTTTAGTAGTTACGTATATATCAATGACCTGATCAAGAGTGAAACGCCTATACATCTATTCTTATCTCCTAAACACACGGAGTACGCACGTACTGAATGTACCCGGCATGTTATTCAAACGAGAAAATCAAAAAGCAGTTTATACCACTTTCTTGGTACAAGGACGTTCTTATTTGTATCTATCTAGTACAACTTTAACGATCTTATCTCATTAAAAACCAGGTATATTTTTGTCAATAAGGATTGAAAACAATAGAAACGCCCATTCAAATATATTAGACAAAACTATTTCCCACAACAAAAGTATAATGATAATATTGGTGTAATGATGCTTAGGTAATCGCGTAATTCATCATCAGCCTTGTATTGAATCTGTCTCACACAAAAATAAAATGTTTTATATACTTAATTTTAATTAATTGATAATAAAATCACATCTTATTTCTATTATCTAACACTAATCTAATACTAATATATAAAGCTGAAGTGTTTGTCTGTTAGTTTGTTTGTTTGCTTGAACGCGCTAATCTCAGAAACTACTGGTCCGATTTGGAAAAATCTTTCAGTGTTAGATAGTCCATTTATCGAGGAAGGCTATAGGCCATATAACTTCACCCTATGAGCCACGGGAGTAACCGCGGGCTCATCTAGTAACTAACTAAATATATATTGATGGCAGTCTATGACTGCGATATCGGCTTATTAGAATGAAATCATGTTTATAAGAGTAGCTTTTGCGCATTTTGTGGTTTCGCATTTTTGGTCATAATAATAATATGTATTATTTGACAACGTTCAAGTGAATGGCCGTTGGCGTTGGGCAGGAAGGTTCTTGGCGGCCACGCAGGACGCTGCAGAGGTAGACCCTCTGCAACGTGGACCCGTCGCACGTCGTCAAGTTGGGAACGCGAGATATTGAAGAGAAATGATTGGATGGAAAGGTCCGTGAGGAGAGCCCTAGTGGAGGCTTACGTTCGGCAGTAGACGTCTTTAGGCTAAAATAATGATCGTAATGACCCCAAAGAATGGTCACTGATCCCTATTCAGTCTATTTTGTCTACATTCATGAAAAAGGAAAGATGAGGTTATAATGATTAATCACTGAACGAGAAAGATATAGGTACATAGATCAGCAACAAATTAATCATCGACTCGAAGGACACATGATAGTGTTGAGGGTTCAATGTTATCCTGCACCTGCGGTTTGTGACCTAATCTTAATATATAAAATCCTTGCGTTACCGACTGACTAACAGACTACAGCCGACTATTGGGCGCAGGAAGCTGAAATTTAGCATGTATGTTCCTTGGAGACCGTAGCGGTGCACTAAGAAGGGATTTCCCGAAATTCCCACGGGATCGGCCAAAACGAGTAAATTTAAAAATGCAGGCATGACTGCTGGCGTCCTCTAGTATTTTGATAAAATAGAGATATATCATAGCACCTGGGCTCATCAGTGCTTCAAAGCTAATTACTTCGATAACATTGCTAGTACCATCCAAAGTGATGTACAGTTGATAACAAAAGAGAACATGTACAGCTGGACAGGTGAAATATTTTAAGTAGCTTTGTCATTATTATTGAAAGCGGTGAAATACATGATGGACTTTTCAATGTCGGGTTCCGTATATGGGCTATCCAGTGTTGGGCTAAAAGGACTACCCACTAAATTGATTTTCCACTCAGAAAAATAAGTTTCAAAGTTAATGTAGTATCACTTACTTTTGAATATAATTACTAACTAAATTATTGTGATTTTCCTTATAACTTCATGTTCTATAGCATTATTTAGAATAGTTAACACACCTTACCAAAATTCTCAGTAGCAGCACGGAGTCTGGTAATGTGCCCGGAACGGCAATAGGCTCGCCCCCTATTACGTGGGACCTAAAAATTCATGGCGAAATGTGGGTGTAATATTAGACCTCTGCCTATCTCTTCGGGGATACAGGCGTGAGTCTATACCTATAACTTACCAAATTTCATATTTTCAGTAACTATAGTTTAGCAGATAAACTGTAACTAAACGTACTGGTGGATAATGCGTTCTATAGTGAAAAGGTTCACTCTGAAATCTACTATTGAACCCAAAAAAGATCTTTCTAGAGCAACCCAAACAAATTACATGTTCATATTAACAAAACCATCCATCCCATTTAACACATAGTGTACTAGTTTCGTGGCTATTTTTATACGGCTAGTTATACCACAGCTCAAGCATGGTGCATAAAATCATACATTTTTCTAGCATTCAATTAAATCCAAGCATACACTTAATATTCATAAAAACTTCATGG
This sequence comes from Euclidia mi, assembly GCA_944739405.2. Classification (NCBI taxonomy): domain Eukaryota; kingdom Metazoa; phylum Arthropoda; class Insecta; order Lepidoptera; family Erebidae; genus Euclidia; species Euclidia mi. Next base: position 12,383,900 of record OX123202.2, read on the forward strand.
TCTAACAGCATGACATCCAAAAAGAGAAAAAAAAAAGAAAACAAAAGGCAACATGCACAAACTCCTTAAAAATAAATAGCATTCTATTTACAAAATCAAACGCATTCTGAACCGCCAAGAAAGAATACATGCTAATAATATAAAGGCGTACCTACTACGTCACGCGTCGTGTAAACATCTGCCGAGTATAGTACCACGACTGATAACATTGAACGGATTGAACTGCAACATGACGTCACTACTGTCTAAGGCTGCAGCAACGTTGACAAACGCATACCATTCCAGTGAAACAATGTTTTTATGCTCCTTACTTATTTACCGGAAAGGATTACCGTCATTGCAATTACGCAGGAATTGTGATGACAAAGGTTTGTGGTATGAGTTGTTGTAGGCTTTATAATTAATTACTAAGCGTAACTGGCGTACGAGTGTTGTAGTACTAACTGCTAAGCTTGAGGTGGTACCTACGGCTACTCGTCAAGCTAGACACTAACCTGTGTACCGTTCTTATACTGTAGGAAATAAGAGTCAAAATCGTAGACTGCAACTTTTAAGCTTTTCAACGTTCAAGGATAAATTTTTGTGTCATGAGCAGGTTTATAATATATAATTATAACATTCTAACGCTTTTTACTAAATGCATATAGATGTATACACGATATTATACCTAAATGTAATTTTTTACAATTTTGGTCTGTCTGTTTGTTTTCGCTAATCTCTGGAACGGCTGAACCGATTTTAACAGAACATTCGCTGGCGGATAGCTGATGTACCAAGGAGTAACGAAGGCTATAAATTAACGTGTACGCGAAGTAGTTCCCTCAGGATGCGGGTGAAACCGCGGGAAACAGGTAGTTACGAATAAAATGTTAAGTTCACGAACGAACATTGAATATCTAAAGCGAAATCATTTAATTTATAATGTGTGTAACCTTACATTTACAGTAGGTATGATAATTATTATTCTTATGCGCATGGCTATGTATTATTTAAGCATACGTCTGTTATAGTACCTATTTTCTTGTAAATCGCTGTTTGCAGAATGTCTGGTAAAATCGGATCCAATGACGACATTTTTTTTATTATAAATGCGAGCATATGATTTATTTGTCAAGGGGAATAATTTAGAGACAAGCAAAATAATTTAGAGAAAAGCACCTTGTACTACTTGAAACGGGAGGAACTTCAGTTTTGTGTCGGGATCGAACCCGCAACAGTCGGCGTAGTAACAAGCGGTGAGACCGCTACTTTAAACCACTATGGCAACCGTGCTGTCGGCTTGTTTTCTTTGCGAAAGTGCGACCGCGTCATTGGTCGACTTTCACCAGGCGTGCGTACGTTTAGGTTGTCATACAAATCGTATAGTGAAGAGTACAATCAAACGAAAGACTTCGAAGAATGTTTGAGAACAAAACCTAGAAGACTGATTCTCGTATTTTACCTGACATTATTTTATATTTTGCACGAACTGTGATTAGATTTTGAATTGGACTCACAATTGGTATTTTGCTACGAGTAGATAATGTCAGTATAGTCTAAATTGACACATAAACATGGACGTTGACACATATTATTAAGTAGCTTGACACTTCGATCCGAATTCAAATATTTTTCAGTTCATTTACGATAATACTATTTATGACACTGCGACTAGGTCGAAACCACATTTCGAACAAATATCATTACAAGAATTGGCCTTCAGTATAGGTAAATTCACGAAAGTTGACCACAAATGGCGGCCGTCGCGCATATGTACATTCGTGCACCAATGGCGTTGCTCCATTCTTGACGCATTTAGGGAATGCGTCAAGAACGGAGCCACGCCATTGGCACTCCACCCGCGCCTCACCCCGCACCTCCACCGGGACCTAAAAAATGATTTCTGCGCAGTGGTCATCTTTCGTGAATTTACCTATACTAATCATGTGTCTGTCACAAGTCGCATTATATTTTCAAATTGTCAAAATATAACGATATCTGCACAAATATTCATGATACGTCAGGCATACTAAAAACATTCAATGCTATTACGTATATGCAAATATTCTAAAAAATTTACACAATTCCTATACTATAGATATGGGATCAAGATATAAACATCAAACTCTTGTTAAAATACTATTAACATTATAAAAGTAATCATAATAAATGCAAAATAAATGTTATCGAGAGCAAATCTCAAACCGAATCCGGTCTTGACTTTATCAAAAATAAAAACTAACCATGAAAATATATTATGCTAGTCGAAAAATATATTTATATTTGCTATAAGCTGTAATGACCACAACATTTAGACTTAACAACAAGATGCTTCAGAAATATGCTACATTTATTTTGAAGTATAAAATAAGTCACAATATGGTTATGTTAAAACAAAATTCTTTAAATAATAGGTATTTGGAGCATTTCGACAATGCAGGAAAATATTGATATAAGCACATGTTTTTAAAACAGGTATTTATTTTAAAACATTATTAGCATTAGGATACAGGAAATACAAAAACAACGAGTTAATAAAGTTTTAGGAAGGTATGATACCTACTAAATTAGGATATACCAAAAACCTACTTCTAGTTTGAAACAACTGGCAGTTATGTATGTAGGTAGGTATAGTTAGTCACATAAGTCCATGCACATTTACGTGAGTTTGAAATATCGTCCCAAATACTTATTATTCTGATATCTTGTGGGATTTTTGGACAGAAAACTTACATTAATCTTAATTTATAGATTAAAAATATTAATAATCGAGGATTTTTCATTTATGATTATAAAGAACTGTGTTTCAATGTATTTTGTTGTAGTCGGTATAAGATTCATCTACGCATCTTCATATTCTCTATATTATTGGGTTACAGAACGGGCAAAGATAAAGTACTGTAAGGCAGCAGCTAAACAGAGGAACGCAATCTGGTTCCTAGGCGGCAGTAGGTATAACTTTAAATAATTTGTAACGATTTCCAACTCTTATGGAACTATGATTTATGAGTTTTCAAATATGCAAATTGAAAAAAAAAAAATATTTACACAAAAATTGTTCGTCTATATCGAATCGAATAAATAACGATAAAGCTAGTATAAAAGAAATGAAAGAGTTTTTAAAACCGAATAAGTAGTTCTGTAGATTAGTTCCTACAAACATATTCTATTAACAGAGACAGAATATCAAAAGATGAAAAACGGAACGGGCAAAGATCACATTCTTTGACGCATGTCGCATGCCTACTGTTCAAGAGGATTATGGAAATAGATGGCGATCCAACAAGCTTTAGGAAATTCCACTTGAGGAAACAATAGTGGATATCAATCTGATAACTATTATCAGGTTAATAAAAAATCCTGACACAGCAGAAATATACGATAACAGAGTGTGCATTCCGTTAACATAATGTTCACGTGATCACGTGTTATGATGACGTATGTATGTATTCTGCTTAAAGTTAAGGCAAGGTTTTGAGCGGATAAGGGCGATAAATCGGTCTGCTTGACGGTAAGCAGCTGACCGTGCCTTAAGACACTAAGGAGGCATGAGCTGCAAGTTGACAAACCTAGAGTAAGGAAGAAAAAGACGAAGCTACGTCTCATCTATTCTTACGAACTCCCTTCTCTTTTACGGGAACAGCAGTCTCGGATCTACACGGAGAGATTTGTACTACCATGACGCTCCATTTATGGTAGCAGCAGCATAGTCCTGCCACTCATAAGTAAGGTAATTATTTTTCCAGGTGCATTTACATCCACATATATGGATGTAAGAATGGACCACAGAGGACAGATTAAATATGTTTAAACAATATAAAGTCCGTCAAAAATATTTTGTATAAGTCTTGAAAACAATCAACTACCTAAGTTGAATTAAATTAGTAGTAAGTTTTTGTGGGATTTCGATAAAGAAGGAAAAATATCGTTATCATATTTCAGGATAAATACAATAACTACAAATTAATAAAGGAAATTAAAATGTTTAAACAAAAGCCGTATCCTTATCAAGACCATGATGACAAGGAAAAATAAGTGGCCGTTATATTATAAGTTCATGCCTTATTTAGAGCCACGATTTAATAATGGGTGGAAAATGAGATAAGGACTGATTCTGTTAAGGCTATGCTACGCTAACGTTTCTGTAATGGAGGCATCCATAGGACATTTTCATGCATTAGGTACCCTGTATCTAGGCATCTTTCTATACATTTTATAAAATTGAGCACCCTTTCCTTCTGTCTGTCTATATGATCCCGAATATCCCGATAAACCCAAAAACTACTAAACGAAGTTTTGTACGGTTGTCGATAAAAGATAGTGTAATTCTTGAAGGTTTATGTGTATAGCTCACGCGAGCGGAGACGCGGACAAAACTAGCAATTAACAAAAGAGAAAAGCACATATTTACAAAACATTGATACGCCAACTAGATAGTTGTGTTTATTCAGAGATAAGTACCGATATTGTCTGAAACAATTGGACCGAAACCAATAAAATGGTCAAGTGACACATGAACGACATTGGAGACTTAAAACATCCATATGTTATAATATACGATTGCAACAATGTAAGCGTCAATTGTTTTTAATGCATCTATGATAAACTCGTACGATGAGGTCCAAGGTGATGCTTAAACTACGATACGATAGTTGTGTAGCAACTGGTTATCAGCAGGCTGTATCAGTTGCAGATGTTTAACGACCGGTTGGCGCAGCGGGAGTGTAAGCGACTGCTACGCGGAAGGTCGCGGGTTCGATTCCCGCTCATGTCAAACATTTGTGTGCATGAACATGGATGTTTGTCTTGGTCTGGGTGTTTCTATGTATAATATGTATGTATTTACAAAAAAAAAGTATATAAGTATGTATGTTTATCCATTATCTAGTACCCATAACACAAGTAGGGAATGCAAATCTCGCGAGATTTGGGCTAAAGCGAGATCTCGCGAGATTATGAATCCAATCTCGGGAGATCTCGCCAATTTCGAGATCTCGCGAGATTGGCAATTTTGTATGGTTTTTTTGTAAATAATCGCAATATTTGATTAATTAGGACAAAAATAATAACCATTTTAAGTATTATAGGAAACATTATTTATCACGAATTTTTCAATAGACTTTTATGCTTCAAACATTGTTTGACGTACCTATATACTTTTTTAATAAACTTTTATGAAGTACCTACCTAAACTTTTACGGACGGATCTGTCAAATAAGAAAGGAAAGAAACAACCAGTCTTCGCTTCTAATTTCAAACATAAATCTTTTAGTAATAAAACATTTCTTTTATAACAAACAAAACAACGAGAGGTCAAAAAAATCTATGTTACTAAACTGAGGTATTATTATCAATTAGGTAAATAAAATTATACCTATCTAGATACTCAGTAGACCTTTTAGATATTACAGATTAATTAATTATCAAAGGAAAGATTGGTTCAGTTCAAATCACGAGCTATTATTACGAATTATTTTCAAAGTATCTCCTTCAGAAGCACAAAATGTCCAAAGAATCGTCTGCTAAACGACTTCCTTTTCTATTGGCCAGATAACCAGCCGCTGAGAAGGCCCTTTCGGATTCAACGCTAATTGAATTTCTCGCAGTTCTCAGGCAGACATCCACGAACTGCATAAGTTTGCCTTTTAAACCCCCCGGACTCGTATAAATTCATTTCATTTTTTTATTAATGCCGATACCAACAGATTGCAATTCCATCCGAGTCAGTTCGCGCTTCTAATAAGACGTTTTTATGCTCGAGTGCAATCTCGTAAATGTCGCGAGATCTCGCCCATTTTTCGACCGACATTAATCTCGCTAAAAAAGGCCGAGATCTCGCGAGATCGAGATTGCATTCCCTAAACACAAGTTCTGCTTAGCTTGGGACTAGATGGTGATGTGTGTATGTGGTAGAAAAAACAAAAATTGGGATGACACAGGCATTTTTTTCTCACGCGATGAAAAGCCCTAGTTGTCGGTCACCCTCTGCTAGGCGCCAAACCCAATCGACAGCGTCAGAGCCTATCACAGTATTCACACTTACAGTGTGGTATGACATGCAAGATACTGTCAGTAAAACTACACAGACAAACATGATAGTTTTTTACATTAGTTAAATATATTTCGAGTTACAACATATTGAATTTAAATCATAAATTTTGCCGGTTAATAAACGTGAGCCAAGTTTCCTCCTAGAAAACCAATAATGCCAATTAACCAGTAACAAATTGAATACTATCACATTAGGTATATGGTCTAACCATAAAATATAAAAGTAGTGTAAAAACTATGTGTGTTACATTTTAATCCCATATTCGTAAAACATCAGGCAAATTATTATAAAACGTAGCATAAAACCTACTTTATAAATTCGCACTGTGCTATCAACTTAATTATAAGTTATAGCGTTATGGAAACTCCACAGGTTTCTGTTTTAACTCAAGCCTATTCGCTCTTTTCATCTCCCAGGGTAAACCGCACCGTCTGAACACGATAATTAAACTGAATGAAGCCTAAAATAAACTCACCAATTACTAACCTTTGACATTTAGAACTGGAAATAAATATTTTTACTCAGACTTTGCAAACTCTAGTTATTTTGCTTTTTGGTTCTATTATTTTGATTTTTCGCTACTGTAGAGAATTATTGGCAATCGATGGATTTTCGATAGCCCAATGAAAACTGCACGGTTGGCGAAGTAGTTTAAGCGGTCGCCTTGCCGCTTGGTACTGTGCGCGTGTCGTGGGTTCGATTCCACACGAGACAACACTTTGTTTGATCTAAAAATTGTTGTCTCGAGTCTGGGTGTTCTTTTTGTCCGCTGAAGTGACCAGCCATACTGGTCCGTGATCCTGGCTGCTAAAACCCTGATCATGGCTTCCATTCCCACCCAGTCAGATCACTGAGTAATGCGCACGATTTTTAGTTATGTTTGTGTGTATGGAAATGGACTTTAGCCATGTCAAAGACAAAGCAAAGTCGCTGCCTACCTTGAGACTAGGGCATGGATTCCGGAATTCCGAGATTTCGTAATTCCGGAATTTCGGACGTTTTTTTTCGATATTATAATACCGGAATTAAGGGCCCAAATATCGTAATTCCGGTATTCATAAATAATACAAAGTGATTTTTCTAGCTAACGTTTTTTGTGAACGTGGCCAATAATACACAGTGTTAGATCACGATTCCTTCCCTAGCGACTCCGCGCTCCCCCGTGAGTGTTTCCTATGTCCCCGACATTTTGTTAATTCCGCGAACGATCTGAGACCATAGTTGACAATGAAAAGTTAAATGTGATCATGGAAGCAGATCTAATGCAAACCACATCAGAGTTAGCTTCGGTGTTAGTAACGATTTATGTAACAATTCTAATTATCTTAAAAAGAATTAGAAAAGAAACAATTGTAGAAATAATTAAGCAAAAGACACTAACAAACATGCATTGAATGCTATGTGAGTTTACTCAACGGTCACAATATAGAGAAAATATTGAAATCTATCGTTTCGTCTGATGAAAAAATGGGAGCAGTCCGAGAACCGGAATCGCTCGTCAATGCGCTTGAACCAAGGAGAACCGGCCAACTCCTGCACAAGTGAAAGCTCATTCAGAAAAAATACTGGTTGTTGTCTGAGGGACCAGTGCTGGTATCATGCACTTCAGCTTCCCAAGATAGAAGATCGATAGATATGGACAGCGCATATTATAGTAGAAAATTTCACTGTCAACAATTGCAAACAAAGATGGAAAGATGCCGGTCTCAATCGTTCTAATCAGACTTATATCTTTATTCGTTAGAGCCTTCTGCTGCTTGAGGACAACGGACACTTAGATTACATAGGTATTTCGCGCAAGACGGTTACTAAATTAAAGGGAGCTGAGGTTTGAAAGTCTCCGACACCCTCCATACCCCTAGAGTCTGTAACTTGCTCCAATAGATCATCGCTTTTTTGGAAAGAACAATTTCATAAGGAAAAAATCGATTTCAAAGATTTTGTTGATTCTCGTTCCCACGATTTTTCAACAACTGAATCAATCAACTACCCATAAAATAAGGAATGTGCATAAACTCACTTTATTCCCAAATGTTATTATAAAGTTTAGTAATATATGTTTTTATTTTAACCGTTATTGTCCCACTGCTGGACTGAGGTCTCCCCCACACTCTTCCATAAAAGCTGATCTTTGGCTTTATCTTGCCAGTCTGCTAGAAAAGTAATAATCGTTTTTTCGGCCTGCCCCTGTCAACACTTCTCTTTCCTCCTCTTCTACTTCTCCTACAGGGTTGCATTGTTTGGTGATGTACGAGGGGAGTTCAATGTATTCTCGGTATAGGTATGAAGGAAAAGGCGGAAAATTCTGAATAAATTTTATTTTTCAATATACTCCCCTAACGTCTCAATACATTTACTTGTTCGTGAAAGTAACTTTTCAATTCCCTCTGAAAAATATTTTTCTTCATGGCTCGAAAAATGTTAGTTTATTGCTCCCTTCAACTCTTCATCGTCCGAAAAATGCTTTCTACGAAGGTCTTTTTTAAGATTACGGAATAGATAATAATCACTAGGGGCCAGGTCCGGACTGTAGGGTGGATGATTGATTTCTTCAAATCCGTACACCCGCACAGCAGCCTGGGCAAGGCGCGCCTTGTGAACCGGCGCGTTGTCGTAAAGCAGCAACACACCTGCGGTTAATTTTCCACGTCTTTTTTCTTTAATTGCCTTCTTTAAATTACGCAGGGTGGTTGCGTATGATACAGCAGTAATACTTTGACTTTTTTTTGTGTACTCGATTAGCAAGATTCCCTTAGAATCCCAAAACACCGTGGCCATGAGCTTTCCTGCGGACGGAGTGACTTTGAACTTCTTCGGCGGGTCTGATCCTTTTTTTGTGCCACTGCATAGACTCTTGCTTGCTCTCAGGGTCATAGTGATGAACTCACGTTTCATCACCAGTAACAATCCGATCGAAAATACTTTGCGGATTTTCACCACAGAGGTCCAAAAACTCCTTACAACAGTCAACTCGCACTTGTTTCGGTAGCGCGGTGAGCATTCGCGGCACCCATCTTGCACTGACCTTTGACAAATTCAGGCGCTCATGAAGGATTGTGTGAATGGTACCCACGGATAGCTTAGTCATTTCTGCTAATGTTTTCACTCTTACACGGGCATCTTCAAGTACAAGTTTTTCGACTAATTTGACGTTTTCTTCAGCAGCGGCACAAATTGGCCCACCAGCGCGGGGGTCGTCTTCAATGCTCTCTTTACCCCGGTTGAATTCACTTGACCACTTCTGAATTGTAGATAATGAAGGCGCAGAATCTTGGTAAACAGCCACCATTTCTTCATGGATAACTTTTTGAGTTTTTTCTTGTTTTGTGAGGAATTTTATCACTGCACGATGCTCGATTTTTTACATCATTGTCGAATCAGTCATCATAGTTGTCTTTTCGCAATGATACTAATGGAGGCAATTAAATGAAATTTTGTATTTATACCCTCAAAGAGTGTCATTAACTAATGAGATAATTAAATTACCCTTATCATTAGTATATCACCTCGATACCGAGAATACATTGAACTCCCCTCGTATGTCCACTTTTCGAAATGTATCCCACAGACATATCCTACCCAATCCTATTTTAACTTCGCTGCTTTGACGTGCACTTCGCTGCTTTGACGGTTAGTCTTACACGGTACACCTAACACACTACATTACATGGCACGTTGGCAAAATTATGATCTGAGAGATGAAAATGAGCTAGGAATTTCGAGAATCGGTCTGGTTATTATTTTAATGTTAAATTGCCTGGTTTTATAATAATGTTTAATTATACAATTTTTCTTCCTAACTTTTTTCTACTTAGGCTTGAATGTTCATGACATGTTAATTAATAAAAACTGTATGAAATGTTGAGGTGTTCAAATTCAATAGTAAAATTTTGATCTATCCAAAGTATAACGAATTATAGACTGATGAAAAGTATATAAATTGTTCAATTTTGGCTTTATACACGTTTATTTTATATAAGAAATTTAAATATTTCAAGAGCATACCGATTCCGGAACCAATACCGGAATTCCGGAATTGACACTCCAGTATCGTAACTCAGTTCCGGAATTCAATATTCTCCGATATTACAAGCCCTACTTGAGACGTAAGGTGTTAAGTCTTCTTACGCCCAGTAATTTCACAAGCTACAGTGCCATTCAAGGCGGAACATAGTACAGCACATTTGTACTTTACTACTTAGCGGGCGAACAACTAGCAGTGCGGCAGAATCTAAGCGGTGGTACCGCCGCAATAAGAGGCCTATCACCAGTAAAATGTATTTAAAAGGATTATATAAGAATGTCTATCAGTCATATGATTACCTGATATTTCAAGCTCGATTCGATCGATTTTAAACTTTTGCGATTTGTAGCTAAATAATATTGTATGATGTATATGCGTTGTCCTAGGATTAATATCACATCAGAGATACTGCAAGACCTTACGACCTATCGGTTACGCACAAGTACAGTCGGACAACTTCCCGCTAGACAACCATTAAGGGCGAGAATCGCTTAGCAAGACATCGTCGCTTCCACATGCACATTGACACTCGTATACAAAATCAGTTTCTAGTGTGCTTCGACTCTATGAGCAAGCCAAGGGATTTTTCTTCATACTGGTCCAGCGCCGACTTGTTTGATTGTACAAGCAATAACTGCTCTTATCAACAACTTGGCCAACCGTCGGCGTCTGACGTCAGTAGGCAAAGCTTCGACTATTGTTAGGCGCACGGGTCAAGTTCCGCGGTGTAACTAGGACTACTGTGACGTCACAGTTGCATGAGCGAGCTAAATATAGCGTGGCGTGCCAACCAACCCGGTGACCCAGTTAAGAGTCGCCCGCCCTTGAGAGGGCGAAACCAACTATCTGATCACCGGACAATTTACCGCAGGATTATCCACTCTGATTTGGGAAACGAATTAAGTTTCTGCCTTATACGCAACACAGATTGCTAGTGTTTACAAGGCTCTGTCGACGTCCGAGATAAAATCGAAAAAGTCTATCCTAAACACATCCCCGGGTTCCTCACAATCCGCTGACGTCATCAAATGACAACACATAATTATATTTCCACGATAATAGGAAGAATTACTCATAAACAATGGGGTTAAGCATATTTCCTTAACTGTACAGAAATATAATATGACGTACCTATTCTGAACGGTTAAATCAGAGTAGACGATTCAAGACGTAATTAAGACATGAAGTCTGCACCTCTACAGTAGAACACACTAAAGGCTTTATTAACCTCGTCTTAGTCGTACACGAATATCAATTAATTAAACATTTGTTTGATTAAACCAAGAAAAATTGGGAAATTGGGACCGTTATTGTTCTTGATATACATCAACGATCTTCCAAAAGCAATAGCACATAAAATGATACTTTTTGCTGACGATAGCACTGCAATTATTAAATGTACAAATCCTGATAATTATCAAGATGACATCAATAGTTGTCTACAAGATATCATAAACTGGCTAGGCAGAAATAATTTGGTTATCAATCTGAATAAAACTAAAATAATGCATTTCCATCAAAGGCGCGTAAATCCAGCTACGTCTGTTACATACAATAATTGCTTGATAGAAGAGGTCACAAATTATAAGTTTCTAGGGATATGTATTGATAATAAATTGAATTGGAAACTCCAAGTGGAAAATCTATGTAAGCGCTTAAATAAATCGGCCTACCAACTTTTCCAATTATCTAAGAAAGTTAACATGGAGACTTTATTAATGGCATATCATGGACTAGTTGGGTCGGCTTTACGATATGGTGTACTTTTCTGGGGACAATCGACCGATAGAGAAACATTATTTAGGATGCAAAAGCGTTGCATTAGATCAATGTGCGGACTTAAAACTACAGATAGTTGTGTACCTTATTTTAAGTCACTGAACTTGTTGACACTACCTGCGCTATACATTCTTGAAACTACATTGTTTGTAATAAAGAACTTACATTTGTTCACCATGTTAGCGACTGTTAAAAGAACTATGCGTGCTCAATATGTCAATCAATTATGTCATCAAAAATGTAAAACCTCTCTGTTGTACAAGAGCTTCTTTGGCATAGCTCCTCGAATATATAACAAAATCCCTAATTCAATAAAAACAATGCCAATAAATAAACTAAAACCTGTACTTCAAAAAATGTTGATTGACAAATGTTATTATACTGTTGACGAATTTTTAAATGATACATTATAATTATTAAGTTTAATTACATTTTTGTACTATTGCTACTAAGTTTCACAATCATAATAATTGTAAAATCTTTCTAATTTTGACAATTTATTATTTCCCTATTGAATACATTTGGCATTTCGCATTATTGACGAGTTCTTTAACGATAAATTAAATTTTTATACTTAAATGTTAAATAATGTCGATTACTATTGTGTTGCTATTGATTTAAGAAGAATTTGACAATTAAAATTATCATAATATGTATTTAATTTGACATCTTATATTGATTATTTTCTTGTTAATTAAATTGGTATCTGCCTAATATTTGTTATGTCTAAATGACAAAACATAGCGTACTATTATATGTGTCTCCAACTATTGTAAACCTATGTTTAGCAAATAAAATTTAATTTGATTTGATTTGATTTGAAAAATCATAATTTTTAAGGCCGAGGACAGCGTTTGAATTAGCTTACAAGTATTCTACCTAAAGCCTGCGTTTCACTTTAATCCTTAAAGAACTTCGCAATTCTATTTTTAATTAGCTATGTTTTACGTCAATACAGGTTTTACTCATATAATTAATCATTTATAAACATCATTTATATTACCTAATTTTTTTATAAAGTTATCTGGGGGCACGGTACTTTAGGGTTGCGAGACTTGGTATTTTTGACAAGTATTGTTTTTATAGGATTAACATTTATTTTGAAGAAATATATTTTCAATGAAATTTTATAATTATTATAGCAAACGTTGACTTATTGTACTCAATGTTGAACAAAGTATACATCTCTTAGTAGGAAACTAGCATCGAAAACGTATCTTAGTTTGTGATTGCCGCTATGTACGAGAGAGTACAACTTAGATCCTGCTTTTATTTAGGCTAGACCTGCCCACGTATACAAAGATATTCTTAGGTAAGCGCAAACCTCTCAGACGGTGACATATGAAACAGTGGATTGGCTATGACCCAGACCAAAAATTGCTCATAAGATCGAGTACAATCACGTTCTGAAGGTGCTGATTGATTTGAGCATTCAAACAGAACATCGAGCATTCGATATTTTAAATTTGTCGAACAGATCAAGGAACAGAGGAAGCATAGAGCCGAACATCGCTATGAACATTTTCATGATCTTTCTAGCAAACGCTCTAGACGGCAAAAAAATGAAAGAATTTACTTTCCTTTCGCAGAACCTTAGGAGGCTTGCAATAAACATAACAACTACTTACCCTTGTTGATTCTTCAATAGGCTTGGCGGTTCCATTGTAAGCGCAATTCGTCAACCCACCACACGATCCGTACCACACACAGTGACCTTCTGCTGACGTTGACGGTATCTACGGACAACAAAAAAGAACATTAAAATTACAGTAAACACTTCTTTTTTTGCTGTGGGTGTTGAATTATATGACCTACAGCGGCATCATCTGAGTTTGACTTCATGTACAATTTTAGTATTGTAGAAAAAAGGAGGAAAATCTGCTGGTAAATGAGCACTGGAAAAAAATACTGCCATTAAGTATATTAAAAAAAATGCTGATAAGTCAGAAAATTCTAGAGTCTGTAAGCACAGTCAATTTCAAAGCGAGAATTGGAAACGAGACATCACTATCAGTCAAGATTTAAATGAAATAGTCCTTCACATTTCTAACCTTCAACGAATGGCCGTATAATTTTACTTGGCGTATAGTAACGTAATATTTTGCATTTCCCAATCCATATCGACGGAAACATAGAACAAATCGATTTATTGCCAACAGTGCATATGAGCACGCGAACTTGACTCGCAAACGAGTACAAATTGCATTCCTACGTACACAATCATGTTTAAATCAAGTCAAAATATACGCTCGGTATGAAGTTAGAGATACAGAACGATTGCTTATATTACGTTAAGTAATTATAAAGTAAGGACGGTCAAACATGACAAGCTCAAGCAACTTATCGTTGAGCAAAATGCATGAACGATAGATAGAGTTCAAATTGGACTGCTCACAAGATATATGTTACCTAATGTTTGAGCAATCACCACTATTTCAGGCAGTCAATAGGTATATTTGAATATAACATGACTGCTTGTGAGGACCATAATATATTTGATCAATAACTGCCCGAATAGTTCGTGTATGCTGGCTCTGACACCAACTGAAGGCGAACCCAATGCCTTCTGTAAGATATGATTACAGACTGGTACCGTAATTGAAAATGCGGCTGCATTTCTCGACATAGCACACACGTACTTTATGATGCCACAGTATTCTAGCTAAACATATAAACTAACATCACAGGGTGACTCAGCAAAACTACTCATGATTCAGCATTGAGATTGCTAGAACTTGAAATACATAAACATTAGAAGATCTATCAGAATATGTTCAACGGTTTACTCGGGTAAATGTTGCAAATTTTAATGCTAGAGTTATTTTCGTATTTACAATATACGAATGTTTTACGTTATAATACATGGTATTTCTTGTGGTTAGCCGCCATAAGAACTTCCTTATATGTATTGTTATAAATAATAAATATCTATTGGTCGAACACTTAATTGGCCTTATGCTCTAATAATTTAATTAATTGTGAGATGATGTATCCCTTTGGTATCCTCTTATTGTTACTTGTTAGGTACCTATATTATTCAGTTTTATTGTGAGGACAAAGACGTTCTCGATCCAGTAGCAGCAGAGAAACTTGCAAAAAATTCTGCTCCCTTTGAATTAGAAATTTCATTTCATGTTGGCGTACCAAAGGCCAAACTAACCGTGTGGTGACGGATTAAGAATACGCAATGTCACCACCCATGGGTGTCGTAAGAGCCGACAGAAGTAGTAGAGAGATATTATGCAGAGAACAGCACTGTAAGAGAAGGAAAACTTGATACAAACCCTATACGAACACGTTTGGCCAGCGTGGTATAGTAGGCCAATTCCTCCTTTCAAAGGAGAGGCCTAGTCCAGCAGCGGACTGTTAAAGGCTGATGATGATGATGTGCCAAAGGCAATAAAGGCGAAACATATGCACACATGTTTATAGGCTCATTCGCTACTGATTTGCCGTACGTGGCTAAACATTTAATACCACAATGACGGCAGCTACTGTCGGCTACCATGTTGATCGATGTCAACTTCGGTGGTCCCCGTGACGAAAAATAAATAAATTAATAGTACAGTAATATGGTTACATGTTGGACCTCGTGTTGTAGTCTGCAGTGTACATAATTATGTATAGGAACTAAGATACAACCTGTTTGGACGACCTTTGCGATCATCAATGTTCGCTCATTGTCTAACTCGATCGACGACGTATGAGGAATACGACAAGACGAATACACATAATTATATAGGGTGTAAAAAGACCCTTAACGAAAACTGAAACCACGAACATTGTTTACTTCAGCATCATACCTGGGAAATTACTGGTTCAGGGGATATTGAGGCTTGAAGTTACTATAATGTTTTTTGTAATTAGGTACAAAATCGATACAATTACCACGCCAACCTCTTATATGGATGTCCTATGCACCCATGTATAAGTATAACGATAATTGCACGCACACTCTTTTAATAGCGGCTTAAAAATATGATTCTTTGCAAAAAAAAAAATAATTCCCAAGTTTTATTTTTGGTTAGTATGACTTGGCATGATGTCCAATACGAGTAAACTTCGGCTTGGTGATGGGTCTTGTGACACCCTGTATAGTCTAAGCTAATCTTCATACGAGAGCTGAAATTAAAGCCGACATAATATGGCTATGAAACAACGTATAACCCTTCGGTGCTATGTAAACCAAACGTCTGAATATATGTCGTACTCGTCTGTAATGCATTTACATGTTTGTAAGTTCTGTTGTAATATACTGCTGGCCCAATGTGATAGAGATTCACCAATACACTGCGTTCATACATAAGGCGGATATACAAAGACGAAAATGTTTATGTAAATCAGTAAATTATCATCCCACACAGCTTCTAACGTAACGGAAGCGTATTACTAATAGCAATTTAGTAGTGTGCTCTATGGAGTATATCATATCTATATGGAGCCCTTATGGAATGTACAATGAATTTAATGTGGTCTGGAATAGTATGGATGGGGGCCCTTGCGGCATATAGGGGTATACTATTATCTACATTGGTATTGCCTCTCGCTTTCATCAGTGTTACACTCTATATATCAATTTAAAACTCATTCTGCGCTGCAGTGGGTCAAAGTAAAACTGAATGTCATTTCAGGTACTTATTAAGACTATTGATTGTATGTAGGGAGTTTCTTAGTCGGTTAGCAGGGCACCTGAAATGCGACCTGTGAAAGACTCGAAAATAACTCCGTGTAAGGTGGAGAATAGGACGTGATATGGATCAATTCTCATTCGCCAAATATAAGGATATTTCGGGATAGCAGACCCGCACTGATTGCAGTACTGATGGGACGGTCGACCGATGCAGTACTATCCTTTGACAAAGGTTCGCTCTAGACTTCAAGTCAATCTATACATTTAATTTACTTAAGCCTGTTCTTGTTATTATATCTAGACAGAGGTGTTTATTGTCTGTGTATACGTATGAAGAAGCGATAAACCGATTAACTCTTTATCTCATAAATAACGGAAGTACACCCGGTAGTAACTGAAAACTTTGGAATGGCAAATTTCGTCTAAAATGAGTCAAACTAATTCTGCGCGTTGCCGAGGCAACCCGTTTGGTTAGAAATAATTTCAACTTTATAATTTTACAACACTTTGATATTTTCAAATACGGATAGGAAAAATCGTATCCCTCAAAAAAAAAATATAGTCATAGGTTTAAGATACCCAGACACCTAAAAAGAATCTTATAGTTGTGTTGTATCTAAAGTGACAATAAAAAGAAAACCATTCATTCCATTAAGGAGAAAAGAAACAGCGTTGCCAAGTATACATTTGGCAACACAGTCGGTTTTCTCACCATACTAACTGATGGTGTTATGAAGCGCAATGCTAAAAATAAACCCTCAGAAATATTGCAGCGCAAATGCGTCATAGGAAAACCGTGGACTATGCTGTTATTATGTACACAAAATAGTCAAAGCTGTATACAAAAACCGAGGAAAGGACTGACGAATAAATGTTCTAGACGCTACCATACTTTACTGCACTTTGGTTTTACTTTTATAATAAACACTTACAAGCTTGCACAATTTGAACACATAGTAATATTTGTAAACCTTTAATTTTCTCGACTCGGTATAGATTAGACCAGACATACAAACGGCATGAGTGAAAAATTATGCGGTTACATTAATAATAGTCCGTGTGGTGACGGATTAGGAATACGGATTGTTACCACCCCATATCATCCCATGGGTGTCGTAAGAGCCGACAGAGGGAGCATATTATGCATAGAACAGCACTGTAAGAGAAGGAAAACTTGATAGAAACCCTATACCAACCCGTTGGGCCAGCGTGGTATAGTAGGCCAATTCCTCCTTTCAAAAGAGAGGCCTAGTCCAGCAGTGGACTGTTAAAGGTTGTTTATTGACTGACCGACGATAGTCGTATCGGATCTGTATAATTTGTTTAGCTACATTGAAGAGGCCAGCAGCTATCCAGAGGGCGGCTAAATGGCTCAGGTTTCTCCCCATAAGCATCTTAGTCCCCACAACAAATTACTTTCAAGTATTAACCTTGATAAATCTTACCCTCAGCAGGGTTAAGCACCAGACCCCTCACCTCCACTTTCGCAACCAAAACAAACCAAAACTCAGAACTTGATATTGAAAGACGCAACAATTTCAACGAAAAAGGCCTCTTTCTAAGCCACAGTATAGAACCTGTTCACGCATAACATTTCTAGAAAGTTCTGTTTTTCGACACATTATGATATTAGGTCACTTGTAAACTCGGATATCACACAAAACAATCCAAATACATCGGATAACTATGTAACACTGATTCCACAAGCGGCTATAAAACAATACGTTTTGTCGGTAGAATGCATGAAACTATACAAACAAAACTAACGCTGCAAACATGTTTATCAAGCTCTTTGAACACATGTTTTATTTATTTAGCTGCATAAACAACGGCTAGTTCTATATTTTCGAGTGGGACAAATAAACAGAATCGATCGAGTGTTGGAATGCATAGCTGATAAGGAATTTCGTCGTCGTCTATGAAGATTTGATCGCTTGTAACTTTTAATAATGTGCACATACGATGAAAATTACATTTTTAAAATAGGTACTTCGCAAAATAATGAACACGAAAACATTTTCTAGTTAATTATTTCATCCAATTTAACGACCGCTTTCTGAAGCTATATGCAAAACATCAAATCAAGACCTCATCCTGTGACCACGATACGTGGAATCCATACCGAAAAGTCGAGGCGAATAAACGGTATTTTACCTTTATTTTTAATTAATTCTGATACTTTTAAAGTGAGATCACTAGTAAAATTCGAAAACAGATAAAAAGTAAGGGGCTCAAGCTTAACATGGATTTAAAAGAAATCAACCATAGACAAAAAATAAGGAAAAAACAACGGAGGTCGTAACACCATAAGTTTTCCAGCAACTTGGCCGTGTAATCCAGAAACTGGGTTACATTTGGCTGAATTGATACATTCAAATTACGAACAGAAATATTTAAATGTCGAACGTCAATGGAAGAAAATGGTCATCAATCGTATTTGAATTTCAACGGTTTAGAACGGATGTTGGTGACGTTAGACACGTCGTGTGTACAGGCATGTGGGACACGGGAATAGGAACTATTATTATAAACATGGTACCGTTATTATAGTTCAAAAATATATATGTTATCAGCAGGAAAATCAGTGAATCAGTGGTCACTATTTCCCAGCGAACATTTTTAAAGGGGGGATAGACGATATTATGTCCCAAGCGTTGACACTAAAGCGTCTAATCTTTTCTAGAACACATGTAAATATATAGATACAGGTATTCTTAGAGACCTGAATCTAAGAATACCTGCTATTGAAAGTTGATATTCGGATAGATTGATGCTGGCCTATCGAATCGTGCACCAAATAAGGCATAGACAATAAAGTAGATAAAGCAAACACTCTATTCTAAAGTCGGCCAAACTAGCAGCCATTTTGTGAATGAATTCAAAACAAGCGCCGTGACAGTAAGAAACAAAATTGAATACTGGTGCAATATTAGACCTCTAGAGCTTTAACGTTAATACAGAAATGCGAAGGAAAAATTAGTGGAAGCGAGTTTTTATTACATAATAACCATGCCTTCTACTCCAGAGAATAACACGGTGTGAGATTGACCAATTTGTATTAAGCAATGGAATTAGATATATACCCAGTTATGTTAGGATATTGCGATTTAAAACGAATGAAACCAAGGACTCCGGTAAACATCTAAATATCCAATAAGGAAACTGACTTTAAGGAAAATATTAAGGTTCTAATAATATAACGTTCGCGCTCAGCCCTCAGCCACTCTGCGCAGGAAAAAAGATAACAAAAAAATCGAATTGAATCATCAGCTTTCAGCTAAATTGGGTAAATCTGAAAACAGTAAAAAACCATTCCATAGCCACAAAGAAACAATCATTTTGACTTTGTAATAGTCGAATAAATATAAAAAAAACAGTTTCTCATTACTTAATCATACAAAACAATATAAGCGCTCAGTCACATGATTCGGGTCGACACCATACATATAACATTGAATTCCGAATACAAAACACACCATAAATATGTAAGGATCAAACGAATTTAGTATTTATAAACAAATTTCGACCTGGTAACGTGTTTTCACGACTGGCAAGACATAACGGTAAAAATATATTAAAATATTACAGTATTAGAATTAGATCTTATTGATGCTAAAACGTGATACAAATAATCTAAATTTAAAGTATTTGGACGTAGGCAAATCCGAATGAATGAATTTCAATCAACGAGAAAACGATCACAATGCTGAGAATTCTTTTGAAGCAATTTTCTCGCGCCTTAGAAATTCGATCTTTATTTGGAAAATAACGAGTATCATCAACGTTTCTCAACATCAGTGTAACAATAAAGCCGCAATTCATTTACATTCTGAAAAGAAAGGAGGTTCTATGACCCCGCGTATTACCCTGAATACTGCGACGTCAAAACCTTTTAAAGTTCCTTCAACCTTTAGGACGATTAATCAGCATTATGTCTTGCTATAATCTATTCATGAAATTTTCTTCTCATCGTTTAGGAGGGCAAAGCAATACATTGCTCTGTGAAACTGCTTTGTTCGTTACCTAGCAGCGGAGCGTACGATTCGTTAAGACGAAGTCTCAAGCCTATGTCATCATTGTAATGACGAAAATGGACTAACAGAATTCAAGATCAAGATACACGTTATGCATTGTAAAACATAGTATATCGATAAAGGCACCAAAGTACGTAGTCTATTAATTTTATATATGTATAAAGCATAATTGTACACTCTAGTAGGTATGTTAATGCCCCCTTATATGATAAAAGTGAAAACAAATTTAATAAAAAGGAAGATACAATAAAATTCAGGTAGTTACGGAAAACGAATTTTCATATCAAATTTCAGTTAAAAGACAAATAGTAAAAGCTTGTAACATATTATGCCAATTGCCATGGGATGCTCTAACTATTCATTTCATAGCAGTGCAGAAAATTCTAGATATTTAAATCGATGACTGTATTATTTGTCATGATCATGACACATGACCTGTTTTTGATATGATTAGAATTAATAATAATAATAATAATAAATATTGTTTATTTCTCTCAAAAAGGTACAATGGTATACTTATATTTATAGATACAGTAAAAACAGAAACCTTGTTGAGAGCTGGAGTCTGAGCTAGGTTCGAAACCTGTGTGACAGATCTCCAGTCCTCTCCTCTAAACACTACAAAAGTTAGCTAAGTATCTACACCTATCGAAACAGTGTCACAAAAACAAAAATAAGAGAAATAATTTATAAACCGTAGTTGTGTGTGTGTCTGTCTGTGTAGGTTTGTGAATGTGTGTGACTGTTGCGTGTGAGAGTTGTGTGTGTATGTGTGTATAAGTGTAGTGTGTGAGAATTGTGCGTTGTATGTATGTATATGTGTATTTATGATAGTCGTCTATTTTAATATGGAAATTATATTTTCAGTGCCGTCATAATCTAAGTCACATAGCCATTGAGTTACTGCCTTTTTACACTCATTCTTGGACATAGGGTATAAATTTAGAGTTTTGTTTAGCCTATTGTATACGTAATTTCCCAGGAAGTAGAAACATCTTTGGGCTAGACTAGTTTTGACCGAAATCAAGGGACAAACGTTATGTTTCCGACGAGCGTGATGTAACATCGACGGATCGTATTTGGTGTTTGTATGGGTCGTAAGAATGAGGTTCAGAATAAATAATTTTCGTACCGAGAGTACATTACAGGTTTTGTATAGTTCGGTGGTAGGAAATTGGTACGGGAGTCTCCAACCTACTTTTAGTACCGCTCTTTGGGCGCGCTCTAACTTTAGCAGATGTGTTTTATGTGTTCCTCCCCATGCAGCGATGCAATACTGCGTGACCGATTGGCAAAGAGCTAAATAGGTGAGCTTGAGGACCTGAATGTCGACTATATTATTGAGAGCTTTGAATACAAATATAAGTTTTCGCAATCTTGTGGTAAGTATGTCAATATGTGAGTGAAAAGAAAGAAGATCATCTATTTGTACTCCAAGATATTTAACATAGTTGGTTCGAGACAAAGCAGGGCAACTACACGACGGATGGGCCAGGACATTGCAGGAGTGAGCAACGAGAGAATGGGAAGATGACAAAGGCTTGCCTAGAGTGGTCAATGAAAAGGTAAGATAATGTGTTTTTCCAGTATTGAGGTTGAGCCGATTCCTAGCCAACCAGTTAGTGACTGAGTTAAGACTGGACTGAGCACTCGCGAACGCTGATTCCCAAGTATCACCATAAGATATGAGAGCAGTATCGTCGGCGTACGTAAATATAGTGGTGTTATGTAGCTGAGATTGACAGAGGTCGTTAATATATAATAAGAATAACGTAGGTCCCAAGATACTGCCTTGCGGGACTCCATTTTTAACAGGAAGCTCATCGCTACAGTAATTACCGATCCTAACACACTGCCGTCTGTTGTCAAGATAGGTTTTGAAGAGGGATAGTTGAGTACCTCTGATCCCGACTTTTTCGAGCTTTGCGGAAAGGATAGAGACTGAAACTGTGTCAAACGCCTTAGCAATATCCAAGAAAACACCTATAACTTTTTGTTTGTGGTCAAGCTTAGCTACTATTTCGTTGGTTAGGTCTAGGACTGCGTTACTCGTAGATAATCCAGACCGAAATCCGTATTGTCGTGGGGAGAAAACTTGGGTGTGCTCTAGGAATTTGACGAGCCTGTTGTTCATTAACCTTTCCAGTAGTTTGGAAAGAGTGGGTAAAATAGAGATAGGTCGATAGTTATGCGGCCGGTCTCTATCACCTCCTTTGTGTATAGGGTGAACCACTGCAAGTTTAAAAGCTTCTGGAAATGTACCCGTTCTAAATGAAAGATTACATAAGAATGTAATAGGTGGTATCAGATATTCTTTAAATCTTTTGAGGAACATACCGGATATGTTGTCGCTACCAACTGTACAATCACTTCTCAAGTTCATTATAAGAATCTCAAGTTCAGACTCATCTGTTTCTAATAAGGCAAATGTATGTTGGTTATATGGAAGGATGTCTGACGGTTGCGAACAGAGATTGACAGTGGCTGCATTATCGGCTTGTGATCGTCCAATATCAGCGAAGTATAAGTTAACTTCGTTCACCGAGCGAATTGGGTCGGATGATGAAAGAAGTCCGAGAGGCTGCTCTATGTTTTTGACTGTGTGCGTGATAGATTTTATGGCTTGCCAGACTTTTTTAGTATTACCCTTTGCATTATCTATTTGACGTTTATTATATTTTATTTTAGTAGATTTAAGTAGGTTAGCGCAGTAGTTCCCATACCTTTTAAAAGTTATTATTAAAATCTCGTCATTTGGGTTATTTTTAAGTTTTAGATGTAAGTGATCCCTATTACGCAAGCATTTTAATAGACCAGGGGTCATCCATTCTTTCATAAATCTTTTGCGATTTGGCACAGTCTTCAGAATTGTGTTTGCGGTTATAATCGTATTCAAAGTATTAATAAAATAAGAGGTTGCGTCGTTGACATCAAGAAAACTAAATATAGGGGTGAAGTCAGTATTAATCATTTGTAATTCAATATTTTCGTAATTAATAACTTTGGAAATTTTAAACTTATTTGTCGTGCGATTCGAGTAATGTTTAGAATGAAGAAAAAATAAGACTGTATCGTGATCAGTAATAGATGTATTCGCTACATAACAGAAAGCCGGTAATTTAGTTTTTAATATAAGATGATCTAGACAGGACCGATTCTTTCTAGTGCAAAGTGTGTGGGCCGGCAACATTCCGTGAAAAGCAGCCATATTTAGGTATTCTGCCGAGCGTTGGTCGCTGTTTGTTTCAGCAATATCAATATTGATATCACCGGTTAGCACGATATTATTAAAAGAGGAGTAAGATGAAAGAAGTTCGTTTAGGGAGCTAATGAACATTGACACATTTTGATTAGCAGGCGGGCGATAGATTGCTATCAGTATCGTGTTTTTGTTAATCCTTAAGCATAAACAATTTGCATCCACCAAAAGCGGTTCGGAAGTAGTAATAAGAAGATGGTTGCTAAAATACACTACTACACCTTCATTCTGTGACGAATGCCTTTGAGTCGCTACTGAGGTGTAACCATGTATTGTTGGTATACGGGGCGAGCTTTTTAACCAGCATTCGGTGAGAACAATCAAATCCCACACTACGTCACTTCTATCAAGTAGCGTGATTAAACCATCAAAGTTTCTATTAATGCTTCTGATATTTTGGCAAAGAAGCTTTAACGATCTTCCATGTGAGCGAGATAAATTACGACAATCCTCTATCATACAGATCGAGGAATGAGATGAGGCAATTTGGTCTAAATCCTTATTTATGTCCTGTATACAATTGAATTTTTGCGTCGAATTGGGTAACTATGCAGTTTGAGTGACGTTGATAATTATAGGTAATAGGTACAATAAACACTGTCATCCCAGGAATAAATACAAGTATGGAGTGATAAACTGAAACTATCATCGTATTGTCGAAATAGCAAGTAAGACATCTATGGCATATAGACGGGTGAATATTGTTGTTGCGGCAAGTGATTTGTAACATAATATATTTTAGTGTGACTGTAATTGAGTATGAGTAAGTGAATGTGTACGTGTAACAAATTGAGTAGATGTGTAGAAAAATACTAAAATAATGGTAAAATATGTGGTTATAAATAGAACATGCAAATAGCCTAAGATATGGTATGAAGTAACATAGTCATTGTTGCTTTGACAATAGCGTAAGACACTTTTCTGATTTTATATGAATTGGTTTCTCGCCTGCGCTTTTACGCACCAAAATCTTTCCGTTTGAGTACCAGCATGCGTAGTTGTGGGTCTTAGCAAGTTGACGGGTATTATACGACAGTTTTTTCATAGCCGGTGGTAGGTGTTCGTCTACGTAGAGTGGCTGTTTGTTTCCAACCAAGCCAATGGTATGCGTATTGAGTTTGTCATTGGCAGTACGTTGTTTGTTATACTGCCTCACCTTTGCCAGGAATTCGTTCCTAGTATTAACACAGGTAAATTCAGCCACTACTGGTCTACAAATGCCTGGCTTTCCGGGCAATCTGTATATGTCACGTAGGGCCTGTGACTGAATATCCATCTCGACGATCTTCCCCACACCAGACACAGTGGCCACAAGATCCTCAGTATTTTCTTGCTCCTTTGTAGGCAGATTGCGAATTTCGATGCTTGCTACTCGTGATTGAAAGTGTAAATCCTGCAGCTGGTTCTGTAGATGTACGATATTTGCAGCGTTCTCTTCTTTTTCCTTCTCCAGGATTTTTACCCTATCGACCATGTCGTCGTATTGTTTGCTTATGAATGACATACTACGTTCAATTTCAGCATTTGAACCCTGAATGGCAAGGCACTGTTTCTTAAGCTCCGTGACGTCGTGTACTAATTTGGATAGAGTTGCGTCTTGGTCAGTTCTCCAGGAGGTAAGAAGAAGTTCCTGCTCAGCCTTCCATGTGTTTAGCATGTCAAGCAATTCAGCTTTAAAGTCAACAAGTGGGTTCACAGGCGTATTTGGGGAGTCGGCTAAACGTTGACGTTTGGAACGTGTTGTAATATTAGTATCGCCTAAGTTTTGGATATTTTATTTTATAATTACTTTTTCATAGAAACAGTTTTGTTCGTATATTTCTTCGTCACTGTTGAATTGGCATTGTTAATATTAACATAATTAATTGCGGGGCATAAAAATTTTGAACTAAAGATTATCTTTGATATCAGAATCTTTATTCACGATTAAGGTTCATCCAAGTGATTGATTACACCCTTTACTCCCACGTCTTGTAAAAGTAATTTGTCTAAGATTCCTGAACTATGAACTCGCTTAGATAATCGCTCTGTACTTACACAAAGGATAGGCATTCATTATTGTACGATACTTTGAACCTGAACGTGGCAACACTGTTTCACGCGCCCGAAAGGCTGTAACAGACAGATGTTACATAATGTGCATGGGCGTGTCAAATTGAAGTGTTCAGGGTATTTTGGTTACCTACCCTTATCGGATGTTTGTAACAATGTAAATTAAACATCTTGTGGTAAAGACCGAAGTAAATTACATAAGAACAACTTAGTTTGGGCCAAAAGAGCGGTAAACAGAGAACAACATGGCGTCCTTTCCATTAAGCAAAATCAAATAGTACAAATATCTCTGTATATAGGCGAACTAGCGGTCTATCTGATAATGTGGAATAACCGCAGAGAAGTATAGACTGGTTTAGGCTACGTTAAAGTCAAAGTTATATATATATATATATATATATATATATATATATATATATATATGTATAGTCCTCCTTATCGATTTCGAAAACGGCGACCGAAAGCAATTTAATTTCTTTTAATTTTTACTACTTCTAATTCTTTTAATTTCGAGCATGTGCTCTAATATGGCTCGCAAGCCCAAACTTAGTCTTGAAAGTTCGGTTACAGGAATGGCAGAATAACTGGCCTGCGGCATTATAGACGTAGGAGATTTTAGGTCTATCCTTACGTATTTGGCGTTTTACGTCAAGGTCTTGGAGACGTTTCTCTTCAAAGGATTTTATCTTATTAAAGATGGTAGAGCGCCATGTCAATCTGTGTGAGGCGATTTCCTCCCAGTTTGCAGGGAGGGGTCAGTTATACACAGACAAACACATGAATATGGTCAGCGAAATAATGTATGAAAACGAAAGTAGGTATGTACTTTTAAGAACGTTTTGGTCAACAGCAGTACGTGTATCTCAAACTTTCCCAAAGATATACAGATAGAGTCTGTCTGTAGTTTTCTTTGATAAGAAATGTGAATTCTATGACGGTTTATTTCTGTATTTATCTCTAATATTTGAAATCTATGGTCATGAACCTAAGTCATATATTACACAAACCGATGTAAACTGTAGCAGTGCATTATTTAAGTCTGGCAGCGTGCCTAGTTTTACTAATGGCTCGGCCTATATCAAATGTAATAAATATTGTTATGATATCGACAAAGCCTTCAGGGGCTAACAAGCCTAAAAGCTTCTATGTTTTAAGATTTCATTTTTAATAGACCTTTAAGCTTCAGAAGCATACGTATCACATTTTCGAAATACAACTGTAAATAATAAAATCCCAGCTATGATTGTTAATAATAAAAGCCTAAAAGATTTGGCATGTACATAATGAGAACATTTTTAATCACTGTTAAGTGTACCTAATTACATAAAGAAGCTTACAAGGAATAAAGCGGTAGAGCCGCACTTATAAGCTTTGCTCCGTAAAATATGGGGGAAAAACGAATAGTTGTTTACCCTTTCGCAGTAAAAAAACATCGCACAATAAGAAATGTGTACAAGCACAAGAATTGCCCTTCTACCATCCTTCCCGTGTTACTACAGACGTTAAACCATTAAATTAATTTAACGCTATTAACATCAACTACAAAAACGTTCAAGGCGAAGGAGCGCAGTCATCAAATGTTATGGCAAGCGCTAGTTAAGTGATAATAACTGTATATGTTAACTGGTTCAATTAGTGCTCAGGCTTGGACCAACGTTTGCACAAGGAGAGGTTTGGACAAACATTTGGATAGCATGGACTGCAGCTTTTCTTGAAGCTTCGTCCATTCCTGTGCCTTTTTACAAACTTTACTTACCTACATTATATTTTTCGAAAATTTCGTTAAGTTACATACATACATAGGCTCACGCAGGCAGAGACTACGGAACGCCATTTGCAACGATCCTGACATATCTCTCTTGCTTCATTCACTCCCATCAGATTCCTCATGCATGCTCTTCTGTTCAGGGTACTTCTAACCTGTCCTGTTTTTAGGATGTCTCCAATCTGGTCAGAGAACGTCCGCCTAGGTCTTCCCCTTCGTCCTGTCCCATTCACACTGGCCTTGTATATCTGCTTGGTCAATCTTTCGTCATCCATCCTCTCCACGTGCCCAAACCACCTATGTCGTGAAGTTATGCTAGTTCACCTCACAATAGAAGCTAGGCTAGGTTCTTTGTAGGCATACATTTCACGAAACGAGTCTTCTAAATGATTAATATAATGGTATAAGATACGTCCTTGTCCGTGAAAATAGCTTTTGAGCTCCTAAATAATTCAATCAGTTTTTGGACTAGATTTGTTTATCTTTTATGAATGTGATGTGTAAGCAATCAGATAATGGCAATCAGATAATTTGGGTTTTTGCATTACCAACTATCTTAAATTACCTAAAAAACATGTTCCCAATGTTATCGCAAATAAAATTGGGAAATATCAATAAAACCAAAAAATATTAAAATGTTTGCTGCGGAAGAGCCTTTTATCACAAGGTTATCAAAACAGAATTCCCCACAGCCGGATAAACAATAACTACAGATCACTACAGTAAAAGATGACTAACGGCTGGTCAAAAATAAAACACATTATAAGAACCGGATGCAAAATAAATTATTTTGATACGCTGCGATTAACTGCTATTTTA
Source organism: Euclidia mi (assembly GCA_944739405.2). NCBI lineage: Eukaryota > Metazoa > Arthropoda > Insecta > Lepidoptera > Erebidae > Euclidia > Euclidia mi. The sequence goes on from OX123202.2 coordinate 12,412,293, forward strand.
TTCAGTTAAAAACATGTCAAATAAATGACGACACCATTCCCACCCGCACGCAAAATACACGCCAAGACGTGGAGTTGCGGAAACAGCCCGTGCCATCAAGTATCAAGTAACATGTCAAATAACGGCTGACGCCGCAAATGCTGCAATGTAGTATCATCATAACTTTACTGAAATATTGCCTATTGCTTTGACAACTTTTTAAACAATACTCTATGTACCATTAAGATGATACATATCATTCCATAAAGGCATAGTCATAGGCCTAACATTAAACAAATATTGATTTGATGACGAACTTATCAACCTAATCACGATACAATAGTTTGACCACATTCGTTGGCATGCAACCCACGCTCTAATCTGCCTTCTACGATAACTAGCTGTTGCGTGAATATTGTTAGTTTATACTTCATAATTGATTAAGTGACTCAGAATCGGCGCAAACTTTGATAGCAAAATACGTCTAGTTATGTCTAAACATTAAATAAAAAATACAGCATTTTTTATGGTTTGCTACATTATAAAGCTTTTCTCACTCCAGTTTAAATGCCGGATTAGGCAGCACTCGTCATAATCGTACATGAAAGCTCGTCATACCATTTCTGATCAAAGCCTGGATAAGCTTAGCAAAATTAGGAAATTCGCAAAAAAAATATATTATCATCAACGGGCAAAGTTGGTTGTAAAGTGCCCCTTCCACACATTAGGCCCAAGGTGTTTATTTTGCCAATTAGTCGTTCTACAGTCCACTCCTCAAGGTTCTTGGGGAAGCCTACACAATGTGTGGTTTCATCTCTAGCCGACTTATCGACCGCTCCACTAAGACTGAGTCATTAAACTCTCGTGTTCGCAATGGCTTCTCCCAATCGATATACCTACTTCTTAATTAAGATTAATTAACAAATTTATTTCGGCCTTTACCTCCGTGGAATATTCCCTGCACATTGGGTAATATTCCACAAAAGAACAAAACCATATTAATTTGCGATGGAATTTTCGGTTATGAACGTGAAATAACCACAACCCTGTTTTGAGTCTTTGTTTTCATTCAATGGTAGGAATTGACTGCGAGCGTAAACCGGGTACCTCGTGCGGCAAAAAACAAATAGCTAGACAAACATTTCAATGTAATTCAAAACATGGTAGATACATAAATCACTGACGCCCAATCGCGCAACAATTTTGTGAGTCACAAAAACAATCCGTCCGACTGGGAATCTAGAAGGCTAACCTCAAGTTAACTGCAAAACGTTATCAAATAATGACGTCAATTATTATTAACAGCATTGTTTGTATTTGAGCACAGATCTGTCAACTGGAAATAAATCACTTTGCGATCAACATTCGCTATCGTCCGTCGTGAGTCAGTCAAGCCGAAGGGCCAAGTTCAAATGAGTCAGCAATCAACGTACAAGGGGGACAGCGACAACTTCCTACTTTAACCGCCATAACTTACTTGTTAACTCGATTTAACTACGAAACACGATCCATAATTTCACGACACACCTTGAATAAGTTTTAGTCTGGCTCCTTCTACTTCGCGTGTCGTCACATCGTTCTATCACTGTAGATCAATATTTACCGAGGATTCCCTTGAAATACACAGACCTAAATATGTACTGTATTTTCATAACAGTAGAGTTGAAAATTGTTAGCCGACGCTATCTGTAAGTTGGACACTACCCTCGTCTGCTGCTGATAGCCAAGCTAAAATGACTTCAATTACTTTTTAAACAAGGACAACTTTAGCATGTGGGTAGTGCCGTATGTCAACATGTAAAATTGATTTATGTACGAATTGAACTTGAAGCGGAACTTCCCGCTGACGTGAGTCATGAATCATTTATTTACATGAACATTTGCGCTTCCACAAAGCTTATCGCATTCTCAGTTCGAATGCTGTATCCAATAAAAAGCAAAATACCAAAGTCCAATGACATGTTTTGATACATTCAGCAGTTGGCAGCAGAGTAACCCAATATAAGACACAAGTTACAGGGAAAACCCGTATCCCGTGTTTATCCAATAATACAGGATATGACCTCTACAGTATCGAGGCCTCGTGGTTGTGGGCCATTTGGATACCTAAATACACGACTGTTTTAAATATAACGTTGTTATAGAAGTATTTCCCTATTGTAGTCATAGGTCACAGCCCTGCCACGGAGCCAATGTCAGCGCGCTATTTGAATAATTGTTGTATCCTTAAAAGGGTATGTGTACAGTTAAATTAGGAAGCTGTTAACTACATTTACATTTTGTCTATAATATCTACATTAGAGATAGCTTTTATTGTTTGTAAGTATGACAATTACTCTTCATATCCATAGTTTACTATTATGAAGAGTTTTTATTTTACAGTTAAAGCTATGAGACGAATTGCAATAAAGTATTTTGATATTGCATTTCCATCGACCATAAATGTGTGAATACAAAACGGTAAATTCTGCAAGTTCATCAGCTAACTTATAGCCTTAGATCTCGTGACATAATATTCAGTTATGAATACTAATACAAATTATGAATTTTTTTTATTGGACCCTTGCCACAAGAGATTAAAAGCAGCTCATTACTCATAATTAACATCAAAAGTAGCGCAGTAACACCATTGTTCCAGCATTACCTTTTTTAAGCTTGTACGCAGTGGTCTGACTTAGTGACGTGTTTATACGACCTTCCGTCTCCGTTATCAACGTTTGCTTAAGTAACGCTCCAACGCCTAAACAACCAGCATTACACAAAGATGCCAATCTAGCGTAAACGTTCGATAATTCCTTTATCTCGCATACATTATAACGAAATATTGCACAAAGAATTTGAGATTTTAATCTACTAATACGATTATTAGCGACATTACTGTCTGAAACTGTCTGCCATTGAACACACAAAATGTAATAACAATGAAAGCTACATCCGTGAGGGTAATAAGTTAAAAACAAAGCGCTATGAAATATATTCATAAATAAACAAAAGATAACGAGAAAGAGTCGATACAGGGCCTGCGAACATGGTCAGTCACGTTATCACATTAATATAAATAAACCCATTTATATTTCTGACGTCAGTAAAGAGAACTACAAAAGTCGAACGTTTTTCATGGCCAGCGGTTGAGGCAAGATATCGAGCATCCCGAATTATGCATGATCCATGGCCTAGAGATTTAATCATACTTGGGACGTCCGCGGCTGACAAAACCAATGTATGCAGTAGCAGTATGCACCGGAGTACTTCTGTATGTCAAAACATTTATAAACTCTTAAAAAAGATGACCACAACGCAGGGAGGATGTTTGTTTACCAAATACACTGAACTAACTCGATTAGACTACATACATTTTATTAATGAAATGTTAATGAACTTCCGATTTACTCGCACATGGAAAATTACTCTATACTGCGCAGAACTGCCTTTGTATGTATACGGCTTAGAAGCGATTTTAACTGATAAGGTGTAGAAAATGTTGGGAAACTACATTAAATAGGTAATACATATGTGAATATCAAATACATTGTAAGTTTGCAACGGCACCAAAGTGAGAAATAAAATATTTGCGAAATATTTTTATAATTAGTGGTCAAGCTTACATAATATCTGTGGATATTGCTTTGAGCAACCGTCTAGGGTGGTATTTATTTATGTTGTAACATAACATAACATATCTTCACGCCTTTTATCCCCGAAGGGGTAGGCAGAGGTGTATTACACACCCACACTTCGCCAGATATGTTTCGGTCCCAATGTAATAGGGGGCGAGCCTATTGCCATCTACCGGGCACATATTTAAGCGAGCGATAATTAATATTTTTATTTTAATACACACATAACTTCGAAAAGTCATAGGTGTGTGCCCGGGGTAACTGGGGATCGAACCCGAGACCATCGTCTCGGCAGTCCGTTACCTACACCACTGGGCTATCGCCGCCTTTATGTTGTTTGGCACAATATTAAGGCCTTAGCAGATTCTGATCACTATAAGCATGAATAGCAAAACTACTTTATAGAGTCAGGAGAATTCACAAACACAAGTAACTGCTATGATCATTAAGAATAAGTAAATTGATACAAAGTGAAGACGTCAGAAAACATCATGAGAATATGTCATATACAAACATATACTTATAACACACGAACTGATGCCAAAATATCACACTCTCGCCATTATTATCTATTCGTATCACAACGTTGCATGGGTACAAAATCCAAAATGATAATGATGAATGGTCTGAAGAGTTTTACTTTTATTTCACTCAGCAATTTGAGAACATACTCTCGCAAGCCATGGACTTGCCTTGACGAGCTGGTAATAAGGAAAACCATATTAATTAGTATGTGCTCCACGCACGCATGACGCGAAGTGCGGCCACGAACCTTCGAGCATTTGCAAACGCAACCATGTCCGTCATGCAACCGCTACGCATAAAAATGACACGAAACATTATGGTAAGACCTTCGAGAAGGGACACTTTGAATTTGAATGAATTAACCTATATTGAAAGATCCACAAGACCGAAAGGCTTGGAAGAGTGTAATGGAGACCTTTGCCTAGCAGTGGAACAGCATAGGTTAAAAAATATATACAACTAGAGGACGCCAGCAACTACGCCTGCATTTTTTTTTAATTTACCCGTTTTGGCCGATCGCGTGGGAATTTCGGGAAATCACTTCTTAGTGCACCGCTACGGTCCCCAAGGAACATACATGCCAAATTTCAGCTTCCTACACCCAATAGTTTCGACTGTAGCGTGTCTGTCAGTCAGCCAGTAACGCAAGGATTTTATATATTAAGATTAAGATAGTATCTAGTTGATGACGTATAATGGGACTAGTAAATGGCTTAATCGTTGCGAAGCTGCACTTGTGGACTGTAATTGGTCAATTGGATAGTGCACGATCGATGTACGATGATCTTGATTAGTATCATAAAAAATCTAATAGCTTAATCATTTAAGATACAAAATCACTTGTCCTTACTGAATTATTATCGCGCAGTTGTAAATAAACTACTGGAGCTAGAAACAAAATTTAGCCATAGCATTCGTTTTATTTTATGATGTAGAAAGTAGTTGAAACCCACTGAGGAAGGTCTTTATAAATATATAATCGAATTTATAAGCACTAAGGTGAAATATTGCTAGAAAATCCGCCAATTTTGGATGTAGCACTATCAAAATGCAGACAGCAGCTAAAACTACGGGAAAAGTGACAGCGAAATATAAATAGTACACATAAATCGAGAATTGGTCACTTCTGTAGAAGAAGATTCTTCGTTCTCTAACTAGATCGGAGACATCCTTTAGAACAGGAAAGGTTAGAAGTACCCGAAATAGAAGAGCATGCATGAGGAATTTGATGGGAGTGAATGATGGAAGAGAGCTGGTATGTCAGGATCGTTGCAAATGGCGTTCCGTAGTCTCTGCCTACCCTTCCGGGAAACAGGCGTGAGTCTATGTATGTATGTAGAGGAAGATTGACGTGAAATATTATGTGCATTCCAATTTATGTTTATGAAATATGAAGTTTGACCTATATTTTCAGCTATTTTTACTTCATTACCTCATATTGCACAATATGTAGGTACGATCGACAAAAATGCTTTATGGAGATGGAACTAGAAGATGCAACTTGAAAGTACCTATTGCATGTTATTTATTTTATCTTTGGGCTTTTATACTATTCAGAACATAGACAATGCAAGTCACATGACTTTTCCCACCATAGAAGCTTTGGGGACCACACAATACAGTATAGAATAAGACACTGTATAGATACACATGTCAATGTGTAATTTATGCAAATGCCCATGACTATAAACAATCCTATTGATGAATTAACATCATTATAAAATGCAAACGACTCAACATCCTATCTTAAATCTTAAGCATTGCTACTAAAAACTCACACCAGAAAAAACTACTAAAATGGTAATAAAACTGGCTACTAGCACCGATTTTTCCGTGTGGGCAAGGTCGATTATGATTTTTTAATTTATTGCGTTGAATAAATTAGATTTTTACTGATGTTGATAGCTGGTACAAAACACAAGAACTGAATAGCGTGTGACATGGTACTTAAATTTAATGTCGAAAGGTACTATTGCATATCTAGAATTTTTTGTGACTACATTTTAGACGGCTCAAAGGCTGTTATTAATTTGGTTAATTATTACGTAACATGTGAAATAAAGGTAGGTGTCACTATGTCTATATTTAAGTAATATTTTTATATGTTTTTCATCCTTGACATTGATACCAATATTGGTATATTTAAATAGCTTATTATTTTCCAAGTTACTAATAACTTAAAAGATGACTAAATGTTTGCAACTAATAACATAAATTGCTAGCGATTAAATATTTTCGCGACTATTATATATAAGATTCAAAACAAAGGGTGTTATGAAAACTTAAAACTAGCAGCTGCGTTTAGGTAGCAAATAACTATACAAGTCAATTTAAGTAATAGCCGAGGAGCTATAAATAATGACTTGGCGACTAATAATGTTAGTAGGTAGGTTATGTTAGGTTTTCTTGTGATCCTGTACCCAAAAATAGGAGCCCTGCGAAGGAGGGCTACGTCAACTTGGCTTAAAAGACTGAAGTGTCTTATTTACATATACGAAACACTTCATTTAAGACAAAATCATTTATTTGCCGAATATTAAAATTTGTATTATTTATGATTGTCATTTTCTATTTTTTATTCATCATCAAGTTTCCGCTTAGATACTAATTCAGTTCCAAAAAAAAAATGCTGCTAGATTAAATTAAAACAAAGCTTATTACTGACATATTATTATGCTACATTTTAATTATTACGATACTCCTTATTAGCTGCCAACCCATTATATATGGTACCCACTCTTATTATTTTTGAAACTTGTATTCGCTTTACTTAACATGCCTATTTAAATACCATTATTTTTATTTGTGTTTCGCTGTAGCTATACACTTTTAAGTTAAGCATATACTTACACATCGTAGCCTAATGTTAAGCAAAGATGTATAGGCACAGCAGAAATTATCCAACAATTTCATCTTGTATTTTACTGATATAGGTAAATCCCTAGTAACAGCTACAACCAATATAAATACTACACTATCTACAAATACCTATGCCTCCGTCCAACCAGAACTTTCCACCAAAACACTCGTCAATTAGGAAGTTTTTGGTACAAATTGGATTATGAGCCAGGATTGGCTTACTGGCCGTCACCACGCCCTTCCGTTAACTTAGGTAAGGCCAAGGTTGTACCTACGCGTATAACCGACGTTCATTTACAAGTGTGCGTGGCCGTTAATCATCGCCTGAGATCAACACGAAGTAAATAAATCTGCACATAACTATAAACAAAGAATATGATGCTAAATATAAAATCGTAAGTTGAAAGATAATAAAATAGGTAGAATGTTAAAGAACGATTTTCAACAATCCCTTGGATGTGTAAGGACATTTTCCTTTCCATAATTCGCAGACTATGCATTAAAGATGCACTTTTGTCACACATACTAACTACGGTAGAGCTGGTACAATCAAACAAGTTCGTGGCCGATCAGTTTAAAAAAAATCCTTTGGCTCGCTCATAGTCGAAGCACGCGCACATTAATACAAAACCACTCCCCCATATTACATTTGACTAGGGAACTGGACGCGAGCATGTCTTACTGAGCGATTTTCGCCTTTATGGTGTACTAGCGTCAAGTTTGGCCATTGTACATATCTGCATGCGTCTCTTATCTCATTTTTGAGTTACTGACTGACGGAAAGACAACGCACAGCCGAAACTGCTGGGCGCAAGAAGTTGAAATTTGGCACTTTTTAGGGACCTCAGGGATGCACTAAGAAGTGATTTCTGAAAATTCCCTCAGGGTCGGGCAGAAACGAATAATTTGCGGACGTAGCAACGGAAATCCTCTAGTTCTTATTATTATATGTCGACTGAGGACCAGAGTACCTACACTTAGTATCACCAGACATATTGCCTGACTCAGTACTGATATTGATAAATGCAAATTCTAACAAAAAAACCAATAGCACTTTCTATTACCTATTATAACCACCGTACCGTCGAGTTACTCTTCCGAAAGGCTCAAATAATATTGGACTTTATTAACACTACAGTAGGTTATTTCTACTTTAGCAGTAATTATAGTACGATTAGAATGAGCAATAAAAATTCTACAGTATGCTATGTCACAGAGCCTTCAGATTCTTTTGCAATAATTACATTCAATTATTCAAACCCTGGGATGTTTGTTGGTGTACAGGACAAAACTATTTATGTACAACAACATAAGCATTTAATGTACTACCATATATTCTATTTTATGGTATTTTTAATATGAAATGCTGATTGAACAAACTGATCAAACACTACACATTATTGTTTTGTACAAAATTGCTCATAAACACATCAAAAAACTCAACATTCTTATAATTTCTGTGTTCAAACTATCTAGTCAGATTTCAATATTTATTTAAAAGATACTACAGTAAAAACAATATATGTATAAAGGCCTACACAAATAATACCTATAATATAAGAATAAAACTACATACACACAAGTTCAGTATGAATAGGCAGGCAATGTACTATATTAGGTACTAGATGCTACACCCGCGTTATTTAAGGCTACTGCTCGGCTCGCGTGGCTCATAGCATGGTGTCATATATCCTATAGCCTTCCTCGATAAATGAGCTATCTGACACTGAAAGAATTTTTCAAATCGGATCAGTAGTTCCTGAGATTAGCGCATTCAACCAAACAAACCAACAAACTCTTCAGCTTTATATATTAGTATAAGATGTGGTACATGCATTGAAATACATTGCATCTTACAACACAATAGAAGCTACATTCTAATCAATGGTAATTAAGCCTACTTATAACATAAATAAACCGCATAGCCCAAACAGTTAAGCTTGATTCACTATCAATTGACGCATACCACCAGTTATTGGTACAAATTAATCTTAATTGTACCGTTTGTGTCCCCTATTGACATATATCAACATGTCATATGTCAATTTGTTTAAAGAAGTTATTTAAATAGACATATCTGTTGACAGAATGTTCAAGTATATTACTTTGTTGCATAACTATGATAGAAGTAGGAAACATATTAATTACAGTTTATGTTTCTTACTGCTGCATAGTTTCAACACATCAATAGAAGTGTGTATACCATCTGCCTGTGTAACTAAATGTTATTGAGATTTTAAAAATATGTATAATATTTGTAATGCTGATATAAAATGGATGCTGTCTTGCTAACAAACTGCTCATTAAATGATGCAATAAAAATCACATTGCTTGTCTATTTCTCTTACATTAAACAGAAATTTACATTAGCCATGATAATATGCGTATCAAAAGAAACAAAATTTGTTAGTGTGTTCATAAATTTTAATATTTTGATACATTCTAGTCTTGTGTAGAGACAGACTTTATGGAAGTATCCTTGTAAGCCCTAGCTTAGTTTTAGGCACAATTGCATATGTTCATATATTATTTCACCATTTTATTAAGTAATAATAGGGTCCTTGAATACAGAAACCTATAAAAAAGTATAATTATATATTGCAAATATTTAATAAGATTTTACTTGCAATTAGTTCCACAAACATTTAAAAACATATTAAAAGATAATTATTTCAGATGAGATTTGAGAAATCATAACATTTTCTTCATTAAGTACTGAGCACAAAGACCAACGGGAGCAGATCATGTTAACCTCCTGAGGGCTGACAGGTCATATATGGTACGTCTAAAACATAAAATACTGTGCGATATGTGCTTGCATAGATTAAAATAACTGAACATGAAACGAAACATTATGTCGGCAATTTGAAAATCTAACATTTCCAAAAAAACATTTTTTTTCCTTATTTTTCCTATTTTCAACACTGTATTAGTGTGATGTGCCCACATTTTCAAAACGATATTCGTAAAATACATACCCCAGGACTCAGGAGGTTAAATAAGGTATAATATCAATTTCAATACACAATGCTGATAGGTAATATAAATGAAGTTTCCCTTTATATTACCTTGGAAACTGATAAGCAACTGCATATGGATATTATAATATTTTCAATCTGATGCTCACACTTAAAATAAAATTCTTTTGACTGATATAGTAGATTATACTAATCTGACTTGACAGCATGTTGAGTTGACTTTTTATGGTACTGAGGGCTAATATTTCACAACATTTAGATCACTATGTATGCATTTCTCAGTTTTTGCACTTCAACCGCATTATCGTCCAGATAAAAAGTAAATAGAACAGCAATTGAATTGTTGACACGGGCTTTAACTAATGCAACTTTGTTTTATACTATATCAATATACAATTATAAGATTGCTTAGAGTTGGTCTGTAATCAGTTTTGTGACCACCTGATGATTATTAACAATATAATTATTCTCTTATCAGTCAAAACCTGAGCTTACTTATCTATGTTTGTATGTTATCTAACATTCTCTTATTGTGATTGCTCTTCATAAGTTTGAATGTTGTTTTTTTCTCATACAGATAATATGCCAGTGACATGAAATTCAATTTACAATTCTGTTATCTTGAGTAAATTTACAATGAGGTTAAAATAAACACTTACAGTGTTGTTACAATTAATTGTAAGTAGTATAGTTGTAGAACTAATCAATTAGAATAAAATAATCATAAAGGCTGTTAATTCATATACCAGTTTGCAGTAGCCAAATTCCACAAGTAGTCTAAAGCTCCAAGTTAATATTCATACCTACATGTTTTACAACATTGATAATCTTGTCTATTTTTTTAAACACTGTCTCATTTAATGACATTTCAAATGTATGGAGATACTGACAAAAGAAAAATTTTCACAAAGACAAATTACTGGACAATGTACAATTTATATTTAAATGCCTATAGGTTTGTAATAAATAAGCGTTCCTAAAATAATACCAAGACTTAAAACAAAACAAATGATACTTCAAAGAAACGAATAAATAAGAAAACAGCAAAAATAAATACACATATCCACAATAAAAAACCTCATCAAACCTTGATCAATGATTTGACATGTAGGCTGTGATCAAACGGCGTAAATACCTCGACCCATCTTACATCCGAGCTATGTACAAACAACTAGTATTACAATAGTAGACCAATTAGTGCGGAACAAAGAAATTATAATGAATAAGCACTTACGTATTCCACTAGTTGTAAAATGAGCAGACACTTCAATAAGACAGGTAGAAATCGTTGCGAAAACCTTCGATCACCAGCCATTTTCCTCACTGTATGGTCACGATTTAATTTTACAAGTCAATGTTTTTGTCATATCATAATTTCACAATAAAACTACGGCTTAAAACGATTATTGCACCAAAAATTCACGAAATGTGTTTTTGCGGCGTACTTTACTTGCACACCACATTCGGTGACTGTACATTGAATGAATGAGTGACAGTTTTTGAGCCGACAAAAAATGGGTAACAAAATGGCTGACTGACGTCAAATATATCTCTATGCGTCAAATACGACCAATATAATTGCAAGCCTAAAAAACTAAAGGTCGTCTATAAATGGTATATATAACAAAATCAGAAGAAGTAAAATAAAATAAAGAAAATATATAATAAAACCATATAAAAGATTTTGTTGAACAAAATCTTTTATAAATACATACATACATTTTATTATAATTTTATTAAAGTATCACTGCAAGCCACAGACAAAGCATAATAAAATTATAATACACACACTTACTTCCTTACTTTATGACACACACCCATAATGCGTACAGTCCAAGGAGCAAGTATACATGGAGGGAGCATTTCAAAATGAGTAGAAAACGTATATGCATCTCTTTTCTCTTTAATTACAAAACTGCATATGTTCGAGTATGATAGCCATAGAGCTTTTATACAGCCTTGAATGACATATGCCAAGAAAAATGTTATGTCATGTCGATGTTCGTCCAGCTGGAGTGAAAGCCGTGTCGAAATAAATTGCAATTTTAATTGCTACAAAATATTACAATTGTAGATATGACCACTTCTAAACATTAAAAAATGACCATATTTTGTAATGCCGTCGGATGTAAAAGCCAAATGGGACTATTGACCGAAAATGGTCAAAAAATATCTTACCACCGGTAAGTCATAATAAGTAAAATTGTAGATATCTGCCGTAATAATTCTACAATGATATTTGTAAAGCTTATACTTAAAGATAAAGATAATGACCACCGTTGACACATATTTTTATTCCAATAGTCACAATGAAATAAATATAATAGAAATATTTCGATAAAAAATATGAGGATAGTGTTGTAATACAATTGTCAGTTAGAAAACCAGTTTCTGAAAGATTATAATTTGAATGATTGGTTATTCATTGTAGATTTCCAAAGAATGAAGATTTGAAACAAAATTGGGTCCGAAATATGAGAAAGGGAGAATGGCAACAGTCTAATTCTTCTAAACTTTGTTCGCTTGATTTTGTGTCTGCTTGTTATCAAGAAGGATTTCAAAGAAAAGTTTGGCATTCTTATGCTGTGCCTACTATTTTTACTAACCAGATATCTAATACTGAGGTTTGTACTTCTACTTTATTATTATTAACTTATATTTTTATCAATCAATATATAACAACATTGCAACTGTTAAAATATGCTATAGTAATCATATATACATTTAAGTAGGTATATCATAAACAGATTTGTGTTGTATATTTCATAAATGTCCAAAATAACGAAACCTTATTTTTAGAAGCGATAATAAAGCTTCAAGAGTGAACATGGCTTGCACTTCTGGAACTCAGGATGAAAATATTGTTCGTAAATGTTAACTTTTTTCGCCCATGTACATCCCATTTTGGTAATACTTATAGTATCAGACCTGCCGGGCAGTTATCGTGTGCATTACTTTGTGGTATAAATAAATGAGTTTGACTATTTAGACTTTTTTTTCAATTACTTTCCTAAATACTGTAAAAAGAGAGGTAATAATAAGATATGATCAATCATATCTTATTATTACCTCTCTTTTTACAGTATTTGTTTCTTTGTAGGCACCTAAGTACTATACTCTAAATAAAAGCTCGTAAAATAATATACTACTGGTATATTACTTAATCAAATGCTTATCTTTGTAACGTATAGGAGACCTTCCTGCTGTCGATGGTCGCTCAGGAGTCGCAGTTGATGTACTTAGCTTTTCACTCGTGGCGACGTCGTCGAATGCAGCCCAAAAAGGAAAGGGCGCAGCCAACGCGTCCGCTTTTAAAGAAACTCGCGGTGCGGTGGGGGGCAGAGATGCAAGCGGCCCTGACGTGGTGTCATCTCGACGTCACAGCGACGTCACATCTTGTCTCTACATACCGAATTATATACCAATACCAATAAAAGATTAATGCATGAGTACATCACTATTGACAGTCATTTCTTCTTTTGAAAAAATTGCGACATGAGTATTTCAAGAGGTAATAAATACAATACATTTGTCTCGGTTACACATATAAAATTTTATACAAGTAAAAAGAAATAACGATAGGTTTCTTGTTTATGCTTAAAGCTATCACTCCATGTATACTTGCTCCTTGGTACAGTCCGTTCATAGTTATTTTACCTCTAGCTGTTAGATTGGCCATCCTGGGTGTTGTGTTGCTATATTTGGTATATAATACTCCCATTTTAAATATACATTATTGCTTAAAAATGTACTTATTTTTTTATTGCCTAAGCGATCATATTAAATATTTGGAAATAAAGTTTGTAACAAAACCTCTTGATATTGGCATGGCTATATGCATGTACATTTATTTTCTTACGAAATAACTAATTTCCTATGAAGATACCTAAGTAGTTAGAATAAAAATGTTGTCTATTTAATATATAAAGGTAAACGAAATGAAATGAAATGAAATACTTCTTTATTTCGTATAAACTTTGCAAGTACTTACGAAACGTCATTAAAAAAAAGCATTTTATACAATTATTTTTGTGTGTCGAATTAGAACAGCTCAATCCCAAGCGTTTTGGTCGTCTTTATATTCAGATATTTTATAGTATGCTTTTGAACATAATTTCGCTTTAACAAAAATTTTGTACTTATTTATAGATAAGTTTCTTAAATTATAAGGGAACTTGTTATAAAAGCGTATACATTGCCCCATAAAACAGCTACTTATTTTGTGGAGACGAGTGCTATGAACTACCAGATTATTCTTGTGTCTTGTATTTACAGAATGTATATCACATTTTTTACTAAATTTGTCAATATTTTTATGTACATATAACAGATTTCTATAAATATATTGTGATACAACAGTTAGAATGTTTATTTCTTTGAATTTTTCTCTTAGAGTAACTCTTGGAAAACGCATCATAATTACGCCAACGTGAGGTTCTAATTATCAAATACAAAAACTGTAAATTTAATTTTCATATTTATTTTGAATAAGAATGATGTGGATGAAACAGGCGTGAGTCATAAGAATGATCCATGTGGACTGCCAATGTTATGCTGATTCGTAACTGCTGTCATATTCTATATCAGACTCAGAATTTAATTCTTTTATGAACCTGTCCATTTCAGCATCCGTAGACCCATCTGTTTCACGAAGCTTGTCTTCAATGTGGTGCTCATGTTTGCATTGTTTTTGTCAGTCTTCTGCAGTGATAGATTGAAAAGCTTCTTCAGCTAAATTCACAATGTTGGTTGCCTCTTGTCCTAAATTTTTGCTTGTGACTCGCCTTTTAATGAGACTCCACATAAGTTCAATTGCGTTTAGCTCAATGCCAATGTTATGATGATGTGGATGAAACAGGCGTGAGTCTATAAGAATGATCCATGTGGACTGCCAATGTTATGATGATTCGTAACTGCTGTCATATTCTGTTTCAGACTCAGAATTTAATTCTTTTATGAACCTGTCCATTTCAGCATCCGTAGACCCATCTGTTTCACGAAGCTTGTCTTCAATGTGGCGCCCATGTTTGCATTGTTTTTGTCAGTCTTCTGCAGTGATAGATTGAAAAGCTTCTTCAGCTAAATTCACAATGTTGGTTGCCTCTTGTCCTAAATTTTTGCTTGTAACTCGCCTTTTAATGAGACTCCACATAAGTTCAAATGCGTTTAGCTCGCAGTGGTATGGCGGTAATCTAACCACTTTGCGGCCATGAGCTTCAAGCATTTGAATTTTTGAAGCATTTCCACTAATATTGGGTAAAATTTTATGCACGGGTAACCCTATTTTACATTCCTGTCATCACAGAGTACAATTCCAACATAAAGAAAATAAACACCGACATCTGTCAGAGGTAAAATAACTGTGAACGGACTGTAGGTCTAGGGCGTAGGTATTCTATTTTCGGACTCTTGAGTCCAGTCATCATCAAAGACTGTCATCATCATCATGTCAGCCTAGAGGCGTCCACTCAGAGAGGTTGGACTAGGTTTTAATAAGGTTATATTTCTTTGCGTCCACTGCTAGATATAGACCTCCAAGGTTCTCCACACAGTCCTTGCCGCATATTACTTGAATGTGTTGCAAGTTCAATAGTCCTGACCATGTCCTGATTAACCTTGAAAAAGCCATCTAGCGACTTGAAATTAAAACTACTATTAGCATTATGTATTAGCGATGCAAAGATTATCCACGCGCCTCTAGCGGCGAAATTAGAAGTTGTCTAAGACCTCTAAGACCGACACTTTTGACAGGTTTCAATGCAACTTTCTTGCTTCGAGGTTATGGTGGTAACCAAGAAGATTTAACCTATTCAAAGTTCTTGGTGGTAACCGTGGTAACCAAAGAGTAAAGTATTATTTTTTATAGACTCACGCCTGTGTCCCCGAAGGGGTAGGCAGAGGTGTAATATTACACCCACATTTCGCCATGAATTTTTAGGTCCCACGTAATAGGGGGCGAGCCTATTACCGTACCGGGCACATTACCAGACTCCGTGCTGCTACTGAGAATTTCCTAACGGAAAAACCCAATAACACTTTGCCCGACCCAGGAATCGAACCCGAGACCTCCCAATCCCACGCGCACATTTATGCCGCGAGACCAACGAGGCAGTCAAGAGACTAAAGTAACTATTTATGAAGTGGTAACTCACCAAGAACTCACAGAAGAATAATAATATTCTTCTGTGTGGTAACTGTATTGAGAGCTGTCAAAAGTAGTAGTAATCTGTGTAAGTGGCGATCCTAGACAATTTTCAATATTTTGCCGCTAGAGTCGCTAGTTAGAATTTTAGCATCGCCAATAAGCAAAAAGAAAACTGAGAACCCGGCCCGAAAGTAATATAGACTCAGACTCACGCCTGTATCCCCGAAGGGGTAGGCAGAGGTGTAATATTACACCCACATTTCACCTTAGTTAGTACCATAGAGATATTAAGAATAGAGTGGCAGAGTGGGGCCTATTCGTGTCCGCCGGTGGGAGAGAGCACGCAACATTAAAGGCCATAGAGATATTAGAATAGAGTGGCAGAACAGTACCTAACTCAATACTCTGTCGTGTCCGTCGGTGCGAGAGAGAACGCAACATTAAAGGCCCCCTGCATCTCTCTCTAACAATACATGCACAACATTAACATTACGCAGTGGCGTGCTACCTGTAACTATTATTTATATCAGTTTATCAGTAATCAATAGTTTTATCAATCAATAGTTTTATAAAAACTATTGATTTTTATAAAAATATCAATAGTTTTATAAAAATCAATAGTTTTAGAGTGGCAGAACTACTGTTCTGCCCATAGAGATATTAGAATAGAGTGGCAGAGTGGGGCCAATTCGTGTCCGCCGGTGGGAGAGAGAGAGCGAACATTTAAAGGCCCCCTGCATCTCTCTCTAAACAGTACATGCACAACATCAACATTACGCAATGGCGTGCTACCTGTAACTATTATTTATATCAGTTTATTAGTAATCAATAGTTTAAAAGTTGTTTTTAATGATACACGAAGATAGTTTGAAGTGACAAAAAAGTTTATATATTTTTAAACTATTGATTACTGATAAACTGATATAAATAATAGTTACAGGTAGCACGCCATTGCGCAATGTTGATGTTGTGCATGTACTGTTAGAGAGAGAGATGCAGGGGGCCTTTAACCTATTGCGTTCTCTCTCCCACCGGCGGACACGACACAGTATAGAGTTAGGTACTATTCTGCCACTCTATCCTTTATATCTCTATGGTTCTGCCACTCTATTCTAATATCTCTATGGACACGACACAGTATTGAGTTAAGGTGAACGCAGACTTGGCCGCACCGCACGCGCCGCAGTATTCGCATTCGAATTCTTAGTATGAAGTTCTATGCAACCTAGCATACCCACCCGCGTCGCAGTCGCCGCAGTCCCTGAAACGACCGAACTCCCCAAGCCGCAGCTGATGACGTCACCAACGCCGACCCGCACGCAGCGGACGCTGCGGCTAGCGCGGATGACACCCACTGAATGAAAGAAATCAAGTGCGATGCGTGCGGCGACGGGAACGACTGCTGTGACTGCGGTGCGGATAGATGTGCGAGGCCATTAACAAAAAGAGATGACTGTGGGGACTGCGGAGACTGCGGTGCGGCCAAGTCTGCGTTCACCTTTAGGAGTACCTAATACCTAACTCAATACCATAGATTATACACATATACTGGTACTCAATACTGTGTCGTGTCCATAGAGATATAAAGGATAGAGTGGCAGGTGGCAGAACCAAGGAGCAAGTATACAAGAACAGTAGTTCTGCCACTCTATCCTTTATATCTCTATGGTTAGTACCCTATTTTGTATAGCTCTGCTAAAGACTTTTAATTTAAGTATGGTCATCTGTGGACAAATGTCAGTGTCACAGATGTCACTGTCTTTCACCTGTATTTATTTATTTATTTATTTATTTATTTATTTATTTTAATTAAATTAACAAAGTAACATTACAGAATGACTTCCAAACCGTTACAGTGCATACTTAAAAGATACGTAAACAATATTAATATCTTAACAAAATTTATAAACACAACTAAAACATAAACACTAACGGTAAACAATATTTATGACTAAACAGAATAATAATATCTAATACATAGGATCTAAATACTAAAAAATATTCTGGCCTTCTTCACAAATGTTCTCAAATTATCAAAAAATACATCAGCGTCGTGAACTTGACTCATGAAGTCATTATATAAATTTATGGCTCTAACAGTTGGGGTACTGCTTACATAGCTGCAGCTCCATTCGGTAGGACACGAAAATAGGTGATGTCTTCGCCTTCCTACGCCACGTGTGTAATTTTGAGGAACATAGAGTTGCATGCATTCTAGCACTGCAGGATTATCTACCCTACCGCGCAATAACAGATAGTAATGTAGTATAAGCATTACCCTGCGTCTCAACAGCAGCGTGTCAAATCCCACCATTCCAGACACAAACAGGGATGGGTACATGTATGGATAATACCCAAACTTTCTTTTATAGAGGTACCGCGCACACTTCTTTTGGATTTTTTCTATCATAAGTGCATGCTTTTTATCATGTGGGTCCCATATTATAGCATTGTATTCTAGTTTGCTACGTACATAAGCGTTATATAATAAGACTATTACATTCGTACTGTGAAATTGTGACGATGTCCTAAGTATAAACCCTAGAGCTCTACATGCACTTTTACATGTAGTTGAAATGTGTTCACGAAAATCAAGTTTGGAGTCGAAAATCAATCCCAGGTCTCGGATGGTATTTACTCGCTCTAGTTGAGAATTTCCTAAACAGTACTGTTCTATGATAGGATTTCGAGACCTAGTGAATGATATGACCTTACACTTGTCCACATTAAGATCTAACCTATTTTCTTTACTCCAGAGATTGACTGCGTTTATGTCGCGTTGTAAGTTTTCACAGTCAGCTGCACTATTTATGGGAAGATATATCTTTAGGTCATCCGCGAACATAAGGCACTTAGCTGTATTCAGCACCTTTGGGAGGTCATTTATCATTAAAATAAATTGAGTAGGTCCTAAAGTACTGCCTTGGCTTACTCCCGATCTGGTGTAGTACTGATTTGATCGGTATCCCATAAGCTGTACATACTGTCTCCTGTCTCTTAGATAACTGGCCATGAGTTTCAGTAGTCTTGGACTAAGGCCTAAAGATGAGAACTTCGCTAATAATACGTCATTATCCACAACATCAAATGCCTTCCGATAATCTAAGTAAACAGCATCAACTTGACGACCGGTTCTCATCTGGTTCTTTACACTATCTATGAATGTTATGTGGTTAGTCAAGGTAGAACGATTCAATCGAAAACCATGCTGGGTATCATCTAAATGACACTTAACCTGTTCAATAATTTTGCGATTTAAAATACTTTCGAATACTTTACTAAATACTGATAATATGGCTATCGGTCTGAAATTTGTTACTTGTAGTGATGTATTACTTTTAGGTACTGGAGTGACTCTCGAAACCTTCCACCTAGAGGGATATACTCCCTGCTGTATGCATAAGTTGTATACATATAAAAGAGCGTCTTCTAATACACATGCGCAGTCCTTAAGAATAAATGCTGGTACAGCATCCGGCCCACTCGCAGAAGAGGTTTTGAGACGCTGGATAGCTTTCCGCAAATCACTTAAGCTAATGCTGTCTATGCTGACTCCTGGCACGTGTCCTTGATCATTCGCAGCACGCTCTGCTTTGATAGGATTTAATTCAGGCGATTTTTTTTGAAACACAGAACTAAAATACTCACCAAATGCGTCAGCTGTATTTATTTTATTTATTTACATATATTCGTAAATAGTTGAAACAGTTTATACACAAAATAAGATTTTGCTTAATGAATGAAATAAACGCTGCCAAAAAGAATCGATGGTAACATTTTTGTACTGTACTAAATACGGCTAACGTTTTGCTATAATGGCAAATTAGTTAATTATTCAAGGGAAAACGATTTGTATCATGGATGGAAACAAACGGCAAAGAGGAGTTTATGTGACTGCAAGACAAAAGAAAAAGCTCCTAGAATTTATTACAAAGCACCCAGAGTTAATTACATGTAAAGTTACTCAGGAGTTCAATTATAGGGATAGTCAGAAATTGTGGATGACCATTGCTAATGAATGTAATTCCATACCGGGCGCAAGGAAAACTTGGAGGCAGTGGAGAAAAGTACTGATCTCATCTTTATACATTTTATAAAATAGTATAACAAACCTAAAAATATGCTAGTATTTGTACCTCAGTTATATGAGTAAATTTGTTTCAGACATGGCAAGATCTGAAGTCAAAAACTAAAAAACGTCATGCCGAACGTAATGGTGAACTTTCTTCGTCACTAGTAGTGCTGACACAGGCTGAACAAGAAGCGCTTGGTCTAAAAGACATGCCATCAACATTAAACTACCAGGAAAGCACTGAGTTTGTTGCCTCTGAATCCATTGAACATGACAATGCTCAAGAGAGCTTCAACAATGAAGAAGAATCTAATGCTTCATACAGTGATCCACCAGATTCACCGCCTGAGGAAAAAGTCTTCAAATATCCGATTAGAGACAATAATATGACACGCCATAAAAACAGTGAGGACAGTAAACATTCAAATAATTGTGTTTTTAGCTGTAATATACTAGCAAAGCAGGAACAACGAAAGATAGAAATAAAAGAAGACTATTTAAATTTTAAGAAAGATTACTTAAGACAAAAATTGAAACTGTTGAAAGAACAGACTGAAGCTTTAAAAAGTATTGCTAAAGAACTTTGTAATAAATAGTAGTTTTAAATTATTCAATTTCATTATAAATAGTGTTAAGAAAATAACATCAAACATGTGGTTACTAGTTCCTGGTTAAACGAGTTACTGCCATCTTATACTAATATATAAAGCTAGAGAGTTTGTTTGTTTGTTCGGTTGAACACGCTAATCTCAGGAACGACTGGTCCGATTTGAAACATTATTTCAGTGTTAGATAGCCCATTTATCGAGGAAGGCTATATAACATCATGCTATGAGCGACGGGAGAAGAGCAGTAGCCTTAAATAATGCGGGTGTAACTGCGGGCATTGTCTAGTTATATATAAAATTTGTGATTAATTGGTTTAAGTGATCATTATTGAATAGGTACCTACTTGACATTCAATTGTATGACATACTTTAAAATATATTTTGTATATTATTGTGCTGATACATTTCAGCATTCCCTGTAATGAGCATTCTTAGGAATATTACAAACATAAACAAACAAATGTGCATACAGCAGGATACTGCAAGTCAGGTATCTTCCTGAAACCCATACCATTCCTATATCCCTTATCCTTTTAGAGGAGTTCGGTATTGTCAACCTTTTTCTATTGCAATAGTTGGGGTGGTCAATCCGAGGGTGCGTGGTGGGTTCCTCTTTCCTTCCATTAGGTTACAATGGAGTTCCACCAAGTAACGCCTATTCTGGCGAGCATTCCAGCAAATTGACCATAAATTTGCTTTGAGGTTTTTCCTGATTATGTCATTTGCTAGAAAGATCATGAAAATGTTCATAGCAATGTTTGGTTCTGTTTGTTGTTAAGTTTGACAAAACAAAAAACAGCAAATGCTTGCTGTTCTTTTACAAATGAATGTTCAGATGTATTAGCACCATTAAGATGCCAGTATTAATACATTTTATATTTGTTCAAGTCTTATGTTTAAAAGTCATCTAGTTGAAGCTTTTTAACTTTGGTAATAAAGTTGATATTTATAACAGTGTCCAATGGCAGTGTATGCAGTTGACTTTCAATCAGTACATTCTATATACGAATCTCTTAAATCAAGTCAATCAATATACGGTTTCAATTATCTAATAGATTCCAAAAAAACGACTGTGCAACTAATAAAAATATTTATTGAAATGAATATTAACTATTTTATTTCTGTCACCTTTATTCTTATAAAGATTTCTGGAGACTGGTGGCAGCCCTAGCTGGACCGGATATTTCAATACACACATAATTTAATCGTTAGTGTAGCTATGCTATATATGATTTGCGGTGTGAACAAAGGTGATGAAACGATGCTAGTGTGCTAGCCATGGACCATTAACAAAGTGCTCCGTGGTGCCAGCCTAGCTCCCTCCCCAGGTGCCTGGTGGTGTGGCTATTGCTATACAATACAAGTTGGTTTTGTTCTCGAACTGTAAACTGATATTTTAATATATACATATCTATTACAATCCCTATCTATTCGTTCAAATAATTGATTTGTCTCTTTCTACAACATGTTCAATTATTTTGTAAAGGCATCATACATCGTATGAGTCAATACATATATTATATAACTACTAGATAAACCCGTGGTTATACCTGCGTTATTTAAGGCTACTGCTCTGCTCCGATGGCTCATAGCGTGATGTTATGTAGCCTATATCCTTTCTCGATAAATGGTCTATCTAACACTGAAAGAATTTTCAAATCAGTCCAGTAGTTCCTGAGATTAGCGCGTTCAAGCAAACAAACAAACTCTTCAGCTTTAAATAGGTACTAGAGGATGCCTGCAGCTACGCCTGCACATTGCTTTTTGGGGTTCCGTACCTAAAAGGTAAAAAACGGGATCCTATTACTAAGCCTCCGCTGTCTGTCTGTCTGTCACCAGGCTGTATCTCATAAACTGATAGCTAGAAAGCTGAAATTTACACAAATTATGTATTTCGGTTGCCGCGATAACAACAAATACTAAAAATGAAAAAATTAAGGGGGGGCCCTATACAGAAAACGTGTCTTTTATCGTATTTTTGCTGAAAATTACTAATTGTAACAGGTAACTAGACGCTTTAAATTTTTAAAGAATATGTAGTTGTATATTACCTTTTAAAATAGATATTTAAATAAAAAAGTAAATAATAAAGGGGGGCTCCCATCAAGAAACGTAATTTTGAAGCAATTTGGTACTTACCTACTGAATCTTAATAAACAGGTAGGAACTTAAAAAGTATTTAAGTACACATACAACAAACGTGATTTTCTTTTATACTAGTCGACCAAGCCAACTAGACGAATGTCAACGTGACAAAATTCAACATACCTAATTCAATAATTATAATTCAGAAATTCCTAGTACCGATTGCAGGCGCATTGTACGTTCACACGCCGCGTTCGCACGTAACGATAAATAATTTCTGGATTATAATTGTTGAATTATGTTGAATTTTGTCACGTTGACATTCGTCTAGTTGGCTTGGTCGACTAGTAGATGATGGTACGGAACCCTTCGTGCGCGTGTCCGACTCACACTTGC
This sequence comes from Euclidia mi, assembly GCA_944739405.2. Classification (NCBI taxonomy): domain Eukaryota; kingdom Metazoa; phylum Arthropoda; class Insecta; order Lepidoptera; family Erebidae; genus Euclidia; species Euclidia mi. Next base: position 12,435,557 of record OX123202.2, read on the forward strand.
CCAATTTTTAATTAAGCTGTTTTTGCCCGATCCCGTGAGAATTTATGGAAATCCCTTCTTAGTGCACCCACCCTTACGGTCTCCAAGGAACATACATGATTTTATATAATAATAATATACAGATTAGTATTAGATAGTCAATATCATTCCATTGTGAAATTTTATATTCTATGCTCAAATTATTAGAACTAAAGGCAAATGGAGCGCACGGAATAAGCGCCTAAGTAGTCTGTGGCAGGTGGCAGCCATTATAGGAAATACAAATTAAAAAACGAATACAAATTTGGCTCAGTGCGCTACGAAGCATCGTACAGTTCACGCGCCACGATCAATTCAGCTTTTAAATTCTTAAAATGCCGTCTTGCGTTTTTAAACATTGTAAAAGTTGTTCCCAAAAGCAAAACCAGGAAAATGGAATATCTTTTCACAGGTAACTATTGATTATTTGACTCTTTCATCATTTCATTTCGATAAAATTCGTACCTACTAGTCGACCAAGCCAACTAGACGAATGTCAACGTGACAAAATTCAACATAATTCAACAATTATAATCCAGAAATTATTTATCGTAACGTGCGAACGCGGCGTGTGAACGTACAATGCGCCTGCAATCGGTACTAGGAATTTCTGGATTATAATTATTGAATTATGTTGAATTTTGTCACGTTGACATTAGTCTAGTAATCTAGTTGGCTTGGTCGACTAGTATAATATTATTATTTGTGCAAGAATTATGTAAGTGTTGCCAGTTTTCGTCGACGCCGTTCTGCCTGAATTGGGGAAAATCATATATGACAATGGCGAAAATGCACTTGTCAATTGATAATGTAATAATTATTGTCATGTAAATGAAAAATACATGAACGTATTATAAAAGTTATTTGTAGATATATCTTCTTTCTTATAAATATTGTAATAGTACTTACATACCTACATTGTTTTGAGTTCGATCCCCAAACGATCCAAATATTCGTGTACATTAAGTACAAAAACAGAAATAATTGATTGCAGCCATTATTTACTTCTAATTGAGTTTTTTTTGCTATACTTAAATCATAATATTCATAATTTCTTGAGTGCATGACAAAATTTCGCCTGTTTATGAATACCTTTACGTGGGCGAGTGATTTGTTCTCTAATCACTTGTATAGTATAGTCGCTCGGCTATCATTAATGTTCACTGTCTCCGATGCATGAATATTATACGAAATAAAATCTATTACAGTTCCAACCTAGGTGTAGAGGTGTCCTATTTCTAGAGATCTGTTAAAAAAATATATGCCTTAGTTAATCTTTTTCTTTAAAATGGTCCTTTCAAGCTACGTTTTTATATACTTTATTAACACATACAATATAGGTAATAGCAAATTGTATTATTTGCAGATTTCCCACAGATCTAATTGTACGCGACGAATGGATTTCTATTATCCGCCAAAGTAGGCACGATAATGACTGGCTCCCATCAAAATTTTGCGTTGTATGCTCATTGCATTTTAAAGAAGAAGATGTGTATTTTACTAATAAAGGTCGACGGCTGATTAAAAAGAAATCTAAACCGACACTTAATTTATACGCATTACCACAGTCACCGGAATCGTCATCATCAATAATTACTGAAGCCTGGCAATACCCAGTTGCTATAATAGAGGACCAACCTGATACTTCAAATTTAGTGAATACTAATCAACTACCAGAAGACCCTATTAAATGTGATTCTTCGGATCTGGATTCTATTTTCGACACACCCAAAGAAAGGCAACTGAGGAAAGACTTAAGAAAACATAAGTCACTCCGAGACGTTACCAAACGAAAGTTAAAAACATTACAAGAAAAAGTTCGGCGACTAAAAAAGAGGAATTCTTCGCTAAAAAATATTTTAGAAGATGTGTACTTTACTAATAAAAAAGGTCAACGGTTGATTAAAAAGAAATCTAAACCGACACTGAATTTATACGCATTACAACAGCCACCGGAATCGTCATCATCAGTAATTACTGAAGCCTGGCAATACCCAGTTGCTAGAGAGGACCAATCTGGTACTTCAAATTTATTGAATACTAATCAACTACCAGGAGACCCTATGCAATGTGATTCTTCAGATCGGGATTCTATTTACGACACACCCAAAAAAAGCCAACTGAAAAAAGACTTAAGAAAACATAAGTTACTTCGAGACGTTACCAAACGAAAGTCAAAAACATTACAAGAAAAAGTTCGGCGACTAAGAAAGAGGAATTCTTCGCTAAAAAATATTTTAAAAGACTTAAAAAATAAGAATCTTATAAACTATGATACTTATAACCTATTGAGCGAGAATATTGTAGCAACTAAGCTTTTTCATAGCTTATACGCACGAAGAAGCGGTAAAAAGAAGCTTAAATACTCCCCTGCAATTAGAAAATTTTGCTTATCACTAAATTTTTATTCTCCGAAGGGCTATGAGTATGCCAGAGAGACCTTCAATAGTTGCTTGCCTCATCCGAAAACCTTGTCAAAATGGTACACTCACATTAAAAGTGACCCTGGTTTCACTCAAGAATCTTTTACAGCGTTACAAAAAATAGCTGAAATTACACCATATAAACTCATTTGTGCACTTATGTTCGATGAAATGGCAGTGCGCCAGCAAAAACTATGGGACGGTAAGCGATACATAGGAGTGGTCGACATGGGCGATGAAATAACAGAGTCTACAACTTTGGCATCTCAAGCTTTCGTTTTTATGTTAGTTGGAGTCAACAAACATTTCAAGATACCTTTAGGGTACTTTTTGACGAGCAATTTAACCGGGGAGCAAAAATCAAACTTAGTAAAACTTTGTCTCATCAAATGTCATGAAGCTGGAGTGAAAGTTGTATCACTGACGTTCGATGGGCATGCTACGAATTTCAGTGCTATGGGTTTGCTTGGTTGCAATATAACTGATGCTGCGAATATGACAACAAGTTTTAAACACCCATCAGATTCCAGCGAAGTAGCTTGCTTTTTAGATCCAAGTCACGTTATAAAATTGCTTCGCAATCAACTAGAAGCAAAAAAGGAATTTCTGGATAGCAATGAGGAAATAGTTAATTGGGGCTACTTAGCAAAACTTCATAAATTGCAAGATGACGAAGGCCTACACTTAGCAAATAAACTTTCAAAAAGACAAATTTCATTTGGAAACCAAATTATGAAGATCAAGCTTGCCACCCAAACGCTAAGTAGAAGCGTTGCGAAAGCTCTGCACTTTTGTAGAACTGATTTAAGGCTCCCAGATTTTGAACAATCTCAGCCAACGGAAGAGTTTGTGCAATTAATGAATGACATGTTCGACATTTTTAACACACGAGCTATGGTACATTTATATTATAGAAAACCCATACACAAAGGCAACAAAATGGAAATTTATGCACTTCTAAACCGACTTCAAGACTACTTTCAAAATTTGAAAATAAAATGTGTTACCAAGCGAAAAGCTGTAAAAGATGGAAAACCTATTTACATTGCAACACGAGTTTATAAAAAAGTGGTAGAAACAAGGTGTAAACCAGGTTTTCTGGGAGCCTTAATTAATATATCAAGTTTAAAGTCACTTTATGAGCGTCTCATAGAAAATGAACGGTGTTTAGTCTATCTACCTACATACAAATTTAGCCAGGATCACCTTGAAATTTTTTTTAGTTGCGTCAGGATGCATGGAGGTCATAATGACTACCCCAATGTAAAACAGTTTAAGGCTATATATCGAAAATTACTGACACATTTGGAAATAAAAAGTTTGGACACCAGTAACTGCGCTGCACTGGAAAATATTTCCATACTAACGTGTAGTTCTGCTACTCAAGTTATTAACTCGACCATCCCTTCATACCGTCACGAAGATACCGAAGGCACTGAAAATGAATCCGTTTCCCGTTCTTTAGGCTTTTTAAAGGATTTACCCGCGGGTCTCAACGATCTAGTACATTATTTGGATGTGCCTATTTTCAACGAAATGAGGAAATTCATCGTGGGATATATTGCTGGATGTATAGTTCGACTGGTCCGTAAAACCATAAAATGCGAACCATGTTTAGCGTCCTTGGTGTCTGCAGAAAGAAAAGACTTTCATAAATTGATCGGCTTGAGAGATAAGGGAGGTTTGATTTTCCCTTCTGTAGACACATATGAAGTTTGTGCAGCAGCCGAAGCTGTTATTAGAAAAATAATAAAAGAAAATGTTTTAATAAGAACAGAAAATGAAAGCAAATACATCACTGTAAAGGTTTTAAAAAGTTTTATTGGTAAAGAAACCATTTTTAAAAATATAGAAGATGAGCATCAATGTTATGGCGCTGATCACAAAATAAATTTGATAAGAATGTTGATAGAAAAGTATCTAATGATACGACTCCACTATATTGCAAAAGTAGAAACTCTTGTTCGATGCTCTGACGATAACGATACTAAAAGACAATATTATAAGAAATTAGTGCAAAATAAAGTTTATTGAGGTTTTTTGTCGATTTTTGTAATGCTGTGACAATAACTGTTTTGAATATTAAAATATTATATATTTTAAAGTTTTGTTTCTGTTTGCTTTTTAACCGTATATAATATAAATATTGAGATATATACAATAGAGAGAAGTCTTATCCTTACACCTGATTGCCAAAAAGCAGAATTATATTATTTACTAGAGGACGCCAGCAGCTACGCCTGCACATTTTTTTTAATTTATCTGTTTTGACCGATCCCGTGGGTATTTCGGGAAATCCCTTCTTAGTGCACCCCTACGGTCCCCAAAGAATGTACATGCCAAATTTCAGCTTCCTGCGCCCAATAGTTTCGGCTGTAGCGTGTCTGTCAGTCAGTCAGTAACGCAAGGATTTTATCATCGATATATATGTACTAAAGTACTAGATGTAGCATTCAGAACATTTACTTTGTTCAAATGCTTTGCATGTACATACCGGCAAAGCAATCTAGTGTCACTTTGACTTTCCTGCGGTGTGGGTCCGTTTCGTTTATTGACTGTGTGGCGACGATACATCGATTAATTTGCATCAGAACTTGTATCTGTAGTATCGTTAGTCAATATTTTTAATTATTTATGTAAATAAAAGAGTTAAATGTATCATAATACCTCATTAAAATGTATTTCTTTATTTTTATGTGACGTCATTTACGATCATAGACTAACTACTATGCAGAAATACATTGCAAGTGATTGTAGGTAAAATATATGACCAAGACCAGACTACGTGAAGGTATTGGTTTTAAGAATTTTTAGTTTGATTAATGTTATAAAACCAATTTGACGTTGTATAACACTAATTCTGTGTTCTTTTTATTTTTTGGTAAGTTGATCTTAATGACCGTATTAACGAATATTTCAACACTTCATCATAGTAGGTACACATTTGCAGTTATAGAAAAATACGCAAAAATAATATTATGTTTGGTGGCAATTGAATAGTTATTAAAATATATTTTTGAGCATTTCTTGCTAGAGTAAATTTAACTGCAATTCAAAATAATTTTTATAGGCAGGAATTCAACCCGCGACCACGACGAACCGTGTCGATACCGTACCGACTAAGCTACTCAGGCCACTTCGTCATAGATTTTTTTTTAATAGTTGGTTTCCTTATGGTAGCACATAGTGCCATCTGCCACATGTGTAGGTTTAGAACTCTGTGGTCAGCAAGGGTATCTTCACAGAATGACAAACAATCCTGCCTTATATATTAGGTAAATATGCTTAAGCAATTCTCATAGTAAGATAAATATAAATTTTAAAAATTATAATTATTCGTGAAGCAACTAATGCAAGACTTGAACTAACGCCCACGATACATACATTTTTCTATTTTGTAATAAAAACATCTGAATATGTTTATAGATTCTATTTTTTTACTTAAATAAACCCCTAGTAATAAACTAATTAATTCCTTTTATTTTCATAAATAAACTGTTCTTATTATGTTGATGAAATATTGTAGGCAGAAAACATCTTTCTGTGAAGTAAATAATCTTTGCAAATGGCAATAAGCAGCCAGTAGCGTTAGAGAACTATTGGATACTCATTGGTAAGATGCCAGGACTTGTTGTTGTTGATTGGCTATAATAATAACTAGACACTGTAAGTCATTGGTGCTGCTTGCGCCTGCGTGTTGCGCTAGTACGATTAGACGTCATACATTAGACAATTTGAATAAAATATTTATAGGGAATGCTCCGTCTATCGTTAGAGTATATGTCAATGGATTTTATATATTAAGATTACACATATAATATGTACATTTTTAGCTAATTAATATTTAGGAAGCAAGCTTATTGCGATTGACCAAACATTTCCAGATACCATGCTGAGAATTTCTTTACAAAAAATAAACAACATATTCGCCGATCTAAGATCTGAACCTCCTGATTGGTATTCGTAAATATATGTAGTTGGTATTATATATTTTATAGGCAGCAATAGCCTAGTGGAGATACCAACAGACTGTCATGCAGAGGGTATCGGGTTCGAATCCACGGCGTACACCAACGACTTTTCGGAGTTATGTGCATATTGAATTGTTAATTATCGGTTGTCCCGTGCCTCGGAGATCACGTTAAGCCATCGGGCCCGGTTGTCATGAAGATCTCAAGTCAAACATTTGTGTGCATGAACATGGATGTTTGTCTTGGTCTGGGTGTTTCTATGTATAATATGTATGTATTTACAAAAAAAAAGTATATATGTATGTTTATCCATTATCTAGTATCCATAGTACAAGCTTCTGCTTAGTTTGGGACTAGATGGTGTTGTGTAAATGTGGTAGAATATAATTATATATTATATTATATATCTTTGACAGTCGTTATAGGGCGTCAGTACCTTCTAAATAAACTGACATTAATCTAAACCATGGAATATCGCTATCAGGAGGTCAGACAGGCAGTCGCTATGTGGAAAAGCTAATATTCAGCCAAATCCGGTTAGACTAAGCGGACCCCAGGTTGAAACTGGGATAAAGGCGCACGCAAACTGTTCGGACGCGACTTACTGTCGCGACACATAGTGTGCACACCCTTTCGGACGCGGCTTTCTGTCGCGTCCGCGTCCGATACAACCATAGACACGCCATGCTGTCTATGCGATACACTATGGCTAGGTAGGAGCTTATTTTCTTAATTCAGGGCACTAGCAGTTAGCACTATTAGATTATATTATTGGTAGATCTTGAAGTAAAGCAGAACTGTTGAATTGAAAGTGAATTTAACATTTTTTGACTATAATCTGTATAAAATCAATATTAAGGCCGTACCATGGACAATATACGGATGACAGTAAACGTCCGCGGACGTTTGTAAACGTCCGCGGACGTTTGCTGTCATTTTCCCAGATTGCTTTCGGACGTCTGAACGCTCAAGGTCACGTCCGCGACAGACGTCCGATAGTGTGCACACTTGAATGGATTTTCCTTGTCCAGATACCCTTCTGTCGCGACCGTAAGTCGCGACAGTAAGTCGCGACAGATAGTTTGTGCGGGCCTTTACGCTAGGAGGATGATGATGATATTTCTCCTGGATCGAGGCTATGAATCACAAAACGTATTCAGTAAAAATAAATAAATTTATCTCTCAATTTACTAAGTAGTTAAAACTCAACTCGGTACATGCATTTAAGAAATGTATATATAAAACCATTAATTGAATCCATGGTAAATTATTCAAAACCGCAAACGAATATAAAAATATTACAAAACTATATGCAAAATAGTGGGAGATTATTCATAATCTGGCAACTTTACACGCACATAGACGCATGATCCGTACACTCCGTACAAGCATTCGCCATTCGCCATTTCGCCAAATGTCACGCAACATAGCTGTCAGCGTCAGCGTGCCCTCAGAGCTCATGTCAAAACCTAGGGATGCTCGATCCGTATCGATACTTCGATACAATGGCATTCGATCCAAACGATTTTAGTATCGATTTAACAATTTGCGAATGATGCGTTGGTGGATCGATACAAGTTCATAGTGGATCGGTTTAAAAAAAAATTGTATTCAATTAACTTGTACGTAATCTTAATATATAAAATCCTTGCGTTACTGACTGACTGACAGACACGCTACAGCCGAAACTATTGGGCGCAGGAAGCTGAAATTTGGCATGTATGTTCCTTGGGGGCCGTAGGGGTGCACTAAGAAGGGATTTCCCGAAATTCCCACGGGATCGGCCAAAACGGGTAAATTTAAAAAAAAAATGCAGGCGTAGCTGCTGGCGTCCTCTAGTAATATCATAAATTTTTAGGTATCTCTCCGGCACTAGTAATTTCTATTGTCATAGCAGACTCATAACAACAATAATGGATTACATAAAGTGCTATCTCGTGTGAGGATTGAACTCGCAACACTCGGTGCAGTGCCCTACAGCGAGGTGGCCACTTAAGCCATTAGGCCAACCATGCAGTCGATATTTAAAGGATCTCGCTTACATCAACGGCAATTGTAATTAATGATCTTCTCTGATGGTTGATTCTGTTAGTGGAGGAAGAAGGTGTGGTGTTTCTCCAACTAGAGGGAGGATCCTCTTACCAGGCTAGGAGATCGTGCCTGGTTTATATACTGATCAGGTGGGAATGCTTCGCTTGCGCCATTCAGGACTTTGATTCGTCGTAATGTGTTCAATAGATGGCATCGTGACTCGTGTTGTGATAGTCTTGGTCGTCTTCACTGGATGGTCTCAGTTTTATGAAGCTATCGCTACACTGAGTTCACTGTTAAATGAAACTTGGAATTTATTTGATCCGGAACGATTCTCCAAATATTTATTTCTTACCAAATAAAATTGCAAAGATTGGTATATATTTAAGCATACACATAATATTCATACTCATTTTCTACACACAATTATAATTTCAGGGCAGAATTTAAATAACGATTTTTTTTATAAGTTTTGATTATGTTTGGTAGGTCCACAATAATTTTGCACTAGCATTTGATTTGATACCGGATCGATCCACTCGTTCGTATTAAATATTGTGGATTGTTGATACACAGTGTAACGATCCAAAATATCGATAATAAATACCTTTATCGTTCATCTCTATCATGAGCTGTCGTCGTCTGTCAGACTGTCTAAAATCTATGCTAGTGATGCGCGATTGTGAATGATCTGCATAATCGAATTAACCACTACTACTAATCTACTTATTCGAATACAATATTAGTAATATACTAACATTCATAATCGAATGACGACTACTAATTAGTAATTACTAATGATGGCCGACTATATTATTGTCATCACTCGTTAGTTTGAATGAATTTATTCGAATCGTTCGTGTTCGTCGTTTCGTACCGCGGCGCCGCGCCGGCGCTTAGTTACTGGTTTTGAAACGATTACATGCGAATGATAAGTTGAAACTAAGACTAACCTAAATAATCTATCTTCTTTGTTCGTTTGTGCTAATAAACTGATGTGAATAAAAGTGTGATAAAAACGGGTCTTGTGTCTACTAAACTACAACTATTTATCTATCAGTGTTAGTAAGAAATGAGTTAATAACAAAAAAATGGACGGTTTCTTGTGATAGCACGCTAAAAGTAAACCTAACTTGCAATAGTTGCAATATGATTAAGTGAAGGTCGATGTCGAATAAGTCGAATTATTTATTCGTTCTTCGTTCCCATCATTCAGTGACCAGACTGAATGATGAGAACGAATAATAATTCGACTTCAAGTTAGTACCTATTAGATTAGTAGGCCATGTTAGTAACTAATATCGAATGTCATTCGAATGAGTTGAATGATTGACAAAAGTCGAATGATTCGAATAGGATCATTCATAGTCGCGCATCGCTAATCTAATTAATCTATGCTAATGGACATTGAGCGAATGAATCGATTCTGTCATTTTCTTTTTCATCAGTAATATTAGCACATGAGTAAATAAACTGTATTAGTAAACAGATGCATGTTAGTTTAGTTTGTAATAGTTTTCTATTTGAGTACTTTTTAAACTGGATGTGAACACACCATAATGATTGCAAGAACGTATAAAAATTTCGTGAAAGCCAAATCACCTGAACTTTGTTCTTCAAATAAGTTAAACGTGTCATTTATAAGTGGAGAGGAAGCACGAAGATTATACTTAGAAGAAGTGAAAGATGCGAGGCCAACCAAGCCTAGCACAACCAAATCAGAAACATTAGATAAAAGAAGAAAACCTACACAGTCTGAGGAAGACAAGGAACTGACAAATAAAGATATATTCGTAACAATACAGAACGATGATGTCGCCACACTCAAACATGTGCTGGACAAATACCCTGAAAAAATAAACCTACTGGATGACTATGGATGGAGCTTGCTTATGATAGCATGTCAGGCTAATTCTATCAATAGTGTGCAAGAATTACTTAGAAGAGGAGTAGACATGTCAGTCAGGGATAAAGCTGGCAATTCAGCACGAAGTTTAGTAATAAGAAACAAAAACTATGCAATCGCTGAATTGCTATTAAATAGCATAAAACTGGAGAAGAAACCAAGTTCATTGAATGAAACGATTAAAATAGAGTCATCTGAATATGTGTGTGACATCTGTAATAAAATATTTCCTGAGAAAGATGAACATTTGTCATCTACATTACACAATTTAAGTGCCAGTAAGGGCAAGAAAATACCTGCAAATTATGTAATACCAGCTTCAAATATAGGTTATCAATTGATGTTAAAGGGAGGCTGGGATAGAGATTCAGGTTTAGGGAGAGATGGTTCTGGTAAGAAATACCCTATCAAGGCAGTACCGAAGAAAGACAGAAAAGGACTGGGACATGCAAAGAGAAAAGAAGAAGCCAAAGCATCTACTGAAAGTATCAAACAACAAAGCAGGAAAATGTTTGCAAACAACTGTAGAAAAAATAGGCAATTTGAAATAAATTTTAGACGAGAATTTTACTGAAACATGCTTTTTATTTATTTTTCTAACAGAAAAAAGAACAGTACAGGTACTAATAAAAATGTATGTCAGATTGACCTAGTCCAATGGATCTTTCATGACAGATATGTATTAATTGTTTCAATTCCACATGGCTTGGCACAGGACCAGTGAAGCTTATAATTATACACTTTCTATGACTTTGGCACCTTTCTCTATGACTTAAGCATATGTAACTGTTTTATCCTTTGATTAAAAAATATAGAAGTTTTGCAGTTGGACAAGATACCCTGGAGTTTACAATATTAGTTTCATAACAATTACAAAATAATGTGCAGTTAAAAATATTAATTATTGCTCCCTATTACATTGGGACCGAAACATATCTGGCAAAGTGTGGGTGTGTAATACACCTCTGCCTACCCCTTCGGGGATAAAAGGCGTGAAGATATGTTATGTTATGTGCAGATGTGTGATTATTCAATTTTATTGACTAATTAACAATAATTAATGTTCAGTGATACCCAGTTTTTAAACTAGTTGAGATCTTTGAAAATAGTGCTAGTTTGGGTACAATGGGTTAAAAGATCATCAAAAATATAACAATATAAAAGAGGTGTCTATGTCATTTTAATTCAACTACTCATCTTTAAATCATACAAGATACTTTATTGTTAAAGTCTATATATTTTTGGAGCACATATCCTCTGTAACAGTTGCTATTAATACTCGTTGCTAATAATAGTCTATTGGAAAAGTATAATGTAGTTCAATAGGTATATTTTACTGAATAATACTTTTCATTAATACTAATATTGTCATAATACACCATTAGTTTGGGCCATCATAATATACAAAATAAGAAGTAAAGACATATCATTCGTTGTGACTTTAACTATGAACACATTTTTTAAATCTTTAAATAACCATCACAAAAATAAAGCTTCTACAGTATAAAAACAGCACAATAAAAAGTCAAAGAATAAAATTATAAAACATAAAGGTATTTCCCCATTAAAAAGACTTTGTAAAAAAATAAATATTTAGTTACATTCTTTATTACATTTAAAAGGCACTGTACAGCCATAAAAATAGTCATGTTCAACAGAATTATTATACCAATGGTTGAAAAGCAATATGGTTCATTAATCATTAGCAACTGTACCATATTGACCTTCCAACAATTGATATACAATTCACTTGAGGCAATTCATTTGTGCAGTTATATTCAAAGATCGGAATCAGGGAGCTAACATGGTCAAAAGTATGGATATGCCTACTTTTTAAATGTGTTTCCGGAACTAGTTTCTGAGAAATTTCGGATTTTTAATGAAGGTGTTTTAAACTGTTGAAAAAACCTTCATAAAAAATCCAAAATTTTCTGGAATCTAGTTCCAGAATCACATTTAAAAATTAGGCATATCCATAATTTTGACAATGTTAGCTCCCTTAATTCCGATCCTTAGTTAAAATACATAGTAGGTCTATAAAATCTGTCATGCTAATTTACAGTTATGGTAGCTTACAAAATTATTATAACAAATATATTTCTCTAAATATATTTTTTAACATTTTGTGGTCTAAACATAACAAAACAATTTTATTGAATACTTTTTACACTTACATCTATCTAGAATACAATTCAATGTTACTATAATACACATTTGATTGTCTTCAAGCATCAGGTGCAACCCAATTTAGGAACCTCATAGCAAATTCAAAACCTACAAAACAAGCGGCATTTGCCGGGAAAGCCCTTATCATGACTGGTACCACTCCTTTGTATAAGGCAGTGGGGCCTTCCTTCACCATTAATTGTTTGAAAACATCTCTCATACCATTAGGGTATGTGCCCTCTGGAGCTGTTTGTAGTCTACTCTTTATTACATCAGCTGGCATGCCAACCAGCCAATTACCTATTCCAGCACATCCACCAGCCATAATTGTACCAAACATCTTTAGCTTTTCACTAGCATCCTGAGGAACAAGCACTTCTTTAACCCATTCATAAGTCATGAAGTATACTCCACTGGCAGGAACATCTCTCAATATAGTGGCAACACTGCCTTTGTATATGCCTCTAATGCCACCCTCTTTATAGAGTTGTTTGGCACAGTCCACCATGCCTGCATATTTAGGGGGTGCTGTACCACCCTGTTGTATTTGAAGAAGGCATTTAATGCGCTCTCCTGGCGCCATGATAGACGTGGTGAAAAGACCAGAAAATGCACCAGCAGCAAAAAGTTCTGGCTTTGAAAGAGGTTTGCTATCATCTTGTTTTATCAACTTTTTTCCAAGTCCAAATCCAAAGAAGCTAATGGCGAAAATGGGAGCTACTCCTGTTAAAGGTGCAGACATACCCTTGTAAAGGCCTCTGAAACCTTCATTTTTCACAATCTTCTTAAAGCAGTCTGCCGTGCCAGTATATAGAGGCGCCTCACCCGGTTTAGGCACTGGCATAGTTTGTAGTCTTACTTTTATAGTATCCATGGGATGTCCAGATAACACCGTACACACACCACCAAAACCACCACTAAGGAAGTATTTTATTGGATTATTATGTTCCGACATTTTTGTTTCGTTTGTTCGTTCGGAGGTGAAAGGAGCGATAACCTCGGGAAACTAGTTACGAATCAATTCACAAATTTAAATTTTTAGTCAACAGCTCATTCTATCTTCTGGTGACATGTCAAAGTCCATTCACGTTCCGTATCTTTTCCAAACTAACAATATTGCATACAATTTATAGCATATTATGCATGACGTGTGACGTGAACATAAAAGGCATGCACAGACTATGTGGATTTAGTTATTCTCACAGAACAGTAACGTGGTTATTCTTCTGTGGCATGGAGTCTTGACTAGTTCGAAAGCATGAAGGTATAGATAAACATGGAGGCCACAGCTGCAACAAAGCCTTGAGTCAAATACCTACATTTCTCTATCTCACTCTCTGTGGTCTGACATCTCATTTTAGCGTGGATTTAGTATTGCTATCTTCTTATTACATTATATACAGAACAGTAACGTGGTTATTCTTCTGTGGCATGGAGTCTTGACTAGTTCGAAAGCATGAAGGTATAGATAAACATGGAGGCCACAGCTGCAACAAAGCCTTGAGTCAAATACCTACATTTCTCTATCTCACTCTCTGTGGTCTGACCTCTCATTTTAGCGTGGATTTAGTATTGCTATCTTCTTATTCGAAAGCATAAATATCCGAGTAAGCTCTTAAAAAGAGCCGACATATTAAGCAAATCAGAAGTTTACACGGTCAATTAATGTGTATTTAAAGGCCCGCACAAACTATGTGTCGCGACTTACGGTCGCGACTTACTGTCGCGACAGAAGGGTATCTGGACAAGGAAAATCCATTCAAGTGTGCACACTATCGGACGTCTCTCGCGGACGTGACCTTGAGCGTTCAGACGTCCGATAGCTATCTGGGAAAATGACAGCAAAACGTCCGCGGACGTTTACAAACGTCCGCGGACGTTTACTGTCATCCGTATATTGTCCATGGTATGGCCTTAATAGTTATTTTATACCGAATATAGTCAAAAAATGTTAAATTCACTTTCAATTCAACAGTTCTGCTTTACTTCAAGATCTACCAATAATATAATCTAATAGTGCTAACTGCTAGTGCCCTGAATTAAGAAAATATGCTCCTACCTAGCCATAGTGTATCGCATAGACAGCATGGTGTGTCTATGGTTGTATCGGACGCGGACGCGACAGAAAGCCGCGTCCGAAAGGGTGTGCACACTATGTGTCGCGACAGTAAGTCGCGACAGTAAGTCGCGTCCGAACAGTTTGCGTGCGCCTTAAATCAAGAGTTGAAATCCAATCATTTGTTAAAACTCCCAATATTGTAGGTCTCGAACGCTTATAATCAAGGTTGGCGAGACAGTGAATTATAAACCCATTTCCTAAGGATTTGGTAATGTGGGAACATTGGCCACCATATGTCAAGTAAAGGCCTGCACAAACTATCTGTCGCGACTTACTGTCGCGACAGAAGGGTATCTGGACAAGGAAAATCCATTCAAGTGTGCACACTATCGGACGTCTGTCGCGGACGTGACCTTGAGCGTTCAGACGTCCGATAGCAATCTGGGAAAATGACAGTTAACGTCCGCGGACGTTTACAAACGTCCGCGGACGTTTACTGTCATCCGTATATTGTCCATGGTATGGCCTTAATAGTTATTTTATACCGAATATAGTCAAAAAATGTTAAATTCACTTTCAATTCAACAGTTCTGCTTTACTTCAAGATCTATCAATAATATAATCTAATAGTGCTAACTGCTAGTGCCCTGAATTAAGAAAATATGCTCCTACCTAGCCATAGTGTATCGCATAGACAGTAAGTCGCGACACATAGTGTTCGAACAGTTTGCGTGCGCCTTAAAGGCGCACGCAAACTGTTCGGACGCGACTTATAAGTCGCGACAGTAAGTCGCGACACATAGTGTGCACACCCTTTCGGACGCGGCTTTCTGTCGCGTCCGCGTCCGATACAACCATAGACACGACATGCTGTCTATGCGATACACTATGGCTAGGTAGGAGCATATTTTCTTAATTCAGGGCACTAGCAGTTAGCACTATTAGATTATATTATTGGTAGATCTTGAAGTAAAGCAGAACTGTTGAATTGAAAGTGAATTTAACATTTTTTGACTATATTCGGTATAAAATAACTATTAAGGCCATACCATGGACAATATACGGATGACAGTAAACGTCCGCGGACGTTTGTAAACGTCCGCGGACGTTAACTGTCATTTTCCCGTGGGCGGAGGGCGGAGGCCCGTGCACTTCAACTCATTTAACACCATCGAACTGCACTGACTTCTACTCTCTGCACCTGCGTCCATTGCAGAGTTTGGCGAATGGCCTTAGGGGAGAGCGCAAGTCGTGTAGATCCCTAAGGCAAGGCTGGTGGACTATCCTTCCCGAGGTTGCCGCCCGCTTTTGGTCTGGTTCCCTATGAAACAGACGCAACAGAAACCTCCAGCCGCCCTCACCCACACACACGTACATGCACACATACACATACATTCACCACACTGCTTCAATCACTCACACGGACGCGCACACATACACACACCACACCTACACACACACACACACATACACACACACACACACACACACACACACACACACACACACACGCCCACGCACACACTCATACGAAGCAAACAATATGGAAGTGAAACAAAAGAAGCAACTACCCCAGGAGGGTACCAGCGTCCGCGACGCTGGAGAACCCCTCCCTGCACCCTCGGGTCCAGGCTGCCCCACGTATTCTGGGGGGGGCAATGTTTCACGAGAAAGTTTAGACCTGCACGACCTGGCAAGCGCCATGCCTCGTGCAGAACATATTACCAACACCTCCTGGACGGTGGTACCGCGTCGAGCAGACGAACGCCGCGAGGCGAACGTTGGCTCCGCGTCAACCGGAACCGGTAGAGGCAAACACCGCGGAAAGCGCTCCCGTCATCATCGACGCCAGCGCGAGTACGCAGCGCACGCGAGAGATAGCGAACCGACAACGTCGGCGAACGCACCCCCCGCGGGAGGTAGCGAACCGACAATATCGGCGAACGCACCCCCCGCGGGAGGTAGCGAACCGACAACATCGGCGAACGCACCCCCCGCGAAACGACAAACAGCTGGTGCAACGCACCAACGCGAACACCCGGCCCCAGCCAGCGCGATTAGGAAACCGCCCAGGATGATGCAATCGGCCGGACGCGGCGCGAGTGGTGGACGCAGCAGCTCAGGCATGCAAGCGGAAGCCACGCGGACGGCGAAGAGTGAGTCTTCGGGCTCGCTCCCGCCGGCTGCACGCGCCGCTCCGGCCGGTGCAGCACCGGGCAACCCCCGTCGCGACCCTCCGACGGCAGTCGGAGATGCGGAGCCGGCAGCCCCATGGGGCATCACCGGGCCACGCCGCAAACGCGGCCCTAGAAAACGCGGACCTCGGCACGCACCAACCAACCTGGCGCTCTCGGGACGGCCCACTTCGGCGACACCGTCGAAGAGGAACCGTCACGACGACACACCACCAAGCGCCACGTCGAAGCGTGCAAGAGTGGACGCAACACCCAAGAGGGCAACGATTAGCTACGCCGATGCGACTAACTCGCATCTGATGGTGGCCGTCGTTGCCACTCCACCTACAGACCTGACGGTGGAACAAGCACGGCAGCTCGAACGCTCCATAGAGGAGCGGATTCTAGAAGCAGCCTTCGCACCTCGGTCAAACAACGAGCCTGCACTCGCGCCATCCTTTAGAGGCAAACCCCTCGCAGCAGGAGGTGTCCTAAAGTTATGGTGCGAGGATTAAAAATCACTGGCGTGGCTCAAACAGACGGTAGCGGGACTACAATCACCGGTTGAAGGAACCAGGCTGACCGTCATCAGGCAGACGGATCTCGCGAAGCGCGTACGCGCATCGCTCTGGCTGCCGAGGTCGACCAGCCTGGACCTCCCGAAGATTCACCAACTCCTAGCTGCCCAAAACCCATGGTACGCTGTCCAAACTTGGCAACTATACAGCGCTACCATGCAAGAACACGGCCTGTACCTATCTCTGGGCATCCCGGAATCGGAAATGCCGAAAATCGAGGCGCGCGACTCTTCTCCTCCTTCTTCACCGGCAGCGTGTACGTAGTGTTCCACGCTGCCGGGGAGGGAGGTGGCGGGGCGGCTGCCGCGCCCGGGGAGATGCCGCTCGCCAGTAGGCAGAGACAAGCGACAACACCGGCCGAACCTTCCACGTCGGGCACAGCCCGAGCACACACGACGCCCACAGCGACTAACATCGCTGTGACGGACGTCGACGACGAGCACGACTCGTCTGACGGGGAGTCCGTGGACACCAATGTTCTCGGATCTTCGTCAGACTAGAGTCGTACAGACGAACCTCCAGCACAAGCAAATTGCAACGGCTACCCTACGCAGGCTGCTGGAGGTTAACCACCACACAATAGCCCTAATCCAGGAGCCGTGGATTAGAGGCGACACCATATGTGGACTCAACAACATCGGAGGTAAGATATTGCACTGGAGCTCGGCTCCTAAGCCGAGAACATGCATATACATTCCCCGAACGATACCAGCATTGCTGCTGACTAACTTTTGTTCTAGAGATCTCACAGCCGTGGGAATACGAACAGGGCCCAATGATCAGATGCTAGTACTAGCTTCGGTCTACATGCCCGGTGATGAGGAGATCCCATCGAAGGAGCTGGCCGAGCTAGTGCAGCACTGTGAGGACCACGGCTGGCCAATAATACTCTCGGCAGATGCTAACGCCCACCATCCACTGTGGGGAAGCCCCGAGGCAAATAGACGAGGTGAGATCCTAACTGAATACATCTACACAACAACACTAACTGTAATCAACAAAGGCTCAGAGCCCACATTTGTTAGCTCCAGATATCAAACCATAGTAGACATTACACTGGCATCGGATGGGGCCGCGGAACTTGTCACGAACTGGCATGTGTCCGCCGAACCATCCTTTGCCGACCACAGACGTATCTGCTATGACATACGAGTGCAAGAGAGGGTCACACAACCAAAACGCAACCCACGCAATACCAACATTGCGAGCTACAAGACCCTGCTCGAACAGGAAATAGCCATGTCAAATTTCAACGACATGACCGCAAGCACTACAAACATAGAACACAACACTAACTTACTAACAAAATGCATACAACGCAGCTACCAACAAGCCTGCCCCACCACACTACCGAAAACGAGTAGTAAAACCCAATGGTGGGGATCGGAACTGGAGAAGCTCAGGCGCAATCTGAGAAAACTCTTCAACCGGGCCAAAAACACAAGGAAAGACACAGATTGGGACAAATACAAAGAAGCCCAGTCGCACTACAAGAAACGCATACGATTCCGCAGGGGAGAGTCATGGCGAAATTTCTGCACCAACATTAACTCCACATGCGAGGCAGCCAGGGTAAAAAAGATCCTATCCCAGGACAGCAACAAGACCCTAGGCTCCATCAGAAAGCCTGATGGCACCTACGCAATTACAGACATGGAAATAAGCCAAGTGCTAATCGAAACACACTTCCCAGGTTGCACTGTGACCGACGACTGTGACTGGGAAGAATCAGAACACAGACCACCGACCCAAACAGACTGGACGATAGCCCACAACATGGTTACCGTGGACCGGCTGAAATGGGCAATTGATAGCTTCCAGCCGTACAAATCTGCAGGCCTGGACGAAATAACACCAGCACTTCTACAATGGGGCTGCACAACGATTGTGCCACAGCTACTCAGCATATATAGAGCATCTATAGCGCACAATTACATACCACGAAGGTGGAGGGAAGTAAAAGTCATATTTCTCCCAAAACCAGGCAAAACGGATTACACTCAAGCAAAATCGTTCAGACCTATCAGTTTAACCTCCTTCTTGCTGAAAACGCTGGAGAGGCTCGCTGACAGATACCTACGGGAAGGCGCACTGCTACGCAGACCACTACACCCGCAACAACATGCCTACAGAAGTGGCAGATCAACGGAATCAGCGCTTCACTGCGTAGTGGGGACCATAGAGACAGCGCTATCTGACAAACTTATGACCTTAGGCGCCTTCATTGACATAGAAGGCGCCTTCGACAAAACTAAATTCACCAGCATTAGCCGAGCCCTTGACAAGTTCGGAGTTGAACAAACCGTCAGTGGCTGGATTGATCAACTCCTGAAACAAAGGGCTATTCAATTCACGGTTAACACCACCACAAGGGGGATAGTAGCAAAAGGCTGCCCACAGGGAGGTGTCCTATCACCCCTGCTTTGGAACATAGTGGTAGACGATCTGTTGAGAAGCCTGAATGACAAATGCTTCTACACGGTCGGCTACGCAGATGATATAACCATCCTAATCAAAGGAAACTCGGAAGACATGATCCATTATCGGATGCAAGCAGCCATCAGGATCATGGAACAATGGTGCAACCACCATGAACTGACGGTCAACCCTAATAAAACGGAGCTAGTACTTTTCACTAACAAAAGGAACACCCGTATGACCAGAAAACCAAAACTTTTTGGCACGGAGCTTAACCTATCGAGTGAAGTCAAGTACCTGGGCGTAACACTCGACCACAAGCTCAACTGGAATAAACACATCACCACTAAAACCACAAAAGCATGTACAATCTTCTGGCAGTGCAGGAGAATAATAGGCAAGAAATGGGGTCTCAAACCATTCATCACCCTATGGATCTACACTGCCATAATACGCCCCATGCTCACATATGGTGCAGTAGTGTGGTGGCCACGCACTGAACTAAGCACAGTCAAGAGCAAGCTGCAGAGCATACAACGCCTCGCCTGTCTGGCCACAACAGGCTGCATGAAAACAACTCCAACGGCGGCATTGGAGGTGCTTCTCGACTTGCGACCATTGCACCTCATCATCCAGCAGGAAGCAGGTGCCGCCGCGATCCGGCTCGATAAGTTCGGGCTTTGGAGAAGAGACGACCGTATAACCCATGTACGCCTGAAAAGGACATTAACCAACGAGATCCCGATGCTAGATGCAACGTGCGACCTCATACCTAAAACCTTTGTCTTTGACAAAAAATACCGCATACAACTGCATGAAGAGCACAAGGATAGCTCTGGTATACACGAAGTTAGAGTATACACAGACGGCTCAAAAACAAAGTATGGGACAGGTGCCGGAGTATTCTCCCATGACTTGAACATCAATCTCTCAACATCGCTTGGTAAACTCAACACCATCTTCCAAGCTGAATGCGTTGGGATTATAAGGGCGGCGACGGCGATCGCGGCCAGAAACGTGAGCAACCTGTCAATACGCATCATCACAGACAGTGCCTCAGTACTACAAGCTCTCGATGGCAACTGCTTTAACAGCGGCTTAATTAACAAGAGCTGCAGAAAACTGCAGCGAGGAATCGGGTCACGCTCCAGTGGATACGAGGACACAGTGACTCCACGGGCAATGACGCAGCAGACCAACTGGCAAGGAAAGGATCGGACACAACAACTCTGGGACCCGAACCAACTGTTCCGATACCTTTCAACCAACTAAAAACGTGGTTACGCGAGAGAACCCTACAACAACATGAAAAAGAGTGGGCAGAATTAAAAGAGTGTAGGCAATCTAAAGATGCCTTTCCCCAATTAGATAAACGACTCTCGCAAAAATTGTTGCACTCCAACAGGAAAACACTCAAGCATCTGACTGGCATAATAACCGGCCACTGTCCACTAAACAAGCATCTCTACAACATCGGCGTCACGGACAGCCCTCTATGTAGGGGCTGCATGGAGACCGAAGAAACACCCGCTCATGTGATCCTACATTGTACCAGCGTGAGCGACCAACGGACGAGGTTCCTGAACAACCCCAGAACCATGAGTGAAGCCATACGCAACACTGGTCAACTCATGGCCTTCTGGAAGGAGCTTGCATGGTATGAGTAGCAGGCGACAACCGTGTCCCTGCTAACGCACAATGGCCCAACTAAGTGGCTAAGTGCGGAAAACACCTGTCCAACTAACTAACTAACTAAGGCCGTACCATGGACAATATACGGATGACAGTAAACGTCCGCGGACGTTAAATGTCATTTTTTTCAGATTGCTATCGGACGTCTGAACGCTCAAGGTCACGTCCGCGACAGACGTCCGATAGTGTGCACACTTGAATGGATTTTCCTTGTCCAGATACCCTTCTGTCGCGACTTACTGTCGCGACAGTAAGTCGCGACAGATAGTTTGTGCGCGCCTTTAATCATGTAGCGTTACAACTCCACCCAGCGGCGAGTTTTAGAGTTACAGATGTAACCGTGTTGGAGAAGATAGATAATAAAATTTTAAGTATTTCTGTGTCCTTAACTCAAAATTCGACTTTTTCGAGTTGTAACCCTATTTTATCGGAGGTGCGATATTATGTCACCAGATTGAGTTGCGTATGCGTTAAGCCGCCGTCACATTATGCTGTGAGTTCCGCGCGTTTGTTGTGTCATGCTAACCGAATACTACGAAAACTAGTTCAGTCACTGAAGGTTCGGCGAGGCACTTTCAGCAGGTATGTTGTAGCAGTAAGGTCGTTACGCTTAGCTTGTGGTTGGACAAGCTAAGTGTGACGACGAGTCTACGCTCTAACTAAGTCAGATTACCCGCGGTGTCACCCGCGGTGTCACCCGCGTCCTGAGGGAACTACTTCGCGTACCCGGTTAATTTATAGCCTAAGTTACTCCTTGGTACATCAGCTATCCGCCAGTGAACTGCCCGTCAAAATCGGTCCAGCTGTTCCAGAGATTAGTGAGAACAAACAGACAGACAGACGGACAGACAAAACTTTAAAAAAATGACGTTTCGGTATATGTACTGTGTATATGCATTTAATAAAAAGCGGTTATTTTAATATTACACAAACAGACACTCCAATTTTATTTATGTGTGTAGATTAGGAATGCTATTGGTTTTGTTCTGCATTACGTTCACTGTCTCATTTTCTGTAGAGCATTTATGCCTTCCTATTTTAATGTTACGTCAAAATTCCTTTCGTGGTGTTTAAAATATTCTAATACTGTCTAGTATTAGAATATTTTAATACATAAATAAATTAGATTAGCGCCGGCATGCTTAGCGCTCCTAAAAACGTTAAGTTTTGGTCTGGAACGCAATCAATGTTAAAGGGAGCGATTACGATTAATTAATTAAATATCGGGCTGGATGCGGAAGGCAGACGATCGGTCATTGTGGTGCATGTTGGGAGAGGCCTTTGTCCAGCAGTGGACTATATTAGGCTGATGATAATGCCGCAGATTAATTTTACGTTTTATACTGGACGTTTAGAATAATTATGCAAAGCTCCGAAGCAATCGGCATCACCACCGGCACCACAGATATAGATGTATGTTTGTGACCGGCACCATCACAAAGACTAATGAATGCAGAGTAAGTGCGTGAGGTCTGCAAGTGGCATTCTTTTCTTAAACAAATTAGTTAAAAAATTCTAGTTTTACGGTACTTAGCTGTCTTTCTAAAAAAATATAAATCCAGACTCGAAACAACAAATAGAGGATCACACAGAGTGTTCTTGTGTAAGTGTAAGTATGGAACCAACAACACGGCACAGAGCTTTACGGCAAGGCGAACACTTACCGCATTGTTCCTGCTACACCTGCGTCGTATGGCGTCAATTAGCGCGTTAATTTAGGCGCTACGTAGATGTAGGCAACGTAGCAACGCGTTAAATTACAAATTGTAAACGCGAATTTTTAACGCGTTAGTTAACGCGTTGTTGGCCATTGCTATTATCACTAACGCAGGTGTAGCAGTAGCATAAAACATACGTGTAGTCACGCTCACGCATAGTCAAATGGTCGATATGATAAAATTATCATATCGATCGTTTAGTAAATTAAATAAAAAATTTCTTTTTATCTTATTTTTAAGTAAGTATCATCAATAGTTTTCTCAGCGCACGCCAATTGATGCATTTTATTGCGAATTTTCGTTACATCATTGCAACTTTCTTGTCTTTTTTTTTAATTAACTGTTTGTCGTGGTTTCACCCAAGTTATTTTCGCCATCTCGACAACAGGGTCAATAACAGTTAAAACCCTTAGTTGACCTGCAAAGTCCTCTATCTAGGGAAATTCACTGTATGAATGTCCCATTTAAACCGGTTCAGCAAATCCAGAGATTACCCCGGAGAAACAGAAAGAGATACACACAAAAACCAAAAAAAGGGTTTTGTTTTTGACTTGGTATCGTGTGCGACGTGTACGTGTAAGACGAGCGAAACGTCGGTAACAAATAGGTATTTATACCTTAAATAAGTAGTTTGGTTTACGCGATAAAGACCCGCTAAATTATTATTTTGAATGATGTATACAAATCGCAAAAGTTTTTTTAGAAATTTGTTAAATCACAGACCGACAAGGACCGGCATTTCTAGATAATCTAAATATAGGTATTTTTAAAATAAAGACAAGAAAATTGCAAATAATTTAACTACTATCAGTGAAACGATAGTAGGCAACTCAAAGTAAGGAAGTAAATAGAGACCGCATTAAAATAGCAACCTTACCCAATATATTTACTTCACTCTGACTTATGATATTTTTCTCATGTAAGAGAAAGATAAATATACAAATGTCATTTCGAATCAGTTTCGAATCTTCGAAATTGTCGTAAATTTTAACTAGACTAGTGCTGTGCTTACTCAAAATGAATTTCGATAAAATATCGATAATGTTTGCAATAAATCCTTAGATTTGGTTTACTCAGAATGAATATCAACTGAATGGTGATAAATCCTCAGATAAAGTAAAATATGTGAATAAATACAGCTTATATTTAAACACTAGTAAATAAAAAATATATTTTTTAAATTACCTTTTTAAGGTGAATAAAGCAATTGATATACCTACATAATATCCTACTAATATTATAAATGTGAAAGTTTGTGAAGATGTATGTATAGATAGATGTATGTATGGATGGATGGATGGATGGATGTTTGTTACTCTTTCACGCAAAAACGACTGAACGGATTTGGATGAAACTTTACAGTAATATAGTTTATACATCAGAATAACACATAGGCTACAATTTATAAAGATTTTGTATAATGTTGCCATACTACAAGGAAAAGTATCAACTAAGTCGGCAAAAATCCTGTATTATCTTTTTTTGTTTGCTTGGGTCAAATTTTGTAATTGGAATTTAACCCCCTTCCTGATGATCGATCTGATATTTGGTATACACTCATATTGCCATCGAGATTAAAAGATTTAAATGATTGTAAACTAAAGATGGCCGCCGATACTAAATGGCGGATCACATATTACTTCACAACAACCTCAATATGGGTATCAAATGAAAGGGTTTGATTGGTATAATGGAGCTCACTATGAAAAATCCAAGATGGCCGCTGCCACAAAATGGCTTATTATTTATTTTCCACAAATACCTCAATATGGGTATCAAATGAAAGGGCTTGATTCGTAGAATAGAGCTCGCTATGAAAAATCCAAGATGGCCGCGGATACCAGATGGTGGATCACATATTACTTCACAACAACCTCAATATGGGTATCAAATGAAATAGTTTGATTGATAGAATGGAGCTCACTATGAAAAATCCAAGATGGCCGCTGCCACAAAATGGCGGATTATTTATTTTCCACAAATACAATATGGGTATCAAATGAAAGGGCTTGATTCGTAGAATAGGGCTCACTATGAAAAATCCAAGATGGCTGCCGCCACAAACTGGCGGATTACATATTTTCACAAATACCTCAATATGGGTATGAAATGAAAGGGTTTGGTTGGTAGAATGGAGCTCACTATGAAAAATCCAAGATGGCCACCGCCACAAAATGGCGAATTACTTATTTTCCACAAATAACTCAATATGGGTATCGAATGAAAGGGCTTGATTGGTAGAATAGGGCTCACTATGAAAAATCAAAGATGGCTGCCGCCACAAACTGGCGGATAACATATTTCCACAAATACCTCAATATGGGTATCTAATGAAAGGGTTTGATTGGTGGAATTGAGCTCACTATGAAAAATCCAAGATGGCCACCGCCACAAAATGGCGAATTACTTATTTTCCACAAATACCTCAATATGGGTATTTAATGAATGGGCTTGATTCGTAGAATAGAGCTCACTATGAAAAATCCAAGATGGCTGTCGCCGCAAAATGGCGTATTAAATTTTTCCACAAATAACTCAATATGGGTATCGAATGAAAGGGCTTGATTGGTAGAATAGGGCTCACTATGAAAAATGCAAGATGGCTGTCGCTATAAAATGGCGGATGACATATCTTCCACAAATACCCCAATATGGGTATCAAATGAAAGGGTTTGATTGGTAGAATGGAGCTCACTATGAAAAATCCAAGATGGCCACCGCCACAAAATAACGAATTACTTATTTTCCACAAATACCTCAATATGGGTATCAAATGAAAGGGCTTGATTCGTAGAACAGAGCTCACTATGAAAAATCCAAGATAGCTGTCGCCGCAAAATGGCGGATTACATATTTTCCACAAATAACTCAATATGGGTATCGAATGAAAGGACTTGATTGGTAGAATGGAGCTCACTATGAAAAATCCAAGATGGCTGCCGCCACAAACTGGCGGATTACATATTTCCACAAAAACCTTAATATGGGTATCTAATGAAAGGGTTTGATTGGTAGAATGGAGCTCACTATGAAAAATCCAAGATGGCCACCGCCACAAAATGGCGAATTACTTATTTTCCACAAATACCTCAATATGGGTATTTAATGAATGGGCTTGATTCGTAGAATAGAGCTCACTATGAAAAGTCCAAGATGGCTGTCGCCGCAAAATGGCGTATTAAATTTTTCCACAAATAACTTAATATGGGTATCGAATGAAAGGGCTTGATTGGTAGAATAGGGCTCACTATGAAAAATGCAAGATGGCTGTCGCTATAAAATGGCGGATGACATATTTTCCACAAATACCCCAATATGGGTATCAAATGAAAGGGCTTGATTGGCAGAATAGAGCTTAATATGAAAAATCCAAGATGGCCGCCGCCACAAAATGGCAGATTACCTATTTTCCACAAATACCTCAATATGGGTATCGAATGACAGGGCTTGATTGGTAGAAAAGGGCTCACTATGAATAAAGAATGAGAAGTATCAAATAACAACAAAACTAAAAACTTGAAAATAAATATTAACTAAAAAAAAAATGTTTTGGGCGTAGCGTATCCAGAGTAAACATTTTTTTAAAAATCACTTGCCCAACGATTTTATATTTGTCTGATCAATACCCAAGATTGATGCGATGTGGTAGCCGAATAGGGCTACCAGATCGCATCAATCTCCTAATTTATTTTAATTAATTAGCTTTTAGTACATAACCTAACTACCTACATCATTTTTATTGTTATTAAACTTTATAACATAAAAAAGTATATTTAAGTATGTTTTTTACAATGCTCATTCTAGAGTAGTTATCAAATTGTTTTCGAAATTGATAGATTTGTTGCCAGATCATTATTTCGACGCCCCCAAGGAATAAACCTGTATTATACTAATACTTACTTTTTATTGTTATACCATTACGGTATCTAGGGGTCGGGATGCACCTATGCAATTATTTTCAGTTTTTTTCTGCTGTAATTTCCAACGCTTTTCCTTATAACACTTTTGTTCTTTAGAATTTTTTAATTTTTTATTTACTAGAAAAATAACGTAATACATTTTTACAAATTAAGTTTTGCAGCTACATTTCGGTAAAGTAATAGTACTGGAAAATATTTCAGTAAAATTGCTGGTTAACACCATTACAGGTTTACTATCGTAAATTTTGTGGTAAACATTTTCGGTAATTCATTATTACAGTTATCATCCGGGACATAAATTTATACCTACTATACATATTGGCGGTAACTTGCTCGCGCTCGGCGGCTCAAGAACGCGTTTCTACATGTAATACACATTACGCACACTAATACTAATATGCGGCGTCGGTGATAGTCAGTGCATCTCTTTCTAAACACGGAAATAAACTGCGACAGATTATTGCGCACACAATAATTGGTATAATAAGGAGTTTTTGTGTCTTGTATGAGTTTGTGATTGAGTGCTAGTTGTTGATGAATGATGTTTGCTACCTGGTTGTGTCTATGAGTGTAATCTGTCTGTGTGAGTTGTGTGCATGCTCCAGTTATGTGTTGTATGGTTTCTGATTGGTTATGGCATTTACGACATTTGTCATTAGTGATTTTGGGATCTTTAATTATATACTTTCTGTAGTTTTTTGTGTTTATAATCTGATCTTGAATTGCAATAATAAAGCCTTCTGTTTCAGGAAATAAATTGCCTATCCTAAGCCATTTATTTGATGCTATTGTATATATGTGGGGTTGCTCTAAATCATGAGGGTGCCGGCCATGAAGCACTTTCTTTTTCCAATCTTCTAGTTTTTGCTTTTGTGTATCATGGATGTTAGTGTGTTGTGTCTCTGTTTGATCGTGCAAGTTAAGTGGTGAGTAGTTGATATCATTTGTAACTATGGCGTTGTGAATTTCACTCGTATTAGACTTGCCAAAGTTCGTGGATGTCTATCAGGCCTCTCCCTCCGTTGTGGCGTTTGATGGATAGCCTCTCTATAGCAGATTTAGGGTGCAGATTATTATGTTTGGTGAGTGTAGTACGAGTCATTCTCTCTATTTGCTGTATATCAGTTTTCTTCCATTTTATTAAACCAAAAGAATATGTTAAAATAGGAATTGCGTAAGTATTCAATGCCTTTATTAGGTGCTTGCCCATTAGTTGAGTTTTACATAGGGCAGTTACTCTCCTATTATGTTTCTCTCTTATCACGGTTATTGTTCTAACTTTGGTGTCAGAAGAATAACCGGTCCTTTGGGAGGCTTACACGGGGATATGGATCCAACGTGCAGAGGCCCGTAGAGATTTTTAATCTAAAATGGGATGGGACACATGCCGCGGAGCCTCCACAACTGCACTACTGAGTACAGCTACGGACTAGCCGCAGAACATGTAGGACTATTGTAATGATGTGTCGCCTAATTTTAATGGGTTATGGGGTTGGATGTTTAATGGACTGAAAATAATGGTACTATGGATAACAAACGGCACCTGCCAGTGATACTCCTATAGCATCCGTCCGGTGGCAGGTGGTGACTCGCCAACTCACTGGATGGGCCTTCTCTAAACAGCCGCCCAAAGCAAGCAAACTCTGTCATAGAGGCAGCCAGAGGGCAACACCGGTGCGAGTGGCTAAGGGTGTCGAGCGGTGCGGCACTGGTTTCGCCACCGCGGGTCTTGTGACAACGGAGACCCGGAGCGGGTTTCCCTGTAGTTACGCCCTTAACTATGACACTTCCACCCCCGAGCTAATAGCTCTTGCGGCTTCCCTCAGGCCGGCCGACCAAGGCAAGCCAGAGTTGAGAGTCCTGCGGGCGCTCTTGGAAATCCACTCCAACCAGCCAACAAAGGCAAGCCGGAGACGAGGCCCTGACCGACCCTCTGAAGCATTCGGGACCGCAGTGTCGCCACACACATTCAGCTAGCCACAAAGCTGCCCTGCGGTTTGTAAGCTTTCTTTTCTTCTTGTAATACATTTTTTGTTTTTATCACAAGATGAAGGTAATGTTTGAAAGCTATTACTCTGCCCTCCGAGTTTGCGTTAGTCTCATGGAGAGGTAACGACGACGGCCCCAGAGGGGTACTATTATTACTATTATTAATAATAGTAGGCGAGCCTATTGCCAAACTGAAATGCGATATTTCTTTGTTGATTGATTGTTAATCCATTAAACATGTTATGTTACTTCAAAATAGGCGTGAAAATTCAACAGCAGCTACCTGTAGGTTACTAGCAGTCCAATTTGCTGTCGTGGTTCCGTTATATTTAAATTTATAATCTTTAAATTTGTCTATAACCCACAGATTTTTGAGACTGGACATAGCCAAAACGAGGGCGACTCAATGCATGCCTGTATTGAAAGGAACATGAGAAATAAGTCTATTTACACACCTGATCAAATATATAATAATTCTAAACTCCAAAGTCTCGGGCGAAAAATATACTTTGTAAGAATTGGAGCAAATAGATATTTTAGACATTAAACAACTGGTAAATCCTTTGAGTTGGCGTCGCGATATGGATGGAAAAACGATACGCTGGTCTGGTGTAATGGAAATGCATGTATCATCATCCCAACAGGACAAAGTTTTCTTTAAATATGATTATGATGATGCATATTCTGACTTAAATATTTCAAGTTCATTCCAAACCAAACGACGTGGGCGAAAACCTAAGACAGATGCTTCGATAGAAGACACTGTATTGACACAGGCTTATCATCAACCTCTTCCTATAAGCAAGGCGTTGCATACAGATGTACTGTCCTTGTGCAATATTGGAGCAATTCCACGGTATTACCACGCATTTTATGAATCTTTAATTTCCGCAGAAATTAGTGATGATCGCGATGATAATGATGATGCAAATGATAATACCGATTAGTTATGAATGTTTTAAATTGGCTATTTTTTATATTATCACTGATTGTAATTTGTGATCTCTTTGAAAACGTGGTTTCCAATAAAAGTTAGAATTTTCATAAATTTTGTAAGCTTTTTTTAATTATTCCCTCGAAGATAGCGAAGACAAATTTATTTTACATAATCGGTTTTCAATGATTACGATAATATGACTAACAATTTTTTTCTATAATATACGGGTTACACTACGTTACCCATTTATGGTTATTTAAAATTAACCATAACAAGTCGGTAACTGAACATTACAATCTCTCGCCTGTAATAAGAAACACGTTTAATAATCCAGCAAAGCAATATTATGCCCATGATTTTCAAGAAATTTACAAGAATAATTCGGTAAGTAAACAAAACTGGAAGAATATTAATAAGTCGGGATCGTAAGATATCAATACACCAAATTCAAATTTCTAATTCAAAATCCTTTATTCATTTGGGTCACAATGTGACGCTTATGAACGTCAAAATAATAAATTTATAAAATAATTACTTATACTCAAATTTAAAACATTATTACTGTATGTTTCTACATTTACATTTACTGCCACGTTCGCAAAGCAATAATTGTATGAAACCATTTTCGGTAATATGTATTTTGGTGAATAACTAATTTTGTGCATTTTTAATAGTTACACTAAATACTGTAAACTTTTCGGGTAAAAATTAGCTTTTCCGTCATATTACAATTTTGTCATAGTTACATTTTGTTGAAGAGATATACCGCAAAAACACTAAATCATTTTTCCTGTAAAATTTGAGTTTTGCGATTACGGGTTTATTCCCTGGGGACGTCGATTTAATGTAGATGAACTATGTCTTTTACATTAAATAGTTATCACGATATAATTGACATAAGCGCAGCGTTATTAAAAGCGCTTACTATGAGTTGGTGCGCTGATGCGCAGCGGGGAGGAGGGGCGCAGAGGGGAAAGGTCTGATTTTCTACTTTGTGGTAATGGTTTCAGTTTTTATTTTTGCTGCAATTCTATTCAGTAGGTATATAAGCTCTTCAATAACTTTAATAATATACACTACATACTAATCTTTACCTGAAGTTTGACGACTATGAAAACAAAAGTAATTTTAAGTATTATCTGTTTATAATATATGTATGATACACGGCTAATGTGCAGATCCGTTTGTAATGAAATTTGATATGGATAGTCTGAAACCTGGGGAAGTACAAAGGCTACTCTTAATTAAAATTTCATGCGGGCGAAGCCGCGGGCGAAAGCTAGTCACTAATAATCACTACCTATATGCAATGATAGGGTCAATGACGAGATCATTACCACGTAATGGTTTTCGAATACAAAACCACGTTACGTAATTCAGACTTTTGGAAGTTATATGTTTATTATTTAGCAAATTATCACGATCGTCAAGTGTTTGTCTAAACTCTTCCAAACTAAATTAGGCCTTCTGAAATTGAAGGGAGGCACGATCCCAGTATGCTCGGTTACATAATTATATTAAATCACCAATCGAGAGCAGGCTGCAGTAATAAGTGAGCTAACTAATACGTAGATTAGGAATAAAATTTAACTTCAGGGTCAATTTAAAATAAAATATTTCACACATAATGAATCACATTTATTTAATGTAAAATAGAAAAAGTCTCTGACAATGTCATTGGCTTAGTTAGAAAAAAAACTCAAATATTTACAAAATCATATTATATATACGGGTCAAATTAATTACACCCTTATAGATACGCCTAGGTCTAAAATAAGTGAGAAATAAAATAATTTAAAAGAATTTAACCAGGAGCCCGCATGGTGAGTAAGAAAGAAAATAAAATAGTGTGCGTACTTCTAACTGGCACCGAACTCAAAAAGTGTTTTTGTTAAAAATATTAGTTTTCCTGCTGCCTAGTGCGAGCATCTTTAGATGTTGGTAAAGGCTCTTGGCGATTAGTCCATTTATTGACACAACTTTCATCACAATGATCGCCGAGTTCACATCCCACATATCGACAATCTCATGAGCTGGGACCAAATATTTGATCTCCTTCTCTTTTTCTGCTTTTACGAGATTGCTGTCATGCGATGTGGTAATAACGTCTATCAATGCGAATCGCTCTGCTCGGTCGACTACAATATCAAGCTTATTGGCTACAATAAACCAGTCTGTAATGATAGACCTTTCCCAGGACAACAACGTACGACCATTTTTTCGAGAACTGAGAACAAATATGTTACATGCAACAAATATTGCATGACGACAGTTTTATCATGGCTACGATTATATTATAATCATGATATTGACTCACACGATTAGCATCATGGTAATTTATCGTTTTTTGGCAATCTGTCACCACTGCAAAAAAGTAGTCAATGACTACTCAGTACTTAGTACAGTTAATAGTATCGTCCTACATGTGAAGTCTTGCATTTAATTACACAAAAAGTTTGTGATGATCGATGAAAACACTTTTCTTGAGATATATAATTATATTCAAGTATACTTATTGTTTAAAGAAATATTGCAGTATAGCTTCTACATCACAATAGTGCAAAGGCTACCTTTTTTGCAATAACTGTCACCCACATCGGCGAATACGTGGGCCGAACATAGAGATATTAAGAATAGAGTGGCAGAGTGGGGCCTATTCGTGTCCGCCGGTGGGAGAGAGAACGCAACATTAGAGGCCCCCTGCATCTCTCTCTAACAATACATGCACAACATCAACATTACGCAGTGGCATGCTACCTGTAACTATTATTTAAATCAGTTTATTAGTAATCAATAGTTTAAAAGTTGTTTTTATTGATACACGAAGATAGATTGAAGTGACAAAAAAGTTTATATATTTTTAAACTATTGATTACTGATAAACTGATATAAATAATAGTTACAGGTAGCACGCCACTGCGTAATGTTGATGTTGTGCATGTATTGTTAGAGAGAGATGCAGGGGGCCTTTATTGTTGCGTTCTCTCTCGCACCGATGGACACGACACAGTATTGAGTCAGGTACTGTTCTGCCACTCTATTCTAATATCTCTATGGGGCCGAAGCTAGTCTGTAAAATAAAAGTATCGATAAAGTTATAACGTCACTATGTTTATGCGACACATTTTTATACGAATAAATCAAAATGTCTATGAACGAAGTATCAAAGTTTCAAATGAAGTTCTATTAAATTTTGACGGGTAAAGGGTCCACAACGGAGCCCCGTCCCAGACCTTTGAGTGATGGGATTCCTCCGTCTAATTTACTTAATAATAATATATATAGGCAACCACAGCTGGCAACATTTCACAAGTTTGACATATGTCATATTGTATAGTTGACATCCACATGACAATGACATTGTCATTTGTCAACATGTCAACTTGTTGCTGTTTTCTCAAGTGAATTCTGTGAATTGACTGTTTCGAACTCAAAAGCTGTTATAAGTTTCAATTTAAATTTCTTTTAATAATTCTTTCTTTATGTGCAGCAATTCTATGTTTTTACAATGTCGTGTACAAAAGAAGAAATCGAAAGAAAGCGTCTAGCCGCATTGCAGCGAAGACAAAGCAAATTGTCAAACAACTGTGAAAAGAACTTTTCAAATTCTCCAATAAAATTTAATCCTCTCCCTAGTGGTAGTCCTGAGCCATCAAGATATGGAGTAGCAAAGAGTTTGATTCATAATATTAATAGAAATCACCCTTATGCTAAGCCAAATTCAAGTGGAACTGAAAATAATGTTCCTGTTGGTAAAGTGGTCACTGGAACTGTATACTTAATCTCTGAAGATAGATTTGAAGTAAATCCGTCTGAATTTTGCACGCCACTAATAAATGTGTTCAAAAGTATGCCTTCCAAAAGTTATGGTTAGTAATGTTTTTAATAAATTGTATTGTAAAATAAATGTTTCATTATCAGCTACTAAAGTGGTACATTGATAGCTTAATGTAATATGTTATTTTGAGTGCATTTTCTTTACCACAAACAAATTTATATGTATATTGCAGCCATTCTCAAAGTGTGCTCTCCAGAGCACCAAGGCTCCACGAAGCATCTCTAGGGGCTCCACGAAGGTGTATGTCAGTAAAATAAATGTTTTTAAAGTGCACATAGGACTCGGCTTTGTTTTCTTTTAGGGCTCCGCCAAATATTTGGTTACACAAAAAAACCATTGGGTTCCATACCTTAAAAAGTTTGATAACCACTGGTATATTAAGTTTTCTACTTAGTCCTTATTTGGCAGTTTCTGCTTACTGTCACAATCAGTCAACTAAAGTATCCTGTAAAATTATGATGGAAGCTTTCAAATATATCACCAACATCACTATCAAGTGCTATGCTAACTAGTCTTGGATAGTAACACGTTACACTTATACGTCTTACTTATGACCAATCCCAACACTAGGTATGAATTATGACGTACCGCAAATTTGAACCGGCCAATTAGAATGCATTTTTGCAGCCCCCTTCGCCCTGCATACCTCACCGCTTTAACAGAATTGTTTGTTTGTAGAAATGAAAACATTTGGTGTCTAGTAGGCTGTGTTGTCGTTGGGTATAGCATACCAAATCCTGCTATTGGCTCACAATGTCATTTTGAAGCATATTAGGAGAGGCCTCATAAAACTATTAAATTATTTTCTTTTCTGTTTGTATGTTCTCCATATATTTAGTTGCATAGTATTTTCAGATTGTTAAGTTGGATTATATACCTGAATAATATGTACAGTGTTATGAAATAAAAAATAATGCATTACATTTGATTTCTTTCATTCCAGATTCCAAATCTAAATTGTGGAACTTTTCCATCAATGATTACCAAGAGCTGGTGTCAAAAGTGGCTCCGTTGGCGCCTCATGTAGTGTTGGGACCATTGCCCCCATATGTTCTCAAGGTAAGTCATAAAGTTCATCTCTCTTACTACTGTTATACATGTGCAACTTTGTGAGTATGGATGGATACTTGTACCAAAAACTACTTCATGTTCTTTGATGAGCTTTTGAAGTAAAATAGCTTGTTCATCAGAATAGCACATAGACTACCCTTTTTTGGGATATTCAACCTCCATGCAGGAGTAGCTAGCTTTGTAATTATGTACAGTGTTTTTATCTAAAAGGAAACTCTGATAACTTATAAAGAAATTTATTTATAAACAAGTGTTTGTCTATATTACCTGCATGTAAATGTGACTAAAATATATTTTGCACATTGCAAACTGTTTGTTTTGAATTTATTTATAAATGTATGAGTGCAACTACATAATTGTATGCCTAGCTTGATAATAAGTAGTTGCCATAATCATATGGTAACTTATGGATTCAAAGTTATGATTCACTTTTATCATTCTAAAATGAAATATAATGACTTTCACTACATTGATTGAGTAGGTCAGGGGAATTACCAGTAGACTTATGACCAGTTTCAATGACATAATATCTTTTATGGAATTCTAGAAGTGTTTTCTTGAAGTTATGTGGATATTCAGTTGGTATTGGCTCCATGCTTCTGAAAACATATTAACCTATGGAATATGTTCTGTTTATTTCAGGTGCTAAGGGAAAGCACAATAGATCCTAGCAGTATTGATTTGACACCCATAGAAGCAACTTTAAGGCATAAACTCATGCCATTCCAAGAGGATGGAGTTAGGTAATAAGACATTGTATTTACTAAAGATGTATGAATTGTGTCGAAATAAGTATATTCCATATTTATTTATACATATTTTAAGCTAAAATGCTAGTCTACTTGTTTACTTCTTCATCCCAAGCCAAAAGACTTATCTCTTTTTTGAAATTGCATGCTCTTAAATTCCTGCTGTTGACATACATACATACATAGACTCACGCCTGTTTCCCGGAGGGGTAGGCAGAGACTACGGAACGCCATTTGCAACGATCCTGACATACCTCTCTTGCTTCACTCACTCCCATCAAGTTTCTCATGCATGCTCTTTGCTGCTGTTGATATTAGGTAAATTAACTAAAGAAAGCAAAGCATACAGCAATCTGCCCATATAGTATTTATGACGTATTTGTATCGTACTAGAGCCCGCGGGTCCGCCGCCGTAGCACTTATTCCCTAACCTTAACATACATGCTAAATTTCAGCTGTTTACAGTAGGTATGGTATGCCTTGTCTGTCAGTCAGTCAGTAATGCAAGTAATTTATATACAGGGTTATTTGTGAAACACCGTTAACCTCTCAGGACTATGTTACTAACATCATAATCAACAACTTTTGTTCTATGACTTTTAAAAATTCATCATATTTTAGTTCATCAGATTTTCATACAAAAATAAAAATATTTAAATTGAACGCTCTAAAGTCTAAATGTTGCGAACTCTATGCGATAGAACAATAGCGAAGGGTACGGGCGGCGGGGGCGCGCAGGCGTAGGTAGGACAGCAAAATACACGAGTTAAAATGTGTTAGATAGGACAACGAAATCTTGAAGGTTTGTTTTTGGTAAATGTATTATGTTTTGTAAAAAGTCATAGAACAAAAGTTGTTGATTATGATGTTAGTAACGTAGTCCTGAGAGGTTAACGGTGTTTTACAAATTACCCTGTATAGAAGATAAGTAAATGAAGCCGAAACTATATATGATATAGATACGAATTCTTCCTCATCAGTTGCCAGACTAATATCATCTAGTGAAACAGTGAAGATATCATTTATGCGCTTAATGATATTTAGAATGAAATGAACTGCGTTAAATGATTTCAGATTCGGCATATCCCGTCGCGGGCGGTGCATGATAGCGGACGACATGGGGCTCGGCAAGACGTTCCAAGCACTTGCCATCGCGAGCTACTACAGACACAACTGGCCTTTACTCATTGTTACTACTTCTTCTATGAGGTGAGTCCACCAACTGTGTAATATCATAACAATTTATAGTTGATTTCAAAAAGGGATTTCAAATAATCTGATATAAACCTTTTTTGGGGTTTGGGGCGGTTCACATTTCCCATACCTGCAAAATGTGAAATAAACAAAGTATGCATCGATTCGTATGTCAACTCCATTTGGGATGTCGACGTACACCGTGGTGGTTTTAATGCCTTTGCTCCGAAAGCTTGTAGGGGAAAGTCACACACACACTTCTGCCTCCCCCAAGAGGCGGAGAATGACCGGTAACTTCATCATATTACATCAAAATTGTGTTACTAATGGATACATGTATGCAGAATATAATGTACCTAATGTTTTGACGTGGCTGGTGTTCATGTCATTTTAATCTTAAGCTAAAACCCAACCGTCAATACATGAAATTCTGCGTCGACTATGTGGTGCAAACGCAGTTCAACTGCGCAATATTTATTGTTCCCAATACCATTACATCATCGGACGATTAGATACAATGGGATGCGTCATGCTTATAATGGTACACTTTTATGAATGACACACATATTTATCAAACTGGTCGTGTTCTTACAAAATTCCTTTTGCCCAGGACTGCAAATATTTTTAATCCACAGAGTCATACTATTTATTTATTTAAAAGTAAACACCCGCCCTAGGAATAAATTCTATGTCGCTGGGGACATTACAAACATACAATCAACGGACAAAAACAACACCCAGACTCGAAACAACAATTTATGGTTCACACAAGGTGTTGTCTCGTGTGAGGATCGAACCACAACACTCGGCGCAGTGTCAGACGGCTAGGTGACTGTCTGATAGAATTGTTAAAATATGGATGTAATACCCCTCTTGTACGACTTGAGGAAAAAAGTTTTATCATCATCAGCGCTTAAGAATAAGGATCTTTAGGCCCATGTCGGAGGCCTTAGGGCGGTCTGAAAACTCTGAC
This sequence comes from Euclidia mi, assembly GCA_944739405.2. Lineage (NCBI taxonomy): Eukaryota > Metazoa > Arthropoda > Insecta > Lepidoptera > Erebidae > Euclidia > Euclidia mi. The sequence goes on from OX123202.2 coordinate 12,473,382, forward strand.
ACCAGAGTTAGCCACACACACACACACACATGAAAAGCAAACAAACAACATCAGCGCCTTATGTAAACTACTGCGCTGGGCACGGGCTTCTTCTCAGTATAGCTGTAGACCATGTAGTGTGTGTTGATAATCTTCACATGTCTTTCGAGAACATTATAGAGCACTCTTAGACATGCAGGTTTCTTCACGATTTTTCTGTTCACCCTTTAGCGACGAGAATACCTTCTTAACAATTTAATTAGCACTTTGAAAAGTCATTGGTGCATGTCTTTGCGTACGAAATCCTCTGGGGGGCAGTCTGTTGGTCTCTCCACTAGGCTATCGCTGCTGTCTTCATCTGCGATTCCATATGTTAATTTTCATACATAGTTTAGCCTGTTCGAACATAGCCTTATTAAACCTGTATGTTGTAGAGAAACATGGCAGAACAAGATACATGAACTGTTACCGTCGGTGCCGCTCATGAATATAGTCACGCTGACCAGCGGGAAGGACGCACAACTCGTAGCAGATAAACAGGTAAATATGGTCAATAAGCTTTTTATTAAACTTAGACGATGCCCACAGCTTCGCCCGTAAATTTATTCCGACCCCATGGAAAATTAATGCAACCCCTTCTTAGTGCACCCCTACAGCCCCCAAGAAAATACTTACATGCTAAATTTCAGCTTCTTTCGCCCAGTAATAGGCATGAGACTGATATATCAAAACGAATCTGAAATCCGATTGCAGTCAGAAATCGTATCGTATCGATATTCCAGTATGAGAAAACCAATTTTAGAAAACGCCTAAACAATACCACGATAACGTCAACAATGTAATCCGAACCAAACTGTGCAAGCATATTTGCTTAGGTAATTTAAGTTTTTGTAGCTTTGCTAACCAAACTACAAACAATTCGATTGTTTGCGTTTGTCGTATGAGATACTAACTAGTCACTACGCTCCGACATCCGCTACTGAAATCGATTTCTAAAATTGATTTCAAAATCTGAAATCGGATTTGTATCGGTTTGCGGAAAAATCCGAAAACGCCCATGCCTACCCAGTCATTTTGTCTGTGCGTTGTCTTTCAGTCTGTCAGTAACGCACACTACATATGATTATCGATATTGTTCTCATTATGAATTGTCCGTTGACTTTACTCGCAATACAGAAGATGATTTATTTATATTTTCTTACTCAAAAAGACTTGCAAATGATGTTTCTTTTCAGACAGAGGTGGTAATAGTGAGCTACAAAATCACCACAATGCACACAGACTTGCTGAAGAGTAAAATGTTTGGCGTTATAATTATAGTAAGTACTTAACCTTAAAAATGTATGCTTTCGTGACAGTTGTGAATTTGCGCATTTAGATAGGTATAGATTTTTATATACATTGGATTTTTATCCTAATCCAAAGCGTTGAAAACTGTCGTGACTTAATCTCATTTTACGTTTAGAAAAATTATTTCGAGATAAAGGTACTCGACTGAATTAGATCCTTATTTCTTATACAAACATTTGTATACGTACCTAACGAGCATGTGCGCACCGTAGTTTTAATACAGTGATGTTCTCTTCATCAGGACGAATCTCATTACTTGAAGTCCCACAAAGCCCAGTGTACAATAGCGCTGGGCGGCATCACCCGTCGCTGCCAACGTACCATCCTGCTGAGTGGCACCCCCGCGCTGAGCCGACCCGCCGAGCTGTTCACGCAGCTCAGTCTCATAGAGCCCGGCCTCTTCCCTTCCTACACGGAGTACGGTCAGTATGTACACCCCAGCGCTGAGCCGGCCCTGGCCCGCCGAGCTGTTCACGCAGCTCAGTCTCATAGAGCCCGGCCTCTTCCCTTCCTACACGGAGTACGGTCAGTATGTACACCCCAGCGCTGAGCCGGCCCTGGCCCGCCGAGCTGTTCACGCAGCTCAGTCTCATAGAGCCCGGCCTCTTCCCTTCCTACACGGAGTACGGTCAGTATGTACACCCCAGCGCTGAGCCGGCCCTGGCCCGCCGAGCTGTTCACGCAGCTCAGTCTCATAGAGCCCGGCCTCTTCCCTTCCTACACGGAGTACGGTCAGTATGTACACCCCAGCGCTGAGCCGGCCCTGGCCCGCCGAGCTGTTCACGCAGCTCAGTCTCATAGAGCCCGGCCTCTTCCCTTCCTACACGGAGTACGGTCAGTATGTACACCCCAGCGCTGAGCCGGCCCTGGCCCGCCGAGCTGTTCACGCAGCTCAGTCTCATAGAGCCCGGCCTCTTCCCTTCCTACACGGAGTACGGTCAGTATGTACACCCCAGCGCTGAGCCGGCCCTGGCCCGCCGAGCTGTTCACGCAGCTCAGTCTCATAGAGCCCGGCCTCTTCCCTTCCTACACGGAGTACGGTCAGTATGTACACCCCAGCGCTGAGCCGGCCCTGGCCCGCCGAGCTGTTCACGCAGCTCAGTCTCATAGAGCCCGGCCTCTTCCCTTCCTACACGGAGTACGGTCAGTATGTACACCCCAGCGCTGAGCCGGCCCTGGCCCGCCGAGCTGTTCACGCAGCTCAGTCTCAAAGAGCCCGGCCTCTTCCCTTCCTACACGGAGTACGGTCAGTATGTACACTGGAGCGCTGAGCCGGCCCTGGCCCGCCGAGCTGTTCACGCAGCTCAGTCTCATAGAGCCCGGCCTCTTCCCTTCCTACACGGAGTACGGTCAGTATGTACACCCCAGCGCTGAGCCGGCCCTGGCCCGCCGAGCTGTTCACGCAGCTCAGTCTCATAGAGCCCGGCCTCTTCCCTTCCTACACGGAGTACGGTCAGTATGTACACCCCAGCGCTGAGCCGGCCCTGGCCCGCCGAGCTGTTCACGCAGCTCAGTCTCAAAGAGCCCGGCCTCTTCCCTTCCTACACGGAGTATGGACAGTATGTACACCCCAGCGCTGAGCCGGCCCTGGCCCGACGAGCTGTTCACGCAGCTCAGTCTCATAGAGCCCGGCCTCTTCCCTTCCTACACGGAGTACGGTCAGTATGTACACCCCAGCGCTGAGCCGGCCCTGGCCCGCCGAGCTGTTCACGCAGCTCAGTCTCATAGAGCCCGGCCTCTTCCCTTCCTACACGGAGTACGGTCAGTATGTACACTGGAGCGCTGAGCCGGCCCTGGCCCGCCGAGCTGTTCACGCAGCTCAGTCTCATAGAGCCCGGCCTCTTCCCTTCCTACACGGAGTACGGTCAGTATGTACACCCCAGCGCTGAGCCGGCCCTGGCCCGCCGAGCTGTTCACGCAGCTCAGTCTCATAGAGCCCGGCCTCTTCCCTTCCTACACGGAGTACGGTCAGTATGTACACCCCAGCGCTGAGCCGGCCCTGGCCCGCCGAGCTGTTCACGCAGCTCAGTCTCATAGAGCCCGGCCTCTTCCCTTCCTACACGGAGTACGGTCAGTATGTACACCCCAGCGCTGAGCCGGCCCTGGCCCGCCGAGCTGTTCACGCAGCTCAGTCTCATAGAGCCCGGCCTCTTCCCTTCCTACACGGAGTACGGTCAGTATGTACACCCCAGCGCTGAGCCGGCCCTGGCCCGCCGAGCTGTTCACGCAGCTCAGTCTCATAGAGCCCGGCCTCTTCCCTTCCTACACGGAGTACGGTCAGTATGTACACCCCAGCGCTGAGCCGGCCCTGGCCCGCCGAGCTGTTCACGCAGCTCAGTCTCATAGAGCCCGGCCTCTTCCCTTCCTACACGGAGTACGGTCAGTATGTACACCCCAGCGCTGAGCCGGCCCTGGCCCGCCGAGCTGTTCACGCAGCTCAGTCTCATAGAGCCCGGCCTCTTCCCTTCCTACACGGAGTACGGTCAGTATGTACACCCCAGCGCTGAGCCGGCCCTGGCCCGCCGAGCTGTTCACGCAGCTCAGTCTCATAGAGCCCGGCCTCTTCCCTTCCTACACGGAGTACGGTCAGTATGTACACCCCAGCGCTGAGCCGGCCCTGGCCCGCCGAGCTGTTCACGCAGCTCAGTCTCATAGAGCCCGGCCTCTTCCCTTCCTACACGGAGTACGGTCAGTATGTACACCCCAGCGCTGAGCCGGCCCTGGCCCGCCGAGCTGTTCACGCAGCTCAGTCTCATAGAGCCCGGCCTCTTCCCTTCCTACACGGAGTACGGTCAGTATGTACACTGGAGCGCTGAGCCGGCCCTGGCCCGCCGAGCTGTTCACGCAGCTCAGTCTCATAGAGCCCGGCCTCTTCCCTTCCTACACGGAGTACGGTCAGTATGTACACCCCAGCGCTGAGCCGGCCCTGGCCCGCCGAGCTGTTCACGCAGCTCAGTCTCATAGAGCCCGGCCTCTTCCCTTCCTACACGGAGTACGGTCAGTATGTACACCCCAGCGCTGAGCCGGCCCTGGCCCGCCGAGCTGTTCACGCAGCTCAGTCTCAAAGAGCCCGGCCTCTTCCCTTCCTACACGGAGTATGGACAGTATGTACACCCCAGCGCTGAGCCGGCCCTGGCCCGACGAGCTGTTCACGCAGCTCAGTCTCATAGAGCCCGGCCTCTTCCCTTCCTACACGGAGTACGGTCAGTATGTACACCCCAGCGCTGAGCCGGCCCTGGCCCGCCGAGCTGTTCACGCAGCTCAGTCTCATAGAGCCCGGCCTCTTCCCTTCCTACACGGAGTACGGTCAGTATGTACACTGGAGCGCTGAGCCGGCCCTGGCCCGCCGAGCTGTTCACGCAGCTCAGTCTCATAGAGCCCGGCCTCTTCCCTTCCTACACGGAGTACGGTCAGTATGTACACCCCAGCGCTGAGCCGGCCCTGGCCCGCCGAGCTGTTCACGCAGCTCAGTCTCATAGAGCCCGGCCTCTTCCCTTCCTACACGGAGTACGGTCAGTATGTACACCCCAGCGCTGAGCCGGCCCTGGCCCGCCGAGCTGTTCACGCAGCTCAGTCTCATAGAGCCCGGCCTCTTCCCTTCCTACACGGAGTACGGTCAGTATGTACACCCCAGCGCTGAGCCGGCCCTGGCCCGCCGAGCTGTTCACGCAGCTCAGTCTCATAGAGCCCGGCCTCTTCCCTTCCTACACGGAGTACGGTCAGTATGTACACCCCAGCGCTGAGCCGGCCCTGGCCCGCCGAGCTGTTCACGCAGCTCAGTCTCATAGAGCCCGGCCTCTTCCCTTCCTACACGGAGTACGGTTAGTATGTACACCCCAGCGCTGAGCCGGCCCTGGCCCGCCGAGCTGTTCACGCAGCTCAGTCTCATAGAGCCCGGCCTCTTCCCTTCCTACACGGAGTACGGTCAGTATGTACACCCCAGCGCTGAGCCGGCCCTGGCCCGCCGAGCTGTTCACGCAGCTCAGTCTCATAGAGCCCGGCCTCTTCCCTTCCTACACGGAGTACGGTCAGTATGTACACCCCAGCGCTGAGCCGGCCCTGGCCCGCCGAGCTGTTCACGCAGCTCAGTCTCATAGAGCCCGGCCTCTTCCCTTCCTACACGGAGTACGGTCAGTATGTACACCCCAGCGCTGAGCCGGCCCTGGCCCGCCGAGCTGTTCACGCAGCTCAGTCTCATAGAGCCCGGCCTCTTCCCTTCCTACACGGAGTACGGTCAGTATGTACACCCCAGCGCTGAGCCGGCCCTGGCCCGCCGAGCTGTTCACGCAGCTCAGTCTCATATAGGGCTTGTAATATCGAAACATATTGAATTCCGGAACTGAGTTACGATATTGGAGTGTCAATTCCGAAATTCCGGAACTGGTTCCGGAGTCGGCATGTTCTACAAAGATTTAAATTTCTAATATAAAATAAACGTGTATATAATGCAAAAATTAAAAAAGTTATATACTTTCATCAGTCTATAGAAAGATTTTACCATTGAATTTGAACAGCTCAAGATTTTTTAGTTTTTATTAATTAACATGCCATGAACATTCAAGCCTAGGTAGTAAAAAGTTCCAAAGAAAAATAGTACAATTAAACATTGTTATAAAATCAGACAATCTAAAATGTTACATTAAAATAATAAAACCAGACCGATTCTCAAAATTCCTAGCTCATGGTTTGCCAATGTGCCATGTAAAGTAGCGTGATAGGTGTACCGTGTAAGACGGACCGATAAAATTCAAAACACCGATATACACTAATAAAACAGGCATAATCGAAGTGGGCGTCAAAGCAGCGAAGTTAAAATAGGATTTGGTGGGATACGTCTGTGGGATGCATTTCGAAAACTGTACATACATCACCACACAATAGAACCCTGAAGGCGACACAGGAGCAAGCCGGAAAAACGATGGCTGCATGGCTTGATACTTTGCTAGCACTGACTGACTGGCAGGATAAAGCCAAAGATCAGCATTTATGGAAGAGTGTGGAGAGATCTTTGCCTAGCGGTGGGTAAGTAACGGTTAAAATAAAAATAAATATTACTTTACTTTAAAATAACATTTGGGAATAAAGTGATAGTTTATGCAAGTTTCTCATTTTATGGGTAGGTGATTGATTCAATTGTTGAAAAATCGTGGGGGCGAGAATCAATAAAATCTTTGAAATCTATTTTCTTCCTATGAAGTTGTTCAATTTCCAAAATAGTGACAATCTATTGGAGCAAGTGATATGCTCCAGGGACTATGGAGGGTGTCCCTCTAATTTAGCGACCGTCTTCCGCGAAGTACCCATGTGATCTAAGTGTTCGTTGTCCTCAAGCAGCAGACTCTAACGAATAAAGATATGATTATGATTGGCCGGTTTCGGTTATTTCACAGGCACCTTTCCATCATTGTTTGCAATTGTTGACAGTGAAATTTGCTACTGTAATATCCTGTCCATATCTTGGGAAGCTGAAGTGCATGATACCAGCACTGTTTCCACAGACAACAACCAGTACTTTTTCTGAATGCAGGAGTTAGTCGGTTCACGATGTTTCAAGCGCTTTTATGAGCGATTCCTATTGTCGGACCGGACCCATTTTTTCATCACAAGAAACGATAGGTTTCAGTATTCCCTCTATATTGTGACGGTTGAGTAAACTCACATAACACTTAACACTCAATGCGTGTTTGTTAGTGTAATTCGCTTTATTATTTCTGCAATTGTTTGCTTTCTAATTTATTTTAAAAGAATTAAAATTGTTTCATAAATCTTTAACACTGAAGCTAACTCTGACGTGGTTTTGATTGGATCTGCTTCCATGATTACATTTAATTCTTCATTGTTAACTATGGTCTCGGGTCGTTCACGGAATCAGCAAAATGTCGAGGCCATAGGAAACACTCAAGGGCGAGCGCGCTATCGCTGGGGAAGGAATGGTCACTTAACACAGTGTATTATTGGCCACGTTATCAAAAAAATGTTATCTAGAAAAGTCAGTTTTTTATTATTTATAAATACCGGAATTACGATATTTGGGCTCTCAATTCCGGTATTATAATATCGGAAAAAAACGTCCGAAATTCCGGAATTACGAAATCTCGGAATTCCGGGATCCATGCCCTAGTCTCATAGAGCCCGGCCTCTTCCCTTCCTACACGGAGTACGGTCAGTATGTACACCCCAGCGCTGAGCCGGCCCTGGCCCGCCGAGCTGTTCACGCAGCTCAGTCTCAAAGAGCCCGGCCTCTTCCCTTCCTACACGGAGTACGGACAGTATGTACACCCCAGCGCTGAGCCGGCCCTGGCCCGACGAGCTGTTCACGCAGCTCAGTCTCATAGAGCCCGGCCTCTTCCCTTCCTACACGGAGTACGGTCAGTATGTACACCCCAGCGCTGAGCCGGCCCTGGCCCGCCGAGCTGTTCACGCAGCTCAGTCTCATAGAGCCCGGCCTCTTCCCTTCCTACACGGAGTACGGTCAGTATGTACACCCCAGCGCTGAGCCGGCCCTGGCCCGCCGAGCTGTTCACGCAGCTCAGTCTCATAGAGCCCGGCCTCTTCCCTTCCTACACGGAGTACGGTCAGTATGTACACCCCAGCGCTGAGCCGGCCCTGGCCCGCCGAGCTGTTCACGCAGCTCAGTCTCATAGAGCCCGGCCTCTTCCCTTCCTACACGGAGTACGGTCAGTATGTACACCCCAGCGCTGAGCCGGCCCTGGCCCGCCGAGCTGTTCACGCAGCTCAGTCTCAAAGAGCCCGGCCTCTTCCCTTCCTACACGGAGTATGGACAGTATGTACACCCCAGCGCTGAGCCGGCCCTGGCCCGACGAGCTGTTCACGCAGCTCAGTCTCATAGAGCCCGGCCTCTTCCCTTCCTACACGGAGTACGGTTAGTATGTACACCCCAGCGCTGAGCCGGCCCTGGCCCGCCGAGATGTTCACGCAGCTCAGTCTCATAGAGCCCGGCCTCTTCCCTTCCTACACGGAGTACGGTCAGTATGTACACCCCAGCGCTGAGCCGGCCCTGGCCCGCCGAGCTGTTCACGCAGCTCAGTCTCATAGAGCCCGGCCTCTTCCCTTCCTACACGGAGTACGGTCAGTATGTACACCCCAGCGCTGAGCCGGCCCTGGCCCGCCGAGCTGTTCACGCAGCTCAGTCTCATAGAGCCCGGCCTCTTCCCTTCCTACACGGAGTACGGTCAGTATGTACACCCCAGCGCTGAGCCGGCCCTGGCCCGCCGAGCTGTTCACGCAGCTCAGTCTCATAGAGCCCGGCCTCTTCCCTTCCTACACGGAGTACGGTCAGTATGTACACCCCAGCGCTGAGCCGGCCCTGGCCCGCCGAGCTGTTCACGCAGCTCAGTCTCATAGAGCCCGGCCTCTTCCCTTCCTACATGGAGTACGGTCAGTATGTACACCACAACACTCTCTTATCACATAATTATTTACTCTGTCAGTCAAAGAAACACCACACATACTTCTCAGTGCTCTCATTTCTACAGCATTTATTCTACTTTCATGACTCTTCTGCCATACCCAACTATCACCACCATACATAAGAGTAGGTACTAACACCCCTCTAAGCACAGCCAAACGTGCCTTTTTGGACACGTTTTGGCTATTTATAAACGCCTTCAGAGCTCCAATCACTCTATTACCTGCATTAACTCTTCTTTCAATATCTTCTACATTCTTACCATCTCTTGTAAACAGCGTACCTAAATATACAAACTCATTAATTTGCTCCACTCGTTGTCCATCGATCATAACATTACAAGTCGTAACGCATTCCTCCTTTTCAAAAACCATAACTTTCGTTTTACTTACATTCACTTTCATTCCTTTCCTCTTTAACGCACTATGCATGGTTGTTACCATCTACTGCAACTCCTCCGCTGAAGACGCAAGTATAACCTGATCATCAGCATAAAGGAGGCATTTTACAACTAACTCATTCATCCTTAATCCACAATCACTATGTTTCAAGTCTTGCAAACAAAACTGTCCATGAAGAGGTTGAACAGCCACGGCGACGCTACACATCCATGTCTAACACTGATTGATTGATTGATTATTCTTTATTATACACCTTACAAAAAGTTACATTATAGAACAAAATATATACAAAACACTAACAGAATGTACAAATGGCGGCCTTATCGCTAAAAGCAATCTCTGCCAGGCAACCTTAGGATGGACAGATGGTAAATAAGTTTAGTGCGATAAATGGTGTAGTTTAAAGACAACCAGAATGGTATACAAGTAGTTCATAGATATACAGAAACATATATACATACACACATACATATACCTACATATACATACACTTCATACACATATAAATATATATATAATATAAAAATAATATATAATACATACTATAACTATAATGAAAGATGTTATATGGATGAAAGATAGTGCGATTTCAACAAACCTTTAAATATACTAGGTGATTTTGCTCTACGAATATCTAGAGGCAATGCATTCCACAGGCGCACAGCTTGTACAGTAAAAGATTTGTCAAAATAATTAGTGGAATGCATTGGCATCTCCAGCCTCAAGTCCACAGACGACCTCAAGGACCTTGAATGTGCGTCATGAAGGAACTTAAAACGTTCTTTAAGATATGAGGGACTATTGGGATTAAACAGGATATTATACAGTAATGTAAGAATATTTACCATCAACACCTGTGTTGATGGTAAACCAGTCAGTGTATGCCCCGTTTATCCTCACACAAGCTCTAGAATCCTCATAAAGGGATTCCAGAGCTCGAATGAGGCTGCTGTTCACCCCATATATCGACAGTACCGACCACATTTCATTCCTCACCACTTTATCGTAAGCCTTTTCCAAATCCACGAATGCGCAGTAGACCTTTCGACCTTTGGCCAAAAATTTCTCGGCTATACAGCGCAAGGAAAAGACTTGATCCGTACACCCCATACCAGGCCTCCTTCACTCGTGTTTACCTACAGCGATAAGTGCCTACTTACACTTTCGCGCGGCTTCCAAGCCCGCGTCCGACGCGTCGCGCTAGGGTTCTCGACTTACCGCTGCTACTATAATATTTATTCATCGTCTATCTACCTACTGGACCACGTACCTAATAATAAATAATTATCCTATAAGTATCCAATCCCACTATTTGAGCTAGTAGAACAAAAACCACAAAAAATCTGGTCGTTTACATTTTTATTATACTAAATCTTAGTTATTTCCTAAACGCGTGGACCGATTTACATGATTCAAACAGATAAAATGGTTTTTGAACTAGATTTTTAATTTAACACCATAATCGTTGGGATATCTCAACAAACAAAAAAACAAATTTTCAAGTTGCTCTCGTAAAATGATATTGTGTTTGTTGAGATATCCCTCCTCCGATTATTAGATACCTACGTGGTCAAGTAGGTAGATAAACGACGAATAATTATTATAGTAGCAGCGGCAAGTCGACAACCCTAGCGCGACAGCTAGCGCGTCACTCCGCGCCAGACAGCGACAGCGTTATATGTTAGAAAAGAGCGGGAACGGTTAGGTGAATATCGCATTAGGCACTGAGTGCTTACGCGAGCTGAATTGCACTTTGTTGCTTAGAAGCAAGAGTCGCAATTTCAATAAATTGGTTTGAGAAGTGATGCTTCTGTACGTTAATACTATCTATTCTGTGCCCATACCCTTTCGGAATCCCGCTTGTACATCCCATATTTTCTTGTCGGTTACTTCCATAACTCTTTCAATCAGTATCTTCGCATACAATTTGCCAACAATGCTGAGAAGGTTAATACCTCTATAGTTTTTGCAGTCTTGTTGCGAGCCTTTTCCTTTATAAAGAGGCACACCTACTGATGTGGCCCAGTCATCAGGTACTCGGCCGGTGCTCCAGCACAAGTTAAATAAACGCTGCAGCTGACTTACTATGATGCCCTGTCCAGCCTTCAGCATTTCGACTGTCATCCTATCATACCCTACTGCATTATGCCTTACCTAATTTCATACTGGCCAGTGCCTTCAAAATCTCATCCACGCCAATATCGCTTTCATCATTGCTATCATTACCATTCATTTCACCTGTTGATGTCTCGGTCGTCGTTCTTTCAAATAATCCTTCAAAATACTCTTTCCATCTCTTCAGCACACACGATTCACTATTCAGTATCTTTCCATTCTTGTCTCTGATTGCTGTGTATTCTGATGATTGAGTTTTTTCTCGAACAGCACGAACGGATTTCCTGAAAAACTTAATGTTACTCCGAAAGTCGTCAGATAATCTATTATCAAACTCATCTTTCTTTTCCTCTTTTTTCCTTTTAACCATTTCTTTCGCTATTCTTTTTGAACATACGAACTCTTTTCTAGCTTCATCTATTTCCTTAATCATTGCTTTTCCCATTCTTTCATTTGCTCTGACAGCCAACCAATCTAACCAAGCTTTCTTCTTCTCTAACACTGCTGTTTGAACATCCTTGTCCCACCATGTATTCTTAATCTTTCGTATTTTCCTTCTCTTGATCACACCACATACTTCAGACGCTACACATACTACCTCTTCCTTAAGGGACTGCCAAAATTATTCCATATCATTTATGCTATCGAAACTATCAAATCTTGCTATCAATCTTCGTTTATACTTAATTTTTATAATATATTTATCATAAATATTATAAAAATTTAATGCCGATTTTCATTGGTCGTAGGTAAGAGATACTGCGACGGAAAGCAGACGGCGTTTGGTTGGGACATGACGGGGCAGTCGAACCTAACAGAATTGCAGATCATTCTGCAGAAGAGGTTCCTCATTAGAAGAACTAAAGAACAGGTCCTCACTAAACTCGAGGAGAAAACCAGGTGAGTAAAGAAACAGTACCTATACTGTTGCGTTTTATTTTGTGAGTAAAAGTGCCGGTGGCCCCATTCCCTTTTACCTCTTCCTCATCCTGCTATTCCGTTCATTCTTTTTTCCCATCCCATAGGTGGACAAACTTGTGACGCCTCTGGGAGTCGTACGCGGCAAAAACTGACAATCAGATGCTCTGTGAGTCTGATGAGGCGCTAATCTAGACCACGAATAAGTTGTGAGAAGCGTACCTAAATATTAACCGAGCTGCCGATATTAATTGCATTTTTCACATGAACATTATATTTGCACATCGACTAATCTAAGTTTGTGGGTATGTCCATTGCCTATTCGCTGTGATTAGCCAACGATTGTGAATTGGCTCCTCTGTCTGTCATAGTCCGTAAAAGCGTTTATTTCTCATGGCGTTCCCTACAAATATCCAAGTTAAACAGTGCTTTGCTGATGAAAAACTCCTCCTCCAATTACGTATTATAAATAGGAATTTAAGTTAAGATTTTGAACGATTGCGAACAACTTATATGTTTTGTATTGTTTATTTTTTCACCAGGGAAACAGTTTTGCTTGATGAAACGCTCCTACAATTCACTGAAGAGGAACAGAAGGGACTATCGCAAATGGCTGAAACGTACAAGTCGAGTAAGTCTTCGGACAAACACTCGGCACTTATCACTTTCTTCAGCGAGAGCGCCAGAGTCAAGATACCTGCTATTTGGTTAGTATCATAACAACCCGCAATTGGCCAGCGTGGTGGACTATGGCCTTACCCTTCTCATAAGTGAGAAGAGGCCCGTGCCCAGCAGTGGGACAGTATAAAGGGCTGATGATGACGATGATGATAATCATAACATAACACAACTTCTCACCTTTATCTCCGAAGGGCTAGGCAGAGGTGTATTACACACCCAAACTTTGCCAGTTATGTTTTCGGTCCCAATGTAATAGGGGGCGAGCACATTGCCGTCTACCGAGCAAATTATTAAGCGAGTAATTGTTAGTATTAGTTACTATCATAACAAATAAATATTAGAGAAGTCTCTCAGCTTCGTGCAAATGGCACTACAAATCCTAAACGCAGTAAACAAACCGTCACGATAACAACGTATCCTGTCAAAACTTATCAATATAGTTTTCAAGATTGCATACATACATACATACATATCGTCACGCTTTTTATCCCCGAAGGGGTAGGCAGAGGTGTATTTCTACACCCACTTTTCGCCAGATATACTTTAGTCCCACGTAATAAGGGGCGAGCCTATTGCCGTACCGGGCACATTTCCAGACTCCGTGCTGCTACTGAGAATTTCGTGACAGAAAAGCCCAATAACACTACCCGACCCAGGAATCGAACCCGGGACCTCCCAATCCCACGCGCACATTTATGCCGCGAGACCAACGAGGCAGTCGTATAGGGTTTGGTGTCGAGTTTTCCGTCTCTACGCAAAGATGGTATTTGCATCGTGTTATCCCTTAGTCGCCTCTTACGACACCCACGGGAAGATAGGGGGTGGTGACACTTGTATTCTATGCCGTCAACCACACGGCTTTTCAAGATTGGTTGTACATAATAATAAGAAAAAATATGTTTTCGCTACATTTGAAAGATAAAGATATCATTTTATTTTTACAAAAAAGACAAGGTATGTTTTAGTGTTATTTCGATATTATTAAAGCAAACATTGTCAGTGATTGGATGACACAAAATGCCTTCTGATGATTGAGGTTGACTAGGAATTCACAAGCATATACCTAGCAGTCATTTAGTTCAATATATCTTAAAGAATCAGGCTTTTTAATATTTCTACGGGATATATAACACGTACCTTTGTTTTGAGTAACCGGTATTTCTGTTGCAAGCGCCATGTTCACGGATGTAGCCAGTATAAGATGTACTGAGTACATCCGTGAACATAATGTTTGTGAGCACGAAAGTATAAATTCCTATAAGTATATGCAGACTTATTCAAAATAATCAGAAATTCCCAAATAACGGCTAAGCCCTGAATATTGCTACAGCCTGTATGCCTTGGTTTACATGTAAAAATATACTGTTATATAAGCTATACTAGTATAACTGTGTTTCAGTAAATACATCCGCCAGTTGTTAGAAACCGAGCGCACGGGCAAGTTCCTGGTATTTGCTCACCACAAGCCGGTGATCGACGCCATCTGTCTCACGTTGGACGAAGCAGGCGTGCACTACATATGCATCGTAGGATCCACGCCCTCGCATTCACGGGCTGTGAGTATTTTCTATATTTCTTCTTTTCAATTTAAGAACTTTGCTCTTGGCAGTGGAGTGTACGCCGTACATTTCGGTCTTCGGCCAGTACCTTGACCTCCTTACACGACATGATCTTTCTCTTCCTGGGTCGAAATCCTTCCTCTCTTTCCTTATATTTTACCTTCCAATCTGTTTTGATAAAGTCATTAACTTCTATATTCCATTTGAACAAAAAATAAATGTTGAAGCGATGAATATTTATCACAGTATTTTTATCTTCCGGTGAAGGATTAAAATTACAAAGTGTCTCCACCCCATTAAATTTCGTATGTGTCGTAAAAAAGGGACATAGAGCAACCAAATAAGATATTTGTGAAGAGACGGCAAAATTACCATTCTAGCCTATATCATTGTCTGGCTAGCGTGATATAGTGCAAAATCTTCCTATTGACTCACAATGCTATTGTGATGGAAATTGAAGAGAGTCTACCTCTTGCAGTAGACATTATTACATTGTATTACATTTTCTTTTTAATTATTTCAAACAGCAATTATTTTTCCGCCAAGCTAAAGCAGCTTGTAGGTGAGATACGCTCGTTAACATTATTGAATAAGTACAACACCGTAAATAGAACTTTACATCCTTAGTAGGTATTTATGTTGTGTAACACAAAACAAATTAAAATTTGTTTATTATTTAAAGTACACAGTTTATAGTGAACTTAAATCTAAATTTCAACTCAAAACATGTGCATATAGTAAAACAAAGAAAGATACAATAAGAAAATTAAAAAAAAACTAAGTTCGACTTACAAAATCCATTGTATCTTAGAACTGACATGTATGTTCCCAGGACTTGGTGGACAAGTTCCAGCACACGGCGGCGTGTCGCGTGGCGGTTCTGTCGATAACGGCCGCCAACTCCGGCCTCACGCTTACCGCCGCCAGCCTCGTGCTATTCGCCGAACTACATTGGAACCCTGGGGTAACCCCTCACTATCTTTAGACTTACACCTTCACTGTTATGTTTTAAAGCCTCAGATTAAATAAAGAGCTATATTATTCCCTTTATTGCAGTGTCTGATTCAGGATTTATGTTGTTAGTCCATCAATAAAGTGTTATTTGCGGAACTGGAGTTCGCGGTAGACTTTACAACCTTTATAGTTCGCAGGATGTCTTCCATCACATAGAACACATTTTACTTCGTCCGATCTGGTTTTCCTGGAGCAGTCAAATGTAAGGTGATCACCTGCACATTTCACACATTTCGGGCTTCGATGGCAGTATGTTTTCGTGTGGCCGTACTGTTGGCATTTAGCGCACTGGGGTACCTCTCGTTTCGGCCGTGGGGGCTCAAACGATATAATACATTGCATAAGGCTTTTGACATCATAAATGCTCTTGTTGTTGTCATGCAGAACTAACTCTACTATAAACATCGGTAATGGTTTCTTTGTGGTTCTTTGCTTGATGTTCCAGACATTAATACAAGTATGGCCTATGTCTTTAAGAGCTTGTTTGATTTCCTCTGGATCTGTTGAAGGATGTATGTTCTTTAGCACTACTCTAAACGATCTTTCTTGCTTAGGTTTGTACGTAAATAATTCTGTCTCTTTTTGTTCAAGTAGCTTTACTACAGTGCGGTAGGTCTCAGGCGATTTTGGCTGGATTTTAAACTGATCATTGTGGAGAACTTTAATTACATACATGTCTTTGGCATGTTCATCAAGGAGCTTCAAAAGTGGTTGAATGTTGCCTACTTTATCTACATATATTGGTGGAGGCTTGACTGGTTTTTCTGTTGCAGATGTTTGGCCTGTTGGAGATTCATCAACATCTAATTGGGCAAAGCTATTTGATGTTGAGATTGGTTTAGTCTGGGATAGCCAGTAAGTATCGAGTTTTGTTTGTTTTTGGGTACCAGAACTTTCAGGGCTTCCGATTTGTCTTTTCCTGTTTGTGACGTGTGACCAGCTATTTTCTTCACTCCTGCTGGAAGTTTTGTCCGTACTATGTCCTAAATGTACCATACTAGAACAATCACCAAGCGATTGTGTTCCGGGTCTAGGTTCGAACATGCTTTTATGGAAAATTTGTTGTGTTAGCATCTTATTTGCTAATGCGGTAGTGGTATTTGTATTATTAGGTTGGTTTATGTTATTAATTGGATCACTCATTTTGATTCCCACGAGTATAGGACGATATAAAGGTCGCTACCAAGGTGACGCCTATTCCTGGTAGAAGGCTAAATAAATCGACGAGTCGCCTGTTTCGTCGAGTTTGGTCGCTAGCGACTGGTTCCACCTTCCAGCCAATGAGTCCTGTTGGCACGCACCACACCGTAGGATTAAGGGGTTTTTTATAGAGGTAACCTTCCTCATGGTCCAAGTGGCTAAGCTCAGACCCCCGCTCCTGTGAGACATGACCACAATCATACTTAGCTACTACAGTTATGAGGTGGATGGAATGTGCGGAGCTCATAGTAAACTGTAGCATTGCCCGGGGAGTACGACTCACTAGGAGTGAGCCCACCACTAGACCGCGGCGGCAGGCTAGTGGCAGCGGGGACGTGTATGGATGGCTTGTTGGTGCACATTATGAAGATCCAACTCCGCACACTTGGATCAACGTTCCGGTATAGCTCAGCATTTTGTAGATATTTGCCATCCAGCAGGGCAAACACCACCTAGGCCAACCCTCTAACCTAAAATAAAACGAACTCCAGAACCTAAAATACCCAAAGCCATTAGAACGCAGCAATATACCTAAAGACCACATAGTACGGACATCAGAACGAAACAAAACTGCCACTAACGACCAACACCCGCAAAACCAACGAACATACAGGGATGTCTTAGCAAATGGACCAGGAAGCACAGACTACTCTAACAATACGAAGTTAAATGACACAAATGACATAATGAGTCTGATGAAACAGATGATGCAGCAACTAACAACACTGACAAACCTGATAATAGCACTCACGACAAAGCTTTCAAATTCGATCGCTTAAATATAGCATTATGGAATGCCAATGGGCTGTCACAACAACACACTCTCGAGGTAAAATCATATCTCGAGACACAAAAAATCGATATCTTGCTAGTTACTGAAACACACTTCACAAAGAAGAGTCACTTCCATATCCAAAACTACAAGATATACAACACATTGCACCCTGATGGAACTGCTCACGCGGGAAGCGCAGTAATTATAAGAACAAACATCAAACACTATGAATCAATACACTATCGTACGGAAGAAATACAAGCAACAAATGTAGTAATAGAGGATTGGATCGGACCATTCACTGTATCGGCAGTCTACAGTCCTCCCAAACATAATATTAAGCTGAGTGATTATGAAAAGTTCTTCTCTACCTTGGGACATAGGTTTATTGCAGGAGGAGACTTCAATGCAAAGCATCATTTCTGGGGCTCACGAATCATAACGACAAAAGGCCGACAGCTGCTGCTGACCATAGAGAAGCTCAAACTAAATGTCGTATCTCCGGGACAACCCACTTATTGGCCATCAGATAAAAAGAAAATACCAGACGTTCTTGATTTCTATATCACCAAGGGTTTCCCAAACAACTTTATAACCAGCAAAACAAGTCTTGATCTGTCCTCTGACCACTCACCAGTAGAAATCATCCTGAAAAAGAATATTACAGTAGCAACAGAACCGTGCAAACTGAATACACGCAAAACTGACTGGGAACTTTTTAGAAAATTACTGACGCAAAATCTCGATCTCCGTGTTTCTTTAAAATCTGACCATGACGTCGAAACAGCTGTTGAACATTTTAATCACTATATTCAACAATCGGCTTGGCACGCCACACCACCTGCCAAGGTCCTGAAAAACAAAGCACAGTGTCATTATTCTGTGAGAGAACTCCTAGCTGAAAAACGTAGAGCAAGAAAAAAATGGCAAGAAACACGACACACTGATCACAAAAAGCGTTTAAATTATCTACAGTCAAAACTAAAAGCATTACTCAGTGAGCATAAAAACCAGGTTATTCAAACGTTCTTGAAAAATCTTGATGCTACAGCGGCCTCAGACTACTCCTTATGGAAAGCTACCAAGATGCTGAAACGCCCGGTACTAAACCAACCACCCATTCTCAAGATAAATAATGAGTGGGCAGTTAGTGACTCTGATAAAGCCATCACATTTGCCGAACATCTTAAGCATGTTTTCACGCCAAACCCAGAGTTTGGCTCCTCTAGATTCCAGGAAGTGTCCGAGCTATTGACCCAAATTCATCAATTAGATACGCCTATCACCAAGTTCTCTAAAGAAGAGGTAAAAATGCCATAAAATCACTTAACACGAATAAAGCCCCAGGCTATGACTTTATTACTGCGAAAATCTTAAAAGAGCTACCAGAAGAAGGTATACAATTTCTTACCGCCTTATATAACACAATAATACACAGATGTTTTGTCCCTGCCCAGTGGAAAGTAGCCCAAATAAGAATGATCCTGAAACCGAGTAAGAACCCAATAGAGGCAAAATCATACAGACCGATCAGCCTATTGTCAATCCCATCAAAGGTCATGGAAATATTAATATTAAGAAGATTGATGCCAATCATCATAGAGAAAATCCTTGTACCGGATCACCAGTTCGGATTTCGACAAAAACACAGCACCATAGAACAAGTACATAGGCTGGTAGATAACATCGATAAATCATTTGAGCTAAAACTATATATAATGCGTTCATTCTTATCTGGCAAAAATGGTAAACAAATATGGCGGACAGATAAGTACGTCCGTAAGACTAGTGATGGGAAACATTGCATGAACTAAATCAAGTTTCACTTAAAATTCATTCAGTGAATGAAATAAAACATATTAGAGATTTTAAACTTTTAATGTTTTCGATGAGAGTCGAAATACAAATGGTATTTAATTCATGTAAAAGGTTTTATTTTTTCAAAGGTACAAATATTATATCAGATCGTCAGTGTCGAGAGACGTTGTGGTTTCATAAGAACTTGTTTGATTGTTTCTGATGTGACGTTAATTATGAATCTAGGGGTTACTCCACCCGTCGCATCATCAATAAACCCATTGAGCATCATTTTATTTTCCTGTTTGATAACATGTTCGATGCATTTTTTGCCCGATTCAGCATCAATTTTGGCAATGCTCTCTTTTGTTAACTCTTTTATTTCTCCCTTCTTAAAACTTTTATTATTGCAGCCAACATGCGATTTTATTTGTGCCCATATTAATTCATAATGCATAGGTTTAGTACGCAATGATAAGGCGGAAGGCGAACAACAATAATATTTTTCTTGGCTGCCATTTCATCAACCACTTTTATATTGAAATCGTATCTGAATTTAGGGCAAAATGCGTTTATAACTTAATACTAGTACGTGAATGTAAACACTATTTGTCTTTATAATGACTTCAACAATTAGCGTTAGCGGCATCTATCGCCCGCCCCCATATATCATGTAATCGTGGTTACGATTTCTGACTGCAATCAGAGAATGGATACTTTTTCGATTACTTTCGGTAAATGTTTTCATGATTGATGGTTACAAATTACATCTCTGACTAGAAAAAGGAGAGGACTTCTGGCAAATGGGGCACAAAATACATATTTTTAAAAATAAACTTAGTCAATTCTATCGGAGTAATTCTATTTTTAAATTTCGCTGTTTTGTATGGAGATTTTTTAACCCATATTTTACTTTTCCATCCATTTTTAAATGTTTTCATTCATACAAACACAACAAAAATGAATTAGCTAAATCGGTTCAGCAGTTATGTCTATCTGAGTTTAATTTTTATTTATTAAGATTAATTATCCTGATATAAAAACTACACTTACTAACACTTACTTTTATCTCTCGGTTAGTTACAAGAGTCCAATCAGTTGCAATCTCATAGTCCTTTGTACGTAGCCCGGTTGTCGATCAAGAGAAATAATAGTCGGAATGAAAAGGTCATACAAATCCACTAGGAAGCCCGGTCGGTCATAAGCATATTATTATTATATTTATCGACTTATCAGTTTTTATCCATATTGTCTGCAGTGAAAAACTTTTAATTTAGGCCCTTATGAAAATTGGCCTCAGTTAATGAAATTATTTTATACGGATCTGAATGTTCTTTACGTTTACCATAAAAGGATTACAATATATTAATACTTTTTCTATAATCATTCAATTTTATCATTCACTTCATCCCATCTCTACAGTCAAATGTCATATTGACAAGAAATCGTAATAATCTGTGGTTTGAAGTGTCATCACAATTACGATTTTCTTTAAATTAATATGTTTTAAAAGAGAAATATGAAGCTATTTTAGGTGGAAAATAATGTATTGGTATTTGAACAACATTGTAAATATTTTCTTGTAGCATATATTACGTGATTCTGCCACAATCTTGTGATTTGTGATGAAGGTATGTTTGTTTACTAGTTGTGCCAGGTAAAGATGAACGCATTATAGTACTGCTGCGTTCCTAGACATATCGCAAGCATTTGACCGGGTCTGCCATGAAGGTTTATTTTTTAAAATTAAAAAGGAACTTCCAATAAATTTCTACAACCTCATCATCATTGTCTTGCCCTGGTCCCAATTTATTTGGGGTCGGCGCAGTATGTCCTTCGCTTCCATACTTCTCTGTCACCAGTCATCCAATCGCTTACCCCTTTCTCTTTCATATCCATCCTCACACAGTCCATCCATCTCTTCCTTGGCCGTCCTCTCCCTTTTCGTCCTTCTACATGCATATCCATCACTTTTTTACCTACATACATCTCATCTCTCCGCATAACATGTCCATACCAGGCCAATCGACTCCCTTTCACCTTTTCAGCTATGGGCGCCACTTTCATACTACTTATAAAAACCTACGAATAAATTTCTACAACCTCATTTACTCATATTTAAATGATAGACACTTCTTTGTTAAACAAGGCAACGAGTTCACAAATCTGTATAAAATTGAAGCGGGAGTGCCCCAGGGCAGTGTGATGGGTCCCATATTATACCTACTATACACAGCAGATCTTCCCACAACAGATGGAGTCGTTACAGGCACCTTTGCTGATGATACAGCAATAGTTTCAGCAGAATCTTCACCTCAGCTCGCAACACAAAAACTTCAAAATAGCCTCGACCAAATCTCTCAATGGCTCCGAGACTGGAGAATAAAGGCAAATGAAACAAAATCAGTCCAAGTAACTTTCACTACTAGAAGAGAAACATGCCCACCTGTGACATTAAACGGAGTCCAACTACCTCAAGCCGAAAGTACTAAATACTTAGGGATCCACCTTGATAGACGCTTAACTTGGACTAAGCATATTCTATCAAAGCGCTGTGCTATGAGTCAGAAATTGCGGAGTATGTACTGGCTACTCAATAAAAAATCACAACTCTCTCTCCAGAACAAGCTGCTACTTTATAAATGTATTATAAAACCCATATGGACTTATGGATTACAGCTGTGGGGGACAGCTGCAAAGTCAAATATTGCAATACTGCAACGATTTCAGTCGAAGATACTAAGAATTATCACGAATGCACCTTGGTACATAACAAATGACAGGCTTCACAATGACCTGCGTATGAACACCGTAAAAGAGGAAATAATAGCTAGAACAAAATCATACAGGGAACGATTAACAAATCACCCAAACGCACTGGCAATCAATCTAATGAATCCAAATACAGCCAATAGAAGACTAAAGAAAAGAATTTCTAAAGACCTCACCCAGTAAAATGATAGAGTAGAAATTGTCGGCATCATCAATGGATGATGCCCGTTCACGCCATATTTTCACATACACACCAATTGCTGAATATCCCAGATTGCAAGAAAAGCGAGAAAAAAAAAAATTGCGAAACTACATTGGAACCCTGGGGTAGCCCCTCACTATCTTTTTTTTTAGTAACCAACTCCCGCACCAGGTCAAAATCTTGTGTTGCGGGGGACTTTACAGATATACAACTATCGGACACAAAGAACACCCTGACTCGAAACAACAATTTATGGATCACACAAAGTGTTATCTCGTGTGGGGATCGAACCCACAAGACTCGGCGCAGTGTCAAGCATTGAGGCGGCCGCTAAAACCACTACGTCAAACGAGCAGTCTTTTGACTAATACCTTTTCTTTAAGGCTTTAAATCCCTGATCAAGTAGAAAAGGTATATCTAAGACACAGTTTGTTGCAGTAGGCATGACGATGATGAGATTTAGGATTTCAATTTATTTAGTTCATCAATAAATTTTTGCGGAACCAAATCGGCACCCTGGGGTAACCTTCCACTCTCTTTAGTCTACCACCTTCACTATTATCTTTTAAAGGCCCAAGTCTAGTCAAATGGATCATACAGCACCTCTCTGGCTGTGTGGCAGTGACGGATTCAGGATTTTGGTTTGTCTAGTCCAACATTAAAGAGTATAAACACTAATGTCGTAGCTGTCAAAAGCAGGTGTAAAGTAAACGTCAGAGCAGAAGACACGTAGTTTTAATAAATTAATCACGCCCAACAACATTATACCGGAATAATCTAAGGATTTTTAGCAGCAATTTAGGCAAATCTATGTTTGGATCTACTTTTAAGTTTTAAATTTGTAACTAGATCTGAGGCATAAGCGCGTATATTTCTCTAGATGTTTTTGTTGATTCGGTGCTATAGTGTTTGCGGCACATTACAGATCCTGACTCAGGCGGAGGCCCGCGCGCACCGCATCGGTCAGAAGGAAACTGTACGTGTTCGCTACCTGCTCGCCGCCCGGACCGCTGACGACTATATGTGGCGCATGCTGCAGAATAAACTCAATGTACGTCACACACCATTCATGCTATTAACTACAAACAATATATAAGCAGAGAAAGATACAGTAAATCGTAAGTAAAACCAAACGTTAGCTATATTAACTCTATTTCTTTGGCAGGTGCTGAATAACGTTGGACTGAGTAGAGACACATTTGAAGACACGACGATGACACATCAGGTAAAATCTATATATAACTATAACCCAACTTGCAAGCAGTATTTAAATATAATGAAGTAATTTTTTTATTTATACAGGTTGTTGATAAGTATATGCATTTGAAAAATACTTTCAGGGGTGAGTATACTACTATAACTGAATACAAAAACATGCAAAAATAAGTCACAAAAACTTAAAAAAGAAATTCATAGTCATGCATTTTAAAGATCAGCTCGGTGTATTGACCCCCGCCGTCGCTCAGCTGATCGCCGCGAGCTCGCATCGGTAGATACATAACATATACAAGCACACGTACCTACCGTGCAGTCTTATTCTGCACCAGTCAACAGTTTATTCTGATTTACTATCGAAGTAAAATGTAATGAAAATAGGGTCTTATACTATCGCACACTGTTTAAACTAATTTTAGGTGAATAAGTATAATGTCTATATGTTATTACTAAAATATTTTGCTAATGCAGATCAACACCTTGTATAATTTCACGAGACAGGACCTAAAACTAGTTCAAGGTACTCGAACGTTATATAAAATTGGAGTATAGTTAAGTATGTGTACCTACACATCATGAAGAAACTGAATTTACTCTGATGATTGTAAAATAGGTTTATTATCTTCCAGGAAAGCAAAAACAACATAACACAGTACCTTTCGCCGTGCATGCCTAAGAATAAAAACGACTACATACCGGGCACCAACATTAGGAAAGATTCCGTCAGTCCTTCCACCTCTAGCGGTGTGCAAGACGGACAGACAACAAGCAATGATGGGCAGGACGATGTTGATCAATCATTCTTAGATGATGATGAAGATGATGCGTTGCTGGCCAACCTCGACTTATGATAGGAACTTAACTTCTTCTGTTGCGAATCCTTTTCCGTCTTCTCACGACTATCTTTTAAAGGTCAAAATCAAATTCATTTATTCATCTAGGTCACAAAGTGACGCTTATGAACGACAAAATTGAAGTTAATTAATTAATGATTCTACACTTACATTTCCCTTTCCTCTTGAAACATTTATATTCACCATTGCCTTCCGCATTTGTCTTGTTTAGGAAAAAGAGCAAGAGAAAGTGTTAGTAAGAGAAGAAAAAGGAAAGACAAATGCAGGAAAAAGAGAGAGAGAGAAGGGAAAGTAAAAGATATAAAAAAGACGAGAGGAAGAGAATAAAGGGAGAAAGAGAAAAGGCGAGGGTAAGGAAAAAGAGAGAAAGAAAATAGAGAGAAAATTGATAAATATATCGTAAGAAAGAAGCGCGGGGCAGACGAGTGAGTAGTGAACGGATAACAAAAGACTGGTGATGAAAATAATAATAAATAATTGTAATGATTACTGTTTATATTGTAGGTAATAATTATCAACTTCTATTTATTGAAAGAAGTATGATGAGTGATATTTATTTTGTTAATAAAGATATTGATGATATTCCTATATATTTTTATTTTATATTAAAGTAATCCTCGAATGTATACTCAACTGTAGACACAGCGACAAGTGAAGCTGAACAGTTGCAGTAGAAATTTATCCTAGTCTATAAGAACGGTACAAAAGTCAAAGTGCCTAGCTTGACGAGCAGCCGTTCCTATCTTAATTATTAGAGAGCAGCGGGAGTGTAAGCGACTGCTATGCCGAAGGTCGCGGGTTCGATTCCCGCACAAGTCAAACATTTGTGTGCATGAACATGGATGTTTGTTTTGGTCTGGTTGTTTCTATGTATTACAAAAAAAGTATATAAGTATGTTTATCCATTATCTAGTACCCATAGTATAAGCTCTGCTTAGTTTGGGACTAGATGGTGATGTGTGTATGTGGTAGTAGAATATTAAACTATATTATACTCCAATAAACTCACGTTATGGAATATAACTATACCGGGCAAGGTAGGATTAATGAGAGTGTATAATAAATAATACAGGGTGTCACAAACTCACAAGACCCATCACCGAGCCGACGGCTACTTGTTTTGGACATCATACCAAATCATACTAACCGTTTTTTTAAAGGTACCTAACACTTTTTTTTTACCTCAAAAGTGTGCGATGGGTGCATGGGACGTCTATAGCACTAAGGGTCAATTCACACCGAAACGCGACGCGACGCGACGATGCTTGAAGAGGACAGTGGTTTTGCGCTGCGCAGCGCGACCCCGCGAGATGCATCGCGGCGTCGCGAGGTGCATAGTGAAGTCGATAACGGCGCGACGCCTCGCTGCGCAGCGAGACACCGCGAGGCGCAGCGAAACATGTCTACTCGCCCCGGCCGACCGCCGGGCGCCAGTCAAGTAGCGACAGCGGCCTCAGGCTTCGTCTCGCAGCGTCGCGCTGCGTCGCGCGGCATCACTAGACGCAGCACCGCTCTTGCACGCCGGCCGTACCGGCCATGCACCGCTGCGGCGCGATACGTCGCGGTACGTCGCGAGGCATCTCGAGGCGCAGTGCTGCGTAGTGCAACGTATTCTGAATTCTCAAAATGAAATGTGTATGTTATCGCGTTGTAAATAAAGTATATTTTCAGTTGCTCTATTAAAATGTGCGCGCATCGTCGCGTCGCGTCGCGTTTCGGTGTGAATTAACCCTAATGGGCGCGGTTATTGCATCGATTTTATTGGTACCTACGTAATTAAAAAAAATATATGGTAACTTTGAACGTCAATATCTCCTGAACCAATTATTTCTCAGGGATGATGCCGAAGTAAAAATGATCGTAATGATTGGTACAATATGGAATGCCAGTTTTACAACCCTTATAATAATGTATTCATCTCGTTTGCTTGCCGGGTCTAAGATTTTTTTCGTACGAGTGTGGCCAACTCTGGTATCGAAGTTTTAAGGTCCAAAAGTCTTCGACATGGCCGAGTCCTGAGATAGGAAACGCAACCAGCAGTTTTAAATGACCTCTGAAACATGTTAGCTACGGCAGCGCTCTGGCCACTCAAGCGGTCACCCATCGAAGTGGTGACCTATGTGAACGTTGCTTAACTCAAAGTCATAATAATTTATTGATTTACGCCACAACGTGATGCTTATGAAAGTCAAAATTTAAGTTAATTACTAGATAATTCTACATTTTCATTTACTGCCACGTTCGCATACAATAGGTAGAACCACGAGAAAGAACGGGCAATAAAACTCATGGCCACTCTTTTTAATCGCCAGTATGATGGTTTTACATGCTATGTTTGTAAGGAGCTTTGCTGATTAATAACGATCGAACGGCGAGTCACGTTTCATCACGTCACTACATTTAATATTGAACTGTGCTGCTGTGAACATGTGTTAATAGGCAAAGAGACTAATCAAACATGAGTCAAGCGGGTTTTTGCGGACGGACGCGCACCGCACTCTTGAAGTTTTTAGCTCAGTTCTGTCGCGACTCTTAGTGTGTGAGAGCAACTATGCTACAAAGAGACAAAAGATAACTCTCCTATCTCATTTTGTCATAATAGGTAGTAAGCTCTATCATCATCATCATCATGTCAACCTAGAGACGTCCAATGCTGGACATAGGCCTCGCCAAAGGTTCTCCACACATACCGATCAGCCCTACATTGATCTTCGTAAATTGTAGTTTAAAATTCCAACTTTCAAACAAAAACACCTAATAATAATCAGCCAATTTTCTTAAAAATTCTTCGTTTTGGAAGTACCATATCCACAGGCATAAGAACCTATTTTTACGTTTGGGGTTAAAAATGTATCAATTTATTTGTATGAATGGATGTGTTTGAAATAGAAATATTGTCTATGATAAGTTGAATCGATTATATCGGTTTAGTAACGTTTTGTTTTGTCTGTTGTAAATTTTGACTATGGTCACACCAGTATATCTGTATAATCTATGGGTGTGTGACCCATAGATTATACAGATATACTATGAAATATATATGAACTGATTTTTCCGGAAATAAGAATTAGAATGATTTGATCATTCTAATTCTTGTTTCCGGAAATATTGTCTTGTGTCCGCGCCGTTTTGTTTTTTCGCGTGTTTTGTAGAATTGAATTAAATTGGTTAAGAACCTTGCAACTGTCGCTATTGCATTTGCCCGACAAAAGTTGTGAGCGATTGATAAAATTTGTGATATATATTGGACTTCCTTTTTGCTCGTTGCTTGAAAAATTAGCACGTTTTTGTCATCGTGAAATATCGCCTTTTGAAAGCACATGGTTAAGCCCGCTTCGCGAATTGTGTAGATAAATACTTGTGGTTGCCGCTTTGAACTTCGGCAAAGTTTATGATAAAATTTATGAAATATTGAACATTTGCAAAAATTGTGTAAATCCGTCCACGTGCTATAATGATTTCCTTATTATTTTGGCCAAATTAATGAGTGTAATCTTATAGGTCTACTCCAGAACATCACCAGAAGATCTCAGGTAAATTTACATGTTTTAATTTGATCGCTGTGAAACACAGTACATATATGTTAGACTCTTTGCCTTGCCATAGTCACGTGGATGAAATACAAACTTCCACTGCGCACACTGCAACAATTTCCTACCTGCCTACGGCAATCTCTAAACAGGATGTTTTAGCATTTCTATGAGTTCAGGTGGCGCATATGATAATAAATTCACAATGGTAAAATATTAAGTAGTGTTTGCCAAAACTATTATCAAGTGTCATGAGTATGTAAAGCACATAAGGAAAACTATGATTCACATGAGGTAATATTATTGTTATAGGGGAAAATTTAATTTTCTTTGGACCAAAGAACATTAAATTTTCCCTATAGTTTACATTTATAAAATTCTTCTGACTTCGGATTGCAATTTGGCATGTGCATCCCTTAGGTAGCGTAGGTAAGCGTAGCGGCCCGAGAGGCGGCGCACGTTTTCCGCGTGCGCCTCTCGTAGCGTTAGTAGACTACGTCGTTCTTTTCCGCTCGTAGTATGAAAGAGGATGTATGGAGGGCATGTATGATGGATGCAGATGGATGCATGTGAGGGACGGGGCCCGCCTCGGCGGGTCAGCTCAGGCGGGGTCGCGGCAGTAATGCTAACGTAGATCCCGTGGCCCGCCATTCAATGGGATCGGATAGAGGAACACCATGGTGGTTTTAAGTGGGTAGTCCCGTTGTTTCTCGTCGGGGAGTCCCACACTCTCCCTAGCCTGAGTCCCTTTACCACCATGCGTAAAAAAAAAGGTAAGCGTAGCGATGCACAAACAAGGGATTGGCCGAAATTATATGAACAACCAAGAAACTAGAAGTTATTAGATACCTATGTCATTTAATACTTAAACAAACTATGTATTTACATATTTGAATAACAATGTTTACTTATGTTTTTGTAATAAGTTATACCAAAAACGTGCAAACAACTTATTTAACTAAGTATTCTAAGACAAAGCAAATACATTTACCTAGCAATGATAATCGGTAAATATCAAATTGTCGCACTAATATCGGTATTTTCCTCAAAAAGCCTTCACACGTCATATTTGTATAATATTTGGAGAACCCCGGCCAAATAAATAGACTAGTGTGCTTGGATTTATCATTATAAAAGACAAGAATTTCGTTCGACTGACTTGTGCCACGCGAATATCAAAGTCAACGAAAATATGGGTTACAAATTAGGTGAGTAAAATTATACCTATTTATTTATTAGGTCTAACTTGTTTAGATAGATACCTATTTAGAGTATCATCCGTCACCTTTTTGTGATTTGGGGGATTAGTTAAATATCTGAATTCAGCATCGACATGACGTTTTTGATTTATTATCTTTTATTTAAAACAAATTTTATATATAAACCTACTTAAATACTACTACTACACACATAAATTATATCACCAACAAGGCGTTTCAATTATATGGTTTTGTTATGCGCCCGTGCGGCACCACCTTTAGGTAGGCGACCTTGTACTTACATCTATTTATACAAAAGCCTAATTAGGACCCAAATCGAGTACTGTACACCAGTATTGAATCCATATTACATAAAGTATAGTGATCAAGTAGAAGCAGTTCAGCGTAAATTCTTGAAAGCTGTACATTATAGGTGTTTCCGTACTAAACTATCGTATAGCAAGCTCTTAAAGAAATTCTCTCTCACTACCCTGAAAGATAGGAGATTGCTCATGGATCAAATGCTTTTACACAATATATGCCACAATAAATTTGATTGTAATTCTCTTATGAATCATATTTACATACGCATGCCGAGTCGCTCTCAGCGTATTCGAGATAATTACACTCACAAATTATTTGCTCCTAAATTACCTAAGCAAAACTAACGAGGGTGAAAGTGCAACCATTGACACGACTTATGAAGTCTTATAATGAACACTTTACCAACATCGATATTTCTGCTTTATCACAGAACTGTTACAAAAAACTAGTTTTAAAACTATTTTCAGATGTTCGGTTTTCTTCATAGATCAGCCATAGAGACAGGGTGTAGATTGTGGTCACACTGGCTTGTACTTGAGAAGATGAGCTACTTATTGATACTTATTTCCAGTAAAAATCAAGTTATGTTGAATGACATAAGATTTTGTTGAATCTTAGCTACTCAGAGATAAAATAGGTACCTGGCAATACCTGCTTGGCTAGTGGACTATTTGAACCAATCCCAAGATAAAATCGTAGGGCTAGTCTAGCAACTTGACTCTTTGAGTCGTACCAATAATTCTATTGCCAGAGTATTCCCACTATCATGTGTCTATGTTTATGCCTTCGTTTTAGTAACAATATACTGTAATGTAATATAGTTCGAACACTTATGTCGGTTTGTATGTATCTTTCGGCTTAGTATCTCATCTGCCAGTTATCTCGTATGTTCTCTACGCTAGTGTATCTAATATAATTTTCTCTAATTACTTAAAGCTTGTAATGTGGGGTTAATGGTGTTGGTTGTACAATTACATAGCTTATAAGACATATGTATACCTTGTTGCATTGCCATATTGTACAATTTTTATATACCTCAATAAAATAAAATGAAAAATACTAAAATTAAGTTAAAATATTAAAATACAATACAAATAAAAAAGAAAATAAATATTCAAATATTTTCATCATGTGTGTTAATTTACCGTTATAAATTTCAAGATTTCGGTATTAAATTAGTTTAGGAATGCAATAATGTAGCCAATAATTTATTTTGTAGTGTTAGCGCAACGTCCTGCCCAAGTGAGAACTTTCAAAGAGTGCTCTATGGGATAAGCGATACCGACTGGACGTACACTAAAAATATCTAAGCACTTTTTTATCTCTGGAACACCCGATCCGAAATAGTTTTGCACTTTAAGAATCGACTCATATATATGTAATTTTCACAGCGGTTCTGTTGATGGCGGGCGCACAAATGTGCGCGGCGCTCCCAGCCCCCTGCCTCACACAGTGCAGTCCTGACTACGCACCAGTTTGTGGATCAGACCGTGTCAGTTATGGCAACGCGTGCGAGCTCCAATGCAAGATACGCGAAAACCCGTCGTTATACCAGCTGTTCAAAGGCGCGTGTGAATCGAAGCCAAACTACGATGCGAACTCAAACTACGATAGCTGTGTCACACAGTGCAGTCCTGACTACGCACCAGTTTGTGGATCCGACCGTGTCAGTTATGGCAACGCGTGCGAGCTCCAATGCAAGATACGCGAAAACCCGTCGTTATACCAGCTGTTCACAGGCGCGTGTGAGTCGAGGCCATCTTTCCCAAACAACAATGCGAACTCAAACTACGATAGCTGTGTCACACAGTGCAGTCCTGACTACGCACCAGTTTGTGGATCCGATCGTGTCAGTTATGGCAACGCGTGCGAGCTTCAATGCAAGATACGCGAAAACCCGTCGTTATACCAGCTGTTCACAGGCGCGTGTGAGTCGAGGCCATCTTTCCCAAACAATAATGCGAACTCAAACTACGATAGCTGTGTCACACAGTGCAGTCCTGACTACGCACCAGTTTGTGGATCCGATCGTGTCAGTTATGGCAACGCGTGCGAGCTCCAATGCAAGATACGCGAAAACCCGTCGTTGTACCAGCTGTTCACAGGCGCGTGTGAGTCGAGGCCATCTTTCCCAAACAACGATGCGAACTCAAACTACGATGCAAGCTGTAACTGCGGTACGGACTACATCCCAGTGTGCGGTAGTGATGCCAAAACATACCCTAACACCTGCCACGTGAGTTGCAAGTACAGTGAAGGCTTGCGTGTCGCTTACGAGGGCGAGTGTAAACCCGACGTACCTCACCCGAATGTTTGCGTGTGTAGCAACGATGACAGGCCAGTGTGTGGCAGTGACGACGTCACGTATATCAATGACTGTTTCCTGAACTGCGCGACAATTCATAACCCCACCTTACAAGTAATGGCCTCAGGTCGCTGCGCTCCTAAACGGAAAGAGTACAAGAGGCTTTTTGGTGACAGAATTTCATACCCACAGTAAGAGGTAATTAAATAAAGAATAGTCAAAATTTTATCTTTTGGTTTTATTTGTGATGCCATCATCATTAATTAGCCTCTCGTAGGGTACAATAATATAACATGTAATACAGCGTCCATTTACCTACCTTTGAATTCTATATTCGATTTATCCATTTCATGGAGATTAGAGCTATAAATATTTGATATTAGCTAAGGTATGTAGTAAGAGGTTGTATTTCCTTCTTGAGTGCTGCAGCTCAGCTCCATGGACAAAATGAGATTCGATCCTCCACGGAAAACTAAAAAGTATGAAGTTTATTTAAAAAAAGTTTTAACTGCTTGATTGTTTTATCATCATTGTCCTAGCCTTATCCCGGTTGCATCCAAGACTTGCACACCTTGGAGCCAGAGGTCCGCTTACTGGTCTAACGCTAATCAGATATGACAGAATATCAACTTTTCCACAGAGCGACTGCCGTCTGACCTCTGCAACCCAAAGGGATAGCGATATTCCATGGTTTAGACCAGTATTAGTTTATTTGAGGGTACTGACCCCGTAAGGACTGTCAGAGATCTTCATGACAGCCGGGACCGACGGTCTAACGTGCTTTTCAAGGCATGGGGCAAGCGATAATTAACTCCGACAAGTCAGTGGTGCGCGCCGTGGATTCGAAACCTATACCCTCTGCAATTCTGCATGGCAGTCCATTGGTATCTTGACTAGGCTGTCCCTGCCTCTTTGTTACCAGTTTGTTTGTTTGATTGATTTGATTAAAATGTAATGTACCGCCGCCCCAGTTACAGTAACAGCTTCCAGCGGTACCAAAAAGATCATAGGTCCTCCTTAATCAAATAGTCCAGTTAAAGCTCGAAGAACCGCAAATACAGAAGTTAAAACGGCTCGCAAAGCCCGCTCACGAAACAAAAAACCCTATTGTCATTTTTTTTTTTTTTTTTTTTTATGGAATAGGGGGCAAACGAGCAGACGGATCGCCTGATGTTAAGCGATTACCGCCGCCCATGGACACCCGCAACACCAGAGGAGTCACAAGTGCGTTGCCGGCCTTTTAAAAAGGAATACGCTCTCTTTTTGAAGGTTTGAAGGTCGTATTGGTTCGGAAAAACCGCAGGTGACAGATCATTCCACAGTTTAGAGGTGCGAGGCAGAAAGTTTCTAGAGAAACGCACCGTTGTGGATTGCCAACCATCTAAATGTTGGGGATGGAAATGCTGTCGCGTAGAACGATGGCGGAAAGAGGCGGCAGGGATTAATCCGAACAATTCCTCGGAGCACTCCCCATAGTAGAATCGATAAAAGATGCATAGCGAGGCTACATCTCTACACAGCGCCAAGGGGTCTAACCGATTGCAAATATCTTGGCAGTCGACAATTCGAGCGGCTCTCCGTTGGATGCGGTCTAGAGGGCAGAAGCTGGTACTGGGGTGCCCCTGCCCAAAGATGAGAACAGTATTCCATATGCGGCCGGACCTGCGCCTTATAAAGGAGCAAGCGGTGGGCCGGAGTGAAATACCGTCTCGATCTATTTAGCACGCCAAGCTTCTTCGAGGCTAACTTAGCCTTACCCTCTAAGTGACCGCGGAACTGGACTTCGCTCGATATGTCGACACCAAGTATTCCAATACTGGAGGAGGCAGTCAAGGGGGTGCTCTCAAAACGAGGACATACGACCATCGGCAGTTTTTTTGCGGTGAAAACGCAGACTTGTGTCTTTGTGGGGTTAAATTGGACCAAATTAAGTCTTCCCCAATCTGAGACCATCTCCAAGGAGGTCTCAATTTCAGACACAAGTTTATGTCGGCTCTCGATGACTTTTTCCCGAGAAATGTTGGCGTGGCCGGTATATAAAGCATCACCTGTGCTGTCATCTGCATAACAATGAATGCCGCTATCTAGCAACATATCATCGATATGCAGGAGGAACAGGGTAGGCGATAGCACGCAGCCTTGAGGAACACCAGCATTTACAGACAAGGCGTCAGAGCATTCACCGTCAACTACGACCTTTATGCTTCTGTCTGTAAGAAAGCTGGTGACCCATTCGCATAATTTCTCGGGCAGCCCATAGGAAGGGAGCTTCGAAAGAAGCGCTTTGTGCCAGACCCGATCGAAGGCCTTCGCTATGTCCAAACTGACCGCCAAAGCCTCCCCCTTTGTCTCGATCGCCTGTGCCCAACGATGTGTCAGGTATACTAGAAGATCACCAGCCGACCGACCCTTACGAAAGCCGTATTGCTGGTCACTAAGCAGCTGATTATCCTCTAGAAACCGAAGGAGCTGGCAGTTAATAATGAACTCCATTATCTTCGAGAAGAGGGAGGTTATGGCTATGGGTCTGTAGTTGGACGGTTTAGAGCGATCGCCTTTTTTAGGGATCGGGTGGACCAATGCTGTCTTCCACGATGTTGGGACTACGCCATATGAGTAGGAGAGACGAAAAAGGCGTGTCAAAACTGGTGCCAACTCTGGAGCGCAGATCTTCAACACAATAGGGGGAATTCCATCAGGCCCACTCGACTTATGGATATCGAGGGACAGAAGTGCCATACGGACTGCGCGCTGGTGGAACCGAATATCCGGCATACAGCCCTTCAACAGCGGTATAGTAGGCTGTTCCTGTCCCCCGTCATCCAAGGTCGAGTTGGACGCAAAGAGTTTGCCCAGAAGATCGGCTTTCTGCTTTGCGTCGTGGGCCTAGGAGTCATTTCCCATGTGTAGCGGTGGAAAGGATGGCTTACAGAAGTTCCCTTCGATAGCTTTGGCAAGAGACCAGAATGCACGAGTTCCCGAAGGAAGGCGCTCAAGCCTCTCGCCAATTCTACCGATGTGCTTCGTCTTCGCACTAGCAATGTCTCTTTTGAAGGACCTGGAGGCAAAGTTATACTCCTTTTTTAATGCGCTGGTATTTTCATCCCCTGCCGCCACCGCATCAGCCCAGGCTTGGTAAGCTTCCTGCTTCCTGCGAGAAGCCTTTTTGGAAGATGAACCAAACCAAGGCCGAAATTTGCCACCAATGGGGACCACAGAGGATGGAATGAAAAGTTCCATGCCCTGTAGCACCACATCAGCAACAGAATCAGCAGCGGCGTTGGGATCATCCGGCAAGAAGCATATTTGTCCCCAAGGATAGGACGCAAAGAAGTTCCGCATCCCATCCCAATCTGCTGACTTGTAGTGCCACACACGGCGACTGCGTGTATCCCGCGATCGCAGCGAGCACGTGAGAGGCACCACACTCCGTACAAGGCAGTGGTCTGAGGAGCCAAGTGGGGCGCCTACGGATACCTTGTAGCCGTCCGGATGAGAAGTCAGCAGAAGGTCCAGCAGTGAAGGATTCTGGCTTTCAACGTCTGTGATTCGCGTGGGCGTGGTAACCAGTTGTGTCAGGCCATAAGCCAGTGCGAAGTCGTGAACAGATCTCCCCGCATGATCAGTTTTACTGGAACTGAGCCAGTCGGCGTGATGGGCGTTAAAATCGCCAAGCAAGATGATCTCTGCTGACGGGATCTGCTGCTGCACAAAGTCTGAAGCCATTTGGATGTGCTCAATGAGTCGGTCAGTTTCGGTATCACCGCTGTGGGACCTGTAAAGGCAAGCATAGACGCGGGGGTGGTCGTCGCTATCTATACGTAGCCATAAGGTGGTAAGGTCCCTACCTTCAAGATTCCTAAGTCGACGAGAACTGATATCGTCTCTAACATGAAGGAAGAAAGAGTGTTCAAGTCCATACCCAGGGTAAGTAAGGTAGGAAGTGTCTGCTGGAGGCGATATCTGCGTCTCAGTCAAGAAGAGCAAGGCCGGCTTTGTTGTCTCGAGGTGGTGGTGGACAGCATTAAGGTTGGTGTGTAATCCCCTGATATTGCAGAAGTCCACGGCCAGTGTGGCAGGGGGTGCCAGGATATTTTTGCTCCTTTTTAGGGACTTTTCGAGCGCAGTTTTGCCCCCCCCAGAGTACGAGGGGCGGCCTGGGCGTCCACGCTTAGATGCGTTGTGTCCTGAACGCGGACGTCCAGAGAGGGATTCTCCAACGCTAGCGCAGTTGGTACCCTCCTGGGGTAGCAAATAGTTTTTCAACTGCACCATCATAGGGGGGGGGGGGGGTTGGGGGATTGGGCCTCCGGTATCCTCACTCACTCGGCGAAACACAACGCAAGCGTTGTTTCACGCCGGTATTCTGTGAGGCCGTGGTATCACTCCGGTCGAGCCTGACCCATTCGTGCCGAAGCATGGCTCTCCCACGGTGAAAAATGTCATTTGTGATTGCCTTCTTATCTAAGATGAGCTTACAGGAGAGGCCGATGATAGTAAAACTGATCTGGGGGCACGGCAGTGCCCCTGCCAAGTGCATAAGTAAATGACTAATAATATATCGATTAGTTTAAATCTCTTCACTCTTGATAGACACGATTTATTTACTGCTCCAAGACCACGTTTGTTAAGCGGAGACCTGGCGTGCGTGCGGTGAAAAAAGGAAAGAGAACGCATAGGCACGGCTGTGCCAAAGCATTCTCTAACAATCAACTAATATCATATGGAGATGATTTCAGGGAGAATTACAAATCAAACAATATTAACTTACTGCTTAATATATTTAATACTTATGAGTTGAGTGCTTGCGTGTTTTTGTCATAGAGAACTAAACTGCCCTGGCCGGCAATTTTTTCAATATAGTAGGTATCAACGGTTATTGTACGCATACTATATAGAAGAACTTTTCGAGGAGCGCAGTCGAGGTTGCATTTGTGGTCGTACGTGACATTATCGGTGCCGCACACAGGCGACCACAACTCGGCGCAGTTGCACTCAGGGTCGTCAGGGGTCCAGCTGCATTTGCCGTCGTGATCGACCACAATCTTCAATCTGTTGGCCCTGCCCGCCATACAGTTCTAGTGGCAGACGTTCGGGTAGGTGTACCGGTCGTTGCCACATACTGGCTTGTAGTCCAATCCGCAGTCGCACACTCCTGCGATGTTACCTCCGTAGCATGGCTCTTGCAGTTTGATGGTGAGTGGCTGCTTGCTAGAGCACACGCGAGTACGTCCGTTCATCGGAGCCGCACACCGGCGCGTATCGACGCTCACACTTGCACGTCGGATGCGCAAGAATCGTCCATAGCTGAACACTTGCGATGAGAAACCCATCTGTAGATAAAAAGCTTTACATCAGAACACATTCATGTGTATCTAGACATAGGATACGGTAGAATCTCGAATAGAAAATCAAGGATTTTGTAAAATCTGCTTTAGTTTGACTGGAACGAATACTCAGTATTGGAATGTTATCTATATTATCGGCAGATGGCAGAATTTGCCACACCTCGAAAATAATAACTAAAAGATCCGAGGCTGAAATCATGTTTTATAGCATTGCACTGTGTCTGTTCTGTTTTAAGCCAAACTGACTGTCATATTGCATCAAATTGCTAATAAGCAGTCACTAAATGTAATCACAACATCAGTTATTATTGGAAAGACTCACGGAGTGTTGATTTCATGTCTCTATTTCGCGGTCGCCAATGTCACTGACTGTTTTATCCATGTGTCCATGTTTATAAAACTTTGTTTTAAGCCACAAGTGTGATAGAAGTTAATGATGTCTGTTCTCAGAACACAGGTTTAGTTAGTTTATTTTTATTTTGATACTGCGCGCGGACGTATATGAGATTTATGTATTGCAGCTACAGTACTCCCCCTCAAGCGAAGCGTACGGGCAACAACTCTGCCGGATCTTGTCTTCGGTTGCTGATCGTGAGATGTCATCGTGGCTGTCGGCGAAGTGTTTGCTGTAGCAGACATGCGGTCGTTACACTCAGTGTTTGTTAGATCAGTGCTTATTGCAGTGTATGCCGATTTCAAGCGGTCGATTGATACGTTGATAGTGCCTGTTGGCAATCTTATCTTGAAGAATTTCTCGCTTCTCTCGATCACGGGATACGGGCCTTATCCTACAGTGAGTCGGGGAGTTGCTGCGTGGCATTGACATATATTCTAACGATACATATAGGTACATCAATGCTGCGTGGCGGTGGCGTTGAGGCTGCGTAGTGGCTGCGTTGTGGCACTGCTGCGTGGACGGGAGCGATGTGCGCTGCTTACGAGGACCGTGTGTGCTGTAAGGTGTGCCGTGGCGCTGAAGAGGCTGCAGGGAGGTCCAGGCATGCAAGTCTGCATGGCCTACGATGAATCCTGGCCGAAGATGCTGGCTGGCGGCGACTTAATTGCTGACCATCAGGTGAAGTGTGGAGTGAGGCGAGGTGGAGAGGACGACGATGCTGTTGCTGGATCTGACCGGTGAAGGTATTTTCAGATCACGTCGGGGTCACCAATGTGGAGGATAAAGGTGTGGTATTCCTCCAACTAGAGGGAGGAGCCTCTAACCAAGCTGGCTGGTCGTGCATGGTGGCCTGCAGGCCGTACAACTAGTGGCCGGCAAGGTTTTGCCGCTGACGTGTTTCACTCGCCATTTCGCTGTTTGGCTCCGTTGCGCGCGGACTTATATGAGATTCATGTATTGCAGCTACACTTCCATGGTCCAGTGAATAACCTATGCGTTTGTTGATGGAGTGATCCCGGGTTCGATTCCCAGGTCGGACAAAAGTGCTAGGTACTGAGTTGTCCTAATTCTCAGTAGCAGCATAAAGTCAGGCAATGTGCCCGGCAACGTCAATAGGCTCGCTCCCTCTACGTGGGACTAAAAATGTATAACATGGGCAAAATATGTG
This sequence comes from Euclidia mi, assembly GCA_944739405.2. Classification (NCBI taxonomy): domain Eukaryota; kingdom Metazoa; phylum Arthropoda; class Insecta; order Lepidoptera; family Erebidae; genus Euclidia; species Euclidia mi. The sequence continues at coordinate 12,511,914 of OX123202.2, forward strand.
GATGTAATTATTATAACTTCTTACTACCTCTTTGGGTTATCGGTTCGGCAAGTCACGCCTCGCTCGCTATCTCGCAAGGTATTTTTACAGCTTTGGATTTTCATAATGGGGTACGCATTTCAAGGGTATGCCACAAGACCCATTCCTTCGTGTGCGTCAGAATGGCTGGTTGCCTACCTCATTTAGCATCGAGACAGTGATTAAAAATTGCTACCTAATTACTACTATTTGCGACCTACAATGAAATAATTGCTACCTCATTAATTTTGAAAATATAAGGAATAACAATGTCACCAGCCATTCTGACGTCAGAATGGCTGGTCAGCGCTTAGTTTGAGTAAACTAAACAGAGTTGAGCTATTGCTTTTGCTTCAATAATTGCTACCTAATTGCTACCTACTCATCTATCAATTTCAGCCTTATAACTATATCAGTTGAAAAGTTATGATTATTTGCAACTTATGTGTGGTTTGCTACGGTTGGCAAAAAAAAAATTACAAACACTTATTAATTTATTACAGAACTAAGCAAGTTAATCATAACCACAACACTTAAATATTGGCTCAAAACATTTGCACAGAGCTTTATGTGCACCAAATAAAAAGTTGAAAGTATGAAAGTCAACAAAATATACCTACCTATAATACAAAATACAATTAATATTAGTTTCGCTTATTAGTATATATTAAACAATGCGGAATAATCTTAGTGACACTTTTTGTAACCTTACTACGCATGTCGTCGTAACACTGCCAAAGACTTCCACGTCTGCAATGTGCCTTATAGTGACCTACACCAAATTCAGGTGGAACAAATTCTATTATGGAAATTAAATCATAGTCAATGTTGTTGAGATGTAACCGTACGGGCACTTCGTATATGGAAATATATTTATCTGCTGTTTCAAAAGCAATAACGTCTTGTAAAATCAATTCAAAAGTTTTTACACCATCACAACTAGACCGGCGACATTTCGTTATATCTCTATCAATTAACAATGAATTGGCAGCTTCTTCTAAGTCTTTTACAGGTTTTTCTAACTCTGGGCGTAGTACGGATACTTTTCTACTCACATTATTTATGGGGCAAACTAAATTTGTGCAGGCTTCTTTTTCGACTGCACTATATATACAGTCCACTAAAATTCGGTCAAAAATATAAAGAACATTGCATTCGCAGCTTATTTCAACAGTAGTTCCGAATTGATTGTGTGCATAATGTTTTAAAGCTATTTCCGATCTGATTTTATAAACTGCTTCAGCGTTGTTTTCACATATATATCTAATAAGCTGACAAAACATATTTTCACCGTTTTCTGTAATCTGATTCGTAATGAAACCATCAACATATGCTATAGCCAATGCATAAGATATTGAGTCTAGTGCACATGTGTTTCTGGTAATAACAATTTGACCACCCATATTTATTGTACTACCGTTTGACAAATGCAAAACATTTTTTTTAACGGCCCTATTTTTAATTTTAGGTTTTATCGTAGATTTTCCTTTCCAATTTTCTATGCAAGTCGGTACGTCTACAAAAATAGAATCATCAGTAAATTCCGTTAGTAACTTTTTTTTCTTCTTACTTAAACTTTGATTTTGCAACGGTTTCCTTGTAGTTGAGCGGGTTTTTTTTAACAATTAAATTACTTTTTGCTATTTTTAGTTCTCCTGTTAGATATTCTAAATGTTGCATAATGAATGCATCTACACGTAATCTTTGTGACTTTGTACCGATTTGACACAAAAACTTTTTAATATTTTTAAAGTAGGATTCTACATTAGAGGATGTCGGTCGATCAATATCAGAATTGTACAAATTTTTCATTACATTTGCCCATAAAGAAAACTGCCTCATTAAACGCGATAACACATTAATAAATGCAGGAAAATAATATAAGTTCTTGTGGTCGCCTCTATCATCGTCATCACCAAGGGTAATAATTAATTTTTCGGTTTCAATCTTGTCGTAAAACCAGTGTGGATGTTTCTTTGCAGAAAATGTCTCATTTCGTGTTTCTGTAGCACTGCTCATTAAAATGTTCTCAAATAAAGATTTATTCTTATCTTCAAAAGTCGCATGTAATTGTTCATTATCTTGAATTTCTATTTCTGTGTCCTCATAATGCATCATGCATAACTGCTTTAACTGCTTCTTAGCATTTTCGCACCTCGTAGGATTGCCTCTTTTGGTAACACCATCATGATCGTTTAAGCTTACAATAATTATGTTAGACAGGATATCTTTGGCTTCATCATAATCATTACATTTTTTTAATTCTAGGAGACATTTGATGTAGAAAAATTTCAAAAGTGAAAGTTGTCAGTGTGTTTGAAACAGGAAAGATTGAATACAATTTTTACTAAATGACTTGTATCAATACGTATATAGCAATCATCACTTGCTTCCCCATGTTCTAGTTTTCTATACGAATTTTCAACATATTTTGCAGTTGAACTGTGATTTGTAAAAGCCTTCACCAATTAAAGCTGATGAGTCATCTAAATTAACTTCATTTGGAGCAGGATTGCAATTGGTCCAAGTTTGCAGCCATTTATAAATTGTATCCATCGTATGGTTCTCGGAGATCATCTGACACAAAGGCACAGAACTTTCGTTTTTATTGGTTTTCATTACTAACATATATAAAAATATATGTTTGGTCAAAATCATTTTATGTGTTGGACCAAACTCCTTAAAAATACTTCCGGTGGCATCAATACTGAGTATTAATCTATTACTTTTACGGAATTCTTTGCAATAAGTTTCTTGACTAGGAGTCCAATAATATAAATAAAAAGGATGTAATGAAATATGTTTTATAGCTTCCTGATAAGGCATTACTTGGGCCATTTTCCACAATGATAAGATCTGATTTGCATCATAATACGAGCTTTTTTTAACTTCGTGTTTAATTTGTCTTAAGCATCCAAGTGTTGGGAGATGGGATGGTTCGGTATCATTATCTTTCAGGATATTATTGGCCAAAGTATTACGATAATTAATAGCAGATCCATGTTCAAGGTTAGTAGACATTTCAACACGTTTTAATGGTGACAGTTTAATCTTTTTACCAGGTTGATGAAGAAATTGATCATCGTAATTTAATATTGTACATGCGCAGTGAGCAATCTTATCAACTGGCCAGGTAATTGTTACTTTTATAGGTGATCTACACTGTTTACAAAATCCTTTGCAAGTTATATTAACGCCATTTCTTATAGTATACGGTTTGAAAATCCAACTGCATGGTTTTCTTGAAGCTTTCCAAATTTGTTCACGCAATACATGCGCCCACTGGTGTTTAGGCAAAATATACTTTTTTCGCAGTAGACATTTGGAACCTCGAGCAACTCTTACACGCTTAGATATGGGTTGCATTTTCTCCCAGAGATATAAATCAATCATAAAATCGAAAGAAGTAAACTTACAGTTTTTATTTTCCATGTTTTTGTCGTCTAGAACATCATCAACCTGTATCTCATTTGTTACAGGAACATTGAAAAAAAAATTAAAGTTTTTCTTGACTGACAAATATAATGCTTTTTCTGAAATTTGGTTACGTATACCACTTCTAATTTCCTTAAATACTGGATCATTAGGTGACGGGAGGTTATCAGCACTCGTAAAACAGTTTTTAAACAATAGAAATATTTTTTTCTGCTCTTCTAATGGCACCAAAAACTTCCTACCTCTCTTCATTATTGCAATAACGTAATATAAATGTAAATAGGAAGTTTGAATATTTGTCAACAAGAATACCAGGAAAAACTTAAATCAATTACAATGAGCTAACTCAATAGTACTATGGATTGACACAAAGAAATTTATAAGTGAAGGTAGGTACTGTAGCAACGGAATAATGTTGCGATACCTTCATTAGCAAAATTTTTGTGTATATGTTGCAGTCAAAACTTTTCACCAGTCAATAATACTTTTGACTAAAAAATCTTTAATAATACCCTTTTGTTTCGCCTATGTAGACTTCCCCTCATAACTAACCTCTACTCTAACTGTACTTCTCCCATATTATTACTAACCCATAATTGTTTACTAACCCTCATGCCGCCCCATCTCAGATAGCAGCTAAAGTAACTATCTACCTATCTAAAATAACCGACCAATACCAGTACATTATTTAGACCTCCATAAACGATTAAATCTATTAACCACCTTGACGTTGGCGGAATCATCGGTAAACGATTGGGTACTAAACTAAAGAAAGAAGAAGACTAAAAAATCAGTACCTAAGCACTATAAGGCACATTGCAGACGTGGAAATTCTCGGCAGTGTTACGACGACATGCATAATAAGGTTACAAAAAGTGTCACTAAGATTATGCCGCATTGTTTAATATACTAATATTAATTATTTTTTGTATATTTTGTTGACTTTGATACTTAAACTCTGTGCATATGTTTTTAGCCAATATTTGGGTGTTGTCGTTATGATTAACTTGCTTTTATGTAGGTAATAAAGTTTTGTAATAAATTAATACCTAAGTGTTTGTAATTTTTTTTTGCCAACCGTAGCAAACCACACGTAAGTTGCAAATAATCATAACTTTTCAACTGATATAGTTATAAGGCTGAAATTTATAGATGAGTAGGTAGCAATTAGGTAACAATTATTGAAGCAAAAATAATAGCTCAGCTCTGTTTAGTTTACTCAAACTAAGCGCTGACCGGCCATTCTGACGTCAGAATGGCTGGTGACATTGTTATTCCTTATATTTTCAAAATTAATGAGGTAGCAATTATTTCATTGTAAGTAGCAAATAGTAGCAATTAGGTAGCAATTTTTAATCACTGTCTTGATGCTAAATGAGGTAGGCAACCAGCCATTCTGACGCACTCATTCCTTCTTTTTCAAATCATCGGTCCATATGTCCAAAAGGCGGCACTACACTTACTGAGACCCGGCCTTAATTTAAGAACCTGCTCGTTATCTCTTTAATCCACAGACCACAGGTTCTGCGCCCCTTCAATTTGCTCTGAACTATGGCAACTACTTTGGTCTTCTGCCGGATAATCTCGTACCGGAAATTATCCCTCAGCAAAATTCCTACCATTGACCTTTTCATAGCTCTCTGAGTGACATGTAGTATAGGCACTGCATTCCAGGATAGCCGAGTTTGAATGGAATTGAAGGCGTTTTCGTAATCCACAAAAGCCTGTCATAGTGGCTGGTTGTACCCTTCAGATTTCTAAATAACCTACAAAACAGTATGGTCTGTATGGATTTGGCCCACGGTACTAAAGTTTTTTAAGAAACCTTGCCTGTACCGGTGGCTGGAAGATATAAAATCTGAGATGCCAGACGAAAAAAGGGAGGGGTATCCATACACTCCAACCTAAGAGAGCTGCTCTCCGAGGCAGGAGGCAAGCTATCATTAACGATTTAATGCACATTACTTCGAAAATTTACTGCCGAGGATTCTTACCCGAGCTCTGTGCATGGCAGTCTGTTGATAAATCCACTAGGCTATCGCTGCCTACCTAAGTAACATAATATGTCTGGTGATAGGTATATCTATTTATAATGTAATTATCCGATAGTAATAAATCGCCGGTAAAAACATAGCAAATAGCACGTACCTACTTACTTACTACTAATACTTTAAGTTGCATTCAGTTTAGAATCTAAAACGATCAAAATTTATTTTGTTGCATTCTACTGATTTAGTTATAAATAAGAAATTTTATTACAATTGGACCAAAATTGTCGTGGAAAGATGCTTCGTGAATCCCTGGGGATCCGCGGTACACACTTTGAGTATGGCTGACCTACAGGTAGGTATATACAGGGTGGAATTTTTTGAAAGATTTTAGTCGGTTCGATTACCGTGTGTGGCAAGCGAATTTTAAAAAATCTTTGAATGCCGTTTTCTTTCTTTTCAAAAATAAAGGAAAGTTTTCTTTGAGTTAAATTTTCTATCTAAAGTACTAAGAGTACATCCCCTTCAGGTGGCATTACAAAATTCCACCCTGTATATGTATAACTAGATGAGCCCGCGGTTACACCCGCGTTATTTAAGGCTACTGCTCTGCTTCCGTGGCTCAAAGCGTGATGTTATATAGCCTTCCTCGATAAGTGGGGCATCAAACACTGAAATAATTTTTCAAATCGGACCAGTAGTTCCTGAGATTAGCGGGTTCAAGCAAACGAACAAACATACAAACAAACTCTTCAGCTTTATATATTAGATAGTATTAGATATGATTTTTAGATTCGGTAAGTATTGATGTTTGATTTCTATGAAAATGATTTATTTATTTTTGTTTATTAGCTTTATATACAGGCGGACTCAATACCGTAGGCATTATCTGAGTGATTCTCCGAACCCTAAATTTTCGATGTCTTGAGGTTTATTTTTGTAACTAACTGACAAATCAGTTTGCAATTAATTTTAAAACATACCTCAGACTATTGCCTATCTTGCACAAGTTATTTTTTTTTAATAATATTTATTTAAATATTTCAAAAAAATATTTTAATGTAGTTCTTCTGACTAATATGGTGTGTCCGTAACCCAGTTTCTTAAACATTAGTAACAATAATATTATTTCTTGTTCATAAATTGATGTGAATTATAATTATTATGAAAGAATATTAGTTGTTTCTTTACACCAAAAAAAATGGTACTAATACTTACGATTGTTTATTTATAAATAAAAAAATAGTGAGTGTCCGGCACAAAAGTCTGATTCATATTCACGAGCTTCGCTCGAACGTACCCAGCTAAATATGAAACATCAGGTGACCCCTCCCCGTGCTGGCGGTAGCCAGTGGCTTGGCTGACATGGTCGCGACGTGACTTGTGGCTGGTTCGTGTCGTCGCGGAGATATAAAGGTAAATATCTGATTCATATAGCCTTGGTACACATGTGTTTCTGATTAGTATGTTCGTTTTTATAATTAAGGTAAATGGTTTTCAAACTTGAATCTGCGGGAAATATAATGCCATTGGGGAACAGAAACCTATGTATAAATAACAATCCTTAATTGCATACGTGTGATGATTTATCTATGTTAATGGGCAAAATTCTGATTGATATGTGTCTGATTCATATGGTAAAAATACCATTTTAATCAGAATGTCACACATATTGTTAATGAAACGTTACATTGGCGGCACGTTACGCCTGTAACAAGTCATTTCGTATGAACCTAATGTTATTTACATGTTTAAAAACAGTAGCTGTAAATTTCGCAGCAGTCCTAATAACGTCAAAGGGGTTTCATATCTATCGACGACTAAATTGTGTTAAAGACGTTTCGGCCGTCTTATAACAGCCTTGGTCGCGGCAGGACTTTAAATAAAATTGTATGATGTATACAAATCGCGAAAGTTTAAAATCGATTAGTGTATTATTTGTATACATACCTACTGTAGTGGCAAATGCCTGCATGTTGTCAAAATTGAGAGTCTTATTAAAAGGCATTTTTAGGTATAATTATTAATAAATTTGCTATCTTCGTTTTTATATTACAGTACACAAAACTGCCACCAGTACTATCTAAGGAAGAAAAAAGAGAGAAGAAGAAAATTGCAGAGCGTATTAGGATGGAAAATATGTATTTATTTTTTATCTTTTTTGAAACAAGATTTTATGAAACGAGATACTTACATTAAAAATATAATGATAATTAATATTGTCGAGTATCATAATTATAATTATCATGCTGTGATTGACTAGATTTAAGCTTTTATAAAACAAAACGTTAATAATAAAAATTCTTATAAATGATAATTGATATTGTCAAGTGCCATATCATGCGGTTTTTAACTAGATTTAGTTTCCATAAAACGAGACGTACAACGTTTATTAAAAAGTAATTAATATCGTGATAATTGATATTGTCAAGTGCCATATCATGCTGTAATTGACTAGATTTAGGTGTTATGATAAGCATTGTGTGCATTTACTGTGATTTTAAGAAATAATTGACTGATTTTTCTAACTAGAATTTCATTTCTATCCCTTATTCTGATTCATATGTCACAGATTCTGATTCATATGGCCCCAAAAGTTTTAAAGTTAATTATCTCGGAAACCATTTTATCAAAAAGTGTGCCTTTTTCAGACATTGTATCTTAGGTTATCATCTTTCGTAAAAATATGTTTTATAAGCTTAAATGTGAATAAAAAATTAGGCCATATGAATCAGACAAAGAACGCAATTTCGGAGAAACACTCATCTCCCAGTCTACTTTAGAGTGGTGCGAGATTAATGGTTGGTGTTGTAACGGGTTCTAGAATAGAAACGCAGAAGAGGTTCTATGCGTTTATTGTCGAGTATTGTCTCACATCGTCGTCGTATCCCTTTTCCCAAACACAAGGGGCGGCAACGCACTTGTGACTCCAGTGGTGTTGCTTGTGTCCATGTGCGGCGGTAATTGCTTACCATCAGGCGATCCATCTGCTCGTTTACCACCTATTACCATAAAAAATACGCTAAAATCAAAATGTCTACGAAAGAAGTTTCAAAGTTTCAAATTGAGTTCTATTTCAACTTCAATTTTGGTTAAAATGGCTCCATCGGTGGGATTGATGATTTTGCCAATGTCAACGTAGAAAAAGAGATCAAATAAATTTATAATAATACAGAAAAGATTGCTGTTGACCGGTAATATTAGCTATGGGAAGTTCTATTTAATTTTACGGGTAATTTGTGGCCACATATCTTAGATTTTTTTAGTGACGACCTTACGATTGGGCCCTCCATCTATAAGTTATATAATCTAAGTGTAAAACCAAGGAGCTATTATAGCTCCTTGTGTAAAACATACATTGTTAAAAAATGATTACTTTTATTCCCAACTTTTCTAACTTACTTTCTATGTGACTTAATGTTAGTCTTTTAAACCTACCTACTACTACTATTACTAAGTTATATTATAGCACGATGTCTATAAGGTTGGATCCTATAAAGCATCGCATTGTTCTTTACTGACAAATCGCTAGAAATGTTAGAATGCTCGCCAGAACGTTCGTAAGAATGCCCTCTAAACGCACTCGTTTGTTTTTCCGTTTTGTAACATTCGCAAGAATGCTCATTACAGGTGAATGCTCAAGTGTATCAGCACCATTATGCGAAGTGGTGTATTGATGTACCCACTAACATATCAATTGCCTCGTTGGTCTCGCGGTATAAATGTGCGCGTGGTATTGGGAGGTCTTGGGTTCGATTCTCGGGTTGGGCAAAGTGTTATTGGGTTTTTCCGTTAGGAAATTCTCAGTTGCAGCACGGAGTCTGGTAATGTGCCCGGTACGGCAATAGGCTCGCCCCCTATTACGTGGAACCTAAAAATTCATGGCGAAATGTGGGTGTAATATTGCATCTCTGCCTACCCTTTCGGGGATACAGGCGTGAGTCTATAAAAAAATAATTAACATATTGCTATGCTGAGGATCTCGAGCACAAACTTCCGCTACGCACCATTGGCTTTTGGAAATTGTGTGTATATTAAGTAACGGCTCCAGGATTTTTTTTTAAGGGGAGGTCTTATTTTGGATTGAAAGGGTTGGACCTAATGAGCCTTCATTAGGTCCAACCCTGTTCAACACTAAAAATTTGTTTTTCTGTGGAAGAAAACAGATAATTTTGGTAGCCTCAGGATAGCGTCAATATCACTTGGTAAAATGTGCTGGAAAACAGCGTGAAGAAACATGTCAAGTACGCGAACTCGCTTTGGCTAACGAGCGAGCTAGATTAATGCGACCCATCTCAAACTATCTTTCAGAAAGAAGAGGCATGTTGTAGTTTATAAAACGGAGTGATATTATTTTGTAACTGTTACAGGGACACTTCTGCTTATCGCTACACTAATCTGTTTAAGGACGCGTTTACGCTTGTATCAAAAAACCACATATTTCCGGTACATTTTACGACAATTTTAGATAATAACTAATAAAACGAATGATTACGATAAATTGATTACTTTTTTATCTATAAATCAATTTGAAAATAAATAAAAAATATTTAATTAATATTAATGTAAAATCGATTCGAAACGGCCTCTTAAATCAAAAATAGGCATATACTGCTATTTTTGGGTACAATTTTCTCTCTATTTTTACATTTATTTAGATTTTCAAAGATAGAATAGGGTAGTAAATATAGTCAACTCAAAAACAATTAGATTTTTTTTTCAAAATATTGTAAATTGACTCAAAAAAAGCAAAAAATCATCTAACATTTTTCTTCTATTTTGCTCGCATACGTGTGTCTTAATATGTGGCAGTAAGGTTCGTTTTATTTAGCCACTTTCTTGATTTATATATCCAAATTCTGCAATGAGATCTCAGTCTGCGCTTGAGCGCCGTCGGGAGTGGACTCTATGTCGCTTGTCGCTGCAGCCCGAAGACGAAAAAAGCAATATACGAATACAAAATATTCGCTAAAATCAATTTGATACTTCTTGTATTCTGTGCGAATTACGTACAAGTAAATTTCTTTTGTATAAATGGACATTATTACTTTATTTTCTCCGTTTTGTTGAGTCAGGATATATTTCGGTATTTAGATATTATTTTGTTTCTTGTGTTGAAATCTGGTAAGATTATCTGGACTGATGGTATACCATCCCGTTCAAGTGTTGCGACTGGAACTCATAAAAGAGTAGACCTAGTTATGCCAGGTTGGGGCTCATTTTATTTGTTTTGGTGAGACCCTACCACTGGTACTAGAGAAGTAACCTTCCAAGGTTATTCGATGAGTCTTGCTGGTACTCATATGTGAGTAGAGCTAGGCATGCTGAGTTTGGGCTTATTTTGTTTGTACATAAGAGACCCTACCACTGGAACTTATGAAGTAACCTTCCAGGGTTATTCAATGACTCTTGCTGGTACTCATGTGTGAGTAGAGCTAGGCATGCCGATTTTGGGCTCATTTTGTTTGTACATAAGAGACTCTACCACTGCTTTTAATGAAGTAACCTTCCAGGGTTATTCAATGACTCTTACTGGTACTCATATGTCAGTACAGCTAGGCATGCCGAGTTTGGGTTCATTTTGTTTGTACATAAGTGACCCTACCACTGGAACTTATGAAGTAACCTTCCAGGGTTATTCGATGACTCTTGCTGGTACTCATATGTGAGTAGAGCTAGGCATGCCGAGTTTGGGCTCATTTTGTTTGTACATAAGAGACCCTACCACTGGAACTTATGAAGTAACCTTGCATGGTTATTCAATGACTCTTGCTGGTACTCATGTGTGAGTAGAGCTAGGCATGCCGAGTTTGGGCTCATTTTGTTTGTACATAAGAGACCCTACCACTGGAACTTATGAAGTAACCTTGCATGGTTATTCAATGACTCTTGCTGGTACTCATGTGTGAGTAGAGCTAGGCATGCCGAGTTTGGGCTCATTTTGTTTGTACATAAGATACACTACCACTGGAACTTATGAGGTAACCTGCCAGGGTTATTCAATGACTCTTGCTGGTTCTCATATGTGAGTAGAGCTAGGCATGCCGAGTTTGGGCTCATTTTGTTTGTACATAAGTGACCCTACCACTGGAACTTATGAAGTAACCTCCCAGGGTTATTCGATGACTCTTGGTGGTACCTACTCATATGGAAGTAAAGCTGGGCATGCCGAGTTTGGGCTCATTTTGTTTGTACATAAGAGACCCTACCACTGGAACTTATGAAGTAAGCTTTCAGGTTTTTCAGGTTTATTCGAAGACTCTTAGTGGTACTCATATGTGAGTAGAGCTAGGTATGTTCCAGTGGTAGGGTCTCTGATGTTCATAAAAAATGAGCCCAAACTCGGTATGCCTAGCTCTACTCACATATAAGTACCAGCAAGAGTGATCGAATAACCCTGGAAGGTTACTTCATAAGTTCCAGTGGTAGGGCCACTTATGTACAAACAAAATGAGCCTAAACTCGGCATGCCTAGCTCTACTCACATATGAGAACCAGCAAGAGTCATTGAATAACCCTGAAAGGTTACTTCATAAGTTGTAGTGGTTCGGTCTCTTTTGTACAAATAAAATGAGCCCAAACTCGGTATGCCTAGCTCTACTCACATATGAGTACCAGCAAGAGTGATCGAATAACCCTGGAAGGTTACTTCATAAGTTCCAGTGGTAGGGTCTCTTATGTACAAACAAAATGAGCCCAAACTCGGCATGCCTAGCTTTACTTCCATATGAGTACCAGCAAGAGTCATCGAATAACCCTGGAAGGTTACTTCATAAGTTCCAGTGGTAGGGCCACTTATGTACAAACAAAATGAGCCCAAACTCGGCATGCCTAGCTCTACTCACATATGAGAACCAGCAAGAGTCATTGAATAACCCTGAAAGGTTACTTCATAAGTTGCAGTGGTTGGTTCTGTTATGTACAAATAAAATGAGCCCAAACTCGGCATGCCTAGCTCTACTCACATATAAGAACCAGCAATAGTCATGGAATAACCTTGGAAGGTTACTTCATAAGTTTCAGTGGTAGGGTCTCTCATGTACAAACAAAATGAGCCCAAACTCGGCATGCCTTGCTCTACTCACATATGAGTACCAGCAAGTGTCATCGAATAACCCTGGAAGTTTACTTTATAAGTTTCAGTGGTAGGGTCTCTTATGTATAAACAAAATGAGCCCAAACTCGGCATGCCTAGCTCTACTCACATATGAGTACCAGCAAGAGTCATTGAATAATCCTGGAAGGTTACTTCATAAGTTGCAGTGGTTGGGTCTCTTATGTACAAACAAAATGAGCCCAAACTCGGCATGCCTAGCTCTACTCACATATAAGAACCAGCAAGAGTCATCGAATAACCCTGGAAGGTTACTTCATAAGTTCCAGTGGTAGGGTCTTCTATGTACAAACAAAATGAGCCCAAACTCGGCATGCCTAGCCCTACTCACATAAGAGTACCAGTAAGACTCATCGAATAACCTTGGAAGGTTACTTCACTAGTACCAGTGGTAGGGTCTCACTAAAACAAATAAAATGAGCCCCAACCTGGCATAACTTGGTCTACTCTTTTATGAGTTCCAGTCGCAACACTTGAATGGGATGGTATACCATCAGTCCAAATAATCTTACCAGATTTCAACGCAAGAAACATAATAATATCTAAATACCGAAATATATGCTGAATCAACATAATGGAAAAAATAAAGTAATAATGTCCATTTAGGTCTACGAGCACTTAACCCTATAGAGAAGTAATACATGCGAATTTAAAAGAAAACTATTCTGTCAACTAGCCGAGGTGCGGGGGGAGGTGTGATCGCTCCGAACTACTCCGAAGTATTCCGAAGAGGTTCCGAACACGATCGCTAGGGCTTGCGTTATAATGACTTTATGCTTTCTATCGACATCGATAAAAGTTTTTTCGTTTTTCAATAGGTACTTGCTTTCATTACCGTAAAATCATACAACTATAGTCCGCAGGTAACTTTACAAAAAAAAAACAATGGTCCAAAATCAAGTGTCAAAATAAAAAGTTCATTAATAGTAGATTTTACAACAAGTGCACAAAACGAATCATTTTTATCCGAAACTCTTAGCAGCCCGAGCCGAAGGCGAGGGCTGATAGTAATGTCGAGGATAAAATGGTTTTGTGGACGAGTTATAAACTCTGCTTTTCACTTCGATTGCGAGGAAATAAAACAGTAGTATAACGTAACATTTCTTGTAATAATAATTTACTTAAATTAATTAAAAGACCTACCATACTTGAATTTAAAATTTAATATATTTTATGTCTTAAAAACACATAAGGAAAATAAATTAAAGTAAATATTATAAAATAACAAATTCTATCAATGAACTTCTTATTGTGTTAGGCTGTATGGCTCATTTTCTTTGCCTTAATATACATTAATACATTTATGATATACATACATTTATGAGATACATTTATGAGATACATTTATGAGTAGACTAGCTTTTGCCCGCCGCTTCGCGCGCGTTAAATTCGGGGTAACAAAAATCTACTTTTAGTCTCAAGATGTGTGAAGACACTCCTGATTATTCTAAAGACTACAGAAACTCTATGGGGTACAAAGTAACTCGGTCAGTATCCATGACATTACCTACCGTTATCTACTGAAAGGTAGGTAGGTACATAATAACATCACCTTGCATACAGTCAAATGTCAAAGCCATGTTCTAATACATGTTCAATATATCTCTATAAACATTTTCGCATTTTTAATATTAGTAGGGAAAATCGTTTCAGCCGTTTAAGCTTATTATATAATTATTAGTTTATTTATGCGAACAATTTTATGTAATAGGTCGGGGCAAAAGTATTTTAGTATTTCGAATGTATTATTAGTAATCAAACCTCTTTGGCTGTACTGAATGTAACTGGCTGGTTTTTCAACGTGCACAATATGACATTATGTATGACGTGACAGTACTGACAGATATGTAAGCACATGCGCAACACTCAATTATTAGCGCATGCGTTCTTACTTCCACGAGGTAAATCTGTGCCGTACAAACTTCTACCCTCCCTACAATCCCTCCCAGTTTAATTTTTGCAACTTATGGTAGCCTATGTCCGTCTCCATGGTCCAATATATCTCTATATTAAATTTCAACAAAATCGGTTCAGCCGTTTTAGCGTGAAAACGGAACATACATACATACATACACACTTTCTAATTTATAATATTAGTAGGGATACGTAATGCACTTGTGCACAAAATTTGATTGTGTGCAGCCTATATCCTGCACAAAATAAGCACTTTCAGAGCATGAGAAGCGAAAATGATATTATTGATAGATCATTAACAGTTAATAAAAACGTCAATTCATGTTTCCGTTTGGTCATTCCATTTAGGATTTTCCCATGAACTATTACTATAGATTTGTACACCAGAACCATAGTTGTATGGTTTAATGGTATCAGAAAGCTTTTGATTGTGACTTTAATATTCTTGTGCAACTGAGAAATGCAATCTATACAAATAAATAAAATTGGAGTGTCTGTTTGTAATATTAAAATAACCGATTTTTCTAAATGCATTTGGATGTATACACGGTCCATATACCGAAATGACATTTTTTACAATTTTTGTCTGTCTGTTTGTTCTTGTTAATCTCTGGAACGGCTGGACTGATTTTGACGGGACTTTCATTGGCAGATAGCTTATGTACTAAGGAGTAACTTAGGCTATAAATTAACCGGGTAAGCGAAGTAGTTCCCTCAGGACGCGGGTGAAACCGCGGGAAACAGCTAGTTTTAAATAATTTAATATATTCAAGCAGGACTGTTGACCCAAGGAAGGTAGTTAGCAGTGACTAGATGCAGAAAATAGGAGATCGAGCTTTGTGGTGCACCTTGGGGGAGGCCTATGTCCAGCAGTGGACTGTAATATTGTGATGATGATGATGATATTAGAAGGCCCCGCAAGTAGGAAATACGCAAGATAGTTCGGCTTGAGGTCAAGTCGAGGCACTACATAGCAGTACGGGTAGATTGAAATGGGAATAAAAGAGATTATTACATTAAATTTATTTATTTTATTTATTTTACAAAGTGATATTATTGATTTTTAAAATGAATTAATTTCGTATTAACTTCCGGTGGCTGAGTTTCTTTAAGTGAGTTTGAAGCAACTTCTGATGCATTTTCTTGAAGTAAATTTGAAGCTGCTTCGTTTGGTGTATCCATCTGAAAGGTAGAAAATACGATAAATTGTAATCTTAAGAGTTTATGTCGGTTACGTGAATTCCACCAAACTATATCTGTATGTATCACCAAAAATAATTTTAATGGAACTACACTGTTAAACAATAGAATTTTCCTCATAAATTGATTCTTAATATTAAATGTGTATTCGTTTGAACATCTTGCATATTAAACTTTAACCACACAACTGTGATAATGATAGTAACAAAATAATTTTAGGCAGTTACATAATATGCATATTGTTACTAACCATTCGAGGCAAAAACAGCGTAGGTACTGCACTACTCATTAGTCGCCGCTTGTTGTTTTTCATCAAAAAACAATCCTCAGTGAAATGTTTTGAGCACATGACGCTTTATTTTGAAGGAACCTAATTTTCTCTTTTAGTTAGGTCTATCCATATGTTTTTTATACTACCGTCTTTTGGAAAACTGTAGGAAAAAACATTCACTTTATATAAAACAGCATTGTTATCATAGTTATCCAAAAATCATACACGAAAAGAATAATTATTATAAACTAGCTGTCCCGGCAGACCTTTTTCTGCTTTATTTCTCTAAAACAAATAATTTTACGTCTTTTCTCTCCATAAGAACCTTCCTCAGACTTCATCAAACACAACAAAAAAAACAGCTAAATCGGTTCAGCCGTTCAAGAGTTTTTGCGCTTAGCAACACATTTGGCGATTCCTTTTTATTTATATAGATAACATTACAAAGTATTACTAATACTAGTAAATAACAAACTCTTTATTGTGTCTATATCTAAATAAGAATGAAAAAATAAAATAAAAAACTATATGTTAATACAATAATCATTTTGTGGGAAATCATCGACAATGCAAAATAAATGCATCGCACCGCACTAGTCATTGACGCCACGAGGCTAATTATATCAGTGATAAATCACTGACTCGTTGACAGAATCGGGTCGCCTTATATTACGTCTCTATAGGTTAAGTGCTCGTAGATTTAGGTATATAAAAATAAGAAACTTATTTGTACGTAATTTGCACAGCCAGGCCTATAACACATATGTAGATACATATCACAAAAAATTCTAAGTCTCAAAGTTATTTAGTTGAACTACATTTCCGCAAGTTACCGTACGTAGTACGTACTGTTGCCGCCGTGTCGCTGTAGTGACGCGATTTTGTACCTACTAATTTTGTAAACGCGTCCTTAAGAGCGTTCTCGGTAAACGCGCCGCCCGTGATTTAGGTATTGACTAGCTCCCGATGCGTCTGTGTGCGTAAGCAAGGAACACGGCCGCGTACTGTACTTCTAAAAAACTAGTAACATGTCTTGATACTTTTGAGGATGAAATATAGTTACAATATATTTTTTTAATTGTATTGTAGGATATTATATTGTTCATTTTACCTTTCTTACTTAAATGGTTTAGTTGACGTTTAAATAGCTTTATACAAGATTATTTATTTTGCAATATTTATATTTACATATGTTTGGGTCAAATTATGAAACTGAAATTAAATGAACTTATCCTCAACCGATGGAGATAAAAATTTTCATACACATTTCATTTAGATGACTATGCATGGTTATCTAAGTGACGTTCTTCTCAATCTAATATGACAGACAGCCGAAGGTGGCAGATCTTTTTATTTTGCTAGCTTAGTGCTCTTCTATGATAAGGGAATCAAACGTTTAAAGTTTTTTTAAATACGTATCAAATTGAAAAACTTCGCGATAACCAAACTATTAACAGTAAAAAACATTTATGAAAACAAGATTTCACTTAAAGCTCAATAAATATATATACATAAAATCAAACAAAATAAATCATTAATAAACTTTTAAACTGGAAATACGATATTTTATCTTCTATTGACATTTTTGGCGTTATATTTTTGCAATTCATTAATTAGACAATCAGGCAACTAAATAATAATAATAATAATAATCATCTTTATTGTACAAATGCCAAAGAAACTACAAAAATTAATCTATAACAAAAAGAAAAATAACAGATAGTACAATAGGCGGCCTTATCACTCTCAAGCAATCTCTTACAGGCAACCTTTGGATGGATAAGAACAACACGTATTCAGAAAAGGGTAGTTTGGCGATATTTACCAATTTAGATATATAATACGAATTCTTACATATACATAAATAAGTACATACATAGATAAATAACTACATACACACATATATAACTATATACATACATAAATAAATATACAATACATAGATATTTATATTATTGATATATAAATTTGTGATAAATAAATGAAAGGAAATAGAAAAATAAGAATTACAAGAGTAGTAAGATTAAAGAGACAAGTAGTATTCTTTGAGTAACTTTTTAAACGATGATATTGTTTGAGCTTGTTTAATTGGCATCGGCAATGCATTCCACAAGCGAGCAGCTTGGACGGTAAAGGATTTATCGTAAAATCTACTGGAATGCATTGGTATAGCCAGTCTTAGATTCACCGATGACCTTAGAGATCTAGAATGCGTGTCAGAAAGAAACTCGAAGCGTTCTTTTAAGTAATGGGGAGTAGAAGGGTTAAAGAGAATGTTATAAAGTAAAGATAGTATGTGAGTATTCCGTCGAAGGCGAATTGGGAGCCACTTGAGCGAATTGCGGAAATTGGAAACGTGATCATATTTGCGCAATCCAAATATGAATCTTATACATAAGTTTTGAAGGCGCTCAAGCTTATCAAGTTGCTCCTCCGTGAGATCTAGATAGCTAACATCAGCATATTCAAGGATAGGTAATAGAAGAGAATTTGCAAGCGCAATCTTGGTGGCAGTCGGCAGAAAGTTTCGCAATCTTCGCAACGTCCCAGCCGCAGAAAACAATTTTCTGCTAACTTCCCTAATTTGAGGGCCCCAGGATAAAGTTTTATCAATATAAATGTGCGTGTCGTAGCATTAGAGATGATATACTATTGGCGATGCTAAGATTCTAACTAGCGACTCTAGCGGTGAATTTGGAATTTGTCCGGGTACGACACTTTTGACGGCTCAATACAATTACCAAAATAACCTCGAAGCAAAGTAGTATCGAAAGTTGTCAAAAGTGTCGTACCCGGAAAACTTCCAAATTCGCCGCTAGAGGCGCGCGGATAGTCTTTGCATCGCCAATTTGAAAAGAACAAAACCTCTATGTCATGTATCCGAAATATATTTTTTGAGACGTTTACCTATTTGCATAACAGTGGTCACAGAATATTAATTTTTAATCCACATGATGAGTAAATATAAAATAAAATAAAGGTTTTGTATAGTAAACGATTTAATATAAAATAGAAAAAAAGATTACAAAATAATTTCTCTCAATGGCATTGATCGGCTTTTTCTAGGATCAATTATTTCGGGCAGAACGCATTCATTATAAAATTTTGTTAAACGAGGGATCATTTCCTCTTTCCAAAATTGCTCATCCTTATAAATCTTCAACACTTTTATTGGGAATTCAGGTCCAGTGTATACAGCCAATAAACACACATTTTTATGGGCAATGTTGAGTTGTCCCTGAACTTGGTAGTACCAGTCATGTTTTGTGTTCATAATGACCTGATCACCATCAAATAAAAAACATTTCAATTTTTTCTGACGTATTGCTGCATCAGGATCTTCTCCACGGATAGAAATGGGACATTTTATCTCTACGATTCCATCTTCATAAATTCCGTCTGGCGAAGCACCTAAAAAGCAGTGCGTCTCATCAATAAAGAGACCACATTTTTGGATCGTTATTTCCTCCTGAAGGGCGAGTTGCTCAATAGCCTTCACCTCGTTTTCTTTACCATATTTTATTGATGGTACATGATCCAAGGAATAGCCATATAAAATAGATTTTACCAGTGGCGCTGAATTTAAATGCGGGCGTCTTTTACAAATTTTGGCAAAATTCGAAGCAGTTAAAATACATCTTCTTAACTCTAACCACAAGGCACTCTCAGCCTGAAGAATTGTATCCCTCTCAATTTCATGTCGTTTAAAAGCCTGTTTTTTTAAATTTTCTAAAAATACTTCTTGTGCTCGCTTATAATCATCCAGATCCATGTCAGGCTTTTGGCAAACATTCCCGTAATCAACTTTAGTAACAGGCCCAGCGCTAAAGTTAATTTTTCGGCGAAGTACATTGCGTTTCCGATTTTGATTGATTGAGAAACGTTTTTGTTCCAATCGTTTTAGAGATTGACCTGGACTTTTCTGATAGGCAGATTTATACAACGTAGTTTGAGGTTTACCTGTATTAAAACTAACCACAGCCGCATAACAACGCACGGAGTAGGAGTCTTTAAGGGAAAAATTAATGCGTTTTCCACCGACAGTTTTGGCTACAATGCTGTTAAACTGCTCCGCACGGTTTGTGGTGAAATTATACAGCAAACTACGAGAATGATGTGCCAGCTGAGACACATTTCGTTGTAATTTTAGCATCAATGTTTTTGCTTGGAGTGTTTGGTTTGGATCTTTTTTTCGCTCTTCAGTGCAGTAATACAAGTCACAAGCATTGTGATCTCCAAATATATGTTTGGGGCTGTTCAGAACATCTCTCTGTATCTTTATAATTTTTTCTGACTCAGTCATAGTTTGTGCTTGCCAATGCCGTACCGAAGATCTTACTGCTGTTCTCAGCCGAATCAAACGATCTGGTGTCAATAATTTGCGCTCTGACAGAGGAATAGAGGTGTCAGCTTTAAGTAACAAATTTTTACCGTTGTAATTCCGGAGGAGATGATTTGTACACTCAATTTTTTGAATCGGGACTCCAGGGTAGGGTCTGCTTTCGAGTATATTTTTATATGTACTGGCATCACCATCAGCAATTAGGGTATTATAAATTAATTGCCGGGTTTCTACGGAAGACCTGAACCCCTCCACCAGTATTGTTGGTTCCATGCTTGATGATGAACCGACGTGGTTTCTTGTACATTTGTGAGCAGCAGGTTGTTGTTCGTTTTTGTTTGCACGAGCACAAATACCACAATACTTATTCCGAACCCCAATGTAGAGAACTTTTCCTGTGTGATGTCCTATGATAGCTGCAACACCCGACAACGCGTTGTATTGATTTTTATATGAGCGCTTACTCCAGCAACAGTCTGCTTCAACTGGAATCATTGGAATGTCATCAATGTCACCTCGTGATCGAGCAGCAGTTGTTTCTTCCTGCGCTGCGACAATCATACTTTCTTCAGCTGCATTTTTCCACATGTCAGCAACTTTGTCATGACATTTACTATATGTGAATAATGACATAACAGGTAAGTCCATTGATGCAACTACTTCATTCAGATTTGTTAGGCCAATCCCTGACATTATGGCTCCTGATACAGCGCCCTCATTAACATTTAATTTATCCTTTTGGGTTTCATCGTGACTACTCAATTCGAACTTAGAATTACACATATTACACTGAAAGTAAAATCTGGATAGAAATCCTGTTTTATTTTCTTTTAGTAGTACCAGGTTCTTCAAAGTACAACCAAATCGATCATTATGGTTGGCAATTCTAATTAATCCATCTAAAAAATATTGGATATCAACGATTCTCCTTCCACAAATTTTTATAGGCTCATTAATTTCATTCTGTAATAAAAAAAGGTAGTTTTATATATGATTCTAACTATACTCATGAAATTAATAAAAATATTCTGTTAATTTTACTTGCCTCTGCAGATATATTCCTTTCGCAGTCAAGAAGCTCATCTGAGAATTCATCCAAAGTATCATCCCTGAAAATATAATATATATTTTAACAACCTAACCAATATTATAAAATATTACATCAATACTTCTCAATAAAAATAAATCTATAAAACATTAGTAAAAATACAACCACAACTACAGTAATATATTGTAATAGATTGCCGCAAAGGTTCTTTTAAGGTCTATGAAATAAATAATAATAAAGGGAAATTATACCTAAAAGACGCTTGATCGCATTTATTTGGCACTTCTGATTGTGATTCTGGTATTTCAAATTCTTTATCAGCTCTTGTTGTTGATGTTGAAGCTAGCTGTGACGCTCCATAATCAGTTTCTTGTGAAGTTCCCGCATTGTCTAGCCCTTTTTTGATGTTTTGTCGTTTATTTCTACACAAAATTGTAACATATCAAGGCATCATTTTTTTAAGTTGGTTATTGTAATTTTATACATTTTAGTGGCAACACAAATAACATATCTACTAAAGCGTTCACCCATTTAGTTGTACAGTTGTCGGCAAGCAACTTGAACCACATGAACTAGCAACTAGACGTCTTCGGATGCAGTCGGAACAAAGCAAGCTGTTCGACTAATCGCGTGTTCGAAACACTGTCGTTAATTGGTTAATTTCTTAAGCTTCGCTCCGCACCACCATACAGAACAATAAATGATTTTGTGCAGGTATACACAAATAGTCTAGTTCCTCGCCGGTAATATATTTAAGTATACTTAATACTTAAATTATATTTAAGTATTAGGTATACATTTCGTAGTTTTACAAAAGTCTGATTGAATTATATGCAGCAAAATGTCTGTTTTGCAAAAACGTTTTTTAATTAATTTTTTCATCGAGGCCATTAAGTAATTTTGTGGACCTGTATTGTAATAATAAAAAAAAAATCATCTATAAAAGTGGAACTATAGTTACGGCTGCAATAGTGAATTTAATCAAATCTTTTTTGTACAGTCGTATAATAATATATAAACTTTAGTTACCGTGCAGCTTGTAATTTCTCTAATATATTCTTTTTTCTAATTCGAGTACCTCCACTGTCACCATAATAGAGTTTACTTTTTCGACCCATCACCTAAACCATAAAAGTACATAATACATAAATATGAAAGCACATTACATTAGTACGTTTATGAAGCGAATGTACAAAATCGAAGAATAATTATATTATTAAAAAAAAAAAACTTACGGATCAAAACGTGTCAGGCGTAGTATACAAAGCCGGTGCGAGTACTTTCTTCGATCGTCGACGGGTGGCGGCGCGAGCGACACAGGTCCTACCTCAGAGAGCGCTACTGCGCGACTGCCCGAAATCGCACGGAGCAGCTTTATTTATTAGTAACTTTAAAATGTTATAGTGTCCATAATAATATTAGAATTTAATTTTTTTTCTACTGATATTTGTTTTGTTTGATCTCTACTTATGAATAGTGTATTTTTTTTCTCTTATTTGAGCCTAAATAATATATAAAAATGATGTTTTGTTTTGTAAAATTTGCGGTACGGTAATATTTTTTTTTAGGTACTTAATGGATTAAAATAACTTTTCTATTCTATACACATACAATAACAGTATATTTCCTAGCTTCCTGTATTTTTTTTTACTTTCCCTCAACTCACTATTGATTCGTTATTTGTTTCCGAAATTCAGTCTTCCCTTGTAATATCAAAAACATGAGTTCAAAATAAACATTTATTTTGTTAGTTATTGACATATTTTCATATTCATTTAATACGAATACAATATAAAGATATGCTTAATGTGGTGCATAAATTAGATTTAAAAAAATTCTTGGCATCTAAGAGTAATTTAAGGTTAAAAAAGCACGAATTAAGAATTATGGTCATTTTTAACCGAGAACACTCTTAACGATGGCGGCAAATCATCCGTGCATATGTTCAACCCTTCTCTGATCTGAGGTTCAACCGGTCCGGTGTGTGGCTCAGATGGCAAAACCTACGCCAGTGAGTGCGTTCTTAACTGTATCGCATCCGCGACGGGCACTGATGTCTCCGTGGCCAGCGCTGGCCTCTGTTAGTATTATGTATAAAAACTGTTATCATTTATTAAATGTAATAAAAAACTATTGTTTTATTATTAATTAATATTTGGTGGTCTCGTCAGCTGCTGCCAGTTGCAAAGAGTTTTTCTAAGAAAGTGCAAAGTGATCGTCTTCCCTCTTTATCAGAAATCTGGACACGCCCTGCGCCCATAACAGAGAGTTGAGTGAAGTTCGCGAAAATTGAATTTGTCCACGTTTTGCTTGCCTACTTGAGCACTATTTACCTACGTATGAAGTAAGAAATTCAATAACTTAATTTGAAGGCTGAAATGATCAGCTTCATACTTAATCACCCGATCTTTCAGAATTAGATAGCCCATTTATCGAGGAAGGCTATAGGCTATATAACATCGCGCTATGAGCCACGGGAGCTGAGCAGTAGCCTTTAATAACACGGTGTAACCGCGAGCTCAAAGAGGCAGCGATAGCCGAGTGGATATACCAACAGACTGCCCTGCAGAGGGTATCGGGTTCGAATCCACGGCGCGCACCAATGACTTTTCGGAGTTATGTGCGTATTGAATTGTTAATTATCGCTTGTCCCGTGCCTCGGAGAGCACGTTAAGCAGAGCCGGATTTAAAGGTCTGCAGGCCCCGGGGCAACATAGTTGTGGGGGCCCCAAATTATTTTCCAAATAAAAGGAACTATTTTTCTGAGAACTATTTAAATAATTTGCTTTCAGCAAGTGACATTTATTTAAATTGATAATAGTTTTTTTTTAATTTATAACATACTAGCTTTTGCCCGCGGCTTCGCCTGCATGATATTTTAATAAAGAGTGACCTATGTAATTCCCCGAGTTTCAGACTATCCATGTCAAATTTCATCACAAACGGCTCTGTAGCCGTGTAGCATACATATAAACAGATAATACTGAAAAATTACTTTTGTTTTCATAATCGTTGAACTTCAGGTAAAGATTAGAATGAAAGTATTTTATTGAAGTTATAGCAGCAAAAATAAAATCTGAAAGCAGGTATTAGGTACCACAAAGTACATATCAGGTAAACAGACCGTCCCTCCGCCTCACTGTGCTTATGCGCACTAACTCATAGAAAGCGCTTTTAATGACGCTGCGCTCAGGTCAGATATATCGTGATCACTTTTAACTATTCGTCCAAACTACTTACTGTAAAATACATAGTTTATCTACATTAAATAGGTACCTACCTACTGAAGGCAATAAATCCATCATTATTGAAAACAAATTTGATAACTACTCTAGAATGAGCATTGTAAAAATAAACATATATATTTCTTTTGCTGTTATACTGTTTTATTACAATAAATAATGATGTAGTTAGATAATGTACTAAAAGCTAAAAAGTAATTCGGTAAGTTCTAGCTACCAGATCACACCAGTCTTCTCATCAATCTGGGGTATTGATCAGACAAATATAAAATCGTTGGACAAGTGAAATTTCTATCACATTGTTTACTCTTGTTACGCTAAGCCCAAAATCATTTGTTTAGTTAATTTTATTTTCAAGTTTTTAGTTTTGTTGTTAGTTGATTCTTCTCATTTTATTTTCATAGTGAGCCCTTTTCTACAAATCAAGCCCTGTCATTCGATACCCATATTGAGGTACTTATTTGTGGAAAATAGGTAATCCACCATTTTGTGGCAGTGGCCATCTTGGATTTTTCATAGTGAGCTCTATTCTACAAATCACGCACTTTCATTTGCCACCCATATTGAGGTATTTGTGGAAAATATGTAATCCGCCATTTTGTGGCGGCAGCCATCTTGAATTTTTCATAGTGAGCTCTATTCTACGAATCAAGCACTTTCATTCGATACCCATATTGAGGTATTTGTGAAAAATATGTAATCCGCCATTTTGTGGCGGCAGCCATCTTGGATTTTTCATAGTGAGCTCTATTCTACGAATCAAGCACTTTTATTTGATACCCATATTGAGGTATTTGTGTAAAATATGTAATCCACCATTTTGTGGCGGCAGCCATCTTGGATTTTTCATAGTGAGCTCTATTCTACGAATCAAGCACTTTCATTCGATACTCATATTGAGGTATTTGTGGAAAATATGTAATCCGCCATTTTGTGGCGGCAGCCATCTTGGATTTTTCATAGTGAGCTCTATTCTACCAATCAAGCCCTTTCATTCGATACCCATATTGAGTTATTTGTGGAAAATATGTAATCCGCCATTTTGTGGTGGCAGCCATCTTGGATTTTTCATAGTGAGCTCTATTCTACGAATCAAGCACTTTCATTTGATACCCATATTGAGGTATTTGTGGAAAATATGTAATCCTCCATTTTGTGGCGGCAGCCATCTTGGATTTTTCATAGTGAGCTCTATTCTACGAATCAAGCACTTTCATTCGATACCCATATTGAGGTATTTGTGAAAAATATGTCATCCGCCATTTTGTGGCGGCAGCCATCTTGTATTTTTCATAGTGAGCTCTATTCTACGAATCAAGCACTTTCATTTGATACCCATATTGAGGTATTTGTGGAAAATATGTAATCCGCCATTTTGTGGTGGCAGCCATCTTGGATTTTTCATAGTGAGCTCTATTCTACGAATCTAGCACTTTCATTTGATACCCATATTGAGGTATTTGTGGAAAATATGTAATCCGCCATTTTGTGGCGGCAGCCATCTTGAAATCACAATCATTTAAATAATATTATCTTTTAATCTTGAAGACAGTATGAGTGTATACCAAATATCAGATCAATCTGTCATCAGGAAGGGGGTAAAATTCCAATTAATAGCTTTCAGAGCTCAGGATTTTTGCCGACTTAGTTGATACTTTTTCTTATATTATGGCAACATTACACAAAATCTTTATAAATTGTAGCCTATGTGTTATTCTGACGTATAAACTATATTATTGCAAAGTTTCATCCAAATCCGTTCAGTAGTTTTTGCGTGAAAGAGTAACAAACATCCATCCATCCATCCATCCATCCATCTATACATACATCTTCACAAACATTCACATTTATAATATTACTAGCTTTTGCCCGCGGCTTCGCCCGCATGAAATTTAAATAAAGAGTAGCCTTTGTACTTCCCCAGGTTTCAGACTATCCATATCAAATTTCATCACAAACGGATCTGCACATTAGCCGTGTAGCATGCCTACATATAAACAGAGAGTACTTAAAATTACTTTTGTTTTCATTGTGTAGGTATATTATTGAAGTTATGAAGAGCTTATATACCTACTGAATAGAACAGCAGCAAAAATAAAAACTGATAGCATTACCACAAAGTACATAATCAGACCGCTCCTTTACGCCGCTGCGCTTAAGCGCGCCAATTAATAGTAAGCGCTTTTCATAACGCTGCGCTTACTTAGGTCAAATGTAATCGTGATAACTTTTAAACTATTCGTCCAAACTACTTACTGTAAAAGACAAAGTTCATCTACATTAAATACTGAAGGCAATACATTTATGAATTTTGAAAACAAATTGATAACTACTCTAGAATGAGCATTGTAAAAAACATATTAAAATATTTTTTTTTAAGTTACACTGTTAAACAGTTTTATTACAATAAAAATTATGTAGTTAGGTTATGTAGTAAAAGCTAAAAATTAATTCGACAAGTCATAGCTGCCAGATCGCACTAATGTTCTCATCAATCTTAGGTATTGATCAGACACATTTAAAATCGTTGGGCAAGTGACATTTCTATCATAATGATTACTCTGGATACGCTACGCCCAAAACATTTTTTATTAATGTGTTAATTTTATTTTCAATTTTTTAGTTTTGTTGTTAGTTGATACTTCTCATTCTCTTTTCATAGTGATCCCTTTTCTACCAATCAGGCCCTGTCGTTCGATACCCATATTGAGGTATTTGTGGAAAATAGGTAATCCGCCATTTTGTGGTGGCCGCCATCTTGAATTTTTCATAGTGAGCTCTATTCTACCAATCAAACCCTTTCATTTGATACCCATATTGAGATATTTGTGGAAAATATGTAATCCGCCATTTTGTGGCGGCAGCCATCTTGGATTTTTTATAGTGAGCCGTATTCTACCAATCAAGCCCTTTCATTCGATACCCATATTGAGGTATTTGTGGAAAATAGGTAATCCGCCATTTTGTGGTGGCCGCCATCTTGAATTTTTCATAGTGAGCTCTATTCTACGAATCAAGTCCTTTCATTTGATACCCATATTGAAGTATTTGTGGAAAATAAGTAATCCGCCATTTTGTGGCGGCGGCCATCTTGGATTTTTCATTGTGAGCTCTATTCTACCAATCAAGCCCTTTCATTTGATACCCATATTGAAGTATTTGTGGAAAATAAGTAATCCGCCATTTTGTATCGGCGGCCATCTTGAATTTACAATCATTTAAATTATCTGAATCTTGATGACAATATGAGTGAATACCAAAAATCAGATCAATCTGTCATCAGGAAGGGGGTAAAATTCTAATTAATAGCTTTCAGAGCTCAGAATTTTTGCCGACTTAGTTGATACTTTTCCTTATATTATGGCAACATTATACAAAATCTTTATAAATTGTAGCCTATGTGTTATTCTGATGTATAAACTATATTACTGTAAAGTTTCATCCAAATCCGTTCAGTAGTTTTTGCGTGAAAGAGTAACAAACATCCATACATACATCTTCACAAACTTTCACATTTATAATATTAGTAGGATAGTAGGATATTATTAAAAACGAATTACGGCGGTAATGATCAGCACTTTGCGAACGTTTTTCTGTGAAAAGTTGCGAACTAATATGGACTGAAGTCGGAACCCTGATGGATCCCGACTATGACGGGAAAATGCTTTTTTGAGCCAACTACGACCCGAACTACGAAATCGGCATTTGATTACATGTCTCGTACTCGTATAATGTTAATATACGCTTCTGGTACCCCTTTGGACCTTAGAGCTCACCAGATTTTCGGTCGTGGTACACCGTCGAAAGTCTTCTGACATGTCCAGACACAGAAGATGCAAAGGCGGATTCATAGATTGGTCTTTTGCATGGCCATTTTATACAAGTATATCAGGGGTATAAATTGAACCGAAAAATAACCGAAAGGGATTTGTAAAAGTTTACGAATTTTTTTGAAGCAGCATATTAATTTACAGCGTCCATCTCCTCTAATTGATTAAGAAACCCGAATCCCTATCGAACTGCTTCTTAAGCTTGCAATCTTTCAGAGGGAGAAACACAAAGTTATTAGGACAAAACCAGACACTTAAAATTTTCACTTGGTGACAGATTTACATCTTGATTTGAGCTTTCATGAAATCAAGGGGATTAAACTTAACACTTCTTTTTCTGGTGCGTCATTGAATTTGTTCGTCACTATTTGGTATTTGTTTAGCTGCTTCTTCGTATTTAACAAAATCATAATTTTTGTATTCGACGAATTATTTTAACGACTCCAATGCACGCACAGCAGATTCAAGAAGCATTTTCGGGTCCTGCTAATACATGTTTGTGGAGCTGAATTGCTCTAAGATGTCGTTCCAAGAAATGAAAAAGAGCCGTTCGGAGACCACTCATCTTTTATCAAAGACTAAAGGATGCCAGCAGCTCAGCTTGCTTTTTTTTAATTTACCCGTTTTGGCCGATCCCGTAGGAATTTCGGGAAGTCCCTTCTTAGTGCACCCTTACGATCCCCAAGGAACATACATGCTAAATTTCAGCTTCCTGCGCCCAGTAGTTTCGGCTGTAGCATGTTTGTCAGTCAGTAAGTAACGCAAGGATTTTATATATTTAGATGTGTTGCTTCATTGCCCACGAAATCTTTCTGGTCCTTATGAGTAGAAATGCTGGAAATAGGTTCTTCGACTTCAACGACAATGACCTTGGTGGCTGCAGCTTTACATGACCAGCGAGTATCGCTATTCTTTTTTAAAATAATTATGATGGTGTACTTTTTCTCCGATAATATTTCAGACAAGATTCTGTATGATTATCATTTTGACGGCCGGTTCGCGTAGCGCTACGAGCACTTAACCCTATAGAGAAGTAATACATGCGAATTTAAAAGAAAACTATTCTGTCAACTAGCCGAGGTGCGGGGGGAGGTGTGATCGCTCCGAACTACTCCGAAGTATTCCGAAGAGGTTCCGAACACGATCGCTAGGGCTTGCGTTATAATGACTTTATGCTTTCTATCGACATCGATAAAAGTTTTTTCGTTTTTCAATAGGTACTTGCTTTCATTACCGTAAAATCATACAACTATAGTCCGCAGGTAACTTTACAAAAAAAAAACAATGGTCCAAAATCAAGTGTCAAAATAAAAAGTTCATTAATAGTAGATTTTACAACAAGTGCACAAAACGAATCATTTTTATCCGAAACTCTTAGCAGCCCGAGCCGAAGGCGAGGGCTGATAGTAATGTCGAGGATAAAATGGTTTTGTGGACGAGTTATAAACTCTGCTTTTCACTTCGATTGCGAGGAAATAAAACAGTAGTATAACGTAACATTTCTTGTAATAATAATTTACTTAAATTAATTAAAAGACCTACCATACTTGAATTTAAAATTTAATATATTTTATGTCTTAAAAACACATAAGGAAAATAAATTAAAGTAAATATTATAAAATAACAAATTCTATCAATGAACTTCTTATTGTGTTAGGCTGTATGGCTCATTTTCTTTGCCTTAATATACATTAATACATTTATGATATACATACATTTATGAGATACATTTATGAGATACATTTATGAGTAGACTAGCTTTTGCCCGCCGCTTCGCGCGCGTTAAATTCGGGGTAACAAAAATCTACTTTTAGTCTCAAGATGTGTGAAGACACTCCTGATTATTCTAAAGACTACAGAAACTCTATGGGGTACAAAGTAACTCGGTCAGTATCCATGACATTACCTACCGTTATCTACTGAAAGGTAGGTAGGTACATAATAACATCACCTTGCATACAGTCAAATGTCAAAGCCATGTTCTAATACATGTTCAATATATCTCTATAAACATTTTCGCATTTTTAATATTAGTAGGGAAAATCGTTTCAGCCGTTTAAGCTTATTATATAATTATTAGTTTATTTATGCGAACAATTTTATGTAATAGGTCGGGGCAAAAGTATTTTAGTATTTCGAATGTATTATTAGTAATCAAACCTCTTTGGCTGTACTGAATGTAACTGGCTGGTTTTTCAACGTGCACAATATGACATTATGTATGACGTGACAGTACTGACAGATATGTAAGCACATGCGCAACACTCAATTATTAGCGCATGCGTTCTTACTTCCACGAGGTAAATCTGTGCCGTACAAACTTCTACCCTCCCTACAATCCCTCCCAGTTTAATTTTTGCAACTTATGGTAGCCTATGTCCGTCTCCATGGTCCAATATATCTCTATATTAAATTTCAACAAAATCGGTTCAGCCGTTTTAGCGTGAAAACGGAACATACATACATACATACACACTTTCTAATTTATAATATTAGTAGGGATACGTAATGCACTTGTGCACAAAATTTGATTGTGTGCAGCCTATATCCTGCACAAAATAAGCACTTTCAGAGCATGAGAAGCGAAAATGATATTATTGATAGATCATTAACAGTTAATAAAAACGTCAATTCATGTTTCCGTTTGGTCATTCCATTTAGGATTTTCCCATGAACTATTACTATAGATTTGTACACCAGAACCATAGTTGTATGTATGGTTTAATGGTATCAGAAAGCTTTTGATTGTGACTTTAATATTCTTGTGCAACTGAGAAATGCAATCTATACAAATAAATAAAATTGGAGTGTCTGTTTGTAATATTAAAATAACCGATTTTTCTAAATGCATTTGGATGTATACACGGTCCATATACCGAAATGACATTTTTTACAATTTTTGTCTGTCTGTTTGTTCTTGTTAATCTCTGGAACGGCTGGACTGATTTTGACGGGACTTTCATTGGCAGATAGCTTATGTACTAAGGAGTAACTTAGGCTATAAATTAACCGGGTAAGCGAAGTAGTTCCCTCAGGACGCGGGTGAAACCGCGGGAAACAGCTAGTTTTAAATAATTTAATATATTCAAGCAGGACTGTTGACCCAAGGAAGGTAGTTAGCAGTGACTAGATGCAGAAAATAGGAGATCGAGCTTTGTGGTGCACCTTGGGGGAGGCCTATGTCCAGCAGTGGACTGTAATATTGTGATGATGATGATGATATTAGAAGGCCCCGCAAGTAGGAAATACGCAAGATAGTTCGGCTTGAGGTCAAGTCGAGGCACTACATAGCAGTACGGGTAGATTGAAATGGGAATAAAAGAGATTATTACATTAAATTTATTTATTTTATTTATTTTACAAAGTGATATTATTGATTTTTAAAATGAATTAATTTCGTATTAACTTCCGGTGGCTGAGTTTCTTTAAGTGAGTTTGAAGCAACTTCTGATGCATTTTCTTGAAGTAAATTTGAAGCTGCTTCGTTTGGTGTATCCATCTGAAAGGTAGAAAATACGATAAATTGTAATCTTAAGAGTTTATGTCGGTTACGTGAATTCCACCAAACTATATCTGTATGTATCACCAAAAATAATTTTAATGGAACTACACTGTTAAACAATAGAATTTTCCTCATAAATTGATTCTTAATATTAAATGTGTATTCGTTTGAACATCTTGCATATTAAACTTTAACCACACAACTGTGATAATGATAGTAACAAAATAATTTTAGGCAGTTACATAATATGCATATTGTTACTAACCATTCGAGGCAAAAACAGCGTAGGTACTGCACTACTCATTAGTCGCCGCTTGTTGTTTTTCATCAAAAAACAATCCTCAGTGAAATGTTTTGAGCACATGACGCTTTATTTTGAAGGAACCTAATTTTCTCTTTTAGTTAGGTCTATCCATATGTTTTTTATACTACCGTCTTTTGGAAAACTGTAGGAAAAAACATTCACTTTATATAAAACAGCATTGTTATCATAGTTATCCAAAAATCATACACGAAAAGAATAATTATTATAAACTAGCTGTCCCGGCAGACCTTTTTCTGCTTTATTTCTCTAAAACAAATAATTTTACGTCTTTTCTCTCCATAAGAACCTTCCTCAGACTTCATCAAACACAACAAAAAAAACAGCTAAATCGGTTCAGCCGTTCAAGAGTTTTTGCGCTTAGCAACACATTTGGCGATTCCTTTTTATTTATATAGATAACATTACAAAGTATTACTAATACTAGTAAATAACAAACTCTTTATTGTGTCTATATCTAAATAAGAATGAAAAAATAAAATAAAAAACTATATGTTAATACAATAATCATTTTGTGGGAAATCATCGACAATGCAAAATAAATGCATCGCACCGCACTAGTCATTGACGCCACGAGGCTAATTATATCAGTGATAAATCACTGACTCGTTGACAGAATCGGGTCGCCTTATATTACGTCTCTATAGGTTAAGTGCTCGTAGGCGTAGCGGGAGTGTAAGCGACTGCTACGTCGAAGGGTTCGATTCCCGCTCAAGTCAAACATTTGTGTGCATGAACATGGATTTTTGTCTTGGTCTGGGTGTATCTATGTATGATATGCATGTATTTACAAAAAAAGTATATATGTATGTTTATCCATTACCTAGTACCCATAATACAAGCTCTGCTTAGTTTGGGACTAGATGGTGTTGTGTGAATGTGGTAGAATATTTATTTATTTTTATTTTACTGTGTATTTGCTATAAAAACCCGAAATAATCGTGCTGCGGACACACAAAAATTTGCAAATTTTCGAACTGTGTTGAGTGAGTAACCACAACATCGTACATCCCTTTGCATTTTCACTCATACTTGAGGCATAATAGTCCGATCGACTGCGACAATCAAGGATGGTCATCTAAAATTGTAGCTTGCTTTTATTATGCTTTTGCTATAGCTTCCCCAGTATGACCGCAACTTTCTCATGGAACATCATCTCTTACCACACGACGTGAAGGCTTCTTCTGTGTGCACACCGGATAAAATAAGTTCCCAAGATAACATCGTTCAGCAATGCATTGTACTGACGAAAATTTTATGACTTTTTTACCTATACTGAATTCGTTGTGCCTCTTGTGTCATCAGCAATTGGTTGATCTGATCCGTGATTTCTCCCCGTTGCACTCACTCTCCAAACTCATCATTGAGTCTAAATGAGTCTTCGATATATAATGCTCGTATAGACGCTCCGTTGCATGCTTCTAGACACTGAAGCTTCGTTTTTGAATGGACATGTATGCTTGCACCCATAGTCAGAAAAAAACAAGGCCAGAATCGATTGATAGTCTCTTAATTTATTGCGTCGTATAAACACATTGTTTGACCATTATCGAACTAAATTTGTATTACCTCGCGACTGGTTTTGGAAGACTGAATTCTGCAGTCAGATTTATCATAATTTTGCAGGTTTGCGGCACCGGTTATTTTAATGTTATTATTCGAGAGCAATATTCTCATGTTTGAGCAAGTGGCTTTGGTAAATATATATATAAAAAAGTTTTTATCTTCGAAGTTTGGGTATATTTTTATCTCTTGTGTGGAGGTCCCTGTGTTGTGGGGGCCCCGGGGTCATTGCCCCGCCTGCCCCCCCTTAAATCCGGCCCTGACGTTAAGCCGTCGGTCCCGGTTGTCATGAAGATCTTTGACAGTCGTTACAGGGCGTCAGTACCTTCTAAATTAACTGACACTAGTCTAAACCATGGAATATCGCTATCCCTTCGGGTTGCGGAGGTCAGACAGGCAGTCGCTCTGTGGAAAAGCTAATATTCAGCCAAATCCTGTTAGACTAGAAATTAAAAAAACTGGGATAACGCTAAGAGGATGATGAACCGTAAGTTCATCTAGTTTAAGTATATGTCGCAGGTATTTAACAAAAGCCGTGATATTTTAATTTCACTTATGACATTATAATAACACAGACTATAGTCAATGGTATGTATAACTTAAATTTAACGGGCTAATTTCAGGGCCATTACTTTGTACTGTTCCTACGGGATATATACCACGTACCTTTGTTTTGAGTAACCGATATTTCGGCACTGTTGCAAGCGCCATGTTCACGGATGTACTGAAGTATTGCGGGTGGATGAAAGTTATAAACAAGTGAATCGGTCTACCCGCTTCCTTACTCGTTTATTGCGCGCACAACCACTATCACCGTTTTCACTCTCGCACTGTACTCGATCGCGACACACTGTACTCACTATGTCAGCTCGTGATTTAAGTTTTTCCGGTTTATGGGTTTTGCATAGACGTATCACTGGATGCCAGGTACTCGACAGTTGAAACCCATCTTCTCTATTGAAGGTTTTATACTTTTTTAATTTCAATAGCTTCTTTAACCATTCTAGGTATATAGTGGCGTTCTGTCGAAAGCACCTGAGGGTTATGTAACTCAATCCAATGGTTCGTACCCGAGTCTAGGAGATGTTGAGCTATTGCCGACTTTTGTGGTTCATTGTTTTTGACTGCCCTGATGTGTTCCAGATGCGGCAGGAAATGGTGCGTTTCGTTTGTCCTATATAAGAACTCCCACAGCTGCAGTCAATTTTGTATACACCCGGCTTTTCCAAGGGGAAACTGTCCTTTGGCGTTCTTATGTACTGTGACAGTTTCTTCAAAGGAGTGAAGATAGTTTTAACAGATACCTTCTCAAGGATATTAGAGACCTTATCTGTCACTCCTTTGACGTACGGTAAGTACGCTGGTTGTCGTTCTACCTTGTAGTCGAGGTGTTTTTGAGTGTGTCTAGGTGGTCTGACACGTCCGCTGTACCCGTTCTTTCGTAGAACGTCACTTATGTGTGCAAGTTCTTCATTTAAGTGGTCTTCGTCGCATAAGCTGTATGCTCGGTTGGTAAGTGACGTTATAACTGAGTTCAGTTGACGTGGGTGGTGATGTGAGTCAGCATGTAGATAGCGGTCGGTATGCGTTGTTTTCCTGTGTACAGAGTGGCTAAGCGAAAAGAAGCTATTGAAATTAAAAAGTATAAAACCTTCAATAGAGAAAATGGGTTTCAACTGTCGAATACCTGGCATCCAGTGGTACGTCTATGCAAAACCCATAAACCGGAAAAACTTAAATCACGAGCTGACGTAGTGAGTACAGTGTGTCGCGATCGAGTACAGTGCGAGAGTGAAAACGGTGATAGTGGTTGAGCGCGCAATAAACGAGTAAGGAAGCGGGTAGACCGGTTCACTTGTTTATAACTTTCATCCACCCGCAATACTTCAGTACATCCGTGAACATGGCGCTTGCAACAGTGCCGAAATATCGGTTACTTAAAACAAAGGTACGTGGTATATATCCCGTAGGAACAGTACAAAGTAATTATAGTGACCACGAAAGTTTAAATTCCTATATTCAGTGCCATTATAATTTCACTAGACCGATACAGTGAAATTGTAAGGCAGTGATATTTTGACAATAACACTGATTTAAGAAAGCCGTTAGATTATCACGGCGATCGCTGATTGGTCCGTCTTTTTACCAGCTGAATTTGTGATTAAACTTAGAGTTAGGAAATAAGAGACGGTTTTAAAACCTATTTTATATAGGTTCTAACTTGATTTAGCCATGTCAAGTAAGCTAAGTTGACGTTGATTAAAGTGGTTGGTTTTCAAAAACCTGTCTCTTATTTCCTAACTCTATGTTTAATACCGCTGGTAACGAAAACGGATCAATCTGCGATCGCTCTGATAATCTAACGGCTTCCTTAAACCAGTGTTATTGTTAGAATGTCACTGCCTTACAATTTCACTTATCGGTCTAGTGAAATTAGAATGGCACTGAAACTAGCCCGTTAAATTGTAAGTAATACAAACAATTGTCTATAATCTGTGTAATTATAATGTCACTAGTGAAATTATAATATCACGTTTTTGGCTAAATACCATGTCATCATCATCGTCCTAGCGTTATATCGGTTGCATCCGAGACTTACACCCCCTTGGAGCCCGAAATCCGCTTACTGGTCTAACCAGATATGGCAGAATATCAACTGGTCATGATCTACTGTTATGTATGTATTTAGAAGCTGGAAGTATATTTACTGGCTCGACAACACACCATGCACGCAGATACGCGTCCGCTCTCGCTCTCTGGCTCTCGCAGTCCCACCACAGATTATACACTAAGACCACAGAGTAATAGTGCCACTGTGTAGCGCACCTCGTCACACCGTGAGCCCGAGACAGTCTAGTTTATCATAGACTAATAAACACAAACACTACATCTCTTTCTTGTCAAAATCTTTATTTTGAATTGAATACAAAATACAAGTACTTAAACATTTCAAATCATACTCCATATTAATAATTATTAATTTAATAGGGTACTATTCCAATCGACAAAATTAAAGTAATTTATTGTCCCTCATTGATTTCAAGATTCTCAGTTTCATCTTGTTCTTCACTTATGGCTTTCCATTGTCCTTCTATTCTTTTTAAATGTAATATGTTCCGTCTTGGCTTTTGTCCCGTTTCCTCGTTTCTGACCGTTACGTCACCATCTTTTGCTATTTCTACCACGTGCGGTGTTGGATTATAATTTAATGTAAGTTTGTTTGGTCTGTTCATTTCCTTTACATACACCTTGTCACCTACATTCAAATCGGAATTCCGTGCCTTCCTTCTGTTATCTCCATAACCTTTCCCCTTCTCCTTTTGTTCTCTATCCTTGTCCCTTATTTCTGTGTCGTCGTCTTTATTATTTATATCTTGTAATGTAGGTATTTTGTCTCTGTTTAGACGTCTGAAAAATAATTCCGTTGGCGTTTTACCAGTCACGGAATGGGGAGTCGAATTATACATCATTAGATTTTCATTCAAACACTCTTGCAAGTCTTTCCTCTCGAATTTTCCAATCTTTAAACGCTTAAATATGTCTCGATTTTGCCTCTCCACCTCACCATTTTGTTGCGGCCAGTAGGGTATGGTATTAAATAGTAGTATGTTACAATGCTTACAAATTAACTTGAATTCGTCACTTATGAACTGACGTCCGTTATAGGCAGTGATTGATGATGGGTAGCCTAATCGGCCACATATTTCTTTCAATAACCGAATTATTACAGAGCTGGTAATAATTTTCGTAATTTTTATCTCTTTATAGCGACTGTAATAGTCTATTACCACAAAAAGATAGTCACCACTAGGTAATGGGCCAAGTAAGTCCATGGCAACATCGATCCAAGGTCCTTCTGGCAGTTCGCGACGCTTCGTAGGAGTAGGTGGATTTGGTAACCCAATCAATGTGCAACCCTTACAACTCTTTACTAGGGTCTCGGCGTCTTTATCTATCCTTGGCCACCATACTTTGCATCTCAAACGACCCTTCATTGCCACGATACCTGGGTGTCCCTCGTGTGCCGCGTCTAAAACACTTTTCCGTAGCTTAGAGGGTATCACCAATCTATTGCCTCTTAACAGCACGTTGTCATAAAAACATAATTCATTCTGAAAGATTTTATATCCTTTGACGAAATCGTCCCAGTCATTATTGTAAATACCCTTTTTTACTTTGCATATTTCCGCGTCTTGTTTCGAGTGCATCTTAATCTCCGCCATAGAAACTGCGCGTGGTCTTGCGTTGTCCACAATTTGATAGACATGTCCGTCGCCTTTGGTTTTGGATTGATTTGTGTTCTTACATAATCGGGACAGCGGGTCTGCTATATTTGACTTACCAGGTTTATATTTAATTTTATACCGATAAGCCTGCAGCCTTAAAACCCATCGCTCTATTCGAGCGCATGGTTTCGACTTAGCTCCAAACAAGATCTCCAAAGGCTTATGGTCAGTGATCAAGTCAAACTCCTTTCCAAACAGAAACACATTGAAATGTTCTATAGCCCAAACTAAAGCCAGTGCCTCTTTTTCGGTTTGGCTATATCTTCTTTCACAGTCTGTTAACGTTCGGTTTCCAAACGCAATTATCCTAGGACCATTAGCATCGATCTGAACTAACACTGCACCCAGTCCAACCGTGCTAGCATCAGCTACGACTTGAGTTTCATCATGAACATCGTAATATCCAAGTGTCTGGATGTTTTTTAACGTTTCTTTTAGCAATGAAAAAGCGCGATCTTGTTCGGTCGACCAAAATTCTTTAATGTTTGCATTTTTGGCAGATTGGCCATATTGGGTATCCACTTATTGATATAATTTACAAGGCCTAAAAAACTTTGTAATTCTTCTACGGTGTGTGGCACCCGACATTGAGCTACACTTTCTATATATTTGTTGAGTGGCCTGACACTCTCAGGGGTTAGCTCATGTCCAAGAAAATTAACTTTTCTGACTTTATATACGCATTTGTCATCGTTAAGAAGTACATTATTTTCTTTGAGTACTTGCAACACTCTTTGAAGGCGTAACTCGTGTTCCTGTTCGGTTCGGCCAAAAACAAGAATATCATCGATGAAATTTATAGCTCCGTCACATTTCAGAAGTAATTTTTCGAGTATTTTTTGAAATAGCTCCGGCGCCCAGGTTATGCCGAACATAAGACGCTTATATCGGTAAAGACCTTTTGAGCTAATAAAAGTTGCGATGTGCCTGGAATCTGGATGCAATTCCACTTGATGGAATGCGTTCTTTATGTCTAGCTTGGTGAAATACTCGGCTTTTCTTATCTTCGGCAGAAGATGTTCCATAGTTGGTAGAGGATGATTTTCACGCATTATGGCCATATCGGCACGTCTCATGTCCACACATAAACGTAACTCCCCATTATCTTTTAATATAGGTACCATGGGTGATATCCATTTCGATGGTCCATTAACTTCTTCTATTATATCACTTTCTAGTAATTCCTTGATTTTAATTTCAATCCTTTCTTCAATTGGTATAGGTATGCGCCGATATGGCTGCGATACAGGTTTTTGTGAATCATCAATGGGTATCTGTACCAAGACATCTTTAAATTTTGGGAACGGTTCGTTCTTAATTTGGTTGACTTCGATACCCAGTTTCAGAACGCCAAGATTTATGGCACTGTCTTTGCTTAGTAAATTTCTAGATCCATTCGCGATAACGTATATGTGTGTACCATTGATTTAAATACTAAAGATATGTTCTTCCGAACATTTGACGGATGCGGTTGTCCTGAATAAAAAGCACTAACGCCATCTATTAGAACTTGTATGAACTACGATGTCAATCGTCGTGGTCTACTGCTAGACAAAACCTTGTAAGAGCGGGGTGTGGTATTTTTTGAGGAAGAAAAAAAATACCTTTTATTTTCAAAATTTATATTTGCTGCAGTTTTTTTGTGTTATTAAGTTTTCATTGGCCTTCAAATAAAACAATTTTTTTAATTTTTTGTCTTTTTGTTATTCTAGACATATTTTCTATTTTGGATTCGTAGTGTTTTCTGACGTTGGTATATCTTTCAATGATGGAGCGAATTAAATGTAATCTATGATTAAGTGTCACAGGTTGTTCCATTGAGTGAGAATCCAAAACAGAAAATATGTCTTTTCCTTTCAAACTTTCCAAAGTTTTGATTATAAAATGTTTAAACTCACGTTGATCCAAGTAGTTTGTTTTTAGTCGTCTGAGATTTTTCTCGGTCTCTAAACATACCGTAAACAGATCGACTGATGGAAAAGTAAGGCCTCCCATATTTTTAAGCTCAATCATTTTATGATAGCTGAGTTTTTCCTTGCTAAGCAAACTATCGACACATGGTTCACATTTCAGTTTTATACATAAAACTCGGGCCACCCACCCAGCAATGTATCCTACGATTAATTCTATGTCAACGTCTATGTTATTTACTGAATAGGTGTCCAAAGTTTGTGAAAAGATATCACAATTGTTAGAAAAAATGTCACTGTCTTCTATTTGCATTGTTCCTTCGAAATTTTCATCTTCCTCGTTATGACATAGTGCTAGTGCACTAGCAGTAGAATTAATAGTTTTTTCGGAAGATATTGACAGGATTGGAAAATTATCTAATGGAATACTATTTCCATTAAAAGATGATTTTAGTGACAGGTGATTTAAAGCTCTTCTATAAGCGCCTTTATATTGGATACAGTTCGGATTGTCATTATAGCCTCCATGCCTGCGTAGCATACTGAAAAATAATTCCAGATGGTCCTGTGATAGCCGGTATGTCGATATGTAATTTAGTTTAAAGTCTGTTTCGACTAACCTTTTGTATACTATTTTGAGACTCTCCATACACACTATCAGACCCAAAAATCCAGTTTTACTCTGAGAAGCCAAAACTGGCTTTTTAGAAATAGTTACAATGATGCGAGGCTGTCTATTATTTTTTTTATTGTCCTGTTGACCTTTGAATACACTTTAAGACCTTTTATATATTCAATAGCTTTTTCTATTAAATTTAATATTTCTGTTTTATTTTTTCACAAATAGCTTTTTTAAATCCAGACTGGTTGAAGCGACGTGAGTTCAAAATATCAAAAACGTTATTAAAGGTTTCAATAAACTCTACGGTTGCAGCACTGTTTGAAAAATATGAGGACTTTAATTCTGTCTCACAAAGTTTTAATGCATCTGCAACACTTTTACTAAGCAGTTGTACTGCTAAGCGAACTTTCATAATTTGATTTTTAAAGAAAATATGTCTCGCTGTTATTTTGTTCCCAAAATTCAATTTCTTATTTGTTTGTAATTTAAGTAAACGAGTCAAAAATTTCCATTCAATACTCTGTCCCTCACTATTGAATAATATTCTTTTTTTCTCAAACACGTTTCTTATTAATTTTATCATATGGCACGCGTCTAGAAAGATTGTAACATCTACAAAGGTGACTGGGTGCTGAATTGTCGTTTTTAAAACTCCGACATTACTGATGTTAGCACCCAATATGTTGAGAGCCCTGATGTTTGAAGGACAACCGTCACACACCAAAGCATTAACATTAGCACCAGCATGATGTAATTTCTCCAAACTAATGTTTAGTATAGTGGCTATTTGTTCACTTGAAAAATTGTCAACTAGGAAATATCCTATCGGAATCTTCCAGTTTTCCGTCATAAAAACGAGCATGATGACAAATGCCTTGGTGGCCTTTCTTTCTTTATTTATGTTTCCATTGCCCATATCGACATGCCCAACATTACGGCCACCCTTCCATAGTTTTGCTTGACGAATATTCATTTCATCAAACATGACAACACCTTCCACATTTGCTGTCATGCTTTCTCTTTTTAGCTTTAACAAATCAAACGATTCTTTAGTGAATCCAGGTTCCCCGCCAATGGAAGAATACCTAAAATAATATATAAATTTATATTAGTTACGGTTGAAACGTGTATAAAGGATATCCCTGGAAGTATGGATAAAACGAATAGGCGTGGGCAAGGTTATTTCCAAACTTTTTAACCCTGAGAATGTTGGTGCTTTTTTGTACGATTGAAAAGACATGACGAATCTTTGTTTTTTTCAATAATAAGTAATATTGCCCACACCCCTATTCGATTTGATCTCGCGTTTGTATATTGCGGGTATTACAAAATACATTATGTACCATTTTGACAATGTCCTTGGATGAGGCAAGCAACAATTGAACGTTCTCCGAACATATTTGTAGGCAGCCGGGGAGTAAAAATTAAAAGTCATTGCAAATTTTCTTAAAGTGGGTGGATACAAAGGCCTTCTTCTTTCTTTACGAGGACGGTTTTTACCTGTGCATCTTTTTACTAGCATATTAAAAATCTCAGCCAGCTCTGGCGTCACTTTCAGAGCTGCTTCAATTTCTGAGCTGATTAATCTTTTATTCTTCAGCTCTTTCATGATATTTATTAAAGATTTGTTTTTTTTCTTCAATCTAATATTTTGTCTCTGAAGAATTTTAATTTTCTTATTTTTCGCTAAATTAAGCAACATATATTTTTTCATTTTTCGCTTCAGAGTAACTGTACGAGGTGAGTCGAAGATGGATTGCAAATCACTTATATCAACATCTATTAAATCGTCGTTTGAATTAGTCCCATCAGTTTCATTATTCGTTTCTGTTAATTCTTTTTCTTTAATAAACAATGCTTGAACCTGTTAAAATAGGTTCTGTTATTATTTAATGGCAGTGATAGCCTAGTGCAGAGACCTAATGCAGAGACCGACATACTGCTACGCAGAGGGTTCGAATCCACGGCGCGCACCAATGATTTTTCGGAGTTATGTGCGTATTAAATTGTTAATGATCGCTTGCTAAACGGTGAAGGAAAACATCGTGAGGAAACCTGCATGTCTGAGAGTTCTCCATAATGTTCTTGAAATATATGTGAAGTCTGCCAACCCGCACTAGGCCAGCATAGTGGACTATGGCCTTACCCTTCTAATAGTGAGAAGAAGCCCGTGCCCAGCAGTGGGACATTTTATAAACAGGGCTGATGGTGAATGATTATTTAATATTTTAGCCGCTATTGTAACAAATAATTATCTACTAAAATACCTTTCTAAGGAGATGTTACTTGTTTGTTAGTATTGGTGGGTTTGGTCTGTTTTACTTCCTTGCCTCTATTTAACAGTTCTAAGTTCTAAACATAGGTATTTCAAAAAATCCATAAATTACCGATTTTAATGCAACAATAACTACATACTAACATTAACTCTTGGTATTGCCGTTTTCTTCAACATTCTTTTTGTTCCCGTCGCATAATAATCGTCCGCATTGAAGTGTGCGGAACATACACGTAAATATCCGTTTGATTTAAAATATGGTTCGCCACGTTCCTGTCTTATGACACGACACCAAGCTTCATTTCGCACGGAATCAGTAGGAAAACTGCACATTAAATACGTATTTTTATTATAAATATAGATTTGTTTCCAGTACATAAAAATATACATTGTAATTTGCTTTTAATAAACATTTAAAATTAATTTGAACATGATTGAATCTTAGTCAGATTATTAAATCTTTTCATTTCATCGGCTACAACGCCCGCCGCTGCAAAGTTATGTCGCACTTCGCGCCGTTTTTACCAATATGAAAGAAAATTGCTTTAAATAATGTTAGAAGTTAATTTATTGACATATTTTTAACTTACCGGTGATATGAAATGTTATCATTTTTTTTATTTTGTTTTTTGTCGTAGTTCACGCAACCTTTCACGGCACAATTTGGCATTTTTGCTCGTAAAATTTACGACCGCTCCCGATGACAGCTGATCGCGTCCTAGTTCACTTCGATATAGAGTAGACCAGTTTAGGACCAACTTTGAGGCGTCATTGTAACATGCGGTCCGCCCAGTCCTTACGCAGTAATATATATGTCAATGGTGTGTACGCTCTTCCCGGCTATTCACTCTGGGGGCCAATTCTGCTATTTTTATATGACATTGATATCATATTTTGAATGGATTTAAAAGCGGTATTCTGTTAACCTTATGT
The DNA here is from genome assembly GCA_944739405.2 of Euclidia mi. NCBI lineage: Eukaryota > Metazoa > Arthropoda > Insecta > Lepidoptera > Erebidae > Euclidia > Euclidia mi. Next base: position 12,555,729 of record OX123202.2, read on the forward strand.
CATTATCGTATAATTTAAAATAAACAGTTCGTCGTTGACACACAATTTCATTCAAATATCATATAATTTAGAAGAATACGCTTTTTGTGACGTAAGTATGACACTGACATCATATCGCGACTATATTTATTTAGCGGAATTGGGCCCCTGATCACTGTCTCAAAAGACCCTACAATATCCAATGGAGTTTTACTACCATACGCCAAAAGCGTTTTATCTGTTTTTTATTTTGGCTTAAACACATCACACCTTTTTCTTTTAACTTTTCCCATGTCTGATCCGTAATAAGATTATACTTTGACCCCGAATCAATCAGCATTTTTGTTTTTATACCTCCTATGTCACCCTCTATATTAGCGTCATTGTTAACATTAAAAACATAATCGACTTCATCTTCTGTAACATTATCAATGTCTCCCCGTTTCATTTGTTTGGTTTGTCTTCCTTCTTTTTGTTTATAATTTCCTTCTATTTTCCTCTTTCTAAGTAATTGCGACTTACAATATTGTCTGAAATGCCCTACTTTACCACAATGATAACAAGTTTTTCCTGTTGCTGGGCAATTCTTATCACCTGAGGTGTGTTTGAAATTTCCACATCTGCCGCACCCTTTGTCCTGAATTGATTTGGGTTTCTTGGTATCAAATTTTGAAACATTTCTATTCCCTTTGACAAAAGCAATATCACTAACGTCATGGCTCTTATTTTGCTGTCTATATTCTTCCAATTGTCTACTGACAACTTCCAGTGTATTAGCTTCAGTAATTATCTTATCTAGTGTTATACTGTCACCAATTGTCAAAATTTTCTTTCTCAGATCGATTGACAAGCACTTCTCTCTAACTTGATCTATCAAATGCTCTTCAGGCTTATCAAATTGGCATTTTTCTGCTTGATTCCTTAACCTGACTAGGAATTTTTCAAACTTTTCGCTCTCCTCCTGTCTAATCAGGCGGAAAACGTGCCTTTCGTAAACTTTACTCTTCTTAGGAATAAAGTAATCGTTTAGTTTTTGTAACGCTATTTTAAAAAACATTATTGTTCTCAGATGGTTCTGCATTAGCTCCTGGCAGGTTATAGAATATCTCTTGAAGGCTTGACCCACCAAGTAATAATAATGTCGCTCTTTTCTTTACTGGTGTTGTAATGTCTGCTGCTTCTAAATAAATGTTTAGAGACCGTTTCCATTTTTCCCATCTTTGCCCCAAGGACGCATTTTCGCCTTCTACTTCGAGTTTTTCCAATGATGGCAAATTGTTGGACATCATCATGAGCAAATTGGGACGACCGGAAAGTAAAAGTACTTGTTTTTGCAACTTTGTTCTGTTTTCCAATTTAATGGAGATACATTTCTACTACAGTTTCCCAATTTAATGGAGGTACTGTTTACCAGAATTTCCAATTTAATGGAGGTACATTTGTACCACAGTTTCCCAATTTAATGGAGGTACTGTTTACCAGAATTTCCAATTTAATGGAGGTACATTTGTACCACAGTTTCCCAATTTAATGGAGCTATGTAACACATTTTGTACCTACTCAAAGTCAAAGTCAAAGCATTTATTTGTAAACAGCTACATAACTGTTTAAAATATACAGGGTCTACCATGTTTCGCTTGAAAAACATACAAATAAACATATTAAAAGTAAAAGCATATAGATATGCTTTTACCTAAGTCATTCATCATCTAATAACATAGATCTATGTTATTAGATGATGAATGACTTAGGTAAATGATTATATATTTTAGGAGCCATCCCCAAAAATTTGCATTATAGATGCCTTCACTCAGATATTTTAATATTTACACAGACAACAACGCCATGGTAGTAACATAACATACTAATAATACAATATACCTACTGATCATACATTGTATACCTATTTAACTATTACCAAGGTATAGGTAAATAAAACAGTGCAGTGAATAAAAAGTAATAGAAACCATAAAATAACATTATTCAGGTAGTACTAACCATGGGGCCAATTCTCCTATTTTTTATACGACATTGTTGATATTATATTTTGAATAGACTCAGAAGCGGTATTCTGATAACCTGATGTCAGTATCGTATAATTTGAATTAAAAAAGTTCGTCGTTTCGTCGACACATTCTGACACTTCTTTCAATTTACGATCTCGTTACAACCTCGTTCAAATATCAGATAATTTAGAAGAATAGGTACGTACGCGTATTGTGACGTATGACCATCGTATGACAATGACATGACATCGAAACTATATTTAGTCGAATTATTGGGCCCGTCTAATGCAAAGAATGATCATTGGATTTTGATAGAAAACAGAAAATAACATTTTATGCTACATTGCTTACTTATTATTTTTACAACAAAAGTATCATGAAATTCACATTTCAAAGTAAGAATATTATGGAACGAAAATAAACAAATGAATTCGTTTGCTGAAAATTGACAGAATTCACTAGCGCTTATCTACAAACATAATGCCCCTATTATGTTTTATTTTTCAAAATAAATTAAATAAATCTGACCTTAATCCTCGTCGCCACTTGTTATGTATGTATTTAGAAGCTGGAAGTATATTTACTGGCTCGACAACACACCATGCACGCAGATACGGGTCCGCTCTCGCTCTCTGGCTCTCGCGGTCCCATAGACTAATATATTATACCGCGGTCCCACCACAGATTATACATATGGTGTTCTGTGGATTATACACTAAGACCACAGAGTAATAGTGCCACTGTGTAGCGCACCTCGTCACACCGTGAGCACGAGACAGTCTAGTTTATCATAGACTAATAAACACAAACACTACATCTACTATCTATAAACTCACCAATGGGCGCCCAAAAGCTGTACAAATATGCCTTGTTACTGCAAATCAAGTTGCACATCAACTACTTATAAATCGCAAGCCATCACAGCGACCAAAAAGGACACCTAAATCATCCAGTTATTCTGCTGATCCGAATCGCCTTACGAGCAGCCCATTTAACATCACAGAAATAATTTCAACCATAAAAAATATGAAATTGGTAAAGGGCCCATGGGTGGACCAAATTTCTACAGAACAACGTCGCGTGGTCGGCCCAATTGCGGTTTCATGGGTTCTCATTTTTTCAATACATGTGTGGAGACATAAAAAATACCTAGCCTGTGAAGGGAGTCTAAGACTAAGTTAATAGCTGTTCTGAAACCCGGTAAGTGCCCCAAATAGCTTCCGCCCTATCTCACTGCTTTGTCACACATACAAACTACTGGAGAGAATGCTTCTAAACCGACGACTCAGTCAAAGTCAAAATCATTTATTCATCTAGGCCACAAAGTGACGCTTATGAACGTCAAAATTTGAGTTAATTACTTAATGATTCTACATTTACATTTACTGCCACGTTCGCAATGCAATAGGTAGAACCACGAGAAAGAATGGGCAATAAAACTCATGACCACTCTTTTCAAACAAATAATAAGTCAAATTCCAATTCAAAACAATTTATTTACAAGAGACATGGTTCAAAGCTGTTACATAAAGATAAGTTTCACATGTTTTGCCGACGCAGCGGCATGCAAATTTAAGATATACATATAAAGAATTAATAAAATAATGGTTGTACATTTTATTTTTGTAAGGAACTGCAACTGTTTCACATTGTAGACATCTACTAGTAATTTTTTTTAGTAACTATTGATATCATACTCGAGCAGTTAATGATGTTCATATGGTAAGCCTCCCAAAGTAAATATGGTGAAACAGGAGCATCCATTTACGTCTTTTTTAATGTAGGCAACTCGCGAACATGTTGTTATAGAGTGTTAAGTGTGTTATTATAGACCCAAAACTAATACATGAGCAAGCTGTCTTCAGACCGGGAAAGTCATACGGTGGCCAAGTTCTGAACCTCACCAGTATATAGGAAACGGGTTTGAAGGTGGAGAGGTCTTGTGGATCTCTTTGCCGCGTACGACACTGTAAACAGACTGCTAAGGAAGGTGGCGAACATCACGGGCGACATAAAATTTGTCCGTGTTCTTGGAGAGCTTTTGCGTAATCGACACTTTGAAGTCCATATGCTTTCGGACAAGCGCAGTTGGCGCTGCTAAAAGAATGGACTGCCCCAAGGTAGTATACTGGCTCCGATCTTCTTTAATATATACACCAACTACCAACCAAAGATTCCGGACACAAGTCGATTCATTTACGCAGATGACTTAGCGCTCGCAACACAAACCAAAACCTTCGAGCAGGTGGCGGCTACTCTATTGGCCGCATTGTCCAAGCTAGGTAATGAGTACGACGAAAATATTCTGAAACCTCATCCGGCAGAAACACAATCCTGTGCATTTCACCTACGTAACAGATCCGCGAATCGCGCTCTTAAAATACCTGAGCACCACCCTGAATCGAACATTAACGTACAAAGCCAACTGTGAAAACTTAAAACAAAGGGTATCTGCAAGTAACAACCTTCTGCTCCGCTTAACATCCTCAAAGCGGGGCGCTGCGCCTTCAATTTTGCGTACCACAGGATTGGCATTGTCTTTCTCTGAGGGCGAATACGCATCCCCGGTTTGGTACTGATTGTCTCACGCCAAAAAAGTTACTGGATGTTTGAAACCGATTCTGGTAGAGATGCTATATCCACTGGTAGACATGGCCTCTCCATCTGTCCGCAGAGAAGTAACCTCCTCCATAGAAAAACTGAAACAGGAGACAGATTGCAGACACCCTTTGTATGTTTTTAGAGATCTCGCAATGAAACTGGTCAACGCCTGACCCGGGGTCTAGCATGAATTTATCTAGCACAAAAAGTTCGTATCGTTACACAACGTAGGTACCAAATGCTGCCAATCTTCTGCTTAACCTCATGACGGAATTTCATGACGACTTTCAAATTAAATCTCTCTCCATTTCTTTCCGGCTCAAAACATCATCAGCTTTTAACAGTCCACTGCTGGACTAGGCCTCTCCTTTGAAAGGAGGAATTGGCCTATTATACCACGCTGGCCAAACGGGTTGGTATAGGGTTTGTACCAAGTTTTCCTTCTCTTACAGAGCTGTTCTCTGCATAATATGCTCCCTCTGTCGGCTCTTACGACACCCATGGGATAATATGGGGCTAAAACATAAATACCTAATTGTCTTCAAAATAAGTCCACCATAATTCCTAAGAAGAAGATGCCAAAGAATTTGTTTATAAATGTGCATATTTAGATACCTATATATTGCAAAGAAACTGAATTTGTTTGTTAAAGTATTGGATGCAGAACTGTTGGTTTCAGTAGATGATTGACTTTGGTACTCTTTATAAGTGATGGGCCATCTTAACTACACTGTCTAAAAGAGAGCATAAGTTTGAACAAAAATAAAAATGCCTTCGATGTTTCTACCGTCCTCTTTGTCAAGAAATACACATGAATATGGTCTGCTTTAAACATTTTTATCTACAGGTGTGTTTCTCATCGCAAGTGTTCAGCTGTGGACGATTCTTGCGCATCCGACGGGCAAGTGGGAGCGTCGATACGCGCCGATGTGCGGCTCCGACCGAAGGACGTACTGCTCTAGAGTGTGCACGAGTTTAGAACAACCAACGCAGTATCGTTAAACAAGCTCGGTGCTATGGCACCAACATCACGGGTGTGTCATGTGTGCGACTGCGGGTTAGACAACGACCCTGTGTGTGGCACCGACCGATACACTTACCCAAACATTTGCCACTTGAACTGCATGGCGGGCAGGTTCTCCTTGTGGAAGATAGCTTAGGCCGGCGAGTGCTGCTGGATACCGACGATCCTAACTGCAACTACGCCAAGATGTGGCCTCTGTTTGCGGCACTGATGACGTCACCTACGATGATGAATGCCTGCTTGACTGTGCCTCTACTTGGAACTCTTCAATACTATGCTGAAAATTACACAGGCGTTCCCGATCTCTATCTAGATGCCGCGGTGAAGGCAACTAAATCAATGTTATCATTACTTACATATTGTTTTATTTTATTTTACCACTATAAACTTATGTAGCCCTAAGTTCTTATATCGCACATTTTACTCATATACAATTATACATAATTAACGGGTCTCGAACGAACCCAAATCCAATGGCGTAACAGTCGGGATCTTTAACCAGTCAGCCAATCGTAACTTCGAAATTATTTTGTTGTACATTAATTAAAAGCTTACCAGTGAGCATAATATCGTCAACACATGATAAGCAAAAGCCCGAACACAGATTATATAAGGAGATGAGTGTGCATGAAGCGAGGCATCTAGTGAAATGCTGAGCATCGAATATCCACTCCATCGTTTATCTATATTGTGTGAGTATGAAATCAACTTAATATTCGTACAACTTTTATTTAAAAGTATATTTGCAGTTTCAGATAAAGTCACGAAATCTTTCATGTACATTTTGCGACTTCTCTGAAGCATTTGACTGTGTACATTGCAATACTCTTTACAGAAAATTATATTTTATGGTATTACAAATAAGGCTTTGGTTTTCGGGACCATGACTCCGTATTTGGGCAACAGAATTCAGGAAGCTGAGATTAACGGTAAAACTTTTCCTAGGGCAGCTTTAGCAGTCGGACTTTCGCTAGGTTTGGTCCTTGGACCATTTCTATTCGGTGCCTCGAAGCACGGCGCAAGAAGAGATCAATTAACTACTTAATGAAACAGCTATGTTGAATTACTAACAACACTGCAAAAATTCAAACAATCCGGAACCGGGCAAGTAACCGTCTTTTTAAAGACGCATATATACAACTTCTAAAGCATGTTTGCCAGACAGCCGTCCACCAGGCACGACCACATAGCCCGGTTAGAGGATACTCCCTCTAGTTAGAGGAACACAACACGTTTACCCTCCACACACATAACGACTGCCATAAATCTTCATTACATACAAATATGTAAACCTCCAGGGGACCAAACCTCCATGAAACTGCATAGTACAATGTGGAATGTAAAATCTAATACTAATATATAAGCTGAAGAGTTTGTTTGTTTGTTTGAACGCGCTAATCTCAGGACCTACTGGTCCGATTTGAAAATTCTTTCAGTGCTAGATAGCCCATTTATCGGGGAAGGCTAGGCTACATAACATCACGCTATGAGCCACGGGAGCGGCGCAGTAAAATATATTGTTCGTTTGTTTTTGGTAAATGTATTATGTTTTGTAAAAAGTTATAGAACAAAGGTTGTTGATTATGATGTTAGTAACATAGTCCTGAGAGGTTAACGGTGTTTTACAAATAACCCTGTATAAGATTTTTATTGTTTTATGAAAATAAATAAGTTACACGGTTAAGTGAAACTCGTTGCGTCAAATTAATTTACCATGCATGCGAACAATTTGTTACTGTCTATACCTATTTACCTATAGGTATATAAATAATATGATTTTCAGATTCGGTAAGTATTGTTGTTTGATTTCTCTGAAAATGATTTATTTTATTATAATTTATTAACCTTACATACAGGTGACACATGCCTTAGGCATTATCGCCCAGTCTACCTTAGAGTGGTGCGAGATTAATGGTAGGTGTATTCTAAAAAGTGGAGCTTGACTTATATATTTATTATCTATCATGGACGCATTATATTACATAAAATGAAAATGTTATCGTATATGTACATACAGTCAAAAAAGTATCGGGAATGGATTATTTGTTTAGGTTGGCCATAGATAATATAATACTATAGGGTTGGCACAACAGTTTTCAATTTTGGCGCGGAGTTTGAGTTGCATCTGTTATTTATATTAAATACAGTGCTGTGTTTAGTTATATCATATCTAGCAGCCTGGCGCAAGTTCCTAAGAAAAAACAATATGTATGAAACGTGAAGATAGCATCCTTCACTATGTACCCTTGGAACAGTATTCTTTCAAAGTTAGACGGGTTATACGTACATCACCACCTTGGCTGTCAATAGTGTCAAATGTCACAACTGTCACATTATAATCCAGATTGAACTTTGCCGCGTTATGTAGTTTGTTTATAAAACGTAAAAAACATAATGTAAAAGTACTTTGTGTATACCAAATAAATGTGATTTTACACTTCTAGTGTTAGTGTTACTATATTTATTTGATAAGCATTGAAAGGAGCGCAATGAAAGCAAGCAAAATAACGTGCGAAATATGGCATACAACAACATGCCGGTCAGGCAATGAAAAAAGGGTAGGTATTTATGGCAAAATGTCCCTAGATAAAGATCAATGAATATTTTATAATGTTATATAATGTGATATATTTTAATGAAACATAAAAAATAAGGAAATATTCTAAAGTTGCATATCCTAGTACTTTGTAGGTAAACAATAGTGCTGCCTGTCAGTTATCGATAATCCGTTATTAGAAATTGGCACAGGACTAAAAATTCTATTCCTTTTTTTCTTTTTAGATGTAAAAATGGGTGGCTGCAACTGGAAACCAAGACTTGATTTATGTGCCCATTGAAAAATTACATCAGTTGAACTATGTGTGTGGCAAGCATTTTAAGCCGAAAGACAAAAAAAAGGGAACTCAAGTCAGAAAAGCAGCTGTGCCTTGTATCTATAGACATTTCTTTAAATCCTATTATAGAAGAAATGTTGAAAACCTTTCCATTACATGTACATACATATATCTTTTAGTTCTGCGTATGGCTAATTTGTTTGAATAAACACATAAATATTAAATACATCTTTTATTTGTGTTGGAAAAGTATAATTCTAGTCGAAACATAATTATAATTATTTCTTACCGAATATTATCGATATCGATATTTTGTTAATCACTAGAGGGTACATCCCTATATTGACAAATATGACAATGCTGACAACATAAAAACGATGTCAATTAGTATCTTTATGTTGGTACGAGTTCTCCCTGCACGTTTCATACAAAGCTGAAAGTCTCGCATGATCTATGGCACATCCGCCTCTTCTTACGTAGTATTTGTATATCTAGTGTGTATGGCGAATTTCATAGTGGACAAAAACATTGAACAAAGAGTTTGTCTTAAATTTTGCTTAGCCAATGGAATTTCGTGTTCGGAGTCAATGACAATGTTACAGAAGGCTTACTACGGTGATTCGACTTTATCAAAAGCTCGTGCTTATGAGTGTTACCAAGCATCAAAAGCGGTTGAGATGTGATGGAAGATTAGCCTCGCTCTGGTAGGCCATCAACGTCTGCAACTGAAGTTAACATCGCAAAAGTGAAGGAAACAGTGACTGAAAATCCTCATTCAACTGAGAGAGATAGCCGCTGAACTTTCTGTATCTCACGAGACAATCCGTACCATTTTAACTAATAATTTGGGTATAAACATGTTGCCGCTCGGCTAGTCCAAAAAGACCTGAATTTTCTCCAAAAACTCAATCGCATGAGAGTTGCTGAGGACATGCTAGAACGAGTCAATTCCGAACCAAAATTCATGGAATGCATCATTACTGGTGACGACACGTGGGTTTACGAGATTGACATGCAAACTAGTCAACAAGCTTCGGAGTGGCGCCTTACAACTGAACCGAAGCCGAAAATACCACGCCAAACTCGTTCAAAACTCAAAGTCATGTTGAGTGTTTTCTTCGACTATCGCGGTTTGTGCACTCGGAATTCTTGCCGGTAGGTCAAACGGTAAATAAGAAATATTATTTGAGCGTTATGCGGCGTTTAAGAGCGCAAATTTGACGAAAATGGCCAGATTTGTGGAAAGAAAATTCTTGGATTTTGCACCACGATAATGCGCCTTCGCACAAGGCCATCATTGTGAACGAATTTTTGACCAAACACTTAACAAATACTATCGAGCAACCACCATATTCACCAGATATGGCTCCAGCCGACTTCTTTCTTTTCCTAAACTCAAATTACTACTCGTGGCACCCGTTTTCAATCGGTAGAAGACATAAAGGAGAATTCGCAGCGAGAACTGAACTCAATTCCGTAAACAGCGTTTAAAAATGTTCTGATGATTGGATTATTCGTTGGCGTAAGTGTATTGTCTCTGAAGGAGCATACTTTGTAGGTGATAAAATAAATTTGGATGAATAACAAGCAATTTGTGTATTATTGATCTTTTCCCGGTACTTTCTTGACGGAGTAGTAAATAAATATAAAGGTACCTAAGTAATAAATATACGTATTGGTAAATACGTAAAATATATATCGCAATGGTCATGAGTTACGGGACGTCTGTTGACTACGAAACGAAAGTGCGTAGATGGCGTGCTTCGACAGAGTCTAGTGACGTTCGCTACAGTTGAAGAGGGGATGACGGTTGACGTTCAACGGAGCAACGACAACTATCACTTCTCTTGGATACTCCGGGCGGGCAACAAGTACCTAGAAACTGTCACTCGTTTCGTGTTCAGAAATAGTCAGTTTTGTTAAATTTGATTTGGTGTGAACTTTTAAACAAACTGTGATGTGAAGTGTTGATACCGGCCAAGAATCAAGCAACCCGCCGACATCAGAAGTGGCATCGTGGACCAGCGCGACCACAAGGCGCGAGCGAAGGCGACTGCTAACGCTGCTATGTTGGTGCATCAGCTGAACCTTCAACTGCAACCATGGTGAGCGTATTTTGTCTGATTTTTTTTATTGGTACTGCCAATTTTGTTTAGTGGCAGTAGAAGTAAAACATGACGCGTTTAACCTTGGAAATGTCATAATCGTTGTGGTGATATCGCCATCACATCGTACCGAGTGTTGTAGGTTCGATTCCTGCACGAGACACTGAGTTGTGGACCCGTTTGACTTTTACGGTGTCGTAAGTATTTCCCATGACAATGGCATGATCTCATTAATAATTTTCTTTTTAATAGCTTAAAGAAGAAAAAGACAAAAAAATATTGCGACCTTTGCCATATTTCATGTTAGCGTATGATTGTCTGACAACCACAGTGACCTAGCTATAGCGTAGATAGCGAACGGAGGTTTTGAGTTTGAAACGCCGGTTAAAAAGAAAGCAATTATTCTTATTTCTGCATGCGAGGGTGGCTCGCACTCGCGAACCTTGTGATCATATTATGCTTGCAAATAGATTAATCTTGTCTCGGTCTTACTTTATGGACTGTAATAGTAACGAGAGTGAGCGTACAGGCCGACTTGCATTATTCCAAGCAAGTGCGTTTGAGTGAAACGTGCTGGTTATTGTTCTAGTGCAGTTGTAATATTGGTTTTAGAACCAACACCCAGTCTTGGTTGGTTTTCTGCTAAATCTAAAACAATAACTCTGGTCTTGACTGTCCTTCGCAGGGCAGCGGCGCTAAAGTTGGTAAACTAATCGAATCGTACATACTAAGTTCATAGTGTAAGACTGTGCGGAGCTATTGCTTCTGACTGTGCTGATTTTGTGTAGAACAGCTTGTAGCTTTTATTTCTTAAACAGACGTGTGAACTGCAGTGCTGACTAGACGAATGCGGTTTGTTGGTTAGTGTAACCTGACCATAGTCAAAAGATATATCTAGCGCCATTATTTTATCGACTTGTGGTGTTGATAATATGTAACGGTTTTCGTATAAACGTGATCAGAGTCTAAGTAAAAAGTGACACTGTTACTCGTTGTAATTCTGAGTTGTACAGATGATCTCGGTGTTGCAATTACACCTGCTTTTTTGTGTGCATACATTTTTAACATGGCACATTAAAATGTTTCTTACTCTTATTGTTAGATGGCACCACTAGTAAAATTAATTTCAATTTTAAGATTTTACCTGTGAAAATTACCTACTGTGTTTTTTTAAATTCATGTGATACGCTGGGAATTTTTATCAAGTGCCCCGAGTTCTCTGGCCAATTCCAGAGCAATGCAATATTTTAATGAGTTTCCTATTATTTTAACGAGTATACGTGTTTTTCAACATGTCAGCGTCGAGAAAAAGAGTTAGTTGTGATTTTTATTAAAACCTGTAATGATTTTGATCAGAGTACCTTTTATTGCCCACCGATTTGTGCCAGGAATGGCCGAACGACTAGGATTGCTGTTCGAGAATTTTCTCTTAATCCTAGAGCGAAGTACATTAAAGTGTGGTTGTTGATCGCAATCGCGGATACCCTGTTACTCAAGTAACTCTCATTTGATTTTTGATCGCTAAAATTATCTACCTCTGGTTTCTGTGTTGTATGACAAGAGCGTGTTGCGAGAATCTGAAAGTACTCATAGACTGTCGATTAGTTATCTTGGAACTGTGCTCAGAGCTGTAGTCGTTACCTCTATGTAGCCAAAGGAAATCAGTTTGTCCGAAAGTAGCTTATCGGTTCTCGCCATGTTCGCATTTGGTTTTTAGTTTTTGTCAGTGGTCAAATCCAGTTATGACATAGCTCATTGAGAGTATGGACGGGAGTTACGTTCTGTGCAGTTGTGAAATTGTAAATGAATTTGATAATCGCTTAAAATTGACGAAGTGCGGACGTTGAGTTAGTCTGAAAGAACGGATACTCTATTTAGTGGGTATACAATGAGACGAATCTTTGAAATACTAATGGTAGATTTATTTCCTTTTTGGGTAATCCTGGTGGCTAGCGCGGCCTGGTAGCTGGCGCGGCATGGTGGCTGGCGCGGCATGGTAGCTGACGAGGCCTGGCGGCCGGCGCGGTCTGGCGGCCGGCGCGGCCTGGCGGCTGGCGCGGCCTGGTGGCGTGTGTGGCTTGAGGGCCAGCATAGCCCGTGTGTGGCGCGCGGCCCGTGTGTGGCGTGCGGCCCGTGTGTGGCGCGCGGCCCGTGTGTGGCGCGCGGCCCGTGTGTGGCGCGCGGCCCGTGTGTGGCGCGCGGCCCGTGTGTGGCGCGCGGCCCGTGTGTGGTGCGCGGCCCGTGTGTGGCGTGCGGCCCGTGTGTGGCGTGCGGCCCGTGTGTGGCGCGCGGCCCGTGTGTGGCGCGCGGCCCGTGTGTGGTGCGCGGCCCGTGTATGGTGTGTGGCGCGCGGCCCGCGTGTCGCCCGTGTGTGGCGTGCGGCCCGTGTGTGGCGCGCGGCCCGTGTGTGGCGCGCGGCCCGTGTGTGGTGCGCGGCCCGTGTGTGGCGTGCGGCCCGTGTGTGGCGCGCGGCCCGTGTGTGGCGCGCGGCCCGTGTGTGGCGCGGGGCCTGTGTGAGGCCTGTACGTGGCTTTGAAGAGCTTGGTAACTGGTATAGCTAAAGCATATCTGGCCGAAACTGGCAATGAAAGTGAAGGGAGTTTATTAAAGGAATTTGGTTAGAAGATGTAGAGTCCAAAAACCTTAGCTTTAATGTTTTGGTTAACTTGGTTTGAAATATCTTAAAGTATAAAGGTCCATTTGAGGTCACAGAAGTTCTTTACGATGATCGTTATAATCGCAAAGCCCTTAATTCAAATTGTTTGAATTAATTGAAAGTTGAATCAATGTCTGACGTGTTAGCTCTCCAGTCCGATTTGGATCGCCTTACTGAATATTGTTTAGAGAATAAATTAGACCTTAACCCTTCTAAATGCAACTTGGTGACGTACAGTAGGAAACCTAACATAATTCTGTCGGAATATTATCTTAAAGGCCATAAGCTCCATAGATGCAATCAGATTCGGGACCTGGGAGTTGTACATGACTCTAAATTACTATTTAACGCCCACATAGATCATATCGCTAATAAGGCATCTCGAGCTCTGGGATTCGTCATGCGAATGTCAAACAATTTTAATGAGGAGAAAACTTTTAAAATCTTATATTGTGCATATGTGCGCAGCATTTTGGAATACGCCAGTCAGATATGGAACCCCAGATATGATGTTTATATTAATAGACTAGAAGGCATACAACGCAGATTTATTAAATACTTATGCTATCGGTGTAAAATCACCTACAGATCAGATGAATATTTGAAAATCTGTTCAAAATTCCACCTATTGCCTCTAGTTACACGACGAGATATCGCCGATGTTATTTATCTGTTGAACATCATATCTGGATCCATTGACTGTCCGGATCTTCTGGGTAAAATACTGTTTAATGTTCCAACAAGGGCTGTAAGACACTACGCCCCTATTCATCTTCCATTAGTGTCTACAAATTACCGGCAGAATTCGTTTGTGTGGCGAGCGAGTAATCTTTTGAATCAGTGGCGTAGCGTGGTCTTTCGCCGCCCGGGGCCGATCAGCAATTTGCCGCCCCCTCTACTTTTAGGTACCTACCCTACTACTTATGCCAGAAGTGTAACGTTTGTCGGGATGGTTTCGGATCGTTATGTTTGTATGTTCATTAGTTTGTCTTTGCATCCCAAACGGCTTGATGGATTTAAACAAATTAGTTGTCATTTGATTCGTCTCAATTGTAATATCATAAAGCATAGGGAATAATATTTTTAGGGGAGAAACGTGGCAGCTCTCAGCGGTATTTATATGTCGCGCATGGCAGCGGCCGTTTCTTGGCTGCAATATATAGCTTAGTCTAGGTCTAGACAGCTTCAAGGATTTTCATATAGGCTTTTGCGAGATCCTAACTAAGTGCTTTGTGTTACTTTTATATTTTTCTACGGGATAAATACCTTATACCGCGTAACTTTGTAGAGTACCTACATCTGTGAATATGGCGCTTGCAACAGTACCAAAATATCGGTTACTCAAAACAAAGGTACGTGGCATATAATTATCCCGAAGGAAAATTCAAAAGGATGATGACTAATGAACACGAAAGTTTAAATTCCTATGGTCCCGCCTGGACCTCGCGTCGACATCCGCGATGTTTTCGGTTAGTGGTGCGTCAGTGAGGCTCGGTGGTCGTCAGTAGGGGAACTAGGGGTATGATGGGGACGCTAAGGGAAAACAATAAAAAACTATAGTAAAAATCAACATAATATTTTTATTTATTTATGGCACTTTAGTATTTCAATCAACTACAAATTGCCATAGTCTTTGGACGAAAATATTATCACAAATTTTTAATAATAATATTTTCTTAAGAACACATAAAAAATCCGTCTTGCCCCGTATATGGAGTAAGATGGGGAATGATAAATGGGGCATGATAGTGTTAAGAGGCAAGATGAGATTCTCATTCATCTTCACAGAAGATGCATATGAGTACTTCTTCTTAGTTTTCATCATCCACCCCTGCACATGCAGTATGAGGCCATCGCCCACAGAGTTGACATTTTACCCAATTTTCGATAGATTTCAGGTAAGTGTGGTTTGTATCATTACAATAAAAGCAAATGCTATCTTCTTGTCCTGAAGTTGATGGTCTGCTCTCATTCTGCAGTTTACTATTTTTGATAGTGACGTTCTTGAACGATTTACTATTTGTATCCGGGACGTCCTTTGATAATAGGGTACCCCATTATGCCCCGTACGATTTACACCATCTTGCCCCAGTCACTGTATTTAAAGAAAATAAAAGTTATAAAACACTCGGTTAGGACTAATGCAATTTTGAATACGCCTATCAATTGCGAGGAAAACGTAAAACAATGGAAAAAATATGATCAGTTCATTACTATTTCTTACTTGTTTCTGAAGTTGTTTAGAAACACAAAATATTGCATAAATTATACACTTTGACAAAAATTTGATTGTAAACAAAGAACGAACGCACTTTCGCCGGCTGTCATGGCCACACTGAGTATTGTTCGAAAGCAGCTTTTGATTGGCTAATGTGCCACCACGCGGAAGCGTTTAGTTTCGTGTATATGTGTGTGACCCCGTCTTACCTCGCTACCCCATCATACCCCTAGTTCCTACTAGGTCCAGTTGTCTATACGCGAGATATACATACAAGATTGGATAAAAACTTTCAACCTCTTCGAGAATCTCGAACTTTGAGTTGAGGGTGCGGTCATCCGAAGTTCTTAGTTTCGTTAGATCGGACCGCCTCAACTGCAGAGCGAAGATCCCCTATGGTCCCTAGTTTTCCTTGATCACAGCCTCCATGGCGCGGGTTATAGAGCGTCAGAGGTCACGCCATATAAGCTTGCGTATTTGTCGGCTTACGGCCCTCCCGTCTGGCAGAGACAGCTGACAGCCTCATCATTTCGAGAGTCTCAGCTGAAAGTTTAGACTTTTAGACGTTTTTTTTCTCAGTGAGGGAGGACCTTTCGGGACCAATCTCCTAGTGCCGTCAGTACCGTGATCACTGTGTCTGTCTTCTAATTAATGCTGTCGTTGGTTCCTAGCAGATTGAAACAATCCTGCAATTCTATTTGGAACCGCTCAGAATTCATGGCTGATTGGGACAACGTAGAGTCGGCGAATTGACTTAATTGACTGGGCTCTTTCAGTTATAAGGTTGATATTTATGTAGAGAGCCTCGTACTTGTCATTGATCGCTTCCGATGTTTAAATTATTGATCACGGAGATGTCTAAATATGTGCCTTCGGTCCATCGTGTAACTCTTTCATTCTCACATTGTCGGAGCTTCGCCAAGTCCACTGTCTGTGTGGCCTTTTTCTTGAAAACGGACTTAATTGAAAAGAGCCCCTGCTTCGTGGAAAATAACTACCCCTATGATTATTTTGAATTTATTTTCGTTGAATCCCAGTTTATGCCACATGCCGTAGGCTCCGATTTTCGTTTCACTTCGTCCTCTCCTTCCACTTTGGCATTTAAATCCCTCATTACAAAGTTGTACTGAGCTTTGGCCGTACTTATTATTGCCTTAGCGATGCCCTCGTACATGGCCTCAGCTATCTCGTCAGGGTGAGTTCAGGTCGGCGCATATAGGTACATGTATCACCTTTAGGCGACGCCGCTATGCTACTTGGGTTGACTCACTACCGACTTTCACAATGTTGTTGACAAGTTTCCTCCTGACCAACAAACCGACGCCACCCCAAGAGAGAAGGTGGTCTAACGGACCCTATGCACCGTCGCTACCGCCACCACGTCCTTTGCCAGGAATAACGGAGCTGTCGGAAACTGGACGTCTTATTTCAAAGCAATAAATTTTGGAGCGATTGTGCGTAACAGTTCGTAGTCAGAGATAAAAACCAAATTATTTAAAATAAGATGTACCTAATTTGATATTAACAGCAAGCATCTCTAAAATCACTTTATGCTCTACTTGGATCTTTTAAAGTCGGAATAAATGATGACGCCTTGGAATGTCTTGTCACCTCTAAGTACATAAGATGGCCTGAATTTAAGGTAATGGTATCCTCTTCCGAATAGAGGGACGACCGAGAACTGATGCCATTGTGCGTTCGTGTGCGGGCATGGCAGGACGCTGGGCGCAGCCGTAGGCCATATTTTATGACCTTTTTTTTTCGCTAAAATAAGGAGTTGAGATACGAAATCTGTAAGTTTATGGACAAAACCCGCGTCAAGTCCCACAGGGTTACGTCCAAAAATACGCAAAAGGCGTTTGTAATTTGTGGCTTTGATTTTAACGCGAAGATCACAAATGTTGGAGTCAAAGTAAAGTTTTAGAAGAACTGTAGGTACATGCTTTCGTCTCTATTCAAATATAAAGATTGTTGTATTTTGAAGCAAATCAAGAATAATTTTGATAATTATTAACGTTGGCATTTTATCTGCCGGGCGGCGCCCCATAATGAAACAAAGGATGATTTTGTTTTCGATTGTTATTATTTCTACTGCGCCCGCGCCACCGCGCTGTCCTATATGAATTATATTATATTCATTTATTTTAAATTATATGACCTATTTATTTTAATTTTCGTGGCGTCATTTGCCGCCCCCTTAAATGTGCCGCCCGGGGCCATGGCACCCCCGGCCCCCCCCACGCTACGCCACTGTTTTGAATAAACAATGTAAACAACATGATTTTGATATTTTTGTCGCAAAGATCGAAACGGTGAGACGGTTACTGAGCTTGGAAATTTTTAATAAACACTGAATTTTTAAATTGTTATAAATACTTACCTTAATGAATTTGTTTGTATGTCTACATATTTATTATAGTTTGTTTCTATGTCCACATATTTATTATAAACTGTGCAGTATGTGCAATTTTACATATCCGCGGAGACCTTTAATTGGCTAACTGTGGCTAAAATTCTTTTCAACATTGTATTTTGTTACTTTTGCTGTTGGTCTTCTTGTTAATAAATAAATAAATTCTAAGCGTAACTGTAAGTACGCACTCGACAGGTTGCGCAAAATGCCTGAAGGTCAAAGTACAACTGACGAAATTGAGGTAGAACAAAGTAGTTCTGATATTGAAGAAAGTGTTTAAGTTTACATGATGATCGGATCGGACCGTACCAGAGGCTGACGTGTAGCCGTAGCTCGGTAGAAATCGGCTTCTACTAACTTAGTAGTCCGTGAGTAGGCGGTATTGCAGTCAGCTCTGGCGGAGGTCTCGGCGTTCCCATGTGGGGTTCGCAGAAAGTAGAGTAACTGGAGGTTACTGGGCTATGCGTAGCCATGATTGTGATCATGTAGAGCTTAAATGTTATGGTTTACATGGTTTGAAAAAAATTCTTGAGAGATACCGCGATACTGAAATGTCCCTTTTTCCTTTGAGTTTCCTGATTATTGATTTTGATACTGAAACTTTGTGCCAGATGATCAGAGCATAACTGACGATCTTAAAGAGAGCAAATTGTGAACCTTAATACTGACAAGACAGTAGAAAACTAGGCTTACATGTTGATTGGTTGTGTGATTAAATGTCCGAGGTCGATTTGTAGCCGTAATAGCCGTAAATCAGTACAAATCGGATTCAATATAACTGTGAAGGCAGTTGTCCGTGAGTACACGGTAGGTACGCAGACGACTCTGATGTTTGATTGGCGCAGATAAATGGGTGGCAACCGAGTAACTGGTTGAGTGCCTGGTTTAGTAACTGGAGGTTACTGAATGGTTATGAATCACGTGTAGAGCTTTAGTTATTTGATTATAACGTGAGTCTATGGTAATTGACTGTATTGTCAGTGATGCTCTGAATCCAGCTCCTATAATAGTTAGGAATGTAATGTAGGAGGTAATTTTGTAAAAAAAAACTGATTGGAATCCTAACACTGTTTTGATTCAACCCTTACCTGGGTTAGGTCAGGAGTGACTGAGCAATGTGGTACCGTGCGTGTAAAATTTTGTTACAGATTAACACACAGGGACGTGTGTCTTGTAGGATGGCCGTATCGGAATGGTCATGAGTTACGGGACGTCTGTTGACTACGAAACGGAAGTGCGTAGATGGCGCGCTTCGACAGAGTCTAGTGACGTTCGCTACAGTTGAAGAGGGGGGATGACGGTTGACGTTTAACGGAGCAACGACAACTGTCACTTCTCTTGGAGACTCCGGGCGGGCAACAAGTACCTAGAAACTGTAACTCGTTTCGTGTTCAGTAATAGGCAGTTTTGTTAAATTTGATTTGGTGTGAACTTATAACAAACTGTGATGTGAAGTGTTGATACCGGCCAAGAATCAAGCAACCCGCCGACATATACATATATAAATCTTTTACGATACCTCTGCTAATTTAGATAATAAAAAGAGCCTTACTTTTTTTTTAAAGCTATACCTAGTGGACGTTCTGATTTCGAGAAGAAGGACATTCGAAAGAAGAATAGTTTGAGAAGTAAAGAGTTGGCGAAAGTACGTAGATTTCACATAGATCTACTTTCATCCACGCTTCTCTTTGGACAAAGGAGAAGGTTATTAGATGAACGAAGGTTACGATCGTGATTGCTGCATAAGTACTACTGAAATTAAGAACTTAAATATTTGGGAGCATTCGGAGACATGGGGACAGAATATAATAGAGAATAGTGAGAGAAAGTACTTCAAGTGGGAACGATAAGTAGACACGTGGTCATACTTGGGAATATTGAAAATAAATCGAATGCAATTATTGAGAAGATGGTCCAGTTTGTTATGCAGAGTTGCTTTCAGGTCATACTAGCATACATCACCATAGTCGAACCAAAATGACCACCAAAAGAGATACATACAGAGACTGGGAGAGATTATTCCCTTATTTAAACATAATAACAAAAGTGATAAGTAAATAAGTATTAAAACAGAAAACGCTTGTAAGATACGATCTTTTTGAACCACACTTTAATTGAAAGCCTGATTCAAAGCGATTTAACACTACGAGTATAGGTCGGTTCACGAAAGATGACCACTGCGCAGAAATCATTTTTTAGGTCCCCGTGGAGGTGCGGGGTGAGGCGCGGGTGGAGTGCCAATGGCGTGGCTCCGTTCTTGACGCATTCCCTAAATGCGTCAAGAATGGAGCAACGCCATTGGTGCACGAATGTACATATGCGCGACGGCCGCCATTTGTGGTCAACTTTCGTAAATTTACCTATACCTACTACTGAAAGGAGTTTTCGTGTTTAGATTAATAAAACAATTGCCAAAAGAGACTTTGTTCAGTTTTTTTTAAATGGTAATAAATTCTGTCAAAAACTATTTGTGAAAGCCTTGACTATTCACATAATCAGGCAACTCTTTTTGAGAGATTAACCCGAAACAAAAAGACAAGTCGAAAAACCATTTTAAGTCTGTTAATCATGATTCTGTTTGGCTTAAGAATCTGTACTCTGTGTATTATTATTATCTATAATTTAATACCTAAACAGCTAAGTACATTCAATTAATTGTAAAGATTTATATGCCTGGGCTAGATAGATAATTAATCAAATTATATTGCAGTCATAGTTAGATGCACGTGCAATTTTGCATTTATGTGTTAACGAGGAGAATATTTATATATAGAGAGGAGTTTTATGTAGGGTAAACTCACCGAATTGCGTGATAAAACTTATTTTGCATGCAAATATTGCCTTATTAAATAGCATTTATATATTTTTTTATTTGGATACATGAATTAGACAATTGCGCACAGCTTTAAGTATCAAAATTACCAATAAGTTAATTGTCCTTTAAATTATATGTGTTTTTCATTATAATATTTTTTTAAGTAATTCCGTGACAATCACATTTAAAGTCAGAAAATAAGGAATTACTTATAAACAATCTGTGATACGCTAATTATGTTAATTGCAGTACATAGTTCGCACTTACCTCAATAATATGTATAACTTTTGTCGTAATCCAATCACTTCTTCTATTAAATTTTGATAAAATACGAGAGATCACAACAATAGCGACCGCGAAGTAAACAAAACTGCACGTTTAGTGAAAAAAGTGTGGATTGTTACTGTCTCGCTCGCTCAATCGAATGAGACTTTTGCATGCGATTAGAGGACTTATCACGACGTAATTTGGTTGATTTAAAAGAGTTAAATCATCTAACATAATTTAATAATAGTATGAAAAGAAATTATCACAGAATTAGGTATATCACGTTATTACGTGAGTTTACTATACTGGGCGTGACAATAATGTTAAATTAATAGAGTAACACATTTTTTTTACTGCCTACGGACATAAAAACATCTTCGTCCTACCATGACATTTTACTTTTAGTGTTTTTCTTGAAAAGCAACCTCCACAGCTTTGAACTCGCGTGGGAAGTTCCTGTAGGTGGAATTATTAAATCTTATCCACAATAAAAACAAACCAAATGAATGATTGATTGTAATGCACTTTATGACGAAAACTTTTTATTCTAACATCACAAACTCGAGCAAAAATCCACGTTTCAGAGAAAGCGTCTAAGCATACGTGACGTGTTTTTATCGTGGCGGACGGAACGGGACGATTTCTTGACATCGTCGCATTTAAAAATATAGCAATAAAATATACGTGGCGAGAAACACGGACGGAACGGGACGGGAATAGAAATTTTATAATATGCAGTGCCACACCACCACCACAGATAGTATGTATGTTAGAATGTGGGTCTTAGTACGTAAAGTTCTACGTGAAACAAATTACAACTGTGTGTCTGAATACGATTAGGCACTAGATATTCTGATCTTTTGTAAAGAAAAAAAAATAATACCCGTCCCGAACCGTTACGTATGCTAAGACCTAAAATCTCATGAGTCTATATCTCCGAACACCGAACTCTTTTGGAACAAGTTAATCGAAGAAAACATTTAGAAACATCTAAAATCATTCATATTTTACTTCACAACTCTTTTCGGTTATTTTTTACACTTAATAGAACTTACCAACCTATTTAATACGCTCTAAGATTAAATAAAATTTCAATAATATTTACCAAAAATAGCAAATATGACCTGAAACTTTATACGAAACTAGAGGATGGTCGTAACTACGGTCTTATTTAACCGCCAATTCCTATGAAATGGGTAGAGGGCTCCCCATTTCATAGGAATTTTGAGAAATCAATTATTAGTGGAACCCTACTACGGTCTCCAAGGAACATATGTAGATGCCAAATTTCAGCTTATTACGGCAACAGCAATAGTTTTGGCCTTGCGCTGTCTATCAGTTACCATCTGATTTATACAGGTTGTTCCTAAGTGAAAGAGAATGGAGTAGATTGATACTATGGTTTGAAATACCATCAAAGTAAATCGGAAGTAAAAGTCCCGCAGTACTCGTATTGCGCATCATCTGTATATTGCGTAACTATTATTTGCTCAGGAACAACCTGTACTTATAAGTCAGCGCACATATAAACTATGTATAACCTAACGTGACGGAAAATAATTGCTTTAGGTTCACAGGTGGTATTTACAATCAACCTCGCAGTTCACTGATTCTATTCAGACCGATATAAAAAGCCCTCAGAGCATGGTGTCAATGAATATTTCTGACGCTACTGTTGTCAAGATTAGAAGTAACTAGGAAACATGCATTTCAAATTCGGTAAGTAGCGATTGTTTTTGAACACGTTAGCTGAATATTTCTTAATGGTGCTGAGCATTCTCTTGTAACAGAACAGCGAGCATTCGCCGTTTTTTTGTGTTGTCGAACTTAACAAAGAACTGAGCCGAACATCGCTACGAACATTTTCACGATCTTTCTAGCGAACGCCACAATGTGCAAAAACCTCAAAACTTTACTGTCAATTTACTATAATGCTCGCCAGGACGTTCGTAAGAATGCCCTCAAACACACTCGTTTGTTTTTCTGTTTTGTAACATTCGCAAGAATGCTCGTTACAGGCGAATGTACAAATGTGTCCGCACCATAATGCGAAGTTGTGTTTTGATCTACCCACTAACAGATTGGTATGCGGAGGATCTCGAGCACAAACCTCCGGTACGCACCATTGACTTTTGGACACTATGTGCATATTCAGTGGCGGATCCAAGATTATGTTTTAAGGGGAGGTCTTATTTTGGACCTAATGAGGGAAATATTAAAAAGTCATTTGTCTGTGGAAGAAAACAGATTATTTTGGTAGCCTCTGGATACGTCAATATCACTTGGTAAACTGTAGAGGAAAGCATCGCGAAAAACATGTCAAGTATGCGAACTTGCATTTGGCCAACGAGCGTGCTAGATTAAGGCGACCCATCTTAAACAATCTTTCAGAAAGAAGAGGCATTTTCCCAGCCCAAGAGTGGAATCACTACATAGTATAAAACAAAGTCTGTCTTCTGTCTGTCTGTCCCTATGTATGCTTAAATCTTAAAAACTACGCAACGGACTTTAATGCGGTTTTTTTTAATAGATAGGATGATTCAAGAGGAGGATTTATATGTAAAACTAGCCGTTTCCCGCGGTTTCACCCGCGTCCTGAGGGAACTACTTCGCGTACCCGAAAAACCCAAATATCTTACGGGCCCCTACTTTTTCTAAAATAAAATATAGCCTATGTTACTCGCAGATAATGTAGCTTTCTAATGGTGAAAGAATTTTTAAAATCGGTCCAGTAGTTTTTGAGTTTATCCTTTACAAACAAACAAACAAACAAAAATACAAATTTTTCCTCTTTATAATATTATTAGTGTAGATTGACGCGGTCGAAGCCGCTGGAGACTTCTAGTAGTTTATAAAACGGAGTGATATTATTTTGTAACTGTTACAGGAACACTTCTGCTCATCGCAACGTTAGTCTGTTCAGCGATAGCAACAACAGAGCCAACAGAACATCCTTGTGTATGTCCATACAATCCCGTGTGTGGCTCGGACGGCAAGACCTACACCAACAAGTGCGTTATGAACTGTTACGTGCACGCGACCGGCGAGGCGGTCAGCGTCATCAGAGCTGGCCGCTGTTAGTGTTATGTGTAAAAACTGTTAACATTTATTAAATGTATTAAAAACTATTGTTTTTATTATTATTAATATTTGGTGGTATCGCCAGCTGCAAAGAGTCTGTCTAAGAAATGGTAAAGTGATCTCTCTTTATCAGAAACCTGAACACGCCCATAACAGAGAGTAGAGTGAAGTTCATGAAAAAATTAATTCGTCCGCGTTTTGCTTGTCTACTTGATCACTATTGCCTACATAATATATGAAGTAAGAAACTCAATAACTTAAAATTCGAAGGCAGAAATGATCAGCTTGCTAATATCTAAAATCTTTTAAAGTGGGGGCAAATATGACCAAAACCTACCTAGATAGTGTTAATTGACAAAACGAGTAGGTACCATCTAAGTATATCTATACATCTAGATACATGTAATAAGACAGTACAAATAGTATTTCTGTACATTGAATATATTTCCAAAAAATAAACTCAGGGAGGCTAAGAAACAGTAATAGAGTACGAAGCCGCCGTAGGCCGCCTCACCGCTTGACACTGCGCCGAAGTGTTGTGGGTTCGATCCCCACTCGAGACAACACTTTGTGTGATTCATAAATTGTTGTTTCGAGTCTGGGTGTTCCTTGTGTCCGTTGCTTGTATGATTGTAAAGTCCCCCGTGACACAGGATTTAGTCCTAATGGGGGAGTTGTCTTCAAAATGAAAAAAACAACACCGTAAACAAAATCCTTATTAGGAAAGAGTACTCCTGAATTCGTCCGTGTGGTGACGGATTAAGAATACGGAATGTCACCACCCCATTTCATCCCATGGGTGTCGTAAGAGCCGACAGAGGGAACATATTAAGCAGAGAACAGCACTGTAAGAGAAGAAAAACTTGATACAAACCCTATACCAACCCGTTTGGCCAGCGTGGTATAGTAGGCCAATTCCTCCTATCAAAGGAGAGGCCTAGTTCAGCAGTGAACTGTTAAAGGCTGATGATGACTCCTGAATTAGGTATAAATCCACAAAGAACCTGCCAGGTCGAAAGCAATTTCTGATTCACACAAAATGTTGTCTCGTGTTCCCACACGAGAAAACGTTTCATAGCCTCTGCCTATCTCAATGGGAGACAGGCGTGACGTTAAGATAAATTAAATAGATCAAATTAATTGTAAAAAATTATATGCCTTGGCTTGATGGATAAATTAAATTATTAATGTACCGAGCGCTCAGCATTTTTATGACACTGCTGGTATACCTACACATGACTGACGATTATTTTTTTATTCTAAAAGCACAACATTGTTTTTGTGTAAATTCAATCATCATCATCATCGTCAGCCTGCCGTAGTCCACTGCCGGGTATAGGCCTCTCCAATGGCACGCCACTGAGCCCGATTTTCGGCTCTTCGTGTCCAGCCGCTGCCAGCCCCTTTGCGTATATCGTCACTCCACCTAGCCGGAGGGCGTCCTACACTACGTTTGCCAAGGCGCGGTCTCCACAGTCTCCACTCTAGAACATGACTACTCCAACGGTTATCGGTTCTACGACAGATGTGACCAGCCCACTGCCACTTCAACGTGCTAATTCTCTGAGCTATGTCGATTACCGTGGTTCTCTCTCGGATCACTTCATTACGAATTCGATCCTTCAGAGAAACTCCGAGCATAGCCCTCTCCATAGCTCGCTGAGCGACCTTATATTGGTGGACTAGTCGCACCGTCAGTGTCCACGTCTCAGCACCGTAAGTGATAACGGGTAGTACGCACTCGTTGAAGACTTACTTTGCGGTAGGGTAGGGATGACGAAAATACTCGACGGACTTTCCTATATGCTGCCCCGCCGAGCTGTATTCTTCTGCAAGTAAATTCCATGCGGTATAAAATAACTTGTTTTTATATTTTTTTAATACTTTACACATGTGGCTGACGTCTAATCCCCCATATTCTATTTAATTCAGAAAACTGTAGGCAGCTGTATTCAGCAGACTAAATCTTTTCCGCCTCAAATTATACAGACAAACGTCTAATAAAGTTTGGCACAGTATTATTTTTAAATATTATTAATAATTAGTAAATATTATTTTTTTCGTCCACTTTCACATGCTGTAACTTTTAGCTCCACCGCATTTGCGGCGACTGATGCACCTATTGATGATTAGTAAACAGTAAGGAACTGCTACAAGTTTATTTAATTCGGTATAAAATACCTTGGCAAATCTAGCGCGACCTTTTGAAATTTCTACATAAAATTACAATATACCGAAATCGCCGTTCAGTGTTGTTGCAAGTACAAGACTCAATTTCCCCACAGTTGAGATTTTATTAAGTGAATCTATAGTTATTGTATTTCGTTATATCTTACTATTTCATTTATCCAAACTATTTATTATATATTTTAACCAGTTCTATATCTATTATTTTCTGCCAATCCGCACTTGGCCAGCGTGGTGGACTAAGACCTTAGGTACACTTCTCATAGTGAGAAGAGGCCCGTGCCCAGCAATGAGACACTATAAAGGGCTGATGATGATTATTATTATTTTATGTTTTTACCTTTACACATAAGGTGAAAATTTTAGTTGGCACTATTTCAAGCTGTGATTCTACGCATGAAACTGAACAGCTTTCCGCAAGAAACATGGCTTAATTATATGTGTAATTAAATGTGTAAGATTATTATTTTATTCAAAGTAGTTAATGTTTTCACGACTATTAATTGTAAATTAATGTGTTTTAACCAAATTATGGACGAGTAGCGTGGAAATAGAAAGCACTGTTTTGGAAACTCCTTATTTCCTCTATGGTTATTTTTTTATAATAATCTGCAAAATACTTTAAGTAGGTAGTTAGGTACATAAAACAAACCATCATAATAAAATGGGACCTAGTCATTCGATAATAAATCCACCATTTTTTCTGATAAAGGAAGGTTCCTTTATCAGAAAAACCTTTACCTATGCGATACGTCTAAACTATAGGTACACAAATTCGAATGCGTTCATTAAAATGTAAAATTTATTTGGGCTCAGCATGTATTTGTCAGAAGACGCAAATTGATCGTTTAGATGTCAAGAGGTTTAAAATTAAATCCAAGTTTGTGGGGTCGCAGCCCTTGTCCTGCGGCCGCCATCTTGAAAAGAGTGGCACTAATGGGTTTTCTGGTTTTTCTGGCAAACTATTGGCCGCGCTGAAAATGTTTAAAACATATTATGTTTAGTTGCAATTTAAATTCTCTACAAGTTTGGTTCCGTAGTCCCCATTTAGTCGTAGAATCAATAATAATAAAATCGAAGAAAATTTGCAACAAATTTTCTTTTCAAAGTGTTCTTATTTTGCCATCGTCAGTAACAAATAATAATAATAAATCATTTATTGTCAGGTAGAAAAACCCATAGATACATACCTTAAAGACTAACATACATACAATAATTACATAATAATTAATTAAAGTAGACGCGTGTTGTTGTTTAGACCGTTTTCATGTTAGGCTGCGTGTTATTTCGTAACCTCCCATGAATACGCCGATATACAAGACCCTTCGGCCAAAACTCTTCCTTTAGGAAAGTCTCAAGACGATGAGTAGGCACCCGAACCACGTACGACTTGAAGTTCGTATTATGGCGCGACTCTAATCTCTCGACTCTCAAGGTCCAGTTGATCTTCGTGCGTAGGTACTCCACGACCTCTTCATCCTTTGTAGAGTGATGCAGCCGGGACACGTAGATCAGTGTGGTTGGTACTGCGGGACGCAGCAGCATGTTAGGTCCCGCTAACCCGGTACCACAAAGATTTCGACAAGTAGGCTTCTTCTTCTTCCTCTCAACCTTGATGAAACCGTCCTTGTCGCACGTTTCCTTTTCTGGGACTCTCAGTTCCACGATCTTGTGATGAGGGTGTTCACGACGCTCTTGTTTACCCCCTTTATTTGCCTGCCGATTTTCCTTCTTCTTGTCTTTGGCAGTAACATCGGCATAAGCAGCTTTAGATTTTGTCGCATCCACATTCGTCACAACCTTGACAGGTGTCGATGACTCGAGGTCAGCAACAGTACACGCGGCGCGTGCATTGCCGCCGGCAGGCGACGCAAGCAAATTCGCTGACGCCAAACTGCCGATCGATGCATTTTGAGCCCCGCGTTGTGTGTTGACGTTAGCGTTGGGCGAGCTATTTATAGAAATAGCGTTACGTAACAACACTACCTCTGCACGTAGCTCGCTTATGGTGCTGTCCGACTTCTCTAACTTGGACTGCACCTCGGCCAGGCTGGATTTTAGAGATGTTATGTCCTTCAACAGCCTGGTTACGTCGACGTGGTCGAATGTGACGGGCGGCAGCTTATGCAGATCCTTCGCCACAAAAGTAGGCACGTCGTCAGGGTCGGTCACCTTCAATAAGGAGATGATGTCCTGGATGCTTTTCTCGGTTCCATCCCTTCGCCGAGACGGCATCTGATCCAACTTGTTCAGCGTCTGATACAGTAGCTTTTTACCAGCACTGATATCACAAAGAAGATATTTATTTTATATGTCGTTCTTCTAAAACAACACCTGGTTCACCAACCATATAAAGTTGGTATTCTGTCCATGCAAATGAAACTGCAATGTGCCGTAGTGTCTCCACGTTTTGGAGAGACCTGCGGCAAAGTAAATAGAAATAGAAATATTAATTGAGGGAGATATTGATGAATACGAAATATATGATGAATTATGTACTAACAAAAATGCGACTGCCTCTATAGCTCTTCATCAACAATTTAATTCTGATGACCTATGAGATTCTGAGGCTGGATCATAAAAAATACTACCTTCTACCTACTGAGAACACTAAAAGTTTTCAACAAAAAATGCTTTATCGAGTTATCAGTTTGTGTGATATTGATCACACAAACTGATCTGGTAAACTATTGAGTATACCCAATAAATAAGAAATGCAGCAGCACCTGCACTCTTGCCAAGATGGCGGCCGAGGGACAATAGTCAAGACCTCACAAATTGGATTAAGGTTTACGTTACGGCCCCTACCTAGACATCTGGAAAATAAAATTGAGTCATCTGACAAATGCAACCCCTAACATAACTTTTCAATTAACTAATACTTGATCAACGACCACAGTTTTGTTTTCTTTGATATTGTAACAGCTTCATTAAAATGTATATACTTATGTATTATATGTATTATACTTAGTTAGTGATTATAGCGAAAGCGAGTATCTCGTATCTCATGTAAATTCCTTGTCTCTCAGCTGCGTACCTCTTCGCTGTGTTATATTTCGACGTATGGATAAGGTTGACTCAAGAACTAATTAGGTAATTAAGAAAGCAATTAGTGATCGGTACTACAACTAAGCTAAGGCCTTATTATGGCCTTAAGCACCTTACGTTTTGTATCCATTCGTTGTAGGACACAAAACGGGCTTATCAGTACGTCAAACACTAGGCGAAGGTCGAGGATAAACGTAGTGTGGCTAAAGTTGGACTAAGCTCCTGAACTGCATTTATAAAACAATAAGTGTTCCGCGTGAGTACCTACACGTGGCGAAGCCGGTTCTTTACATTTCAAACCCTGAATACAATCATGTTATGAACTCTGCATACCTGATGACGCACTTGTCATGATTTCATACAGCCACGCTTATCGGGACTTTACAAAAACCTTACAGTTCGCTAGACCAAGGAAACATTATGCAAATAATATTTAAAACGGCCCCTCACAAATCAAAGCATAATTCCGTATATAGTTTTCAAGAAAGTACGTCTCTCTGGAAACCTTTCACATTTTCACTGTACCCACATATTAGAAGGTCAAGAAAATCGCTCAATATGTTTTTCAAAGTGGGTAAGTTTTGTTTTTGTCTTATTTGCTTTCAATTGTGATCGTTGTTTTGCTAATCTGTATTATTATATATAAAATATACTTGCGTTACTTAGGTACACAAGATGCTGAAATTTCACACGTACCTATGTTCCTTGGGGCCTTAGGGTACTGTATAGTATTATATTTATCTATGCTTAGGGGTACGCTAAGAGAGGTTTATCAAAAATTCCCACGTGGTCGGATAGTAATGATTAAACTATATCGAGGGTTCACGGGCAAAATAATATACATATTCGGCATCGCCGGCAGTTCAGCCTAGTGGAGATACCAACAAACTGCCATGCAGAGGGTATCAGGTTCGAACCCACGGCGTGCACCAATCAATGACTTTTCGGAGTTATGTGCATATTGAATTGTTAATTATCGCTTGTCCCGTGCCTCGGAGAGCACGTTAAGCCGTCGGTCCCGGTTGTCATGAAGATCTTTGACAGTCGTTATAGGGCGTCAGTACCTACCTTCTAAATAAACTGACACTAGTCTAAACCATGGAATATCGCTATCCCTTCGGGTTGCGGAGGGCAGACAGGCAGTCGCTCCGTGGAAAAAACTAATTTGGAGAACTTTAGAGAATGAAGGTATGGTAGGTATAATAATATTCTTGACTCCAGGATTCAGAATAATTTATTTGTAATTTAGTGCCGTTTATATACAAAATGTACAACTAGGCTGAGCCAATCCAAATGCAGATAAATAGAAATGTAAAATGTTCAAAACAATCAACCAATTAATTTAGAGTACAATCGGCCAATAATATTTGAGTTGAGTTTACGTAAATAATTCGCCAGGTGGTTCATACGTCGCGCGAGCGTTTTCCCGCGCAAACGGGAACATACTTTTACTGGTGGCATAAGCGCGGCGGCTCCATTTGCCGGTCAGTCGTCGAGCGAAGATGTCGTGCGTTCGCGCGTCAGCGGGCACGGCGTGCGTCGACGTAATAATATTTGCAGAGCGAAGATTTCTTGTAGTCGTCAGCGTGTGTATCTTCGAGTTCGCAAGAGAACTCTTCTTGTTTCTATTTAACGTTGCAAAAGTCTATAAAACTGTTCTTTTCAGAACAACAACAAAAGTCCTTGAACAGTCCTTGTCAGGACTATTATCACTGTTTCTATTTAAGCACTTAAGTCCTTTTCAGGGCTGTGTGTATCCATGTTTCTATTTACACATCACAAAAGTCACTGTAGGCACTGCTAGGTATAGGATAGCTACACTAATATTCAGCCAAATTCGGTTAGACTAGTAAGCGGACCCCAGATTGAAAACTGGGATAACGCTAAGAGGATGATGATGATGATTCGGAATCGCCGGATTTTTCTGCGTCGTTTGCACTCGGTTTCGTGCTGATCAGAGCACTTTTTTGGCGCTTAAAACAATAGTAAATTTAGGCGCAGTTCGGAGTAGCTTTGATTGAAGCGATAACATTTTTTACAATTTAAGAAAAAATGGACTTCATACAGGCGAAATATTTAGTGTTTTTGACTTGAGCTATTTTCCCCGGCATAAGTTTGGTAAGATAAGGTGTTTGAATCGTCTTGCCTGCGCCTAAAATATATACATACTGTCGCTTACAGCATTTTGCTTGCACCTGAAATTCATACTTGATGTCGCTTAAAACATTTAGCCTGCTGCTGAAATCCATACCTTATGTCGCTTAAACCATTTACCATGCGTCTGATATTAATACATACAGGCGCTTAAATCATATTCATATTTAATAAAAATTCTTCATACTCGGCGGTTAAATCCTTCTCCTTGAACTGAATTAATAAAGACTCGTCTCATCAGACATATTGTATTCTAAGTGGTGGAAGTTAAAACATTTTTACTCTACTGGAATTAGGAAATCTATATTCGTTAAGATAGTCAAAATTTTGTATAAATCGTTTATCCGTTGTCGGGTAAGACATATCGTTTCGGCGCCAGAGTCTTTGATTTACGTCACTGTGAGTAACGCGCGTGCCCCCGCGGTGCTTCAGTCGCCGTGAACCGTGTACGAGTATGGACATGTTATGTGTTATTTGGACAAAATCATCACCTGCCCGTCCAGCATACGCACCACGAGAAAATTATCTCTACACGTTTACTCGTGTTTAAGACGATTATCTCTATTAACTCGCTGACTCTAACATGGTTACACACACGATTCGACTCGTTATGTCAAATGTAGCTATAATAGTCGTTTTTACTTATCTGTGGCATTTCTCTCGACGATTCCTAACATGACGGCCCAATATTACTCGATTATGACAAATTTTGACAACTAAAATAGTAATAATAGTCGTCATGCTTTCATACGACGAGAACTACACGAGTAACTAAAAATATTTCTTTAAAACAACAAAGAAAATGGCAGTCCCTTATTATAATTATTTAATAACCTTATATGAAGAGCGCCACGCGAGAAAAGTTCAAAGAAAGCGAATTAGGGATCTCTGTGACCCTTTTACGTTGAACGACAGAGAATTCCAGTTGCTTTGGCGTATATCAAAACCAATGGCTCTGTTTCTCATAGAAAGGCTTGCCACGGATCTCGAGCCTCATTCAGATGGCCTGCCTGTCTATTAAAAGATAAGTTAATATCATTATTATCGAAGCTGCGCATGGGACCTCATTCTTATTCAACACAGTAGGTAACAATTGATAATACTTTGTAGGTATTGACATCAGTTTCGATTTAAAACTAATCAACTTTTGAATTAGGTAAACAATACATACAAATTACAAATGTCAAATAGTACATAATATGATAAACTATAGAGGTGGATACAAGTCTTTTGAGCCATTTGAGCACAAATTGAATGAACTGAACCGGTGTGGTTACATTAATAAATGCCGTAATTGACATTCTATGTTTCAAAGGGCAACATCGGTTACTCGTGCAACGAGAGCGAATTCTTCGACGAGAAGCTTGTCTATCGTGGCGCGCATGTTAAAGAAAATGAGATATTAACCGATAACGACAATATTTCTTCATTCACGCGTGTGATATCTCGTGGTGCGTATCCTAGGCGGGGTTATTGAAATATTGCGTGGTTGTGGCGTAAAATAGTGCATAATCTATATCTACACTATATAATTATATATTTTTTATTTATAATATTATAAAGAGGAAAATTTTGTAATTTTGTTTGTTTGTTTGTAATGGATAAACTCAATATAATACTATAAATGTCCTGTTATATGGCAGTGAGACGTGGCCTGTGCTTGAGCGACACAAGCAGAGTCTGCGTGTCACGGAGATGAACATGCTGCGCTGGATCTGTGGCGTCACGCGGAAAGACCGCATTAGGAACTCGCGCATCCGGGGTAGCCTTCATGTCCGTGACATTGCTGGCAAACTGCAAGAGTGTCGTCTACGTTGGTATGGCCACGTCTTACGTCAACCGGCATCTTACGTGGGTAACAAATGTCTTGCCATGCTACCTCCGCCGGGCCCCGGTAAACGGGGAAGGCCAAAAAAATGCTGGCTTGACGTCGTAAGGGATGATATGCGCGCCACCCAACTAACCACCTGGGATGCTGAAGACCGTGCGAAGTGGAGGAGATATAGCCGGAAAGCGGACCCCGGGCTCCAAGGCGTGGGTTTTGGAGCGCAAACGGGACAGCACTACGATGATGATGATGATGAAACTCAAAAACTACTGGACCGATTTAAAAAAATCTTACACCATTAGAAAGCTACATTATCTGCGAGTAACATAGGCTATATTTTATTTTAGAAAAAATAGGGGCCCGTAAGATATGTGGGTTTTTCGGGTACGCGAAGTAGTTTCCTCAGGACGCGGGTGAAACTGCGGGAAACGGCTAGTCTAATTATAATTTGAAGAAATTATCAATACATTAAAAAGGTGAACTTTTAGGGACCTAAAAGTTCATGGCGAAATGTGGGTGTAATATTACACCTCTGCCTACCCCTTACAGGCGTGAGTCTATAAAATAAATAAAAAGGTGATTAATTTATTGTATTATTAACTTACTGTAAAATGTATTCGAAATATAAAAACAGTCTACACGGCGTGTCTCTTACACTCGATCAGACAGTATTAATTATTGTGAATTAGAATGTTCACATTGAATAAACATAATTTTATTATAGTACTATTTTGAGAGCGTAAAACTGAATTTAAAGTATTATTTGCCATATACATTTCGATGCTTAAACAAAAAAATATTATAGATAAGTACTTACTTACATAATTGTTAATTGTTTTTTAAATGTTTCCTTAATACATAGTAGGTAGTTGTTTGTGTTTATTTAAATCTATAATTTAGTGTTACTATCAGCAGAACTATTACTGGAAGGCAGCGATAGCCGAGTGGATATACCAACAGACTGCCATGCAGAGGGTACCGGGTTTGATTCCACAATGACTATTCGGAGTTATGTGCGTATTGAATTGTTAATTATCGCTTGTCCCGTGCCTCGGAGAGCACGTTAAGCCGTCGGTCCCGGTTGTCATGAAGATTTTCTAAATAATCTGACACTAGTATAAACCATGGAATATCGCTATCCCTTCGGGTTGCGGAGGTCAGACAGGCAGTCGCTCTGTGGAAAAGCTAATATTCAGCCAAATCCGGTTAGACTAGAAAGTGGACCCCAGATTGAAACTGGGATGACGCTAAGAGGATGATGATCAGCAGAACTATTACTGACTGCCTCGTTGGTCTTGCGGCAAAAATGTGCGCGTAGGATCGGGAAGTCTCATGTTCGATTCCCGGGTCGGGCAATATGTTATTGGGTTTTTCTGTTAGGAAATTCACAGTAACAGCACGGATTCTGGAATGTGCCCGGTACGGCAATAGGCTCGCCAATTATTACGTGAGAATAAAATAAATCTGGCGAAAATTGGGTGTAGCAATACACCTCCGCCTACCTCTTCGGGGTTACAGGCGTGAGACTATGTAAGTGTATGTATGCGCTATCAACTGAATTGAACACAGATAGTGCGATAGTCTAGTAGTGAGACCAACAGATTGCAATGCAGAGGGTCTCGGATTCGAAATCTGGCACACACCAATAACTTTGAACAACTTGTAGTCTTATTAACGTTATGTGCGTATTTACCTGAAAATTATTGCTTGTATAGTACTTTGGAGGGCGCGTTAAGCCGTCGGTCCCGACTGTCATGAAGATGTTTGACAGTCGGTACGGAGAGTCAGCACCCTCAAATATCCTGACACTAGTCTAACCAAAGAACATAGTTATCCCATAGAATCCCGTAGTACATATTGCACCCTATCAGGTTCGACAAGATATCGAGCCCTGGGCTCCTAAGCAAATAGCAGAGGATGCAACCATGAATAATGCTAGGATAATGATGACTGTTTTACACATAATCTAAAGTCCTAAACTAAGCGGTCCAACCTAGTGTAGTTTGTACTTAAATAAGGTATATTTATTTATTTAAATAACAAAATAAATTAATATTAGGATAACACAATTAATTATAACTACTTAAATACTACAACTAAAATTAAATTAAATATTAAAGTACAATACAAATAAAATTATCAATACATTAAGTGTAAACTAAGTGTGCTACTGAGAATTTCTATATGGAAAACTTGAGAACACTGTTCTCGACCTGGGGATCAAACCTCGGGCTTCATGCTTAGCAATGACATTGGCATGCGTAAACTAAATTCTTTTTTGGAAATTTCTAATTACAGTGACATCCACGGATATGGAAATGAACAGCAAAAATACTTTAAACAAAAAAAATATCTTATCAGAATCAAATCATCCAGGAATAATTGTGGTGTGATGAGTACGATGATTTTTCTGGGTGTAATTTATCTAAAAAAATAAGTATTTCTTGTAGCTGAATATTTTTCAAAAAATAGCGAAAAATGTTAATCCTTGGCCACTATTATAATAAAAACGATCGCTTGTCTGATTTTAAACACGCATTTGTTTTATTTTAAAATTTCTTTAGATTTTTCTTTGGTAGGAAATAAATCATAGTCCAAATTAATGTTGATCTAACCTCCAATCCTAATTATACATACAAATTAATTGTTATTTCAAACAATTTACTTTTAGAGAAAAGTGCTACATAAATCATTTTAATCTGCAACTACTTTATGATATTTCGATTGCTTAAACCGATTAGCCTGATTTTATTTTAGTATTCCAATGGTTGTTCATATATTTAGACTTACACACAATAATGCCAGAGTGTCGCTTAAATCGTTTTTCCTATAACTGTATTGTGAAATTTATGGCACTTATATCATTTAGCCTGTTTCTAAATAAAAGTAAACTGGGGTAATATTGTATCAAGCGACTTTTATTTCCATTAATAGTACCTTAAAAGAAATGAAAACTATACTCAATTATACAGCTTTTGTCATGGAAATCAACTTCGGTCACTTTTTCGTTAATAACCTTATACTTTTTTTATACCGATTTTTTTTCGTAAAATTGAAACTTTAAAACGCTCTTCTGTAAAGTTAAAAAAATGTCGATTATTACATTTTGCCCGTGAACCCTCGATATAATATGCTGCGGGTACCCTCTAGTTACAAATAAAGTAGGTCAGAGTGCTACAAACTAGTGAAAATGTTTAGAATTAATTAATTTAGACATTTACTACTACTTCTATCCTTGAAATACTTATACGTTTATAAACAGGGCATTATAATCTTTATATTTCTTTGCCCATTTACTTAAAGATTATTTAGTTCTAAGTATTTCTTGCAAGTGCTGGCTTTCTTATCCAACTATATAAGCCTTCTAAATTTGTCTAATTTATTTTTGTAGGCTCAGTCTTGCTCTTCAGCGCATTCGTCATCACCTTAGCGCAACCTAGCAAGCCTGCGTGTCACTGTGCTGCCCTCAAAAACCCCGTGTGTGGATCTGACGACAACACTTACGAAAACAAGTGCTACCTTATCTGCACAGCGCAGTCTTCAGACAAAAACATCACTGTGGTCAAATCGGGATCCTGTGCCCTATAACCTAAGAATGCAGACAAACAAAAGATGCTATCCCCTGCTTGAACAAGCGACTCTCGCACAAGCTGCTGCATTATAATAGAACAACTCTTAAGCATCTGACAGGCATAGTAACCGGCCACTGTCCACTCAACAAGCACCTATTCAATATAGGCGTTACGGACAGCCCACTGTGCAGGGGCTGCATGGAAACCGAAGAAACACCCGCTCACGTCATTCTACACTGCACAAGTGTGAGCGATCAACGGGCAAAGCTGCTGAACAACCCCAGAACCATGTGTGAGGCTTTGAACGACACCAGCCAACTAATGGCTTTCTGGAAGGAGCTAAGGTGGTATGAGTAGTCGGCGTCAATCAAGTCGCCACTTACGCACAATGGCCCAAATAAGTGGCTAAGTGCGGAAAACCCATAACCAACTAACTAACTAACTAACCCCTATAACCGCACCGGAACGTGTTTGCCCTGATATCTATAAGACAGTGTGTGGCACTGACAATGAAACTTATGACAACGAGTGTTCTCTGGGGTATGAGAAGAAGAAGTCGGATCCAAATCTGAGGGTGATGGATTACTTCGATCCTTGCAAGGCTCCCCAGGCACCGGCGGGTGGCTGCCCACTGACACACGAGCCGGTGTGCGGCAGTGATGGTAACACGTATGACAACTATTGTATCCTCCAGTATATTGCACAGGATAATCACATGTTGACACTAGCGCATCATGGACCATGTGCGTAACCGTTGCCTTGAGAATTAAATTCTGTATTTAAAACCAGTATTTTATAAAAAAATATGATGCTGAACAAAATAATTTGAAGTTATTATTTTTCATGTTTGCCATTTTATATTTTTGCCATAAGTATACTTAGATAAAATTTCGCAACATTTACACATACTAATATTTATGTAATCTGTATCTATACACATAAATAAAATTGGAGTGTCTGTTTGTAATATTAAAATAACCGCTTTTTATTAAATGCATATGGATGTAGGTATACACGGTACTTAGTGATGTAACGAATGTCAAAATTTGTCTGTAGCTTGGTGACCTTGGTGGCGGTCCCGTTCGAACGAAATCCGTTCCGTTTGTTTTTTGTTCCGAGAATAGCCGAGTTGATACGAACGCATCTGACTGAAGTGCCAGTTGCCAGATGGGGATATTTAGCGCCATTGGGACTCTCTCTTGCCGGCAGTGACGGATTAAAACCAGTTGATGCCCTAAGCAATCCATGCCTGTGGCCCCCCCTATCCGTATGTCAACTAGAATCGGTCTTTAAGAGGAAACACCACGGGCGAGAGAATTGAAAAATAGGTATTTGTAAAATCTATTGCTGTCGCGCAGTGCCCGAACAAGCGAGCTATCAATGTGTGAGGGGAAATGTCAATGTGTGCGTGGCATGCCGCCACACCCCCTACGCCCCGCGCCAGGCAGCGCCCTGTGCCGCCACTCACTCGCAGGACGGCCTCACAGCGTGTATTCGGCAAGTTGATATCGGCGTTTACGGAATCTTTGTTTGACCCTGGCTATTGTTTACTGGACTTGTTTCTTTACTTCACTGTTTTGACTCGGCTTGTGGATTTTGAGTTATCTCGTCCAAGGATACCTACATAAATCGTGAGTAATTTTTTAATTATATAATTCTTTGATTATTTATATTTCCTAGGCTGCCACGCCAAATGGCTCATAATAATAAATATAAGGTACTTACTTGCTTACCTAATTTTATTTTATTGAGATAAATAAACAGGATGGAATTTTGACACGCAATGCCAACGTTTGCGTGTCAAAATTCCATGAAATAAAATGACATTCCCTGGACATAATATTCAGACAGTTGCAACATTTTGCTAGCTAATACATACATTGACTCACGCCTGTTTCCCGGAGGGGTAGGCAGAGACTACAGACCGCCATTTGTTACGATCCTGACATGTCTCTCTTGCTGTAATATGTACCCAATATTTTTGTTTCAGATAATCCCTAACATTGTCTACAATGGATAATAGAAAAGGGAATAAAAAGCGATTATATTTATCCGCTAAACGCAAAAAACATCACTTTGCTATAAAGCGTCTCATGCATTTTACACCGCGTTCAACCTCCAGGTTGGTATTTATTTTAAATTTGATGTAGTCAAAGATGTAGCACGCTTGCCGAGTACCTAAATAATCACTCTTCACACCCATTTTGATTGATGTGACGACCGGTTGGCACAGCGAGAGCGTAAGCCACTGCTACGCCGAAGGTCGCGGGTTCGATTCCCGCTCAAGTCAAACATTTGTGTGCATGAACATGGATGTTTGTCTTGGTCTGGGTGTTTCTATATATACCTAATATATATGTGTGGAGGATTCTGGCAGCGTCAGGGTGAGATGCTTCTCAATGGAAAATCGGTAATAATCTGGTTTCGTTTATTGAAAATATTCAGCTTTTATACAATTATAAAAACAATGTAAAATATAGGGTATGTCAGAAATAATTAAATCATACGATGAGGGAGCGAGAGGCATGACATGCTAGCTTTGTCGCCGGACTCGCCGGCCGCCGCGCCACCGCCATATTGTACTTGTGTGTGACTCATGCCTTCGCAACGCAGGACGACGACGCAGGTGTTGTTGTTGTGAGCCGGCCCGGGCGCGCCGCTACATATGTATTTAAAAAAAAAGTATATACTATGTATGTTTATCCATTATCTAGTACCCATAACACAAGCTCTGCTTAGCTTGGGACTAGATGGTGATGTGTGTATGTGCTAAAATATTATAATTATATTATTATTTTGTCATGCTTTGCATAGTTATACTTATAGATACTTAATCGTAATAATACGACGAGCAAGACACATGTGCTAACCTATAGACTAGCAGAGTCTATAGGTTAGGACTTATAGACTAGCAGGTGCTAATCTACCTTACTATCTACGCTGGGGCCGATGTTTTAAGTAATACTTATTATATAGCGTTTTGAGAGAAAAGGATAAAGCATGCACATGTAACTAACTTTAAATGCTTATCACTTTTTAAATCGTGTATATTTTTGGCACATTTTGTCATACATTTAGGTAAATTTACGTCTATTATAGGTAATTTAAACATTTATTCAATAGTTTGATAGAAGGCAACTACCCTACTATATTCAAAGTGGTGTCTCAAATATTCATAAATGAACTATAACTTCTTACGTATGTACATAAGTACACAAACACGTTTCAAATAAAGTAATTAATGCCGTTTTTTTTATTTTTACAGTATTGAAAACAAGGAAAACTTAGGTACTTCATTGCGAATGCGTGAAACTTTCAAGGAGAATCCAAAAGTATTTGAAGAAAATGCAAGCTCATCCTCAGAGTCTACGCTTTCTGATTTTAATCTAACAATTTATAATGCTGATGATAACAATTGCGGTGAAGTCGTTCAGAATGAACATTTAGAAGGACGCAGAATTGTAGATATGAAATATTTGTTTTCCGAGCTTTCAAATATTAAGCATGAACACACAGACTGCACGTTTGTTGATTTAAAGTTCTTAGGAGAACAGCGAAATGGATTTATTAGCAAATTTATATTTGAATGCAAAATGTGCAAAAAAAAAGAAATTGTGTACAGTGAAAATCCAACATTGAAACTATCTGTAAATGACGCTGTTGTAGAAGGAATAGTCTGTTCAGGAAATGGGTATGCACAATTAAACGAAATATGTAGTGTGTTAAATATGCCAAATATGAGTAATGTAACATACACGAAGATTGAACAACGACTGGCACCAAAAATTGAAGAATGTGCCCTAGACGAGATGATTGCAGCAGGTCAAGAAGAAAAAAGGTTAGCTCTCTTGAATGGCGATGTAGAAAAAGATGGTTGTCCTCTAATAGCAGTGGTTGCAGATGGATCTTGGGCAAAACGGTCTTACAAAAGTGGATTTAGCTCGGCGTCTGGTGCTGGGTGCATAGTTGGACTACGAACCAAAAAGGTGCTATTTCTTGGAGTTCGAAACTCCTACTGCTGCATATGTGCTAGAAGTGCAAAACTGGATATAAATGTTCCTGAACACAAGTGCTTTAAAAACTGGAATAACAGCGCTAATGCCATGGAAGCAGATATAATAGCAGAGGGGTTTGCAAGAAGTATAGAGATGCATGGTGTAAAATATAATAAACTAATCGGAGATGGCGACTCTAGTATAATGAAAAAACTGCTATTGAAACAGCCATATGGATCTGATTTCACTATTACCAAAATTGAGTGCAAAAACCATTTGCTCCGCAATTTTTGTAATAAAATGAAAGCATTAGGGAAGAAAACAAACAACCATAAAGGTTTTGTACCAGTCGAGATAAGAAAAAAAGTCGTATCAAACGTATTGCGCATGAGGAAAGCAGTGGTTGGAGCTGTAAATTATAGAAAAGATCAAGAGAATACTACTCAGGGCGATAAAGTAAGAAATCTTAAAATGGACATACAAAATGCCGCTAGCCATGTGTTCGGAGACCACAAAAATTGCGCGTCTTATTTTTGTAAGCCGGAAAAATATATTAATGACACAAATTTGGTACCCGATCTCCAATCTTGTGGAATATGGACGGATATTCAGCAGTACCTTTTAATCTTGTTATCAAATGCAGAAAGTCTTATTCTAGACATTACCAATAACACAGTGGAGCAATTTAATAATGTAATTGCAAAATTTATCGGTGGCAAAAGAGTGAACTACACTGCGAGAGGTTCATACCAGGCACGGTGTTTTGGTGCAGTAACGTCGTGGAATAGTGAAAGGGCTATCCATTCACGCCTTTCAAAAAAACTTCTAGATTGTAGCCCTGGCAAGTATACTAAACAATTTATTGAGAGGAAACGGCGCTCCAAAATAAATACAGAAAGGTGCCGTAAAAGAAAAATTGCGTTAGGCGATGATGTACCAAACAAAAGAAAAAAAGTTACTGGACCTGATGAGAATTATGGTCAATCAGATTTAGAACCAGATCTGCCACCTGAGTTATTTAAGCAAAAGAAAGATGAATTTATGTTGGAGTTAAGTAACACCAAATTTGATGAGCTCGAACAAAACACTGTAGGCCAGATCGAGAATAAGTTGTGGGCAGTTGAAAGACGTAAACGTCTTACAGCATCCAACTTCGGTCGAATTTGTAAACTACGAAAAACAACGTCAGTAACAGGACTATTAAAATCTTTGCTTTATTCTCAATTTAAAGGCACTCTTGCTACAAATTATGGTAAAGAAAAAGAAGATGAAGCAATACAACAATTCACACAAGAAACAGGACTACCGGTTTCAAAATGTGGATTATTCGTCGACAAACATAAAACATTTTTGGCAGCAAGTCCTGATGGTCTTGTTGAAGAAGATTCGATAGTGGAAGTGAAATGTCCGTACAAAATTGTTGATTTAACACCTAAAGAAGGAATAGAACAAAAGACAATAGACTTCTGCATAATTAAAAACGACAGGCTTGAATTAAAGAGGAATCATAATTATTACTACCAAGTCCAAGGGCAATTACACGTCACTGGCCGAACTTTCTGCTATTTTATTTTGTGGAGCTCTAAAGGCTTACTGTACGAAAAAATTAAAAGAGACGATGCATTTTGGCAGAAAATGGACCCGATATTAGAAACCTTTTACTTCGAGTGCCTATTACCAGAAATAATCGACGGTCGTATACCACGAAATTTTGCAGTAAGAGAGAGGAAAGGATTGGCCACGAAATAATTATATTTAAACCAAACTTTAGATTTACCTACAATATTATTATTATTAGTGTGATTTATTATTTTTTTAATAAAAAAATGTTATGAAAAGGTTTATTATTTTCTTATTACCTTAAGCCGTGTACAGACTTTGCGAGGCATGCGCTACGAACGGCGCACAGCGCATGCCTCGCAAAGTCTGTATCCACCTTTACATTAATCGAACAGCACAATACTCTGCTAAATCCACT
Organism: Euclidia mi; assembly: GCA_944739405.2. NCBI lineage: Eukaryota > Metazoa > Arthropoda > Insecta > Lepidoptera > Erebidae > Euclidia > Euclidia mi. The sequence continues at coordinate 12,598,490 of OX123202.2, forward strand.
TCACGCAAATTATTCATCATCATCACATCAGCCAAACGACGTCCACTGCTGGACATAGGCTTCCCCCAAGGTTCTCCACACAGACCGGTCTTGAGCCGCCCGCATCCAACCGCTTCCCGCGATCTTGACGAGATCGTCGCTCCACCTTGCGGGGGGCCTACCTCTGCTGAGTCGTCCGGTACGTGGCCGTCACTCCAGAACCTTTCTGCCCCAACGGCCATCGGTTCTTCGAGCTATGTGCCCTGCCCACTGCCACTTCAGCTTGGCTATCCGGAGAGCTATGTCGGCAACTTTGGTTCTACTGCGGATCTCCTCATTTCTGATTCGATCTCGCAGGGAAACTCCAAGCATAGCTCACTCCATCGCCCTCTGAGTGACCTTGCCTGGCCTTCTGATAAGGCCCATAGTGAGCGACCACGTCTCTGATCCGTAAGTCATCACTGGCAACACACACTGGTCAAAGACTTTCGTCTTGAGACACTGCGGGATATCGCAAATTATTAACATTAGAAATATCGATATCGATGAACAACACTAAGATATCGACGAAATTATTGACTACGTGTCACGTCACTGAGAGTGTATGTATACGTCCACGCCTCCCAACCTCAAGCCTACCCCCGCAGAGTGCGATAGAGACAACTGCAGCTTGAACCAAAAATACCTATTAAATGTACACAAAATCAACGTTTCGTATTCCCTTGATTCCTTCTCCAAAACTTCATCGATTTACCTAGTTTTTCATATTAAATTAAAAAAAGGCTTTGGCCGTGTTCCTATGTTTTCCTTTTTTTAAATAATCAAGCCAAATTTGTTTTTTGGTTGTTTGAACACAGCGAAAAATCTGTCCAATTTTTGAGGTATTTGAAGGTTCATATCTTTTTTAATATTTAATTTATGAGAAAAAGGAAAACATAGGGACATGCCAATCGGGGCCATACATCTTTTGGAAAAAAATAATTGCTCTACTGGCATTATCCAGGGAGGAAACAGGAGACTACGTTTGTATGGAAAAACGGCCGTGGTGTTTCCTCTTAAACCTTTACTGCCTAAAAACATTAGTTTTTAGGGTTCCGTACCTCACAAGGTAAAAAAAGGAACCCTTATAAGATCACTTTCTTGTCCGTCTGTCTGTCTGTCTGTCCGTGTGTCACCACCGATTTTCTCAGGAACGGGTGGACCTAGCAAATTGAAATTTATACCAGATACCTACTGAGGTTTATGGTTCCTATTAGGTGTATAAAAATCAGGGTCCTGGGTCAACCCGATAAAAAGATATAGTCAAAATTAGATTTTTGTGAAAACTTGTAATTTTAGGAATTTTTGCTATACTTGTGCTGTAAGACCTTGGTTTTAACCAAAATTGACAATTCTAGGTCAACCGTAAGTACCCTATAGGTTTTGGGTCGAAAACCTATATGGTAGTTCCCATTGAACTAGAATCACGAAATTTGGCCAAAAGCAGGGTCTTACAGCACAAATAAAGGAAAAATTACAAAAATATAAAAAAGTAGAAAATTTAAGGGTGTCCCCATACATATATAGTAGACTCCATTTAAGATAATCCTCTAAGTTGTATGGGCGCTCATACAGATTTACACCCGTATTCACAAACGATACTTGTGTAAGTAAAGTAGCAACGCTATGCGAAGTAAGACATTTCTCAGTGCGTCGCATATGGCCAGCCTTTCAATTCATAAACAATACCCAAACGACCCATAACTATGAGAACGCACTGAGTTAAATAGAGCTCTCTGATTGGTTCGCGTATGTTGCGTAGTTGATTGCGCTTCACTGACGTTCATTCATGTTCATTTTAATTGTCAACCTCTAAAGAAGCTGTAAACAATACTATTCCGTCTCTGTGCCGATTTACTTCGTGGTATATTTGTGATGAATTGTGGATTTGTGAACATAATAAATATGGATAAACTTACAACCACAGATTTAACAAACAAGAACCAGATGTAGCGTATTCGTCCAACTAAGTGAGGCACGTTGACAGCTATGTGTGCGTGACATTTGGCGACTGGCACTGTACGGACACGCGCGTCTATGTGTGTGTAAAGTTGCCAGATTATGAATAATCCCACTATTTTGCATATAGTTTTTGCAAACGAATATAAAAATATTACATAGGTAATATTTTATATTCGTTTTTGGTTTTGAAGAATTTACCATAGATTTAATTAATGCTTTTAATATGTAATGTTGTTGTGAAAATTATTCAAATAAAAAATACCACTAAAGTATGCTTTTATAAATACATTTCTTAAAATATGTAGGCTCCGAGTTAAGTTTTAACTAATTTTATTCGTAAATTGAGAAATAAATAGATAGGCTTGCGTATTAAATATTAATTAGCTAAAAACATTTTGTCATGCATACAATAAATTATAAATATCATAATCATAAATCCTAACCAAAAAAAATTGCAATTAAAAATAAATAATAGCTACAATCAATAATTTCTGTTTCTGTACTTAATGTACACACGGCGCCAAGTCAAGCTAAATAGTCGAAATACGATTTTGATACTTATTCCCTACGCCATAAGAACGGTACAAAGGTCTAACAACGGTACAAAGGTCAAAGTGTATAGCTTGACAAGTAGCCGCGTGTACACGAATATTTGGATCGTTTGGGGATCGAACTCAAAACAATGTATATACTAATGGAAATCCTATTAGTATATTTATAAGAAAAACTATAATCTACAATATACTTTTACAATACGTTAATGTATTTTTCATTAACATGACAATCATTATTACCTACATAATCAATTGACAAGTGCATTTCCCTAATTCAGGGAAAATGGTGTCGACGTAAACTGGCAACACTTACATATTTTCTGCAGAAATACGAATTTTATCGAAATAATATTATAAAACGGTCAAATAATCCATAGTTATCTGTAAGAATATATTCCATCTTCCCGTATTTGCTTTTAGAAACAACTTTTACAATGTTTAAAAACGCAAGACGGCATTTTATGAATTTAAAAGCTGGATCGATCGTGGCGTGTGAACTGTGCGATGCTTCGCAGCGCACTGAGTCGAGTTTGTATTCGCTTTTCAATTTTGTATTTGCTTTAGTGGCCTCACGCAAGTGTTCCGCGCGCTATGTCTGCCTTTTATTCTATAGTCTTAGCCTACAACTTGGTAAATGGCTGGTACTGGAAGTCCTCTCGCACTTCGCAGTTAATTTTTCTAGGTCTTCATTCACTAGCGGTAAAAGTAGAAAAAACATCACTTCTTTGGAAAACCTATAGCGTCGTCTAAATTCATCTGAACTATAATAATCAAAAGGATTTTGGACGTCGAAGCATAGTAAAAACAGAATAGTAGGTTAGCTAAGGCCGCTCGGCGAGTTAATTGCCTACTCTTGCGTTGACGCACGGGTTGTCACTTGTTTACACCGCGGCGCCGGCTTTGTCGGCGCTCGCGCTTTTTCGCCGCTTTTTTAAGTGATCGCGCTGAATACTTCACAATTTAAGCTTGAATTTATTTTTTCTCAAATACCTACTGACTACCTAAGCGTTGTATAACTATCTAAATGCCTTTTTTAATGAGAAAAAGTAACAAGTTAAATTTACTGTCTTTTAACACATTGTATATTATTAATAACGTTTATTACAAAACTGAATATATATAAACAATTCAAGCGGGCGAGCAGTGAAGTACCTACATGAATGCGCTCGATCAGACGCGCGGCGCATCCCGTACTGAATCCGCGCCGAGCTTGCCGCGCTCGTGAGATTGTGTGCGTGAAAAGTGCGTGCGTACACGGCGCCGGCTACTCACGCGTACATTCAAACCAGCGCGGCAGCGCGGCGGCCGATTTGTATGAAGCTATCTTACTATTCTGTTTTTACTATGGTCGAAGGTCGCGGGTTCGATTCCCGCTCAATTAAAACATTTGTGTGCATGAACATGGATGTCTGGGTGTTTCTATGTATAATATGTTATGTATTTACAAAAAAAAGTTTATATGTATGTTTATCCATTATCTAGTAGGTACCCATAGTACAAGCTCCGCTTAGTTTGGGACTAGAGGTGTTGTGTGAATGTGGTAGAATATTATTATTTGTTTCTCTATCACGCGTACTTTTGTAACATATGTTGTTGGAAAAGTACACGGCCCTTTGGCAGGCGTACACGGAGACATAGGTCTAACGCGCAGAGGCGCTTTGAGAGTTTTAATCTAGGATGTAATGGGACACCTACTGAGAAGCCTCCATAACTGCACTATTAAGTGCAGTGACGGATTAGCCGCAGCAGGTGCAAGACTATTGCTACTTGTTAATATGGAAACTAATTACTCTGGGCTATTGGGACGGGTGTTGAATGGATTGGTTTAGATGAAAACTATAGATGAATGCCGGCGCCTGCCTTAAGTACTCTTATAGAAGGTACGTCGAAAAGGGGCAGACGGTGACTCGCCAACTCACTAGATGGGCCCTCTCTAAATAGCCGCCAAGGCAAACAAAACAAACTCTACGATAAAGGCAACAAGAGGGCAACACCGGTGTGAGTGGCTAGGCGTGTAGAGCGGTGCGGCACCGGTTTCGCCATCGCGAGTTTCGTGACTCGGAGCGGGTTTCCCCGTAATGACGCCCTTGACAATGACACTTTCACCCCCGAGCTAATAGCTCTTGCGGCTTCCCTCTGGCCGGCCAACTAAGGCAAGCCAGAGAGGAGGGACCTGCCAGCGCTCTTGGAAATCCACTCCAACCAGCCAATAATGGCAAGCCGGAGACGAGGCCCTGACCGACTCTCTGAAGCATTCGGGACCGCAGTGTCGCCACACACATTCAGCTCGCCACAAAGCTGCCCTGCGGTTTGTAAGCTTTCTTTCTAGCCTGTAATATATACCTACTAGTGGACGCCAGCAGCTACGCCTGCATTTTTTTTAATTTACCCGTTTTCGCCGATCCCGTGGGAATTTCGGGAAATCCCTTCTTAGTGCACCCCTATGATCCCCAAGGAACATACATGCCAAATTTCAGCTTCCTGCGCCTAATAGTTTCGGCTGTAGCGTGTCTGTCAGTCAGTCAGTAACGCAAGGATTTTATATATTAAGATATTACAAAATGAAGGTGATGTTTGAAAGCTTTTACTCTGCCCTCTGAGATTGCGTTAGTTTCATGATGAGATAACGACCAAGTACCCCTGAGGGGTTTATTATTATTTACTTGTGGCGATGTTTTGATACCTTTTTCACAAAAATATGGCTCAGTCACTCCTTCATAGCTAACACCCCACCAAACCATCACTGAAGCCGGATAATGCCCACGTTGCACTCTGTCGACTAATAATTGAAGAAATTGGAAGCTTCCTTAGAGCTTAGAGCATACCTAAATACGGTCATTTTGTTTGTTAAAATGTTGCTCAATTGTACCTAAAATTTTTTTCATCCGTAAACAAAAATTTTCTGTGACCTACCTTTGCGTACCGCTTCAGTAGTTGTTTCGATTTTACCACCCTATTCTTTCTTAAATTATCAGTTTAGAAATGACCAGTGCGTCTCTTATAGGCTGCAAGTCCTAAGTCATCTTTTAAAAAATACGCGAAATGGTTCTAGGTGCTATCTTCATCTCCCGAGATAAAATCTTTTGCTTTCGGACAGGATTTTTTCGAATTCTTTCCCTTATTGCTTTGACCACCTTTTTCGTACGAACAGAGGAGGTCTCATTGTACTTACCTATTAATAGCCCGGTACCAACACAAACATTTGACTAATACCAAGTGTATGGAGAGTTTAAAAATTGCTTTTGGCTCCATACCTACTTTGTGTAATGCAATCACAGCGATTCGGTTCTCTTTAAAGGCCTTGCCACACGGCACAATTTTACGTCCAACTTGACTAAATCACTTGATGAAATCGTGACGTGTAGACGCCAGTCGTCCAACTCAAGTCCATCGGGTGGGCGGTACCACCAGATTTCAACCAATCGGGTGGACAGAATGAAAATCAGTGATTTGATTGTGTCGTGTAGACGGGCAAAGCCAATTCGATTGAAAATTTGATCAGTGGTAAAATTGTACCGTGTGGCAAGGCCTTTAAACACCACTCCATTTTAATATCGCAAAATATTGTACAATGTATTGGCGCCAAAACGAGACAACACAATAAACAATCGTATAAAAATGAGAGCTTACAAATTCAAATGTACTTAATATATATTTTTTTAATTGTAACAGTATTTATGGCCAGACTAAGTATACACGGTACACATACCGAAATGAATTTTTTTACAATTTTTGTGTGTCTGTCTGTCTGTCTGTTTGTTCTCGCTAATCTCTGCAACGGCTGGACCGATTTTGACGGGACGTTCACTGGCGGATAGCTGATGAACCAAGGAGTAACTTAGGCTATAAATTAAGCGGGTACGCGAAGTACTTCCCTCAGGACGCGGGTGAAACCGCGGAAAACAGCTAGTATTGCTATAAAACGTTGCTTTATGCCATATTTCAAGATTCTAGATCACCCCCTATGGGATCTCCACCTTGTCGTGGTGAGGGCAGCTCATTTACCGACGCTTGGACACCCACGGAGAAGCTATAAGGCGGGATCCCGGGAGTGGACGCTCGCTAACGTGGGCTTGGGTGAGGCCTGCTTAGGATGCGTCCAAAGGTGCCGGTGCGGGGTACAGTTCTGTCTGTCCCTCGCAGTCGGGCGAGAGGCGTGTCGGTGTTGCGTTGCCGCGCGCCCTATCTCCCACGACCAAATGGGGGGCACCATTTTTTTTTTTAAACCTGTCAAATTGACTTCACGCTGCCTGATGGTAAGCTGTCAGTGAAGTCCTATTGTGAAGGCCACCATCCCCAATTGCTGGTTAAACAATGTGACATGGCGGCCCTCACTTTGACGGTCTTGAGAGATGCTTTTTCACGCCCCGCTTAAAGGATCCAGGATCAAGGGAGGAAGGAAACACGGGAGCTGGCAGTGAGTTCAACATCTTAATGGTGCCGCAAAGATAAGATGTGTCGAACCTTTTCGTACGTGCCGGTATCTGTTCCACCGTGTAAGCGTGGCACCTTAACCCGGCACGTGTTGTTCGGGATGAGTTGAAAGAGTTCTTCTGAGCACTCACCGTGATACAATCGGTAAAAGACAGCCATTGAGGCTACGTCCCTGCGTAATTGCAGAGATTCAAGGGTCTTAGTAGCCTCAAGGTCCCCTATGATACGGACAGCACGCCGCTGCAATCTATCAAGGGCATCTAGCAGGTACAGAGCGAAGCCGTTCCAAAGATGAGAGCAGTATTCCACGCAGGAGCGAACCTGAGTCTTGTATAATAGACACTGCTGCTCCTGTGCGAAAAACCTCCTCACTCTGTTCAGGACTCCGAGTTTTCGAGATACCGATTTAATGACACCCTCGATGTAGTTTCTCTGGTTGAGATTGCGGCGTATGTCCATACCAAGTATATTTAGACTGTCCTGTATCGGTAGTGGAGTGTCCAGAAGAGAAGGTTGGGGAAGGAATGGAGATAACTTAGCTGAAAATGCGCACACCTGTGTCTTCTTGGCGTTGAACTTGACCATGTTTTCAGCACCCCAATTCGAGATGCCGTTCAAAACCTGGTCAAGCTCAGCGACAAGTTTTCGCCTATTTTCCTTAATATCAGCCTGCTTAGCCGCAGGATGGCCGAGATACCGCCCATGCACGGTACTGTCATCTGCATAGCAATGTATGCTCCCAAAAGTGAGCATATCATTGATATGCAGAAGAAAAAGTGTGGGCGATAAGACGGATCCCTGGGGCACACCAGAATTTACCTGCATAAACTTTGAATTATGACCTTCGTAAATAACTCGAACACGTCGTTCATGCAGGAAGCTAGCAACCCAGTTGCACAATCGAGGTGGCAAGGCGTAAGCCGGAAGCTTGGAAAGGAGCGCACGATGCCAGACTCTATCGAAGGCTTTGGAGAGGTCGAGGCTGATAGCCAACGACTCCCCGTGCCTGTCCATAGCCTCACCCCAAAGGTGAGTGACGTACGCTAGAAGATCGCCCGTTGATCATTTCCGTCTGAAGCCATATTGTCGATCATTGATAATAGAGCGATCTTCTAGGTAGCGATGATGCGTTGCGGTGGGGCCGCAGAAGAAGAGGAGATGCGGTGTTGTCAGGTTGCCGTCCTCCCTATCCTCTGCGACCACTGGGTTTAAGTGCCTGCGAACGGCGAGCGCTGGGGCTGCTCCCCGCCCGCCAAAATGCAAGAAGGCGGTGTAGTGTCCGTGCCGCCTTCCAAGTAACATTACGAGACGGGGCCCGCCAACACCAACGGCGGGCCAATCCCGGGCGGGGTCACCGCGGTGGTTTTAGTGGGTATGCCCCGAACGCCTTTAGGGGAGAGTCTCCACACACCTTCTCCGCCAGTCCCAAGACCGGTCGATCTACCTCTAACTACAAATCACACCAATCATATAAAGTACAGAGTGTAAACACCGTGAATAATATACAAATTTAAAAAATAAAAATCCAACGAACATTTAATCCCTAAGTGAATATCAGTGTTATTGTTGACAATTGGATAGCAAACAAGTGAAAACGTTGTGCCTACGGAACTTTGAACGTATACAGTGTACTAATATTGTTAAACAACTAAAAACAATTATTTTCATGAAAATTGCAAATCATCCCATAAACACTATTTGTAACAACGCCATCTATTGATTATTTCATTAACTACGTCGTAAGCTATTGAGCTACACTTACACCACGCAGAGTATTGATCAACATATAGAACTTCATTCTTTATCATAGAGAGGGCGCTATTACATACTCATTCGAAACTATTTCTATAATGGCTCCTAACTGTGCTGGATGTAACCAAACAATACGAAATGGAGAATATTTAACATGTACAATATGCATAAATACATATGATTTAGAATGTGCGAATATATCTAAGGAGTATTTCAATAATGCAATGACAAAAGAACAAAAACAAACCTGGAACTGTCAAGCTTGCCGCTGCAAAATGCCTAAAGGAGATAATACTAATACACCAATACGTCCTCAAAGCTACGAATATATCCAAACAAAACCTACCCCACCAGATAACAATATTACTTTCAGAAAGAGAACAATTAACTCTAAAAACGATACCATCTGTTCAGAGGATCTTAGTTTACTTCTTGGTGACACAATTCATACAGAAAACAGACAAACTAGTACACAAATAGAAACACGAACAGAACTTACGCTCAATAATTTAAATGAATTAATAATACAACGCTTAAAAGATAATAACAAATTAATCATAACAGAATTAAAAAACACATTGCAGATTGAAATAAAAAAAGCTATAACCCAACTTAAAGAAGATATAGAACTGAAAACGGACCTACTATCAAAAGAAAACCGAGAAAGAAAAGGAGATATAGGGCAAATAAATTTAGAAATAGAGAAATTCAAAATACAGAACGAAAAACTACAAATGGAAATTAAGGAGATATCTACTAAAATAATGTACTCCAAAGAAAACTGCTCCAAGAACAACCCACACAAATTAGTTATATATGGGTTAGCCGAATACCAACAAGAAGACGAATACGACCTACACAATAGACTAATAGACTTATTCTATGAGACTTTCAATGTAGACCTAACGGGCTATATAGAGGACATGTATAGAATAGGAAGACGCACTAACAAACACCGACCTCTGGTAATCGAACTGCTAAGCAAAAAGATGACTAAGTACATCATAAACAACGCCGACTATCTACAAGGAACAAGATTATCTGTATCTGCATTCTTAGATGATAACTCACGAAAAGAAAGATATGTTTTAAGACAAGAATTGATTAAAGCTCGAAAGAAAGGCCAGCATGCAGTAATCCGGAACAATCAACTGTTTATCGAGGGCAAAAAAATCAATATGAAAGATGAAATTGACAACCAACAAACACCCGATTTCCATGCAACGCAAGAAAGCACAATACCCCAGAAAAACACCTCTATAAGCCTTATCAATACAAGTAACATAAGCTCAAATCACAACAATCATAACCATTCCTTTCGAAGAATCGTACCCTCCATTTAAAATCCTCTTTCAGAATATACAAAGCTTATTTAACAAACTGGATACAATAGAAGCATTTATTGAAGAAAGACCTATATATAAAGCGATATGCATCTCCGAATCCTGGCTATCACCACAAAAATTAGAAAATGTGAACATTTCTGGGTATACAATCGCATCATCATACTCAAGAACCAATCGAACAGGCGGCGGCGTTTGTATCTTGCTACGAGAAGAAATAGAACACAAAGAAATAAAGGAAATTACAGATCTGTCAATTGAATATATTATAGAAGTATGTGCATGTATTTTACCGAAACAAAATATTTTATTAGTTACAATTTACTGGAATAGAAGAGAGGAAGATACATTCTTTGTCCAACTTCAACTGATATTAAGATTGATAAATAATAAATATTCTAAGTTTAATGTAATTATAGGAGGTGACTTTAACATTAATATCTTGCAAAACAACTTAAAAAGTAACCAATTCATAGACTTCATGTTAGAATATAAATTCACCCAACACATAAAATCTCCCACACGAATCTCATCCACATCATCAACATGTATAGATTTAATATTCACAAACTTCAATGAAACAAAAGCTATCACGACGGTAGAAGAATTAGGACTTTCTGATCACTTCGGTACGGTAATACATCTACCAATCCCTCAAAAAACAAAACAAACTACTTGGTACATGAAGAAAAGAATATATAATCAAAAGAACATGGCAAACTTTAGATCGGAATTAAATAATCATGATTGGAATAAAATTTTATCATCAAACAACAATATAAACCAAAACTATTCACTATTTCATAACATACTAATAAACGCATTAGACAAGTCCATACCTACTCGAAAAATAAAATTAAGATCTCGCGATAAAAAACATTGGCTTACAGTAGGAATTAAACAATCTTGCATAAATAAAAGACTATTGAAAATATTTAGTCAGAAAGCAAACAACCCAACCATTTCAAAATATTATAAACATTACGAAAAAACATTAAAAAAAGCCGTAGCCACCGCAAAAAAACTGTACTACAAGAATAAAATACTAACGTCTGAAAATAAAGTAAAAACAATGTGGACTATCATAAAAGAGCGAACTAATAAATTCCTAACAAAAGAAAAACAAAATATAAAATTACAAATAAATAATGAACTTTATACCGAACCTGGGCGCATAGCTAATCTTTTCAATAATTTTTTTACATCCGTGGGAATAAATACTCTCCATTCTGACAGTACAAAATTAAATGACAGCCTTATATCACATACCACTGAGAATACTATGTTTCTGAGCCCAGTAGAACCGTACGAAGTCTACTCAATACTAAAAAATCTTAAAAATAAGAAAAGTCACGGAATAGACGAAATTCCTCCCACCCTAGTCAGATTCTGCGCCGATCAACTCACGTTACCTTTCTATAACTTAATAAACCAATCGTTTGAAGAAGGAGTAGTGCCAGACCAACTTAAAAAGGCATTAATTAAACCGATCCATAAAAAACACTCAAAATTAGACCCCAATAATTATCGCCCCATCGCTCTCCTACCCACATCTTCTAAGATCTTCGAGAAAGCGATGTATAATCGTATATACTCCTTCTGTGAGAAATATAACATATTTAACGACTGTCAGAACGGTTTTCGGAGAAACAGGTCGACCTCCCTAGCTGTATTTAAATATATACAAGAGGCGCTTAACATCATAAACAAAAAACAATATGCATTAGGAATCTTACTAGATATGACAAAGGCCTACGATAAAGTTCAATTTCCAATACTACTTAATAAAATGTACAAAATAGGCATAAGAGGAAAACCTTATGACTGGCTTACATCATACCTAACAAATAGGCAACAACTTGTAGAAATTGAATACTACGATCAAAAATCTAACAAAATAGTAAACATTCACTCCAACACAATAGACATCAAAACATCAATACCTCAAGGCAGCGTTTTGGGATGCCTATTATTCCTCATTTATATAAATGACTTGCCGAACACCATCCAGGGTCCATGTGTTTTGTTTGCAGACGACATATCATTACTCACCCCATGTAAATCAGAATTAAACCTCAATGAAAAGTTAAACTCCATACTTACCAGAACTATAGATTGGATGAATAACCATAATCTCCAAATAAACTTCAATAAAACCAAATTAATATGTTTCCACCCCCATCAAAAAACACCTCTTAATATAAATTATTCTATTGAAGGGTCAACTATAGAAGTTGTCAAAGAATTTACACTGCTAGGTATCACTATTGACTCCCAAATAAATTGGAAACAACATATAAATAAATTAAGAAACAAGCTAGCAAAATTTACATATGCGCTCCGTGAAATAAAAAAGACCACTGATTTAACCACCGCACTCACCACCTATTACGCCTACGCCTACTCTTGGTTATCTTATGGAGTAATCCTGTGGGGAAATAGTACCGACGCAGCCACCATATTCATCCTACAAAAGAAATTACTACGAATATTAGTTAACATAGAAACAACAGACTCATGTAAACCATATTTTCATAATCTCAAAATTCTAACCTTACCTTGCATCTATATTTTAGAAATAAGTAAATTTGTTCGAAAGTACCCTGACTTCTTCACAAAAAGAGAAGATATACAATCTAGAATAACTCTAAGACACAAAGATAGATTGGTGTTACCATCTTCACACCTCACTATGCACTCCACAAGCCCGTATGTAATGTCAATAAAAATTTACAATAAGCTGCCAGAAAATATAAAAAAGGAAACTAATTACAATTCATTTATAAATAAATTAAAACTATTTCTGCATAGTAAAACTTATTATAATGTCAAAGATTTTATGAATGACACCACAATAAAAATCTAATAATCTAATCCATTGCTTAATATTTTAAATAATAAATTATCGCTTACACTTACAAATTTGACATAACGATTCAGTATAATATTAAAATGCACAAACAAAATAATTTTATTATATTAAAAATAAACAATTAAATATATAAAAATAAATAGTTACTTACTCTACCAATTATAATTTCTATAGTAATATAGAGTGTACTTTGACTTAATTATATCTAAATATATTTAAATACATAGAATATATTCCTCTCTACTATTCTAAGACCCATTTATTAATTTTAGAAAACAATCTATTGAATGTTATTTATGAACAAATGATTCTATTATAAACTATGCTGTGCCCAACAGGGTCCATAATTGTATCTAGCTTAAGAATTTATGTACCTTCCACCTGTAAACACATTATGGAAAAGCAATAAAGTATTGAAGTATTGAAGTATCACACTCTGGCCGGGTTAGCGTCGAGTTGAGATGGCTCATAAGGAGAGTTTCGTAGTCAACAAAAAAAAAAGATTCTAGATCAACAAGAAGTATTTTAGTTTTGACTTGATCATTTGATATGAATTTCAATTTTATATCTAGTGACTTTAAAATTATTAACATTATTTTAATTATGTGATGTAACAAAAAAAATCCGTGTGGTGACGGATTAAGAATACGGATTGTCACCACCCCATATCATCCCATGGGTGTCGTAAGAGCAGACACAGGGAGCATATTATGCAGAGAACAGCACTGTAGGAGAAGGAAACTTGATACAAACCCTATACCAACCCGTTTGGCCAGCGTGGTATAGTAGGCCAATTCGTCCTTTCAAAGGAGAGGCCTAGTCCAGCAGTGGACTGTTACAGGCTAATGATGATGATGAACAAAAAATTTACGGTTTTCGCAATTTTTCATTTATCTGTGCTATAAGACGTTGCTTCACGATAAATTTCAAGATTCTGAGTTCATGGGAAGTACCCTGTAGGTTTTGATTCCCTTGCGAATAGTTGTGAGGTTGAAAATATGCTTAAATTGCTGTTTCTTTTGATTGCGTTGACATAGAGTTTTGATTTTGTTACAGCTTAACCGTGTTATAGATCCGAGTATTTGATATGAATTTCAATTTAATAACTTTACGCGTTCATGAGGAAAGGGCTAGTAACTTTAGATTTTATAAAAATATTTTTTTTGTATGATGTTACTAAAAATTTACGGTTTTCGCAATTTTTCCTTTATTTGTGCTATAAGATATTGCTTCGCATTAAATTTCAAGATTCTGAGTTCACGGGAAGTACCCTGTGGGTTTTGATTCCCTGCGAATTTTGAAAACTTGCGGAAATTTGCAGCATAAACGGCTGTATCTTTTGATTGCGTTGACTTAGAAGTTTGATTTTTTCACAGCTTCAAGGAACAGTAGAATTTACTATTTGATATAAAGAAGAAGTAGCAAAAATGCCCCACTTCCGACTGCAAAGATTAGTATCTCAAAAAATCGCTAAAAATCAGTATAAAAAATTTATATACTTCCGGTAATCATCTTTACTGGCTAACACATAAAAAAATTGCTCTAAGTATTAGTTCAGGAGTAGAAAACCTGTAATATACTAACTTCTGATTTTAGTTTTAGAATAGGATTAAAAGCAATTAAACACTGTAATAACTCACGTTTGATAATAGTTATTATACTAGGTTAGTAATAAAGCATATATACTGAAGAGTTTTGTCAATTAATAAGACTATATATGCTTAAACCAAACTTGTTAGCAGATTAAGTCGAAGAACATAATCTAAACCAGCAGAGTTCCCTTTGCGAGGTTGGAAGCAACTAGCGAAGAAGTTAATATGATTTTCCGAGACATATGAGGAATTAATTATGATATCAGAGGGTCTAGTACGAGTTTGCACTCGATCGTCAAGGTGGACGATAGCCTAGTCATCGGGAACAATTTCCATACATTTTCTAAATGCGCCCCCTAGCGGACTCTATCGATCGCTTTTCTCCGTTAGGGGCGCATTTAGAAAATGTGTTCGGGGATACAGGCTAGAGTCTATAAAAAATATGTTCATTTGTTTAATCTTTATTCCGCTTTTTTATGGTCGTTAGAGTAGTAGGTATTGCATGATTGAAAGTAAAATATTTTTAAGATAAGTACTTAATACTGCGCCTGAAACAATATTTGGAGCAATTTCTAAGTATGATAGCCAGTAAGGATGACAATCAGAGGTATGCAATTTATTAATACTCAATTTTATCTATTATTTGAGATATTTTTCTCAGCTGTCGGATGTGGGGTAATTTTATATGGAAGTTGCAACTTCTCCTTTCAGTTTGATACCTCCACGCGTTTCTGAGAAAAAGGGTCTTGACAGACGGACGTCCGTCCGTCTGTCAAGACCCTTTTTCTCAGAAACAAAAAAAACAAATTGATCCTATAAGGGTTCCGTTTTTTTCATTTCGAGGTACGGAACCCTAAAAACGGTTAAATCCTCTAGTACCTACTTCTTAGCACCTAACGAGCCGAAGCAAGTTGAGTGGTGGCTAAACTTGGATTTGCTCGCTTCGGGTTGTAAATCAATGATTGAGAGTTTAAAATATTAAACAAAAAATGCTATAGTTGTTTTAACTGCTTTTTATTTGAAAGACATATCATTTACAAACCTTTTAATTATAAGAGAAAATTCTCCTATTTCTAATAAATGGACATTTAGATAAGGAGAAGAGAAAGAAAATGTAGTTAGGTATAATTCTATTCATATTTAGCTTCAGACAAGCAGCTTAATGTTCGTGATGACCCTCAGATAAAGTACTGTTCTTAGTGTACTGTACCTACTATGAATTTATATGATTAATGCTTACTGCCAAATCCTGCAGGAGGTAATGTACTACAATCAACTCTGTTAATCATAGGAAGTTCATTTTCCCTTAAAAAATCTATTCTACATAAATAAAAACATTCGTTCTTGTATCTTCTCATATCCGACGCGCAGACGGGGTCGTATTGGATAGTGCAGTATAAGCAGCTGTATTCAGACCAATACAATCGGCGAGGAGGAGCGTGTGTTGTAGTATAACTTTGTCCCAACGAGCCGGATGAGTATAACATAACAAGGAAAACGAGGACTGAAACAATAAAGGAATAATTAATAATATCTGATAATAAATTGTTTATTTCAGACTATTTGAGTCCATCGCCAACCCAAGCTGAAGTGGCAGTGGGCAGGGCACATAGCTCGAAGAACCGATGGCCGTTGGGCAGAAAGGTTCTGGAGTGGCGGCCACGTACCGGACGACGCAGCAGAGGTACGCCCCCCGCAAGGTGGAACGACGATCTCGTCAAAATCGCGGGAGGCGGTTGGATGCGGGCGGCTCAAGACTGGTTTGTGTGGAGAACCTTGGGGGAGGCCTATGTCCAGCAGTAGACGTCGTTTGGCTGATATGATTTGAGTCCATACATTAAACAGTTAAACCTTTACAGGAAATATAGAAAGTATTCACAAATTCTGCAGGCGCCACCAGGTCATGGAGAATGGACAATCGATTTCCATTTTTTATGCAAAATGTTTTAGGTAGCACCAATATTTTGCTAAAGTTTATGTTTTTATGTGAAGGTGTCAGAAGACGCAATCATAGATTTTAGATTTTCAGGCACCCCAAAGCTTGATCGAGTTGTTAAGCTACTGTGGGCACGACGCAGAAAATCATACTTAATCAATCGATAGGTAATCTAGTTGACCGACTCAAATTGTAGTAATTTTGTGGATGGAAAATTTTTAGCCTGCTGAGGCTCATATTTTTGGTTTTGCTCATGATGATGTTTTGACTTCTCGTTGTTTTGTTCTTACTTATAGAGCACAATTAATAAGCAATTGTTGGGCGACTAATTTTATAATCTGTCAAAAATATGGTACTTCATGGTCGCAGTCTAGTATATCTGTAGATATACGGCTATTTTCAATATTCGATCCATACATGGATTGAGATTCGAGATTCGTGTTTGACATATTTTGTATGGAACTTATGTCAAAAACGAATCTAAAATCTATAGATCTATCTAAAGTTCGAATATTGAATTCCGTAGTTAATCTATGGTCGCAGTAAAGAAAATATCTTGGTGCGCCTTTACATTTGATTTTCAGATAGTTGTCATTTAATTTAACAAAATTTTTTTTTATTGTTAGCGCCAGTGCCATAATAGTGTATTGAAATGTGACCTTTTTAGTTCCATCCACAAATTACGTCCCACGTAGAAAGGGGTTTGATGGTTGATAATGTTTAGTGATGTGATATGACCAAATGTGACGACTGGGAAGGGTAAAAATTAATGAAAGTCGTACGTGACGTAATTTATGGATGCTCCCGTTTACCACTTTTTATATCTAAAATTATTGATAAAAGGTACTTACCGTAAGAAATGTTGATAGACCATGAGTATTTATTTGCGTGCCCGTGCAATACACTCTTGATTATTATTAAGTGCTTGTATACATTTCAAAACACACTGTTTGGCTTGCATCAGTTGCATCACAATATTAAAATATTACACTTACCTGATAATACTTATTTATTTCGAGCAGGGCCCTGTTTTGTTAGTAAAGAATAACTTAAAAAGTTTTATTATTTTAAGATTGTTTGGAGTTTAATGGGTAAATACAGTAGGTTCTTATAAGTACCTATTGTAGACAATGTCCTCAAATAATGATGTGATTACTATCAGTCTCGAACACAGTGCAAATCTGTGTGCTTCGTGCTACATGTTTTACAGGTTTACAGTCAGCGATCTACATTTTCTGCCTTATCCAAAGTATTCTTAAAGCTTTCACTAACCCAATGACTTAGGTCATTAAAATCGGTCATGGTTACCCTACAACGAGGTGGCTCTTTCTTGTATAAACTGCGTCAAAATAGCCTTAATTCTCCGATTCATAATGTTGTACTTGAGGTCTTGAGCTAAAGAATACATGTTTCTCATTAGCAGCAGCTTTCTTATGGCACTTAACGATCAGCTGAATCATGTATAAATTAACCAGGTGGACCGCCTTGCCTCATCTTGTACTCCGAGCTATGAATTAAAGTGCTATAGGTACATTTTATAATCAATACGTTAGTTACCAGTTCCTGTTGCAAGTCTTGCAAGACGGTTTCTTCCTGAAGCTGACAATACCAAAATACATGTAATTATTGCCATCAATCTGTGTTCAATAAAAACCACAATGTGCTAAGATATGTACTTAATAAAAAGTTTAGTGTTTTAGGGTAACTATCCTAGACCAAGAAATTCATTACCTCTCTAGAACCACAAGAGAGCCGTCGAGCCCAATAAACTTTGATATAATAACTACCTAATCTTGTTTTAAATACCTGCCAGCGCTAAAAATGTTGAATAGAAATAAAAAAAGAAATAGCATAAACATATTTTTATTCAGTTTCAGAGCATCGTGAACCAGTAAATAGTAGTTCCATAGATCCTCCTCGCCCGGTCACGTATTTGTACTGGCAATCATACTCGCAATTACTATTGTATGTCGTTTTTTGGCCATCGACTAGTGCGCACACAGGCGCGTATATTTTTGCACAGGGGCAGGACGGTTTGACTGACCAAGCCATCACTGTTGTCATCATCATGGCGACGACGAGAACTGTGGACGAGAGGAATGGTGTTATTTTTATTACCCACAAAGAAGATATGGGGATGTCTATAGGCAGAGGAGGGAAACAGAGAAAATTTATGGAGATACCTACACCATGGCAACGTCTGCAATTCAGGACGAGAGAAAAGGAAATTCTGTTTAGATATTATCCAAAAGGCACATTTGAATAGAGCAGTCAGAGAAAGACAAATACGGATCAGTTAGGTAATGGTAGGTACGCAACACATGAATTTCAAAATAATTTATGTCGATAGAGGGCGTTCTGAGATCTAGGTACGATACCTACCATTTATAGACTGGGTCATTAAAGGATAACATTTTAAGAAAAGTTATCTTTTTCATTAAAATTAGTATTTACCGTAAAATACTTATTAAGTAGGTACATATTTATTAAAATTTATTTTTTGGTGATAGATAGAATGATTTTTAGAAGTTGAATATTTACTATACTCATAAACAATTCAGACGATCGTCGCAGATGATGTTGTAGCGTATAGCGTATAAATCAATAAGTTGGACTCATAGATTTATAGCAAACCATATAATATTGATACTCTGTAGAGACTTGTATGGATCGAATTTGCATACATTAATTTTAACATTTTAAATAATTAAAAACATTATGACCCAAAATAGTAATCACAAGGCACATGCATTTCATATCAAAACAAAAGGTGAAAAATAAAACACTTAAACACGGACATTAGAAAGTGAACCAATAAAAATTTCACGACATCCTTACCAAGTTTATAATCCATGATTAATTAATTGTCGGTACGGTTAGTTAGTAATGTTGCACTTATTGCCAACGGCGACGCACTATCGGGGCTCACTCGCCACTTTTATTTTATATACTTAGCACACATTCTTATAATTGTTCTGTAACCCGTATTATCAGACCGTTTCCTTTCGATAAACCCTCAAGTGTAATAAATCGATGACAATTAAACTGTAAGTGCTTCTATACCTACTTATCGTACGACACTACAGAACACCTAGCTTTGACATTTCGATATAACATCCAATCTCATACATACGTCACCAAAATCATGTCTTTGTTACAAAAGCTATATTTATTCTACTCAGCTCCGTAATCATAATTGCTCGGGATGTTGTCGTAGCGAATATCCTTGTATAAAATTTGCTTGACCTTGTATTGTATTCTATTCCTTTGACGATTGTTGACAGTAGATAGGTGTTGAGTTGAGCATATATTATGAGAAAACTTTGTTATTCCAGAATTTTATTTGTTCATGATTCAATTGTTAATGCTGCTAAACTAAAAAAGTTTAATAAATATCAGATTGATGTGCGTTCTCGAACTCTACACTATTAATATTTGGTCAAAGCTGTTACTTTAAATGTAATAGCAAGCTAGTCCAAAGACGATTCCGTCTTGTTTACATACGGACAACTGACTCATCATCATTATCTTACTAGCGTTATACCAGTTGCATCAAAGTCTGGGAAGCCTTTTTTTTACGAGGTGGTAAATCCCTTCGGTTCTCCGGCTCTTGGGAAAATGCGAGCCGGAGTATGTGGTGCTACCACTAAAAACCATCCATAGAATCCAGTCATCAGCAAATGTAAATACCGCCGCAGTGATAAATTTCAACAGTGTGTAGACGTCATTATTGTAGTGTGTCGGAGTACCGACATTGCGAACTTAAGTAAAGACCAAGTGAGGGTAGGTGCCGAAACCCGCACTTCCTCAAGCCGGCGCTGAGCTCTCAACATTCTCTCCGCGACCACGCTCGGTGCAAGACGAGCGAAACACCGGAAACAAATAGGTATTTATACCTTAAATAAGTTAGGTTTACGCGACTAAGACCTGCTAAATTATTTTGTATAAAAACCACCTCGATTGCCGACCAAAGACGTCCTTCGGGGAGAAGACAGGGTACAGCAGGTGCTGTCCAGTCTTCCTCCCAGAGTCTTGGAAGCCTAGGTCCACTTTTAGTTTATCCGAATTTTACAAAATATTAGCTACTCCGCAGAGCGACCGCTGTCTGACCTCCGCAACCCAAAGGGCTAGTGGTATTCGCTAGCTTAGACCATACCGGTCAATAGCTATTTGGTAGTAATGAGAAGTACCCTTGAGTTCTTCAAAAGGCAATAACAGCGATGTGTTTGTTTCATGATACGCACTTTATCGATTTTATAGAAACGATTTTATTTACTATGGACAGTTAATTACGTAAGTATTTAATTACGCAAATTCCAAGATCGTCACCTGCGAATATAACATATGCATATCTAACAATGTATTCTCCTACACTTCACATTTTAGACATTCTTTTTTTTTATGGCTCATGAAGCAAATTAGAGGCCATCCATAAATTACGTCACACGATTTTCATGACGTTTTGACCCCTCCCCCGTCATTGCCACAGTTGCTCTCAAACATCACCATCTTATTTATCATACAATGTCACACTTCATCGACCCCTTAACCCTCTCCATAACTGTGATATACAGGATGTCACAAGATCCATCACCAAGCTGAAGTCTACTCGTTTTGGACATCATGCCAAGTCATACTAAGCAAAAATAAAACCTGGGAAACGATATTTTTTTTGAAAGATACACATTTTTTAAACCGCAATTAAAAGTGCGCGCGTGCTATTTTCGAAATACCTACTTATCATGGATGCATAGGACATCTATAGAACAGGTTGGCCAGGTAAATGCATCGATTTTGTACCTAATTACAAAAATTGTATAGTAACTTTGAGCCTCAATATCTCCTGAACCAGTCATTTCCCAGGAATGGTGCCGAAGTAAAAAAAATCGTAATGATTGGTACAATATGAGGTTTTAGTTTTCGTTAAAGGTATTTTTACACCCTGTATATGGATGGCCCTTTAGCTTATGAATCGGCTGATGGTAAGAGAACTAAGAGATTACCGCCGCCCATGGACATTCGCAACTCTAGGGGAGTCACTAGTGCGTTGCCGACTTGAATGGGAAAAAGAACGAGGAGCAGGACGAGGGAGAAGGAAATAGGGATGAGGCCTCCGGCACTCTCACTCACCGGACGAAACGAAAAAGATGCTGTTACTTTACTTCGATATTCTGAGAAGGTAGTACCTCCAGTCGAGATCGCTCATTCGTGATGAAATCAGCAAGGCTTCACTACGGCACTTCTCAGCCCCCATTTACCGAATATTTTAATTAAGTAATTTCTTACTTAAATTTTTCGCACTAGAAACATTATCAGGATATTGTTTCTAGTGCGAAAAATTCTGCTGAAAAAGTCACTGCCATTTTACAAAAATCTGACATTGTGTCTGTGACACATCCAGACTGAAAATGACAATTTATAGGTCGAACGGGTCAAACAAATATCTATTGCCTCGTGAGAATAGTCGGCTCTCTGCTAAATTGCGACGCGACCGTCCAAAAAACTACATCATCGGTGTATAATGATGTAATTATAGGCAGACAATGTTTACCTGTAAAATACTTTAAATCTTGTAATTTTGTTACATCATATTTCATTGTTACGTATGTAGTGTAAACATTTATTTTGCCAAACGCAAATTAAGTCACATCCGGAAAAACAATACCAAATATACCGTGTTATAACCATGTGAGTCGTTCAGTCAATCCCTGTTCTTATGTACCTATAGGAACACAACAAACTTCTAATCATGCCGTATATAGCTATGTAGGCGTAGTAGCAAATGGTACGAATTACGTGACCTAAAGGCCCTCGCGTATACTCAGATCTGTTTCGCATTTTCGACACTGACACACTGACGCACTGATCATCAAAATATTTCCTGGACTCGAACTGTTGGTACTTTCCATTGACCTAAAGCTATGAAATTTGGTACAGAGGTAGAGTTTAACGCCCACATGGAGGGAAAATTATCAAAATGAGGATCATAGAAGGTCTAGACTACCTGGTGACCCTAATGAGAAACCGTAGCACACCCAAACTATTAGCCTTATAGACCGACTTTCTTGCCGACTCTGCTTTTGAGCTGCGCGTCCACCGGATCGGAATCGGAGCGTACGGAGCGGACGGAGCGTCGTCATTTACAAAATGCCGATGGGGTGCGTCCACTGCATTCGGATTCAGCATCGGCAATTTAGGTATTTTTAAAGCAGGAGGACAGTGACGAGGATATTGTTGTAATTAGATTAATTTTCGGAGAATATCATACATTATATTCTGATTTATTAGAAGATGAAAATAGATTTTATTTGCCCAATTTCGTCCCAAATATTGTCTCTCCTAAGTTGATTATGTTAATGTTCATGTTTAAGATTATAAAGTTCTTCATACCTTTACACTAACATAATTAAAACATCGTCATTCATCGTGAATAAGTATTTTTTCACCACAGCAGCTCAAACATGCCGCTTTTGCTGCGAGACAACAGTGAACAAAACGCGTTTTGATTCGAGCGTGAGGCAAAGTAGTTTTTTAATTTTTCTATCTTCAATGCCACGAATTGACATTGTTCAGCCATAAATTTGAAACATTCGAATTTTACTGTGCTCTGTCTCTTTCACATGCATATAAAAAGTGAGTGAAAAAACAAACCCCTTCGAATTCGAAATTCGATTTTGGAATTCGACCTCAAAGAAAACACCTACGGCAACGCAAAAAAAAAAGATATTTGTAATAAAGAAATTACTTTTTTTATATGTTATTGTTTACATGTTTAATTTATCATTGGATTTTAATAAAAATAAGTCTAATTAATAGTATAAAATTAGTATTTAACCAATACATTTTTATTTAGAATTACAACAATGATACATTTGAAAAATAAACATCAGGGACGCGGTATTAAAACGCGATTTAAAAAGTAGCGGGAATAAAAAATTCGCTGATGCTGATACAGTAGGTGTAGCGTAACGTGTTAAATTATATTAATATATAAAATAATCTAAAAAGATGAGTGAAACTAGCGATGATCACCAGAAGAGTTAAATTAACAAGTGATTATGCAGAATTCAATATATTCCTGTTCATTTCTATGTCTCCTAAGTAATATGTGTTCTCACTGCTGTGGTGAAAAGTTATGTGTGCTACAAGAGAGCAAAGTTTTTTGTATCTCTTGCTGTTGAGTCCCTCACCACGCTCAGGATTCTAACTTTGATTCACTCGCTACGCTCGTGAATCAATCATAGAATCCTTCGCTTGCTCGGGACTCAAAATCAGCACTCGAAACAAAAAACAACTTTGCTCTCTTGTTGCACAAATAACTATTGCCTACAGTTTAACGTCGCAAACACGTCAGAACTTGAAACACTCGGAATCCGTATGATGCGTTCACTGCGGATGACGTCATCAGCACAAATACCGGTCTCAGGCGCAGAAATGCCGATCCAGTGCACGCAGTTTCATAGAAATTAATACAAAGCAACAAATCCTTCCGCTCCGTACATTCCGATTCCGATCCGGTGGACGCGCAGCTTTAAGCTGCGCGTCCACAGGATCGGAATCGGAGCGTACGGAGCGGACGGAGCGTCGTCATTTACAAAATGCCGATGGGGTGCGTCCACTGCATTCGGATTCAGCATCGGCAATTTAGGTATTTTTAAAGCAGGAGAATAGTGACGGGGATATTGTTGTAGATTCATTTTCGGAGAATATTATACATTTGATGAATATCATAAATAATGAATATCATAGATTTTTGGGTACATTCATATGACTCTACTAAAGTAATTAAAACATCGTCGTTCATCGTGAATAAGTATTTTTGCCTACAGTTTAATGCCGCAAACACGTCAGAACTTGAAACGCTCGGAATTCGAATGATGCGTTCACTGCGGATGACGTCATCAGCACAAATACCGGTCTCAGGCGCAGAAATGCCGATCCAGTGCACGCAGTTTCATAGAAATTAATACAAAGCAACAAATCCTTCCGCTCCGTACGCTCCGATTCCGATCCGGTGGACGCACAGCTTTAATGTTAACTTTCTGCAAAAAGAAGTGAAGTGGCGTGACAAGCGTGTAGCAATGTGGGTAGAATGCCAATGACTCGCACTTGGAGTGGGTGCCCGTTCTACAGTTCGACACACATCAAGCTGTTGCTACTTTCCCGATTTGTTTGTGTATTTTCTTAGATGCCTTTTACGACATCCACGGAATAAAAATAGTGATACTTTCTATTCGTCATCACACGGGTTTTACTATATGCTTTAGTAGACGATAATTCGAGTACCATGAGCAGATCAGTGAGGTTTGACTATCGCTCCGTCACGATTATTGGGATAGTAGGTAGGTATTCTCCTAAATTGTAGCGTTTGTGAATAACTTCGGAACGGGTATCGGAAAGCTAGACCGATTTTTTCGTGGAAAACGATTCATTGCAAGTTAGATTACTGAGAGAATCGGATGACCTGTATTTTTCTAACAAGGCTAATGCAATGCCAAATATAAATAGGTATATTGTGTACCGCGGAAACATGTGTTAAATAATCATAAAAATAAAACGCGCGGTTCGTAAAGTGAGCTATACGAAATTGCAGACATTATATAAATATTTCATATACAATGTGGTCATCGTTCAAAATGGGCGCTCTCGTATTTCTGATAAATGTTCATTTATGTAAATCTTATATCTTATCTATACCTATAAAGTATTATATTTATCTATGTCTATACTAATATAATAAAGCGGAAGAGTTTGTTTGTTTGTTTGTTTGAACGCGCTAATCTCAGAAACTACCGGTCGGATCTGAAAAATTATTTTTGTATACGATAGCCCAGTTATTCCGGCAGGCTATAGGCTATATAACATAACGCTTCGACTCTTTGGGGCCGGGCAAAAGGCTAAAACGGCTAAAAGATAATATCGGCTAATCTCAGGAACTAGCAGTCGGATTTTAAAAATTGTTATTGCCTATGATAGCCCAATTATTCCGAAAGGCTATAGGCTATATAAAATTACGCCACAACTTTTAGGGCCCAGACAAAAATAATAAAATGGTCAAATGAGAAGGGGGAGGGTTGGGTCAAAGGCAAAAAAAGGCTAAACGAATAGGATACAATCTATATGGGTATCGTTTTCGAGATTTTCGGGACGCAGAATAATAATATGAAATTTATTTAGTGATCCAAGATAGCGGACGGGTAATCAACGATGGCGGATGAGAAAATTTTAAAAATCAATATGGGTAGGTATCGTCTCTGATGATTTAAGGGATGGTGAATCCAAATACAACATCTATTTCGTGATCAAAGATGGCGGATGGGAAATCAAAGATGGCAGATGGGAAAATTTAAATAAAACAATATTGGTATCGTCTGCGATGTTAAAAGGGATGGGGAATCCAAATACAATATCTATTTCGTGATTCAAGATGGTGGATGGGAAATTAAAGATGGCGGATGGGAAAAATTAAAAATTCAAGATGGGTATCGTCTCTGATGATTTAAGGGATGCAGAATCCAAATACAACATCTATTTCGTGATCAAAGATGGCGGACAGGAAATCAAAGATGGCGGACGGGATTTTTTTTAAAGTCGATATGGGTATCGTCTTCGATATATTAAGGAATGGGGAATTAAAAAACACCATCAATTTCGTGATTCAAGATGGCGGATGGGAAATCAAAGATGGCGGATGGGGAAAATTTTAAAAATCAATATGGGTATCGTCTCTGATGATTAAAGGGATGGTGAATCCAAATACAACATATTTCGTGAAAGAAGATGGCGGATAGGAAATCAAAGATGGCGGACGGGTTTTTTTTTTAAATCGATATGGATATCGTCTCCGATATTTTAAGGAATGGGAAATTCAATATTATATAAAAATCTATGTTTGTTTGTTCATCATTTATAGACTCTGAAATGATAAGAGATTAAGCGCTAAGTCAATGGTAACTTTGGAAAATGGGCTTGGGAAAAAAGGGAATTAAATAAAAATTCTTAAAAAGGCGATACGGAGTTCGCTGGGTCAGCTAGTAGGCTAGTACTAATATATAAAGCTGAAGAGTTTGTTTATTTGTTTGGTTGAACGCGCTAATCTCAGGAACTACTGGTCCGATTTGAAAAATTCTTTCAGTGTTAGATAGCCCATTTATCGAGGAAGGCTATAGGCTATAATAACATCACGCTATGGGCCACGGGAGCAGAGCAGTAGCCTTAAATAACGCGGGTGTTACCGCGGGCATCGTCTAGTTATAAATAAAATCATTTGCATTTCTGCAGAAGAGGTACATTCCCGCCCGCAACAAAAACCTCTTGGTTTTTGTTAATATTTTCCTCACGTATCGATATTGTGTCTGCCGCGCATGTTCTGGCACATAAGTATTTCCTTATAATGTTTATTTAAGAGCAGGTACCTTATGTCTATTTTAGTGCCAGACATTTGCTGATAAATGTATTTTCGGAAAAGGGAATTGTATCAAAATATTTGTTCAGAAAATTTATTTAGTAAATACGATCCCTTGATATGATACTTTAGTGACAGGCAGATTCTCTCCCAATTGCCACCTTATGAGATAAGTAGGTGCTTCATGTTGAAGTTAAGAAACAGCAATAGCCTAGTGGGGATACTGACGGACTGGGAGAGGAGAGGGTCTCGGGTTCGAATCCACGGCACACAGCACTGACTTTTCGAAGTAATGTACTTCTTAAATTGTTTTGGTTTCTAAACGGTGAAGGAAAACATCGTGAGGAAACCTGTATGTCTGTTAGTTCTCTATAATGTTCTCGAAAGACATGGAAGTCTGCCATCCCGCACTTGGCCAGCGTGGTCGACAATGGCTAGGGCTGCCATCCTTCCGGATATCCCCGGATTTGTCCTAGTTTGAAGGGCGTCCGGGGACCAGGCTGTCCAGGTGTAACCCGGACAGTTTTATTGTCAGGGGAAATCCATATTTTTTAAAGATAAGCGATAAATGATAGTTTTCAAAGGTATCGGGGGAAAAACCATATTTCGCTGAATTGTCCGGGATTTTTGTCAAGTTTATCCGGCGTTGGCAATATAGGTGATGGCAGCCCTAACTATGGCCTTAACCGTCTCATAGTGAGAAGAGGCCCATGCCCAGCAGTGGGACAGTTTATATACAGAGCCGATGATGGTAAGGTACTTAACGGTTGATTGTAGCCGAGAGCTCTGGAGTCGTGATAAAGTTCTTCTCAATACTCATAATACCGTCCGACTTTTGCTACGGATGTATGTATTTTTCACCTTCAAATCAGCTGGTTATAGTTTTGAGACTACATTTTACGTTATAATTCAGTTGCTCACGCGATATTTGGGTTTCGCTTCGTTTGATGACCCGCATATGTTGGCAGACGTAATTGGAAATCAATTCAGCATATTATGTGAAACAGTTATAGATCAACGATATTTTTGTACCCATGACTAAGTCATCATCATCATCAGCCCTGTATATAACTATCCCACTGCTGGGCACGGGTTTCTTCTCACTATGAGAAGGGTAAGGCCATAGCCCACCACACTGGCCTAGTGCTGGTTGGCAGACCCTCACATGTTTTTCAAGAACATAATGGAGAACTCTCAGACATGCAGGTTTTCCCACGATGTTTTCCTTCACCGTTTAGCAAGCAATAATTAACAATTTAATACGCATATAACTCCGGAAAGTCATTAGTGCACGCCGTGGATTCGAACCCGGACCCTCTGCGTAGCAGTCTGTCGATCTCTCCACTAGTCTATCGCTGCCATGACTAAGTACATGATAAAAGTTAGACAAATTCTGTAGCTTCAATATTACCTACTTATCTATTAACTTCGACCATATATACTTTTAGTATTTGTATCGACGTAGTAGAAAGAGAGGCGATATTTTGAAGCATGGATAGCAATATTAAATTTTAATAATTAAAGTCATGTATTAATATTTATACATACAACAGGTCTCCATTAATAATTAATTATTTAAAAACAAAACTAGGTCTAGATTTTCTTTTCCCGACATTTCGGCATGGGTTACACGGACACCTAGGGCTGCCAAAAAATAAATTGCCGACGCTGGATAAACACGGCAAAAATCCCGGCCGTTTGGGCGAAAGATTTCCCCGGAAAAAAGTGTCCGGGTTACATCCGACCATGCAACATGCATACAGCTCAGGGAAATCGACGGAATCGGCCTTACATCAGAATAATACCAATCCAGGACTGGTTGTGTTGGGTCTTGGTCCTATTTCTTACCAGGTTGCGATAAAAACCAGAAGGGAGGGGAATAATGGGCTTGGGTCCCACCACCTCTAAAGTGGCCCCTCTTCTGGCAAGTACTTCGGCTGCGTCATTCCCTCTTGAGCCACTGTGGCCCTTGATCCATTGCAGTGTTAATTTGTTTTGTTTACATACCTCTGTTAGTTTCTGGTGGCATTCAAGCGAGAGTGCCGAGATGATAGTATGGCTTTTGAGGGCTGAGAGGACAGCCTTACTATCTGAGAGGATCCTAATGGATCGTTCCTCCCCTACCTCACGTGCCATGATTGCTGTGGCAGCTAGTATTATGCCAAAACATTCGGCCTGGTAGACCGTGTTGTAGGCTCCCAGTGGTGCTGCGATGTTGATGTTTAGGTCCTCGGAGAACCGCACACATGTTGTATCAATTTGCTGTCAATAGTGACACCCAGGTACTTGACCACGGTAGACAGCTTAAGCTCTGTATTAAATAACCTGGGCAGTTTGTAGGGACCCAGAGTGCGTTTGTGTGTGAACATGACTAGTTCAGTTTTGGTCGGGTTTACAGAGAGTTCGTACTCATTACACCACCTATTACACCTACACCTACTATGCGTAGGGCTTGTTGGGTAAGGTCGTACACTGTACTAGTTAACTTACCTGAAGTGAGAATTGTCAGATCATCTGCATAACCTATTGTGTAGAAATACCTCGCATTGAGTTTGTCTATGAGTTCATTGATGACTAAGTTCCACAGTAGTGGGGAGAGAACACCTCCCTGCGGGCAACCTTTAGTTATCAACTATATCTCTCGCTAAGGGGGTAAGCAGTCTAATGGAGACGAAGCCATGGGCGATGTCTAGTCTTAAATGTTAGAATAACACGTGCAAAGCCACGTGCAGAGTCCAGTATGTATATAATATATCTTAAAAATATACCGTTGGTACCAATTAAAATACAAAGAATAATAAGAGCAAAGTTCAATGTCAACTTGATTTCAACTTTATATAAACTAATGAATTCAAATTTTACGATAAAAGTCATCGTATCAATGTAGGATTATTTGCCGCCAGAGTAAACGGAGATACACATATTATAATTCTAAACATATACACACATTATTATACACATCTAATATATTATTTAGCTGGCTATGGAATAACATAGACAAGGGGATTGTCGACAATGTCGACCGTCGTAAAAAAGGTATGGCTGAAAACGTACAAGAGTTCCTGAATTACCTGATTACAAGTAATAGTCAATTTTGCTGATGGTCGGACCCGGCTTTCCAAAAAACGTGGAACATCAGCAGCTGTGCAAAGATGAGCAGCATTATAGGCTGTTTGTATACACCAGTAATGTAGGCAATTATTGGGAGCAGTATACGGGAACATAGCTGGTGAAATTTATCGCTTGCCTCTTGCCTCGAAGAGCACGTTAAGAACTACATAACCTGATTCCTCCAGCACCTTTTTACCATCGGACGACCAGACAAACTAATCATCGTCACTGTTATAAGGTTGACATCTCATCCATACGCACGAAGCGCTTTGCTTTCTCATTTATTATGCGTACTGCAAAGGTATGGAACTCCTTGCCTGAGTCTGTGTTTCCTGATGAGTACAATCTGGGTGTTTTCAAGTCGCGGGTGAATAGGTACCTTCTAGGCAAGCGTGCTCCATCTTCTACCGTAGCATCGCTTAACATCAGGCGAGACCGCGGTCAAACGTTAGCCTATCATAAGTAAAAAAATAAAAGTTAAACTGTCGGTCCCGGCTGTCATGGAGATTTTTGACAGTCCTTACGGATAGTCAGTACCCTCAAATGAACTGATACTGAATATTGATATCCCTTTGGGTTTCGAAGGTCAGACGGCAGTTGCGGGTGGATAGGTACCTTCTAGACAAGCGTGCTCCATCTTCGACCGTGCTGTGGAAAAGTTGATATTCAGTCATATCTTGTCAGACCAGTAAGCAGACCTCGGGCTCCAAGGCGTGTAAGTCTTTGATGCAAACGGGATAACGCTAGGGCGATGATGATGATGATGACCGCATTAGGAACTCCCGCATCCGTGGCAGCTATCAAGTCCGTGATAAATTGCAAGAGAGTCGCTTAATGGTCCGGTCAAATTAGACCAAAAAACAGAAGTGACAAATGGCATGTTACGTGGGTAAAAAATGTCTTGCCGTGCCACCTCCGCCGAGTCGCGGTAAACGGGGAAGGCCTTAGAAATGCTGGATTGATGTTGTAAGGCAATACGCGTGCCAATAGACTAACCATCAGGGAAGCCGAAGACTGTCCAAAGTGGAGGAGATACAGCAGAAAGTCGGACACCGGACTCCGAGGCGATGGCAACTGGGGCAGCGCTAAGATGATGACGATGGTTAATTACAAATATACACTAATAGAGTAGGTATAAAACTACAGCAGGTACTTATAGTTTTAAAAACCTCTACAAAAGGTATACTGAAAACGCAGGGCAATTCCTCCTGCTTTAATATTGTTTGTCAATAGAACAGGGGCAACGCACCTAAAACACCTATAAAATTATCTTAGATAATACTTGAATAACATCTTCTTAATCAACCGTAACAATAAGTACTTTGATGGATGTTTGCGGAATTAATATTATATCTTAAATGTTTATACAATGTCTTGGAAGTAATTGAGGACAAATAAATATTGCGAGTTTTCAGTAAATATGATTGTTTACGTGTGTAAGTAAATGCTGGGTTTCTACATAGGTATTTTCCTCATCACACGGTAACAGAATTAAATCAAACATAGTATTATTATCGTATGTCACAAATTGAGACATTAACAATAAATATTAATAATAATAATCATCACCCTTTAACAGCCCACAGCTGGACTGAGCCTCTCCTTTGAAAGGAGGAATTGGTCTACTATATCACGCTAGCCAAACGGGCTGGCATAGGGTTAGTATCAAATTTTCCTTCTCTTACAGTGCTGTTCTATGCATAATATTGTTACGAATTGGAAATAACGCCATCTATCAGTGAATGGGAGAACTACATGAGATTAGATGTATCGGTTGTTTTAGGCTGTTTCATCTATCCTCTAATAGATGGCGTAGGTGTAAATAGAACATTTACGCAATTCTAGAAACACCTTACACGTTTCCAGAAATATCGTGAGTCGTCTCGAAAAGCCTAGTGATGTTATCCGGCCAGTATAAATAGAGCGAGAGCGCGCGAGACAGGACAGTAACAATTGAATACG
The DNA here is from genome assembly GCA_944739405.2 of Euclidia mi. NCBI lineage: Eukaryota > Metazoa > Arthropoda > Insecta > Lepidoptera > Erebidae > Euclidia > Euclidia mi. The sequence goes on from OX123202.2 coordinate 12,630,431, forward strand.
GAAAGCGATCAACATCAAGCGAAGGAAGTAATTCGGAAGTGTTTAGTGGTGTTTTATTAGTGTTGTTCTAGTGGTGTGAATAGTGTGTTTTACTAGTGAAGTGAAAATTAAGTGTGTGTATCTAGTGTTATACTTAGTGTTTGTGTAGTAAATAAAGTTCAGTTTAAGTGGCATAGTGTTTATAATTTATCACGAACCCCAGCTCGTAACAAATTGGTGTCAGAAGAAAGGGATAAATTATGCCGGTTATGCCGAAGGAAGAAACTGACGGAGTGCGTACCAGGAACCAGCGCCAGCAAGACCTGGACCAGAGACGCTTCGGAGACGTTCCTTCTCCATCGTCTGGTGGATCAGGCGACTCCGCGGCTGCAGTGGAGCCTGCAAGCGCACACTCCATGGCGGCGCCCGACATCGCGGCTCTGATGGCGTTCATGCAGGAGCACGCGCGCCGCATGGAGGAACAGCTACAGCGCGACAAGGAGGAGCAGGCCCGCCGTCAAGAGGAGCACGCGCGCCGCATGGAAGAACAGCGACAGCGCGACAAGGAGGAGCAGGACCGCCGTCAACAGGAGCAGGCTCGCCGTCAAGAGGAGCACGCGCGCCGCCTGGAGGAACAGCTTCAGCGCGACAAACAGGAGCAGGCTCGCCGTCAAGAGGAGCACGCGCGCCGCCTGGAGGAACAGCTTCAGCGCGACAAGGAGGAGCAGGCTCGCCGTCAAGAGGAACACGCGCGCCGCCTAGAAGAACAGCTCCAGCGCGACAAGGAGGAGCACGCGCACCGCCTAGAAGAGCAGGTGGTGCTTATGAAGGACCTCAGCGCCGCAGTGGGGAAGGACTTGAAGGCGGTCAAGGAGGAACTCCACCAGCACGAGGCCCGTATCAGCGACATTGAGAAGCGTGTACACGACCATCACGAGACCTGTGTCGCTGAAGTGGAGAGGAGATTGCGTGGGCTCGGATCCAACGAAGTGACATCTGCGACTGTAGTGCCCTCACCTCGTGGGTTTAAGGTTCCACCATTTGATGGCTCGTCATCATGGTCTGCATACAAGATCCAGTTTGAGGCTGTGATGCGATCGAATGGGTGGACCAAAGAACAGGCCTTAACCGCCCTAACCTTGGGCCTTCGCGACCGGGCCTTGACAGTGTTGGAGGCGCTCGGACAAGACGTCACCTACGAGAAGCTTCTTGAGGCGCTGGAGGCGAGGTACGGAGACGCGCACCTCGAACATGTGTATCGTGCTCAGCTGAAGGACAGGACACAACGCAACGGAGAAACTCTGCAGCAGTGGGCTCTGGAGGTGGAAAAGCTGGTCAGGAAGGCATACCAGTCGTCTCCTGCGCTTATTGATGGGAACCTCGTACAGGCGTTTACGGATGGGATCCGGGACCTGGAGGTAAGAGCAGCAGTGAGGCTTGGGCACTTCAAGGACCTCAAGGACGCCTTAGCCCACGCTCTGGAGGTGGAAGCAGTGCGACGCGACGACCGAGGTCACCGCATCAGGGAATTTGTGTCGTCACCTCGGTGCTACAACTGCGGAGAAAGAGGCCATATCCGCTTGAGCTGCCCAAAGCGTAGGCAGCCTGGTGACACCCTGTCTCCACCAAAGGGGTCGCCTGATGTGCCTGCCAGGCAGCGAGAGCAGGGAAACGAGTAGAAGCCAGGACTGCGGGGCGGGTGCTGGCTGGTAATGGAAGAGCCCCAAGTATCTCGATCTCGCAATCATGCGACGGGAACAGCCTGATCATCGAAGGCGAAATTAACAGAACACCATGCAAGCTGACATTGGACACGGGTGCTTCTCGGACAGTCGTCGGTTTCCATCTGGCAAGACGGGTTCTTCGGGGCTGCTTCAGGAACAATGAATGTGTGAATCTGAGAACAGCTACCGGTCAGCACATAACCGTCCGAGGTGAAATGGAGGTGGATCTGAAGCTAGGCAACAAAGTTTACCGTCACAAAGTCATCGTGGCCGATATAGTGGACGACTGCATCCTGGGCCTAGACTTCATGCGGGAGTATCGCTGCGAGATCGATGTTAACCAGGGAGTGTTGAAATGTGGCTCGGAAGAAGTCTTCATGGAAGGCGCAACTTCAGGAAAAGTGTACTGCCTGAAGAATGTCACGCTTCAACCGCGGTCGGAAACGGTTGTACCGGTTTGTTTACCCGGGAGTTCTGGTCGAGGGAACCGCTGCGTACTTATCGAAGGCCTAGAGAAAGAGGCATCGTGGAAGATTGCACGAACCTTGGTAAGGGGTACCAAAGTTTCATCAGTACGCGCACTAAATGCGAGTGACAAGGAAGTGTTGCTCAAGAAAGGGACGGAATTGGGCACCTATGAAGGAGCGGCTTGGATGCGTAGATGTCAGGAGCAACCTACCAGCGCCAAGGTTCAGGCTGCACGATTCGACGTGTCTTCACTTTTGGAGGACTGCCAAAGTACCCTGTCAGAAGAAGAGAAGACCAAGGCTAAGAAGATGTTAAACCGGTTCGCCGAAATTTTTTCGACCAGTGATGCCGACATAGGGAAGACAGCACTAGTCCAGCACAAAATAAACACGGGAACTGAAGCACCGATTCGCCAGCGACCAAGACGTGTGCCAGTGGCACGGGAACGTGAAGTAGAAGCTATGATCGACGGTATGGTGAAAGAAGGCGTAATCGAGCCTTCGTCCAGCCCGTGGTGCTCTCCGGTGGTGTTAGTTAAGAAGAAGGATGGCAGCATGCGCTTCTGTGTAGACTACCGCCGATTGAATGACATCACGAAGAAGGACAGCTACCCGCTGCCAAGGATCGATGACACACTGGATACGCTGACGGGGATGAAGTGGTTTTCTACCTTAGACCTAAAAAGTGGCTACTGGCAGGTGGAAATAGATCCTCGAGACAAGGAGAAGACGGCATTCTCCACAGGGAAAGGATTATGGCAATTTAACGTCATGCCCTTTGGATTGTGCAACGCTCCGGCTACTTTTGAGAGACTGATGGAGCGAGTGCTTATGGGACTGATTGGAGACGCCTGCCTGGTCTACTTGGATGACATCATCATCGTGGGGCGCACCTTCCAGGATCACCTTCGAAACTTGGAGCAAGTGCTGTCAAAGATACGAGGAGCTAATTTGAAGCTGAGTCCGAAGAAATGCGCGTTATTCAGACGGCAAGTGAACTTTCTAGGACATGTGGTCTCGGAGAACGGTATTCAAACTGACCCGGATAAGATCATTGCCGTGAAGGAATGGCCAGTTCCAGAGAACAAAAAGCAGGTCAGAGCATTCCTCGGATTATGCTCCTACTATCGACGGTTTGTGAAGAACTTTGCTGACATTGCTCGACCTCTTCATAAGCTCACCGAAGACAGAGTGCAGTTCTGTTGGAATGAGAGCTGTGACGTTGCATTCCAGAAGCTTAAGGAACATCTGTGTACTGCACCTATTCTAGGCTACCCTGACAATGAGCATGAATTCATAGTTGACACAGATGCCAGTAACACCGGAATTGGCGGCGTGCTGTCACAGAAGAAGGGTGATCAAGAAGTTGTTATAGCATACTTCAGCAAGACCTTATCCAAACCCGAAAGAAACTACTGCGTCACCAGGCGGGAACTCTTGGCTGTAGTAAAGACGTTGCAGCATTTCAACAAATACTTGTTGGGCCGTAAATTCCACCTGCGAACCGACCATGCAGCGCTGAAATGGCTACTTCAATTTAAGGACCCAGAAGGACAAGTAGCTAGATGGATTGAACTACTGCAAGAGTTTGATTTTGTAATACAACATCGCAGCGGCAAGTCCCATGGTAACGCAGATGCCCTATCGCGTAGGCCGTGTCCCGACCAGTGCAAGCACTGTAGCCGACAGGAAGCAAAGCAGGCAGCGCTAGTGAGGATGTTAAAGACGGATCTAAGCGACGAATGGAGAGAAGCTTTGCAGAGTGCTCAGCAAGATGACAAGGATGTACAGCCGATTCTTGAATGGAAGAAATCAGATGCGCCTAGGCCCAAATGGAGTGATATCGCAGCAATGAGCCCCATCACCAAGAGTTATTGGGCACAGTGGGAAAGCTTGGTCGTCCAGGATGGAGTTCTGTGCCGCAAATGGGAAAACGCTCGCGGTAACCAGTGCCATTTGCAAATGATAGTGCCCAAAACTAAGGTGCCGGAAGTCTTGCAGCTCTATCACAATGGTGCTTCGGGAGGTCACATGGGAGTTAAGAAGACCCTTACTAAGATCCGGGAGCGGTTTTATTGGCTCCACTGTCGAGATGACGTCGAGGATTGGTGCCGCAAATGCACAAGTTGTGCGGCTGTCAAGGGGCCACATACTCGAAGCAGAGGTGCATTAAAGGTGTACAATGTGGGAGCTCCATGGGAGCGCATAGCGTTGGATGTCGCTGGGCCGTTTCCTGAGAGCCAGGACGGAAACAAATACTTCTTGGTTGTGATGGATTACTTCACGAAGTGGCCTGAAGTGTTTGCAATCCCAAATCAAGAAGCTACCACAGTGGCCGATAAGCTGGTGCATGAAGTCTTTTGTCGGTTCGGGGTGCCCTTGGAAATCCACAGCGATCAAGGCCGGAACTTCGAATCTGAGGTATTCAAGGAGACTTGTCGCGTAATGGGTACACATAAAACCAGGACCACGGCTTATCATCCGCAATCAGATGGCATGGTTGAACGGTTTAACCAATCACTGGAAAGGTACCTGGCGAAGGTCGTGGAGAGCAAACAAAGAGATTGGGACAAGCACATCCAACCATTTCTCCTGTCATATCGCAGTGCGGTCCACGAAACTACAGGAGTAACACCAGCTTTTGCCAATTTCGGTAGAGAGCTCCGTTTACCTGCAGACCTTATCACCGGTATTCCACCAGAATCTCCACGCAATATAACGGATTACGCAACCGAGCTACGCAACAGGATGAACGACGTATACGAGCACATCAGGGAATCTGGACAACAGATGTCTGAGAAGATGAAGACTCGCTACGACCGGAAGGCAAACAACAAAGGCTTCGATGAGGGATCATTGGTGTGGCTTCATAACCCAGTACGAAGCAAAGGAAAATCGCCTAAGTTACAAGCCAGATGGGACGGGCCATATCGCATAATTACCAGGATGAACGACGTCACCTATCGAATCCAGAAGGGGTCGCGAGGTGCACCGAAGATAGTTCATGTGGACCGGTTGGCTCGTTACTATGGGTCTAACGATGTTCGAGACGAACACGTTTAAGAGGGAGGCCGTGTTACGAATTGGAAATAACGCCATCTATCAGTGAATGGGAGAACTACATGAGATTAGATGTATCGGTTGTTTTAGGCTGTTTCATCTATCCTCTAATAGATGGCGTAGGTGTAAATAGAACATTTACGCAATTCTAGAAACACCTTACACGTTTCCAGAAATATCGTGAGTCGTCTCGAAAAGCCTAGTGATGTTATCCGGCCAGTATAAATAGAGCGAGAGCGCGCGAGACAGGACAGTAACAATTGAATACGGAAAGCGATCAACATCAAGCGAAGGAAGTAATTCGGAAGTGTTTAGTGGTGTTTTATTAGTGTTGTTCTAGTGGTGTGAATAGTGTGTTTTACTAGTGAAGTGAAAATTAAGTGTGTGTATCTAGTGTTATACTTAGTGTTTGTGTAGTAAATAAAGTTCAGTTTAAGTGGCATAGTGTTTATAATTTATCACGAACCCCAGCTCGTAACAATATTATGCTCCCTCTGTCGGCTCTTACGACACCCATGGGATGATATGGGGTGGTGACATTCCGTATTCTTAATCCGTCACCACACGGACTACAACATGTATAATATTAACAGATAGTTAATAAATAAAAATGACGTTTTGTTATAAGCAAATAAAAATACTTTTAAAGTTGATAATGTCACTTTTCAATTCAATTAAGCGTAACTGAGTGAATCCAACGCTCTAAAAAATGTTACGAAACTAAATTTTAGGATGATATCTCAAATTTGTTTTTACATTTACTTTAAATTACGTTACTATCAAGTTCTCCGTTATTGGTTAACTTTGACATAGATACCTACCAATGTGGTAAAAATGCTGCATACCTACTCCAAACTAGTCCAAACACATTTGAAGGTGGTTGGCAAAATACAACGAGCAGCAAGAATAAGAACGTGTTGTAGACGTTCATCAACTTTTTTCGCCAACTGTACCAGAAATCAGTTTTATGTATACTGGACTCTGATAGTTCTGGCCATGTACCTATTTACCGAGAGGACATAAGACGGCATAAAATTGAATTGTAATAGGAAGTCAGTACCTATGGCAGCGATAGCCGTGTGGAGATACCAACAGACTGCCATGCAGAGGGTATCGGTTCGAATCCACGGCGCGCACCAATGACTTTTCGGAGCTATGTGCGTATTGAATTGTTTATTATCGGTTGTCCCGTGCCTCGGAGAGCACGTTAAGCCGTCGGTCCCGGGTGACATGAAGATCTTTGACAGTCGTTACGGGGCGTCAGTAGGTACCTTCTAAATAAACTGACACTAGTCTAAACCATGGAATATCGCTATCCCTTCGGGTTGCGGAGGTCAGACAGGCAGTCGCTCTGGGGAAAAAGCTTATATTCAGCCAAATCCGATTAGACTAGTAAGCGGACCCCAGATTGAAACTGGGATAACGCTAAGAGGATGATATAGGAAGTCAGCACCTATGAATAAACTGACACTAGTCTAAGCCATGGAATATAGCTATCCCTTTAGGTTGCGGAAGTCAGACAGATAGTCAGTCTGTGAAAAAACGAATAATCAGTCAAATCCGGTTAGACTAGAAAGCGAACGCGGGTTGAAACTGGGATAACGCTAGGAGGATGATGATACCTACTACATACTAACAACCATGGAGTGATTACTCATCAACATATCAGCCGATAGACGTCTACTCCTGGGGATAAGGTGGTAGGAGGATGTTGACATAACGGTACACAATGTACTATGGATGGATTGTGGTATGTACCTACTGCTTCGATCGTCTGAGCACTAACATGCTGTTTTATTCTGTTTCACCTGCGTGTACTACGACACGTCAATTTCAAGAACAGCTAGGAAACGGCGGACAAGGTGTTTCGAAGTTTTCGTTCTCAATTGAATTAGCTTTTAAAAGCATTTGGATAGGAAAATGTCGACTAATTACTTTCTATCGCCGTATTATAAAAATGAGAAAGTACTTAATCAGATCAAATGACTTCTATGATTTTCAAAGAGAGTACTCTGCCTGGTTTCAGATATCCGAAGCATTAAGCTCGCATTAACATTGAAGAAGTAAGTTCGTATACAGCACAGTGATACACGTTATCGTCGACACCGAGGCAAACATTTTTTCATTTCTCATACTCGGAAAGTAATGTCGTTTTAATACGATTATTGGGTGGAAAATGCTACTTCCCTCCATAGAGAGGGAAAAACTCATACAAATTACTTTGGGCGTTATCTGAAAGTTCAGCGTCACTGTGAACACAGAGGGCGATGGAGAGAGCTATGCTCGGAGTTTCCATGCGAGATCGAATCTGAAATGAGGAGATCCACAGGAGAACCAAAGTCACCGACATAGCTCTCCGAATAGCCAGGCTCAAGTGGCAATGGGCAGGGCACATAGCACGAAGAACCGATGGCCGCTGGAGCAGGCGGATTCTGGAGTGGCAACCACGTACCGGACGACGCAGCAGAGGTAGGCCTCCCGCAAGGTGGACTGGCGATCTGCTTAAGATCGCGGGAAGCGGTTGGATGCGGGCGGCTCAAAATCGGTCTGTGTGGAGAACCTTGGGGGAGGCCTATGTCCATCAGTGGACGTCTCTAGGCTGACATGATGAGGAACCCTGTATATTTATTTTTGCCCTTGTGCACTGCTTGAGTGCTAGTAGTCGACTTCGGAAGTAAACAGAAGCCTGTCTCCAGCATTTCTCCGCATACTCATCTCGGCCCCTCATGATCGCACGCACAAACTTCTACCACTTAGGAGGTAAACTGCTAAACTCGATAATAATTTAAGTAATTGGATGTGTTGCGGCGAAATCCGCGCATTTTTCTCACAGCCGCCGACAGATGTCTGCTGCGTTTGGCGCTTTGTTATTGTCGGGTAACTTGTATATGTAGAGCGGCGGTTTCGGTCACGGCGAGAGTACGGACAGCAAAATCAATTAATTGAAATATCGTTTATCATCATTATGTATATGAAATCACTTGGCCAGACTAGATAGATTTTGTAGCGAAGAAACACTATAAAAAGAATTTTCCTTAGACCACCCCTAAGGGAAGAAAAGATGATGGAACCTTGTTTGAATGCCGCTAAAAATGCAGGTAGCATGCTTGAATACAGCATATTAATCTTAAGATTTTATATCTATTCTGTCCTTTTGGTTTTGTAGACAGCTTATGCCTGGAATACTCACTAGCAAAAATATTTTTCATGTCTCATACTCGGAAAGTAGTGTTGTTTGAATCTGATTATTGGGTGGTAAATGTTGCTTCCCTCCATAGAGAGGGAAAAACTCATACAAATTACTTCCCACCTAAGGGCCGGAATGAACTTAAATGAGTTTAATGTAAAAAAAAACCTAATTAAAAAAATTAGCATTTTTATTTCATTAGGTAGAGCGGAATAAGCAGCAAGTTCAAGCGATTCTGAAATATTAACATCAAATTCAATAAAAAACGAGGCAAATTGTGTTATCGAAAATCTTTTGCACGAAATCTCAAAAGAAAGATATTTTATATACAGACAATGATTTTCTGAAATGACGAGCAGAGAAGAATATACAATCGTTTTCCAGAAGTGTATTTCTTACATATTTTAATGGACTGTCTAGCAAATTACAGCCTTCTACGCTATGGAGCCGATATTCAATGCTCAAGAGTACACTTAGTGTAAAACACAACGTAAATTTGAAAAAAATCCATAATTTAATTAACATCAGTTTTGAAAAGACTGTCACAGGGGTTCAAGAGTAGGAAATCTAAGGTTTTCACCTGTCATGAAGTGGATTTTTTTTTAAATGATCCTTCTGTCGATATTTGGCAGTAAAGGTAAGTTTACCTAAGTATTTATGGATTTATTCTAAAAATGAAAGTATTTATTACACAAATACAAAAAAATTACCTACGTGTTTTTCACAGGTGGTATTGATTGATTCTCGTTATAAGCGGCACTTGCACAAGCAGTGAACTCACAAATTTGACAATTAAGTACATTGAAAAACACGTTACAACAACAAAACGTTTGTAACACAAAAAGAGTTTACACAAATAGTAAAGAAATATCAAAAAATGAGACCTAGTGATGTAAAAACGGACTGTTTTTTTCTCAACTACCAGAAGGGAAAATGCTATAAACAAGTGATCGGTAAAAATAAAATCTCAGGTATGCCGAAGCAGATAGCAACATATTTGAATTTATCAAACTGTGATCATTAGGTATACCGGGAATTGAAATAGAGGAACGTCAGCAACACTTTTAGCCGATTCTGGAGCAAACATGACAACGTTAAAAAGACATGGAGGCTAAAAATCCAGCACAGTCGCCGAAGGCTACATTGAGGATTCATTCCAAAATACACAGATATGGGAATTAGTTCTCATATCTATGCCATTATGTTATCCGTGCAGCCCATGTGCAATTAGATTTTCGAAAGTCTGTTACTAGGGTTCAAGTTCAACAGCTCTTGCAATCTAAATCCGACGGATAATTATTGGATGTGTATCACACGCATATAGAGATTTGCTTCAATATGTATGCTACGCCACAATATTATGACATAATCGTGAGTGGAACTTTCCAAAAAATAATTTAATATCAGCTGTAGGTATATGTTTGACTTACTGATATGAGTTCCATTTTCCATTGTATTCAGTACTAGGTAGACATCGCCAGCGTCAAATATACATATAACTACTATACTATATACCTTCCTCTTGAATCATTCTAATTTCTATCTATTAAATATGTAATGGTGTTAATTTTCCCACGGCTGTGCAAAAAGGGCAAGTGCAAGAGTGTCTTGAGAGTCAGGTACCAACATACTGACATGCAGAGAGTATGGGTTCGAATCCACGGCACACACCACTGATATTTCGAAATTATATGCCTATTAAAATATGGATCGCTTGCCCCGTGCCATGGAAAGAACGTCGGCCCCAGCTATCACGAAGATGTTTCGCAGTCGTTATGGGGTAAGTATTCCCCATAACGGTAAGTAATATTTTACTTACTTACCCATGAATATAGGTACCGACACTGGTCTAAACTAAGGAACATCGCTATCCCTATGAGTTGCGGTGGTCACTGTAGTCAGACGGCAGTCACTCTGTGGGGTTGATAATATTGTTTCAAATCTAGGCAGACCTGTAACAGATCCAGTCTTCAAGGCGAAAAGTCTTGAGTGCATCTGGGGTGGCGCTAGGACGAAGACTAATCAAAGTGGAGGCTTGTTTTCCTGTATTCACTCATAAATTCTGATTGAAGACGAGCGCTAAAGAAAAACTGAAATCAACAATCTCTTTTTAATTATGACAATGATCCATCAAAGATGCATATTTTCTCATAAATGAGTTAGCATAGTTTAGTATCAGGTTATGTTAACCTGATACTAAACTATGCTAACTCATTTGATTTCAAGACAAGCCATTTGATTCAATATTTGCTATTGTGGTGTGGTGTACACGGTGTGTACGGTGAAGCGGCAGGTAGGCGCACTAGACACAAGGATCGACTTCGGCTACCTCAGATAAGACTCGAGCTTTACAGGAGAAACGCGTTCTGTTCGGCTATAAGGGTATTCAACCACTTACCTAATGACCTCTCTAAATTACCGACATCATTATTTCAACGTAGACTATATAATTGGTTAATAGACAAACGATATTATTCCATAAATGAATATTTTGATGACAAATTTACAGCGTGTTTTTAATACAAATTTTTCAAATTTATTATAAGTTGACATTCCTTGTATATCTTAATATATAAAATCCTTGCGTTACTGACTGACTGACAGACACGCTACAGCCGAAACTATTGGGCGCAGGAAGCTGAAATTTGGCATGTATGTTCCTTGGGGACCGTAGGGGTGCACTAAGAAGGGATTTTCCGAAATTCACACGGGATCGGTCAAAACGGGTAAATAAAAAAAAATGCAGGCGTAGCTGCTGGCGTCCTCTAGTTTACTTATAAATTTAATTATTATTTAAACTGTAATGTATTTAAGTGACATCTTCAAATTATTTAATGAACCTAGGTACTAACGATGATCCTTGACATACCTAAGTATATCTGAATTGTTTTATATAAATTTAATTGAGGAAGTTTCAAACATGTATTTTTTGCACACCACATGTGGTAGAATATGCTGAACAGGTATAATAAACTACTATCTGTATATCTTGACCATATTCTAGCAAATAAAGATTATTATTATTAAGAAGACTAATAAATTTGAAGCACGATATATAAGACTCCTTACGATATTATTATTTGTTTTAATATTTCGTAGAAGCCTGTCTAATTTTATCTTGTATCATCTTGACAAGATCACATAACATCAGGTGGGCCGTCGTCCTTTGTGCGTAATCCCAGATGCAACCCAGGATCCAGTTAGGCTAGAAAGTCTAACAGGATTTGATAGAATATTAGCTTTTCCACAGAGAGACTACCTGTCTGACCACGGCACACCGCAACCCAAAGAAGAATATATACTTACTCCCTATAACCACTGCCAACGATTTTCATGACAGCTGGGACCGAGGGCTCGCCGAAGTCGCCGAACCCGATACCCTCTGCATGGCTATCTGTTGGTATCTCTACTAGGCTCGTAATTAATATAAATAAGTTTGTTTTTTAATCACGTTATGAAAATTTATGCCTGATATTATGGATCGGAAAGCTGGGCCATGAAGAAGACGGATGAAAGAAGATTACATGTAGCAGAGATGAGGATGTTGAAATGAGTATATTAGGGGAAGTTTGAAAATTGCACCGGTGCAAGAAAAGCTGAGAGGAAATCGTCTAGCGTGGTGTGGGTATGTGTTGAGGAGGGATGAAAAGCATGTGACTAGAAAGGTGATGAATATAAGAGTTGAAGGATATAAGACAAGAGGAAGACCAAAGATGGATGGATTATGTGAAGGAAGACATGAATGAAAAGGGAGTGAATGATCAGATGACGTCTGGTAGGAGAGAATGGAAGCAAAAGACATTCTGTGCCGACCCCAAGTAATATGGGAACAGGGCAGGCAAAAGAAGAATTAGAAGATTATGGTGCGTTTATGGCGTCAAGCATATTAAACAATGCATCATTTAATTAGCATAGATTCACACGAGCTTGGTACACGATAACGTACCGCGGTATATGAAACCATGTGCGGTAAAATATATGTATGTATATTGGTGCAAACAATGTTGGTAAGCCTATTATTATCATCATAATTATAGGTATAGGACATCACTTGTCCTGATTGAGCAAAATAAATGATCGTTAAGCCTATTCTACTGAAGCTAGGAACATGGTTTTTTTTTTAAGACTCGAAGGTATATCTACGATTATGAAAAAGAAAGAAATCTGAAGTACCTACTAAGGTAACTAATTAAGTAGGCTTGTGTTGTATGTGACGGGAATGTTATTGTTAGCACAGATTGTTGAAATTCACTTTCTGTAATGAAGATTAAAAAAAAATAGGTAGGTAATACAAATAAAGTTAAAAACACTTTTTTGTTAATGTTGAATTCTCATTTCCATGTCATATTACAAGTTGTTGACATACATACTTTGTAAATAAATAAGGATATTTTGCCTCAAGAAGTGTTAATAAACACACTTGGCCCTTATAACATCAAGCAGACTGACCTTCCGTTAAATTATTTACTTAGCCCTCACCGCATGTAAAGGAAAAAACCGTAATTTCCGAAAACCGTATTTACGTCATTCAAATAAAACTCATTGATAGCATGAAAAGAATTTTACGTCTTGAATACATTTTCCTTATGTTACGAGAAAACGATTAACGAAAACTGATTAAAATCCTGGAATTATATTTGTTTACTAATAGTATGACGTATTACTTCCTAGTATTGAAGATATGTCTTCGACTTTAATTTATCGGTTTCTCACGATGTTCTATAAGCGTAGCTGAACAAATATGATTTTATGAACTTGGTTGCACGATGACGCATACGGCTTAGCACGGCATCGTGGGGTTTTACAAAGCAAACAGCCTTGTTGTCTGTTGCACCTAGGAAAACACAATACTGACATATAAAATCCTCAGACATCTGCACGATTCATCATTCAATACGAAGCTTACAACCTACTGGTTCTTTCTCAGAATACACTACGAGATAACCTTTGACATTACGAATATAAATTACTTTACTTCTCACGCCACTACCAGTAGTCTCCAGATATTGAGTGAGAAACATGGATTTTAAACTAGGTGAGGATTTTTTTATTATTTGTTAGTTTCTCGATGAATTTTCGTGTTTGATTCGAATGGTTTCCGATACTAATCTAACTGCTCTATTTAGCACATTAATTAAACAATATTAACGAAAAGCATTACTTACAAAATAATGAAATTGTCTTTTTAAATTTTGTATGCAATCTTAAATTTCTTTTAATCTCTTTTCGACCAGACCACCCCATAATATATCTATGTTGTATGCTTTCTACAAGTTTTATTCAAAATCGAGTTATTCGTTACCAAAATACGGACTGCGTTGCGGGTTCTAAGACAGTTTTTACTGCAATAGATGCTGATGCTAGCTACACACGTGAGATGATCGTGAGACTAGTTCTTAATATGGGTATATCAGTTGCAAATACAATATGTAAAAGGAAAACCTTAACACCTTTAAAAGGTTAGCCAATATACCTTCCTGTATTGTTCTTTTATCGTTGCTTTCTTAATGGCTATTGTTTGATTACCATTAACACTGTTTAAGATCATTGTTTATGGATAATTCAGATCATAGTTTTCTTTAAGGAAATTCACAGTATCAGATAGCAAACTGTAGAATCTAAAACAGAAATATTTTACCGTGAAGTTTACAAAATCTAATTCTCCATCACGAATAGTCACTTCTATGTACACTCATTTCAATCACACACTTATGGCTGAGCGGTACTGGTTGCTCTGATGGCGTACACGATTAGGGTAAATGATTTTAAACTTTCGCGATTTATTTACTTTATACAAGACTAGAGGACGCCAGCAGCTACGCCTGCATTTTTTTTTATTTACCCGTTTTGGCCGATATCCCTTCTTAGTGCACCCCTACGGTCCCCAAGGAACATACATGCCAAATTTCAGCTTCCTGCACCCAATAGTTTCGGCTGTAGCGTGTCTGTCAGTCAGTCAGTAACGCAAGGATTTTATATATTAAGATTATTTAGCGCCTCTAAAGGTCTTAGCCCACTTTAAGACTACTAAGACCTTTACTACCGGAGCAAGTCAGTCGAAACGTTGGCAAATACCGAGGTATCTATGCGTTAAATATCTTAGTTAATCGCGAATAAGATCCGCTAAATAACCTTGTATAATATTAGGGTATACTTACTGGGCTTCTGGTCAATCATTATCTTTGTCTCTCTGGCGAACCGCTTCAATGGTAAAATATTCTCTCCATTGTTAACGGTTCGTTGCGGTGGGAAAGTACTCAGTCTCGGCCATAGTCGTCAGCTCTGTTTATAAACTGCTATACTACTGGACACGGGTCTCTTCTCACTACTTAGGCCATAGAATGACATACTGATCACGTGCGGGTTCGTGGATTTCACATGCCTTTCAAAAACTTCAGTTAGTAAAGCATTTTCCACAAAAAGCTAGTCAATTTTCTTATTATGCCACCAACCTCTTTTTTTTAAATGGGACTAGTCCAACCCCCATTCGCACTATTGTGTCACCTGTGTAGCCAGGTTCAGCAGCAGCGACCATTGATGACAACGAGTTTTGACGCTGGTGAAGTCCCGGGGAAAGTTAAACTGTCTTGGAACCCGCAACGAACTTAATCAGAACTTTATTAGAGGAGTTGGAAAATAAACAATCCACTTCCCTCCTTAACAAAGCGGGAGACAAGCAACGATGATATAAGGATGAGAAAAGATAAGCACCACGGACATGAGCATTAAGGGGGGGCCTAAATTGTGAACTATACCTGTTTCCTGTAATATGTATGGCAGAAACGCCTAAACGCACGGAAATTCGTCCTACTTCTACTTGCCACAAGATCCGTATTACTCCAGAAGTTACCTCTAATTCTACTACTACTACTTACTACTATTCCACCAACCATTGCATCTTTCATAGACTTCTTTCTTTGCAATTAAAACCTATTGTGCCAAATAGATTGTTAGAACATGTTGGCTTCGTTATCTAAATATAAAAAAAAAAACACTAAAATCTTAACTTTGTGGTTATCTGAATAACATGTAAATAACACTCAGTTTCTTTACGTAAATACACTTTTCTTGACGACACTATCATTATTATGTAATTAATAACATTGAAGTTATTTTTCTTAACTAAATTGTCAGTACCATTATCATTTATTGTTATCAATTATTATTTTAATAGGCTATCGTGTTATATTTCGGCTGTGACACCATTTATATTTCAAAATACTTTTGTACCTACCGATGGGTTTACTGATACTGTGATTTTTATATTTTTTGTAGTTGGGTGTAGGTAGATATCGAGTAAAATTCTGGAGGGGAATTTATTATATCATCAACGCTTGTATTCCTCTTTTACCGATCATACTTTTCAAGTCGCCATTGAAGAGATTCTTGAGATACCTACCTACTCTAAGTTTCTTCGTCGATATTTCCTGTTATGCTAATATTTAGTGTAGGTCATATCAGTTTTTGTGTGATAAATAAAAGGTTTTTCACCTTATCTTTACTACAGAGATAAGCCCAATAAACGAGGCAAAATACTAAATAATACCTATTAGTATTTTGCCTGGTGTATTGCACTTATCAGGTAGCCATCTGTTCTTATTTATATTTTGACAATCTAGTTCTAATTTTATTGTATCACTGTTGCAGTATCAATCCTAGTCATCAGTGCGCAAATCTGCACAACGCTGGCGCTCGCACCATGCGTGTGCACGAGAAACCTCGCGCCGGTATGTGGCTCCGACGGTAACACCTACAGCAACCAGTGCGTCCTCGACTGCGCTTCGTCCAACTCAGAGACACCAATCACCACAGCGAAGGACGGGCCCTGCAACCCACCAGCTCCTGAAGAACAGAACTGCATTTGTAATTTAATTTACATGCCAGTATGCGCGACCGATGGCCAAACTTACCCTAACGAATGCGCGATGGATTGCCAAAAGGCACGTTTCAATCCGTCACTGAGTGTGAAGCACGCCGGCGCTTGTGAGACTCCTCAAGAACCAGCTTGTGTGTGTCCGTTGCTCTACAGCCCCGTTTGTGGCAGTGATGGCAACACTTACGACAACGATTGCGCGCTAAACTGCGCTACAAAGGACAACTCTGATCTGGCTTTGGCGCAGAGAGGTGCTTGTGTTGATCATGTGAAGGTGGTTGAATGAATAATATTTATCAAAAGAACTGCTGCATGTGGAACTCGGGTGTACTCGAATTAAATGGTTGTAATATACTGGTAATAAAAAGTCATGGTAGATCAAATTCAATTCACAATGTTTTAAAATATAAACAGATAGGTAAAGATTGTATACTATTCGGAATTTCGCTTGAATCTCTAAATTAACATTATTAAGGCTTTGTTCACGTGTTGAACATAATCTAGGTATCTTATACGCGACTACACTGTATAAAGATTGTTAAAATACTATCTATAGGACAAATAATAAAAGTTATCGAGTGTCCAGTGTTAATAATAATCTGTGAATTTGTTTTAAATCCAGAAGCCCGCCTTGATTTAAAAATGTAGGTATGATCTATCAAAAATGTTTTCTCCAATACAATAATCGTGTGAACGGAAGCAAATAGTTAGTTTGCAATTCAGATTTAATTTTACAATTAAGTGATATTTTCTAATATAATAAGAGTGTTTATTACTATTATTACCTAAGAACAATATTGTGTTTATTTTATAATTATTTTTGCCCTTTATGTTTTTAACGCATCCATTAGGTGCCTTTTATTGTTGTTATAAAATAAAACTTTTTAACATAAGTTACAGTTTTCCTTATTTTTGAAACCATATCGTTTAACTGCCATTTATTCTTGTTAAATACACAATAGTTACAGCTTTCGTTTCTTTCACTGTTGCTTATTAGTCCATTGAAAAGTTACATTTGCGACCAAAAGAAAAGTGGTGCATTTCTCGTAAATGTTCTCTTATAACTTTGTTGTTTTTGGTTCTACAAAAAGTTACATAAGTAATTAAAGTACCTAGTAGAGAAAATAATTTCCAACTAAGAGTGGTATACTTACACAATTTCTTTGCTACTAAGATGGTGTCTACGGGACTTAACGGGACCATAGTTGTGAACATCTTGCGACCCCACAAACTTGGATTAACCATTGTAATAATAGCATTTATTTATCTCCATAAATTACACTCGTTACGTAACTAAGTTATATTTGTAAGAGATACCGTTGACGAGGACGGGAAAATGTAATTTGTGGGAGATCTGGAGTCTAAAGCCCAGTCCTAGTCCTGTATTTTATAATAAGAGTATGTTTACATATGCATCGCATTGTGTAGCATAATGAGTAATGACGCTTAATGTAATACTTATGCTACACCTGCGTCTTAACGCGTCAAATAGCGCGTTAATTTAGGCGCTACTAGGTGTGGCCAACGTTTTAACGCGTTAAATTACTAATGGTATTATTAATGTCGTTTAAAGGTTACGTCATAGCGGCTGTCGGTTTTTTGGACACATTAACGCCGTCTTATTTCCCAAAACGCGTGCACACAAAAAGGACGAGTGTAAGTAGGGTCATTGCATTGTCATAGGGCAACAGTGGGTCACACTTTTTTTAAAGTTAAATAGAACAAACAGATATAAATTGAAGATGATTTTAAATACTTAAATTATACTTTCTTTAAAAGTTGTATACTTACCTACATTGTATAAAAGTGATAAATCGAAAATAAAAATATAGGTAATTAAATGATAACACGTTATTTAGGCGATTTACGGAGAGACGAGACGATTACAGAGTCCACACTATTCATTACGTTTATGTGGGTAAAAAGTCCTTTTGATTATTTCAACGACTTCCACCACGTTATATCTACCTATTGGCGAAAACGGAAAAACGCAAACATTAAGTTTAATTTCTGTTAAATTTGGAAGGAATATTTATATTTACTTAGTTACTAAAATGATATATAAGTACTTAATTTATTGTTAAACATGTATTTCAAGGATTATTTTTATTTTCAGATTCGAAGCGTATCAGAGAAACACCTGATTTAGATGACACTCAATCGGGTTTTGAAGCTGCAGAGATAGCAGCACAAATTAAGAAAAAAATTAAATATCAAAGCGCATCAGCTAAGAAACACTGTGATCCTTGCACGATATATGAGAACCAACCAGACAAAAGGAACGAATACTTTACAAAACTATTAAATAAAGAATTTCAATATATTCAGCCATGTATGCGTACTGGTGTTTACGTAAAAAAAAAAATTATACGGAGTGTAAAATCAAATCACACTGATGGAGTGGAATTACTACTGAGAATACTTAATAAAATGCAATCTCTCGATCAAGTATTATATGTGGGATGGGGTATAATATTATATATAACGAGAAAAATGATTGATTTTGTTTGATGTCAATAAATAAAACTAAGTAATTTTAATCAAAAACATCTTTTTTAGGGTTCCGTACCTCACAAGGTTAAAAAAGGAACCCTTATAAGATCACTTTCTTGTCCGTCTGTCTGTCCGTGTGTCACCACCGATTTTCTCAGGAACGAGTGGACCTAGCAAATTGAAATTTATACCAGATACTGAGGTCTATGGTTCCTATTAGGTGTATAAAAATCAGGGTCCTGGGTTAACCCGATAAAAAGATATGGTCAAAATTAGATTTTTGTGAAAACTTGTAAGTACCAAAATTAACCTTAATTTTCAACTTTTTTTAATTTTCAGAATTTTTCCTTTACTTGTGCTGTAAGACCTTGGTTTTAACCAAAATTTACAATTCTAGGTCAACCGTAAGTACCCTATAGGTTTTGGGTCGAAAACCTATATGGTAGTTCCCGTTGAACTAGAATCATGAAATTTGACCAAAACAGCACAAAGAAAGGAAAAATTACAAAAAGTAAAAAAAGTGGAAAAAATAATTCTCCACTTAAGATAGTCCTCTAAGTTGTATGGCCGCTCATACAGATTTAGAGGACAGGCGTAATTAGCACCAACCTCAAATAAGGTAAAATGCGTACGGAACCCTCGGTGAGCGGGTCAGACTCGCACTTGCCCGAATTTTTTAATAAAATTATGTCTTGGAATGGTAGACAACACTGCATGGCTCAATACACAAAAACACATTACACTGTTTACACATAAATCTCGTTTCTCTTCTTCCCTTTTTCAACGCACACATTCTGCAGCGCTGACTTTTTTTATTAGGTAGGTATGTATACAGGAAATAAGAGCGTTTAATCCGTCGGAGGCGATTTTGCGGGTTTTTATTGTTCTATTACGTTACGGATAAATAACAATTAATGGAAAAGATATAGAAAATATGAAAGTTCAGTTCTTTATCAAGAGAGTGCTAAAGATAAATATATGGGTTACTATAGTAAATATTTTAAAACGGATGAATTTAAAAAAGTCATTTTCGTAATTTCTGTAGTCTAGGCCAGCATTAATGGTCGCTAGTGCTATGAAAACTTATCGTTCTATAATTCTGTAAATGTAAACTGTACGAGCAAAAGCTATACAAGCGAGTCCCTAAAAAAGAAATTGTACTTTTATTCATAATTTTCAAGAAAATCGGAGAACAAAACAGTGCATTTTGCTTAATTTTAGCCCGCAAATTTGCATTTATATCTAAAAAACCACTGTGATTATTAAAAAGATATATACATATTTAGAACCTTAAGATTCATTTTAAGTCATATAAAAAAATTGGAATCTAAACTTTTCGTTTGTAATTAATATGATTTTTTTAAAAACCCATAAAACTCGAAGCGCGATGCTATGTCCGCCATTCAGCGCTGAGCGCTCTCAGAGGACGGACCTGTCGCTCGCGTCCGCGTCCGCCATTTTACGTAAATATTGCATTCCAAAACGACTAGCGCGGCTAAAGCTTCTTGATCCTTATTTTTTCTCCACGTATTTTTTTTTATAAATATGAAAAGTTGATGTACTTAACTTTATTTATGTATTACGTATTAAACTAGTGTGTTAGTCGAGACATCTGAAGTCTAGTGGTTACTGGTTAGTATACACACATCAACAAAGTCTAGGGATATCTTAATCCTAAATTATTTACGAGTTTATAGTTTAGAACCTTGTTAGTTTCCACAAAAAGTTTATATACAGATTAAAACCTCTTTTATTCTATTTTCAAAATTTGAACATAGAAAGAAAAAAAACAAAATAATAAACAAAATATGGCGGCAAATTTGCTAGTAATTCGTTACATTAAAGAAAGTTAAAACTGTTTTATTATAATTATTAATGAAAAGGGTTTTTAATTGTTTTTCTTTTTTAATTTAACGTGACGTACGAACTTTAAAAGTCATGTCACGTCGTCATTTGAGTCGAGATGAAATGTTACGAGCCGTGGGCATGTTAGAAAATGGTGCAATTCAACGCGTCGTTGCTGAGGCCCTACATACCAGTCAAAATGTGATATCAAGGTAGTGGTCACGTTATCGCAGTACTGGAGATGTGGCCGAACAGCACACAGGTAGATATCGTGTTACTACGCAGAGACAGGATCGATTTCTCCAAATGACCGCCAGAAGACAACCCAATATCACAGCGCTGCAACTAGTGCAAAGGCTCCAGGAGGACCACCAGCTGCTGGTAAGCGACCAAACCGTGCGAAGAAGGTTACATGAAGTTGATCTTCATGCTCGAAGACCATTGCGTGTTCCAGCATTGCGACGTGGCAATCGCGGTCGGCGGCTTTCGTGGGCTCGGGAGCATTTACCATGGAGTGACGAACGTCTTTGGTGCTGTTCACCGATGAGTCCCGGTTTGGGTTTCACCCGGATTCACGAAGAACACGCGTTTGGAGAGCTCCAGGGAGAGTTAGCCGTCTACGGCACCCTCAGGAGGTCCACCCATACCAAGGCGGGACAATCATGGTGTGGGCAGGAATTCGTCTTGGCGGACGAACCCAACTCGTTTGGATCCAAGGCAGCATGACTGCACAAAAATACCACGAGGAGGTAGTAGAGCCCGTTATTGTCCCACACAGAACTCAAATAGGCCATGAATTTCTACTCATGCACGATAATGCTCCTTGCCATACGGCGCGGCTGGTATCGACCGCTCTCCGAGAGCACGATATTCAAGTTTTGGATTGGCCTGCACAGTCGCTCGACTTAAATCCTATCGAGCATGCCTGGGACATGTTACAACGAAAAGCTTTGAGAGATTTTCCACCAAATTTGACGACTGAACAACAACTTTACGAACACTTGCAAAGGACATGGGACCTCATACCGCAGCAAGACATTGACAATTTAATTTTAAGTATTAACAATCGATGTCGATGTGTAATCAATGTAAGAGGTGGCAACACTGATTATTAATGATTAGATTTTACAAGATTTCTTCCATTTTTATTAAAATTAATAGTTTTTTAAGAAGAAATGTTTGTTGTTATCATACTAATTTTCCATGATGATTAAAAAAATTATTTTTTTTATTTAAAACAAAAAAAAAACACGAAATGTTTTTTATTTTTATTAAAGACCTTAAAATAATCTATGATTCTTCTATTTACTGTATCAGAAAATTCTTCATAGATTTTTAGATATTTGATGAAATATAAAATATCCCTAGACTTTGTTGATGTGTGTAGTAGCGCGGTCAACTAGGGGCTGGGCGAGACTGACAGAAACGGACCGTTAGATATAATACCTTGCTGCAAAAATCAAGTGGCAATATACAGTATAAACAGGTACAGTAGTTAGACGCATTTGATCTTTGATGGGTGACCATGGGATTGGCTTGCAGAGCCTTTATCGCAGGTTTATTTTCGTACAAACTACATAA
The DNA here is from genome assembly GCA_944739405.2 of Euclidia mi. Lineage (NCBI taxonomy): Eukaryota > Metazoa > Arthropoda > Insecta > Lepidoptera > Erebidae > Euclidia > Euclidia mi. The sequence continues at coordinate 12,652,640 of OX123202.2, forward strand.
GTTAAGGTAAAGTAATTGACATCACGGTCATATTATGGATGGGTGACCGACCGATGAATTTACAGAGCCCATGTATGAGGTTCTTAATGGGGGCAAAATTATGGTTATTTTTAAGCTAGGACGCGCCGTCGTTAGCATGATACCAATGTAATAGGTATTTACCTAAAACGTACTATGCAATGCAATTAAAAGCACACTTGAATCGAATATTATCTTACAAACCGCCGCAGCTCAGCTGATCCCCACGAGCTCGCATTGCAGGTACCTAACACACACAAGCCCACCTACCTACTTGTGCAGTCTTATTCTGCACCAGTTAACAGTTTATTTTGACTCAATTCTTCTAACTATATCAAAATGCAGTTTCGATCTAATGTCAGTGTCATACATTGTCACAAATGGTATTCTCCTAAATAAACTGATATTGGAATGTTATCGTGACTAGATCGTTAACTGAACAATGTCATCATCATCGTTCTAGCATACCGTGGATTCGAACCCGATACCTTCTGCATAGCAGTCCGTCGGTATCTCCAGTAGGCTATCGCTGCCTGTTGTTAATTAAGCAATGTGTCAACGTCAGTGAGAACAATAGAAGTCAAATTATAGTTGGTGCCACGAGAAGATAGACTTTTTGTAAACAAACATTCAGAGCTTCACAACCTTTTTTCGAACAGTGATCCTAGTGAGACGCGGTATAGAATTTCGCGAGTTAACGGAAGTGTCAAAACAATCGGTAGCAGGCGTTATTGAATGTTGTGCCATTGAAATACTGCAACATCGTATTATCTTAATTTGCATATATATAGGGTTCCAAAATGCATTTATGATATATTCTACGAAAAGCTGGATATGATACTGACAAAATTTAATCGTTCATCAAGTAAAAGATTAGTTTTATGCGGTGATTATAATATCAATGTCCGAAAAAGAAATAAAATTACACTAGAACTAGAATACTTTCTCCTCAACTGATTGATTCGTCGTTGCACTCACTAGATGCAGACGTGTTTATTGTTAACTGAAGAGCAGTCATTATTATATTCGCTAGTTTTATGACATAGCATAAATAAGTGTGTCACGAGAGTTTCGTACGTGTATATGTGTGTTATGTCGGTATTTGGATAATAGTGAATATTATTGTAAGTGGGTAAACCTCATTTTCGAATAAATCAGTCGTTACCAGATATCTGTCTTTTATTGACGTGTACATAACATTGGCGCAGTCGGTCTAGAAGTTCGATACTTACGTGGAATTCTGTTTGCCAAAATGCCGATTGGACAAATAGAACCTTTTAACATCGAGGGACAAAATTGGGACAGTTATATTCGTCGCGTAGAACAATTTATATTGTTAAATAGCATCAGTGACAATCTCAAAGTTGCTACGCTTTTGACGTTAGTGGGTTCCGAGTGTTATAACCTTATATGTGATTTGTGTTCACCTGCGGACCCAGAGACAAAGAACTTTGAAGATTTAGTCGTACTCGTCAAAAACCATTTGGAGCCGGAGAGATCAGAAATAGCGGAACGACATATTTTTCGGCAGCGGACGCAACAGCAGGGAGAAAGCATTCGTGTCTACCTACATGGTCTAAAACATTTGGCTAAAACCTGCAACTTCGGTGGTTCTCTGGAAGAAAACCTTCGCGATCAGTTCGTGTCGGGTTTATACAGCGAAGAGATGCGATCAAGATTGTTTGCCGAAAAAAGCATCACCTACAAAAGAGCTGTGGAGTTAGCCACGGCGCTCGAGGCAGCTGAGCGTCATGCGAGTACGGCGTGCGCATCGAGCGGCGCGAGCGCTGGGGGGCTGGCGAGACGGCGGCCGGCGAGGGCCTGCACCGGGTCGGCGGCGGAGCGCGCGCGCGGACCGGCGCCGGCGCTCAGCCCGCGCCCTCCACGTCGCAGCGTCGTGTTTGCGCGCGGTGCGGTAAGACCGGCCACGGGGCCGGCAGGTGTCGTTTTAAAAATTATACGTGTGATGCGTGCGGCCAGAAGGGCCATTTAAAAGTGATGTGCCAAGGTAAAAGTGAACTTATGAATGCAAAGGAGAAAAAAGGTCAGTACTTTTTAAACGATTCAGACTCAGACAATGACTGTAATTTTTTTAATTTGGTTACAAGTAATGACGGTGATGGACCGTACTATGCGAATTTAGTAGTAGAAAAAGTGCCTTGCAAATTCGAAATTGATACGGGCAGTAAAATATCGGCTATTTCAAAGCATTATTATGATAAATATTTTAAACATGTACCTATACAATCTAAGCTGTTATCTTTAAGATCTTATACGGGCGACGTTATCGAGACCCTCGGTTATATTGTTGTAATGGTTGTTTGTGGTTCTAAGTCAGCGACGCTTAAGTTATTTATTATTGAAAAGGGTGGTCCGCCTTTAATGGGCCGTACTTGGATTAAGCAATTAAAAATAGAAATTGTTGAATGTCACAATATAAGCGACTCGGACTCGGTAGCTAAAGCAGTGAGGGACGAATTTCCAGAAGTGTTTGCAGAAGGGTTAGGCACGTTCAAGTCACCTATCTCGCTACATCTCAAGGATGAAACCCCCGTATTTGTTAAGGCGCGCCCACTGCCACTGGCACTGCGCCCGCGAGTTGAAAGCGAACTCAAACGTTTGGAACAAGAAGGTGTTATTTACAAAGTTGAAAGGTCGGAATACGGTACTCCTATTGTACCAGTAATTAAATCGAATGGCTCAATCAGAATATGTGGAGATTATAAAATAACAATAAATCCAATTCTGAAAGATTTTCATTATCCTTTACCGCGGATTGAAGAACTTTTCGCGACCTTGGGGGGTGGCGAGCAGTACACAAAGCTTGACTTATCTAATGCATTCCAACAGTGTTTATTGGATAAAAAATCGCAGCCGCTGACAGCAATCACCACTCATGTCGGGACGTTTATTTATAAAAGAGTACCTTTTGGAATAAAATGTATTCCTGAAAACTTTCAAAAAATAATGGAGGAAACATTGAGTGGCTTGCCTTCAACGGCTGTATTTGCGGATGATATATGTATAACTGGAAAAGATAAACGTACACACTTAGCAAACTTGAGAGCGGTGCTGGAAAGATTAAAACAAAATGGATTAAGAATTAATTTTAGCAAATGTAAATTTTTTAAGGAGTGTGTAACATATTTAGGTTATAAAATTGATAAACATGGCCTGCATACAGATTCTAAGAAAATTGAAGCCATTATGGCAGCCCCGTCTCCGTCAAATGTAACCCAATTAAAAAGTTTCATGGGACTTGTTAATTTTTACTCTAAGTTTTATTCAAATATAAGTGACATAATGAAACCGTTGTACAACTTGTTACAAAAAAATGCTAAATGGCAATGGAATGATGAGTGTGAGCGTGCTTTTAGTAGGATGAAAAAAGCGTTAAGCAGCGCGCCAGTGTTGGCACACTACGATCCTACGTTGCCGTTAGTGTTGTCGGTGGATAGCAGTGCATACGGGCTGGGCGCCGTGCTCGCCCAGCGGTACGCGGACGGCAGTGAGCGACCCGTGTGCTGCGCGTCGCGAACACTGAACGCCGCCGAACAAAATTACTCGCAGCTGGACAAGGAGGCACTTGCTATTGTGTTTGGGGTGAGTAAGCACCACCAGTACTTATATGGCCGAAAATTTATTTTACGTAGTGATCATCGTCCATTGAGTTACATCTTTGGGCCGAATAAAGGAATACCTGTGACAGCTGCAAGTAGACTACAGCGTTATGCTGTCCAGTTATCCGCTTATAATTTTAAAATTGAATTCATTAAATCAGTACAAAATTGTCATGCTGACGCTCTTTCTCGTCTTCCATTGGATTCTATAAGGAGTAGAACCAAAAGGGAGGACAGTGATGGTAGTTACCTTAATTTTGTGCAGGAAAATTTTCCACTTAGTTTTAAAGATATTAAAATTGAGACGAAAAAAGATCCATTATTGAGTAAAATATATGGTTACGTAATGTTCGGGTGGCCAAAGACAAGTGATATTGAAACTGAAAAAGCATATTTTAATCGTAAGGAAAGTATTTGTGTAGATCAAGGTTGCCTGATTTGGGGTTACCGGGTAATAATACCGAAATCATTACGAATATTAATTTTGAAAGAAATTCACGACGGTCACCCAGGCATCGTAAAAATGAAACAAATAGCGCGCAATTATGTCTGGTGGGAGACATTAGACTCCGACATCGAGCGCAAAGTACAGGAGTGCGTCGCGTGCCGGTCGCAGCGCTCAGCCCCCGCCCCGGCACCGCTGCACTCCTGGCCGTGGCCGGAGGAACCATGGGCTAGATTGAATTTAGATTTCTTAGGACCGTTTAATAATAAGTATTATTTAATTATAGTAGATGCTCATTCAAAATGGATTGAAGTTGAATATGTTTCTTGTACGTCTGCTGCTGTGGTAATAGATAGTCTGCGAAAAATGTTTGCGCGTTTTGGTTTACCAAAAAGAATAGTTAGCGACAATGGGCCACCCTTTTCCTCAGCCGAATTTAAAAGATATCTCAACACTAACGGTATACGCCACACCCTTGTTGCACCATACCATCCATCGAGCAATGGGGCGGCTGAAAATGCCGTCAAACAGGTTAAAAGGGCACTCAAGAAAGCCCAAGTAGAACACGAAAATGTAAATACAGCACTCAGTAGATTTCTATTCTCGTACAGAAACACTGAGCATAGTACCACTGGTCGCGAGCCCGCAATGCTTATGTTCGGGCGACGGTTGCGTGGTAGACTGGATCTGCTGCGGCCTGACACGCGAGACCTGGTGCGACAGCGGCAGGAGGTCAGTGAGCGGCGACGGGACACCACACTGCGGGTGGCTGAGCCCCAAGATGCAGTACTACTGCGAGATTATTCTAAGAACCGGGGAAAATGGACTGAAGGGACGGTAGTACGTCGAGAAAGTCCAGTTTCATATACGGTGAAGTCTCAAGATGGTCGTGTACACAAGAGACATATAGATCAAATTTTAACCACAAAACATCCAAAGACCAGATTTTCATTGTCAAAGGTACAAGAGGAAGCGTATGACAATGGTAAGCCAGCGGCGACACCTGACTCTGATAAAAATGATCAACTCGCAGAAGAATGGGAACTGGCAAATGAGTCGCCTCCCTCGAGATCTCCACCTGAAAGCCTTGACGATCCATTGACAACACCGCGGAATCGTAGGAAGGCAGCTTTACGTTGCATTGATAAATTAAAAAGGATTTAATTATATTTCATTGAATATTTTCATACACCACACTCATCATTGCACAGCTAAATAGAAGTATAGCTAGCTAGACAACATTGTTATTTAATCAAATATAGGTTTACCAATTGTACCATGTCGTTAACTAAAATATGTCTAGACTAGTTTAGTGTATTAATAACCACTGTTAATGGTTTTCACTGTTTACTGTATTTAAGTATATTAGGATTAAAACCTAAGCTTAGTTAAGTTAGATTATAAATATAGGGGGAAAGTGTTATGTCGGTATTTGGATAATAGTGAATATTATTGTAAGTGGGTAAACCTCATTTTCGAATAAATCAGTCGTTACCAGATATCTGTCTTTTATTGACGTGTACATAACAATGTGCAAGAACTTAGATAATGTTTATCGATACAAATATTTGAGTTAGAAGTGTATCTTTAAAAATGTCGAGCGACAGTCCTTTTGGGCGCAGTCAGATCACGTGTAGGAGCCCTACACCGTCAACACCGTTGCCGTCGCCTCGTCCCGAAGACAAACCGCCCGCTACGGAAAAGGCACTTGAACTAATATCTACAGCAGAAGTAGAAAGATGGATGAAGATTATCAACTCTTATTTGACTGAAGTTTGTTCAATTGCTGCAGAAAGTAAGCTTAACACCGATTCAAAAGTACGAGTCACAAGTATCTGCCGCCAAGTGAGCACTGCTGCATCTGAGATGGCTGTAAACTATCAGTCTGTGAAACAAAAGGTGATACAAGCACACTCCACCATCCAGCACCTTCAAGAGAAGAAAAATATCTCAGATACCCTTGAGGAGATTAAGAAAGTCGTGCAAGTAAATCATACCCAGACCCAGAAGAATACTTTTGCCGATATGGTTAAAAAAGGGAGCAACAATTTTATTCGCCCTAATTCTATTAGTTCAGTTACTATATATCCGGCCGACAAAAGTAAAAGCAGTGACGACACTAAAGCCCTTCTCCAGACTATAATTTCGCCCGAGGAAATGAAATTGCACGTACGCGGTGTCAGAAAGACGAAAAATGGCGGTGTAGTCATCAGCACCGAAAATAAAGATGACGTAGAGAAGCTCAAAAGCTCTACAAAGCTTTTAACGTCAGGACTTACTGTCGAAGAGCAGACTAAGCGTCGTCCTAGAATAGTCGTAATCGGAGTTCCTACAACACTCACTGAAAAAGAGGTGTTGGAATGCATATTTGAACAAAACTTGGCACAGACATTTCCAGACAAGACACGAGAGTCCTTCATTGCCTCTGTTAAATTGAGCCACAAATCTGGGAAGAAGAACATATCGGTGTGCAATTATATAATCGAAGTACCACCGGGCATTCGAAAAGCCCTTATTAACCAGGGGAGAGTGTACATAAACTGGACATCATGTCCCGTAAGGGACTTTACCCTAGTTACAAGGTGTTATAATTGCCAACAATACGGACACGCAGCGAAATTCTGCCGCGAAACTAGCCCTACCTGTGGTCATTGCGGTGAATCAGGCCACGTCATCAAAGAGTGCAGTAAGAAGACATCACCACCTTCCTGCGCTACGTGTATGAAATTTAAGAAGCCCAATAATCACCAAACTGGGGACGAGAGCTGCCCAGCAAGAAAATATGCCGAGGACAGGTACCTGAATTCCATAGACTATGAAGGCGCCTGAGAGCGTCCCTAACTACACGTGAAAGCACCGCTACTACAGGTACTCGTTAATTATAGTTATGGCTAATAAGCTAATAGATGATTTGGACAACTTTTCTATTTCAGACTCAAAATTTTGTAATATTGAGGATTGTAAAAGCCTTCTTCCACCACAAGATAAATGTTTAACTATTATTTCGCAAAATATTCGTAGTATCTATAAAAACTTTCAGGAACTAGAAATCTTGTTACATACTATTGACATAACTTGCGACATAATAGTGCTATCGGAATGCTGGTTATCTAATAGATCTGATGCTCTACCAACTTTAGATGGATATCGACAATATTGCAGCGATAATCATATCAATCAGAATGCCGGCGTTGTAGTATATATTAGAAAACATCTAAATGTAGTTATAGAAAAACCTAATATAGATGAATGCAACTGTCTGCTCATTAAAATTAACCATGATACTGCCATAATTTCTCTGTATAGGCCACCGTCTCTTAGTACAGATAGGTTTCTTAATTCACTTGATTTAGCACTAAACAGTCTATCATCATACAAGAATATAATTATAACAGGTGACTTAAATATAAATATTTTGTCTGGGAGAAATGACGTCCGAGGACATGATTATCTTAATGTCTGCTCTTTTCATGGTCTCTTGCCAGCTCATACTCTTCCTACTCATCAAAGTGGATCATGCCTAGACCACTTCATTATCAAAACAAAGCATCCGTCACGCACTTTGGTCATTAACTCTTCAATCACAGATCACCGCACTATTCTATTGTCATTAAAACTATCATTTCCTAAACATAAATGCACACCTAGCTATACTAAAATAAACATGAAGAATCTTGCAATTGACATACCTAACATAGATCTTGACCCCGTTTACTTATGTGCTGATCCTAATATTTCAATCGATTACCTCACAAACGAAATACAAAGTGCAATTCACAAAAATACATCTACTATAAAATTGTCTAACAGACATAAAATAACAAAACCGTGGATTACACAAGGTCTTTTGCGCTGCATAAGACATAGAGATAAATTGCACTCGAAGGCTAAGAAAGCACCAGATAATGAAATTATCTCGATGTCTTACAAAAGATATCGTAATTTTTGTAACAACCTTCTAAAAAAATTAAAGATTGAATACAATAAGGCTGAACTAGAAAAGGCTGGGCAAAACAGCAAATTAGTCTGGAAATTTATTAAAAAATGCACTTTTACCACCAAAAATCAAGAACCAGCATTAGATTTACTTCAGTCCGAGTCAAATCCCACACTGGCACTCAATAAAATAAATATGTTCTTCGCTAACGCTGGAAAATCACTCGGAGAAAGAATCTTGCATCAAAGAAACTTTTCATCGCACTACACCTCTAACAAATCACACAACCCCGCGCTCAAATCTTTTGTTTTATTAGATACTGACGTTGACGAAGTAGTTCAAATAATAACAGGACTACGGGACACTTCAGCGGTAGGGCGGGATGGCATTTCCACCACTATAATCAAAAGATTTAAGACATTCCTAGCACCTCCACTAACCCACATTTTTAAAATATGTTTGTCTGACGGTATATTTCCGAAGTCCTTGAAAAAGGCTATAGTTATCCCAATACACAAGAATGGAGATACAAGTTGTGTAAACAACTACAGGCCCATTTCAATCTTGCCAGCATTGTCCAAGGTTTTAGAAAAACTAATAAATAATCGATTAGTAAAATACCTGGAATCGAACAATATACTCTCAGACAGGCAGTTTGGTTTTAGAGCGCAAAAGTCAACAAACCAGGCCGTTCACATGGTTACTGATCACATTGTGGCTAACCTGGATAAAGGGATGCATACTATTGGGATCTTTCTAGACCTTGCCAAAGCTTTTGACTCTGTTTCAGTTCCAGGTCTATTAAGAAAGCTTGAGTATGTGGGAATAAGAGGCACACAATTGAAACTACTTACTGACTATCTTAGCGACAGATGTCAGTGTGTAAAACTAGGTACAAACCTCAGCGCGGATATCCCTAATGCCCCCTTCGGGGTGCCTAAAGGGAGCATTTTAGGAGTAACTCTGTTCTTAATATATATTAATGACCTATGTAACCTAAGTCTTCATAATGGTGTCATTGTGTCTTATGCAGATGATACGGTACTATTATTTACAGGAAATACTCGTACTGAGGTATATACACATGCTCAACTAGGTTTCAATACTGTAAATAACTGGCTTTTTGACAATATACTAACTTTAAACACCCAGAAAACAAAATATATCCACTTCTCAATACGTAACAATAACATTCATGAATCACCTAACAACACTATATTCGTTCACGACAATAAATGTCATTCATCTGCTGACGCTGCATGCACCTGCCCTACTTTAGAATCTACACAATGTATCAAGTACCTTGGAATAACACTTGACAATAATCTTAATTTCCGCATTCACATAGATCTCTTATGTAAACGGGTGCGCAAATTAATATTTATTTTCAAAACAATGCGTAGCGCTGCAAATTTTAAATTAATTAAACAAATCTACCTGTCGTTGTGTCAGTCCATCATATCCTATTGCATTACTTCATGGGGAGGGGCATCCAAAACTGTCCTATTGCCACTAGAACGCGCTCAAAGAGCTATTCTAAAAGTGGCGACGTTTCGACCTTATATGTTTCCTACCTATGATTTGTATCAGTCCACTAATGTCCTAACTGTACGTCAATTGTTCATACTGCACATCATACTTAAACAACACGCACTAACTCCATTCAAACCACTGCCCCCGGACAAGAGACGAAAAGATCTAGTCTGTACTAAGTTTCATGGTAAACATGTCTTTATAAATAGATTTTTCTTATTCATAGGCCCTTTTTTATACAATAGATTAAATAAGTTACTAGATATATATAATTTTAGTTATAAGCAATGTAAAATAATCATAACTAGATACTTACAAACAATGACCTACTCCGATACTGAGAATTTGCTTACTGTCATAAAATAATTACCTACCATTGAATAGCTTCGATTTTAATTATTATTGCGTCAATGTTAAATTTAAGAGTGTGCACATTTGTTATATTTTGCACAATTATATTACGTAAGAACTATAGTTGCAAAACTTCTGAAAAATTCTGAATAATTCCGGAATACTTCTGGGAATGTTTCTTTAAATCAGAATTATTCAAAATGAATTTTTATTTTTTTTTGCTGAGGCCACGAGTTGTGCGTGCAGGTGATGGCGGTGCGGGATGCGGTAAGAGCGGAGATGCTCCCCGGAGAAGTTTTCCCCCCCGCGAGAAAGATTCGTACCCCGCAATCGAATGTTTCCGCCGAATATTTCGCCCGAATAATTCAATGGGAATAAACGTGTTTGCTTGTGGTGTGATGGGTTTTATTATAAATGGGATTGAATAAGTATATGTTGATATTTTTATAGGTAGATATGTTAGCCTGCGATTAACAGGATTTTTATTCTTTTGTTTTTTGGTAGGTACCTACTTATTTCGAAATAGAATGCTATTTTTATAAATGTTAATTGTGGAATAAAAAACCAGGCCTAGCATATTTGATTTGTTTTTTGAAAAGGGTTACCTACCTATGTTTTTGGTTAGTTTGTAGGTATGTAGCTCTGTACGCATCGTGAGTATTCGCGAGTCGCATAGGTAGGTATTAATCATTACCTACCTACTTAACGCGTATAATAGGCCAGACAATAAAAACAAATAATGGCAAACCTTGCAAGCAAACAAAGATAATATAATTTACAACTTCCAAGCCCGAAATAGTTGGTAAGGTCGATTTTCCTGGTTTTTTTGACAGTTGAAATATTCCCAAAGTTTCGGAATATTTCGGAATACTTCCGAAGTATTCGACGGGAATGATTCGGAAATTTTCCCGCCAGCATCTATAGTAAGAACAAAACAGCCTGAAACACAGGTGAAAACCTAGTTCAGGCAATTAATTTTAAACCTAGACAGTAAAGTAAAAATAACCTATACCGGCCTTAAACTATATGTTAAGTATTTATTGTTTATTAGATTATAAAGTATTATAGTATAAGATTATCCAGGGCCTCAAGTCTGGTATTACAATAGTGCCAAAATGGTCATATCACTGACTTCATAATTGTTGATTTTGACAAGTTTGGTAGTCTACTGTTACAATGGTGTCATTATGATTTTCCGAAGGTCAACCACTGACACTCCATTGAAAGACATGGCATAGATTGGTAGTCTCGTACATAATGACAAATCAATGACTGACGTATGCTGTAGTCTGGTAATATTTTGACAGTTCCTTTGATCAGTGACCTACCATCGTAACGCCATCGTGCAATCATTGCTTTTGACGAGTGTTTGCTCGTGAAACATAGTGACAGACAATCAAAAAGTTTAATGTACTACAAAAAAGAGATTATGTATTCACTGCGAACTAATATTCTCGAGCTAACTAACAAGCCCGTCGTTTAACGAGGATGACTACAAACCCTTTTACGGATATTCCCGAGGCGAAATTTGTAAAAACGTTTCATCTTAGAGAGGAAAGGATTCAGTAAGGGAGTTATTTCAAAAACTAATTCCCCTTAAGGCCAGACCGCGTCAACACGATAGCGCATCGGCAGAAATGAAGGTGAGAAAACTGAAGGTAATATTGATTTATTATTCTATTCCTAAGAAATTTATTAATTAATGTTACTTATATTTTTATTGCAGATTCTGGTAGCACTCATTTTACGCATCAGGATCTTACCAGACCTTGATTGGACAGGGTGCCCTCCATGACATTTCGCCAATTACTGTGTCGCAGCCCATTAAAGAAGTTACAGAGGCATTATATAAAATATACCAACAAAATATTAAATGGAAAGGAATATCATAGTTTGCCTAGTTCAGTTTGTGGTTTTCGAAATTTGATGTTCAAGTGTCTACTTGAACATCAAATTATACATGTACATTCTGCCTTCTGAAATATCGAAGGACATCAAAGCTAAATATTCATATTCCAAACATAAGAAACAGGAAATTCAATAATATTTTCAAACATTGTAGCTGTGCTTTTAACCCAACTATGGCAGAGCTCAGATGAACTTAGTTCATCTGAGTGACGGAGCTAAAATGAAAGAGTAATGTTTTTACACATTGGGAATGGAAGTGTTAGTAGCAGATAACTATGACCATAGATAGTGACCAGCAGTGGTTTGGTACTTAAATAAATGATAATGTCATACCTATGTGATAGTTTGAAGTATTAGTACAATAAGATCTTCCTGATCTCTTTTTAATATTGCCATACCTACCTGACAGGAACAGTTATGTTAATGATGACTAGATAGTGACCAGGCTTTATATAATGTTCCTAATCTATCAATATATTCTACCTACATTTTATGGAGTCTTGTAAAGAATTTAAGTACATAATTCAATTAAATAATGTCTGAACTATGATGAAAAGTGTTTTTAAATTAATTGTATAGTATAGAAGATCTTAGTATAAAAGAATATGATGTAATGAGTGGTGTGTTTATAAATATTTACTTATCTCTCTTACAGATACAAAATTCAAGCAAACGGGCAACTTCTTTATGAGTTTTGTGACCGCTCATATCCATCTGTTTGAGACATATATATTTGTGAGGATTCGGCAAAGCCAGAATGAAGAAAGTTGCTTTGCTAGTAGATGCAAAAGTGAAGATTTATGATAGTTAGTATATGAGAATAGTGTTCAATTTTTGTGTCTATAATTGGAACCAACAATTCTTAATAAATTCATGTACAGAAATTATTTATCTTTAATAAAACAGCATTGTTAATAATAACACATAATTATGAGTTTTATTTTTCTTCTTGATACAGTTACAACACATGAAACACAAATAATATTTTAATTGTAATAGGAATGTATCTATGATCTAACTCAATCTTCAATATTTTATGTTTTGGTTATGCCAATTCTTCTTCGAATATAAACACCTTTAGTAGTTAACTCGCTATCTTTAATTATAGTATTTACTCCTGTCGATAGAATCACTTTTCTTTGAGGTGTGAACTGCATAACCTTGCTGTATCATTTCCTTTGGAATTTGTTATCCATAAAGCATTTTTCATTGATATCTTCGTTTTGGCTCCAAGAGAAACATACGAGCTACTCGGTATTAAACAATTCAACGCAGTGCATTGAGATTATTGAGAAATATAACAAACTAGAACTTTGTTTACAAAAATGTAGTTTTGAACTTTTGACAGTTCTTACGTCAAAACATGATTTGACTTTGACATCTAAACAGAGCTAATATTATTGAGTTGAATGGTTAAATTAATTGTTTTTTTGCTATTTACGAACTTTAATACAACTTTAGAGTGCTTATAACACTAGTAATGAATATTTAAAAAATATATAAATGAAATGTGGCATGAAAAATAATCAAATTTAATGGTAGTTTTTCAAAAATCATTTCTTCTAATGTTTTTTTTATCTATGGCAATACAACAATGTCATTCTGCCACCATTCAATTACGATTCCACTGATCGATCACTGAACTATCATAATGAATAACCAGACTACGAACTTTTGTCAAAATGACAATGGGATCGTGTTGGAATGACGAATGTGTTTAAAATAGCAGACTTGAGGCCCAGACATAATGTATCCATCCACTGAAATGTAAACATTTTTGAATAAAGATTATTATTATTATTATTATTATTATAACTATAATTTAAAATTAGAATTATACGAGCCTACAAGATTATCAAGTGGCACGTGTATAGATAATTTTGCACATAATTACCGAAGGAACTGTAAGGGTCAAATAATAGATCTTGCACTTTCTGACCATACGTCACAAGTCCTCACAGTACCCGTAAACAAAACATGCAGTCTAAAGTACTGGAAATTAAAACAGCAAGACGTTTCAAAGAAGAATTTAATAAGATTCAAAAATCATCTGCTATGTTTGTCGTTCAGCCGAGTATTCGATGCCACAGATGCAAATGTGGCCGACACTTTCATTGATGAATTTTGTTTACTTTATAAGCTGTGCTTTCCATATAAAATTTTAGTTCTGAAAACTAACAAAAGAACTAAATGGATATCCCGTGGCATAAAGCTGTGTAGTAAAAAGCAAAGACAATTACTATGGAACTACAGGCTAAAACCAAGTGCCGAAAATAAATCTAAATTTATAAAATATACTAAGTTATACAAAAAAAATATGAGATTAAGTCAAAAAGCACAAAAGAACAACTTCATAAGAACTTCTCAAAATAAAGCAAAAGCCACTTGGAAAATAATAAATAAATATAAGCGAAATTTGCCACAAGAACAAATATTGACTATAAATAATAATAATACCATTATTACAGACCCCGAGGACATAGCAAATGAATTTAATAATTATTTTATCGATGACATTAATAATAATATTAGATCTGACATTCATTCAAATAATAATAATACTTTTAATAATTTGACATTACAATCCCTATTTCTTTCACCTGTTTTAAATTATGATGTTATACGTATAATTAAGAGCCTTAAAAATACGACTACAACTGGTTATGATGAGGTGTGTACTAAAGTTATAAAATTTGTTAAAGACATAATAGCACCACCACTGACACACATAATTAATTTAAGTATTACTGATGGCATATATCCAGACTCTTTAAAAAAGGTAATTGTTAAGCCTCTTCACAAAAAAGATGACAAAACTGATATAAAAAACTATAGGCCCATTGCCAAAATACCAATATTCTCTAAAGTTCTTGAGAAAATTATTTATAATTCTTTATATAATTTTTTTAAGAAACATAATATGTTCTGTAAAGAACAAAAAGGGTTTCTTAAAAACACTACAATAAATATGGCTATCTTCGATCTTCTATTTAATGTCATGAATGCCGTTGATAAAAAGACTCCTGTTTGCGCTATATATGCTGACATGTCGAAAGCATTTGATTTTGTAAATCACAAAACGTTGCTTAAGAAATTGCGTGGATATGGTATAAGGGGAAATGCCGAAAAGCTTCTTGAATCATATCTAAGTACTCGTATCCAGTACACAGAGATATCAAGGGTTTGTACAACAAGTAAATTGGAAAAAAAATACATATCAGGACCTCGTTATATTCAATTTGGTGTGCCACAAGGTAGTGTGCTAGGCCCTTTACTGTTCTTGATTTATATTAATGATCTTCCCAAGTGTACAAAACAAGATATGGTTCTCTTTGCGGATGACAGTACAACCGTAGTAAAATGTTCTCGGTTAGACGAATATCAAAATGACATTAACAATTCTTTGACTAATATAGTAGATTGGCTTGACAGAAATAATTTAACAATTAATTTAAACAAAACCAAAGTAATGCAATTCCACCAAAAATGTGAAGTACCTAACATAACTATTTCTTATAACAACCACGAAATAGAACAAATAAGTGAAGCAAGATTTTTGGGTATCATTATTGATGATAGACTTACGTGGAAACCCCATATTCAGGAACTATGCAAACGATTAGGTGCGTCAGCTTTTGCGCTCCTTCATCTTTCACAAAAAGTTGGCAGTGACACATTATTAACGGCTTATCATGCGCTAGTGGCACCAGTTTTGAGATTTGGAGTTATTTTCTGGGGTCACTCAACAGATCGTGATGTTGTATGTAAGATGCAAAAGAGATGTGTAAGGTCTATGTGTGGACTAAAACCAACAGATAGTTGTACAACGTATTTTAAATCTCTGAAGCTACTAACATTACCTTCGTTATATATACTCGAGACAGCACTTTTCGTAAAAAGCAATAAACATTTATTTACAAAGGTATCTGAAGTACGAAAAGCCCCAATGCGAGCTCAATATGAAAATAAACTTTGCCAAACAAAGTGTAAGACCGCTTTGATGCAGAAAAGCTTCTTTGGTATGGCACCCAAAATATTTAACAAAATACCCGACTCTTTAAAAAGTCTGCCTGTATTACAATTTAAAAGCAATTTAAATAAGCTCCTAATAGACAAGTGCTACTATACAATTGACGAGTTTCTTAACGATGAACAAATTTAATTTTTTTTTAATGTATTATATTGTAATGGATGTATAATTTTTTTGTTTCTTAATCATATTCTATTATTGTGACAATTTATAAATGAACAGATAATAATTTATACTTTTAAGCGGACATTAATAATTTATTGTAATATTTGAATTATTAATAATATTTGTATGTTCTGATGACAAAACATAGCGCACACTTAGTTCTAAGACCATCTGTATTATTATTACCTATGTTTTACAAATAAAATTCTGATTTCTGATTTCTGATTTCTGAACAGTTGCGTTTTAGATTTTATGCTTTTGAACAGTCTTTTTTTTTCAATGCCTAATTATGCCACTATGTTTTTAAATTTATATTGTTAAATTTTACTGAAATAAATATATTTGATTTTGTGTTTTAGTGGTCGAATGTTCATAAATTGGCCGATTTTTTTGTTGTTTTACACGTAATAATCTGTAAATTAATGAAAAATAGAGTACCATGTATGTTAATTATAGAGTAGGTACATACATGTTACTTTATTATTGACACGAATTTTAAAAAATCACTACGCAATAAATAATATTGCTCAAAGTAGCATATCTATTCTAAAATATTAAATTATTGACCAACAATGAATAATATAACAGATAACTAGCTAATACATTGCATAAACATTTCTAGGCATAGAGATTTTACGTTGTCTGTGAATGAAACCGTCAGAATTAACTTAAACAAAAACCATTAAACGTTACGGTAGTCTGAAAACGCAATTTCTTTTTTAGGTATAAATCATTTTCTGCCATCTGATATTCTGCATGCGCTTTTTCGAGATACCGGCAGCGAGAAGAGCGTTGCAATCCTATAAATTTGTATTTAACTTAACACCAACCCCTTCCTGATAACTAAAAATTTAATTTTGTCCTCTGATAAAAAGATGTTAAGCCCAAGAATGTATCATTTCAATGAACTAACGCCAAATGTTGACACTCTCGGCGTCAGTACCTCAAAACATTAAAAGATCCGGTTGACAGCGCATAATATCGATAAAAACCCGATCCATTGACATATTAGTTTCCAATGACACGTATCTATGTATAGGTCGGCTCACGAAAGTTACCAGAAATGGCGGCCGTCGCGCATATGTACATTCGTGCACCAATGGCGTGGCTCCATTCTTGACACATTTAGGAAATGCGTCAAGAACGGAGCCACACCATTGGAATTCCACCCGCGCCTCACCCCGCACCTCCATGGAGACCAAAAAAATTATTTCTGCGCAGTGGTCATCTTTCGTGAACCCGACCTATACCGTTGCGCTCATTGATTTGAAATTATTTGTTTTTGACAGAACTATCGCTAAGTCACTTAGTAAAAATTCTTTGTTTACAAAATGTCTATGTTCTCGTGACACGGACTCTAGATGATAATGACATTTAAATTAGAAGAATACCAATTCTGAGTCAATTTAAAATCTAATCTCATTTCGTTCAAAATATCATTTCAATGTCATATAAAATACGAGAATTGGCCTTATCTATGTAAAATTTTATAAAAAGAGGGATTTATATCATCGCACACTGTGTGAAATAATTTTAGGTGAATATGTATTGTATAATTACAATATTTTGTAAATACAAATCAACATATTGTATATTTTTTTCTTTCTTTTAATTAATTAAGTATTTTCTTTTACCCGACTCTTTTGGTTTTGTATTTAGTGTCATTCGTGGATTTTCATGCATTAATAACAAAATAGATGTATATTTGAAATGTAACAATTATGTAGATGACAATTATAAATTATTTTTATCATATAATAAAACTGCGCCAAATTATTATAAATAGTTGTTGTTATCCTGAGGAACATCATCCTACTAAACAAATATGTAATATCTATCTTTATTTGATACCTTTAAATGCAGGTGCATTGAAAATAATTAATTTGAATACTTTCATATCATAATCGACGTATTACATAAACGAATACTGTTCATGTACGGCAAGAAGGATCAAGATTATTATTCCACGCGATACCGTCATAGTGCGCCGGGTCTCGCATGCGCGGTGTGCGGGCGACCGCGGTACTATAAAAACCTAAACTCGAGCCGCCGCTCGAGGCGTATACGCTCTTAAGGACATCATGTGGTAAAATACGACATGGGTTATGCTGTACAGTGCGTGATGTAGCAGGCACTGGTGTATAATCAATAATTTTATTTTTAGCAATCATTTGGCGTACCTATTACCTGTAACTGAAAATCGCTAAATGCATGCTCTTCTGTGTAGGGTACTTCTGACCTGTCCTTTTTTTAGGATGTCTCCAATCTGGTCAGAGAACGTCCGCCTTGGTCTTCCCCTTCATCCTGTCCCATTCACACTTGCCTTATATAATTATCTTCTTTGTCAGTCCTTCGTCATCCATCCTCTCGATGAGCCCAAACCATCTTAACATGCCTTTCTCGATGCTTGTCATCAGCACCACGTCTTCTTTTACACCACACCACTCTCTTATCACACAATTCTTTACTCTGTTGGTAAAATATACACCACACATACTTCACAGTGCTCTCATTTCTACAGCATTTATTCTACTTTCAAGTCTCTTCTGCCATGCCCAACTTTCACTACCATACATAAGAGTAGGCACTAATAACTCTCTATGCACAGCCAAACGTGCCATTTTGGACACATTTTGACTGTTCATTGACGCCTTCAGAGCTCCATTGACTCTATTACCTGCATTAACTCTTCTTTCAATATCTTCTTCATTCTTAACATCTCTATTCTCTTGTAAACAAACTCATTCACTTTCTCCACTCGTTGTCCATCGATCAAAACTAGTGTTGCCCAAATTCAGTCTTGGTCTTGCAGTCTTGGTCTTGTTCTTGCGTTTTTGCAAGACCAAGACCAAGAACAAGACCGCGTATTTTTAGCAAGACCAAGACCAAGACTGATCGTGCAAGACTTGAGCAAGAACAAGACTAAGCCTGCAAGACTCTTGCGTCTTGCAGCTAGGACTTAGCGCTATTTCACGGAGTAGTTAGGTGTAACAGTTCGGTGTATAGGTACGCTTAGGAATTCTATGAGACGCAAAAAACTGTATCAAAGAATATGAAAAACTGGACCTATGCGCATTACGACTAATAGGTACCATAAACATACCTACATAGCGAATAAAAAAATATCCATTAAAATCAAACTGAGTGCATGTATAGTTATGTTTTAACCATCGGCACTTTGATAATGCGGCATCAAAGGTTTTGTACTTACTTCTCAAAGAAATTTGCCGCTTTTCGGAAGTACATGGTTATGATACACGCGCCGGCGGCTTCTTTTGAAATCATATACAACAATCGTTGCCGCCGCGCCGAAATCACAACATTTGACACTATTAAGTGATGAGTCAGTCAGATGGTTACTTTGTATTAATTCTTGGTCAAAAGAATTGATATAAAGTAACATAACCTAATGATAAAGCTGTTGTGTACTGTTATGTTTGATTTGTGTTGTATTTTATTTTTTATTGAAATAAATGATAAATCGTAAAACTCTTTTATTAAATTTCATATAAGTTGAGGGTTCAATCTCTTTCTAGACAGATATTGTTCTTTAAAATACAGTCAAGTTATTGTAATTAATTTGTTTTTTTTACATGTTTTAGCAAATGTAAGCTTATAAATCATAAATGTTTATTAAGAAACAGTTACTTCCATGGAAAACGACATATAGGTCAGTTGATTTTTCGAATTTCTTATCAAATCTTCAGTTATTTATTAATCTGCTTGATCTTTACTATGGCTGTGTTAATTCAAGCTCACAATGTTCCAATTCTAATACGTTTTTCTAAGATTTAAAAACTTTAATAAATAGTAATAGACTGATAGGTAATTGCAAGACTTGCAAGACTCTTGCTGCAAGACCAAGACCAAGACCAAGACTGGGAGCGCAATACCAAGACCAAGACCAAGACCAGGTGTATTGGCGCAAGACCAAGACCAAGACTGGCTAAGTCTCGTCTTGTTCTTGCATTTGGGCAACACTAATCAAAACATTACAAGCCGTAACGCGTTCCTCCTTTTAAAAAACCATAACTTTTGTTTTACTTACATTCGCTTTCATTCCTTTCCTCTCTAACGCACCATGCTTGATTGTTACCATCTCCTGCAACTCCTCCGCTGAAGTCGCAAGTATTACCTGATCATCAGCATAAAGGAGGCATTTGACGAGTAACCCATTCATTCTTAATCCGCAGTCACTATGTTTTAAATCTTGCAACAACTCTCCATGAAGAGGTTTAACAGCCACGGCGACGCTACACACACATCCTTGTCCTTTCTCGATGGTAAACCAGTTAGTGTATGTCCCGTTTATCCTCACACAAGCTCTAGAATCCTCATAAAGAGAGCTCGAATGAACTGCTGTCTAACCCATTCATTGACAGCACCGACCACATTTCATTCCCCACCACTTTATCGTAAAGGCCCGCACAAACTATCTGTCGCGACTTACTGTCGCGACTTACTGTCGCGACAGAAGGGTATCTGGACAAGGAAAATCCATTCAAGTGTGCACACTATCGGACGTCTGTCGCGGACGTGACCTTGAGCGTTCAGACGTCCGATAGCAATCTGGGAAAATGACAGTTAACGTCCGCGGACGTTTACAAACGTCCGCGGACGTTTACTGTCAACCGTATATTATCCATGGTATGGCCTTAATAGTTATTTTATACCGAATATAGTCAAAAAATGTTAAATTCACTTTCAATTCAACAGTTCTGCTTTACTTCAAGATCTACCAATAATATAATCTAATAGTGCTAACTGCTAGTGCCCTGAAATAAGAAAATATGCTCCTACCTAGCCATAGTGTATCGCATAGACAGCATGGCGTGTCTATGGTTGTATCGGACGCGGACGCGACAGAAAGCCGCGTCCGAAAGGGTGTGCACACTATGTGTCGCGACTTACTGTCGCGACAGTAAGTCGCGTCCGAACAGTTTGCGTGCGCCTTAAGCCTTTTCCAAATGCATGAATGCGCAATAGACCTTTTGACCTTTGGTCAAAAACTTTTCGGCTATGCTTCGCAAGTAAAAGACATGATCCGTACACCCCATACCCTTTCGGAATCTCGCTTGTACATCCCATATTTTCTTGTCGGTTACTTTCATAACTCTGTCAATCAGTACCTTTGCATACAATTTGCCAACAATGCTGCGAAATTAAATAGTGTATTACGATAAAGTCGATTTTTGATACAACTCATAATCATGAGTGGTACTGAAAAAAGAACTGGTTTTATTAATCTCGCCTGCTAGCCCGTAGTTCATGTGCCCGTTTATTTAGTTTGAAAATCTTCAATATTCTAATTTATTTTAGTAGACGATTCACGATTACTGACGATCAATATTCGCCCTCCAACTTTGGATGTGTGAAATGTGTGAATAATTTATATAGGTATATAAATTGATAGGAAATTGCACCTATATAGTTTTTGGACATTTAGCTTTTTAGCTTTATTTATTTAGCTTTATTTCGCAGTTCAGACAAAGTAGACGTGTCTAAGTTGCAATATTTATATTTACATGTTTAAATACATTTATTAATTACGTGACCTAGTACCGATATAACTTTAAGTGAAGTGTGCAAAAAAACTATGATTCACAAGTGAGCGACATCAAATATGGCTAACATTGAAAATAGCCCTTTCAACCGAAGCACAAAGACGTGTCGCAGTCCTCCAAGCACTCCTCAGCCACAAGAACATGGCGCCGAGGAGTTACAGGTCCTCACCTCTAACGACATCAATTTTTGGATGTCGACCATCGAAGTAGCCCTAAATGAAGTGTGCCAGATTGCTGCTGACGGTAAGCTGAACACAGAGCAAAAATTAAACATCAATGCTCTGGCGCGAAAAGTTGGAAAGGGTGTTTCCCAGATGGCTGTGCACTACCAGTCACTAAAAGAAAGGGCCATCATGATTAAAACATCTCTAGACGCAAGAAAAGAGAGAGAAGACCTTGCCGTACGTCTTGATGACTTTAAAAAGTCGATTACGGAGACAATACAAGAATCTTGCTCAAAACCTGCAGCCCAAAATATTTCCTTTGCCGATGTTGTTAAGACCGATAAATCCAGTCACCTGCGACCTTCAAATCTAAGTTCGATTGCAATTTATCCTAAAGACAAGGAGAAATCTAGCAACGACACCAAAACACTCGTCCAAAAGATAATATGTCCGGAGCAAATGAAACTGCACGTGAGGGGATTGCGGAAGACCAGGAACGGAGGCATTATTATCAGCACCGAGTCAAAGGATGACATTGAAAAACTCCGGCGTTCATCTCAACTGAGTAGTTCGGGATTAAAGGTAGAAGACCCCCACAAAAGAAGACCTAGGATAGTAGTTGTTGGTGTCCCGACGGCCCTTGGTGACCAAGATGTCTATGACTGCATTTTTGAACAGAACTTGACCGATAAAATACCTAATTTGTCACGTGAGTCCTTCTTATCTAGCATTAAGTTGAGCCACAAATCTGGTAAAAGAGATGCATCGACATGTAACTTTGTTATAGAAGTACCTGCCAACATTAGCTGCGAGGGCTGGCGAGACGGCGGCCGGCGAGGGCCTGCACCGGGTCGGCGGCGGAGCGCGCGCGCGGACCGGCGCTGGCGCTCAGCCCGCGCCCTCCACGTCGCAGCGTCGTGTTTGCGCGCGGTGCGGTAAGACCGGCCACGGGGCCGGCAGGTGTCGTTTTAAAAATTATACGTGTGATGCGTGCGGCCAGAAGGGCCATTTAAAAGTGATGTGCCAAGGTAAAAGTGAACTTATGAATGCAAAGGAGAAAAAAGGTCAGTACTTTTTAAACGATTCAGACTCAGACAATGACTGTAATTTTTTTAATTTGGTTACAAGTAATGACGGTGATGGACCGTACTATGCGAATTTAGTAGTAGAAAAAGTGCCTTGCAAATTCGAAATTGATACGGGCAGTAAAATATCGGCTATTTCAAAGCATTATTATGATAAATATTTTAAACATGTACCTATACAATCTAAGCTGTTATCTTTAAGATCTTATACGGGCGACGTTATCGAGACCCTCGGTTATATTGTTGTAATGGTTGTTTGTGGTTCTAAGTCAGCGACGCTTAAGTTATTTATTATTGAAAAGGGTGGTCCGCCTTTAATGGGCCGTACTTGGATTAAGCAATTAAAAATAGAAATTGTTGAATGTCACAATATAAGCGACTCGGACTCGGTAGCTAAAGCAGTGAGGGACGAATTTCCAGAAGTGTTTGCAGAAGGGTTAGGCACGTTCAAGTCACCTATCTCGCTACATCTCAAGGATGAAACCCCCGTATTTGTTAAGGCGCGCCCACTGCCACTGGCACTGCGCCCGCGAGTTGAAAGCGAACTCAAACGTTTGGAACAAGAAGGTGTTATTTACAAAGTTGAAAGGTCGGAATACGGTACTCCTATTGTACCAGTAATTAAATCGAATGGCTCAATCAGAATATGTGGAGATTATAAAATAACAATAAATCCAATTCTGAAAGATTTTCATTATCCTTTACCGCGGATTGAAGAACTTTTCGCGACCTTGGGGGGTGGCGAGCAGTACACAAAGCTTGACTTATCTAATGCATTCCAACAGTGTTTATTGGATAAAAAATCGCAGCCGCTGACAGCAATCACCACTCATGTCGGGACGTTTATTTATAAAAGAGTACCTTTTGGAATAAAATGTATTCCTGAAAACTTTCAAAAAATAATGGAGGAAACATTGAGTGGCTTGCCTTCAACGGCTGTATTTGCGGATGATATATGTATAACTGGAAAAGATAAACGTACACACTTAGCAAACTTGAGAGCGGTGCTGGAAAGATTAAAACAAAATGGATTAAGAATTAATTTTAGCAAATGTAAATTTTTTAAGGAGTGTGTAACATATTTAGGTTATAAAATTGATAAACATGGCCTGCATACAGATTCTAAGAAAATTGAAGCCATTATGGCAGCCCCGTCTCCGTCAAATGTAACCCAATTAAAAAGTTTCATGGGACTTGTTAATTTTTACTCTAAGTTTTGTTCAAATATAAGTGACATAATGAAACCGTTGTACAACTTGTTACAAAAAAATGCTAAATGGCAATGGAATGATGAGTGTGAGCGTGCTTTTAGTAGGATGAAAAAAGCGTTAAGCAGCGCGCCAGTGTTGGCACACTACGATCCTACGTTGCCGTTAGTGTTGTCGGTGGATAGCAGTGCATACGGGCTGGGCGCCGTGCTCGCCCAGCGGTACGCGGACGGCAGTGAGCGACCCGTGTGCTGCGCGTCGCGAACACTGAACGCCGCCGAACAAAATTACTCGCAGCTGGACAAGGAGGCACTTGCTATTGTGTTTGGGGTGAGTAAGCACCACCAGTACTTATATGGCCGAAAATTTATTTTACGTAGTGATCATCGTCCATTGAGTTACATCTTTGGGCCGAATAAAGGAATACCTGTGACAGCTGCAAGTAGACTACAGCGTTATGCTGTCCAGTTATCCGCTTATAATTTTAAAATTGAATTCATTAAATCAGTACAAAATTGTCATGCTGACGCTCTTTCTCGTCTTCCATTGGATTCTATAAGGAGTAGAACCAAAAGGGAGGACAGTGATGGTAGTTACCTTAATTTTGTGCAGGAAAATTTTCCACTTAGTTTTAAAGATATTAAAATTGAGACGAAAAAAGATCCATTATTGAGTAAAATATATGGTTACGTAATGTTCGGGTGGCCAAAGACAAGTGATATTGAAACTGAAAAAGCATATTTTAATCGTAAGGAAAGTATTTGTGTAGATCAAGGTTGCCTGATTTGGGGTTACCGGGTAATAATACCGAAATCATTACGAATATTAATTTTGAAAGAAATTCACGACGGTCACCCAGGCATCGTAAAAATGAAACAAATAGCGCGCAATTATGTCTGGTGGGAGACATTAGACTCCGACATCGAGCGCAAAGTACAGGAGTGCGTCGCGTGCCGGTCGCAGCGCTCAGCCCCCGCCCCGGCACCGCTGCACTCCTGGCCGTGGCCGGAGGAACCATGGGCTAGATTGAATTTAGATTTCTTAGGACCGTTTAATAATAAGTATTATTTAATTATAGTAGATGCTCATTCAAAATGGATTGAAGTTGAATATGTTTCTTGTACGTCTGCTGCTGTGGTAATAGATAGTCTGCGAAAAATGTTTGCGCGTTTTGGTTTACCAAAAAGAATAGTTAGCGACAATGGGCCACCCTTTTCCTCAGCCGAATTTAAAAGATATCTCAACACTAACGGTATACGCCACACCCTTGTTGCACCATACCATCCATCGAGCAATGGGGCGGCTGAAAATGCCGTCAAACAGGTTAAAAGGGCACTCAAGAAAGCCCAAGTAGAACACGAAAATGTAAATACAGCACTCAGTAGATTTCTATTCTCGTACAGAAACACTGAGCATAGTACCACTGGTCGCGAGCCCGCAATGCTTATGTTCGGGCGACGGTTGCGTGGTAGACTGGATCTGCTGCGGCCTGACACGCGAGACCTGGTGCGACAGCGGCAGGAGGTCAGTGAGCGGCGACGGGACACCACACTGCGGGTGGCTGAGCCCCAAGATGCAGTACTACTGCGAGATTATTCTAAGAACCGGGGAAAATGGACTGAAGGGACGGTAGTACGTCGAGAAAGTCCAGTTTCATATACGGTGAAGTCTCAAGATGGTCGTGTACACAAGAGACATATAGATCAAATTTTAACCACAAAACATCCAAAGACCAGATTTTCATTGTCAAAGGTACAAGAGGAAGCGTATGACAATGGTAAGCCAGCGGCGACACCTGACTCTGATAAAAATGATCAACTCGCAGAAGAATGGGAACTGGCAAATGAGTCGCCTCCCTCGAGATCTCCACCTGAAAGCCTTGACGATCCATTGACAACACCGCGGAATCGTAGGAAGGCAGCTTTACGTTGCATTGATAAATTAAAAAGGATTTAATTATATTTCATTGAATATTTTCATACACCACACTCATCATTGCACAGCTAAATAGAAGTATAGCTAGCTAGACAACATTGTTATTTAATCAAATATAGGTTTACCAATTGTACCATGTCGTTAACTAAAATATGTCTAGACTAGTTTAGTGTATTAATAACCACTGTTAATGGTTTTCACTGTTTACTGTATTTAAGTATATTAGGATTAAAACCTAAGCTTAGTTAAGTTAGATTATAAATATAGGGGGAAAGTGTTATGTCGGTATTTGGATAATAGTGAATATTATTGTAAGTGGGTAAACCTCATTTTCGAATAAATCAGTCGTTACCAGATATCTGTCTTTTATTGACGTGTACATAACAATGTGCAAGAACTTAGATAATGTTTATCGATACAAATATTTGAGTTAGAAGTGTATCTTTAAAAATGTCGAGCGACAGTCCTTTTGGGCGCAGTCAGATCACGTGTAGGAGCCCTACACCGTCAACACCGTTGCCGTCGCCTCGTCCCGAAGACAAACCGCCCGCTACGGAAAAGGCACTTGAACTAATATCTACAGCAGAAGTAGAAAGATGGATGAAGATTATCAACTCTTATTTGACTGAAGTTTGTTCAATTGCTGCAGAAAGTAAGCTTAACACCGATTCAAAAGTACGAGTCACAAGTATCTGCCGCCAAGTGAGCACTGCTGCATCTGAGATGGCTGTAAACTATCAGTCTGTGAAACAAAAGGTGATACAAGCACACTCCACCATCCAGCACCTTCAAGAGAAGAAAAATATCTCAGATACCCTTGAGGAGATTAAGAAAGTCGTGCAAGTAAATCATACCCAGACCCAGAAGAATACTTTTGCCGATATGGTTAAAAAAGGGAGCAACAATTTTATTCGCCCTAATTCTATTAGTTCAGTTACTATATATCCGGCCGACAAAAGTAAAAGCAGTGACGACACTAAAGCCCTTCTCCAGACTATAATTTCGCCCGAGGAAATGAAATTGCACGTACGCGGTGTCAGAAAGACGAAAAATGGCGGTGTAGTCATCAGCACCGAAAATAAAGATGACGTAGAGAAGCTCAAAAGCTCTACAAAGCTTTTAACGTCAGGACTTACTGTCGAAGAGCAGACTAAGCGTCGTCCTAGAATAGTCGTAATCGGAGTTCCTACAACACTCACTGAAAAAGAGGTGTTGGAATGCATATTTGAACAAAACTTGGCACAGACATTTCCAGACAAGACACGAGAGTCCTTCATTGCCTCTGTTAAATTGAGCCACAAATCTGGGAAGAAGAACATATCGGTGTGCAATTATATAATCGAAGTACCACCGGGCATTCGAAAAGCCCTTATTAACCAGGGGAGAGTGTACATAAACTGGACATCATGTCCCGTAAGGGACTTTACCCTAGTTACTGCGCTCAGCCCCCGCCCCGGCACCGCTGCACTCCTGGCCGTGGCCGGAGGAACCATGGGCTAGATTGAATTTAGATTTCTTAGGACCGTTTAATAATAAGTATTATTTAATTATAGTAGATGCTCATTCAAAATGGATTGAAGTTGAATATGTTTCTTGTACGTCTGCTGCTGTGGTAATAGATAGTCTGCGAAAAATGTTTGCGCGTTTTGGTTTACCAAAAAGAATAGTTAGCGACAATGGGCCACCCTTTTCCTCAGCCGAATTTAAAAGATATCTCAACACTAACGGTATACGCCACACCCTTGTTGCACCATACCATCCATCGAGCAATGGGGCGGCTGAAAATGCCGTCAAACAGGTTAAAAGGGCACTCAAGAAAGCCCAAGTAGAACACGAAAATGTAAATACAGCACTCAGTAGATTTCTATTCTCGTACAGAAACACTGAGCATAGTACCACTGGTCGCGAGCCCGCAATGCTTATGTTCGGGCGACGGTTGCGTGGTAGACTGGATCTGCTGCGGCCTGACACGCGAGACCTGGTGCGACAGCGGCAGGAGGTCAGTGAGCGGCGACGGGACACCACACTGCGGGTGGCTGAGCCCCAAGATGCAGTACTACTGCGAGATTATTCTAAGAACCGGGGAAAATGGACTGAAGGGACGGTAGTACGTCGAGAAAGTCCAGTTTCATATACGGTGAAGTCTCAAGATGGTCGTGTACACAAGAGACATATAGATCAAATTTTAACCACAAAACATCCAAAGACCAGATTTTCATTGTCAAAGGTACAAGAGGAAGCGTATGACAATGGTAAGCCAGCGGCGACACCTGACTCTGATAAAAATGATCAACTCGCAGAAGAATGGGAACTGGCAAATGAGTCGCCTCCCTCGAGATCTCCACCTGAAAGCCTTGACGATCCATTGACAACACCGCGGAATCGTAGGAAGGCAGCTTTACGTTGCATTGATAAATTAAAAAGGATTTAATTATATTTCATTGAATATTTTCATACACCACACTCATCATTGCACAGCTAAATAGAAGTATAGCTAGCTAGACAACATTGTTATTTAATCAAATATAGGTTTACCAATTGTACCATGTCGTTAACTAAAATATGTCTAGACTAGTTTAGTGTATTAATAACCACTGTTAATGGTTTTCACTGTTTACTGTATTTAAGTATATTAGGATTAAAACCTAAGCTTAGTTAAGTTAGATTATAAATATAGGGGGAAAGTGTTATGTCGGTATTTGGATAATAGTGAATATTATTGTAAGTGGGTAAACCTCATTTTCGAATAAATCAGTCGTTACCAGATATCTGTCTTTTATTGACGTGTACATAACAATGTGCAAGAACTTAGATAATGTTTATCGATACAAATATTTGAGTTAGAAGTGTATCTTTAAAAATGTCGAGCGACAGTCCTTTTGGGCGCAGTCAGATCACGTGTAGGAGCCCTACACCGTCAACACCGTTGCCGTCGCCTCGTCCCGAAGACAAACCGCCCGCTACGGAAAAGGCACTTGAACTAATATCTACAGCAGAAGTAGAAAGATGGATGAAGATTATCAACTCTTATTTGACTGAAGTTTGTTCAATTGCTGCAGAAAGTAAGCTTAACACCGATTCAAAAGTACGAGTCACAAGTATCTGCCGCCAAGTGAGCACTGCTGCATCTGAGATGGCTGTAAACTATCAGTCTGTGAAACAAAAGGTGATACAAGCACACTCCACCATCCAGCACCTTCAAGAGAAGAAAAATATCTCAGATACCCTTGAGGAGATTAAGAAAGTCGTGCAAGTAAATCATACCCAGACCCAGAAGAATACTTTTGCCGATATGGTTAAAAAAGGGAGCAACAATTTTATTCGCCCTAATTCTATTAGTTCAGTTACTATATATCCGGCCGACAAAAGTAAAAGCAGTGACGACACTAAAGCCCTTCTCCAGACTATAATTTCGCCCGAGGAAATGAAATTGCACGTACGCGGTGTCAGAAAGACGAAAAATGGCGGTGTAGTCATCAGCACCGAAAATAAAGATGACGTAGAGAAGCTCAAAAGCTCTACAAAGCTTTTAACGTCAGGACTTACTGTCGAAGAGCAGACTAAGCGTCGTCCTAGAATAGTCGTAATCGGAGTTCCTACAACACTCACTGAAAAAGAGGTGTTGGAATGCATATTTGAACAAAACTTGGCACAGACATTTCCAGACAAGACACGAGAGTCCTTCATTGCCTCTGTTAAATTGAGCCACAAATCTGGGAAGAAGAACATATCGGTGTGCAATTATATAATCGAAGTACCACCGGGCATTCGAAAAGCCCTTATTAACCAGGGGAGAGTGTACATAAACTGGACATCATGTCCCGTAAGGGACTTTACCCTAGTTACAAGGTGTTATAATTGCCAACAATACGGACACGCAGCGAAATTCTGCCGCGAAACTAGCCCTACCTGTGGTCATTGCGGTGAATCAGGCCACGTCATCAAAGAGTGCAGTAAGAAGACATCACCACCTTCCTGCGCTACGTGTATGAAATTTAAGAAGCCCAATAATCACCAAACTGGGGACGAGAGCTGCCCAGCAAGAAAATATGCCGAGGACAGGTACCTGAATTCCATAGACTATGAAGGCGCCTGAGAGCGTCCCTAACTACACGTGAAAGCACCGCTACTACAGGTACTCGTTAATTATAGTTATGGCTAATAAGCTAATAGATGATTTGGACAACTTTTCTATTTCAGACTCAAAATTTTGTAATATTGAGGATTGTAAAAGCCTTCTTCCACCACAAGATAAATGTTTAACTATTATTTCGCAAAATATTCGTAGTATCTATAAAAACTTTCAGGAACTAGAAATCTTGTTACATACTATTGACATAACTTGCGACATAATAGTGCTATCGGAATGCTGGTTATCTAATAGATCTGATGCTCTACCAACTTTAGATGGATATCGACAATATTGCAGCGATAATCATATC
Organism: Euclidia mi; assembly: GCA_944739405.2. Classification (NCBI taxonomy): domain Eukaryota; kingdom Metazoa; phylum Arthropoda; class Insecta; order Lepidoptera; family Erebidae; genus Euclidia; species Euclidia mi. Next base: position 12,683,045 of record OX123202.2, read on the forward strand.
AATCAGAATGCCGGCGTTGTAGTATATATTAGAAAACATCTAAATGTAGTTATAGAAAAACCTAATATAGATGAATGCAACTGTCTGCTCATTAAAATTAACCATGATACTGCCATAATTTCTCTGTATAGGCCACCGTCTCTTAGTACAGATAGGTTTCTTAATTCACTTGATTTAGCACTAAACAGTCTATCATCATACAAGAATATAATTATAACAGGTGACTTAAATATAAATATTTTGTCTGGGAGAAATGACGTCCGAGGACATGATTATCTTAATGTCTGCTCTTTTCATGGTCTCTTGCCAGCTCATACTCTTCCTACTCATCAAAGTGGATCATGCCTAGACCACTTCATTATCAAAACAAAGCATCCGTCACGCACTTTGGTCATTAACTCTTCAATCACAGATCACCGCACTATTCTATTGTCATTAAAACTATCATTTCCTAAACATAAATGCACACCTAGCTATACTAAAATAAACATGAAGAATCTTGCAATTGACATACCTAACATAGATCTTGACCCCGTTTACTTATGTGCTGATCCTAATATTTCAATCGATTACCTCACAAACGAAATACAAAGTGCAATTCACAAAAATACATCTACTATAAAATTGTCTAACAGACATAAAATAACAAAACCGTGGATTACACAAGGTCTTTTGCGCTGCATAAGACATAGAGATAAATTGCACTCGAAGGCTAAGAAAGCACCAGATAATGAAATTATCTCGATGTCTTACAAAAGATATCGTAATTTTTGTAACAACCTTCTAAAAAAATTAAAGATTGAATACAATAAGGCTGAACTAGAAAAGGCTGGGCAAAACAGCAAATTAGTCTGGAAATTTATTAAAAAATGCACTTTTACCACCAAAAATCAAGAACCAGCATTAGATTTACTTCAGTCCGAGTCAAATCCCACACTGGCACTCAATAAAATAAATATGTTCTTCGCTAACGCTGGAAAATCACTCGGAGAAAGAATCTTGCATCAAAGAAACTTTTCATCGCACTACACCTCTAACAAATCACACAACCCCGCGCTCAAATCTTTTGTTTTATTAGATACTGACGTTGACGAAGTAGTTCAAATAATAACAGGACTACGGGACACTTCAGCGGTAGGGCGGGATGGCATTTCCACCACTATAATCAAAAGATTTAAGACATTCCTAGCACCTCCACTAACCCACATTTTTAAAATATGTTTGTCTGACGGTATATTTCCGAAGTCCTTGAAAAAGGCTATAGTTATCCCAATACACAAGAATGGAGATACAAGTTGTGTAAACAACTACAGGCCCATTTCAATCTTGCCAGCATTGTCCAAGGTTTTAGAAAAACTAATAAATAATCGATTAGTAAAATACCTGGAATCGAACAATATACTCTCAGACAGGCAGTTTGGTTTTAGAGCGCAAAAGTCAACAAACCAGGCCGTTCACATGGTTACTGATCACATTGTGGCTAACCTGGATAAAGGGATGCATACTATTGGGATCTTTCTAGACCTTGCCAAAGCTTTTGACTCTGTTTCAGTTCCAGGTCTATTAAGAAAGCTTGAGTATGTGGGAATAAGAGGCACACAATTGAAACTACTTACTGACTATCTTAGCGACAGATGTCAGTGTGTAAAACTAGGTACAAACCTCAGCGCGGATATCCCTAATGCCCCCTTCGGGGTGCCTAAAGGGAGCATTTTAGGAGTAACTCTGTTCTTAATATATATTAATGACCTATGTAACCTAAGTCTTCATAATGGTGTCATTGTGTCTTATGCAGATGATACGGTACTATTATTTACAGGAAATACTCGTACTGAGGTATATACACATGCTCAACTAGGTTTCAATACTGTAAATAACTGGCTTTTTGACAATATACTAACTTTAAACACCCAGAAAACAAAATATATCCACTTCTCAATACGTAACAATAACATTCATGAATCACCTAACAACACTATATTCGTTCACGACAATAAATGTCATTCATCTGCTGACGCTGCATGCACCTGCCCTACTTTAGAATCTACACAATGTATCAAGTACCTTGGAATAACACTTGACAATAATCTTAATTTCCGCATTCACATAGATCTCTTATGTAAACGGGTGCGCAAATTAATATTTATTTTCAAAACAATGCGTAGCGCTGCAAATTTTAAATTAATTAAACAAATCTACCTGTCGTTGTGTCAGTCCATCATATCCTATTGCATTACTTCATGGGGAGGGGCATCCAAAACTGTCCTATTGCCACTAGAACGCGCTCAAAGAGCTATTCTAAAAGTGGCGACGTTTCGACCTTATATGTTTCCTACCTATGATTTGTATCAGTCCACTAATGTCCTAACTGTACGTCAATTGTTCATACTGCACATCATACTTAAACAACACGCACTAACTCCATTCAAACCACTGCCCCCGGACAAGAGACGAAAAGATCTAGTCTGTACTAAGTTTCATGGTAAACATGTCTTTATAAATAGATTTTTCTTATTCATAGGCCCTTTTTTATACAATAGATTAAATAAGTTACTAGATATATATAATTTTAGTTATAAGCAATGTAAAATAATCATAACTAGATACTTACAAACAATGACCTACTCCGATACTGAGAATTTGCTTACTGTCATAAAATAATTACCTACCATTGAATAGCTTCGATTTTAATTATTATTGCGTCAATGTTAAATTTAAGAGTGTGCACATTTGTTATATTTTGCACAATTATATTACGTAAGAACTATAGTTGCAAAACTTCTGAAAAATTCTGAATAATTCCGGAATACTTCTGGGAATGTTTCTTTAAATCAGAATTATTCAAAATGAATTTTTATTTTTTTTTGCTGAGGCCACGAGTTGTGCGTGCAGGTGATGGCGGTGCGGGATGCGGTAAGAGCGGAGATGCTCCCCGGAGAAGTTTTCCCCCCCGCGAGAAAGATTCGTACCCCGCAATCGAATGTTTCCGCCGAATATTTCGCCCGAATAATTCAATGGGAATAAACGTGTTTGCTTGTGGTGTGATGGGTTTTATTATAAATGGGATTGAATAAGTATATGTTGATATTTTTATAGGTAGATATGTTAGCCTGCGATTAACAGGATTTTTATTCTTTTGTTTTTTGGTAGGTACCTACTTATTTCGAAATAGAATGCTATTTTTATAAATGTTAATTGTGGAATAAAAAACCAGGCCTAGCATATTTGATTTGTTTTTTGAAAAGGGTTACCTACCTATGTTTTTGGTTAGTTTGTAGGTATGTAGCTCTGTACGCATCGTGAGTATTCGCGAGTCGCATAGGTAGGTATTAATCATTACCTACCTACTTAACGCGTATAATAGGCCAGACAATAAAAACAAATAATGGCAAACCTTGCAAGCAAACAAAGATAATATAATTTACAACTTCCAAGCCCGAAATAGTTGGTAAGGTCGATTTTCCTGGTTTTTTTGACAGTTGAAATATTCCCAAAGTTTCGGAATATTTCGGAATACTTCCGAAGTATTCGACGGGAATGATTCGGAAATTTTCCCGCCAGCATCTATAGTAAGAACAAAACAGCCTGAAACACAGGTGAAAACCTAGTTCAGGCAATTAATTTTAAACCTAGACAGTAAAGTAAAAATAACCTATACCGGCCTTAAACTATATGTTAAGTATTTATTGTTTATTAGATTATAAAGTATTATAGTATAAGATTATCCAGGGCCTCAAGTCTGGTATTACAATAGTGCCAAAATGGTCATATCACTGACTTCATAATTGTTGATTTTGACAAGTTTGGTAGTCTACTGTTACAATGGTGTCATTATGATTTTCCGAAGGTCAACCACTGACACTCCATTGAAAGACATGGCATAGATTGGTAGTCTCGTACATAATGACAAATCAATGACTGACGTATGCTGTAGTCTGGTAATATTTTGACAGTTCCTTTGATCAGTGACCTACCATCGTAACGCCATCGTGCAATCATTGCTTTTGACGAGTGTTTGCTCGTGAAACATAGTGACAGACAATCAAAAAGTTTAATGTACTACAAAAAAGAGATTATGTATTCACTGCGAACTAATATTCTCGAGCTAACTAACAAGCCCGTCGTTTAACGAGGATGACTACAAACCCTTTTACGGATATTCCCGAGGCGAAATTTGTAAAAACGTTTCATCTTAGAGAGGAAAGGATTCAGTAAGGGAGTTATTTCAAAAACTAATTCCCCTTAAGGCCAGACCGCGTCAACACGATAGCGCATCGGCAGAAATGAAGGTGAGAAAACTGAAGGTAATATTGATTTATTATTCTATTCCTAAGAAATTTATTAATTAATGTTACTTATATTTTTATTGCAGATTCTGGTAGCACTCATTTTACGCATCAGGATCTTACCAGACCTTGATTGGACAGGGTGCCCTCCATGACATTTCGCCAATTACTGTGTCGCAGCCCATTAAAGAAGTTACAGAGGCATTATATAAAATATACCAACAAAATATTAAATGGAAAGGAATATCATAGTTTGCCTAGTTCAGTTTGTGGTTTTCGAAATTTGATGTTCAAGTGTCTACTTGAACATCAAATTATACATGTACATTCTGCCTTCTGAAATATCGAAGGACATCAAAGCTAAATATTCATATTCCAAACATAAGAAACAGGAAATTCAATAATATTTTCAAACATTGTAGCTGTGCTTTTAACCCAACTATGGCAGAGCTCAGATGAACTTAGTTCATCTGAGTGACGGAGCTAAAATGAAAGAGTAATGTTTTTACACATTGGGAATGGAAGTGTTAGTAGCAGATAACTATGACCATAGATAGTGACCAGCAGTGGTTTGGTACTTAAATAAATGATAATGTCATACCTATGTGATAGTTTGAAGTATTAGTACAATAAGATCTTCCTGATCTCTTTTTAATATTGCCATACCTACCTGACAGGAACAGTTATGTTAATGATGACTAGATAGTGACCAGGCTTTATATAATGTTCCTAATCTATCAATATATTCTACCTACATTTTATGGAGTCTTGTAAAGAATTTAAGTACATAATTCAATTAAATAATGTCTGAACTATGATGAAAAGTGTTTTTAAATTAATTGTATAGTATAGAAGATCTTAGTATAAAAGAATATGATGTAATGAGTGGTGTGTTTATAAATATTTACTTATCTCTCTTACAGATACAAAATTCAAGCAAACGGGCAACTTCTTTATGAGTTTTGTGACCGCTCATATCCATCTGTTTGAGACATATATATTTGTGAGGATTCGGCAAAGCCAGAATGAAGAAAGTTGCTTTGCTAGTAGATGCAAAAGTGAAGATTTATGATAGTTAGTATATGAGAATAGTGTTCAATTTTTGTGTCTATAATTGGAACCAACAATTCTTAATAAATTCATGTACAGAAATTATTTATCTTTAATAAAACAGCATTGTTAATAATAACACATAATTATGAGTTTTATTTTTCTTCTTGATACAGTTACAACACATGAAACACAAATAATATTTTAATTGTAATAGGAATGTATCTATGATCTAACTCAATCTTCAATATTTTATGTTTTGGTTATGCCAATTCTTCTTCGAATATAAACACCTTTAGTAGTTAACTCGCTATCTTTAATTATAGTATTTACTCCTGTCGATAGAATCACTTTTCTTTGAGGTGTGAACTGCATAACCTTGCTGTATCATTTCCTTTGGAATTTGTTATCCATAAAGCATTTTTCATTGATATCTTCGTTTTGGCTCCAAGAGAAACATACGAGCTACTCGGTATTAAACAATTCAACGCAGTGCATTGAGATTATTGAGAAATATAACAAACTAGAACTTTGTTTACAAAAATGTAGTTTTGAACTTTTGACAGTTCTTACGTCAAAACATGATTTGACTTTGACATCTAAACAGAGCTAATATTATTGAGTTGAATGGTTAAATTAATTGTTTTTTTGCTATTTACGAACTTTAATACAACTTTAGAGTGCTTATAACACTAGTAATGAATATTTAAAAAATATATAAATGAAATGTGGCATGAAAAATAATCAAATTTAATGGTAGTTTTTCAAAAATCATTTCTTCTAATGTTTTTTTTATCTATGGCAATACAACAATGTCATTCTGCCACCATTCAATTACGATTCCACTGATCGATCACTGAACTATCATAATGAATAACCAGACTACGAACTTTTGTCAAAATGACAATGGGATCGTGTTGGAATGACGAATGTGTTTAAAATAGCAGACTTGAGGCCCAGACATAATGTATCCATCCACTGAAATGTAAACATTTTTGAATAAAGATTATTATTATTATTATTATTATTATAACTATAATTTAAAATTAGAATTATACGAGCCTACAAGATTATCAAGTGGCACGTGTATAGATAATTTTGCACATAATTACCGAAGGAACTGTAAGGGTCAAATAATAGATCTTGCACTTTCTGACCATACGTCACAAGTCCTCACAGTACCCGTAAACAAAACATGCAGTCTAAAGTACTGGAAATTAAAACAGCAAGACGTTTCAAAGAAGAATTTAATAAGATTCAAAAATCATCTGCTATGTTTGTCGTTCAGCCGAGTATTCGATGCCACAGATGCAAATGTGGCCGACACTTTCATTGATGAATTTTGTTTACTTTATAAGCTGTGCTTTCCATATAAAATTTTAGTTCTGAAAACTAACAAAAGAACTAAATGGATATCCCGTGGCATAAAGCTGTGTAGTAAAAAGCAAAGACAATTACTATGGAACTACAGGCTAAAACCAAGTGCCGAAAATAAATCTAAATTTATAAAATATACTAAGTTATACAAAAAAAATATGAGATTAAGTCAAAAAGCACAAAAGAACAACTTCATAAGAACTTCTCAAAATAAAGCAAAAGCCACTTGGAAAATAATAAATAAATATAAGCGAAATTTGCCACAAGAACAAATATTGACTATAAATAATAATAATACCATTATTACAGACCCCGAGGACATAGCAAATGAATTTAATAATTATTTTATCGATGACATTAATAATAATATTAGATCTGACATTCATTCAAATAATAATAATACTTTTAATAATTTGACATTACAATCCCTATTTCTTTCACCTGTTTTAAATTATGATGTTATACGTATAATTAAGAGCCTTAAAAATACGACTACAACTGGTTATGATGAGGTGTGTACTAAAGTTATAAAATTTGTTAAAGACATAATAGCACCACCACTGACACACATAATTAATTTAAGTATTACTGATGGCATATATCCAGACTCTTTAAAAAAGGTAATTGTTAAGCCTCTTCACAAAAAAGATGACAAAACTGATATAAAAAACTATAGGCCCATTGCCAAAATACCAATATTCTCTAAAGTTCTTGAGAAAATTATTTATAATTCTTTATATAATTTTTTTAAGAAACATAATATGTTCTGTAAAGAACAAAAAGGGTTTCTTAAAAACACTACAATAAATATGGCTATCTTCGATCTTCTATTTAATGTCATGAATGCCGTTGATAAAAAGACTCCTGTTTGCGCTATATATGCTGACATGTCGAAAGCATTTGATTTTGTAAATCACAAAACGTTGCTTAAGAAATTGCGTGGATATGGTATAAGGGGAAATGCCGAAAAGCTTCTTGAATCATATCTAAGTACTCGTATCCAGTACACAGAGATATCAAGGGTTTGTACAACAAGTAAATTGGAAAAAAAATACATATCAGGACCTCGTTATATTCAATTTGGTGTGCCACAAGGTAGTGTGCTAGGCCCTTTACTGTTCTTGATTTATATTAATGATCTTCCCAAGTGTACAAAACAAGATATGGTTCTCTTTGCGGATGACAGTACAACCGTAGTAAAATGTTCTCGGTTAGACGAATATCAAAATGACATTAACAATTCTTTGACTAATATAGTAGATTGGCTTGACAGAAATAATTTAACAATTAATTTAAACAAAACCAAAGTAATGCAATTCCACCAAAAATGTGAAGTACCTAACATAACTATTTCTTATAACAACCACGAAATAGAACAAATAAGTGAAGCAAGATTTTTGGGTATCATTATTGATGATAGACTTACGTGGAAACCCCATATTCAGGAACTATGCAAACGATTAGGTGCGTCAGCTTTTGCGCTCCTTCATCTTTCACAAAAAGTTGGCAGTGACACATTATTAACGGCTTATCATGCGCTAGTGGCACCAGTTTTGAGATTTGGAGTTATTTTCTGGGGTCACTCAACAGATCGTGATGTTGTATGTAAGATGCAAAAGAGATGTGTAAGGTCTATGTGTGGACTAAAACCAACAGATAGTTGTACAACGTATTTTAAATCTCTGAAGCTACTAACATTACCTTCGTTATATATACTCGAGACAGCACTTTTCGTAAAAAGCAATAAACATTTATTTACAAAGGTATCTGAAGTACGAAAAGCCCCAATGCGAGCTCAATATGAAAATAAACTTTGCCAAACAAAGTGTAAGACCGCTTTGATGCAGAAAAGCTTCTTTGGTATGGCACCCAAAATATTTAACAAAATACCCGACTCTTTAAAAAGTCTGCCTGTATTACAATTTAAAAGCAATTTAAATAAGCTCCTAATAGACAAGTGCTACTATACAATTGACGAGTTTCTTAACGATGAACAAATTTAATTTTTTTTTAATGTATTATATTGTAATGGATGTATAATTTTTTTGTTTCTTAATCATATTCTATTATTGTGACAATTTATAAATGAACAGATAATAATTTATACTTTTAAGCGGACATTAATAATTTATTGTAATATTTGAATTATTAATAATATTTGTATGTTCTGATGACAAAACATAGCGCACACTTAGTTCTAAGACCATCTGTATTATTATTACCTATGTTTTACAAATAAAATTCTGATTTCTGATTTCTGATTTCTGAACAGTTGCGTTTTAGATTTTATGCTTTTGAACAGTCTTTTTTTTTCAATGCCTAATTATGCCACTATGTTTTTAAATTTATATTGTTAAATTTTACTGAAATAAATATATTTGATTTTGTGTTTTAGTGGTCGAATGTTCATAAATTGGCCGATTTTTTTGTTGTTTTACACGTAATAATCTGTAAATTAATGAAAAATAGAGTACCATGTATGTTAATTATAGAGTAGGTACATACATGTTACTTTATTATTGACACGAATTTTAAAAAATCACTACGCAATAAATAATATTGCTCAAAGTAGCATATCTATTCTAAAATATTAAATTATTGACCAACAATGAATAATATAACAGATAACTAGCTAATACATTGCATAAACATTTCTAGGCATAGAGATTTTACGTTGTCTGTGAATGAAACCGTCAGAATTAACTTAAACAAAAACCATTAAACGTTACGGTAGTCTGAAAACGCAATTTCTTTTTTAGGTATAAATCATTTTCTGCCATCTGATATTCTGCATGCGCTTTTTCGAGATACCGGCAGCGAGAAGAGCGTTGCAATCCTATAAATTTGTATTTAACTTAACACCAACCCCTTCCTGATAACTAAAAATTTAATTTTGTCCTCTGATAAAAAGATGTTAAGCCCAAGAATGTATCATTTCAATGAACTAACGCCAAATGTTGACACTCTCGGCGTCAGTACCTCAAAACATTAAAAGATCCGGTTGACAGCGCATAATATCGATAAAAACCCTATCCATTGACATATTAGTTTCCAATGACACGTATCTATGTATAGGTCGGCTCACGAAAGTTACCAGAAATGGCGGCCGTCGCGCATATGTACATTCGTGCACCAATGGCGTGGCTCCATTCTTGACACATTTAGGAAATGCGTCAAGAACGGAGCCACACCATTGGAATTCCACCCGCGCCTCACCCCGCACCTCCATGGAGACCAAAAAAATTATTTCTGCGCAGTGGTCATCTTTCGTGAACCCGACCTATACCGTTGCGCTCATTGATTTGAAATTATTTGTTTTTGACAGAACTATCGCTAAGTCACTTAGTAAAAATTCTTTGTTTACAAAATGTCTATGTTCTCGTGACACGGACTCTAGATGATAATGACATTTAAATTAGAAGAATACCAATTCTGAGTCAATTTAAAATCTAATCTCATTTCGTTCAAAATATCATTTCAATGTCATATAAAATACGAGAATTGGCCTTATCTATGTAAAATTTTATAAAAAGAGGGATTTATATCATCGCACACTGTGTGAAATAATTTTAGGTGAATATGTATTGTATAATTACAATATTTTGTAAATACAAATCAACATATTGTATATTTTTTTCTTTCTTTTAATTAATTAAGTATTTTCTTTTACCCGACTCTTTTGGTTTTGTATTTAGTGTCATTCGTGGATTTTCATGCATTAATAACAAAATAGATGTATATTTGAAATGTAACAATTATGTAGATGACAATTATAAATTATTTTTATCATATAATAAAACTGCGCCAAATTATTATAAATAGTTGTTGTTATCCTGAGGAACATCATCCTACTAAACAAATATGTAATATCTATCTTTATTTGATACCTTTAAATGCAGGTGCATTGAAAATAATTAATTTGAATACTTTCATATCATAATCGACGTATTACATAAACGAATACTGTTCATGTACGGCAAGAAGGATCAAGATTATTATTCCACGCGATACCGTCATAGTGCGCCGGGTCTCGCATGCGCGGTGTGCGGGCGACCGCGGTACTATAAAAACCTAAACTCGAGCCGCCGCTCGAGGCGTATACGCTCTTAAGGACATCATGTGGTAAAATACGACATGGGTTATGCTGTACAGTGCGTGATGTAGCAGGCACTGGTGTATAATCAATAATTTTATTTTTAGCAATCATTTGGCGTACCTATTACCTGTAACTGAAAATCGCTAAATGCATGCTCTTCTGTGTAGGGTACTTCTGACCTGTCCTTTTTTTAGGATGTCTCCAATCTGGTCAGAGAACGTCCGCCTTGGTCTTCCCCTTCATCCTGTCCCATTCACACTTGCCTTATATAATTATCTTCTTTGTCAGTCCTTCGTCATCCATCCTCTCGATGAGCCCAAACCATCTTAACATGCCTTTCTCGATGCTTGTCATCAGCACCACGTCTTCTTTTACACCACACCACTCTCTTATCACACAATTCTTTACTCTGTTGGTAAAATATACACCACACATACTTCACAGTGCTCTCATTTCTACAGCATTTATTCTACTTTCAAGTCTCTTCTGCCATGCCCAACTTTCACTACCATACATAAGAGTAGGCACTAATAACTCTCTATGCACAGCCAAACGTGCCATTTTGGACACATTTTGACTGTTCATTGACGCCTTCAGAGCTCCATTGACTCTATTACCTGCATTAACTCTTCTTTCAATATCTTCTTCATTCTTAACATCTCTATTCTCTTGTAAACAAACTCATTCACTTTCTCCACTCGTTGTCCATCGATCAAAACTAGTGTTGCCCAAATTCAGTCTTGGTCTTGCAGTCTTGGTCTTGTTCTTGCGTTTTTGCAAGACCAAGACCAAGAACAAGACCGCGTATTTTTAGCAAGACCAAGACCAAGACTGATCGTGCAAGACTTGAGCAAGAACAAGACTAAGCCTGCAAGACTCTTGCGTCTTGCAGCTAGGACTTAGCGCTATTTCACGGAGTAGTTAGGTGTAACAGTTCGGTGTATAGGTACGCTTAGGAATTCTATGAGACGCAAAAAACTGTATCAAAGAATATGAAAAACTGGACCTATGCGCATTACGACTAATAGGTACCATAAACATACCTACATAGCGAATAAAAAAATATCCATTAAAATCAAACTGAGTGCATGTATAGTTATGTTTTAACCATCGGCACTTTGATAATGCGGCATCAAAGGTTTTGTACTTACTTCTCAAAGAAATTTGCCGCTTTTCGGAAGTACATGGTTATGATACACGCGCCGGCGGCTTCTTTTGAAATCATATACAACAATCGTTGCCGCCGCGCCGAAATCACAACATTTGACACTATTAAGTGATGAGTCAGTCAGATGGTTACTTTGTATTAATTCTTGGTCAAAAGAATTGATATAAAGTAACATAACCTAATGATAAAGCTGTTGTGTACTGTTATGTTTGATTTGTGTTGTATTTTATTTTTTATTGAAATAAATGATAAATCGTAAAACTCTTTTATTAAATTTCATATAAGTTGAGGGTTCAATCTCTTTCTAGACAGATATTGTTCTTTAAAATACAGTCAAGTTATTGTAATTAATTTGTTTTTTTTACATGTTTTAGCAAATGTAAGCTTATAAATCATAAATGTTTATTAAGAAACAGTTACTTCCATGGAAAACGACATATAGGTCAGTTGATTTTTCGAATTTCTTATCAAATCTTCAGTTATTTATTAATCTGCTTGATCTTTACTATGGCTGTGTTAATTCAAGCTCACAATGTTCCAATTCTAATACGTTTTTCTAAGATTTAAAAACTTTAATAAATAGTAATAGACTGATAGGTAATTGCAAGACTTGCAAGACTCTTGCTGCAAGACCAAGACCAAGACCAAGACTGGGAGCGCAATACCAAGACCAAGACCAAGACCAGGTGTATTGGCGCAAGACCAAGACCAAGACTGGCTAAGTCTCGTCTTGTTCTTGCATTTGGGCAACACTAATCAAAACATTACAAGCCGTAACGCGTTCCTCCTTTTAAAAAACCATAACTTTTGTTTTACTTACATTCGCTTTCATTCCTTTCCTCTCTAACGCACCATGCTTGATTGTTACCATCTCCTGCAACTCCTCCGCTGAAGTCGCAAGTATTACCTGATCATCAGCATAAAGGAGGCATTTGACGAGTAACCCATTCATTCTTAATCCGCAGTCACTATGTTTTAAATCTTGCAACAACTCTCCATGAAGAGGTTTAACAGCCACGGCGACGCTACACACACATCCTTGTCCTTTCTCGATGGTAAACCAGTTAGTGTATGTCCCGTTTATCCTCACACAAGCTCTAGAATCCTCATAAAGAGAGCTCGAATGAACTGCTGTCTAACCCATTCATTGACAGCACCGACCACATTTCATTCCCCACCACTTTATCGTAAGCCTTTTCCAAATGCATGAATGCGCAATAGACCTTTTGACCTTTGGTCAAAAACTTTTCGGCTATGCTTCGCAAGTAAAAGACATGATCCGTACACCCCATACCCTTTCGGAATCTCGCTTGTACATCCCATATTTTCTTGTCGGTTACTTTCATAACTCTGTCAATCAGTACCTTTGCATACAATTTGCCAACAATGCTGCGAAATTAAATAGTGTATTACGATAAAGTCGATTTTTGATACAACTCATAATCATGAGTGGTACTGAAAAAAGAACTGGTTTTATTAATCTCGCCTGCTAGCCCGTAGTTCATGTGCCCGTTTATTTAGTTTGAAAATCTTCAATATTCTAATTTATTTTAGTAGACGATTCACGATTACTGACGATCAATATTCGCCCTCCAACTTTGGATGTGTGAAATGTGTGAATAATTTATATAGGTATATAAATTGATAGGAAATTGCACCTATATAGTTTTTGGACATTTAGCTTTTTAGCTTTATTTATTTAGCTTTATTTCGCAGTTCAGACAAAGTAGACGTGTCTAAGTTGCAATATTTATATTTACATGTTTAAATACATTTATTAATTACGTGACCTAGTACCGATATAACTTTAAGTGAAGTGTGCAAAAAAACTATGATTCACAAGTGAGCGACATCAAATATGGCTAACATTGAAAATAGCCCTTTCAACCGAAGCACAAAGACGTGTCGCAGTCCTCCAAGCACTCCTCAGCCACAAGAACATGGCGCCGAGGAGTTACAGGTCCTCACCTCTAACGACATCAATTTTTGGATGTCGACCATCGAAGTAGCCCTAAATGAAGTGTGCCAGATTGCTGCTGACGGTAAGCTGAACACAGAGCAAAAATTAAACATCAATGCTCTGGCGCGAAAAGTTGGAAAGGGTGTTTCCCAGATGGCTGTGCACTACCAGTCACTAAAAGAAAGGGCCATCATGATTAAAACATCTCTAGACGCAAGAAAAGAGAGAGAAGACCTTGCCGTACGTCTTGATGACTTTAAAAAGTCGATTACGGAGACAATACAAGAATCTTGCTCAAAACCTGCAGCCCAAAATATTTCCTTTGCCGATGTTGTTAAGACCGATAAATCCAGTCACCTGCGACCTTCAAATCTAAGTTCGATTGCAATTTATCCTAAAGACAAGGAGAAATCTAGCAACGACACCAAAACACTCGTCCAAAAGATAATATGTCCGGAGCAAATGAAACTGCACGTGAGGGGATTGCGGAAGACCAGGAACGGAGGCATTATTATCAGCACCGAGTCAAAGGATGACATTGAAAAACTCCGGCGTTCATCTCAACTGAGTAGTTCGGGATTAAAGGTAGAAGACCCCCACAAAAGAAGACCTAGGATAGTAGTTGTTGGTGTCCCGACGGCCCTTGGTGACCAAGATGTCTATGACTGCATTTTTGAACAGAACTTGACCGATAAAATACCTAATTTGTCACGTGAGTCCTTCTTATCTAGCATTAAGTTGAGCCACAAATCTGGTAAAAGAGATGCATCGACATGTAACTTTGTTATAGAAGTACCTGCCAACATTAGGAAAGTCCTCATAAACCAGGCTAGAGTCTTTATCAACTGGACGTCCTGCCCCGTTCGCGACTTTACCCTTGTGACCAGGTGCTTCAAATGCCAACAATACGGACATGCGGCGAAGACTTGCCGCGAGACCAATCAGACGTGTGGACGTTGCGGTGAAGTAGGACATGAGACCAAGGATTGCAACAAGAAAGACGAGACGCCGAAATGTGCGACATGCTTGCGTTTTAAAAAACCAAGTAACCACAAAACTGGTGATCTCGAATGCCCAGCGAAGAAAATTGCAGAATCGAGGTATATCAATTCCATAGATTATAATGAGGGCGCCTAAGAGCGTCGCCTATTACCATATTAGTCTTGAGCTAGCTTGTAAGAGTCTATAAGTTTTAATTCATATTTACTTTTATTATAACATATGGCTAATCAATTAATTAAAGATATAGATGACAGTTTAGTTTTCACGTCTAAAATATGCGATACTGAAAATTGCAGACATTATCTTGGCGATTTCAACAACCCACTAACCATACTAACTCAAAATATCCGCAGTATATATAAAAACATAGATAGTCTAGGCGTTTTCTTACAAAGGCTTAATACCGAGTGTGATATAATAATCCTCACGGAAAGCTGGCTTTCAAACAGAAATAAGAACATACCGACATTACCAGGCTATAATGCTTACGACACAAAATTATCTTTAAACCAGAACGATGGCATAGTGGTATACACAAAAAAAGGTTTGCACCTTTCTGTCGAAGAGCCACCTATCCAAGAATGCAATTGCCTTATTATTAAAATCGGTTCGGAGATCGCAATAATAGCTATTTACAGGTCTCCTTCCTTTAGAAATTTAGAAGTATTTAATAACGCATTAGATAATATTTTACAGAGCCTATCTTCTATTCCTAATATTATTATAATTGGCGACTTAAATATTAATATAAAATCTGAAAATTGTGATGCTGGAACCCAAGATTATCTGAACCTTTGTGCATATCATGGGATTCTACCTACTCACACATTTCCAACACATCAAAGTGGGTCATGTTTAGATCACGTCATGCTCAAAACTAGGCTTCCGTGTTTAACACTTGTTACTAACTCAACAATAACAGACCATTGCGCGATTTTGTTTACGCTTGAATTAATGCATTCTAAGCATCATTCGCGTCCGCGACAAAGGTCAAAACTTAATATGACTAACCTAGAACGTGATTTATGCAATATTGACTTTGGCCCAGTTTACAATTCTGCTGATGCTACCACTTCTATGTCTTATGTTATTAGCAACATACAAACAGCTATTTTAAGAAACACCAATTTTATTAATTTGAGTAATAAAAATTATAATATTAAACCGTGGATAACACCAGGCCTTATTAAGTGCATCCGGCACCGTGATAGACTACATAAAACAGCTAAGCAAAACCCAAATAATTTAACGCTACAAACAATCTATAAACGATATAGAAACTTCTGCAATAGTATCCTAAGAAGAACAAAAATCGAGTATGACAAATCTCAAATATCAGAAGCCGGAAATAACACTAAGCGATTGTGGAAGTACGTTAAGTCTGTTACATATATGTCGAAGCAAAATAAGTGCGAAACAAGTTTATTATATACAGATCGTACCTCACTATCTTCCGCTGATAAAGTCAATAGCTTTTTTGCTAACATTGGTGTAAATTTGGCTGAACAAATTCAAAGCACATCTAACAATAATCCAAAAAATGCAACTTCTATCGTTCCGACATATAATAGTAGTGGTAAGTCGTTTGTTTTACTAGAACCAGATGAATGTGAAGTAGAACAAATTATCCTATCACTAAGACATAGCTCAACAGCAGGGTGGGACGGTATTAGCACTGCAATACTGAAAACCTTTAGGCACATACTGATACCTCCATTAACTCACATTTTTCGAATTTGCCTGTCCGAAGGAATCTTCCCCAAATGCCTCAAAAAGGCAGTACTAATTCCCATACACAAATCAGGGCAAAAGGATCTGGTAACTAACTACAGGCCAATCTCACTACTACCTTCGATATCTAAAGTACTCGAGAAAATTATAAACAATAGATTAGTTTCATATCTTGAAAATAACTCCCTCTTCTCCCACAAGCAATTCGGCTTCAGATCAAAATTATCCGCAGCAGACGCAGTACACACCTTGACTAATCATATTTCCGAGGAACTTGGGCAAAGTCAACAGGTGATTGGCATCTTTCTAGACCTGGCAAAAGCATTTGACACTGTATCAATCCCACTGCTTCTTAACAAATTGGAGGCCTTAGGAATAAGAGGCACACATTTAAAACTGTTTAAAGACTACTTACGGGATAGGTATCAATGTGTCTAAATAGACAACGTCATCAGTTCCGAATTACTATTACCCCAATTCGGCATTCCTCAAGGAAGTGTGCTCGGAGGAACACTCTTTCTAGTGTATATAAATGATCTCTGTAACCTAAACCTACATCATGGCACTATTGTTACGTATGCTAACGACACTGCGCTTATTTTCTCAGCAAACACTATTACGGAAGCTCAGAAGTATGCACAACAAGGGTTTAACGTAGTAAATAATTGGCTTAAACATAATCTACTAACCTTAAATACTGATAAGACTAAATTCGTTCAATTTTGTATGCGGAACCCCCAAGCACATAATAATTCTTTTCACTTATATGCACATAACTGTTATCTTAACTCAAACAACATTTGCACCTGTCCGGAAATTAATAGCACTACTAGTATTAAGTATCTAGGGGTTATATTGGACGAAACCCTTTCCTATAAACAACATATCGCCGCTTTAACGTCTAGGCTACGAAAACTTTTATTTGTATTTAAAAAACTTCGCTTTATTTTAGACCATAACCTCATTATACAGATGTACAAGGCATTGTGTCAGTCCATAATCCAATACTGCATTACCTCGTGGGGAGGTATAGGCAAAACTTTAATGCTCTCTATAGAGCGAGCGCAAAGAGCCCTTCTTAAAGTGGCCACCCGCCGACCTTACCGATTTTCTACAAGCCTTCTGTATGAATCATGCAAAGTGCTAACGGTTCGTCAACTGTTTATATTGTACACTGTACTAAAACAACACACTGCGCTTACGTACAACGCCAACCTTACTAACACCAAGAGACGGAAAGATATTGTCTGTAGTTCAAGCTCTGAATCAAGGTTTGTCTTTACTCATAGATTTTTCACATTTCTGGGTCCCTATCTTTATAACAAAATAAACAAAGAAACATCTATTTATGACCTAAGTTATGTAAGATCGAAACAATGCGTCTATCAGTATTTACAAACATTGAAATATGATCAAACCGAAGAACTGCTGACTGTGGTCAAATAATTATAGGTTTCATATTAGTTTTAAAATAATTCTAAGTAGGTATATTTTTATTTAGTAACATTACGTTTAATATGTTTATGATAAATATTGTGATGACTTCATAACTCAGATCAAAATCACTTACTGTAAGTGCCTTTAACGCCTGTGGCACAGGTTTACCCTAGTACAGGCACCTCATGTTTTTACCTAAATTACTTTTTAAGAACTGTATGTATATTTTTGTGATGTATGAGAATTAATAATTTTTTATTTATTTTATTTATTATTTATTTATTAGCTTGTATGTAGGAGAAAAAACGGTCCTTTAGAATCTGTTTTGCGTCCTTAAAAAACCGTCTCGTTTCGTTTCTCTAAAAATCCGAAACGACCCAGCCGGCGCGAGCGGAATCAGGGTTGCCATAATATTTTTCTCGAATCGCCTAGCTGGAGCGCGCGTGTAGCCCCGAGATAGCCTAACTTGTAGCCAACGGATAATAAACTGTCGCCGCCCGGCAGGCAGTGACGGATTAACCCTTACTCAAATTAAGCAATTGCCTAGGGCAGTGGCGGCGCTAGGCGTCGGCGACGTCGGCGACCGCCGACGGCCTCGCGCCTGAGGGGGCCTCGCAAAATAGTTTTACAAGTTACCTATTTTAGTTTCGCCAATCATACTGGCTTAGGAAGCCGACCCCGAAAACTTTGGAATAAATCTAAGCAGATGATAATGACTTATATTATTTTTACAAAGACACTACTCACTTCTGTAACACTTGCGTAACAGAAGTGAGTACTACTTTACGGGTACCTATACAGAATCGTCTGTCTTACAATAAATGAAATGAAAGTTTCACCCGACTGAGCGTATTCACACCCACCGATATCTGTACTGGGCATGGGCGTTGCCAAGGGCGAGCATTTCTCATTTTCCATATCAACTTGCCCCTTCCCCCAGGCCATCGGCTGGCGTCCTTGCAGCGGCTGAGGGATTGAATGGGTTGTGGCAGGAAGGAATGAATGATTAGGAATTAAACTTTTCTCAGTCGTAGTGGTCGTGGTCATGCGTCGGTCGGTTCTTGTGCCATTGCTGTTCTTGTGATGCGTCGCCATGTAGCTCTATGTTTTGCGGAGTGAGAGCAGTCATTGATGTTGGAGTGCGTCACAAATTTAATGAGGTCTGTCCATCGTGTCAGAGAGAGCGCCCACGTGATCTCTTGCCCTCAACTTTCCCTAGCACGACCAATGGTTCCATTGAGTCCTCGTTATGGGTGACATGGCCATAGAACTTGAGGATTCGTATTTGCACAGTCGACGCTAATCTCTCTTTGATGTTGAGTTCCTTCAGGATGGAAACATTGGTTCGATGTGCGATCCATGGGATTCTGAGCATGGGTCTCCAGCACCACATTTCCAGGGCGCCAATTTTGCGGCGATCCTGCATCCTCAACGTCCACGTCTCAGCACCGTATAGAAAGATTGGAAAGATCAGGCAGCACCTCATCAGTCGAACCTCTGTTTCTGGTTATTCTGCGGTCTTTCCAAATCTTTTTGAGTTTTTCCACCGAGGATCTTGTCACCGCGTAACGCCTCCGAATTTCATCTTCGCAGCCTCCAGCATTGGTAATAGTAGAGCCTAAATAGACGTAGCTATTGACTACGTCGCATCCTGCTATTATTTGGACGTCCGGCCGTCCGTCCGTGGGAATAAAACTAGTGAGGGGCAATTTTATTGCATAGTGATGGGAAATTAAGGTTGGCGTAAACAGCTGGCGTCCTGGCCCTGCCCTAGGCAATCGGCTGGCGACGCCCTTGGTACTGGGTGAAAATGTTTGTATTGTCATTTTTTTATTATTTGGCTCACTTGATTTAACGGCTTTTTACTGCCTCGTTGGTCTCGCGGCATAAATGTGCGCGTGGGATTGGGAGGTTATTGGGTTATTCCGTTAGAAATTCTCAGTAACAGCACGGAGTCTGGTAATGTGCCCGATACGGCAATAGGCTCGCCCCTATTACGTGGGACCTAAAAATTCATGGCGAAATGTGGGTGTAATATTACACCTCTGCCTACCGCTTCAGGGATACAGGCGTGAGTCTATAAAAAAAAAACAAAAGAATATATGTCAATGGGCCTCGCGACTTGATGTCGCCGACGTCCACATGTAGTCTAGCGCCGCCACTGGCCTAGGGCATCACGTCTGAGGGGGCACCAGAAGC
This sequence comes from Euclidia mi, assembly GCA_944739405.2. NCBI lineage: Eukaryota > Metazoa > Arthropoda > Insecta > Lepidoptera > Erebidae > Euclidia > Euclidia mi. Next base: position 12,703,351 of record OX123202.2, read on the forward strand.
AGCACAAAAAAAATCCCTCCTTAGGACATCACGTCTCACTCTCACGTTACCAAAAACGACACTAAAAAAAGTTTCTAGGACTAATTTAAAAATTCGCGCGTTTTAAGTTAACATAGAGTCCGATCTAGAGTCATAACTCCGCTCCCGCTTGCCCACTCGCTGCTCATTCTCATTCTGGAATAAAATACCCCGATAAAATTTATGTGTCCCGATCAAACTGCAGAATACAGTCACCACAGTACAAATCTAGTAAACACATAAGGTAAACGTACGTAATTCCGGCAGTGTCCCGGTACCCGGTAACTAGTCGGTTTTTATCATTTTGTAGGTTTCTAACAAAAAATAATTAAAGTTTGACAATTGCAATACATACTTGACATTATTTCGTATAATAATAGGCTAGTTGACAAAAAAAAAATTATAAGTCCGTCCTTTAGATTATTCAAAAATAAGCGATACGTATTTTTTTATTTGTAAATTAAACAAAAAATTACCAAGATATAGCTCATTAAAGTTACGTATAACGTCACGCCGCGCCGTGCTGCATTTTTTCGCACTAGATGACGTCACACGTAACTTTAATGGGCTATATATATTTGTTATTTTTTATTTAATCGAAAAAAGAAAAAATACTTGTCCAATATTTTTTTATAATCTAAAATACGGACTAAGTAAAATGTAATTATTTTGACCCTGGAAACTACCCTATTGTAATGGTTGCAAAACTATACTACAATGAAAGTGTGGTGTGCACAAATTTTGTGGAATTTCGAGGTTCTGACACCAAACTAAGAAGCTAACACGTTGTATTGGTTTGCTTATCATAGTGCTGCAGATAGCGGCACAGTGAGAGTGGTTATTTGCTTAAATATTTGAGTTAATTATCTAGCGATATAGTCCATAAACTACGATGAATTTAATAAAATAGTAAGTATTTTGGCATATTACATTAACTGGGACTCAGAAACCCCTACATGACCCATTACCCGGCAATAATATACCCTTTTTTACCGGATACTGGTACACGAGTTAACTTCGTACTACCCGTTGCACCGGAGCCCGTTACTGCACCTTAGTGCCTTGCAATAAGTCTCATTATCCTTTGAAACTGTAGTAGTGTATTAGTAGAGTATCATAACATTATATTTATATTATTCTGCCTGATGCTGAGACGTACACTACCGCTTGATTCTAAACCCTATCAGCCCTTTCGGGCTTGATGTTTATATTTCAAAACGTATTTTATTACGAGGAATTAATGAAAAATAAGATAAAAGACGGTGCCATGCACCCATTTCTTAATTTGTATAGTACTCGCATGATGGAGCTGGAAAGTGGCCATAGGAACTCCGCAATAAAACTTGTGTCGTTTTATTGCGGAGTTCCTATGGCCCATCGAGTTTGAGCTCGTTTCAATCGTATTGACGAGTACTCTGATCCTATATGCCAACCAGATTTTGATGATGCGTTGTCAAAGTTGGCTTCAACTAAAAGTAATTTCAAATCATAGTTGAGTTCAACTGAAAGAGGAGTTCCACTGAAACATGAGTTCAACGTGACAGACCAACTGGACGACCACAGAGCCCTCAACCACGAGCTACTTTACCGAAGTTACCTATCTCGGATGTCGAACAGAGCGAGGTACAGATGGCGTTTGAACAACTTAGGAAAAACAAAGCACCTGGTGATGACGGAATCACTGCAGAACTACTCAGAGCAGGTGGAGACACAACACTATAGAGAGCTAGCAAATCTTTTCAATACCGTAATCCACGAAGGTTCAAAACTGGAGCGGGGGTGTGGTGGCTCTATTCTTAAACAACTTACTTGAAGAATTACAGACCCATTTCACTCCTGAGCCATATCTACAAGTTGTTCTCGAGGGTTGTAACAAAGGACTCGACGACTGCCAGCCATCATTGCAAGCCGGGTTTTGAAAAGGCTTCATCACCGTGGACCATATCCATACTGAAGACCCATGAGTACAACCAGCCGCTGTGTATGGCATTCATGGACCACCAGAAAGCCTTCGACTCTATCGAAACCTGGGCAGTTCTTGACAGCCTGCAACGATGACACATTAGCCGGCGATATATAGAGGTGTTAAGATATTTATATGAAACCGACCGGCGATCATAACCGTTCAGATCCAAAACAGAAAGATATACACCATAGAGTTGCGTAGGGGAGTCTGGCAAGGGGATGTAATATCTCCCAAGCTGTTCAACCAACGCACTTCAAGACACTGTGTGTGGGCTCAACGAATATCAACGGCGAGTACATCGCACACGTTCAATTTGCTGACGAAATCGTCCTAATAGTAGAGACGTTGGAAGAGCTTAGCGGAATGCTGTCGACCTTAATGAAGCCTCCCCGGTTGGATTGGTCTTGGCATGGACCTGGCTAAAACGAAGGTAATATTCAATGAACACGTCGTGTTGAGACCGATCTGCATTGCCGGTTCCTTGCTCGAAGTTGTGCAACAGTATGTCTACCCGGGGCAAGTAATACAGTTGCGTAGACACAGCTTCGAGAAGGAAATGGATAAGTGGATTCAGTTGGTATGGGCAGCATTCGGTAAGCTACGTCGGATCTTCTCGTCACCTATCCCGCAAAGCCTCAAGACAAAAGTCTTCTACTGTGCCGAAATCTGGACACTCACGGTAGTGCTGGTCCATAGATTTACAATAGCTCAGCGTACTATGGATTGAGCTGTGCTCAGAGCCTCTCTAAAGGATAGAATTCGCAATGAGGTCATCAAGAAGAGAACTGGAGTCACCGACATAGCTCGCCGTATAAGCAGTCTGAAGTGGCAATGAGCTGGCCACGTCTCCCGAAGGACCGACGACCGATGGAGCAGACAAGTCTTAGAGAGAAGACCCTGCTTCGCCAAACAAAGAGTGGTTGTTGAGCTGACTGCACGGATTGGCGTCGTGGTTTAAGAGGCCACCTCGCCGCTTGGCACTTGCCTAGTGTTGTGGGTTCAACACTGGGTGTTCATCGTGCCCGTTGTATGTTGGTAAAGACTCCCTCGACACAGGATTTATCACTAGTGCGCGAGTTGTTCTATTAAAGAAAGGGTCTTGCGAAGCTATAAATTGTAATTAAACCAAGCGCATACGATATTTGCTTGTACCTGTAGTAATTTGTTTTATATCTTAGGTTTTGATCTCTTTTCAGAAAACTACAAAACAATTTTGCTGTTTAGCTTAAAGCTAATGAAAATTACTGTAAGAATTCACTTCTTGCAGTAATTTTAAAAGTTCGAAAATAATGTGGCGTAGGTATACTTTTGTTAGTTTTAGTTTATTTTAGAAAGAAGTTGAAAAGATAAAAATCATAGTATTATGACAATTTGAATTCGTGCTTGTGATTTCCTTTGAAATACAATTCAATAAAAATCTTTTCTTTGACCCCTTTAGATACATAACAATTACATTACACAATATTTATAAATAAAAAGTTCAAATATTATAAACTTTAACGTTAAGCAAATAGAGTTCAAATTCCCGGTTAAAATTTGCCGGTATCTGGAAAAATCTAACGTTTACTAGGACAAATCTACCGGATACTGGTACAAATGGGTCTTTTCAAACTTTATTTAAATTAAGGCGAGGATTTCCGAGCGCTCAAAGCTTTTGAGGCTCCCCTCTTCCCCAGTTCGCGAGTATAATTACGATCAATCGCGACGCGAGACGCGACGCACCTGCCGCCATATTATGTAGGTATAAGGGCCGGAACATACCTGACGGAAGATCCGTCGCGTTTTATCGGTCGCGTAACGCCAATACATACAAATGTATAGAAAAACGTTCAACCATTCACACCTGACCGATAATCCGTTAGTACGTCGAGCGTACTAACGGATTATCCGTCGACGTCGCGCGCACCACGCACCACGTGAATTTTGACCATTGAGTAAGGAATATAAATGGAGAGGGCAAATAGTATGTACATATAGAAAAATTACATTATTCACATATATAATTATATTTTATATTTTTATAGACTCACGGCTGTATCCCCGGAGGTGTAATATTACACCCACATTTCACCATTATTTTTTTTATACACATATATAATACGAAATCGACATAAAGCCACCAAACATAGTGTTGTACGTTTTGTCTTACGGATATCTCTGTCAGAAAAAGAGATAGCCATAGTTTACTGAATAAATTAATCATGACGATATTTTATTAGAAATGTCATTCGTGCCACTATCGCCATGTTTTTCGCCAAGGTTTGTGATACATCTGCTGTGAAATCGTTGTCTATCGAACATAATAATTTTGTTTTTGTGCATAAATATGTCTAAAAAACCGATATTGGCTCTCAGAGAATATTTTGTTACATGTTTCATACAAGGGTCGTCTTTCGCTTTGCCATGTTCGCCCACATTTGCATTATGGAATAAACTAATCTGGCAAAAGATTTAAACTAACAAACGTAACTTACTACAAAATGTATTATTCTCCTCTAACCGGCTCCATATCGATATCGATTACATTCTGGAGAACAACCCAAATGGCAGCCAGTATATTTGCCCGTTTCGTAGGTGTGCACGCTAAATTGTTAGGTATTGGACATACCATATCCATGTCATTCCCAGATCGGTGATTTTAAGATCGTAAGATTCCAGGGTCGCCAGACCTTACTTATTTTTTCAGAAATGAATTGTGTAGATTAATGTAGTGTTAGTATGTGCTATGAGTGTACGCATATTTGCTAGCTTGGATCGAGGGCCAATTTTTGGGTATGAGGTGCTAAAGGTCCACGGGAATAATTTCCATACATACCTATATAGAAAACATTTTATGTCTTGCTCTGCAACTGTAGTCTGTAACCCCTTCTATATAATTTGTATAAGTTTTGTTAAAAACCGTAACCAAATCATATTATCGTCTTTTATTTTTGAACCTCCATATCTAAATAGGATATAATTATATTCAAATAAGGCTTGTTGGCTACTATAAAAAATCTTCGAAGTCCGACATATTTTTAATAGTCAAACTCGAATTGCAACATAAATAACTACAGGACTTCAGAGACTACATAACATCAGGGAACACGAAAAATGATTAGGTAAAAGAATATAACAGTAAAATATTGAGCTGCCCTGAGTACGGCCCTGCACGAACAAACTTATATGTGTGCATAATAGCCACGCTTTCAGCGAATGTGTGCTGATACGCTCGACGCATTTTCCGTCAGATGTGTACCGATTCATTTGACGGAATAGACGCAACCGAAGATACGTTCGACGGATCTTCCGTCAGGTATGTTCCGCCCCTAACACTTTCGCGCCACAGTATAGAAAATTGAAGCAGTATATCAATTGAAATATAAACTTACTTAGCGAGTAAAAATAATTTGCAAAGTTTTTGTTTTGAATAAACCTTTATGAAATTCGAAAGTAGTTTTACAAAATTGCTTTTGTTTATAGTGACAATAGTAATCAGTAGATAATTTATGAACATTATGTTTGTTGTTAATTATAAAAAAAACTTATGATCGCTCGCAATGCGAAAGTATCGCTTGTTCGATATCAATCTTAGGGAAAAGGATTAGATTAATATAAATTAATTAATTCGTTGCTACTGTCAGCAAAACAACGGCATAGAACCAATAATACACATAAAGGGTAAGATACTCATAGCTACATTTAATCACCAATAATTACATTTTGTTATATTTATTTTAACTATGCAATCTCTAAGATACTACTCTGTCAAAAAAGTACCGGAAAAAGATCAATAATACACAAGATTTTTATTACAGGGCAATAGTTATAGCAATATAATACTCATTCAAACACACGTGCATGCATAATAAAGGAGATCACCCAGCTCCACACAAATTTAGGCTATTCTAAAAGTGCCGGCCATCGATATATATGCACTAAATATATGTCAATGGTGCCGGCCAACTAAAATAAACTTATAGAATATTACGAAATAAACATTTTTTATTACTACACTAAGGTTCTAAGTGCAGTCTGTGAGATCATATTCCAGCTCAAAGAATCTATTCTGTTCCTAAAATAAATCCTAAGTAATTAAAAAGAACAAAAAAATAACAGTATTTTTTTGCCTAAAATAACCTGCATGTTGCAATTTAAATGGCATCAGGTAATGACAGGTAGTAAGCCAAGAGCGAAATATCTGATTGATAAGCATTACTGCCTCACAGAAAGAGACGCTGACGTTCCAAGCCATCACGCACCAGACTATGGGCAGGGCAGGTAGCGAGGGTACGACTGTTAGACTACAGGCCCATGTCCAAAATGGATGGGTCATATGAACCACCAGGTGACGTATATAGGACGATATAAGAGCATAAAATAATAAGATTCAGCACTATGCCGTCACTTGTAAGCTGTCCAACCGAGTGCTGATGAGAATTCAAAAGTGCAGGTAGAGTGAGTACGCATTTCGGTCATATATTTTTGTACGGCATTATGACCTTCGATCGATCCATGATAAATAATAAGAAAGCGCGCAGTGCCGTAAAAAAATGGTGCGCTACAAAGTCGGTAATTTTTTGGAAATTGTCAGAAAATCTAATTCTCACCAGCACTCAGTTGGACAGCTTACAAGTGACGGCATAGTGCTGAATCTTATTATTTGATATCGTCCTATATACGTCACCTGGTGGTTCATATGACCAATCCATTTTGGACATGGACCTGTAGTCTATGTAACAATTGCCGCGATCAGTTTACGGCCAATTCGAAACATGACCAGTGAAAACTCCAGCGGAATAACAATTGCAGTACGATGTACCCGATTAGAATTCTTCAATAAATAGTTTATTATACCTAGGGCAAGAAATAAAGATGGGCAAAGCAAACCAAGTGAACAGGATTGATATACGTATCCATTTGGGTTGGGCTGCTTTCGATAAACTGGCATTTGCTTTTACGAAGCAACAAAAAGCAAGAATATTCAACCAGTGCGTCCTGTCAGTGCTCACCTACGGAGCCGAAACTTGGGTTACTACAGAGGCAGCGCTACAGAAACTTGAAGTTGTTTAAAGAACAATGGAGAGAAAACTGGCAGGGGTGACACTCAGAGACAGAAAGAAGAATAAATAGCTCCGAAAAGAAAGTCTAGTACCAGATGTTGCCAAAAGAGTAGCGGCCGGACATGTAGCCAGAAATCCCGAAACATGGTGCAAGCAAATATTAAAATGGCAACCATGGGATTGTAAATGTCTAGCTGGAACGGCAAATGAGATGGAAAGAAGACATCATAAAGATAGCAGGCAGTAATTGGTTGAAGACTGCCCAAAACAGAACGGAAAGGAATTTGTTGTAGAGGTCTACACCAAAATGGTCGGAAAAGGCTTAAGATGGTGATGTTCACGGCGCTGGGGCGCATAAGCGGGGCATTCCGCCAACATTTGTAGCGCCGTTTCTTGGACAGGGTTGCGGCTGCTGTCACTATAGTGATATCCAGGTGTTTCCGACTGGCCTTTTCTTTACAAGAACCGGCCGAAACATTGGAAAGTGAGAACGTCGCGACACAACATCTCTTCAACCACATGGTGCCATGCCTGTACATCATGCAAGACATCTGTACCTGACTGGTCATAGACATTCCTACTAAAGGTTTAGACGATATTTTTATATTTGGTCAGGAGTATTTCAAAATATGTTTTTTACTTTTTTAATGAGTCCACTGCATTTTAAGGCTCACGTATTTCACGTTAGGCTGAAAATGTATAGTTGACTACCGTTACACCTCTTTGATTTACCATTTTTGTCAAAACAAAACTGCTCTACGGTACTTTGAGACATACATTCAAACCTAAATATTGTCTCAGAGAATACGCTTGTATCCTAAAATGTAATTAGCGATTGATTCGTTCCTTTATTAGATGTTAAACTGAAATACCTGATTTTTCTTCAAAAAACAATCAGCAATATTACTAATTACGGCTTTATAAATAACTTTTTGAATTTGACACGAAAACGCTGTAAACCATCATAGCGGTTGAGTGATATCACAAAGTACAAAACAAAACAATCTGTGAATGAAGTCTGGTCTGATGCACCCACTTTTATTTTGTTATATTCGATTTGACAGGTAGAAACTTTTACTTTTTAGTTGTATTTACTACTAAAACGTCAACAACATGAATGGTGGACGTACTGTTTGACGTAATGCTCTCTGATTGGTGTTCACTGTCACAAGAATAAGTAAAAACATTATTTTTTAGTTTTAGAATCCTAAAAATTACATTTATCCTACCATTTTATAATAAATAATAAACTTTATTGACATCTTAAAATCATAATGGATCTAAAGATACTACAATCAAACCGATTTATTCTTAGTGGACACAAGCCTATTGACTTAGAAGTTTGGTGTAATAGTTAAAATGTTTACAACAGTGTGTTCTATTAAAATAACACAATTTATTGATTGGCCGGCAAAATAAAAATTAGCCCAATTTGGGTGATCTCCTTTAGGCGCTGCTATCGGCAAGTAGTAGTGAAAAAAAGTTAAAATTTTACATACGTACGAAATGATACTCCTACACCCACAACGCTTATTTTCCGCCAACCAATAATAAACTCTAGTTTTCGTTATTATTTGTAGGTCAAATTGATATACTTACCTACCGAACACCTTACCTACCTTTCTAAGCTGTGACACCAGTGCATTCTTCCTCGGCGTGATAAATATTTACTATAATATTATTAGGTGTCCATTGTTCCGTGTTTGGTAATAGTGTGGAAATCAATGATATTATTGGTGGAAATAGTCAATAGAATTATTGAATAGACGGAAATTCTTTTTTTTTTTGTTTTTGATCGCGCTAGTCTTAGGAACTAGCAGGCCAATTTCTAAGCTTTATTTACTTCTCTAGCCCATTTGTTGAGGAAGGTTATACCAAATAACATCACGCTACTACCCACGAGGGTGGGGCAGTAACCATAAATACCACTAAGTAGGTAACTGCGGATATTTGTATTTATTTAGGTAGGTAGGTACCTATAAAATTCGCTTGTATAGCTTTTAGTCACATCTCACATTTTATTTCCGTATATAGGTACACAGAATAAAAGTGTGAATTATTGTATTAGGTAGGTACCCAATACAACAATAATACTATAAATCATCCACAATATACAACAAATCAATATTTTTCTAAAGTACTGATACCTAACTATGCTGTTGTTATCAAGTCGTTATCTTGTCCAATAATCAAAACGATATTTTTAAAACTATACTTCTTACTTATATACACTATTATTACTTACAAACAATTTACAATACGTATTTACAAACTAAACCTAGATGTAATATATTTATCAATAAGTGATGATGACATTCGTAACTGACGATAAAATAATTCGTAATCCTGCGGTGCGCTCTGCAAACTAGCGATACGTCCTGTCTCCATTACATCCCGCTCGGGACTGAACGACGCCGGAGAGAGCGCGTCGGCAGTAGGAAATTACGTATTTTCGGTATTATATTTTTGTATATATTAAAATTCATAATGTGATTGCCGAGAACCATCCGCTTTTACATGACCTTTCTTTTGGTATACTTTTGAAAATTCTAATCCCAATACAACTCAAATGAAACGGGAAAAGTTGTTTAAATAGACCTATATTCGCGATTATTTTCTATCGTATCAACTGACAGTAATCGTGTTTCGAATGGCCGAAATATAAAGATCTAATGCTGTAGAATAACATATATTTTTTCCCGAATTTAAATCTCTTTTATTTACAAATAAAACGCGTTTGGCCACGCTAGATAACACTGTATTTTGGGAAATAAGCCAGCGCACCCAATGTAAACTCACAGATATACTTAGGTATTTATAAGTTAACCGACGATTACTCGTAAACTAGTGATATCTAATTAGCCGTGATAGTTTTCCTTTTAAATTCGTTATATGTACTACATTTGTGATTTTTTTCACCTCTTCCAAATTAATAGTTTAGCCGGCAGAGGGAAAGGGGGACACTTGAGTCTAACAATTTTTTTCACTTCAAAGCTTGATATTTGACAAACCAATCACTTGATCGAAAAATTATTTGAGCAAACTAATAATATTTTTTTAAAACCTTCCCAATGATACCCCACATGATGCGGTACTCAACCAAAAAAAAAATTTAACCTCACTATATATATTATGTAGGGGATACCCTTAAAAAAATATTTTCCTAAATTTTATTCTACAGTTTTGTTGCAATATCTTATGTCTATATTCATGTCAAATGTCAGCTTTCTAGCACCAGGCGTCTTTGAGCTAGGCTGCGAACGGACAGACGGACGAACATGACGAAACTATAAGGGTTCCTTGTGGACTACGGAACCCTAAAAATGTAAGATTCCATGCTACATTGATAAAAAAGAACTTGCAAATCGAAATATACAACTAAAATTAACAACTAAAATTAACAACTAAATAAGTTAATATTGAATAAGACATCTATAGTTGGTGCCACGAGAAGATAGACTTTTTGTAAACACACATTCACAACTTCACAACCTTTGTTTCAAACAGTTGTGTTTTACATTTTATGCTTTAGTGAAGTTTGCTACATTTTTAACGGTAATATTTTGTAAATGTATTTGACTTTATATATTTTAATATGACTTCCAGTCGTGTCTAGAAAAATGTAAATTTGAAGGAAAATAAACATATTTGATTTTGTGTAAGAGTGGTCCTGATTTGTGTGAGTGATTTTCCTGAAAGAATTTTCATTAATTTGGGGACTTCTTTCACACGTAAGTAAATTCGAGTCAATAATAGAGTATGTCAATGATAGAGCACAAACAGGATACTCTATTAGGGACTTGATTTTTTTTTAATCATAGGTAATAAATAATTTGCTCCTAGCCTAGCTATCGTAAAATATTAAATAATTGTCCACAAATGTGATATATTCCAGACAACGAGCTAGTACATCGCATTATTTTTTTTAAAACGTCAGAATGAACTTAACCCAAGTCCTAGACCCAAATCCATTAAAATGTAACCGTAAATTTACATTCGGGGTAATCATGAGGATGAGCATTATTGCGATCCTATAAACGTGCATTTAACTTCACACTTACCCCGTCTTGACACCCAAAAAATATTTTTTTTCTAAGATAAATGCAAGCTTAGCCCAAGAATTTAATATTTCCATGAAGTAAAATCAAATGTTGATATTCCAGGTTCCAGTACCACAAAATATTAAAAGATTCTTGTTGACAGCGCATAATATCGATAAAATCCCGATCCATTGACGTAGGTATTAGTTTCCAATGACACGTATGTACCTATGTACCGTTGCGCTCATTCGATTTGACATTATTAGTGTTTGACAGAACTGTCGCTAAGTCACTTAGTAGAAATTCTTTGTTTACAAAAAGTCTATGTTCTCGTGGCACGGACTATACAATATTTGAGAAAGTTATAGAATCTTCTTTAAGTTATAGCGTAGACTTCTATTTATTGCTATTTTAAGATGTATGTAGGTACCTGAGTGACCCACAGAAAATTTTAGCCCATCATTAGTTATTTTATAGAGAAAAGGGGAAGTGCTAGGTGGATCTGGGCCTTACTGCCTGTTATTTCATATCAGCTATAAAAACAGTTAGTCAGTATTTGAAATACAGAACTGTGAACAACATTATTCATAAAAATATGTAGGGTAAATACGCTATACGTCGCCCCCCCCCCCCCAAACTTCGGCCGTCTGCACATTTTCAGCTTGCGTTCATTTCAAACGTAATTAAGTGACAAATTTGCCACTCGAATTACATTCTTAGTTCATATTCTATATGTACAAACCGTTACTTTCCGATTACGTTACTCACTCTTCGCACACTGAGCGTCAGTAGCGATTGCGCCGTCGAAGCGCCAATTTCATTTAAAAAGTACCTTACTTGCTGTGAATACCCCCACTTCGGGGATTGATATTCGAAAGGTCAGACATTCCTTTTTTCTTGTTTTAAGCTTTATTATCAGTAATTAGTGATTTTACTTTATTTTGAGATAGTTTTTTCAGTGTTTAACGAATTGTTTTTAAGGGAAAATAGGAGGCCGCCAATAGAATACCAATTTTGAATTAAAACCGCATTCTCGGCCGTGGCCGACTTAAAGTAAATGCAGTCTGTTTTATAAATTCCAATTGTACTAATTCCATTAGCTTAATAAGAGAATTTGCAACGCATATAGGTAAATAAATCTATTTTACTTTTAATAGCCAAATACCGGCCGGGGTGATAGTAGTTGAATCTCGAGAAATAGTGTACACGAAATAGGGGCCGGCTTTAGAAACATTAAAGATCGTAATGTCGACCAGCCTCGAATTCGAGCCCATACTATACAGGCTGATTACTTTTTCTTTTTCTCAAAATTAAATATTTATTACACATTTATTTATTAATAATATGCAAAGTTAAGTTTAAATGTAGGAGTTGATATTATTGAAAACATTTATGGTAGCTTATTATGGTATGGGAATATAGGATATAAATTACTCTTTGGAACTTGCTACCTTAGCCCATGTTAATTAGCTTAAAAAATATAAATGGTTGGTCGTGAATCTTTCATTCATTAATTAACCTGCATGTCACAAAGAACTGCCTTTAGAATTAATGCTTTTAATTTAAGGTACTACAATGACAGTAGGGAGATCCAGGGCCTTCACGAAAATAAAGAAAATTATGCAGTTACAATCGCACAAAAATAAAGGAAGCACTTGAGGCAATAAATAATGGAATGCCCATTCGTACAGCCTCGAAACTATGTGGCGTCCCGCGAACGACGTTGCAGGATAGATTGGCTGGTCGCATAGACATACATACATTTAAATCGGGACGTCCTTAGGTTTTGAACCCAGCCAAAGAAGAAGTACTAGTTCAATGGCTAATACAACTCGCGAAGTGCGGTTTTCCAAGGAAACAACAGATTAAATTAATAGTGAAAAAAAAATTACAGCCGAAAACTGGCAAAATCCATTCAATAATGATACTCCGGGCCAAAAATGGTATGAATTATTTTTTAAAAGAAATCCAGAACTAATTATAATTATTGTCATGTTTACTTTGTACGAAATTGTAATAACTAACATTATTTAATTGGAAATAAAAAAAATACCTACTATTAAACAAATACGATTAATAACGTATATTTAGTGAGACTCCTGCCAAAATAAATCATATTAATAATATTTGTCTGTCTTAATTTAAAGCATCCTATACCCGGCCGACATTTGGGAAAATCGCGACCGACAATGGGCCGTGAATGGCCGACTTTAGGGTTTTTTCGTTCTCGCCGCATCTAAACCTTAGTACTTTTTCCTTGTAGTAAAAATGTTAACCTTATGCCCATAAACATGAAATAGATTTATCAAACTATCCAAAACCGCATCGGAAGCTATCCTTACGTTGCAAATTGATGGTGCCAGACCGATCCCAAAACAGAAAAAACGTAAGGTGGCCGACATTTGACGTATTTACCCTACATGTCAGGGCTGGGATCCACCTAGCCCTTCCACACTTCTCTTTAAAATACCTAACTATTGATGGGGTCAAATTGTCTGTGGGTCACTCAGGTAGGTATATACATTATCTTAAAATAGGAATAATTAGGAGTTAACGCTATAATTTAAAGAAGATTCTATAACTTTCTCAAAATATTGGAGATGTCTTATTAATTACTTATTAACTTATTTGGTTGCTAATTTTAGTTGCATATATCGATTTTTAAGTTCTTATTTATCAATGAAGCATGGAATCTTACGTTTTTTGAGTAATTAAAGTGTTAATTTTAATAAATATCTCAAAATTGTACATTATGATTTAAAAAATCGGTCTCGGGGTTGTTTCATTTCGTTGCATTTTCTGAGAACGTTTACCTTAGTAGGTAATGTATATTTTATTCACCATCAGAAAGTAGAGATTTCAACGAACAAAACGCCGAACAATTTAAAAAAACTGATATATTGACGTGAGAATTTTCAATTGAAAATTAGGGTTTCATTTCGATGTTAAGTCAAAATAAGGCGTAAAAATAAATACTTTAAATAAAAAACATAAACAGTGTGATTGGAACATAAAAAGGCAAGTTTTCACCAAATTTCATGTAAAAGACAAAAATAAAAATCCAAAAACTTGGTTATTTGAATTTTTCACATAAATTATGTCGTTGTGTGAATAAAATGTAAATACGAAAGTTGTAGATCTTTTTATTACCTACAACTTTGCAATTGACGTTTTTTCCGTAGGACTTGTAGTTTTGCTGGAAATCGAGACAAACTCTTTTTTACCCACAGATATGAGAATTAGTCAGATGGAACGCGCGGCACAGTTGCGTGCGGCCACTAAAGCAAATACAAAATTGAAAAGCGAATACAAACTCGTCTCAGTGCGCTACGAAGCATCGTACAGTTCACGCGTCACGATCACTTCAACTTTTAAATTCTCAAAATGCCGTCTTGTGTATAGATGCTGGCGGGAAAAATTCCGAATCATTCCCGTCGAATATTTCGAAATTATTCCGAAATATTCCGAAACTTTAGGAATATTTCAACTGTCAAAAAAAACCAGCAAAATCGAACTTACTAACTATTTCGCGCTTGGAAGTTGTAAACTATATTACCTTTGTTTGCTTGCAAGGTTTACCTTTATTAGTTTTTATTGACTGGGCTATTACACGCGTTAAGTAGGTAGGTAATGATTAATACCTACCTATGCGACCCGCGAATACTCGCGATGGGTACAGAGCTACATACAAACTAACCAAAAACATAGGTAGGTAACCCTTTTTCAAAAAACAAATCAAATATGCTAGGCCTGGTTTTTTATTCCACAACTAACATTTATAAAAATAGCATTCGATTTTGAAATACCTAAACACAAAAGTATAAAAATACTGTTAATCGCAGGCTAACATATCTACCTATAAAAACATCAACATATACTTATTCAATCCCATTTATAATAAAAACCCACCCACACCACACACAAACACGTTTATTCCCATTGAATTATTCGGGCGAAATATTCGGCGGAAACATTCGATTGCGGGGTACGAATCTTTCTCGCGGGGGGGAAAACTTCTCCGGGGAGCATGTCCCCTCTTACCGCACCGCACCCCGCACCGCCATCGCCTGCACCACGCACGACTCGTGGCAGGCGGGCGCGCGCGGCGCGGCGCCACTCGCCAGTGCGGCGGCACCGGCCGGCGCACAGAGAGGGGGGCGGCGGCGATCGACGATCGATGCAAAATACGATTTTTCAACAAAAAATATTAATAAAATTCGATTTGAATAATTCTGATTTAAAGAAACTTTCCCAGAAGTATTCCGGAATTATTCCGAATTTTTCAGAAGTTTTGCAACTATAGTCTTGTGTTCTTAAACACTGTAAACGTTGTTCCTAAAAACAAAAACAGGAAAATGGAATATCTTTTCACAGGTAACTATTGATAATTTGACTGTTTCCTAATTTAATTTCGATAAAATTCGTATTTGTGCTAGGAATATGTAAGTGTTGCCAGTTTTTGTCGACGCCGTTCTGCCTGAATTAGGGAAAATGCACTTGTCAATTGATTATGTGATAATGATTGTCATGTTAATGAAAAATACATTACCGTATTATAAAAGTATATTGTAGATATATCTTCTTTGTCATAAATATAGTAATAGAATTTCAATTTCCATTAGTATATACCTTACATTATATTGTTTTGAGTTCGATCCCCAAACGATATCCTAATATTCGTGTACACCCTGCTACTCGTCAAGCTTATACACTTTGTCCTTTGCACCGTTCTTATGGCGTAAAGAATAAGTATCAAAATCGTACAGCAACTGTTTAGCTTGACTTGGCGCCGTGTGTACATACATACTTATGGCGTAGGGAATAAGTATCAAAATCGTACAGCAACTGTTTAGCTTAACTTGGCGCCGTGTGTACATACATACTCATGGCGTAAGGAATAAGTATCAAAATCGTACAGCAACTGTTTAGCTTGACTTGGTGCCGTGTGTACATACATACTTATGGCGTAGGGAATAAGTATCAAAATCGTACAGCAACTGTTTAGCTTGACTTGGCGACGTGTGTACATACATACTTATGGCGTAGGGAATAAGTATCAAAATCGTACAGCAACTATTTAGCTTGACTTGGTGCCGTGTGTACATACATACTTATGGCGTAGGGAATAAGTATCAAAATCGTACAGCAACTGTTTAGCTTGACTTGGCGCCGTGTGTACATACATACTTATGGCGTAGTGAATAAGTATCAAAATCGTACAGCAACTGTTTAGCTTGACTTGGTGCCGTGTGTACATACATACTATTTATTTCTCAACTAATCGACGCCAGCGGCTTCGCACGCACATATTTTCTTATTTCTCGTTTTGCCCGATCCCGTGGGAATTTCGAGAAATCCCGTCTTGGTGCACCCCACGGTTCCCAAGAAACATACATGCTAAATTTCAGCTTCATGCGCCGAGTAGTTTCGGCTGTAGCTTGTCTGTCAGTCAGTCAGTAACGCAAGGATTTTATATATACAGATTTACGAAGTAGTTAAAACTTAATTCGGTACCTACATTTAAGAAATGTATTTATAAAAGCATTAATAAAATTAAATCCATGGTAAATTCTTCAAAACCGCAAATGAATATAAGAATATTACATAACTATATGCAAAATACTGGGAGATTATTCATAATCTGGCAACTTTTCACACACATAGACGCGCGTGTCCGTACAGTGCCAGTCGCCAAAGGTCACGCACACATAGCTGTCAACGTGCCACGCTTAGTTGGACGAATGCGCTCTATCTGACTAATTCTCATATCTGTGTTTTTACCCTTAAAATCGCAATCCCATCCACTTCCCGACCTCTGATCGCCCGTAATTTATTTTTCTTTAATGATCGCTATATTCTCTTCCTTCTCCAATGGGTCTCATCCTACTGTAATTTTATTTTACTTTTTACCGTTTTCTAACGTATCTGCACTATTACGTACATTACTTAATTAAATACCTACTTTTTACTTGTATCTATTGTTATCAAAATTAAATAATATATCCTGGCGCCCAAGCTGGATCCGCCCTTGCATGTAGGTAGGTATACATCGAAATCGCTCGCCCCTGCAGCGCCGCTCGCCGCTTAGAACGAACTCGTGACCAGGCTATTAAGGTCTGGGCTGTCATGAAGATCTTTGAAAGTTGTTACTGGGAGTCAGTACCCTCAAATAAACTGATACCTACTGGTCTAAGCCATTGAATATGGCTATCCGTTTGGGTTGCGGAGATCAGACGGCAGTCGCTCTGTGTAAAAGCTGATATTCGATCTAGCTATGACTGAATATCAGCTTTTACACAGAGCGACTGGTTATACTAGTAAGCGGACCCCGAGCTCGAAGGCGTGTAAGTCTTGGATGCAACTGGGATAACGCTAGGAGGATGCTGATAAGACAATTAACTAACCTAACCTTTTACTTAAACGTGCTATAAAATGAATGTTGTGCTTGAGTCACAGAAATGAATCGACGAGATTTAGATTCATTTCTGTGGCTTGAGTCCTTCTATAACTGGATATAGGTAGGCCTAGGTACTAAGGAATTACGGAACTCTACATAATGCGTGGTCCTTGACCGATTTTTTAAAATTAACCACGGTAATTCACGGTATAGGCACAGTATAAAGACATACAGTAGTTTGACGCCTTTGATCTCGTCGAAAAAGCCGACAACGTCTAGACAAGGGTAAGTAGGCTAGGGCTGCCACATGTAAAAATACCTACTTATTCAAACACCGTCTATTTATTTTATTTCAGAAAAATATTACAATTGCTACGCTACACGAATAATATAGTGTAAATCACTTTTCTATACATATAAATAAAATTGGAGTGTCTGTTTGTTATATTAAAATAACCGCTTTTTACTAAATGCATATGGATGTATACACGGTACATACACCGAAATGACATTTTTTACAATTTTTGTCTGTCTGTCTGTTTGTTCTCGCTAATCTCTGGAACGGCTGGACCTATTTTGACGGAACCCTCACTGGCCTGATGTACCAAGGAGTAACTTAGGCTAAAAATTAACCGGGTACGTGAAGAAGTTCCCTCAGGACGCGGGTGAAACCGTGGGAAACAGCTAGTTTATTATATTACAATAATTAACGATAAATAATTATTATAAAACACGTTGCATTTTTCGTGCGGTGACAGATTTGCATACAAAGTGTCAGTCAGCACCTATTTCATCCCGCAGAGGTCGTGGGAAGCGGTTAAGAATATAAAGCATTTTTCGTACAAACCAAGTTAAAATAAAGCGATTGACATAGCGGTGGTTTAATGGATGGGTAACCTTGGGATCAGCTTGCAGAGCCTATGTTATCGATATGAAGTATTTTGGTGATTTTTTTGTGCAAACTACGTCAAGGTAAAGCAATAGACATAACGGTCATTTCATGGATGGGTTACCAGGCTATGAGATTACGGAGAACATGTGTGGGGTTTATAAAATGGGGCCAAAAATATGGTTATTTTTGAGCTAGGATGCGCCGTTACCAAGAAACATAATAATATGTGATAGGTACTTACCTAATGCAAAGCTACTAGGTACTTATTGAATGAAATTAAAATCACACCAGAATTGAATATTACCTTACAACGCATATTTTCTTAGGTCTGCCATATTGTTTACGTACAATAATTGCTACTTTATTCTGTGATTTGGCCAGACATGAGATATTGTAAAAAGTTAGAAGATTAGTAGGAATGAGCACATTATTTTAAGTGGTTATAGGTTCATACATTTCAAAATAATAGAAATAATTATAATTAATGAAATTATATTTTTTAGTATAAGTAAATTGATGAAATCGCAGATCCTTATTTATTTAAATCTTTAAACAGCATAAAGAATTTCAATGTCTCACAGCACAAGTCGTATGCACCATCTTAATTAATATTCATAAGCAAATAAATAAGTAACGAACAAAAAAACAAGCACGTGCCAGCCCCCAAAAACATGTACCTAGTTACGAACTAAGGCGATATACGTAACTAGGTACCGCTCTTCCCGCGTCTCACCTCTTGGCCCCCGCACGATTGACCCGTCTAGACGCGTTCGTCGAACGACTGTATGGATTATTTGACTGTGGTATAGGTAGGTACTGAACGAAAGATAGTGAGCTTATGGCACCGTTGTTCTAACGCCATTCACAGATTACATGAATTAGCACATCTAGTCTTGTTTGTCTTTGTGTTGCTATACTATGACATCTTATCTTATAAACAGCACGGTTTGGAGGATAAAATACATAATTATTAATTAAGTACGTGTTCATAAAAAACTAGACATCCAAGCGAGGCCGTTCACTTGTCGACGTAGGTATGTACGATTACACATACACAATCCACATCAACATGAGGAAGTAGATTATTTACAATTTTAGACGCAGATGAAGAAAGGAATGATTGTGCACAGATTAGAAATATGCACTACGTAGCACTATGGTTCGTCTAGAACAAGCTAGCTAGACAAAAACAACTCTTAAATTCCTGGAAGTTAATTACTATTACGAACTCATTACCCCTATACATTGAGGATTACACCTATTAATTATCAATACTACCCTCATTAAGAGCGTCATTAAGGTATGTTTATAAGATGTTGACTATTTAAAGGGCATTCATTTGCATTTTTACATCATATTTGATAGCATTGTTTATGTCACTAAAAGAAATTTGTGAAAGTGTTTTTGTGATGGATTGTATACGTAAGGGTAAGTAGTTATATTTTATTTCATTTTCAACATGGAAACTTCATTCTTTAGTCTTATAAAATGAAATGTTTGAATTTTCACCCACTTTTTTACTCATTTTTTCAAATTCATCGGTCAAAATATAATAACATGTCCCCACTTGTCCCCACCGTAGAACCTATCATATACGATTCTCATAAGTGTCTAGTAGTTATACGTAAAAAAATTCATTGCGATATATTTGCACAACTAATTTTTATTTATTTTTTTCTTTCAACAGTTTTTACCGTCTCAAGAATGGATTTTTTCGAAGAATGGCTGAAACACCCGAAGGAAACGCGGAATGAGGAGCTCTTTCGGTTTATATCTTTGAGATATAATTTTGATGGTGTTACGGAGCAGTCTCTGCGAGATATTAAAGTACTAATCTCAAGATATTCAACGAAATTTGCTGAAAAGTGGAGCAGCTGTGGAAGAAATCGAGAGCGATTCCTACAAAAGTATTCGACGTGGCTGGAGGGTCTTGACATATCTTTCGATGTGTCCGTTTATTTATCTCTGCCAACTACATCTGGAGAACCGGGACCCGGAAGACCTACTAAAGATTTTGAACATTCTAGTCTCAAAACGAAGAGACGACGTGTAGACGATCTATTACAGTCCAGAAGTGCTAGTGAATTAATTTACGCCGCTGAAGTGTCAGCTCGAATCTCGGGTCAGAGAAGTGTAGCACGTCAAATTAAAGATGTGACTAGTGATCCTTCAATAACCAAGACCACGAGTGAAGAAAGTGCCCCCAGGAGTTTAACAAGTGAGGAAGCTTTAGCGTACTACGTTGATAGTAAATCAAGTAGCCATAGCTATAAGCAGACTCGGAAGTGGAGTATTAAAGCTGGACATAAGGTGTTTCCGTCAATGTACAGTGTTAGAAAGGCTAAAATAGCCTGCTACCCGTCAGGTGAACAAATTACAGTCAATGAAACGCATGCTGAAATCAAAGTTCAGGCAATTCTTGATAAGACTGCCGAACGTTTAGTTTCAGCACAACAAGAAGTTGTTCATAGTCTGTTACCTTGCACGTCATTCACATTAATCAGTAAATGGGGTTGTGATGGAAGTTCCGGTCATAGTATGTACAAACAAAAATTCACTAATTGTGACGATAGTGACGAGTTTTTATTTGTATTTTCTTTCGTTCCTCTTCAATTGAAAGATGAAAGTGGTAATATTGTGTGGCAGAATCCTCGGCCCTGTTCTACAATGTATTGTCGGCCAATAAAGTTTATCTTTTCTAAGGAAACGAAAGATTTTACGATTTCGGAAACCAATAAGGTTTTAGAAGAGATAAACGCTTTATTGCCGACAACCTGCAAGGTGATGGAGACCGAAGTATCTGTCACACATGTTATGCTTTTAACAATGATTGACGGAAAAGTTTGCAATGCTCTGACCGAAACTTCTTCCTCACAAAAATGTTTTATTTGTGGGGCAACTCCAACAATGATGAATGATCTGTCAAAAGAGTTTGCTGCGGACAAAGATAATCTTGGTTTTGGTTTGTCTACGTTGCACGCTTGGATAAGGTGCTTTGAATGCTTGCTTCACATTAGCTATCGACTAAATATAAAAAAATGGCAGTTAAGAACAGCCGAAGACAAAGCTAGTGTGAAACAACGTTCAGATGACATTAAAAAACGATTTAAAAGCGAAATGGGCTTGATTGTAGACAAACCAAAACCAGGGTTCGGTAACACTAATGACGGGAACACCGCGCGAAGATTTTTTGGAAATCCCGAGGCTAGTGCCGATATTACAGGGTTAGATGTTTCACTAATACAAAAATTTGGCATACTACTTCGCACTTTATCATCGGGATATGATATAAATATTGAAAAATTCGTTAACTTAGCTCAAGAAACTAGACAACTTTATGTAAATCTCTATTCATGGTATTACATGCCCGCTACTGTCCACAAAATACTTTTGCACAGTGGCGAAGTAATTAGATCGTCCCTTCTACCTATAGGCCAGCTTTCCGAGGAAGCACAGGAAGCTCGGAATAAGGACTGCAGAAGATTTCGTGAGCACAACACACGAAAGCGATCACGGGAGGCTACGAATAGAGATTTACTTAATATGTTATTGATAACATCTGACCCTGTAATAAACGGTTTACGAGAAGTTCCTCGGAAGAAAATAGGTACGCTTCCAACTGAAGTATTAGATTTAATTGTCCCACCTAGCTGTAAGGAACAAAATGTTAATATGATTTCTACTTTTCATAGTTCTGCCCCTCACGATCATGACTATTCAATGGATGATTCATCTGATGATAGTGACGATAATGAGTAATAGATTTAGTTCTTAGATATTTTATGCATCTGTTATTAGATTTTATAGCGACGTCGAGGGATAAATCACTTTATAAAATGTTCAAAAAATATATTATACACATATGCCCGATAAATGTATTTTTTTTCATGATACCAGCTCAAATGACAAACTGCCTTGAAAAAAGTACCAAAAACCTTATATCTTTGCTTATTAACCGCATCTAGACATAAAAATCAAATAAAATAATTTTGTCTAGCTAGCTTGTTCTAGACGAACCATAGTGCGTAGGTATGACTATGATACAATTTGACCTGGAAGCTTAGTAGGTAGTTAGGCACCTACATATGACTTATTCCACATTCTGACTTGGCCTAATTCGATCGTTTTTCGCCGCATTAATAGGGTCGCTGTATATGGATTGTGTCCACGACGTGCACAGTGAAAATGGTATTAATGGTATTTGACAGCACTCATTGTGTTGTAAGTTTAGCAGTTGTCTCGTCGTTTAGTCCTGCACTGAGTTAGGCTGGGTTTGATTCCCACTCAAGGCAACACTGAGTGATTCACAAATTGTTACCAAGTCTAGAGTGTTTGTATGTATACATAGCATGAATGTCTGTATAATTCCTTGCGGTACCTACAGGATATATTCGTAGTCCAGGAGCGGCCGGAAAAAAATGTGCCACTGTCCACCCCTGCCTGTGGAAAGGGGGAACTAGAAGCCTCATCATAAAAGGTTATAATATTATTTTGAGTTAAGTCCATCTTTAGGAAACAAAGAGTCATAGACAGCTAGTCAATGACAATATCTTATCTACTTAATAGTTGAAAAGGAATAATCTTAATACATAAAATCCTTGCGTTACTGACTGACTGACAGACACGCTACAGCCGAAACTATTGGGCGCAGGGAGCTGAAATTTGGCATGTATATTCCTTGGGGACCGTAGGGGTGCACTAAGAAGGGATTTGCCGAAACTCCCACGGGATCGGCCAAAACGGGTAAATTAAAAAAAAATGCAGGTGTAGCTGCTGGCGTCCTCTAGTATCAAATAAAATACATTCATGGTATCCACATTTTAATAAGGATCTGATGCAGAGAATATTTCTCTGAATGTTTAGTTTCCAGCATATTGTATAATAAATATGAAGTAAACTCTAAATATAGTTATCACAGGTGATAATCATATGTACTTTGTACTATACTTTATCAGCTACCTAGTCATTACAGATTGAGCTAGGAAACATGCCAGAATGCTACATACCAACACTGTCATATATTGCCAAGCAAAATAATACTTACATTATTTTAATAGGGTAGTTTCCAGGGTCAAAATAATTACATTTTATTTAGTCCATATGTTAGATTATAAAAAAATATTGGACACGTATTTTTTCTTTTTTCGATTAAATAAAAAATAAAGATATAGCCCATTAAAGTTACGTGTGACGTCATCTAGTGGGAAAAATGCAGCATGGCGTGACGTTATACGTAACTTTCATGAGCTTTTCATCTTGGTCATTTTTGGTTTAATTTACAAATAAAAAAATACGTATCGCTTATTTTTTAATAATCTAAAGGATGGACTTATAACATTTTTTTTGTCAACTAGCCTATTGTATTGTATACACATTTTATTTTTTGATTTCTTATTGCTTTATAAACTAAAACTACCTAACAATTGTACATTTCTGATAACATGTAAAAATAAGTATTATTGCCTGAAACTGCTGAATAATAACACAAAAGTGCTAAGTGCTAAGATATCAAGCATCATAGAGATTTGCTTGTAATGATTTAATTGCAAGCACCAGCTATATGAAGTTTCTAGCACACTTGTGACATAATATAAATTATACTAACAAAATAAAATTGATTTATAAAGCATTTAAATTGAGAATAATCCTACAATAAAATTGAACAAAACATAATAAAAAATATACACATACCAAAAATGTAAGTTCCTAAGCTTCTGTACAATTTTTCAACACTTAACTATAAGCTTTCAATCAAGAAATTCTGATCTTTACTTTCCTTTTTTCAAAATAACAAAGAATAATATAATGATTGATATGAAATAGCACAATATCCCCGTCTAAATGGTAAAATTACAAACACCTAAGTATTTCAAGACTTGTCTTACACATTACTGATAATGGCTTATTGATCTGCAATTAGTTATTTACAACATTTCTTATTGGTCAAGTAAGTTTATCATATCATACACAAAATATATATTTTCAAGCATTATTCTAAGTTTTTACTGTGGGCGAGACTGCCAGCAGTCTGGACCTCAGGTTGTCCTTAAATTAGTTCAGGGAATATCTTAATGAAGGATGACAATAAACTTTATACAACTTCCCACCTGATGACTATTTGAATTAAACCAGAACCTATTTACTATCTAGAGTTTAGCAGGCAATAATTCATTAAGTTCATATTGTTTTCTAAGCAAATCTACTTCATAGAGCTCCTCAGGTAGAAAACATTGGAGGAAGAAATGTGTTATAACTCCCGTTATACCCCACACTCTGTGATTACCACATGTAAACACAGGTATTATCATATCATTATACTTAAAGTACCCATGATTATCTTTATCACAAAACACTTTCACAGGAACTGTAAATATTTCAGCTACTTCACTTTCATTTGCCTGCAACTTGTTCACATCAAAGTTTTTCATTAGTCCTACAACAGGGGTGATTACGATATCCTTATTCCGGCCTTGCACCAGTGTCATTTTAGTCCAAATATCGATATCATTAGGTGGAAAACCAATCTCTTCCTCTGTTTCACGTAGAGCTGTTTGATAGGCATCTTCATCATCATCCACTTTCCCGCCAGGAAATGAGACTTGGCCGCTGTGGGTGGACAAGTTGGACGATCTTAATGTATATAAAAGGCAGACTTCATCGTTGACCACGCATAGAGGCACCAAAACAGCTGCACGCTTCTTCTTGGTGTCATCGGGTATAAACACGGGTAACTCGTGCAACTTAGCTACACACTGCTCTCGAGATTTAGGTGATAGGAGTACTTCGGGTGCTAGCGACATGATACTTTTGCAAAACTTTGAAAAGTTTCTCATTTAGGTAAAACGGATTAAAGTCTCACGGACACGGAAATTAATTTTAAAACCTCTCAAAAATTTTGCTTGGACTATGAACTTACCAATTTCACAAATGTGACAGATGACAAGAGTCAATTTGATAGATCAAGTGACAACTGACAACCTGGTGACAACTATATAACCACAGACTGCCACAGAGTACCTTTGTATATTGTACTTTGAGAAAAGAATATATCGCACCTCCGGCCTCCGGTGCAATACTGTCAATTATGCATTTTTTTCAAAATTGACCTAAATGAGGAAATGTTACTAATGTAATTTCTTACTTGGTGCGTTATTGTCGCTTGTGTAGCGCGTATACTTTCCGCGTGAGAGACTCGTGTCGTTGTGGTTTTGTGCGAATCTAACCGGCTCTTGGAGAAACAACGTTTGTTTGGTCAGTTGTGCTGCGGCTCCCCTGGGCTCCCCGCACGAGTATCAGTCTCTAGGAGCTACAACGTCACTAAGACAATTGTGACAATTTATTTTATGTTTTTGGAGCTATAACGACACAAGTTACTACGTAGTGACCTTAGTAGTGACGTTGTTTCCCCAATCCAATATTTTATGGTATAAACTTTACGACGATTTATGCATTCGCTGAGGCAGGCTCCAATTGAGTAATGGCCTCACTCTTTTTCTTTGTATTAGCATTAAGTATTATTGTTATTGTTTAGTGTAAATGTGAGGCACAAAATAAACATTTTTCATTTCATTTACAATCATTGTGACGATGTTCCTCCGAAATATTAGTTTTTTATTTTGTATAAATAGTACCTATCTAATGACGTTATTTCTTCAAGTTGCATGCAATAATTATTTTCATGAGTAATGAATGAATGATAATTCTATGTATAATTATGAATGTATTTACAAATAATTTTTTTTTAACAAAAAATAACCGCCTCCAAAAATCTGGAAAATGTGTGAAAATAGCACTAAAAAGTAAAAAATAAATTTCGTTATTTTTACTTCAATTTACTTATAAACATCACCTATTCAACTTAATATTACATACTTATACGAGTTATACGTATCTACCACTTAATTCACATACCCGACACAATACATATTTTTATATGACTAACAAACTAAATTAAATACCGATCACCAGAAATCAGATAAGTATATTATATTTTTGGACTAAGTACTTAGAAAAAATATTTGTTAGGACTATAATAAAACTGTTTTACACAAAAATAAAACAGTTATTATATGCCGAAAGAAACACACAGCGTTATTATGAAGAAGCTGTTTATGAATTTACCATTCCATAGAGTATTTAGTAAAACATACCTGTGTTGTCTGTGGTTTCCGTGTAGTTACCTTTCTATTCCAGCAGGGGGCGCTGTTACATACATGAACACAGCGACCGACAGTGGTGTACTTCATAGTGTCTTCATTCACCAGCAAGGAACTTGCTCCTACGCTGTGTGTTTCTTTCGGCATATAATAACTGTTTTATTTTTGTGTAAAACAGTTTTATTATTTGCCTACTGGAAACACACAGCGTTATTATGAAGACCTGTTTGGTATCTGCTGGTGAAGTTTAACTACAAACGCTATGTGATCAAGAAATAAATTAAATAATTCAATTATTAATAACAAATAATATATAATTGAATCATAATATTCATTTCTTAAAATAATCTATAACCAAAGTAAAAATAACATCTTATGGCAACATAATTAATAACCAAAGTAAAACTTATCAGTCATACTAAAATATATTTCACTTGAAAATAAATTTAGTATCATTGTCAATAATTACACACAAATAAAACCAGATAAAATAATCAAATTAAAGCTTCAATGAGTCAAATCAACAGTCAAATTAATAATAATGCTTATCATATAAATCAACATTAGTAAAATTAGAATAGAACATATCTTTGCTGCTATCATAGACTTTTCTTACCACTTCTTTGCAATAATATTTGGAAAATGTTCTATCACTCTTCCAATTGCCCGCTTCAATATTTCTTCTATTGAGACATTTTCAAGCCATCCTTTGGAGGCTACAGCTGATTGTATGCTACCTGGGCTAGCTTCTGACTGCACCTCTCTAAAAGCGGATTTTACCCTACTGATGATATTTCTTGTAGCAGATTTTATGGTGCCCTTCAAGGTGATAAATATGTAGGCTGGTAATGTTGCTACAAAACCTTGTCTACTCTCAGTAAGATTAATAAGCAACTTAATATGGGTAATTGGGCAGACATTATTGTTTGAATGCTTCTGTAATGACCACCCTGATTGTCTGTGAGTAGAACAATCTGTCTTTGAGCCAAATCTTGGCCATAAAATTAATTTATCATCACATTCAACCAGGTTACTTTGAGAAATATCTAAAAGCGTTAGATCCTGTAACTGACGGCCTGAAGCTAAATGTAGGATTATTGCAGTCCTTCTGGAAGGACTGTAATAATCAGGAGCAGAACCTAACCAATCAAATATAATTTTGGTATCCCATATAGGAATTTTAATTTGTTCAGGTTTCGCTGCTGCAATCGCTTTTAGAACCTGTTGAACAAAGAAATTTTCTGATAGACTTTCAACACTATTGCCACAATATGTTTAAATAGCAGATTTATGTACTAAAATTGTGGTATAGGCGTGTTTATATTTAAGATGCAGATGTGCGAGAAACCGTGCCACATCTGTACCCTCAGGGTTCTTATGGTTGGACCGTTAGATAGGCACCAAGTGAGCCATTTTTCAATGGAGCTCTGTAGGCATTAAGAGTTGATGGCCGCCAACTACTGCCTAACAATTTACGCTTACCCTCGCTCCAGTGTTCAATTTGATCGGCCCACCCCCAACTTTTCAAGCCCTGAGGGACAGTTTGTCCACTTGTAGAGGGTCGTCACCCCGTCGAGTAATCGATTAGGGTCTTCCGCAGATCCCGAATCTGGATTATCTCTGTTAATGCTCTCGACCTCAGGTCAGTTTGTCAAAAACATTTAGGTGAGACAGCACATGAGGTTGGGTGGTGGAAACACCCATCCCAACTGATAATTCCACTCTTGACTGAAGGCATCGCAAAAAAAATCTTGCTGTGCCATCTCTTGAGTCCCAGGTGGCGTAGTTTGCAACTACTGCTGCCTTTTTGGACACGAATAGATCGACGTCCGGCACTCCCCATGCCTCGAATTGGCTGGATGCCATTTCTCTGGCTGGATCTAACAGGTGCCATTCCTCTTGAGAGGCGGTCTGCCATCCCGTTTACCTCCCCGAGAGGTAGCCTGCCGTCAGCGTCACATTGAGCTGCTTGGCTAGGAGAAGGAGACGATTTGTCAACTGGATCTAACAGGTGCCATTCGGGTAGTGGCCTTCCTCTTGAGAGGCGGTCTGCTATCCCGTTTACCTCCCCGAGAGGTAGCCTGCCGTAAGCGTCACATTGAACTGCTTGGCTAGGAGAAGGAGACGATTTGTCAAGGTCAACCGGGCAGCTGATCAAGTGCAGCCTTTGTTGCGGATGTATGCTATCAGGGTCCAGTTGTCTGATTGAACTAGTATGTGGGTACCCTGTACACGTGCCCTCTGTTGGCCCAAGGCTACATACACCGCATATAACTCCTTCAGGTTAGAATGCCAGTTCTGTTGAAATGGATTCCATTTCACGGACATGTATATGTTGTCCAGATGCACTCCCCAGCCCGCATCCGCTGCGTCTGTTGTCAGAAAGTGTGATACTTTCTTCTTGTGCATCTCTTTGGTGCTGTTTGATAATTGTTTCAGCCACCATGTTAACTCTTGTAATACCAAAGTTGCAAGAGTTTCTTTTCCCTTGGCCTGCCATGTTTGAATGTCCTCAAAAACATTTAAGTTCCTCGGCAATGAAGACGGCCATTGCAGGTTGTAAGACTTTGCTAAGTTCAACAAAACCAGTAATATTTGAGCCTCCGGAAGGCAACACATCTTTTGATTTAAAAGACCTAGCAGAAGTAGGTATTTCTAGTTTTCTTACCTTGTCTATGGGTAAGGACATCATGTTGGAGTTGGTATAATTTTTTTTTTTTTTTTTTTATATATTATATTTTTATTTTAGATATATTAGATTTTGTGTTGTACTGAGAACTGGTTTTGTGAAATTAACATGCCAACCTAGGTTTTGCAATGTCTTTATTACTAAGAAGTTTGATGTATTAGGCTCAGCCGGCATTGGTTGGCTATGAGGAAGTTGTCCAAATACACTTAAGTTCTTAGGACTTGTTTCCTTAGGATTTCCGCAATCCAATTGGTTACTGAGGCCAACATGTGAGGTGCCGATGAAAGACCAAAAGGAAAAGCAGTTTGTTGTAAAATTTCCTTTCCATATATACCTACTACTTGCAAAGGAAACGTCTGTGAGACTCCTTTATTGCTAAGTGAAAATAGGCCTGGTGTAAATCTATTTAAACTTCCAATCCTGGTCCTGCAGGAATTGTATAACATCTATTCGAGATATTAATTGTAAGTGTCTTGTCGACAAATGTATGTTGAATGTTTTTAAATTGAAGATGGGGCGTACATCTCCATCTGATTTCTTTATTAAAAACATCTGGGAGTAAAAGCCAGGTTCGACCCTGTCTGGTTTTTCCAGAATACCCATTTCTTTTATTCTAGTATAATCTGACACATTTGTCTGGATGGATTGATATCAAACTTGCTCAGAACGTCTTGGTATGGGTAATGCAAAAGGAGTTTGTTTTTGAATGGTATGCAGCCCTCTGATATTAACTACACTATAGTTTGGAGTTTGGTTGGCACCCATTTGCTCCCAAGCATGAGTAAATTTCCTCAAACATCGCCCTTTGAATGTTCCCAGCTGATAGTAATTCTTTTTTATTATGTGAATTTGAAATATTTGATAGGGACTTGTGCTGACGCAAAAGCAAGTCCTATGCTTTTATTATAATTATGTATATTTCCTTTGTTTAAAAGAATCTCGCTTATCTTTAAAGTTACTTTTATGATTTTTATTAGGAGCATGGCTTTTCTTCTTATATTTATTGACAAATTGATGTAGCTTGTTTTTCTTTTAAATGTAATCAGGTGTATTAAGCCAAACATGAGAACCACCTAGTGACTCAACTAAGGGTGTAAGACCCTGCCGACTAAATAAATGCTCTGCACTTGGAGGAATTTTCCTCAGTGCATGTTGGCATTGCCAACTTCTTTGAGAATATTATGTACTCTCCTATTTTCAATACGTTCAGCCCTCTTTCCACAAATCAATTGAAACCTTTGAACACAACAATTGAAGCCTTTATTTTTGTAAGAAGATGAATTTTGTAAACTAGATTTTAACAGTTTCCTATCATCTAAAATTTTATTAGATAAAGCTGCTTAAAGCTGCTCAGACCTAAGGAAGTAATCTTTGCTCATATTAAATGTCACAGCTCTTCATTAATCTTCAAATATTTAAAGCCTGTAGCGATTTTTTTATATCGAATGTTATGCCAAGTTGGCGAATCAAATTGTTTAAGTGTATATATCAGTCAATCGAGCAGAATCAGCTGTTGGTACAACTTTATTTTCATCATAATTGACTTTTAATCTCCATGCAATAATGTGTTGCATAAATTGTCAACAAATGGGTTATAAAATTGCTGTGATGTTGACGGAGTGTCATTATTATAATAAATTATGATTTGCATTATTAATATTCGCACTGAATGAAGTCACAAATTGTGGTATTTGCGACATACAATCGTAAAGATAACTTACATGAGATATAAGTGAGTCCAATATCGGGTCCGAACATGTTCCGACGTGTTTCGAGACCTCTTGTTCGGTGATCGCGAAGCAAAGCCCTCTTCATCTTCAAAAGACGAAGAGGAACTTGGCGTAGAGCTCGAGGTGCTGCGCTCTCCTTCCGGAGCAGCAACAGGCACCTCAGGATCACCACTGAGATTCATTATTCGGATTCACTTACCTCACTTGAATTATTAACTAACTTAATAACCCGTATATCACTAATAAACATGAATCAACAAGATTCTGAACAATTTACAAACTTTGGAAAAGTTTTGGAAAAGTTACGGAAAACTTAAAGGTTAGGAAAATTTTAACTCTTTTCGCGGCAAAATTCACAAACGCTATGTAGTACACCACTGTCGGTCGCTGTGTTCATGTATGTAACAGCGCCCCCTGCTGGAATAGAAAGGTAACTACACGGAAACCACAGACAACACAGGTATGTTTTACTAAATACTCTATGGAATGGTAAATTCATAAACAGCTTCTTCATAATAACGCTGTGTGTTTCCAGTAGGCAAATAATATACAATTATACTTTTTTTGGAGTCGGTGCCAGCTGAGATTAAGAATTAAAGATGTTTTTAAGTGACCGACCCGAACGCAAGCAGGGCAGACGCGTGAGGGTAGACGTTGTTGACGGTTGTCTCCGATATCCATTTTTTCTATGCGCTTGTATGTAGGCAATTATTGTATTGCAGTGGATTGTGGTTCTTTAGAGTTATTTTACACGAAATCTGTATTCATTGAAATAGGTTTGATTTGGTATTGCTGCATTTTAGTATTGCATCTTTACATAATTCTATTTTTCTTGTTTTTCAAATTTTGAGATCTTTTTGTAAAAACTTCTCAGAATTTGATTTGTACCAAGTATCGCTTTAAGTTCTTGTTTTGGTTGATAGGTAATTGTAAATAGGTATTTAGGTAAATTTGTAACTGGGCTGTCGCACCTGTTGCCAGGTTTCGTTGTATCCTTTATTTGCAAAATAGGTTTGGTTAGACCCTACATTGTGGTATTAATGTAACTTTAGGTACTTACATATATTTTGTGTTACAGAAAACTTCCTAAAATTTGATTTATATTTGTTGATTTCATTTCTCGTCATTTGTAAATTACTTACAAGTTTAATGAAGTTTTGCTAAATTATCGTATCAATGGAGCTTTTCATATATTTTGTACATTATCAAGAAATTATTTACTAAAACGCTTGGCTGGCACCGACTCCAAAAAAAGTATAATTGTATATTATAGTCCTAACAAATATTTTTTCTAAGTACTTAGTCCAAAAATATAATATACTTATCTGATTTCTGGTGATCGGTATTTAATTTAGTTTGTTAGTCATATAAAAATATGTATTGTGTCGGGTATGTGAATTAAGTGGTAGATACGTATAACTCGTATAAGTATGTAATATTAAGTTGAATAGGTGATGTTTATAAGTAAATTGAAGTAAAAATAACGGAATTTATTTTTTACTTTTTAGTGCTATTTTCACACATTTTCCAGATTTTTGGAGGCGGTTATTTTTTGTTAAAAAAAAATTATTTCCTGTTTTTTAGTGAATTTTCCTTTCTGCAGTTATCTGATTTATCGAAATTAAAGATGGGTAGACTTTTTTATTTTTTTACCTGGGGAAACTCTTTTGCCGAGTGCCTCTCCGCGTGGCGGGCAAAGAGTGGGACACAGGGAACGCGGGTGTGCTGCTCCGTTACGCTTGTCCCATAAGTAGGGCTCAGTCTCTGGAAGTGTCCTCCCTCACTCGCACAGTACGAGGTAGCGCCTCGTACTGTGCGAATACAGTGGTTCCTCGGCTATCCGAGACCGCTGTCTTCTCGGGGTCGTT
This sequence comes from Euclidia mi, assembly GCA_944739405.2. Lineage (NCBI taxonomy): Eukaryota > Metazoa > Arthropoda > Insecta > Lepidoptera > Erebidae > Euclidia > Euclidia mi. The sequence continues at coordinate 12,736,149 of OX123202.2, forward strand.
CGTGGTCGTCAGCCAGATTGCCATCTCTGATTGCCCACGGCCCTAAGGAAGAGTCAGGCTAGCGACCATTGCCACCACCACGACGCCGCCTGCGTCTGCGAGCGGGATCGGCTCTCTCGCGATCCCGCTCGGCGGCCTCCTTCTGGTGCATAACCGCTTCGCAGAAGGAGACCACAGCATCCCACCGGATGTCTTCCACCAACATGGCCTGGACGACGACGGCCTGCGGAGAAAGATCGCCTCCGATAACAGAGACCAAGTCTCGCCGCTCGGATTCACATGCAGGACACTCAGAGAGCGTATGCTGCGCAGAGTCCAGGTCACTGCCGCAGTGGTGGCATGCCGGCGTCGCCTCGCGGCTGATTCGGTTCAAATACTCGCCGAAACATCCGTGTCCGTTGAGTATCTGAGTCAACCTAAACATGACGCAGCCACTTCTCTCGATCAAAGATGGGTAGTTTTGGGTAGACCTACTAAACGCGCTGCCCATATGAGACAGCGCCGTTTAAATGAATTTATTTTTTTCATTGCTGCTAATGGCAGACGAGCGAACGGCCCATCTGAAGGTAAACGGTAACCACTGCTCATGGACTTCGCTAATGTCAGGGTATACACAGCAAAGCCGCTGCCTACCGTGAAAGTAATGCTTTCTTTAAACCTAGTTTGAAGAAGGACAAGTCATAGCGCTCGGGAAACACCGCAGCAGGTAGTTCATTCCAGACCTTACACGTACATGGTAGAAAAGATCGCTGGAAGCGCACCGTACTAGATGAGAACGCTTCCAGGTAGTACGGGTGAACTCTACTGCGTCGGCGAGTGGTACGTTGGTAGAAGGGTGACCCTGGTACCAAATTAAACAATTCTTCGGAGCACTCCCCGTGTAAGAGTCGGTAAAATACGCAAAGAAAACTAAAGTCTCTCCGCTGCTCCAGCGACTCTAGTCTAGCCGTGAGATCCTCGACGATTCGAACAGCTCGTCTCTGTAGGGAGTCAAGTGGATCAAGCTGATATTTTGGCGCTCCGGCCCAGAGATGTGAGCAGTACTCCACAACTAGCGAAGAAATGGAGAAACGTTTATCTCAAAGTGGGGAATCTCGGTCCAAGGCTATTTCAAGAGAAAGTAGTGAACTGCGTGAAAAGAGGTTATCACAAATGCGGGCTTATAGTGAAAAATATTAAATCGTGTAAACACTGAAAAACGTACTCATCGTCTGCTCTTTGAATTAAACCGTACTACTATTAGTTATTCTGTGATTTAAAATCAAAGTTACTTTATGTATAAGCTAGCAGTTGGCAGCTTCGCTCGCGCGTAATGACGGACTTTCCATATAAAAATACAACCCCTGTTTCCAGAAATGAGTAAATACATGATCACTTATTTCTAATCAGAAGCTAGTTTATGAAATTTCATTTCCCATAAAAACTTTCAACCCCTATTTCAACGGTAGATTTTAGAAATCGCTAAAACACGTACTTATTTGTTTTATTTCTAACCAGAAGCTTGCACACAAAAGTACACGCTATCTTTTTAAAAATGACGGACCCCCCATATAAACTTTCTACACCTACTCGTATATAACCCTCTTAGTTGTTAGATTTGAAAAAAATCTAAATTGCGTGTTTATTTTTTTAACCAAAAATATGTTTAAAAATCCTTCCTTAGTGGGTGCTTACGTCATAATATGCATCGACTGTCAAAATTCCAAGTCTCAAGCCCCTGTGGATTTGGCTCTGCGTTGATGAATCAGTCAGCCCAAGCAATTTTATATATAGTTGATTGAATCAGGCGTTACTTAGCGGAACTCCATTGTAACCTAATGGAAGGAAAGAGGAACCCACCACGCACCCTCGAATTGACCACCCCAACTATTGCAATAGAAAAAGGTTGACAATATCGAACTCCTCTAAAAGGATAAGGGATATAGGAATGGTATGGGTTCCAGGAAGATACCTGACTTGCAGTATCCCGCTGTATGCGCCGACTATTCTTCGACACGTGTTTCGCCTCTGCACGAGGCATCCTCAGGAACGCCAAGTCACTTTTATATCCCTCTATAAAAGAACCTATAAATAATACCGCTGTTCTTACCTATTTTGGAAGCATAACTGACCGTATGGCGCGTATACTGGGGAGGAGCGGTATCAGATCAGCCTATAAACCATACAAAACGTTAAAATTTCTTTGCAATGGTAAAGATAAAGTATGCAAGAACAAAAAGTCCGGTATTTACTGCTTAACATGCGACCAATGCCAAAATAAGTACATAGGACAGACGGGTCGAAGTTTTGAGCTGAGATATAAAGAACATTTAGCGGCGTTTAGAAACAACCAGCCGCAAAAGTCTCATTTTGCCGAACATTTACTTGAATCGGGTCATACCTTAAATAGCGGACATTCATTTGACGTCATACACACTTGTCAAAAGGGTATTAGAATGTGCGTATTGGAACAATTAGAGATTTTAAAGCGGGACAAGCATACATTACTGAACGATCAAACCAACTTTAACGGGTCCCCATTGCTGAATATATTCGCACACCGTCATAATGACTCACATCAGTCGAGCAACGGAGGGAGGGGATTAGAAAGTACAATCGTTTATAAGACATGCCCACGGTTCAGTCGTCGCCCATCGTTCCTGAGGATGCCTCGTGCAGAGGCGAAACACGTGTCGAAGAATAGTCGGCGCATACAGCGGGATACTGCAAGTCAGGTATCTTCCTGGAACCCATACCATTCCTATATCCCTTATCCTTTTAGAGGAGTTCGATATTGTCAACCTTTTTCTATTGCAATAGTTGGGGTGGTCAATTCGAGGGTGCGTGGTGGGTTCCCCTTTCCTTCCATTAGGTTACAATTTTATATATGTACTAGAGGCCGCAAGCAACTGCTCCTGCATTTTTTTTTAATTTACCCGTTTTGGCCGATCCCGTGGGAATTTCGCGAAATCCCCCCTAAGTGCACCCCTACGATTCACAAGGAACATACATGCCAAATTTCAGCTGCCTGCGCCCAATAGTTTTGGCTGTAGTGTGTCTGTAAGTCAGTCAGTAACGCAAGGATTTTATATATTATGATGATATAGATTTACTCTCCAACCTTTCTTCCTCCCGGTTTCATCAATACCTGGTAATGAAGCCCGAAGTAGGTCGGTTAATTGCGACTATTCTAGTGTCCACTGATGAAAAGTCACAGTAAATGCTTAATTTCGTTTACTTGGATGACTTAGTTTTTTGAGTTTTTAATGAAACTATTGGATTTATTTTGATAAAATTTGAGTTTTTAATGAAACTATTGAATTGATTTTGATAAAATTTAAATGGGACCCACCTGAAAGTATATGCTTTCAAACAAAACAAGAATTTTGGAAATCGGTCGATAAATAACGGAGTTATGAGGTAACAAACATAAAAAAAAAAAACATACAACCGAATTGAGAACCTCCTCCTCTTTTTGGAGTCGGTTAAAAAATGAATACATGCATTGAATTATTACCTACAGAAACCAAGTACGCGCACGCAATACGCGCCGTTCATTTGGGTCAGGATCTGACCCAATCGGCGGCCGCGTTGTCTGTGGTCCGAGTCGCACGGTAGCGTAAGCATCTCCCGCAAAATAATCGAAATTATGACATATTGTACAGTGTTTTGTGCCACAATGCTTCAGAAAAAGATTATAAGGTTGCTGGAGTATCATTCCACCGGTCAGACATAAATTTTATTACGTAGATTGTCTAATAATACAAATACAGTGAATCATAATAAGTACGAGCGGAGTGTTGCCAGTTGGGTGTGAAATTGTCCCAGTTTAATTTACACATTCCTTACCAAAATTTATTCTATTGATAGTAATAATAAAAATAGGAATTAGGTAGTTACATATATAAACTTAACCTTTCAAACACCGCTGGCTGGTACATACCAATCGGTTACGACAAATTTGGGACGACATTGTCCCAAAGCACTCGATTTTTCCGTTTTTGTATTGAAAGGCTAGTATCTAAAGTCTAGTATTGTCTTGTACTTAATGTAGGTACGCGTAACTAACTTTGTTGTTGAACGAATGACGTTACCGACCGAATTATATTAGAATTTTTAAACTTTTCGCCTTTTTTGGTCACCATAGCGCAACGGCGCACACATAGTACTCGCTGTTGATTTTTGATAATTTTTTCTCACAAATATACATAAATACTTTTTTATGTACTTTAAAGAGCATTTAACTAGGAAATCACTCGGCACTTGTTAGTGCTCACGTTTGAGTAAGTTTCGTCAAGATTGATTTAGCCATCGTTAGTCAATTGTAAAAACTTAAAAAGCAGACAGTGTGACTTTAGAATTTATAATATACAATTAGGTACTTATTTCATGCAAAAATTATGAATTTACCCTATTTGTAGGGGAAAGACGTTGTAACTGGCAACTCTATAATTGCGTCTGTGTGCGTGATGCAGCAAGTAAACACAGCACAGTCCCGCACACAGCGAATTTTCGGCTTAACTTCTGAGCTCGCGTTGTTTGAATACTGACTTTCTGTAGGTAATAATTCAATGTATACATGTATGTTTATCCATTGTCTAGTACCTACCCATAGTACAAGCCCTGCTTAGTTTGGGCTAGATAGTGTTGTGTGAATGGGGTAAAAAAAGAAAAAAATAATGATGATATTATGTATGTACTTTGTTTCTTTTCGGACTCAAAATAGACAAAAGCAGCAAAAGAACTTACAAAAAATATACTTCATTTCTACTTTAAGGCGCTGTTATACCTCAGAAGCCGTGAAACACCTAATTTTTCGTCGCGCATCTAGCCATAACGGTACATATTACAAACTTGCAAAAATTAGAGCTTAAAGACAAAAGTCTGAACAAAAGACTTTTGAAAGAATTTTTCATGTACGTAAAATAGAATCACGGTAAAAAAATCGCAAAATCGAGGCAGAAAATAATCTTTCGTCTCACTGTTTGCAATATTTTGATCGTAAGCTGTCATATTTTTTTTTGATAATATTGTAGGGAATCTAATGAACTAAAGAATTACCCATAATTACTACTTACTAATTATTTATTTTCATATTATACGTGTATATTTTGTAGAATTAAATAAAATCTGCCAAACGTCTATGATTTTGACGCTCGGTAGATCCCATCAATATCAAACGCTTCAGCAATTTAAACCTTATTAGCATAAGCGGTGTACTCAGTGTCAGTTGCTAGTTTACGCCCCGCCCAGACCTCATCATTCGGCCAAAGAGTAATATATACTCACTGTTGCCAGATGGGGGGGATTTCCCCCAAATTTGGGGGTATTTTCAGACCACGGGGGGATTTTTGGGGGGACAAATCCTTTGGGGGGTTCTGCGGGGGGAAAAAAATTTGCTTGGAGGTAATTGGAGGATTTTTTGAAAAAGTTTTATACGTGAACAAACTACTCACTACTTAATTAGAATGCACCATAGAAACGCACACAAACACACACACTAGCACAACAATACTGCGGCGCACTAGAAGACCGTCTGCAATGATGTTGACTCAGTAGTACAAGAGTGGAATGCGTTACATCGAACAGCCTGGAAATCCACACAAAATACCGAAGAGTTCTGGGTTGAAGTGTATGGCTTCAAAAATGCAGTCGGTGGTAGAAGTTACGGACATGTAAGCAAATTGACATTAGCAATTTTGTCGTTGCCTTTTTGTAACGCGGTTGTGGAAAGAGCCTTCTCGCAAGTTGCGATTATTAAAGACAAAATGAGAAACAGATGAGCCATCAACACGGCCGGATCCATTTTGAGAATAAGATATTCAATGCCGAAAGGATGTGTTAATTTTAAACCAACTTCAAAGATTCTCAAGATATTTAACTCGGAGAAAATGTATGGAACTACAGACGACGCAAGTGGAGATGCTGATACAGTCATGGAAGCAATTGCTGAATTATTATACATTTAATTTGATTGTTTTTAAATAAATAAATATTTTTCCAATTACTGGGGGTTTTTTTCTCAAAACACTAACATTTTGGGGGGATTTCGGGTGAGATTTGGGGAGAATGCTAGATCATCATCTGGCAACACTGTATATACTACGGAAACATTCGGCTATGAGCCCTGTGAGAGATAGGTCATGTCGCTTGCGTCTCCGCTGCACGAAATTTTACGTAAACCTGTTTGTTATTATAATACGCCGATTTGAGTTCGTAATTTCATGTTTTATGTTTTAGACTGAATACTTTGAATCAAATAGGCTTTTCATGTAACTATGGGCACATATAATAAGGACCTAAGTTTATACTCTTGTTGCGATTAATGTGTTATTGTTTCTGTGCTTATAAATATATAATTAGAAGAATAAAATATGGACAATTAGAGAAATGAAGTTCTACGAAGGATTTGTACAAGAAAGCGTCGTAATAAAATAGAAATTCATCCATGGCCAAGTGATTATGAAATATGTAACATTTTTACACAAATTATTTTAATACGAGTCTTTTATGACTAACTATGTTACTTATATATTATCGATTATGCATAATATAATTATATAAATTATTCTCACAATACATAGCTACCACAGTTTTCAATTTTTGAAAGAGTAATAACATAAAATCGAATCATTTTATTATACCTACCTATATTTCAAATTCAGCTTGTCAGAGCGCCTGGAGCGCTAAGATGCCGCCACGGCGAACAATAATGATGACAGCGCTAATATGGCGCTCCGCAATCCGCACACAAGCGGTAACTAATGTTGTATTATTGTGTTTTGAACATAAACATTTTTAGGTACATCGGGTAAAACTTTGATTATTCATAAACTATTAGGTATGTCTCAGTACATCTAATATCTTTTTAATTTCTAAAATCAATGATTTATAAGTAAGAAGGTAACTTCTCTGTTTGCTATAACACAAGATATAGTATTTTTTTAATAATAAAGTACGTAACTAATTATATTGTAATTACAGTGAAGTTAAAGATAACAGTTCTGCAACGTCTTACACACATTTGACTTCAGTCATTCCTAACACAATCTGTTCAAGAGATAGCCAAGAAATGCCAAACAATTTTTTTAACAAATTTGACTCAAATTCCGTAGTGATAAGCAAAAATTACAAGAGGGATAGCAGTGACTGGTTCCAATTGCGTAAGAATATGTTGACAGATTGAAATTTTTGTATAGTGGTAAAAAGAAGAGATAACAGCAGTAAAGCCAACTTAGTAAAAAATATTTTGTACAAATAAAATATTTGCGATGTAAAATCAGTTGCGCATGGAATCTAAAATGAACAACTGGCTTTGCAACAACTGGCGAAGCAAGAAAATTTAACAATCGAGCCTTGTGGATTATTCGATTATTGGTGCCACGCCAGATGGATTAATAGGTCCAAACACGATTGTGGAAATTTAATGTTCTAAAGTTGCCTATAAGAATGGCCTGGAGAATAGTATAAGAGCAAATAAAATACAAATATGGAAACATGATAAAAAAGTGAACTGACTAGTCTAAACAAATATTGTAATTGTTATTACCAAATTCAGGGGCAACGCCACGTTACACGCAAACAAAAGTGTTTATTTGCTGCGTGAAGTGGCGAAAGTATACCACTAAAAATAGAAATTAAAGAAAGAGATGATGTTTTCTGGGAGAAGCTTGTGGCGTTTTATATGAATTGGCAGTTGCCTGAAATTGTTGATTCTCGTCAAGCTCAAGGAATGGCATTGCGAGATCACGGAGAGGAAAATGTTTCATCAGTGCTTGAAATTTCTACAATACCAAGCCGTAAAAGGAAAGTAAATGAAACTGTGCTTCGTGAACAACAGCAAATAATAAGTATTGAAGCCACCTCACACACTGCCTTTAACATTCGATGAGAATAAAGAAAACCTGCCGGGTTGTAGCAGACTAACTTTTGATGAGCTGTAAACTCTGTATTTCGTTAATAAATTATAAATGAATATAAATAAATATCTTTTAATATTTGTTTTCTTTGAAACAACACATATTTGAAGCGAAAGAATTTTTTTATATTTTTCCATACAAACATGTATGACGAGAGCTAACGAAAAAGCAGTAACTCAAATTCTAATTCTATAATTTTCTAAGCGACATAGCAGTATTTCATGAATAAGGTATATCCACATATATTTTTGATGTTTCATCTATTTTGAAAAATAATAATGGGTTGGGTTTCGAAACGAGTTGCCTGAATTTGAGGGTATTGGTAGTGTAGGGGGCTTAAGGTAGTTCGTTTTAATCCCCTAAAAGTAATTTTGGCTGCCGGAGTTGCGTCTAAATATTTTTAAACAATATCCAAAATTTCATAAATACTTCGGCAATTATGCAAAACGGAACATAGTTTTTATACTTTAGTACACTTTTACAAATGTAATTTTTAGGTTTTATGTGAAAAACGTGAAACGAAACGCAAAACTGCCATCTTGGAATGATCATATTGACAGCTAATGTCAAATTTGTGCGTCATTGCTTTCGAGTGCCTTGGGTTAGGTGCGACTGTAATAAGTAAATAAATAGGTTATGTTAGGTTCTCTTTTGACCCTTAATCCGAAAATAGGAGCCCTTCGCAGGGCTCCGACAACCTTAGTTTATTAAACTAGTGTGATGAATGTGGAAGTTGGCAGTGCCATACACACCGATGTTTGGAGATTTCTTTTTCAGAGGAAACCAAGTATTTCCGGCAAGTGAAAATGGTGAGGGGGGTTTCAAGACCTCCCCTGCTCCCTCTCCAATCACTCACAACCCCTAAAAACGGCGACGTATTTCGAAACCTTTGCCATAATAATTATACCTATAATAACAATAAACATCCATAAATAAATAAAAGAAATCAACTTTTACTAAACTTCAATTATCTCGTAACTCGCTTTAGTTGAGATACGGCTTTTGCGCTTAGTAGAGCAGTATTGTGTTTTTTAGGGTACCGTAGCTAAAATTGTAAAAACGGAACCCTTATAGATTCGCAATGTCTGTCTATCTATCCGCCCGTATGTCACAGCCAATTTATTGCAAAACAGATTTGAAAACTGGCAGGAATGGAATTAGATGTAGGTATTCTATGAACTGCTTGACTATTTTTATACAAAAACAAAACAAACATAATAATGGCCTCTCCATAAATGGAACTGACTTAATTATTTTTATCATCTTACGGCACGTAGGTATTTACCTACATTCGTCAACATTTAATACCTATAACGTCTAATGTAAACCAGTTTTGCTCATGGCTGCACTGAGAACAAAAATTGCGCTATGCCTATATTGTACAAACAGATTAATGTATGTAATATAAATTTTAATATCAGTATCTCAATTCAATATGCTAAAACGTTTTGCTTGCGATTTTGAAATATTGGAATACGGATGTCGCCAGAATACGGCCGCACGCGACGAGAATGAAGGGGGGCGCCCCGCAGTAGACGGAGCTAAGCTCCCTTCACCTCCCCTGCTTCACCCCCTCATTTACCAAAACAGTCGCTTAGGACAGCGCCTTAAGTAATAATACTTTAGAAATATATGATTTCGTGTTTTGATCCTTAGGTCATAATTCATAATTGCCCAGTTAATTAATTTCTAGTCCCATAACGTCACTTCTGGGAGGGTTTTAAATTTTAAACTCTTATATTTTATTACAACAATACTGTGAGGTGTTTACTTTTATATATATGAAGTTTAAAGTTGTAGTTTTAATATTACCAGTTCATTTCTTTAGTGAATAAAAACTATAGGTACATTATAATAGGATGTCAAACTTTCAAACACTCCTCCTGAAAAATTACATTATTTCATTATTTGCAGAAGTGACAGTTTAGCATCGTAGGTGCCATATATGGAGACGACAGACGACGAATAGTACTTAGGGATACTTTGCATTATAGAAATATATACGAAATCGACATAAAACCACCAAACAATCAGACTGGGCGAGCTAAATTGGTAGATAACAATTATGAATTAAAATTTAATGGTGAAATTATTACTAGGATAACTGATGTTGCTCAGACATTTAACAATTTCTTCATAAACATACCAGTGAACACAACCAGCTGTCTAGATTCATGTCCAAGCAAAGCAGAAATGTTGGTTAGGGGCAATGTGAATGAGTGTGATGTGCTTTTTAATTTTAAATATATTGACACCAATGACATACTGAAGGTATTTAAGTAAAAAATCTGTTGACTGATGGGGCATTTCGATTAAACTTGTTCAACACATTATTTCTAACTTAGCTACATATTTAGATAGACAGATAGATAGATTATTCTTTATTGTACTCCATAAAACATTTGATGACATTCTTATTACTAAATTTACAAATTGTACAAAAGGCGGCCTTATCGCTAAGAGCAATCTCTTCCAGGCAACCTCTTTGGGTGACAGGAATGATGTAAGCATTAAAATTCTGTGTGGTGCAATTAAAAACATCGAGAATAAACAATTATAATAAACTTCTAAATAAGGGCCCAAAACATACATATAAATTCATACATACCTACAACTATAGGTATTCAATATACCTAAGTACATATATACAAAATTCAATATATTTACACATATACTATATATAAAATACATGCCAGGTCTAACCATATTCAATGTTACGAAATGAATGAAAGGTAATGCGTTTTTATCATAGCTTTAAATATCATAAGGGATTTTGCTCTTCGAATTTCTAAAGGAAGTCCATTCCACAGGCGTACAGCTTGGACAGTAAAAGACTTATCAAAAAAGCTAGTGGGATGCATTGGCATTTCCAGCGTCAAATCCTCGGACGACCTCAAGGACCTTATATGTGTGTCATTAAGGAAATTAAAACGTTCTTTGAGATATAATGCACTACGAAATTCAACAAGACAAGTAGGTACATTAAACAAGATATTATACAATAAAGTGAGAATGTGAGTATTTCTGCGAAGTCGAATCGGTATTAGCCACTGGAGCTTATTGCGGAATTCTGAGACATGATCATTTTTGCGTAGCCCAAATATAAATCTTATAGGTACAGACATTTTGGAGACGCTCAAGTTTGTTTAGTTGCTCCTCGGTGGGGTCAAGATAGCGGACATCGGCGTAGTCAAGGATTGGTAGAAGCAAAGACTGTACAAGCGCAATCTTAGTGGCAGTTGGTAAGAAGTTGCGTAACTTACGTAAAGATCCAGCTGATGCAAAAAGTTTTCGGCTCGTTCTTGTAGCTGTGGTCGCCAAGACATGGTTTCATCAATGTAAATACCAAGATTTTTTACATTTTTACTAAATGGAAGGTCTTTGCCATTGAAATTAATGCTTGGCAAATCGGACCAGTTAATTTTGGACACCATTCTTGGGCTGCCAATAATAATCAGCTGCGTTTTGTCCGGATTTACTGTGAGTCCAAATTTCTGCGTCCAATCACAGATTCGCGCCAAGTCCGTGCCAATCGTACAAGCGTCTGCTAATCTATTCAAGGGAGTTTGCCTATAAATCTGCAAATCATCTGCGTAAAGGTGGTAGGATGAAAGTAATTTGTTTGAAATATAATTAATAAATATAGCGAAGAGTAAAGGGGATAGCACGCCACCCTGTGGAACACCTGCAATCGTATTGGACCAAGCGGAATAGGTATCATCAATGCGTACACGTTGCCGGCGTCCAAACAGGTAACTCTGAAACCAGTCAATTGCCGATGGCGATATGTTAAGAGAGCGTAGAATGCCAAGTATGATGTGCAAATCTACGGTGTTAAACGCATTGCTGAAATCAAGTAAGGATAAACCGTTAGATTGCCACAGTCCATACCTAGCCTGATATTATCGGTAACGTGAACTAATGCAGTAACGGTACTGTGCCCTGGACAAGCCTGACTGGTATGGATTTAAAAGGGAATTTTTACAAAGGAAGGAACTAAGTTGTGAATGGATAAGACGTTCTAGGACTTTCGATAGGAACGGTAATATGGATATAGGACGGTAATCTGCTAAAGTAGAAGGCTTAGGTTTTTTAGGTAGGGGAATAATAAGTGCTTCTTTCCATGCTGAGGGAAAGACACCGAGGGAAATAGACTTATTAAGTATATTGCATAGGACGGGAAGGATTTCATCAAGGATGGGAAGGATCATTTTACGGCTGACACAGTCATTACCAACTGCATTAGAGGTAATTGCCAGTATACTCTTTTTAACATCATGTAACGGGTTCTAGAATAGAAACGCAGAAAAGGTTCTATGCGTTTATTTGCCGAGTATTGCCTCGCTTCCTATGCCGAGCATGACCGACCAACAACACGATACTGGCCTGAACACTAAGGCTGCAGTCTCCCACGCTGTTCCCTCCGGTAGTGTGTAGGGCAGGTTGCTCGTAGGGCTGCGCGTAGCGGGCAGATCCTCGCAGGTCGTTGGTTCAGCTGGCAGGTGCCGGCGGTGTGTGTGCGATGAGCAGGGCAGGCCAGACTCTTCGGCAGAGGTGACGCCGAAGGCGATGCAGGAAGTGTAGTGGGGTAGGTAGACTAGCCCGGAGCCTTAAGGTGGACCTGGAACCCGTAGCTGGGACCAGGATACACGTAGATATGACGTAGGGTCAGTAGGTACGCTTAGTTATAGTAGGTAGGTAGTAGAAGCGACGTTAGAGTAGCGGTCCGGCCTCTCTGTCGGCAACTTTATATACCGGGCCCTCCATCAGAGTTCGCGAAGCTTGACCAAATATGGGCAAAACTTACGAGCGCGGACGATGGCCTTCCCTGATTGGCTGAGCGTATGGACGGTATTATGACGTACACTCGGTAGGTACCGGTCATACGTTACAATCACAAGCGGCAAATTGCGAGAAGATGAAGGGAGAATAATCAGGCGCTGGTAACGTTGAAGCTGCAGGGTATTTACTTTTAATATTTCCATCAAACTTGGACGACGAGGAGAAATGTTTATTAAGTGAATCAATGTTGACATTATTAGGAATGGTTTGTTACTGAGTCTTACCAACCCCTAAAGTTTTAAGAAATTTCCAGACTTTTGCTGGATCACCGTTTTCAACGGATTTATGAATATGTTGGCGTTGTGCTTTCCTACACACCTTATTGCAGTGATTTCTAATAGTTACGAATTTATCAACATTTGAAGGAGTCGGCTTTTGCTTCATTAATGACTTTGCGGCACATTTCTTAGCGTAATAATAATGCGTTTAATATCATCCGTTAGCCACGGTGCTGGTAAATGCTTTATTTTAATTGCACGCACAGGCACGTGCACGTCATATAATTGTAGCAATTGGTTTGTAAATATGTGGACTTTTGTGTCGACGCAATCTGTGGAAAACAGCGATTCTGACATCCTCACGCAATTTATCTTGATCCATGCCACCAAAATTGCGTTGCAGAATTATCTTTGGCTTCGACTTGGGTGGGCGTATATTGTAAGAAAGATAGATAAGGTCATGGTAAGAAAATGCGTCTGCTGAGCATTGGCCATGCCTATGAACGTAATTGAAAGAAGATACCAGAATGAGGTCAAGTAGAGAAGGAGAAGTGTTAGGAAAATGATGCGTTGCATCAAGATTTAAAATTGTCATATTGCAGGATTCTGTAACTCGTCGAAAAGACGTAGTTCGAGAGTCCCGCTTGATAAGGCAGGTATTAAAATCTATGGCTATGACGCTACGGTACTTACCTATGTTAATAACTTTAATTGGTTTAATCTTACGTATGTAGGTGCCTACCGTAGTATTTGTATACTCTTTGGTGCCTACCTTAAATTGTTAAAAATATCAACTTGCTGTAAGTTGCGACGGTCATTCTCCACATGTCCTCCGCTCACGTCAGACACTTACGGCACCTTTGCACCATCTCTGAACACACACTACTTAACACTCCTGGCACTTTGAAAAGCTGTAACGATGCGAGCACCACATTGAAGCCGTTGAAACGCGCGTTCCGACGGCACGGGTAGACCCCGTGGTCTAACATACCGTTCCTCGTACTCCCTACGAGCTCCTCCATAATTACATTCACGCCTACCTAAACACATCAACATGTTAAAATATTCAGGGTTTGAATACGACATACCTAAAGAATTTACTATTTCACAATTTAAAGAGATCCGGCAGTCTAAACAAAATGATGATGTCGTGACAAGGATTGAGAAAGGAATGCTGAAATGGTTTGGGCACGTGGAGCGAATGAGTGAAGAAAGAATGACGCACCAAATATATGAGGCTAACGTGTATGGGCAAGCCAGTCGCGGCCGACCTCGTAGGACATTCGTCGACCAAATTGGTGACGTTCTGAAAAACGGGAAGGTCCTAAGCACCCGGAACCGGCGAGCATGTATGAACAGAGTAATGAATGTAGAGGAAGCGCGTGAGGTTTGTAAGGATAGATGCAAGTGGCGTTCCGTTGTCTCTGCCTACCCCGACGGGAAAAAGGCGTGATTTTATTATTGTTTACCTGATACAATATCGGTAGGTAAACCCCTAAAATGTTAGCTTTGTGTAATTGCACGTTATTATGTACTGTTATTCAATAAAAACAATCCATGATTAAGACCAGTATGACTTTATTTGAGGGTAGGTACTGACTTTTTTTTTTTTTGCGTCGGGTTGGAAAATCCTCATGGAGTCCCTCCGCCCTGGGGGGAAGGACGAAGGGGACTGTCAGACTCTTACTGACTAAAAACCAATCCGTGCTCCTCGTGTACCCAAGTGTCGGAGGGTAGGGTTTCACCGAAGCATTCCTCGCTACCCCCCGACGGGTATTGGCCCACCAGATGGTCAGGCGGGCACCGAACGAAACCCCCTTGGCGGCGGATGAAGGTGGTGGGCTCCGCCGCCAAAACACCCAGCGGCCGCAGAGGATAGGGAGGACGGCAACGCAACACCGCATCTCCTCTTCCTCTGCGGCCCCACCGCGACGCAACAATGGTGCGACCCCATTTGGTCGCGGGAGATAGGGCGCGCGGCAACGCAACACCGACACGCCTCTCCTCCCGCGACCGCACCCGACTGCGAGGGACAGACAGAACTGTCCCCCGCACCCGCACTTTGGACGCATCCTACGCAGGCCTCACTCAAGCCCACGTGGAGCGTCTCCTCCCGGGATCCCGCTTAGCTTCACCGTGGGTGTACCTCAAACCCACGGTTACTGAGTCCCCCCACCACGACAAGGTGGAGATCCCACGGGGGGGAGGGTAGGTACTGACTCCCGTAACGACTGTCAAGGATCTTCATGACTGTTGGGTTTGGCGTCCTCTTCCGAGACTCGGGGCAAGCATTTATTAACAATTTATTACGCACGTAGGTAACTTCGAAAAGTCTTATTAATCTTATTATGTATTATTATTATTGATACGCACCGTGGAGTCGAACCCGATACCCTCTGCATGGCAATCCGTTTTTATCGCCACTAGGCTATCGTTACCAGTTTGTAACATGTCACGTTAAAATTAAATAAATCGATATTATCTGTTGATCGTAAACATCACTAGAGCGAGCGGTCCCTTTGTGTACGGCGGCTCGCTTGACGGTAAAATTGCACTATTTAAAAAAGGCGGAATGCCCTTTGACACGGAAAGCGGCGAAAGCCGACGATATTTAATAGAATTAATAGAATCATCTGTTGAGGGGATTGTTGTTAGCTTAGAGAATTTTCCCCAATTTCGGGGTAATGTTTCTCCATAGTTCTGTGCTAAGGAAATTAATTCTGATGTTTTAGAATGAGCTAGATTTTTTTTATTATTTTTCCTGGTATGCCTGACAAGTCAGTAATATGTCCTTTCGGGATCGGACAGGGGGTTATGAAACACACTGTATAATACTAGTCGTGTCTGGGGTTAAAACCGCATTTTAATTATTTAAGGCGATAATTGCCTACATCCGTCTTATATGACGTTCTTCGATAAATGTACCTACTATCCAGCACAACAACATTTTTCATTTCGAACCAGCAATTCCTGAACCGTATTCAACTAAACAAGCTCGTCGGCTTAATAGTAATAAGTAAAGGTTTAAATAATTCAGGTATCAGCTTTGTACGATTTTTATTTTCATAATAATATTTTACAGGAATTAATTAAGACCTGAACACTAAAATGCAATCGAAAACTACTCCTTACAGTTACTTTTATTTAATCAATATTTTACGTGCCATTGTTTCGTGAGCCTGACAATTACTTTCTGTGTGACCCACGTATAAGACTCACAATAAAATTAATAGGTTCAATCCACATAGTTTGTGTCATTGGCATTTACTATTAAATCGGTTAAAGATATTTAGGACCTATACAGTTGCAATTTCTTTTTTTAATCGATATTATAATAATTAGATAGGTACATACTTATTTGTCTTTAACATCATGTTCACTCTTTGTCAGGCAAAAGTTCATCTAGTTTATATTCTTTCCTTATAAAATCTTCCTGATAAATATCTTCGGGTAGAAAGCATTGCAGAAACAAATGGGTTATAACTCCAGTAACACCCCATACTTTGTATTTACCACAAATATAAACAGGTATAACGAAATTGTTAAATTTAAAGCACGCATGATTTTCTTTATCACAAAACACTTTCATAGGAACAGTAAATATTTCAGCTACCTCACCTTTATTAGGTTTCAACATCGTAAGCTCTAAATTTTTCAGTTCACCTACCACTGGCGTGACCACCATATTAGTATTTCCTACTTGAACCTGACACATTTTAGTCCAAATGTCCACATATTTAGGAGGAAATCCTATCTCTTCCTCCGTTTCACGTTTGGCTGTTTGATAAACGTTTTCATTGTTGTCCATTTTGCCACCAGGAAACGATACCTGTCCTCGATAAGTTGATAAATTAGAAGATCTCAATGTATACAATAGACACACTTCACCATTAACTATGCATATGGGTACTAAAACAGCTGCATTAATCTTCTGCTTTTCGTCCACTATGAACTTTGGTAATTCATTTAATTTTGTTATACACAGTTCTCGGGATTTGTTTGACAATAGCACTTCTGGTGTAAGGAACATGATACCTAAATAAATCTTGTAAAGATTTCTCATTAACAATAAGTATATTTAGATTCACTAATGATTTCAAGTTTTTTTTTTAGTTCAGGACTAGGGAAAAATCCTGAAAAATTCAAGCCCCGGTCAACTCACGGGCTGTGTGACAAGTGTAAAATATCAACCTGTGTGACAATTTTGACATAACTGACATACGCTACAGTTGACATTGACGTAAGTTCCCACAGGTTATTTCCCTCGGTAAAGAACATAGTAAAGAAACAAGGCGCGTTTTGTAAACAAGGTCTTAATTTGCTAATGTATACTCTAACGCTCGGGCTACACTACCGGGATATGCCAATAATTATTGCCATAATTTCAACAACGCCTAGGTGTAACCGCGATTTATGGCCATAATTTTACAATGCCAATCAATATGGCATATGCCGGTAGGCAATAGCTCCGGCGGCGGCGGTCTTTTTCGCACATCAAAGAAGATTACCGCAGTAATTAATGCGTTTGTGGCCACACTACCGTTTGTTCAGTGTGCAACACGAGTTCGACGACGACGCACGTATCTACCGATATGGAGTGGTCAAATGAAAAAGCGCTCGAATTTTTGGAGTTATTGCAATCCGAACCGTCTCTCTGGGATACCCGACAGAAAGCTAAAAGTTTAAAAGATTCATGTTAAAATAATTGGCACTCGTAAAATACCAAACAGCTGCAGCTTCATCCGCCATCTTGAAAAATTGTATTTTTACCGCCTAGTTTATTGGCATATCTCGGTAAACTCTAGTGTAACCACACGACTTCACGCAGTAATTTAACGGTAATTTATTGCCATAATTATGGCGGTAACAGCCCGGTAGACGGTAAGGTAGTGTGGCCCGAGCATAAGGTTGTAGGTATATGTAACTGTATATATTATATAGTCTAAGGGTATATGTGCCTATTATTCATCACAATAAAAAGTCTAAAATAACCTTAAAAATAACTAATTCGCTTTATACAAAAGTCTCTTTTATAAATATTTTAACTTGTATAGGCAATATATACGTAGGTCATCATCCTCCTAGCGTTACCCCATTGCAGTATCAACCTGGGGTCTGCTTTCTAGTTTAACCGGATTTGGCGAAATATTAGCTATTCCAATTTCCACAGAACGATTGCCTGTCTGACCGCCGCAACCCGAGGGCATAGCGATATTCCATGGTTTAGACTAGTGTCAGTTAATTTAGAAGGTAAGTACTGATGTCCTGTAACGACTGTCAAAGATCTTCATCTCCGGGACCGACGGCTTAACGTGCTCTCTGAGGCACGAGACAAGCGATAATTGATAATTCAATACGCACATAACTCCGAAAAGTCAGTGGTGCGAGCCGTGGATTAGAACCCGATACCCTTTGCATTGCAGTCCGTTGGTAACTTGGTATCTGCACTAGGCTATCGCTGCCTACAATATATACGTAGGTATAGTTGTGAATAATAATCATAATCTTAAAACTATATATTTTTTATCTTTAACGGCCTGGCCACGGACAATTCGCTGCAGCGAAAATTCGCGCAACGCGACCAGCGCGGCGACGCGACTTGCGACTGAATCAAATGTACCTATAGTAATGTTCTTACCTAGCATGCCACGCACAGCGGCGACCGGCGACGACGCCGACAGCACAGACAATACAATACCCTAGTCCGACAGTGATCTGTGACGCCGCCGCGCCGATGCGACTGGCGAAATGCTAATTGCAGTTTGCACCGAGACGAGCGGTGCTGGCTGCGGCGAGTCGCGCGACCGGTCGCACGAGTCACGACCAAAACAAATGTATGAATATTAGTACGTACGGCGCACGCCACGGCGTCGAGCGGTATTCGCGGCGACTAGCGCCGGAGCTGAGTCAGTGGAGTCAGTATAAAATATATTATTCTTAGAATTTTTAGTTAGGCTAGCTATTTGGAACGTCTGGATGTTATCTATATCTACATAAATGTATACAGTATAAATAACGTTGAAGTGTCTGTCTGTGATTTCAAAATACTTACCTAAGTAAGTTTTTATAGGTGCATATACCTAGTTAGTTAGATCACACTTACCTACATAAAGGCCTATCCACACGTTACGATTTTACGTCCAACTTGACTAAATCACTTGATGAAATCGTGACGTGTAGACGCCAGTCGTCCAACTCAAGTTGATCGGGTGGGCGGTACCACCAGATTTTAACCAATCGGGTGGACGGAATGCAAATCAGTGATTTTATTGTGTCGTGTAGACGGGCAAAGCCAATTCGATTGAAAATTTGATCAGTGGTAAAATTGTGCCGTGTGGAATGGCCTTAACCTTTTTCGTATTTTAACTCAAAACTCGAGTTACACAATACCTACAAGCGTCGGCTCAGTACGCATGATCAGTACCTACAGAATGTATACCGAAGCGCCTTGAGTTTGGTATGCAGTAGGTTACGTGGGTACGGAGCATAGATTATACAGATATACTGGTATAGATGCGCAACTCCCTCTAAGGAAAAAGTTCAATAGGCATCCTCTACGCTAGATGGCGTACAAACAATTTTATTTTTATTCCAATCGTATAGATGGCGTTAGTAGTGGATTCATTTTCAAAATAAAATAAATGTTGAATTTCGGTGATGATAATTAAATATGCAATTTAAAAGTAAAAAAAAAATAAAAATCACAAAATGTAATTCCTGGTAAGCGTGGATTCGATCCACGGACGTCTATTTTATGAGTGGAGCACGCTCCCACTGTGCCACGCAGATCTTAACAATGTTGGCGAAATTACCGTTCAGTTGTCGCTTTTTCTTAAGTTCTTGCCCTTATCGGTAGATGGCGCTGATTATATGAAATTTATCCATGTATGGAACTTTCAGGGCCCTGGTACCGAGCCTGACGCTCGTAGGTATAAATTGCGTTCCGACCGTTTGTTTAAAGATAAAATACCGTTACGAATGGCGATATTTGAAAATAACGCCATCTATCGGTGAATGAGAGAACTAGAAGAGAATGGATATATCATTAGTTTAAAGGTATTTCATCTACGATCTACTAGATGGCGCTGCTATTCCTTGTCGGGACGTTCGACGTTGATTTGGACAGATCGGGAATGTTCCGGAATACACTAGAACGAACTAGTTATGTTTTCCGGCAGGTAATACCGCGCGGACGGGCGAATCTTCACAGTTCAATTCAATCTGTTCAATTGAATAAGCGGAGCGATCAAGCTCAGCGAAGGGAAGTGAGTCGGAAGTCTTTAGTGGTGTGAAATACAGTACCGTCTTTACCATAGGGGCACTCGGGGCACGGGCCCAGGGCCCCCGTCGTCAGGGGGGGCCCCGAAGGACCGACAGCTTGCTTAATTTTTTTTTTTGAAAATAGTTGTCGTCATAATATGCGAAACAAAGTTGCTTTATTTCTAATTTTCCATATTCGAGCCTTATTAGGTAAAGTGCCATATAGCGGTATTCATTCTCTTATTAAATGTTTTCAATCAATACATACCATTATTACCATTGATACCATACCACGTAGTGTTATATAAGTGGATCGCCAGATGGCGCATTTAAAAAATTAATGTCAATTGTTGCCGACGAGTTAGTTTTTCGAGAATTTTGGTTGGTGGAAATTGGGATGACATAGATAGAATTTCCACCAACCAAAAAACTAAAATAAGGATTTTAAAACGAACCAACGACAGGCGTCATTTATTTTCCCCGGGCAGAATAATTACCTACTATCGTTTCTCAACTCATTCATTTATTATTGATGTTAAATGTAAATCATAACGAAAATCAATAAATAGTTATTATAGTCAAAAGTTATAATCGATTTTAAACTTTCGCGATTTGTATACATCATACAATTTTATTGAAACGGGTCTTATTCGCGATATTTAATTAATTTAAGGTATAAATACCTATGTTTTACCGACGCTTCGGCCGTCTTACAACAGCCTTGGTCGCGGCAGGACTGATGTCATCTCAGCGTCGTCCTTGTGAAGCGCGGGTTTCGGCAGCTACCCTCACTTGTTTTTTATTTTTATTTTTATCCGAACTGTCGGTACGTCTACAACTTGGAATCCAGTAATCAACAAATGTAAACCCCGCCGCAGTAACACAGCTCATCAGTGTGTAGACGTCATAAGTGTTGTGTGTCGACGTACCGACAGTTCGGATAAAAATAAAAAGTTAGTTTCAATAATTAAGTATATTTTGTATATTGTAAAACTAAGAGCCACCGTCGTCTCAAAAGTCGTCGGCAACAATTGCCATTAATTTTTTAAATGCGCTATCGACACCAATCAACCAGGAGATACGAATATAGAAACGAAGCTTCCAGCCTAGCAAAAAAGATGGAAAATTTGAGACTGCTCTTCTAACGGAAATATGGAGCGATCTCATGGGAGTAATGAACAGAAAAAGTTTAAGTTTGCAGAATGGCACGATGGATGACTATGGATACCTATCGTAAGTAAACTTTACGATCGTCTGATCAGTTATGTCAATAACTGGTCAAAGATTCGTAAAGTTTACTCGTGATAATTTCGATCAATACGAAACAGCTGCTAAAGAAAAAAAGCCTCATACTGAATACAAAGATAAATTTGAAAGAAAAAGAATACGCAGCACACGCATCACTATTTTTAAGGGATCATCAGAAACTACACAGTTGAGTGGTAAGGATAAGTTTCGTGTAGTCTACTTTTATTCACATAATTGACACATATACACATTTAAAATCGATATTTTAAAGCAAAATCGGCAGCATCCAATGATATCTATAATCGCTTTAGTTTTCTTGGCCACACAACAATTGAATCTGATGATGTCTCGCGAGTGATTGATTTCCACGGGGTAGCCGGGATCGATCACTCGCCGAGCAATTAAAGAGAGATAATTAGGTTGACTTACGGGAAATAAATAAAAAATATCACCAGGAAAGTTTAAACTCGCGTTATAATTCCAGTTATTCGATGGCTTTAGTTATACAAAAAAAGAACTGACAATTAAGATTAACAGATGAGACAATTATCCAGGGCGTGGGCGACGTTGGCACTTCACAGGTCTTCGGATGATGGTAGTACTCAACTGGCGGTGCTGGCCGGAGGAAAAGGGACGAAGCCTCGTGTCCGCTGTATTTATAGGGCCGGCGCGGAGGGGCGCGAGGGAACGGCCCATTGCTGTGCGTCACTCGTAGCGAGGCTCGCGGCGCAGGAGCGCGATGTGACGTCACCCCCCCCTCCCCCGTTAGGCCGGGATTTTCCCTAAGGAAAATTCCCTAGCCCAACGGGCGTAGCAGCCCTGAAGATACTTCCTGAAATTAGAGAAAACAAGGGCATGAGTACTTTGAACAAGTGACAACCCTATACGCTAATTAGGATACCTCAATAATAATGACCCACGCTTGCATTCTTGACGCGTACAACGGCAGTCTGAATTTGAACATAAACATTTATCATTCATAATTCATCACACATACCTACATGTAAATGCCGAGGCCAGTGTAATAGCCTAATATTAAAGATAACAATCTATGGAGAAGCGCTTAGGGTAATTATTAGGTAATAATGATTTGTAGATATAAGAAACTTGATCTAGCCCTACGACTTATAAATCTTGGGTTCGGCCTTTGCCACTAGATAAGTAAACTTTTTGAATATAGTTAGGTATAACAACAGATTTTTCGTAAAGGTGAACAAAAATAATACAAGCCGCGGACACGACCGGACCGCTCAATGTCAAAGGAAAGAAATTAATAAATATTTTGCTCTAATTAATAACTAGAACACGACCAGTAACCACCTTTTGAATGTAAACAATGGTGAGTCATTAGTTAGGCATTTATTTATCGGCGCGTCGCTGAGTGAACGCGCGTTCGTCATAACGACAACTAGGTACGATCTAAATGGTAGGTACTATTCGACTGTTCCGAGCTCG
Source organism: Euclidia mi (assembly GCA_944739405.2). Taxonomy (NCBI): domain Eukaryota; kingdom Metazoa; phylum Arthropoda; class Insecta; order Lepidoptera; family Erebidae; genus Euclidia; species Euclidia mi. The sequence goes on from OX123202.2 coordinate 12,759,070, forward strand.
CGACGCACGGTTAATCACCATGATCGTTTATAAAGTACCTATAATAACAATTTGATTATGGAATTTATACAGAATTAAGAATAACAACAGAACTTCAGAACAAGGCACGGCGAAAAACAATACGCCAATCAAGATGCATTTTAACAAATAGATTTGCGGAAAGAAAATACACATGCGAGAATCGAACTTGTATGCTCAGCTAAAAGCGACCTTTTAACCACTGATCAACAGGGTAAAAAAAAACAATATATTTAGTTTATGGTTAGTATTTTTTAAAACAATGTTCAACATAACATTTGAGTACACAATTGCGCAGCAATTTGAAAAATAGTATTGTTTACGAGAAAAAAAAGCTTGCTACCCACCACAGAAAATATCAATTTATAGTAGGCACTACTACAAACGGTAATATAAATTAGAAACGTTCGTTTGAAAAAATTAAACAATTAATAGGTAGAAGGTATTCTTATTGTTGTTTTTATACTTTTATTATTCTTTGTAATTAATCAACTTTAAATCCTTGATGTGCCAATCGCCTAAAGGTTTTCCAGACATGTCGTTAAGTTTGTATACTAGAGGTGATTTTTTTGAGGCAATCTTACATTTAATAAATTTAGGCGCCAATTTCTTGCTAAAGTATTTATCCTTATCACTAAGAAGAAACGTTCTGCGCCAAACTATATCACCGACATTGAATTCTGCCTGTTTACGGCGAAGATTATAAGATGAACAATTTCGTTGGTGGGCCGACAACAGAGCTGAATGTACCTTCTCGAAAATAGAAGATAAATAGCCTAAAGTTTCGGCATAGCCGTCCCGTGGTTCAAGGACCATATCGGAATTAAATTCCTTATCAATATACTGAGAACCACAAGTTATGACCTCCCTACCAAAAACAAGGAAATTAGGAGAATAACCAGTAACCTCACTAACTGCGCAGTTAAGGGCGAATTGAACTTTAGTGATTAGAGTGTCCCAGATTCGATGATCAGATTCTATGAAAGTTGAAATAGCTGTCATAATGGTTTTGTTGTAACGTTCAACTGAGTTAACGTGGGGAGTATACAACGGTGTAAAATGCAAATTTGGAATTTTATATTTTGACAACATACTTTTAAAGGTTGCGCTAATAAATTGTTTACCGTTATCCAAAACAATAGTAGATGGAATTCCATGCACCAAAAATACATTTTCCTCAAGAATTTTTGTTATCACTTCTGCAGTTGCCCGATTAACCCATTCACTGCCTACCTGAAAATTAACGTCATTACCCAGGTGCCGCCATAGTATGATATACAGCCCGCCCATCGGCGGGCCCGGCATCTCGATTAAGTATCCTTGCCCGCCCATCGGCGTTTTCGGCATGAAGCTCTAGATTTCGACATGAACAGTTTGATATGTTAAGTTTACATGTACTGTATCGTGTTTAAAGCGTGTATGTGAAGTTTCCTGCGATATTTGTGGTAAAATTGTGACAGTTTTATTGGTTATTAGCTGAAATAGTAATGGAGCATGAAGGTAAGGCATAACTCTCAGTTAATTAATCTAAGATGAATCAAAGTCATAGAAATCTGTGTTTCAGACTAAATTAAGCTAATACATATGTAAAGAAATCTAAAATGTCTTTAAAAAACCCACATCTATGTGCCTTTTTCAAAAGTCAGGTGTCGTCAACCCCTACACACAATTAGTTAGTTAAAAAAATACGTTATGTAAATTTGCTTACAATTTAATTTTTATCTTTCCTCTTTACGATAGGTAACAATGTAATATTTTATTTCTTTTGTTCAGACAATAAAACTGAATTTGGTAAAGACGACAATATGGAAGAAATCAAACGACTTGTAAAAGCGAAGATAAAGAAGATTACCAGTGGACGAAAAAAAGATGCAAGTACCCAGACTAAAGAAGGTAATGGGTTGCCTCCATGTAATTGTAAAAATGTGGCAGCTTTTGCCATTAGACAACTAATAGAAAATGTGCCAAATAATCGTCTCGCAGAATTTCTAAATGAAGTAGAAATCCTTGTAAATAATTTTAAGGAAAACTGAAATTAGTCCTTATCAAAACTGTCGTGCACTGTTCTATAATATGATTATTGTTTTACCTATGTTAATGTAAAATAAAACAATTTAAATAATTCAATAACTTGTTTTTGTAAATTATCAATAATTACACATCAAACGACAACAAACATCTTTAAATGCTTTATCATAAATGATAAGTTACGAGATATTATCTCATATTTTTTTAAAGAATAATTAACAAAAATCACATTAATCACACTCAAACGACAGTCTTCACAAATGCGATCACAGGAATCCGTCCCGATACACACAATAACTTCACAGATTACGATATCCAGTGATACAGGCCACAGTCACCATACATATAAGATTAGATCAGAGTCCAGGTACAAAAGCGAATATCGTCGGAAGAGCAAACACGTAGAACGTCTGATTACTAAGTACAGTAAAACAGAAGTGTTTTCAAAAAATCCCGTAAAAAACGAAATGCGCCAGCGCATCCTTTTGTTATATTTTAGCTAGCCACAAAACTGTATACAAAGTACCATATGTCCTTGTATATAAGGTTCAATTTGGCTTAGGATAACACGGACGCATAAAAAAATTGTTTACCACTGTTAACCTATTGTCTACTGTCCGGCCGGCCAGCTCCTTTTGCATATTATTATACTTTTTGCAATAATATACTCTATGTCCGAGGCATACGGTTGACTAGATGATGCCCGCGGTTACACTCGCGTTATTGAAGGCAACTGCTCCGCTCCCGTGGCTCATAGCGTGGTGTTATATATAGCTTATAGCCTTCCTCAATAAATAACCTATCTAACACTGAAAGAATTTTTCAAATCGGACTGGTAGTTCCTGAGATTAGCGCGTGCAACCAAACAAACATACAAACTCTTCAGCTTTATATATTAGTATAGATGATGCCCGCGGTTACACCCGCGTTAATTAAGGCTTCTGCTCCGCTGCCGTGGCTCATAGCGTGATGTTATATAGCCTATAGCCTTCCTCGATAAATGGGCTATCTAACACTGAAATAATTTTTCAAATCGGACCGGTAGTTCCTGAGATTAGCGCGTTCAATCAAACAAACAAACAAACTCTTCAGCTTTATATATTAGTATCAGATACTACAATCGAGAAAGTATATAATATTTTCCTGAAGCCGATTATTAATAGTATTTAAACATTATAATTTTAACTAAAATTATCATGTTTCACAAAAGGTTGGTAAAGCCTGAATAATTGTTATGCCCGCCCATTGGCGGGTTCGGCATGAAAGGTCGGAATCGACCTTTTTCCAAACCTGAGATATCTGCAGGCCGTTTTGGTAACGAATAAATTTTAGTAAAACGAATCATTTCACAAAATCTTACTTTTTTCTAATTGTTATTGGCTTAGATATCGGAGGTTGAAATCCAACCGCCCATGGGCGGGCTCGGCGTGTCAGTTAAGACATTTCGCCCGCCGATGGGCGGGCACGGCACTGAATGGGTTAATGGGGAAAAGTAAACAATATTTAGAGAAACAACAACTGACCACAAATATAAAAGTGTTTTGTTTCCTGCTGGGAGGCAATGGACCAATCAAATCAATACTAATCGTCTGAAAGGGCTTTTGACATGATTTGGGTTTTCCCATTAGACCTAAATTTGGGTGATTTTGGTGTTTATGGGTGATACAAGGTTCACATGAACTGACGAACTTGACAACATCAGTGTACATACCAGGCCAAAAGTAATTAAGTGCGAGACGTTTGTATGTCTTAAAAATACCCAGATGTCCAGCAGTGGGCGAAGAATGATTCTCCCTTAGAATGTCATTTCTTTGGTCAGACGGAATAACCTCTTTCCATTGAAATTCTCTAGTGAGAGGGTTTAATGTTTTTTTTAAACAATACAATTTATTGTTTATTACTTGATAGTTAACAAAGGAAGTCAGAGAACTTAAACAGCCTTTATAGATATTTAAATACCAAGGATCATTAGTAGAAACTGGTAAATTCTGATTAGAATTAATATCTATATTTATATCATTAGCAATAGCAGAAACGGGTAAAGAGCGAGACAGAAAATCAGGTAAAACGTTATCGGAACCCCGACGATGACGTATTTCGAAATTATAGGAAGATAAGCGAACTCCCCATCTGGCTAACCGGCCAGTAGGGTTATTTAAGGTCAAGAACCATTTCAAAGCAGCGTGATCTGTGTAAACAATAAACTTTTTACCATTTTCAACATAACAACGCCAGTGTTCTATAGCAGATAGAACAGCCAGGGCTTCGCGCTCTGTGGCACTGTAATTTTTTTCTTGCTTAGTGAGTGATTTGCTATAGTACGCTATGACTCTTTCCTCACCATTTAACCTTTGACAGTCGTCAAAGGTTAAATCGTTCGTTGACATGTCGTCAAGATGCTTTATTAAAATTCTTTGTTTATCGGGAGACATGCGATAAAATCTTTGCCGAATAGGGGGGCAATCACCTGTATCAATTGAATGAGAAATAATATTTGTGCAACCGTGACCCCGCTTCTCGTATGAAATATCGGTAAATTTAGAAATAATGTTGTCAGCGGTAGCTCTCTGGTCAACTGTAAGATGATCATAAGAAACAAGATGTGTAGGGGGAACTGCCTGCAACTCCATTACTTGAGCGTCAGACTTGTTCACAATCAAAACAGACTCTAATTTGTTAGGAAATAGGCCAAAGCTTCGCCAAAAATCCATGCCAAGGATAAGGGAATTTTGAATCCCAGGTACAACATGAACTTCTAAGTTAATCAATTTATCCTGAAACTCAAAGGGTAGAAACACCGATCCCAAAGACTCCAATCGTTCGCCGCCAGCTGTTATTAACCATAAAAGGTTTCGATTTATCCAAAACATCGTCTTTCAAAAATAAGTTATGCAAATTATTACCTAAAATTGTAACGCAAGATCCAGAATCTAAAAGACCAGTGGTAGGTATTCCGTTTAATTTTAGAGTAACGTAAGGTAAATATTCTACTTTAGAATTACGGATTGAGGAAATATGATAGCTACTAAAGAATTTTTTTTAAAAGTCCAACCAATTATTCCACTCTGTTTTATTACAATTAGTTGTATAATTTGATTTTCCACAATCCTTGTTAACTAGTGTTTTGAAACTGTAGGGGTCGACTTAGATTTACAATTAGGGCAGTCTGACACCTTGAAACCCTTTGTGCCGCACTTAAAACAGATTAGGTAGTGTGGTTGACGGCAATTACGTAATGAGTGCGAATTGCATCTACAACGCACGCAAAAAAAATTATTTATATTAGAAGTACTCGATACGGCGTTAACTTGTGGTACAGACTTGTATCTCGAATCTCGATGTATCAGCGACAGAGTTATATTTATTGAAGTGATTATGATTGTAAACATTTTTGTTTGAAGAAAAATTAGAAAACGGATAATTATACGCTAGATCAGGTGCTACAGTATTCTTTGAAACTTTAGGGGGTTCAGAAAATTGCTTACTGCGACTTTGGTAATTTTCGAAAAGACGACAAACTTCGACCAGTCTATCAACATCAACAACCTTTGCAGTGAGCAGACAATTAGTGTAACAAGGTCTAATATTATTTAGCAAAATTTCTAGCTTCTCCGAATCAGCGATAGGAGAACTAAGTCGCGAAAACAGACCGTGCATTTTTGCCACGTAAATAGTTATTGATTCGTTTTCGCCCTGTGAGCGCTGACGAATCTCCGTCATAAGCCGATAATCGTAGTTATGCGGACTAAAATCTCGTTTCAAAAGTTCGCAAAGTTCTAACCAAGTCTTTACATTATTTTTAACAGAACGATACCAAACTAATGCGTCACCCGAAAATATTTCAAAAGCGAAAGACAACATCTTGTCGTGAGGAATAGATCTACAGGACATAAATTCATCAATTTTTTCAATAAAGGATCTTACACATGATTTACCGTTAAATTTGAATTTACCTAATTCCGAAAAAAGCTTACGGTCGTAATTATAGGAAGTGTTTCCCTCTGCCACTGAGCAATCCGACCGCGAATTACGTCTCGTGATTAATTGTAATTTCGCATATAAGTCATTAAATTTATTCCACACAGACTCAATTTTTTTAATATCAAAACTGCCGGTATCCACCCTATTCAGTCGATGAAAACAATGGTGCAGCACGGTTTCGACCTTCTGTTGAAGCTCGGAAGTATAGTTTGCTTCCAACATAGATAAGTGTTTAGTTGATCTTAATAGCGACTTTTCCACTTCTGCCACATCCTCCTCTGGTGGGAAGGGTGAAGATAATATATCCTCTGAGGGAGTTTTAACTGAAAGTTTAGCGATTTGTTTGCGGGGATCGTCAGGCTTTGAAACGCTGCGTATTGTGGTCTCATATTCTTATTCCGCTTTAGTTAATAATGAGAAATTTATAATGTAAGCCATTATTACAAAACAATAATAAAAAATCTAAGTATTTACGCCGGCACTAGAAAAAAAAAATTAAATATCGCCAGAAAATCGAATACCATGCTAAAAAAAGCTGAAGTACACTAAATTATACAATGGTGTGATGATTGGTCAAGGAAGAAAAAATTTCTTAAAGGTCACTCAAAGGTTGAATCACAATATTTTTTCGCGAACACGTGGCTCGTTAGTTCAACGGCTAAGCGGTTAGAACCGGTTGGCGGCTCAACACGCTGCCCGCGGTGGAAACGTGATTTTAGACAGACGTTAATTAAATCACCGTTATGTTATTTACACAGTTAAATTGCTTATGGCCAACAAAAATAGATAGAAACTGTACCTGTACGCAATTCACCACACCAGAATATATGCATACACAGGAGAAAAATATACAAGAGAAAAAGAAATTATTTCACTCACCTGTAAAGTGCCAACTTACGTTTTAAAATTATATATATAATATAATTAAAAATTCTATTGGGCGCCAATGTCTCGCGAGTGATTGATTTCCACGGGGTAGCCGGGATCGATCACTCGCCGAGCAATTAAAGAGAGATAATTAGGTTGACTTACGGGAAATAAATAATAAATATCACCAGGAAAGTTTAAACTCGCGTTATAATTCCAGTTATTCGATGGCTTTAGTTATACAAAAAAAGAACTGACAATTAAGATTAACAGATGAGACAATTATCCAGGGCGTGGGCGACGTTGGCACTTTACAGGTCTTCGGATGATGGTAGTACTCAACTGGCGGTGCTGGCCGGAGGAAAAGGGACGAAGCCTCGTGTCCGCTGTATTTATAGGGCCGGCGCGGAGGGGCGCGAGGGAACGGCCCATTGCTGTGCGTCACTCGTAGCGAGGCTCGCGGCGCAGGAGCGCGATGTGACGTCACAATGCATTTAATAAAAAATGCAAAGAGTTTTCAGAATTTTACCACGAAGACATAAATGCATATGAGCTCTAAACAGAATTTTTACATTTAAGCCAGAATTTACAGAACATAGCAAATCAATCAACGGATTTAAATATCTCTACATTTCATAATCTAATAAAGTCTGATAAATTAGAAGAAACTTTTCCAAATGTTGAAGTCGCTACAAGAATATTTCTTTGCCTGATGGTTACGAATTGTAGTGGAGAGTGTTCATTTTCACGGCTCAAGAGAATTAAAAACGAATTGCGTACAACAATGTTGCAAGAACGGCTAAGTAATTTGTCAATTATGTGTATAAAAAGTGATATCCTTAAAAAAATTGACTTTGAGGATATAATAGAAGATTTTGCTCAACAGAAATCCCGAAAGATACCAGTATCACTATCATAGCCAAAAACCAATGTAGTATTAATATATATTATATACATACATACAGACATTTATACTAAATATTTGATTACCCATAATAAATAGAAGATCATAATAAAATTGGTGTTGTTTTTAGGGTTCCGTACCTCGAAATGAAAAAACGGCACCCTTATAGGATCACTTTGTTGTCCGTCCGTCTGTCAAGACCCTTTATCTCAGAAACGCGTAGAGTATTAAGCTGAAATTTATATCAAATAGTCAAATCTACTGTCCGTTGAAGCTGTGAAAAAATCAAACTTCTAGGCCAACGTTATCAAAAGACACAGCTTTTTTTATGCTGCAAATTTCCGCAAATATTCGAAACGCAAAGCCTACAGGGTACTTGCCATAAACTCAGAATCTTGAAATTTAGTACGAAGCAATGTCTTATAGCATGCGTAAAGGAAAAATTGCGAAAGCCGCAAAATTTTGTGTTACATCATATAATAAAAAATATTTTTAATAATTTTAAAGTTATTACCATTTTCTCATGAACGCGTAAAGGTATTAAATTGAAATTCATATCAAATACTCAGGTCTATAATACCTTGAAGCTGTAGCAAAATCAAACTTCTATGTCAACGCATATAAAAATAAACAGCAATTTAAGGCGCATATTTTCTCGCAACTACTCGCAAGGTAATCAAAACCTACAGGGTACTTTCCGTGAACTCAAATTTATCTTGAAATTTGGTACGAAGTAATGACTTATAGCATGCATAAAGGAAAAATTGCGAAAGCCGTATATTTTTAGTTACATCATATAATAAAAATATTTTTAATAATTTTAAAGTTATTACCATTTTCTCATGACCTCGTAAAGGTATTAAATTGAAATTCATATCAAATACTCAGGTCTATAATACCTTGAAGCTGTAGCAAAATCAAACTTCTATGTCAACGCATATAAAAAGAAACAGCAATTTAAGCCGCATATTTTCTCGCATCTACTCGCAAGGGAATCAAAGCCTACAGGCTACTTTCCGTGAACTCAGAATCTTGAAATTTGGTATGAAGCAATGTCTTATAGCAGAAATAAAGAGAAAATTGCGAAAACCATACATTTTTAGTTATATCATATAAAAAAATATTTGTATTTATTTTAAAGTTACTACCCGTTTCGTCATGAACGCGAAAGTTATTAAATTGAAATTCATATCAAATACTCGGCTCTAATATACCTTTAAGCTGTAACAAAATCAAACTTCTATCTCAACGCAATAAGAAGAAACAGTAATTTTACTGTATTTTCAAATTCGCAACTAAACGCTACTTCCCGTAAACTTAGATTCTTGAAATTTGGGACGAACCAACGTCTTATAGGTTATAGGACAGATAAAGGAAAAATTGCGAATACCGTAAATTTTTAGTACATCATGCAATAATAAAATAATTTTAAAGTTACTAGCCCTTTCCTCATGAACGCATAGAGATATTAAATTGAAAGTCATATAAAATACTCAAATCTGTAATAGCTTTATAGATGCTGTAACAGAATCAAACTTCTAAGCCAACGCAATCAAAAGATACAGCTGTTTATGTTTATGGCACGAAGCAGACTCTTATATAATATTTTTAGTAACATCATATTATAATAAATTAAAGGCAGCGATAGCCGAGTGGATATACCAACAGACTGCCATGCAGAGGGTATCGGGTTCGAATCCACATCGTGCACCAATGACTTTTCGGAGTTATGTGCGTATTGAATTGTTAATTATCGCTTGTCCCGTGCCTCGGAGAGCACGTTAAGCCGTCGGTCCCGATTGTCACGAAGATCTTTGACAGTCGTTACAGGACGTCAGTACCTTCTAAATAAACTGACACTAGTCTAAACCATGGAATATCGCTATCCCTTCGGGTTGCGGAGGTCAGACAGGCAGTCGCTCCGTGGAAAAGCTAATATTCAGCCAAATCCGGTAAGACTAAAACTGGGATAACGCTAAGAGAATGATGATCATATTATAATAAATTAAAATATTTTTAATAATTTTAAAGGTGCTACCCCTTTCTCCGTGAACCCGTAGGGGTATAAAATTGAAATTCATATCAAATGCTCAAGTCAAAACTAAAGGGTCCAGTCCAGTCGATATAGAATCTTGAAATTCGGCATAAAGCAACTTTGTATAGCACATAGGAAAAATTTTGAAAATCCAAAATTTTTAGTTACATCACATATTTTTTTAAATAATTATTATATTTCTACAGGCTTGTACGGAACCCTCGATGCACGAGTCCGATTCGCACTTGCCCGATTTTTTTTATTTTGCTGCTACAAGGGCTCCCAAATGTTTGTGTGCCCAAGGGCCCCAGCACACCTTAAGACGGCCCTGGTGAAATAGAGTTTTTATTAGCGTGTAATTAGGTGTTTTTGTTTGTAAAATAAAGTGCAGTTTTAGTGGCATAGGAGTTTAATTTATCACCGAACCCCAGCTCGTAACAATACTGTACCTATAGATTTCATTACAGTGGTTAGGTACACAATATCAAGTCTGCCTCTGTGATCTTGCGGTAGTGTAAGCGGATCATGAGGTCTCGGGTTCGATTGCCGGGTTGAATCAAAAGTGATATTGGCACCAAAGTCCGAGCAATGTCGAGCTAAATTTAATACTTAAAAAGATCTCAGCTAATCTCGTCTCGCTCCTGGTCTACACTGGTCGCGACGGCGAACGCGTGTGCCCGTGGCATGCTTTTCGCGTCGCGCGAAATGCCGCGTGGCCGGTCGCGTCGCAGGTCGCGTCGCCGGTCCCCGTGGCCAAGCCGTAACGCTGATAATAAAATATCATTCTCAAACATTGATAATGAAATAATACTTTTCTGTCTATGATAGACAAAACAGCAGCGAAAAAGGTTTTCAAATGTCATTGTCAAAAATATCGTGAAAATTAAAAATATTCCAATTAAAATAATCAAAATTTTAGGTAAACAGAAATTATGATAACGTAACTGTAACAAATATAAAATACGGCTTCATACACTAGGAACTGTTCCTAGGTATTCCTTAATTTGAAGAAATTATAAAGTGTAATGTTTAAAGTATGGCGACCAAAGTTGGTATAAAAAACATATTTTCAGTATTAGCCCGTGAGCGCTGTATTACGAATTTAAAGAAAATTGCTATACCGAGGTATGGTAAGACACCAACAGAAAATGCATCTGTATTAGTACCTCTTGTCAAAATTGGAGATGTCCCATCATTGCTGTATACAATAAGAGCTTCACATCTCAGAACTGGTAGTGGTGAAGTAGCGTTTCCAGGAGGCAAATCGGACAAAGGCGAAGATGCCGTGCAAACTGCCTTGAGAGAGACATTTGAAGATATTGGGCTATCTTCTAAGAAAATTGAAATATGGGGAACAGGACCTGCAATTCCAGGTCGCAATAACACCATGTTGATTACACCTGTCATTGGCTCCATTAATGAGCTGACACAGGAAGATTTGAAAATTAATATAAGAGAAGTATTGGAAGTGTTCACTATTCCAATAGAGATGTTATGTGAACCAAAAAATCAATTTTACACCCAGTTTAGTAATGGTTTCATCCTGCCAGTATATGTAGTCGAAGATTACAAGATCTGGGGCATCACAGCCTACATCACACATGCATTTTTAAGTTCTACATTGACCAAAGATCTCTATAAAAATGAGTGGATGAGAAAGAAGGTTGTTCTGGAAAAGCAAAAAGAGCCCTGAGAGAATAAATTAGACAATGAATTTTAGTACAAATATGTAATTAAGAATACTTATTTTGTGAATAACTTTGTTATAATGGATTGTAAAATTTTGAAATAAAGCAACATTTATTTTGTTATAAATTTATTGTATCAAATGCTAAGCTAGATATCACATAATAATTAGCAAGGGCGGCAGTTTAGTCATTTATTATACATTGCAATATGCATAGTTTTTATGTTATACAATTTAGTAAAGCACTTGAATTTGGACTCCAATATTTATGATCTTGCGTTAAAATCAAAGCCGATTATTTCACACATTACAAAGCCTTCTACGCATTTTTGGACGCAACCACGTGGGGTGTGACGCGGGTTTTGTCCATAAACTTACAGATTTCGCCTCTCAACTCTTTTCGGGAAAATAACGGGAGTAGGAGTATATGCTTTTAACCGGTGATGGGCAAGAACGTCACCTGTGCGAGAAGCTACGCCCTGCGCCCTTCATGGCGCTCACGAACACAACAACGGCACCAATTCTCGGTCGCCCCGCTATTCGGAGAAGGATACCATCAATCAATCAGTCTATCGCAGTCCACTGCTGGACATAGGCCTCTCCCAACACGCGCCACAGAACACGGTCCTCAGCCTTCCGCATCCAGTCTGTCCCAGCCACCCTTTTCAGGTCGTCGGTCCATCTAGCAGGGGGCCGCCCTACCTTACGCTTACCGAGGCGTGGTCTCCACTCTAGGACACGCTTGCTCCATTGGCCATCAGTCCTTCTAGAAATATGGCCAGCCCACTGCCACTTGAGCTTAATCATTTTGTGGGCTATGTCGGTAATTTTGTTCTTTGTCGGATAACTTCGTTGCGGATTTTATCCTTTAAAGAGACGTCAAGCATAGCTCGTTCCATAGCTCGCTGCGTGACTTTAAGTTTGTGGACTAGTCCCACTGTGAGTGTCCACGTCTCGGCACCGTACGTCATAACAGGTAGGACGCATTGGTTGTAGACTTTGGTCTTCAGGCATTGCGGTAGGGGCGAAGAGAAAACGCAACGTAGTTTGCCAAACACTGCCCAACCCAACTGGATCCTGCGGTCGATTTCTTTCTCGAAGTTGTTTCTACCAAGCTGGACTACTTGCCCAAGGTAAACATACCTAGGTACTCTTGAACAACTTCAAGCATCGATCCGTCGACATAAACCGGTCCCGGCACAATGTGTTCGTTGAACATAAGCTTGGTTTTATCCAAGTTCATGCCGAGACCAACCCGTCGAGAGGCTCCATTTAGGCTGTGCAGCATCTCGCTCAGCTCTTCCAGGCTCTCTGCCACGATGACGATATCGTCAGCAAACCGAAGGTGGGATATGTACTCGCCATTAATGTTTATGCCCCGTCCAGTCCAGTCTAGCGTCTTAAAGACGTTTTCGAGTGCGTTGGTGAAGAGCTTAGGGGATATTACATCCCCCTGTTTCACTCCTCAACTCGATGGGGCTGGTTTTATGGTCCTGGAACTGGAAGGTCATAGTGGCGGTGTCATACAAACATCTCAACACCTCGATGTAGCGCCAATCGACGCGACACCACTGCAGAGCATCCAGAACCGCCCAGGTTCCGATTTAGTCGAAGGCTTTCTCGTAGTCCACAAAAGCCATACACAGCAGCTGATTGTACCTTCTATATGATTGGTCTTTCTATATGATCTGCCGAACAGAATGGATGTGGTCTTCGGTGCTGTAGCATTGTAGGAGAAGAATAACATATGGGGAGACAATTCAAAGCCATTCCAAGGCGTCATAATTTTATTCTGAGTTTGAAATATCCAAGAGAAACATAGTGATTTCAAAGATGCTTGATGTATAATTATGTCAATTTACACCTTAGGTATTTTAAATAGTTTGGTGTTTATCATTGACTACGGACTACGCCTCTAAAATTAAGTGCCATAAAATAAAACCCCCAATTCCCGGCAGATTTTATTCACAGCCAAGGACGTGGTGGCGAGTTATGGCAGGCTTCAACGCGAAAGTTGAAGTACAAGAACGCGGCGAAGCGAAAATCGGAGTCCACGGCGTGGGGCACGAGAATCATAGGGCATAATATGCTAGTTAACTTAGGCTTTTCTTATGAACTCCTTTTGTAAAAAGAAGCCTCACAGACGTGTGACAAGCAAGATGAAAGACTACAGCCCGGCGGACCGAAAGCACATATTTAAAGACTGTGATCAATACGATAAACACTTGAAGCGATCACCGACGTGTACGAGGCTCTCTTAATATAAACCTCAGAACTGAAAAGGCCCAGTCAATGAAGCCTACTCTCAGACCTACATTGCCCTCCCACCGACAGCATTAAGCAGACGACGGCCACAGTGGTCACGGCACTAGGAGATTCGTCTCGAAAGATCTGCTCTGCATAAAGAAAAAGACAAGGCGTTTAAATTGCCAGCCGAGACTCTCGAACTGATGAAGAAAAGAAGCGAGACGCCATCCTGTCGGCTGTCTTCGCTGGAAGGACGGGCCGTAAAACAACAAATACGAAAGCTTACGCGACGAGACCTCCAACGCTCTAACACTCGGTCTATGGAGGCAGCGATCGAGAAAACCCCGGGGATGTTCGTTCTGCAGTTGAAGCGACACAATCAATGCGCACTTTGTGTTGACTCAAAGTTCGAGATTCTCGAAGACGTTGAAAGGTTTTATCGACTCTTGTTTACCTCGCGGGTAGACAGGAGAACAATTGGACCTAGTACCAGGCCTCCTTCACTCGGCCGTACCTACAGCGATAAGTGCCTACACTTTCGCGCGGCTTCCAAGCCGCGTCGCACGTAGGTCCTTTTTGATTATCTATGCGTGCAAAAGTATCACTTTCTAAAATTGTGCAGTTCAAGTGTTTTAAAGTATTAGGCATGACACATGACAACATATATGACAAGAAGCCGAATCATAACTCATGCTATTACGAGGTAAGAGAGTAAAAAGACGGCATTTGTGATGTTTACTACAAGAAAAATAAATATTTGAATACAAATATGAAAAGAAAATACATTGAATTATTATAAATGAATATTTTTAATTAATTAATAAACCAAAGATCAAAAATATAAGAACAAACATAAAATAATCCTTAAATAGTTTAAACTTCTGGTGCAAATTGTCCACAAAGCAAATCGTCCACATAAGTTTTTTATTATTTTGCTAAATTGTACTTTGGATACTTCGTCTAACTCGTCAGTATTCGTCGTGTCCTTAAAATGTTTCAGTACCTATTGTATCGGTTTTTCGACCAGCAACTTTTTCATTACGCCAAAGGTTAAAAACCTCAATACCTTTTACATGGACGCGACCGCCATATCTAAAAAAATCCAAATAATTACTTACGGCGGATAACGGCACAAAAAAATGGGAATCTTGGTAGCTTGATAAACTGAAGTAATGGATAAAACATACTTCACGACCAATCCACATCAATCACTCTGGTGTAAACGAATTTAATTCTACATTTTTGTACTATTTACTAATATTTTTATTACATCAATATCTAGACACTTAAAAGTTGGGTATCGAAATAAATACGAAATAATAAAGCCATACCTGTCCGCTAAAAGTCCATATTATATCTATTAAATAAATTCCCTTATAGACAATCTTATGTCCCTTGAAACTTCGTCGCTGACTGGCAAACACACGATGTGCAATCGGACGCGTGGACGAGTTGTAACTTGTACACTTATTTGTACGTTCAAAATTACGCGATTTGCTTAGACAACGAGTGTTTTGATTTGTCTGGCTATCTGAGTATTTATTAAAATAGAACGTAATCCATTTGTATCACCTAAAGTTTATAACTTTTGCACGCATAGATTACCAAAAAGGACCTACGTGCGTCGTCACCGCTCGCGCGCAGGGCTAGCTAATAACGTGAATTATAATGTGAACTACAAAAATGTCTCATCACAAGTCTGGTGCAAAGTATTGCTCATTTAACGGATGTGTGTCGAAATCAACTTGAAATTTTGATTTTATTTATTTTACGAGAGCAACTTGAAAATTGTACTTTTTATTTGTTGAGATATCTCAACGATTATGGTGTCAAATTAAAGATCTAGTTCAAAAACCATTTTATCTGTTTGAATCATGTAAATCGGTCTACGCGTTTAGGAAATAACTAAGAATTAGTATAGTAAAAATGTAAACCACCAGAATTTTTGTGGTTTTTGTTCTACGAGCTCAAATAGTGGGATAGGATACTTATAGTATAAATATTTATTATTAGGTACGTGGTCAAGTAGGTAGATAGACGATGAATAAATATTATGGTAGCAGCGGGAAGTCGACAACCCTAGCGCGACAGCTAGCGCACCGCTACGCGCCAGACAGCGACAGCGTTATGTGTTAGAAAAGAGCGGGAACAGTTAGGTCAATATCGCGTTAGGTACTGAGTGCTTATGCGAGCTGAATTGCACTTTCTTGCTTAGTACCAAGAGTCGCCATTTCTATAAATTGGTTTGCGAAGTGGTGCTTCTGTTCGTAAGAACTATCTATTCTGTGCTAATACAGATGACCACAGTGCCCTACTGACGCAACACTAGGTACACCATAGCCATCCCGAATGTCGGACACTGAGGTGCGGGTGGCTCTTAAAAACAACAAAGCACCTAGTGATGACGGCAATCCATTGAAATTTAACTTATTAAAATCCTTTAAGCCGTCTAGGCCTAGACTAAGCTATACATATATTGCAGCAGAGAAACTGCCGCGGTCGTGCGCGACCCTTTAACACCGCTGAGAACTGCCACATTCTGTCGTAAAATTATTATACCCTATGATATTCGTGCAATAAGGGTCTTCTGCAATAACGCTCCCTATGCGGCAGCACTGAGGCATCAGGTCCGGAAACCTGTCAAAACTGTTAACTGCCCCTATATGTTCGTACGTCTGTTTGTTTTGTATTATGTTTGTGTACGCGTCGGTACATATCTGACGTCAGTTTGGACCTGACGCTTACGCGCTGTGCTTACGCGCCGTCGGGTGGTAGAAGAAATATCAAACACCCTCATTGAGACGAATCAAATGACAACATTTTTTTTATTCCTTTATGCCGTTTAGGGTGTAAGTAAAGTCAAGGACATACTTATAAACATACAAACACCAAAACCCGAAAAATGTTACACTTCTGCAGAAACATTGGGGTAAAAAGGGGGCGGTGAATTGCCGAACGGCCCCGAGCGGCAGAAACCCACGCTACGCCACTGAGCGGTATACAATCTTTTGTAAGACGGTGAAGACCAAGTGAAGACTAACAACTCAGCGACATCTAACGGACGCGACGGTACTACAGTCCTGAATTGCAATCAAGCTTGTTCTCACTCGCGAGTATTACATATATAAGTTTAAAAGTACTTCCGTCGGACTGCTGTCCACTAGGCATGATCACCTAGCCTGGTCAGTTGATCCTCCCGCTACTTGGAGGAACATCACACCTTTTTCCTTCACAACCTTATATGGAATCTATCTCGAAACAGACGAAGATTGAGATGGAAGAATTATGTACAGCCACATAATAAGGCAAATAATTGCTTAACATTAAGCGGGAACGATGGCTGGCAGGTCTGTGCGCACAGCGAGTCAGGTTAGGCTACAAATAATAATAATAACTGATGGGCAAAATAACAACAGAGGCTATTACTCATCTGATTTGCACTATTGCCCAAATCTTTTTTTTATAGTAATAGGCGGTAAACGAGCAGACTGATTGCTTGATGGTGAGCAATTACCGCCGCCCATGGACACAAGCAACACTACAGGAGTCACAAGTGCGTTGCCGCCCCTTGGGATTGGGAAAAGGGATAGGATGAGGGAAAAGGAACAGGCGATAGGGCCTCCGGAACTTTTGGTACAATTAAGTTGCAATGGGGCATTTTATAATCGCATAATAGAATAATATTACGGCGTTGGCATTAAGAACAGTGATTCTTTTAATCACTGCTCATCACACACCTATACATATTTTGACACGAAGCAAGGCACAAGAAGCATTTCATAAATAGACATTATTTGAGCAGCAATATCATATTATTTAAAAGCAACATTACACCTAATTAATAAATAAAAAACACCTGGAAAACGAAATAAAAGGAAAAAAAATAAAAGGTAAATGAAAATAAAATAAAACACAAACAAAAAAAATAATATTATCCAGGTTTATTCCTTAACATTTACATTATAATCTAGTAATTATTATTTTATACATTGTCCAATCGACGTGATGGTTGTCTCTCGCCCTTGTATCTACTGTGTGTGTACTATAATCATGTATTAAATCAAACAAAATGACCGTTACCTACACAATCGTGTAAATAATCAACCAATAAAAATATTCAAATACAAAACAATGTATATTATGTATATGTCATCTCTCAACTTGAGAGCCATCAAACTTTCTTTATTTAAATAGGTGGTCCAACTTAAAGCCTCACTTCTAACTACTGTAGGTCCATAAAAACAGTCACAACATAAAGAAGAAAAAGTAACTGAAAATGATAAACAATTAAGTACTTAATTATGATAAAATTACCAAAAGGTAACATTGAGGCAGGCAAGAGTGCTAACAAAGTGATCGCTTGTAAACAATGCTGTAAATGACAATAACAATAAGGCAGAGGCATTTAAAACAAAATGGCGGCAAAACTGTTTCGTAACCTATAATTAAACTAAAGGGGTCCAAAACGAACGATCAAAATTGAATACTGCGAACCGAGCTTACATCTATTGTGAATATAATACAACAACACATTCTGGGCAATTATTCGTTGTTTGAACACTGAATCTATATAATCTAAAAACTATGTTAAAAACTTGTAAAATAATTTCTTTTATTTTCATATCTGTACAGACAAAGGTACACTGAAATTTGTTAAGATCGATGGAATATGGTTTCATGTTCAATGTTTGTTCAACTCCTCTGCCAAAGACTTATGTATCGACGAAACAAATGATTATCTCAATTTTAGAACCACTTCACGAACTATATTAACCAAAAATACTAATGGCCACAATTGTTTCATACAATTTGCAAATAATAAAAGTAAAAATATACTGATTTGCTGAAGATGTCATAATGTAAACACGATATTTTTCTTGCAAAACAATGTCCAAGTATCTAATAAATAATCCACAATATCCTATGTTTTATCAACACGTATTCATAAAAACTTAATTTCGATTGCACCAAACCATACACAATCTCATAGATTTCAAATCCATCCAACATAGCAACGCTAAAAACTCGTATCAATACAAAAATATAATTTCCTTGTGTTTTAGTCTACTAAGTTTTATGTGGCATTATCACCTTTTTCATTAAAAATAAATGTACAAAGATTGTTAATGTCACATGAATGCCGTATTGTAGGGTAGTCGGGATTTTATGTAGTTTATGATAACAGTATCACACGGAGTTATAAAATCGCGTATCAGCGTCACATGTTTTAATATTATATCTGGCCACACAGAAAAGGACAGTCACACAAGTTTAAAGAAAATAATTAAATTTGAAAAAAGAATGATAGCGCCTTTGGGACGTCATGATAAATTAAAGACGACAAGAGTTGATGAACTATTAAAATTTACCCATAAAAGACGCTAAGAAAAAATAGTCATCAGCCTTTCACATGTGGCCAGTTACAAAGCACTGTTCAATTTTGGCAACTATAATAGGCAAAAATATCCCTGTCAGGTAGTGGTGGTATAATTTAGAATGTTTACCGCCTACATCTATTGTACCAAGGCTCGTGATGACGTCTGCGCAGACATTACTCCGCGCTACTGACATCGTTCACGTCGATCGGGATTGACGTCGTGAACGTTGGCGTCTCGAGTTCTTCGTGTTTTTTCATTTTCAATGCCTGCAATTATAAAACGGAAAGTCATTAAAAGAGTAGGTAAGAGCATAGACCAATGGGCGATATATTTTGTTAGACACACAAAAAGGTTTTTGTCCTGGTGTATAATTTTTGGTCGAAACACCATGAAGTATATTACCCCACTGTGTAATAAAAACTGGGTAACAGTGTGGTCATTGCAATATATAATTATGACAACAAAAATGCCATTTATTTACATAGGGGCTCGTATCAGGTCATCATTAGATTACACAGAAAATCAAGAAGCAAAATGTTTATTGTGTTACATCCGATATAAAAATTAGTTACCAGATTAAAAAATTAAATCAACCACAACCTTCACACACCATCATAGCAAGAAAAATGAAGTAAAGCCTCGTATTCATTAGGGGACATTTGTCCCGCGACCTTGTCGCCCGACACGAATTCTACGTGTTGAGCGACGTCGCGAGGGAGATCGCCCGACATCGCAGGTGACATCTACGTGTCGCGGAACAAGTCGCTTGTCGACGGTCTGATGGCGTCGACCTTGCGCGACTTCGTGTCCCTCGACAGTTTCCGACGGCATTTGACTTGTGAGGACGTGTGTTGCTATTTATTCCGCGACTACCCGCGATTATAGCACACTTCGTTGGTCCACCAACGAAACTGTGTTAACACAAAGGCAACATCTCGATCACAATGCCGGTATGTGGACGAGCGAAATGTCGGTCGACATTGTCGCGGGACAGTCGCACGTAAATGTCCTGCGACTGTTCGCGATAAGTCGAGCGACTTTGTCCCCTAGTGAATACATGGCATAAATGTTTTAATGTCACCATGAAGTATCTATTATCCATAAAGTACGCCTATCAATATATACAAAATAGTTTTGATTACCATATTATGTTCACTATTTTCAAACAGATTTTGAATAAGCAGGCTTATATGTACAGCAAATTACAATTGAAAAATAGTGATAAGTGAAGGAAAACAAGTAGGTTCAGGTCAACCATGTTTAAAAGGTGATCACTTCGTAAATTGTGAACTAAAAATACAAACGATGCTGGCTAGAATAAATTCAACTGTTTAAAGAAATAATTACAATGAACTTTAATAATAAAGTCTACAGCTATTTAAGTAATGGTAAAACATGAAATTTACGCAGAGTTTAAGCTGTATATTATGTATGTACACCATCTATGACAATTTACCGCTAACACAACATATAAACATGGTATCACCTCACTCTTAATATAGTACAGCAAGAATATTTAACCTGTGAAAATCGACTAAGTAATCGTAGTCACCCATACAATTAGTCAATTCTTATGGTAAATAATAATAGCAATAAAATACATGAACATACTGAAGAAACCCCAAGTACATTAGGAAAGAAGTAGCGTATGCAATGACGTGAGACATCGAGATGCGACCAGGCGGCTTACTACGGGTTCTGCGACGTCACGTCACACATTCGAAATGAATCGGCACGCTGATTGGTCCGCATAGAGTTCTATACCATTCAGTGCGCTCGGGCTGCTGTGGGCGTTTAATATGCCTCTGCCTACCCCTTCGGGGAAACAGGCGTGAGTCTATGTAAGTCGTGTGTGAAGTAAATAGTCGTAGTCGAGTTGAGATAAGATTTGAGGTGGCTAAATTCCTACTAAGATACTAGAAATTCGCTGGTCGTATCAATGTGAGCCGTGACGGCGCTAAACCCATTGTATGCTCTAGAAAGTTCTACCGAATGGTTTCATGTGGTGGTTCAAACGATGCAATGTTATTGCGGCCATGTCAGTGACGTCACATTATGACACCCCGAACATACCGTTTCCGTATCCGTTTTGGTTATCTCTTTCCGTTGTAGTGTTGGCGTGGGCGTCAGCACCAAACCTTTCGCCGATAACTGAATGCGACAGTAATAGATACAGAATAAAGAAAGAAACCCAAAAGATACACATATCTACACAATTGTACATAACAATACATAAATATACGTA
The DNA here is from genome assembly GCA_944739405.2 of Euclidia mi. Classification (NCBI taxonomy): domain Eukaryota; kingdom Metazoa; phylum Arthropoda; class Insecta; order Lepidoptera; family Erebidae; genus Euclidia; species Euclidia mi. The sequence goes on from OX123202.2 coordinate 12,780,460, forward strand.
CATATAATTTTGAAGGGAAACCAATAAGCAATGGCTGTCGATCCCTCCATAAAAACTATTAATATTCCAATAGTTATAGTGATATAGAAATAACCCGAAACTTTACTAAAGGACCAAATAATAGGTTATCCCACACAAAATACAGAAACCTTCCTAAAAACATGTTAAAGGGTCCTAAAAATTGAAATTCCCTACCAGGATATTCTGTGTTAAGATAATGTAAACCTTAAACTATATAGACATAGCACTCATTTTATAACGTAACTTGTAGACAACCGTAAACTGATACTTGTGTGTGCATACATAATGTAGCACAGATAAAGAAATGAGAAAAAGCAATTTTACAACAAAAAGGTGCTTTAACATTGTAATTAAAATTAAATTTTTCCTATATTGCTTGAAATAGGAATGACCATAGAGATCGACGATGACTCTGCCATATTATTAAGTATGTGTTTTAGTCTGACATCTGTAATATCTGTTCCGTTATTTTTTTTATAATTCATTTTTGTAAAAGAAATAAAAAGAACTTTAAAGTCATTATCTTAAGGTTCAGTTTACATTACATAAGGATTTCATTTTGATCGTCCATTCTGGAATAGGATAGCCTTCACGTTTCAATGGGAAGACGAGACTACTTGTTACTCTACAAGTTATCAGCATAAGCTGACCTAAGTGTTGCCATATAAATATGAGTCAGGTTACACTGGTCTTAGTAGCACTAAAGTGAATGGAGAATATTTATTGGGCTAGGAGGTTATTTTGATCTGATTTTAATATTTTTGTTTACAGGGCTTCTTATTTTGGCTATAGTAGTAAAAAGGCTTATTAAAGTTTGCTGCGCGGCTTATTTTAATTTGAGTCGGGAGGGGGCTGACTAGTTTTTGGGAGAGCCTATTTTGGTTTTGAAGGGAGGAGAAGGTGCTTAATTCGTTTGGTTTGAGGAAGATGAGTTATTTTGGTTTAGCCTACCTAAACCGAACCAAATTGACACTGGTATAGGGTGGTTCACGAAAGATGACCACTGCGCAGAAATCACGTTTTAGGTCCCCGTGTTTGTGCGGGGTGAGGTGCGGGTGGAGTGCCAATGGCGTGGCTCCGTTCTTGACGCATTCCCTAAATGCGTCAAGAATGGAGCCACGCCATTGGTGCACGAATGCACATATGCGCGACGGCCGCCATTTGTGGTCAACTTTCGTGAACCGACCTATAAAAGTAGATTTAATCTAGGGAAACACTAGGATATTTTCTCAAGGCATGTCTGAAATGCTTTTACCGCCGTTAGCCTCTACTAGATGGGTCCCTCAATAAGTGTAGTTGTGTGCTTACCTGCTGCAGTTTGTAGTGGTTGATGATGTCCTGGTCGGCGGGGCAGCTCTGCGTGAACGCGTCCAGCTGGTACATGTGGTACATGTAACGCCAGAGGGCGCGGTAACTCGTCTGCGGAACAAACGTTACATGTTTTTCAGATGTTACACTCATTAGACTATACATAATAGTAAGTATTTACAACAGAAAAAGTTTATATTTCTGATGTTTTTATGATTCTTATATTTTTTAAGTTTATATTTCCCCAGGTACCCTGGACATACACCTCTTACTTTTCGAAGTTATGTGCTTATTCGTGAAAACCTGTAATTGGCGCACTGTAACCTATTTATATTAGCTATTTTTATGTATGACGCTGTTGGTTTTCCCGTCTTAAATAAATAATTAAAAATGTTAATTATCACTCGTTTAATACAGTGCCCGGTAGATGACAATAGGCTCGCCCCCTATTACATTGGGACCGAAATATAACTGATACACCACAGCCAACCCCTTCCCCTGAAGGGGTTGGCTGTATACATAAACAATAATATTGGTTGTAGGGTTGAGTGCACTTGTGTAGTATACTGACCGGTATCTCGAAGTCGACGAAGTACTTGCCGGCGACGCGGATGTGCTGCAGCCGCGGCATGAGCTCGCAGTCGAAGCAGCACATCGTGTCGCCCGTTAAGAATCTGCAAACATAACACATTTAATTTAGTTTATGTTTAAAGCTGACCTAAGGGCCTAGCCAAATGGCAATCGCTTTGTTTTCAACTTTCGCTAACGCTTGATTGCCACGGCAACGTAAGGCATTCCTTCTTAGTTGACCACGTGACATATCGAAAACCTATGTCAGTTCCTTATATTTTTGCACTTAGCGATTAGCGATATCGATAATCGAATGCCATTTGGTTATGCCCGAGATATGACATGGACTGCACGGTTGGCGTAGTGGTTTAAGCGGCCGCCTCGCCGCTTCACACTGTGCCGAGTGTTGTGAGTTATTCCCACACGAAACAACACTTTGTGTAATCTATAAATTGCTGTTTCGGGTCTGGGTGTTCATTGTGTCCGTTGGTTGTATGTTTGTAAAGTCCCCCGCGACACAGGATTTAGGCTTAGTGTGGAAGTTGTCTTTTAAAAATAAGTCGATTTGATCGAGATAGTTTTTGGACTGTTTACGAGGGTCAAACTGAAAGTTCTTAGAACTGGCCACTTATAAACAATATAATAAAAAAAATATTCTAAAATTTGAAAATAGAACTCTTTGCCAATATTACTGAGTATATATTTCATTCATTTGTCATTTGTTTTACGATTTGGCGGCAAATTGAAAATTGTCTGTGTCACGTCAACATGAATTTAACACGAGAAAATTTTCGTGCAATGATTTTTTATGACTTTCGATGTCATTTAAGTCAACAAGAAAGTTATGATAGACTACGATTGGCCTTTCACGATGAAGCCCCATCTCGTGCGACTGTTTACAACTGGTTTAATGAGTTTAAACGTGGTCGCACTAATCTCACTGATGATGTACGTGAGGGACGGCCTTCTACGGCGACGACTGAAAATAACATCTGTGTTGTGCGGCGTATGATAGAGACTGACAAAAGAGTGACCTATCAGCAGATTCGGACAATCTTAGGCATCGGTATGAGTCAAGTGCACAAAATCCTCCACGAACATTTAGCGGTCAGGAAGCTTTGCGCCCGGTGGATACCTCATAATTTGACTAAGGCTCAAAAACTCCATCGTGTGGATTGGTGCCGTAAAATGATTGAAAGATTTAACGGAGGTGACTCAAATGCTTGGTTCGACATACTAACAGGTGACGAAAGCTGGATTTACTGTTATGATCCTGAAACCAAAAGACAATCTGCTCAGTGGGTGTTTCCTTTCGAGGAGTTGCCAACTAAAGTGAAGAGAGATCGAAGTGCGGGAAAAAAAATGGTGGCCTCGTTCTTTGGAAGGATAGGTCATTTCGCAACAATTGTGTTAGAGGATCAAAAAACAGTTTCTGCAGAATGGTACACTACCAATTGTTTGCCACTTGTCTTGGAAAAAGTTCGAGAGAAACGACCTCGCACACCGCCAAGCGAACGATCGACTATTTGGCGACATCAAACGTTGAATTACTGGGTCACCCGCCGTATAGCCCCGACCTCGCGCCTTGTGATTTTTATTTATTTCCAAAAATTAAAGAAAAACTTAAAGGAAAGCGGTTTATGAATGCTGAAGAAGCGGTGGCTGCGTATCGCGATGCCATTGAAGAGACCCCTAAGGACGAGTGGGCAAAGTGCTTTTCCCAGTGGTTCCATCGCATGCAGCGGTGTATTGACGTCAATGGACAATATTTTGAAAAGATATAATAAAACTAATAACTGGCTAATGTAATCAGTTTTTGATTTTCTAAGAACTTTCAGTTTGACCCTCGTAGCTACAGACGCTATAGTTTATAAAGATTTATGCCGAGGGTTACTTAAAATGTTTACTTTTATTTTTTCGTAAAGAAGCTAAGATAGCTGAGTGGAGAGACCGACAGACTGCTACGCAGAGGGTCTCGGGTTCGAATCCACTGCACGCACCAATGACTTTTCGGATTTAAGTGCGTATTAAATTGTTAATTATCGCATGCTAAACGGTGAAGGAAAACATCGTGAGGAAACCTGCATGTCTGAGAGTTCTCCATAATGTTCTCGAAAGACATGTGAAGTCTGCCAACCCGCACTTGGCCAGCGTGGTGGACTATGGCCTTACCCTTCTCATAGTGAGAAGAGGCCCGTGCCCAGCAGTGGGACAGTACATAGGGCTGTTGATGATGAAAGAAGCTGAAGAGGTTATTCTAACAAACAAGTCATAGGGAGGGATAAACAGCTTTAAAAATTAATGGGGCGATAAGGATGAAAGGTGACTTCAATGATGTACGAGTAGAATTTATTCTACATGACAAGGCGCCCGACAGGATCACATTATAAGGTGCGTAGGCAATCCTAGCACCGACTGAAGTTACGGACGTAAGCGTAGTAGTTCTCGTTATCTAGCGTAGTGTTGCGCTTACCTCGTCCCCCTGCGCTCGAGCAGCGCGTCGATGCGCTGCAGGTGGGAGCGCAGCGCCGCCGACTTCTGCTCGTCCTTGCGCACCAGCACCATCTTCAGCTTCGTGTACAGGTTCTCGATCAGAGATGCCACCTCCTTGTCCTGCAACACACATATAAAAGCATTTGAGTATTTGCTACTGTCTTACCAGCAGCGATAGCCAAGTGGAGAGACCAACGGACTGCAACGCAGACGGTGTCGGGTCGAATCCACGGCGCGCACCAATGACTTTTCGAAATGATTTGCTAATTAAATTGTTAGTTATCGCTTGTAGGCATGAGACCGATATATCAAAACGAATCTGAAATCCGATTGCAGTCAGAAATCGTATCGTATCGATATTCCAATATGAGAAAACTGATTTTACGCAAAACAATACCACGATAACGCAAACAATCTAATCCGAACCAAACGGTGCAAGCGCAACCAAACTACAAAGTAAATCTAAAATTTACGTTTTCGATAGTTTTCATATTAATTCGTTCTCTTTCACTCTACCAAACGACTAGTTAGAGTGAGAGAGAGCGAATTTCATTTCTTTTTCTTACTAACTTAGTGATCGGTTGAAAGAGCGAAAGAGATGAAGCGAATTTATCGCTAAGCAAGCGAATCGTTTTGGATTTTGGCGGTTTTATGAATTGCAGATTTCGATTGTTTGCGTTTGTCGTACGCTACGCTTCAACATCCGCTACTGAAATCGATTTCTAAAATCAGTTTTTGAAATCGATTTGAGAATCTGAAATCAGATTTTTATCGGTTTGCGTAAAATTACGAAAAAGCCCATGCCTAATCGCTTGCTTAGTGGTGAAGGAAACCATCGTGAGGAAACCTGCATGTCTAAGCGGGGTGGACTACTATGGCCTTATTCTTCTCATAGTGAGATGAGACCCATGCCCAGCAGTGGGACAGTTTATATACAGGGCCGATGTTGATGAGTATTTGTCCTTGTCGTCAGTGTTTTGTCGTTGTTTGACAAACGTCATGTGATTGTGTCGTTGGTTTTGATTCAGCGGATCAAGGTTTTGTTTGAGGAGGAGGAACTCGTGTTCGTTTTGGTAGGCGGCTTATATTGAACCAAGTGAGAGGAATCATCCAAGAAATCTTTTATTTTTTCTTTAAACTTTACCCTTTTTTACTTTACTGTATTCCGGGCGTAGTACCAAATTCTAAAATGATGTTGACATAACTGGACACTGATTTATTTATATGACAATAGACAAAATTCACCTATTAAAAATTAAGAATAAAAACATTTTTGATAACATCTCATCTCGCAACTCACAGAAAAAAAAACAAATTTGAATTAGGAAAATCCCGCTTTTAATATTAACGCCCGATTAACATGAGTATCATGATCGGGGTTGAGGTATTTAAAAAACCTGTTGCGGTGCTGCCGTAGACATGTTAACGGTTTTTTTATACCGTAATATTGGCACCAACCGTTCTGGCGTGAATAAAATCCTTTTTGGATAATTTTTATGTGATGTTTACTTGTTAATGGCGATTGAAAGTTTGTATGACAAAAAATATAGCTCAGAATCTTGGCTTGTTTCCCTTATAGGGTAATTAACATAATTATACAATATTCGTATGTTTACAATAAGTACAACAAATACATCTTTGGTATCACTGGTAAGGAAAAAAGCTTAATGATATTATCTATTATTTTATAATAACTTTAGTTCTAAGCAAATAAAGTAAGTGTAATAATACATTTATAAAGCGGAATTATACACTAAGGGCCGGAACATATATGACGGAAGATCCGTCGCGTTTTATCGGTCGCGTAACGCCAATACATACAAATGTATAGAAAAACGTTCAACCATTCACACCTGACCGATAATCCGTTAGTACGTCGAGCGTACTGACGGATTATCCGTCGACGTCGCGCGCACCACGCACCACGTGAATTTTGACCTTTGAGTAAGGAATATAAATGGAGAGGGCAAATAGTAAGTACATATAGAAAAATTACATTATTCACATATATTATTTTATTTTATATTTTTATAGACTCACGGCTGTATCCCCTTAGGGGTAGGCAGAGGTGTAATATTACACCCACATTTCGCCATGATTTTTTTTATACACATATATACGAAACCGACATAAAGCCACCAAACATAGTGTTGTCTCGTTTTGTCTTAGGGATATCTCTGAATATATAAAGAGATAGCCATAGTTTACTGAATAAATTAATCATGACGATATTTTATTAGAAATGTCATTCGTGCCACTATCGCTATGTTTTTCGCCAAGGTTTGTGGTACATCTGCTGTGAAATCGTTGTCTATCGAACATAATAATCTTGTTTTTGTGCATAAATATGTCTAAAAATCCGATATTGGCTCTCAGAGAATATTTTGTTACATGTTTCATACAAGGGTCGTCTTTCGCTTTGCCATGTTTGCCCACATTTGCATTATGGAATAAACTAATCTGGCAAAAGATTTAAACTAACAAAGGTAACTTACTACAAAAATGTATTATTCTCCTCTAACCGGCTCCATATCGATATCGATTACATTCTGGAGAACAACCCAAATGGCAGCCATTTTATTTGCCCAACGTTTCGTAGGTGTGCACGCTAATTTCGTAGGTGTGCACGCTAAATTCGTAGGTATTGGACATACCATATCCATGTCATTCCCAGATCGGTGATTTTAAGATCGTAAGATTCCAGGGCCGTCAGACCTTACTTATTTTTTCAGAAACGAAATGTGTAGAATAATGTAGTATTAGTATGTGCTATGAGTGTACGCATATTTGCTAGCTTGGATCGAGGGCCAATTTTTGGGTATGAGGTGCTAAAGGTCCACGGGAACAATTTCCAAACATACCTATAGAGAAAACATTTTGTGTCTTACTCTGCAACTGTAGTCTGAAACCCCTTCTATATCATTTGTATAAGTTTTGTGAAAAACCGTAACCAAATCGTATTATCGTCTTTTATTTTTGAATCTCCATACCTAAATAGGATATATATTCAAATAACGCTTGTTGGCTACTATAAAAAATCTTCGAAGTCCGACATATTTTTAATAGTCAAACTCGAATTACAATATAAATAACTACCGGACTTCAGTGACTACATAACATCAGGGAACACGAAAAATGATTAGGTAAAAGAATATGACAGTAAAATATTGAGCTGCCCTGAGTGCGGCCCTGCACGAACAAACTTATATGTGTGCATAATAGCCACGCTTTTAGCGAATGTGTGCAGATACGCTCGACGCATTTTCCGTCAGATGTGTACCGATTCATTCGACGGAATACACGCGACCGAAGATACGTTCGACGCATCTTCGGTCAGGTATGTGCCGCCCCTAAAACTTGTAAAATACTTATGGAATTATCCATGAATCTTGCTTTAAACATTTTGTACTCTATGACTATGTCATGCATGGTAACAGATTCAAATTAGGCATACAATTAGTCACACCACCATGCATTTAGGTACGCAGCGTACCTTACTTGAAAGATCAGAAAGCTTATGTAATGAAATAAGTAGAACATTTATTTATGTTTCGAAGCAGCACACGGCTAGAAGACATTGGCGTTATTTATTAATGAAGAAATTATGATAATATTATACTTTATAGACACTTTATATGTTAATATAACTTTTTATTTTATCAACATAGTGATATAAAAGAGTATGTATTATTTATTTATTAAAAACAACTTGCGAACTAGCATTGAATCAATTTGAATCCTGTATTGCGAATGCAAATATCCAAGCATTTCGCTAAGAATACCCACGCTCGAGAACAATTTGTTGATCACACAAACCCGTTCTCATATGGGGATCCAACCCACTGCACTCGGCGCAGTGTTAAACAGCGAGGCAGCTGCTTAAACCATTACACCATACGTGGTATCGTGGCTCATTGGTACGACAAATACGTTATAATAATAAATCATGCATGGATAGAAGCATACCTATTTAATAATAAATCATTACGAGTACGTTACATACTACATGGTTATTATTATGAGTTCCAGTGCAGGATAAATATTTGACCTTCCTGTTGTAATTAAATTTATATAGGAAGACCATCTCACCCTTTTGTAAACATTGCTGGATTCTCTAGTCTCTACAATGCAATAAAGACTTATTGTGGATAACATTGATATACATAGGTAGTTGCGAGACGAATGTACAACAGTACGTCTAAGCGACTAAGTTAATATTTGTGGTTGTTTTTTGTGTATAAATAGCTCTCTGAAAAGCCAGGCTGAAGTGGCAATGAGCAGGGTACATAGCTCGAAGAACCGACGGCACGCGGGTTCTGGAGTGGCGACTGCGTACCGGATAACGCAGCAGGGGTAGGCCAGGCCTCTCACAAGGTGGAGCGACGATCTGGTTTTAAGATTGCGGGAAGCGGTTGGAAGATCGGTCTGTGTGGAGAACTTTGAGGGAGGCCTATGTCGAGCAGTGGGCGTCTCTAGGCTGATATGATGATGAGAATCGTGTCGCCGCATATAGGAAGGGCTAGCCTGCACTGAGACAAATTACCAATGTGTGGCAAGAGGAGAGGCAAGCCTTTGCCCCACAGTGGGACGCTACAGGCTGAAAATAAACGGGAATGGCTCTGTGAAAAAGTTATTATGATGCCAAATACATTAGTTGTAAAGCGCAGTTTTTGATGAGGCTTTACCCTGCAATGATGGTCATAAGCTGGTTATGCAGATGTGTTAAAGATATCAAAGACATCGTTTTTAAAAGCCATTAATTTTAATACAAGCCATAGCCAGTGGTGTACGTAACGGACTGCCGAGACGATAGTCACGGGTTCGATCCAAGTTATGTGTATTAAAAATCTTTATTATCGATCGCTTAATAATGTACCCGGTAGATGGCAATAGGCTCGCGCCCTATTCCATTGGGACCGAAAAATAACTTGACGAAGTGTGTGTGTGTAATACACCTCTGTCTACCCCTTCGGGGACAAAAGCGTGAAGGTATGTATATTTTGAATACAACGTACCTGTACGAAAAGATTGTGTCCGCCCGGTACAGACTTCATGATGTGCCGTTCTATCTTCTCATTCTCGAGTATGGCGAGTCCGTTGTCGATCAGTATGGGCGGGTGCGTCGCTTCGAAGTTCGTGCGGAAGTCTGGCGGGGGCTTCTGCATGTCGACTGTTGTCACCTGTAAACATCACAATTAAAATATTAGACCCAATACCATTTTAACAAAAAAAAAATAGGATATATTCTTCTAAACCAAAATATACTCTCGCAATCGGTTAGTAAATGACTTGGTTCAGAGGTAACAAACAGAAAAAAAATCGACTAAATTGAATTTTTTTTTAATTCGGTTTAAAACTGTGCATCTCGTTTTTTAGGATTCCGTACCTAGAAGGTAAAAAACGGAACCCTATTACTAAGCCTCCGCTGTCTGTCTGTCTGTCCGTCTGTCTGTCACCAGGCTGTATCTCATAAACCATGATAGCTAGAAAGCTGAAATTTTCACAAATTATGTATTTCGGTTGCCGCTATAACAACAAATACTAAAATAACAAAAAATGAAAATATTAAGGGGGGGTCCCATACAAAAAACGTGTTTTTTTTTTCGTATTTATTGCTCAAAATTACTAACTGTAATGGGTAGACGCTTTAAATTTTCACAGAATATGTAGTTGTATATTACCTTTCAAAATAAATAATTAAATTTAAAAAAAGTAAACAATAAAAGGGGGCTCCCATACAACAAACGAAATTTTTAAGCAATTTGTTACTCCATCTTAATAAACAGGTAGAAACTTATAAAGTATTTAAGTATACATACAACGAACGTGATTTTCTTTTATAGATGATGGTACGGAACCCTTTGTGCGCGAGTCCGACTCGCACTTGCCCAATTATCTTCTTATAGCGAACATCATATCGTTGTTCACCAGGGGCTCAATTCTGCTTAATAAATATAGTTTCGATATCATGTCAGTGTCATATCTACACCACAAAAAGCGTATTCTTCTAAATTATCTGATAATTGAACGAAGTTGTAACGAGATCATAAATTGAAACAAGTGTCAAAATATGTGTCAACGACGAACTGTTTATTTTAAATTATACGATAATGTCATTAGGTTATCAGAATACCGCTTCTGAGTCCATTCAAAATATAATATCAATGTCATATAAAAATAGGAGAATTGGCCCCCTGGTTGGTTCAAAGGCGATTATTTTAAAGTTATATCAGGATGACCTATGACATCTTGATGACATCTTTACATTAGAATCATTACATATTAGAAAAGCACAATTATCACGGAGCTTAGATATCGACAGCGACGCCTTGCTACCCTTACGCTGATGAAAGTTCAATAGCCTAAAAGTACTTGAACCAAATATACAAAACCGAGAGTTTGAATTTAGCTGCTTCGAAACTCTTAAACCTATTCAAGTTTATTTTGCAAACCTCTGTAAATATTTTTTTAGGTAGGTTGTGTGTAAACCTATATCCTCTAAGGGACTGGTTTCAACGATATCAAATAACCAGTCCGAATTCTTTTAAATATTCATAATTTTATTTTAAAGAGATGTAATGTCTCGTCGATATAATAGCATATTTTAATGATAATACAGTAAAAATATATTACTACAAGCCTATAAAATGTAACATTTGCATAATTTTCTTGTAAATCCATTAAAATGAGTATACCTGTTGACTATCCAGTTCTTCAAAGGAGACTTTACCTACTGTTGTCACCTGATCATTATAAAATAACATGTCATACAGAGTGTTTTTATCATTAACTTTTTAAACCAGCACCAATCCCGTTACCTTGGAAAAGCTTATTGCATACTACTTAGTTATTTGAGAGTTTGCACTGATTTCTTTTTATAAGTACTTAGGATAGAAGCAGAGCTGAAAAATTAAAATTTACAATAAAAAGCAAAAAAGCTTGACTGGCATTCGAAGATGCACGGGAGTCTGCGCACTTTCAAAGATTTCATAAATTAACTATCCTTATATATATATCCCTATCTCCTTCAGGACATTACAAATATTTACATAATTTGTAATGTCCTGAAGGAGTTTTAACCTTTTTTCAAACTTTCATGATTTGTACTTATACTAATGGTTATTAACGGGTATATATCGTGTAATATATTAATGATAAAGGGCAGAATAGGTACCCGGTTCATACCGGGTACCTAAATATCAATAATATAATAATAAATCAATACTAGAAACAGGCATGTAAGATAATGCTCATGCATTATCTTACATGCCTGTTTCTAGTATTGGCAGAATATTCAAAGACGTCCCTGCACTCCGCGACAGATTAAAAAATAAATAAAAATCAAAAGAGGCTTGCTTACCTTTAGACTGATGGTCTTGAGCTCTGCTAACAGATAGAGGTCCATGAAGTACTCTTGGCAGAAGAGGCACGCACCCTTCCGTCGCCCGTCGATCGTCGATGCCTGCAACACAAACAAATACCAACATAAGTACCATCCTAAGTAAATATACTAAAAACAAAAAACATCCTGAGTAATGATACTGAAAAAAAAAAACACCCTGAGTAAAGATACTGAAAAAACCTTACTTTAGTTAGGTCAAAGTATTACAGTGAATTCGCCGAGATCAGGCATGTAACAAGCTAGTAGCTAGGAAAAAGTCATGTTCACTTGTATAGCAACATTTTTATATGTATAGTTATTTTTAAATGGTTTTCCAAGAAGTGGCAGTAAACACTTCGGCTAAATAAAAGCCAGTTAAGGTCCGGAAAAGAAAGTGTTTACTCGGCTACCTCTCGGCCATCTTGAAACTAAATACAGATACATATTACGTCAAAGCCCAAGATATCAAAACGAATTACCGTTGCAATTGTAGGGAAGTAACATATCTAAACAAAAATACGTAACAAGAAACTACGTTACGAAACGGCTACGATACCGTTTCGGGTCAGCGGTCGTTATGATTATTTTTTCAAGTACTTTTTGTATAAATAACATATTATGAATTTTACATAATCATATCTAGAGTGTTATTTACTTCGCGGTTACGAGCGGCCGAGTTATTTGGGCCCGTTTAATTAGACTTGCTAATTAACAATGAGTACGTTGAGAAATAAGATGTGTGCGCACAGTGCAACAGTTACGCAACGTGTGCCGACAATGCATTAATAACGTGAGATCTGATGACTAAGAGCAGTGTTTACTAAATATAATGCTGCTATAATCTATTATCTATATACATATAAGTATGGCAACAAGTTTGTACACCTCTTTACGAAAATTACGTCGTCGGGGAAGTGTGAATTTTGGATGGTTATATTTTGTAGGGACTTAGAATAGACTGCCTCGTTGGTCTCGCGGCATAAATGTGCGCGTGGGATTGGGAGGTCTCGGGTTCGATTCCCGGGTCGGGCAAAGTGATATTGGATTTTTCCGTTAGGAAATTCTCAGTAGCAGCACTGAGTCTGGTAATGTGCCCGGTACGGCAATAGACTCGCCCTCTCTTACGTGGAACCTAAAATTCATGGCGAAATGTGGGTGTAATATTACACCTCTGCCTACCCCTTCGGGGATACAGGCGTGAGTCTATAAAAAAAAATAGGGAGAATAAAACTTTTAATAAACACTAGAGGATCACAGCTGCGCTCAGTCCTACCCCGCACATTTATTTTTAAATTAACTGTTTCTTATACCTACACACCATCAAAGCTATGAAGACAGAGGTCGAATTTCGGTATTTGTAGAACCACTAGTTATAAACCATGTCGATACCGTACCAATCAAGTATTTCTGCCAGGTAGATTCAAAGGCAAAAGGTTTTAATTACGCAACGCAAAAGCGTAAATCGTAATAACAGTTCCTATTAATGTCTACCAGTTTAATTACCAACATCTAGTTACTGGCTTTTACGAGGGCGTAGGTATATGCGAACGATCTGGAAGTACAACAATATGAGAGTACCTCAGTAAAATAATACAAAAACTTTGTTAAATGTTTGGCGCAAGGATTTCTATGAAAGAAAGAAGAACAAATAAATAAAACTATTTACGAGTATTTATCACAGACACAAAAAAAAGTTATGCGATAAAGCAAATGGATGCAGGACGAAGTACTGATGGATATTTGTTGACTGTACAAAATTGCGGTGCATTCGTATGTGTTGAGTACGTAGTAAAAGTGATGGCGATAATAAAAAGGAAGACTGGGGCGAATATACATATATTTTTTTATAGTACTAGGCGGCAAACGAGCAGACGGATTGCCTGATGGTAAGCAATTACCGCCGCCCATGGACACAAGCAACACCACAGGAGTCACAAGTGCGTTGCTGCCCCTTGGGCTTGGGAAAAGGTATAGGATGAGGAGTGGGATGAGTGAGTAGGAATAGAGATAGGGCCTCCGGCACTCTCACTCACCGAACGAAACACAACAGTTCAGGTACTGTTACTTTACGTCGATATTCTGTGAGAGGGTAGTACTACCCCGGTCGAGCCGGCCCATTCATGCTGAAATCAGCAAGGCTCTACTACCTTCTCTTAGGCAAACAAAGCAAACAAAGTACGTGGATTGCTAAATGCTTAACAATGAATATTCTTATGTCTCAGGTTTAAACAGTATCCGTTCAACCATGGGGCAGAAAATAATCTGCTTGAGGCGCATCCAACCTACCTGCGTTGGGTCGGATAGTCAGACCTTTAGGTAGATTGTCGAAGGATAACAAATCTAAAATATTTTGTGTATCACATGTACTCCCTACACCAGACAACAGTTTCCAAACTAGACTTTGTGAGGTGAAACCTTTCATAGGTTTCACAGCAATAAGTAACATTCCGTCAGCAGAGCCGTTTTTATTCCTTGCACTTGCATAAATTGTACTACTAAAGAATCAATTGATGCTACATGTTTGTTAGCATTTTACAGGTAGTAGAGCCTTGCTGATTTCAGCATGAATGGGCCGGCTCGACCGGGGAAGTACTACCCTCTCACAGAAAATCGACGTAAAGTAACAGTACCTAAACTGTTGCGTTTCGTTCGGTGAGTGAGAGTTCCGGAGGCCCTATCCCCTATTTCTTCTCCCTCATCCCACTCCTTATCCTATCCCTTTTCCCAATCCCAAGGGGCAGCAACGCACTTGTGACTCCTGTGGTGTTGCTTGTGTCCATGGGCGGCGGTAATTGCTTACCATCAGGCAATCCGTCAGCTCGTTTGCCGCCTATTACTATAAAAAAAATTAACTGCACAAATTCGCTTAATAAAGTACCAATGGAAAAGCGGAAGAATGCGGAGAACGTTCGGCAACAAAATCAGATACAAGCGAAAGGCGAGCTAACTGTTCCGTAATCCGAAAAGGAACTTCCAGATTGCACTAAGATTGGATATAGCAGTAACGACGATCACGATCGTCGATTTTAACCCCCTGACGCAAAATAAAGTGGGATATGAGTTTAACGCACTGGAGTCTGTCTGTTGCATCGTAGCTCCTAAATTAATGCATCGATCTAGAAGCGGCCTTTTCTTATGAAGCTCGAGGAGATCGAGATTTTATTTATCTGATCATCGTCCTAGCGTTTTCCCAGTTGCATCCAAGATTTACACGCCTTGGAGCCCGGGGTGCGCTTACTAGTCTAACCAGATATGACTTAATATCAGCTTTTCCACAGAGTGACTGCCGTCTGACCTCTGTAACCCAAAGGGATAGCAATATTCCATGGTTTAGACCAGTATCAGTTTATTTGAGGGTACCGACTCCCCGTAACGACAGGCAGAGATCTTCATGACAGCCGGGACCGACGGTTTAACGTGCTCTCCGAGGGACGAGGCAAGCGATAATTAACAGTTTAATCGAGATTTATTTATCTAAGCTACTATTTATAGAGAGATATGTTGGAAATGATGATTAATTATTATTTTATAATTCTGGTAAAATGTTATACATACTTACTGGTAAACTTTACAGATATTTCCTGGGAAATATAGTAATAACATATAAACGTGCGTGATCGTGATCGAGATTGTTTTGCTGTGCGGAAATTGTCTTAAAACAAAAAATATTCCTTATTCAATTACAGTAATCGTTGAATTAAACAATTGTTGTGTAATTATTTGATTGTTTACTACGAAAATTCGATACAATAACAAAATAAACGTTATGTTTAACGAAATTAATTAATTGAATAAATTGGATTTAATGAAGTTTTGTAAATATAAAAACTAAAGAGGATATATTTATGTACGCAACATTAATTGAATCAGCTAAAATGTTAGAAAAGTAATAACTAGGAGGCTGCCATTTGTGAAGAAGAGGACTGATTTGCAAGGTAGGTGTGCCCTCATCCTTCCGCCTCCTACAATACCTCCAATTCCACTGCCTCTCCTATCCTAGTCGATAAGAACCCGCATACTTACAGTCCACAATATTAATTATTTTCCCAAATCGCCTAGGAACATTCGGTTCGCCGAAACAATATATATTTATAACAAAAGCAATAAAATCCTAGGACTAATCATACATGCTCATCTGACTCCCCATAAAGACTGTCAAAGATCTTCATGACAGGAGGGACTGACGGCTTAACGTGCTCATCTAGTCAAGCTATAATTAACTAAAATACGCATTTACTTCGAAAAGTCAGTGGTGCGCGCCGTGGATTCGAGTCCTATAATCTCTGTATACCAGGCTGTTTTTAGGGTTCCGAACCTGAAAGGTAAAAAAGGGGCCCTATTTCTAAGCCTCCGCTGTCTGTCTGTCTGCCTGTCTGTCTGTCTGTCACAAGGCTGTATATCATAAACAGTGATATCTAGAAAGCTGAAATTTTCACAATTTATGTATTTCGGTTGCCGCTATAACAACAAATACAAAATTAAAAAAAATCCAATATTAAGGGGAGGTCCCAATAAACGTGTTTTTTTTCGTATTTTTTGCTCAAAATTACTAAAGGTAACAGGTAGACGCTTACAATGTTCACAGAATATGTAGTTATATATTACCTTTCAAAATAAATAATTAAATTAAAAAATAATAATAATAAAGGGAGGCTCCACTACAACAAAGGTAATTTTTAAGCAATTTGTTACTCGATCTTAATAAACAGGTAGAAACTTAAAAAAATATTTAAGTATACATACATATGTATAACAAACGTGATTTTCTTTTATAGATGATGGTTCGTGCCGACCCTTCGTGCGCGAGTCCTACTCGTACGTGCCCTATTTTTTCTCCACTCGGCTATCACTGCCTCTGCTTGCTACCAATTTGAACCAAAATATCTGTAATATCGATTTGAATGGCAAGTTACGTGACTAGGCTATTAGTTTCCAATTAGAAAGTTGTCTACCAAAAATCACTGGTCTGGTTTCAACTAGAATAATTTTAATGAGGCCATTCAAGTTCTAATCTTTACTAATGCGTGTCACCGCATCAGGACACGTAATCTGTTTTAGGCAATAGTTAAACAATTTGACTCATTAATGTAAAGAAGGATTAAAAGATTACTCATGAAATTTACAAGGTTCTGTTAACTAGACAAACTTGTGTAAATATGATGTTATCGCTGAAATATTACAGTCACTATATCACGAGTATTATCACGTAAATGTTAGAAGAATTTGTGGAAGAATTGTTCTAATGTAGTGTAGAGATTTCGATTTATTTTTCTACTAGAGGATGCCCGCGGTTACACCCGCGTTATTTAAGGCTACTGCTCTGCTCCCGTCGCTCATAGCGTGATGTTATACAGCCTATAGCCTTCCTCGATAAATAGGCTATCTAACACTGAAAGAATTTTTCGGACCCTGACCCATTCCTGAGATTAGCGCGTTCAACCAAACAAACAAACAAACAAACTCTTCAGCTTTATATATTAATATAAGATATTATCCTTGACTTGTATTTAAAATTATATCACTATAATAATAATTGTGTAATTGAATTTCTCTGAACAAATTGACGTCGACTGGTTCTATGTTCATTATTAGATAAGGCCATGACTACTGAATTATGACGTCAAATAAAGGTAATAGACTAGTTGGCTTGATGTGGCTATTTGATTTTTAGTCTACTTTTAACAGGGACGCCTAGAAACTACGGACAATCTGAAACCTAAAAAGTCGAATGGCCTAAATATATAATTAGATTAGTATCTCAACATTAGTTTTTGAAGGTAGCGATAGCCGAGTGGATATACCAACAGACTGCCATGCAGAGGGTATCGGGTTCGAATCCACGGCGCGCACCAATGACTTCGGAGTTATGTGCGTATTGAATTGTTAATTATCGCTTGTCCAGTGCCTCGGAGAGCACGTTAAGCCGTCGATCCCGGTTGTCATAAATATCTTTGACAGTCGTTACAGGACATCAGTACCTTCTAAATTAACTGACACGAGTCTAAACCATGGAATATCGCTATCTCTTCGGGTTGCGGAGGTCAGACAGGCAGTCGCTCTGTGGAAAAGCTAATATTCAGCCAAATCCGGTTAGACTAGAAAGCGGACCCTAGATTGAAACTGGGATAACGCTAAGAGGATGATGATCTCAACATTAGTTTTTGACTGGCCTGTTAGCCTAGTGGTTTGTCACTGATGGCTAAGTCGGCTAATGTTTAAATATGAAATGTAAATTGGCTCTGGGGAGAGGAATCTTGGGCATAAAACATGGTAGTATTTCATAATACGCATACATTACAGCCTTATAGGGAAAACAATTCTATAAGTAAGTACATGAATGTAAAAGTAGGTGAGCAAGAGAATGCTACCATCACAATAACGGCTTTGATAGCACAAAATGTTGAACTATATCGTGAAAAACATAAAATATCAAACACAGACGAATTCGTTCTGCAATTTTCATTCACGTCTCAACTTTTTTATTGTTCCATATTGGATCACTTGGTTGCAAGCATGAAAATTAACACTGCAAACGATAAGCTATTGGATAGAGTGGTCCTTTTGAGGAGTGAAAAATGCAAAGTATATTTATAAAATTATTGTTCTACATCGCGCTGGAGGCTAAAATAAAATTGGTTTATAAAGGATTAGATGAACCCGCGGTTACAGCTGCGTTATTCAGACACAACTATGGCTCATAGTGTGTTGTAGTATAGGCCATAGTCACCCTCGATAAATTGACTATCCAACACAAGATTAATTATTTGAATCGAACGCGTAGATGCTGAGATTAGCACGTTTAACTTAACAACTTCTTGCGCTTTATAATAATTAATTGTATAGAAGAATAATGAAGAATTCTGACGAACCGTGCGTTGTTGGAATATTGAAATAAATGTCAAAGAAATGGAAAACTATAAGCTATACATATAATTTAACCATCTGAAGTTACTTTTCCGATCAGAAATCCACCCGAGCTATAAAATGTTAAATGTATATTGTAATTGATTTAATCAATACATAATCTTGACGCTTGTTATTATGTGCGCGGTGTAATTTGAGGTGCTGTCACGGTGTTTTTAAGGTCGCATCTTTAAATCCCGCCGTTTTATACAATACGAGTTTACATAGCCATTGTTTAGTTATAAAACAGTGTTGTTCAATATTGTAATAACGCTCTTCTGATCCTCTTACTGAGTAGAAATATTTTGCGGCCTCCCACCTCTGCTATTCAGAAGGAAAGGAGAGGGTTACTTTACGTCTTTAAAAATTCATAATACATAAATAAAAATCCCTCTGTGACCTCTTGTAGGCCGCGAACCACTCTTTGAAAAGCCGTACTAGTTATAACACAAATGGCTTCACATAAATAGCAGTAATTGTTTTTAATAAATATCTGACATTAAAACATAAATCAATTGCTTTTAATTTTATCATGTAATAAATAAACCTTCTAGGGATGTAAAATTCTAGTCGGTCGTGTAATTACCTATACATTTTATGTAAATCGTATGCATAATGTGTATGAAGTAAGAAATACGCTTTTTATTTTAATTACGTAATAAAATATTTTCCAATCAAATTACAGATGTTACGCAGAATGCACTATACCTTGTAGATAGAGACATTGGTCATGCTGACTCTTTTTATTTTCGGAATTCTGAAATCAGTCATTTGGGTCACGATCTGACGCTTAAGAACGTCGAAATACAACACTCCAGAAAGAAAAAACAACATTAACTTATAAAGGTGAGGTACCTTTATAAGTTTATGTTGTTCTTTCTTTCCGCGTTAAGGTGCATATTCGACGTCGTTTAAGGGCATTCTCAGCTCATACCTCTATGGTTTGGCCTGAGGCGCTTGACATCAATCGTCCACCGTGTTATGCATAAATAATGTTACACTTATGTCATGTAAATAGAAACGAGTTTTATTTAGTCGACAACGGTTTTTCCAAGACATTGTCACGTCAATGCTAATTACGATATAACGCGAACGGTCTCATTCATGTTCGCGTGTCATCTCGTACGAATTTAAATTTTAATATGTAATACGCATGACAGGTATCTACGCATACAGTTTCTCAACAAGCAGTTTCTAAGATAGAATCCTTAGCGGTGAATATTCATAAGAGCTATTGTTAGTTGTGAATTGTTTGTTTGTTGGTGTCGGTCTGAACAAGGACGTGGTGGACTATTGTCCGTTTATGCTCCGAGATTTTCACGTGATTAACTTGACTTGATTGTGGTCGTGTACTGCATGGTTTTTGTTTTGATTGCGCGATAACATGCACCCTAGTGTTGTGATCTAGGAATGGACGGACGTAAGCTCGAACTCAAGAACTATTTTTTTCAGCATCCTAGCGCTATGATCGGTTGCAGACTATAACATACATACATACATACATACATAGACTCACGCCTGTTTCCCCGAAGGGGTAGGCAGAGGCATATTAAACGCCCACTTTTCGCCAGTGTTTTGATCCCACGTAATAGGTGACGAGCCTATTGCCGCTTAACGGGATATTTTATTTGCCAGAGCCTCGTCCGTTGATCGGCAGGTGCACCACGTGCAGGTGAGGTTGGCTTGGGACCCTAAGTTCTTGGTGGGAACCCTATGCACCCTATCTTCTTTCTCTTAGCGTTATCCCAGTTTCAATCTGGGGTCCGCTTTCTAGTCTAACCGGATTTGGCTGAATATTAGCTTGCACCTTAACCCTATGCACCCTATAACCTTCATAATAAGACTTTGACATTGGAACATGGGGTTCGCTAAGAAGATCTAACTAAATCTGCTAAGACTAAAACGAAACTAAGATTGCCTCCGTGGTATGACTGCCTCCGTGGTCCAGTGGATAGCGGAGGCCCCGGGTTCGATCCTGGGTCGGGCAAAACTGTTACTGGGTTTTTCCGGATTCTCAGTAGCAGCCCGGAGTCTGGTGATGTGCCCGGTAACGGCAATAGGCTCGCCCCCTATTATTTGGGACCTAAAAATTCATGGCGAAATGTGGGTGTAATATTACACCTCTGCCTACCCCTTCGGGGATACAGGCGTGAGACTATAAAATATAACTAAATATTGACTTTGCTACATACTGGTATCTCGTATCCGAAACTGAAAAACATAGCTGTAATCCAATATTAATACCGCTTCGTGGAAACAGAAACTCTCGGCCTTAGATTATATTCTTCTATAATCTGAGCTCTCGGCGTAGCTCGGAATATGGAACTATTAAAACAAGGTATTTGTATGGTCTCTTTTCGGTACCTTTCATGCATCCATACAAATTTTCCATTATGGTATGCTCCATAATACAGCTATTACCAGAACCTTAAAGTACATTATAACGTCGAACTAAACAATAACTTTGACAAAAGCGTGCATACACGTTCGCCTTGTATGCATACGAAAGCTCCACGTTCATGACTCATGACGGTTTGAGGTCAAAGGGTGAGTAACGCCGTTTCTGTCGACTGTACCTACTTTCTATGCTAACCGGCGTTTTGTTGCACAAGCAATGTGCTTTTTACACTGAAGTACGAACGCGTGATAATTTGGAGAGCGTGTTTGTTTTCAAAAGAAATGCTGTTTGTAATGAACTCGAAAATTCTTTAGTCTGCAGTGCAATAAATGAAGTGTTTGTATGCAATTTTTTGTGCATTTGTGTTTTATTTTTATACAATCAGACTTTTTAAAAATAAACGGTATCATGAGTTACAATACAATTTCACTGTTTAGATAAATGGCTAGGTGGGTTACTTAAATACTTTAAAGAGGTCAAGTGCCAAGAGGACAAGTTCAACTAAAGTTTTATCAAAATAACGTTAGATACAAATAAATGGGTAGATAGGGCAGTTCTTTCTGCATTTGTCTTAAAAAAAACTGTCACAAAGCTTAAAAAAATATTCTGTTGTATTGCATACTTTTATCTCAAAAATGTGTAGGCTGTATATAGGGATGTCAAGTTTATTTTTATCTGTACGGTTCAACTGTACAGTTAAACCGTACAGATAAAACTGCATTTTGTGTTTGTATTAGGGATAGCCTAGCCTATCTTCTTAATATATAAAATACTTGCGTTACTTACTGACTGACAGACACGCTACAGCCGAAACTATTGGGCGCAGGAAGCTGAAATTTGGCATGTATGTGTTCCTTGGGAATTTCGGGAAATCCCTTCTTAGTAAGAAGGGATTTCCGGAAATTCCCACGGGATCGACCAAAACGGGTAAATTGAAAAAAATTGCAGGCGTAGCTGCTGGCGTTCTTTAGTATACTTATTATATTCTGAATTCTGGTTATTTAATGAGTCTGAAAAGTGCTATTTGTAATTAGATTTTGACAGCAATATCTCTTACTATCAAGCAATTCATTATTATCACTTGCTAAATGGTCTCTGGGCTTTTCTTTCTCGGAGTTTTCCAAAATGATCATCACAAAGAGTGTGTGTAGCCTGCCAACGTGCATATAGCCAGCGAAGCGGAGGGGATTGAGGCCTAACCGTTCTAAGAGGCCTGTGTCCAGCGGGACAGTTTATAAGCAAACCTGCTATTCTTAATACTAAATGATATGGTCCTTTATTCGAAACCAGCTGTGCGTCAATACGTCGCAATAATAAAATGCATTATTCTCTTATTAATTTATTCTACAAACACCATACTCGTAAACCTACTCCAAACCCGTCTGGCACATTCATTTACAACAGGAACATGTAAATAATAGGCTGTCAACGAGTTCTATCTTAGGAGACAAAATGTGAGGGCAGAGTGACAACATAATGACGGACAAACGCTAAGACAACAATTTGTATACAACTCCGTTACTTAAGGTAGGGTGATCATATTGGCGAACAAGTCAGAAAAAATGTTTTATTATCGAACCTGATAGCAATCATCTCCAAAACTGGTAAGACCAAGTCACTACGGCAAATTATAATACCTACTGAGACAAAACTAATAATTCTGGATATGTAATTGTTCGTTCTTTACTTACGGCCGATTTCTAGTAGTCTAAACCATGGAATATAGCTATCCCTTGGGTTGCGGAGGTCAGACAGGCAGTCGCTCCGTGGAAATCAGTCAAATCCGGTTAGACTAGAAAGCGGAGTCCAGGATCAAACTAGGATTACGCTAGGAGGATGATGACTTACGGTCGGATTCAATATTCGATCTATCCATTGATTTGGAGATTCGAGATACATATTTCACATATAATCTCTAAGAAAAAAAATTATAGATCGTATATTGAATTCAGCAGTTAAAGAGTGTGTAAACTTGTCAATAAAACTGTTTTTTTTTTTCAAGTAAATGTATATATTTTCCCAATGTGTCATAGATACCGCGACTGCGGTGTCATTAGCTGGTGGAATAGAAACCTGGGTGTGCAATGGAGTGTGACGATGCAACGTCACAACCTGATGCGCTCGCAGAAAACTGTACACACCATTGTGGAACAATCGATATAGATACAGCTACAAATATATTGTGGCCAGTAACAACATGGCCGAGAGTATTGAATGTAGAATTCATTATAGTAAGTCAAATCATCAGCATTCCTCAGTGGTGGATCCAAGATTTGTTTTGATGGCACTTGGTTGGACTCGATTCTAGCGAAAAAAATTGAGACAACCGATGCTTGAGAGACAGCCCATTGAACCGCCTAGACAGGCAGTGTCCCTCTGGATCTGCTCCTAACAATTATGTACCACTCCGAGGAGAGAATGCATGAAGCATTAAGTCGCTCTGTGTATATAAAATTAATAAATAAACTATCCTTACCCCATCCCGGTTGTACACAAGATTTATATCATGGAGTTCGTATTCTTGTCCAACCAGATTTGACTAAAAAGCTTGTCTGGCGTCCATAACATAGTTTAGACTACTTTTAACTTATAGACTAACTACTCTCACATCGTCATAAAACAACGACTATCAGCTCAACGTCGACGATGTGTCGAGTGTGATGTTGCACTATCATAGAATGGAATTTCCATAACCAAATAAGTGTGAAGATTATCACGGCAACCCACAATTAGCTAAAATGGTAGACGTCTCAAACCTACCGTAAGATAAACCACAGCAACTGCATTTTGTGCATAGTCTCTAGAGAATATTAGCTCTAATATTAGTCGTAAATAATAGTAAATTTAATAAATTAAAGCGCAGCAAAAACAACTTAATTATACAGAAACAAACGGAGTACATGTAATGTGAAAAAAGTGTAAGTAAAAAGCATTAAATAGTCGGTTAACGGCCAACGGAGTGTGTCTAACGCATACATTTCAACAATAATATTATTATGTTATCGTAAGCAACCGAAATTAAGAGGAACGGAAACTGACTAGTAAATTGCGGAATATTTTTAAGTCAATGTTTGCCAGGTTTATGAATGTGTGACTTCATTTGAATTGGAGGCTTCTGGTTCGGCAACCAGTCCATTTTATAGCCATACTAGAGGACGCCAGCAGCTACGCCTGCATTTTTTTTAAATTTACCCGTTTTGGCCGATCCCGTGGGAATTTCGGGAAATCCCTTCTTAGTGCACCCTTACAGTCCCCAAGGAACATACATGCCAAATTTCAGCTTTCTGCGCCCAATAGTTTCGGCTGTAGCGTGTCTGTCAGTCAGTCAGTAACGCAAGGATTTTATATATTAAGATAATAATGTGTCACAATAATAATGATCTAATTTACAAAATACTCGGCAAGTAAGACATCTCCATTAGGGTGTACTTGCAACTGCGGTTATCCTGTCCTCAAAGGGCATCCGCGTGCAATTGCTTTATTTGCTTACCGATATTAAATACGAGGGTCAAACTGAAAGTTCTTAGAACTGGCCACTTATAAACAATATAATAAAAAAAATATTATAAAATTTGAAAATAGAACTCTTTGCCAATATTACTGAGTATATATTTCATTCATTTGTCATTTGTTTTACGATTTGGCGGCAAATTGAAAATTGTCTGTGTCACGTCAACATGAATTTAACACGAGAATATTTTCGTGCAATGATTTTTTATGACTTTCGATGTCATTTAAGTCAACAAGAAAGTTATGATAGAGT
The DNA here is from genome assembly GCA_944739405.2 of Euclidia mi. Classification (NCBI taxonomy): domain Eukaryota; kingdom Metazoa; phylum Arthropoda; class Insecta; order Lepidoptera; family Erebidae; genus Euclidia; species Euclidia mi. The sequence goes on from OX123202.2 coordinate 12,805,297, forward strand.
ACGATTGGCCTTTCACGATGAAGCCCCATCTCGTGCGACTGTTTACAACTGGTTTAATGAGTTTAAACGTGGTCGCACTAATCTCACTGATGATGTACGTGAGGGACGGCCTTCTACGGCGACGACTGAAAATAACATCTGTGTTGTGCGGCGTATGATAGAGACTGACAAAAGAGTGACCTATCAGCAGATTCGGACAAGCTTAGGCATCGGTATGAGTCAAGTGCACAAAATCCTCCACGAACATTTAGCGGTCAGGAAGCTTTGCGCCCGGTGGATACCTCATAATTTGACTAAGGCTCAAAAACTCCATCGTGTGGATTGGTGCCGTAAAATGATTGAAAGATTTAACGGAGGTGACTCAAATGCTGTGTTCGACATACTAACAGGTGACGAAAGCTGGATTTACTGTTATGATCCTGAAACCAAAAGACAATCTGCTCAGTGGGTGTTTCCTTTCGAGGAGTTGCCAACTAAAGTGAAGAGAGATCGAAGTGCGGGAAAAAAAATGGTGGCCTCGTTCTTTGAAAGGATAGGTCATTTCGCAACAATTGTGTTAGAGGATCAAAAAACAGTTTCTGCAGAATGGTACACTACCAATTGTTTGCCACTTGTCTTGGAAAAAGTTCGAGAGAAACGACCTCGCAGTAGGATCCTCCTTCACCACGACAACGCCTCGTCGCACACCGCCAAGCGAACGATCGACTATTTGGCGACATCAAACGTTGAATTACTGGGTCACCCGCCGTATAGCCCCGACCTCGCGCCTTGTGATTTTTATTTATTTCCAAAAATTAAAGAAAAACTTAAAGGAAAGCGGTTTATGAATGCTGAAGAAGCGGTGGCTGCGTATCGCGATGCCATTGAAGAGACCCCTAAGGACGAGTGGGCAAAGTGCTTTTCCCAGTGGTTCCATCGCATGTAGCGGTGTATTGACGTCAATGGACAATATTTTGAAAAGATATAATAAAACTAATAACTGTCTAATGTAATCAGTTTTTGATTTTCTAAGAACTTTCAGTTTGACCCTCGTACAATGGGTGCCCTTTCTTAAATTGTTCAATTTCAACGTTTTGAGTCTCATGGCTTTCTTTAAATCGTACGATTTACAATAACTGCACTTTTTCATCTTATCCTATATCCTCAAATATTTGAAGGACATTTTCATTCACACATACACGTATTCTTCATAATGAAGTTTTTTTAGCGTTGTGATATGTATTAGGTATGATCTATGTATAAAATAAGATCAACTTTCCACTCGCTGCATAGCTGGTGAGATAATACCGCGGAAGACGGGCGCTCTCGATTGCAATCAAATCGTTAGTATGAATAATATAATCATTTTGTACCGCACTACAGTATTCAAATGAGCTATTCTGCGGATGAAAGTTGCTTATACGGATTTCGGACTTGTGATGGACCAAGTTGACCGTCGCCATTTTATTTTGTATTACAGAAATGAGTCTCCATTTGTTTCTGCTGTATATGACGCTATTCTTCCGATATCTGGATATGGTAATTTTAAGCGGGAACCAATGTGTTACAGATTCAGAGAAACTACAAAGATTTTCGACTTCCAGAAAACATAATGTTTGGCTTCATCCACAGAAACGAAGTGACGTTTTAAATGTAAGGTCGCAATAACCACTACTAGTTTTGCCACAGCCAGTTGAGAATTCAACCTAAAATCACGAAGTCGTGAGATAATAAAGACACTGCATTATTTTCGAACATCGTGCCAAATCTCAATCTTATTTTATTTAATACAGGTCAGTAGTTTAATAGCAAAAAATCACATTACAAGTAACTTATTATAATATCATTAATATGAATTGTGGGCATAATAGGCAAACGAATTATCATGAATAGTAATATATGAAATAATTTATGAAGACATTATCTACAAATTAAATTTTGATGTAGTAAGACTACAGTTCCAGTTTAAAATATGCCAACACCTATAATATTAACATACATTAAAGAATAACGAAATCTGTGCGAAGCCTCGCCGTCTGCAAACATCTGAATGAATCTCGCGGACGAAGCTACTCGAACGCGAGCAAAAATTTATTAGAACGACAAGTAAGTAGTAACAGTGGCCAGCGAAGCACGACGCGTCATACAATGAAGACAGGCTGAAAACAAAATAAATTACAACGCCAAATTACAGCATTCTAGTTAAACACGATAGGATAAGTCTTGTAGTGGTGTAACCAACCAGCCGTGACAAACAAACATCAGAGTCAACGACATCACCCGAACATATAAGGCACTTTCAGTTTCGTGAAATCGAAAGCGGCACATACATCTCCCGCGCACCGCCAGACGCGCCATTTTTGCCAAGATGGCGGCGAAAAAACTCGATAATCCGTCACGGCGCCGCGCGCAGGCGCATCCAGCGGCCATCAATTTGTCAATTGCAGCAGTTTGTTGCTGCGTTCCGCCTTCATGTTGTATTACAAATGATTCAACCTCGGTAGGTACCTTTACATTGTATTCTACCACTAAGATGTACACCGTGCTCTGTTCATTTTAATAGTATATCAACGTTCATTTTAAATTAAACGGTTTTTGTAGTACTGATATTAGCCGCACCACGTCTAACAAGGATAACCAGTCGCCTAGAGCAGTTTAATATCACTGAAATACCTTGTATGGAGGTGCAGTGACCCGCGACAGTGAAATGCAACCAGCCCCTGATCACAGACCGGCCTTGGTCCAGCGCTGTGAAAGTGTATCCACTTCTCTAATTACTCCCGTCTTGCCTTACGTGGAAATGAATTCTCTTACAAAATAATTATTTGATGAAAAGTGAACTAACCAAGAGACGGCGAAACTGAACATCAATAATAAGTCGGCTGATGTAATTCACTTGTCAAAATACGAGTAGAAAAGATGTGCATCGCGTGCTGATTGGTTCGTCGCTTCGTTAAAGTGAAACTTCCAGAATTACTCCAATCATTGCTCCTGTCAGCAAGACGCATGCACTTCCGTGAATAACACACTTCGGATATTTACGATTGCACTTTACTCTCACTAAAACTAGCGCTTCTTTAAATAGATACCTGCATTCCTTTGGCGCAGGCAGTCATTATTTTGAGGTTGACGGATGGTCATGATATTGGGTGCATTTGGCGTTTTGCCAAAAAGGGGAAATGAATGACCAAACCTCTAACTAAAACCTGACAAGGTACAAAATAAATAGTGTAGAACGGGGTCAACAAAAAGTTTATGACTCCGGAAACGTGAGGGCGCGGCAAGTTGCACAATACGCCGCCATCCGGTGTAGCTTACATAGGTACAATGCATGCACACGACTATCTGCGCGTCAAGGCTCATATCTGCACGTTCCGCGATAAAAACACTGTTGACAACTTGACAACTCATTCTATTTGGAACACGTACAGTAACAGTAGTTCCTTTGCAGCGGACAACAATCTAATTAAGAATGACTCGAGTTGAATAAGGAATGAAATGGACGTTTTGAATTCTGATCGTGCTCGCTGTACCACTTGTTTGTTAACGGTATGCAATAAAGATGCAAGAGGTTAAGGAGATAAGTCCAATAGAGAGCCGCAAGATAAATGTACGAGAAATCCTACCTTTTATTTGCGATTTAAGATAAGTATTTTTCTACTAGCAATTTCATTTTAGAATTGGATTAATACAGAAGAATCAAGTTTACTATATAAGTATTTAGTTTGCAGTGATAATAATTATTTTAATTTTGAGTCTTGTGCGGCAAGTGCAAGTAGTACTATACATACTGCCTAGCATACTGCCTAGTATTCGAATTCCATTTGCATACTGCAAGATCTTCAACAGGATTTATTATAACAGTAAAAAGCTGTCTGATTCTTGAACAAAAAATTTCAGACGAGTGACTGTAGATGTCTCGTATACTTTCTAATCGCATAGCTTTGATAGCAATAGCTTTATAGGTGCAGTCGGTCTTACGTTACTGTAAAGGCGATGGAATCTCAGCAAATACGGTGCGACTGCAGCAAGAATTCCTGATAGCTTTATCCCGGATCTTATACGAAGCCCATTGAATACAACTAAGCTGTCGCCAGTACTAATTTGTATTTAATGAAGACTTTACATCGCAGTGGTGGAGTCGAGTAAAATTTCTTATCTTCTTAATATATAAAATCCTTGCGTTACTGACTGACTGACAGACACGCTACAGCCCTATTGTGCGCAGGAAGCTGAAATTTGGCACGTATGTTCCTTGGGGACCGTAGGGGTGCACTAAGAAGGGATTTCCCGAAATTCCCACGGGATCGGCCAAAACGGGTAAATTAAAAAAAAATTGCAGGCGTAGCTGCTGGCGTCCTCTAGTAATTAATAAAGCCACAAGAAACTAAGTTCTTGCGGCTTACGAGTGGGTCAATAGTATTCAAGTTCGCTTTGATGTGTGTACTGCTAGCTAGCAATCATGAGGAAAAGCTTATTTGAAAATGTATGAATAACTAAAAACACTATTAAACTTTGAATGGAATAATGCAGGTGTTTCTCGGTTAATATATTCCGCAGAATTATTTTCACATCAGTTCTCACTGTGTAAACAATGTTTACTAAGTAGATATGTTAGGCATAAAATGCAGCTCCAGCTCCACAAAATAATACAGAAAGGATGTTTTAAAAAGTTCCCACAAAAAGTGTGAAATAAATTTCCCTGTAGGTTAAACAATTCGCATTACGAATTCCTTATTTGTACATACAAATGATTATATAAACTTATTGTTTCCGTGGAAGGCTTGTTTAAGTAGAATTTCATCGTAGCCTTGTATCATAGACTTCTGACCCTTGTTGTAAGCACGAATATGATTAAGTGTGGCAACATTAAATAGAATTACAACAGCATAGCCTTGACATTCATACTTCTTGCTTCGCGAGTTGATTCAGAATTTCATTTCTTGCAACACTTCGATTCAATGGTACACGAAGTAAGAACACATGTGACAGGCATTTAAAATGGCAATATACGTATCGAACGACATCGACACCAATTAATAATATCACTGGTTTAGCGCAGTAAATTGTAAAATTGTCATGCAATACTTAAGATCACTATCATCTTGCACCCAAAAATAGGAGATCTGCAAAGCTGGACTCCTTAAACTTAAATAATCTGGCATCAGTATGCCTTCATACCAAACAAATTGCGGAATCATAAGACTAATTTGCATTGGGCATATATTATTTCAAAGGGGCAAACTTTTTTATTTTTTTTTTATTCAAAACCTGTCAAATTGACTTCACGCTGCCTGATGGTATGCTGACAGTGAAGTCCTATGTGAAGGGCACCATCCCCAATTGCTGGTTAAGCAATGTGACATGGCGGCCCTCACTTTGACGGCCTTGAGAGATGCTTTTTCACGTCCCGCTTAAAGGACCCAGGATCAAGGGAGGAAGGAAACACGTGAGCTGGCAGTGAGTTCCACATCTTTATGGTACGGCAAAGATAAGATGTACCGAAACTTTTCGTACGTGGCGGTATCTGTTCTACCATGTAAGCGTGGCATCTTAACCCGGCACGTGTTGTTCGGGATAGGAAAGGAGAGGGTGGGATGAGTTGAAAGAGTTCTTCTGAGCACTCACCGTGATACAATCGGTAAAAACTAGACGCCAAAGGCGGAAGACCATTTACCCTGGCGCGTGTAGGGAGACGCATATGTCCAGCAGTGGACTGCGATAGGCTGATTGATTGATATTTCAAAACTGCGAGCATTATTAAACGGAAGACACCAATCTTGCAAATTGCGTACAACACCATGTTGCGTTTACTTATTGCAAAATCTTCGTCAAAATATACATTTTCTAACCGTGTCATACAGTTCACGGACACATCGTTGTAAAACTCCCAGCAGATGGCCTTAAATGTTTACATGACGCGGTTTCCCGCTTACGTATTAATTTGTGATGATCTCAGCGTTTGTAAGTATTCATATGTTAGCCATCACAATGACATCATGGCCTCGTCTCTTACCACTGCGATATAATAAGTTGTAGTATAAGACTCGGTACACACACGCTTGCAAATCTAGACAATACTGAGGTTGAAACTTGTATTTGCCCGTTTGCCAAGGCCGATTTGTATTCAATCGGGTCAAAAGATCATATATCGAGCTTTAGAGAATCACAACGTAAAGGTGAATTTAATCCTAAAAAATAATGGACAGACATGCTAGACTCTTAATTATCGGGATATTAAGCAAAAATCGGAGTCAAATCGGAGTGAATTTCCAAAAAATCGGGATATTCCGTGCAAATAGGGACCCTTGGCATAGCTAGTTGCTAGTTGGAACCACTCCAAGTTAAAGATTATAAAATTTACTTCCACACTAAAACAATATTCTCTACTATGTCCTAAAAAGTTTATTACAGCAATTCGACAATCTAATGGTATTTCACATCAATCTGAACATTTCCCACACGGTATTACGATATCAAACTATCTGTAACTAAACTGGTAAAGAGCATTCACTTCGTGACGCTGTTGCAAAACGAATGAACTTTAAAAACTTATTATGTACGAACCTAACGTACCAAAGCATCAGAATAATGCATTAGGAACAGTGTTTAAGATTGTTGCCGGTATAACTTAATAGTTAATATACTACCTTGGCCACTGAGATGAGGTAATTTTTATATATTAGCTAATGCGTCATAAAGTTGCTTCGTCAATAACAAAAACGATGTAAATCCTCACAAATAAAACATAATTGTGAAGAGAAATATATCATAACCGTTTGTATTAAAGTTTCCAATCGCAAAACAGGAAAAACATCTCGTCTCTTTGGCCCGATTATAGAAAGGGCGTTAGTGTGACCACGACCTCTGTAACCTAGCCTCGTCAGCTGTTCTCAGTAAGAGGACGTTGTGAAACGCTTACAAAGGACGGCACCTTACTAGCGAGTACGCTTGGTATGCGCCAAACGTGCCTCTTGAAGTAACATTTACGATAATTGTGTTGTGAACCAAGCCTTGAATGTGCGACTACAACTGTTCGCGTTGAAAATAAACTCAATATAACGTTACTGGAAGCATATATTTAATCGTTGAATAAACGATTAATATTAAATTTATAAGGAAATTTATTTAAAATACTTGCTCACTAATGCATGGCAGAACATTACCTATCTATTTTTAATTACCACCGGCCAATCTATTGCTGGCCATTAGGTTCTCGTATTTCTAGATTAATAGGCTTGTGGCGATTAAACAACACTACTATCAAGTACTCATAAAAAATGAACACAATAAAAAGCCTGCTGCAAATATTCATAACATATAAAGTTTAAACATTACCTATGCAAAATCCATGTATAGAATTTTACGCATACATCGCACCCTACGTTGTACAATTATAAATTGAATGGCGTAAGCTTATAAAATATAACTACCCTCCAATTTTACTTTAGCAAATATTAATGTTTTATCGTAACGTCGGCGCTTATGAAGATGGATAAAATAATAACACAGGACGGTTGAGAGACAGGTGCAAGTATCATCATCTACGGTGCAGTAATTACAGGTATCATGTGCCTCGCACATCAACCCTCGGGAACTTCGAACGTCTGCCACTTCAGAGTCAGTTTATTTAAGAATAGATTAATCACTAAACACGTCATTCAAATTTAGTTCATGGAAGCAGCTAACCCAACGAGTGTAACCAATAAATTGTGCGCTAAAGTTATTCATACAATCATCGTCAAACAGGTGAGACTATTGTCCAGCTACAGACAGAGTTTTAGTCGTTTTGTATGATGACTCTGTAAGGCAAGGTACGGTAGATTTTGCCTTTCACCAAAGCAATTGAGTCGTTGTCATCCAAGTAAAATACGTTAAACTTAGTGTAAAATAAGATTCCGCAGCCATTTTTAACGCTGCCTTAATAAGTGCTAAACTGCAATTTTATATCTTATCTGTACAGTACGCTCGATTAATACAGAATGTCACTCATTTTTAGCATCCATCGTTAGCTTTCGATACAGGAAAATCGACTAATAATACGCCAAAGGTTTGTCTGATCAAACCGATTCGAGAATATTGAAATTGAAATCAATTCTTTACGGATTTCATCGCTTTTATTTTGTTGACAACTTTTTATCCGTTACTTTCTCCGACAATTCGATATCTTTTTAGTTCTAAGCGACAATTTTCAAAGAAATCTAGTCCGACTCTAACTTACGTTTATCAATATCAAGATTGTATCTCAGTGCTTATCAATCAAGCTATATAGATATAATTATGATACTACCCTGTAATCAACGGCAACCAAAAACGACGAAGGGTAAGTTGCGGAAGCAATTTCTAAACATAAGATTTTGATAATTATTCCAACGTCGATAGATTATCAGAATGTAGTAAACATTGCAAAGACGCTGATATTAAAATAAAGTACCATTTCTTGTCCTAAGTGGAGACCTAATTTCGAAGGACTAATAACTCTGGGTCTTGTCTTTGACCGTAACGATGGTTTTTCATTAATGGAACACTGCATAATTATGGTAAATTACGATCGTCAAGCACTACTTGGCTTCTGAATTTCATTAGAACACAGTTTATTGTGGTTTTCTTACCACACAGGGCTCCGTTTGACTGGCCATGTTTCTAAATAAAGAATCGCAAGCGTGTTTCTTCCCGTACAAGTTTTATAAAGCATTAAGTATTTTGCACTCTATGCTACGTAAATGAGCGATAAAATAACATTACTGTGCTAATATTATTGTCAACGCTATACTTACTACATTTTTTTTTATAAATTGTAATGAAAAATAAAGAGATGATCAGCTGTTTATAGTATATCACATACGGTGTGAAAAAATATTGCTACTTATATGAATCAGTCTATTGTTGTCCTTCCTTGAAATACCATGGTGTTTTTCAAAACATGTTTCTATAATTTACATGTACCTATTTATGTATGTCTTACTCCGGCCTGTGTTTTGAAGACGGTGTGCACTCTAAAGTCTTCAAAACACAGGCCGGAGTAAGACAGGGGTGTATTCTCTCGCCCCTTTTATTTAACATCTACACAGAGTACATCATGCGCATTGTACTGGACCAGTGGGATAAAGGAGTCTCTATTGGGGGCCGCAAAATATCCAACCTTAGATACGCTGATGACACAACACTTCTTGCCCAGTCAAAAGATGACATGGAGGAACTGCTGACACGCCTAGAGACCACAAGCCTCTCCTTCGGACTCGCGATAAACAGGGACAAGACCAAAATGATGATAGTGGACCGAGCTGAACTGAACAAACCAGAAATACTCTCGATTGGCAACTGTCAAGTCGTCCAGAGCTACGTCTACCTTGGTTCCACTATCACAAACACTGGAGGATGTGAAGACGAGATAAGAAGGAGATGTGCCATAACAAGAACTGCTGTGGGCAAGCTTGAAAAGGTTTGGAAAAATCGCAACATCACCAACGCTACCAAGGTGCGTCTAATGAGAAGTCTCGTATTCCCAATCTTCCTCTATGGCGCAGAAACGTGGACAATGAGGCTGAATGATCGCCGAAAAATTGATGCGCTAGAGATGTGGTGTTGGAGACGACTTCTACGGATACCTTGGACCGCGCGGCGTACTAACGTGTCCATACTTAAACAGTTAAAAATTCAGAACAGATTATCGTCGACTGTGCAAATGCGAATCCTCAAGTATTTCGGACACGTATGCCGAAATGAGAACTCCATGGAGCGTCTGGTCATCCAAGGCTTAGTGGAAGGCAAGCGCTCTCGCGGGCGATCACCTACGCGCTGGACTGATCTAATTAAATCTGTCACTCAGAGTTCCGTTGTAGAATGCTCACGCAATGCAAAGAACCGTAACAGATGGAGAAACATCGTAAAGGCTTCAGAAGCCAAGGAGAAGGCTGATGACGACCCAAAACCCGCATGACAACTCACTCATGACATTCATCACGGAGCCACGACCACTCTGTCAAGAGTGTACGACTGCAGAGAGAGATTTATGTATATATAAACTTGTCGTGTCTATTATTCTAAATGAAGAATAGCATCTTCCTTTAGGGTTACGGAAACCGGTCGCACTTTTTTGAAATTTGATATAAATACGACCCCAACTAATGAATCTCTATAATGGCCCTATTGCTTCATATAATTGTCATATATCATCAGGAAACATTAAAGGAACACATTCGCAGCAAGACATAGTTTATGATTATCCTTTTGGATTGCGAAGGTCACCCAGCCGGTTATTTGAAGGTCAGTCATCAATTTCGAGGAAAACAAATATTTTATCTGTCGTCAGGCGCAGTAGGCTAAGAGTTCAATAGAGTATTAAGTAGAAAATATATTTGAGCTCTTAGTCTATGAGGAAAAGGGACCTCAAAGAACAGTTATTAGGATAGGAATTAGGAACCGATCTGAAGGCTATCATGGTTCCTGAAGTAATTTTATTTTACCTTTCAATAGTTCTTTCCAATTTAGTATCATGAAGACATTGCATCAAGCCCGCAAGCATCCAATGTGCTGACATTTATCGCGTGTCGCATTAATATGAAAAATATCAGACACCTATCGCATCGTACGTCTGATCGGTCTGATATTAAACAATGTTGATTATCCGACAGATAAGCACTTGATATAGACTTCACTGAAGTATATATGCTTGTTGATTACATTTATTGTGGACTGTATAAATTGTTTTAAAATCGGTGTATTTTATTTTGGTATAACGAAAACATGCAATTGTTTGACGAACTCCTGACAGACTTTACTACTTCCTCCATCGTTAAGAAGTAAATAGTCGTGTCTATAGATATTTGCCACTGTAACATCTTAATATATAAAATCCTTGCGTTACTTACTGACTGACAGATAAGCTACAGCCGAAACTATTGGGCGCAGGAAGCTCAAATTTGGTATGTATGTTCCTTGGGGATCGTACGGGTGCACTAAGAAGGGATTTCCAGAAATTCCCACGGGATCGGCCAAAACATGTAGCTGCATTTAAAAAAAATGCAGGCGTAGCTGCTGGCGTCCTCTAGTCTATGATAAGAGAATATTAGCTAGTTCTTCAAGCTGCAAATTTAGCATAGGCTTCACATTTCATAAAAAGAACGAACGCCCACGGCAAAAGTACATAATATGAAGACGATAGATATATTAAAATGATGAACCGCTTTATCATGGGAACTTGTCTTAGTATGGAGCGAGATCAATGCGTACGTATTCATACATAGCAGCTATAAAGTAAAACCTAACAGCTTCATATAAGGACTAATTGCACATAACTCATATAATAAGCGGTATCTCCGTTTCATGTCCTCATTACCATCGTAACAGGCGTTAAAATATCGTGTAACAACGTTAAATGGGCTCTTGGGAAGTGTTTATAAACAACAGTTTTCACACGTTAAATGTGCCCATTATCGTAAGTGATGGAGCCTTATATCATTCACGGGCGAAAAACGGCGTATCGTGATTGTCTTTTCACTGTGAATTCGATTTATTCTTAGCTTGTGATGTACTGCTGACTTCGGAACCAGTAAAAAAAAATCTTATAGGTTTTCAGAGACATGACTGGTTATTCCATAAGACGAATCCTATTTTAGTACGAGCAGGGTCTTGCATTTTTAGGGGATGTTAGAGCCTTTTGATCCACTTCAGCGAGACCATGGAGCGGACATACAACGAACACACTGACGATGACGGCCCGGACACGGCCTACAGCAGCGGGCGGCAGCGGCGAGCGTTTTCGATGTATATGGCGCGTTTACTGTGATGCGGCACGCGGCCGCCTCAGAATAAACGCGCCATGTAAATCGCCTCTGCCGCGCCGCTGGCCGCTTACGGCCCGGCCACGGCCTACAGCGGCGGCGGCAGCGGCGAGCGTTTTCGATGTACATGGCGCGTTTATTCTAACGCGTCATCTCGGCCGCCGCGGCGGAGTAAAGCGCGCCATGAAGCGATCTCGTGACCAGGCCCTGAGAGTGTCATGTCTACCGTGGAAAGGTGATGGCGGGATCGGGTCAAGAGTATACCACAGTAGTGGTTTTGCCGGTAGAAGTCCAGCACACCCCCTCTCCTGCTCCCTACGTAGTCCATGAGTATTCCGCACTTGCCCATTGTTGAACTAATCCACGCTTTCTAGTATCGAATAATAAATTCGAAAAGCATCAAAGATCCTTATAATAAAGCAGCAACAATAGAAACTGTCAGGTATTCTTGGAATAAAACTGCATTCGCGTCGGTCGAGTGTGCCACAACTGGTAATTGCAACAATTACAATTGTTATCATGTGCCGGAGCACTGTGTGACATAAGTGCCTCTACCATGAGTACCACCGCACGTCTGACGTCGATTCGATAGCCGGTAGAAGTTCTGAAGGTCTAGCCAACTGGCATTCGTTTCTGATTTCTACTTGCGCTTACGCTTGGTTGTCATGGCAACACAAGGAATTCCTTCCTCATTGACCACGTGATACATAGAAAGCCTATGTCAGCTCCATACATTTTTGCACCTAGCCATTTGGCTACAAGCCCTGATTGGTCAACAACATGTTCATATCGTCGAAGCACGCGGTACGAGCCTACCAGTGCGTACGTCTATCGTATCGAGTTGTGAGGTATGGTTGGTAAACCCATGGTAGGCACCAGAACACGTAATGTCTACGATCAGATCTCGACGTAAAATGACATTTCATTATACATCGTTGTGCGATCATTATCCACGATGGACACACGCACGCGTTAGATGCCAGTAAATAGCATTAAGCTATTTGCATTTTCTTAGGTAATTGTTTGTTAGGAAGGTTGCTCACGGAGGGTATTGTAATATTGTTTACTACCAGCTATTGCCCGCGAATGGAAGTTAATACCGAGTATCAAAATACCCATATTTCTATCTCGAACTTACAAAAATACTTGGTGCAATTTTTGCCGCTTCAAGAATTATTTTCATAACTATAGGCAACTAATCGCCGTTCGCGATGGTAAAGAATAACCATGGCACTTATGTATACCTACCATAAGTCCTGTGTTACAAAGGGAAGGAATCATATCCATGTAACTTTTACTTGACTACCGGGAGGAACAGAAGTACATAGGAAGGAAAAAGGACGCCCATGTTTCCCATAGAGAGAGGAGAACTCGCACTACCCGAAAAAAATGGAAGAGTACCCACAGACTCTAAATATTACTTCATGACATATCTATACACATAAATAAAAATTATTTTTAAATAAAAAAAAACCAACTTCAAAAAAGACTATAGAACTAAAAAACAAAAAATAATTGGTTTTGGGGCAAACATTTTTGGAGTCGGTGCCAAGCCAAATATTTCTGATCAGACTATAAAACCTCTACAAATTTTTATATAACTTTTGTTGTTGATAGAATAGGTAGTTTCTAATTTAGTAACTTTTTGCGTAAAGGCTTGGCACCGACTTCAAAAATGTTTGCCCCAAAACCAATTATTTTTTGTTTTTTAGTTCTATAGTCTTTTTTGAAGTTGGTTTTTTTTTATTTAAAAATAATTTTTATTTTTTGCTTTTTAGTGGTAAGATAGGTGGTAAGTAGGTACATAGGATAGTGTAGGTGGTACATGATGGGGAGGCTTTCTTTACGTGCCTCAATTCTGAAATGTAGACCTGTACCTTTCTGGCAATTTCAAGTATTTTTTTGTTTTCAACTAACTAGCCTAAACGCGTTCCTTTCAGTTCCATCATCAGATCCTGGAAATCATCCAATACCAAAGACAAAACAAACGAGCCTAAACACGATGATATTGTGTTATTGTATTACAAAGATCCCATGGCCACCTTCCTGCTCCATCATCAGAGTTTGGTAAACATTCAGCACTAAAGTCCATGTAAAGACGAATCAAACGAGCCCAAACTCAATGGGATTGCGTCTTTGTATTACAAAGATGCCATGGCCACCTTTCTGCTCCATCATCAGACCCTGGAAAACATCCAGTAGCAAAGTCCATGTAAAGACCAATCAAACGAATCTAAACTCGATGAGATTGGGTTACCTTCCAGCTTTATGATTAGACCATGGAAATCAGCCAGCATCAAAGTCTTTGTAAAGACGACTCAAACGAGCTCAAACTCGATGGGATTGCGTAATTGTATTACAAATATCCCATGGCTACCTTCCTGCTCCATCATCAGAGTTTAGTAAACATTCAGCACTAAAGTCCATGTAAAGACGAATCAAACGAGCCCAAACTCAATGGGATTGCGTCTTTGTATTACAAAGATCCCATGGCCACCTTCCTGCTCCATCATCAGACCCTGCAAAACATCTAGTACTAAAGTTCATGTAAAGACGAATTAAATGACCCTAAACTCGATGAGATTGGATTATTGTATCACAAAGATCTCATTGTTACCTTCCAACTCTATCATCAGACCATGGAAATCATCCAGCATCAAAGTCCATGTAAAGACGACTTAAACGAGCCCAAACTCGACGGCATTGGGTTGTTACCGTCAAATCGGTTCAAGTGTGCTTATAAAATTTGAAGAGTTCCTTCGATTTTTCAGGATTCCATGATCAGATCCTGACCTAATGATCATGGGACCTACTAGAAGGTATACTCTTTCAACCAAAACAAGAATTTTTGAAATCGGTCCAGGTGTCTTAGAGAAATCGGGTAACATACATAAAAAAACAAAGATTCCGACGAATTGTAAACCTCCTCCTTTTTTTGAAGTCGGTTAATAAAATTGGATTAGACCCTCCAATTTTTTTATAATTTGTTTGTAATAATTGTTTGGAATAAAATAAACACTTTTTACTAAACTCATATGGATGTATACACGGTACATATACCGAAATGACATTTTTAGTTTTTTTTCTGTCTGTCTGTTTGTTTTCGCTAATCTCTGGAACGGCTGGACAGATTTTGACGGGACTTTCACTGGCGGATAGGTGATGTACCAAGGAAGTAACTAAGGCTATAAATTAACTGGGTACGCGAAGTAGTTCACTCAGGACGCGGGTGAAACCGCGGGAAACAGCTAGTTTGTATATAAAATTCTTGCGTTACTGACTGGCTGACAGAAAACGCACACGAATACTTCTGGGCGCAAGCTGAAATTTGGCGTGTATGCCTTGAGGACCGTGCGGGTGCACTAAGAAGGCATTCCCGACGAGATTACAAAAAAGCCGGCAAAAAACCGGATAAATTAAAAAATAAGCGGGCAGGCGTAGCTGTGGTCTTCCTCTAGTATGTATAAGAGGGTAATAATTCCGAGCCAGTACTATACTACTATTTACATACACTTAGACCATTACGTGTATATAATATACCACCAATGCTAATCACCTTACCGTTTAGCCGCTTTAAAAAACATTCGCGTTTTGCATACTAGCAGTTTCTGTTTCTAATTAAAATACGCTAATGACAGTGATTTATTTCAACACGGCTGTTTAAAGGCGCTATGTTAGCTGTTTTTGTCCTAAGTATTTCTGAATCAATACCTACAAGCAAAAAACTTGGTTTGACTTCAGTGATCAGAATGACTTAACAACCCGGCTTCTCTCAATGTAAATTTTCTTTGCACTATGTCTATAGCCCTCTGAGAGAAGCCTTCTTTCTTGTGCAAAAACTTTTCAACATCCGGGACATTACTATTATGAATTATATCTAGTACTTAACACTTTATGTGCACTTGATTTTCAAACACCACGCAGCGAGCATAAAACCGCCATCGTAAAATAAATCAGCATTTTACCTGTAACAAAGAGAAACCAATAGTTAGAAATACGCATATAAAATAGTAAGTTAGTGCTTTAAAAAGTGCAATATAAGCTCTCGTCGCCCGTTGGCGGGCCGGCTAGCATTCGATTCAGGCGTGTCTAATAATTCAACTTTCTACAGACTACAGCAATAGCGATGAACCGTAGAGTTGCCCAATTTGACAACACTTTCCCCTATTGTGCTTGTCTACTAAATAATTGAGGTGAAAACAATTTCCATTAAAGAGTGCCTCATTGTATGCGTTTAGAAACCTACGAATGCTAGATTAGCTTGCGTTTACTTTAGTTTATAATGTTTAGTAGGTGGCGCTAATGTGGTAGAAGCCTCAACGAACCTATAGTTTTAGGAAGAAAAGAGCAACTTAGTCATAACTTCTGCACCTAGCAAAAATATCATAGCTGTTTTAAAATTGAATGACAGGAAGTTCCTATGGACTATTTATACTCTTAACTTATAACAGTTCAGCTAAGAGAAGCATAACATTATCTCCATAATGTGAGCACAGACATCTAGAAGAATGTAAGTAGAAATATTTGTAAAAACCCAACCTAAGCAGCGTGTGTCCGCTTAAAAATACATAAAAGTTTATTACACGGAATAAATGTCGATAAAATAAACATTAGCAGTGAAATATTGTTGTGTATAAATATCAAGATTAAAAATAAATTATGTCGGTCACTGGGGCGCGAAAACAATTCGTGAAAACATACATATTAATGCTGATAATAAATTATGATTTACAGTTGCAATTGACTCGTTATTTTCATTAACAACAGCTTGTTTGATAAAGCACCGTGAGCGAATGCTATATTTCAGTTTCAGTCACTCAGTAAAATAGTAAATACCTAATACTATTTTGCGTCTGGCAAAGTAAATAATCCAACGACAATACTACAAGAAGGTTTGATATATATCATGTCATGAATAATGTTGCCACTGTAAAATATACATAATATAATCGATATATAACTTGCCACAGATGTTTTATTCTTAAAAGGCGCGTACGTCTTCTCACCGTAACCATGGTGGTCTGTGTGTAAATAGCCACCTGCTTGCGAGCCGTCAATTTAAATCAATGAATTTAAGTTAATAGTTGACTGCTTCGTTGGTCTCGCGGCATAAATGTGCGCGTGGGATTGGGAGATCTCGGGTTCGATCCCCGGGTCGGGCAAAGTGTTATTGGGTTTTTCCGTTGGGAAATTCTCAGTAGCAGCATGGAATCTGGTAATGTGCCCGGTACGGCAATAGGTTCGCCCCCTATTACGTGGGACCTAAAAATTCATGGCGAAATTTGGGTGTAATATTACACCTCTGCCTACGCCTTCGGGGATACAGGCGTGAGTCTATAAAAAAAAAATAGTTGTAACCTTTAGAATACTTTAGATAATGTATAAGTATTTTTTATTTCGTACGAATTGGTTGCAAATTTGCAAGTAATGTAAGTGACAGGCTTACTGTTCAGTCACTTTCTATAGAATTGAAGTGACAAGCACGCTGAGCAGAACAGACATTTACAGTTTGGTCAAACATTAAATAAATGTCGTCTATATTTGTTTAACCGTCGATATATTTGTAATGTGTAATGTGGGTTTATTTTGTGTAGATATATACAGTAGCATATATTTATATCATAGCATCCTCTGGCTTGTTGTAATCCGTATGCATTTCGATATGATTTTGTACAGAGTTTAAGTTCAATTCCGACCATCGCTTATCTATGCTCTTTTCCGGCAAAAATATACCTAAAAAACAGTCACATTTGCTACCGAATTAATCACTTAGAAACGTTTTATCCCTATTAGCCCGATCGCTTGACAAACCGCCCGAAGAGTTAACTGTAAATTACTTCAGGTGAAACTTTAGGGTTTTTTTTCCCATTTCTAGCCATCTCCTTTATGGCTACCAACTGACCGTTGCCAATGCCACTAAATCTCACTCCCGCGTTGCAACTTTATTGAACGGCAGAAAGGAGAATTTTAAATCAAAGTCTACTCCATCTCTCCCCACTTCCCCATTGAAAAAGAAGAATGATAATGGGTAGTGCTTTCTTCCTTCTTCTAAAAGAAAAGAAGAAGCTGACGGTCTCTCTCCTAGTTAATTCTGGAATACTTTACGTTTTGTATGGTATGCCTTTGCAACGAATTTTTCTTTCGAATCCTTATCCACCGAGGAACTTTCGAGTCGACGATATCACGCGTCCGAAAGCGGATACTGCAGCGTACCACCAACCAATAACTTATCGAGCTATCACTGGGGCATTTTTAGAGATATCGTGTGTTACGTCATCATAGGCGACGTCCTTTAGTCACGAAGCAAGTCCACTTGGTACCGCAGTGATAATTGCGATGGCCTTCACGGCGATGATAATAAACAAGTACTTTTTAGCGACATTATACTTGACACGGAAAACGGCTTGGATGTTAACATATGTAAATACAGATGTTACTTGTGAGGTTTGTATGGATATAATGAGTGTAATGTGTCTTCAAGTTCACCTTTACGTCCTCATTGCAATATACATGCTAATTATACCTACGTCAAAAATAAAGAGATTTCTATTATTGTACAAAAAGAGGACAGCTATAGCTACTACAATATACATGCTAATTATACCTACGTCAAAAATAAAGAGATTTCTATTATTGTACAAAAAGAGGACAGCTATAGCTACTACAATAAGTATAAATGCTAATTATACCTACGTCAAAAATAAAGAGATTTCTATTATTGTACAAAAAGAGGACAGCTATAGCTACTACAATATACATGCTAATTATACCTACGTCAAAAATAAAGATATTTCTATTATTGTACAAAAAGAGGACAGCTATAGCTACTACAATATACATGCTAATTATACCTACGTCAAAAATAAAGATATTTCTATTATTGTACAAAAAGAGGACAGCTATAGCTACTACAATAAGTATAAATGCTAATTATACCTACGTCAAAAATAAAGAGATTTCTATTATTGTACAAAAAGAGGACAGCTATAGCTACTACAATATACATGCTAATTATACCTACGTCAAAAATAAAGATATTTCTATTATTGTACAAAAAGAGGACAGCTATAGCTACTACAATAAGTATAAATGCTAATTATACCTACGTCAAAAATAAAGAGATTTCTATTATTGTACAAAAAGAGGACAGCTATAGCTACTACAATATACATGCTAATTATACCTACGTCAAAAATAAAGATATTTCTATTATTGTACAAAAAGAGGACAGCTATAGCTACTACAATATACATGCTAATTATACCTACGTCAAAAATAAAGATATTTCTATTATTGTACAAAAAGAGGACAGCTATAGCTACTACAATTTAGGAGCGAAAGACAATAAAATTTAGATAGTCTTCTGTTAAAGTCAAAACCTTCGACCATCAGTTTAGTATTGATGATCGAAGGTCAAAACACAAAAATTATAATTTAAATTATGATGGACCTTTATGGATACACGTGGATGAAAAATTTCGCATAAGTATGTACAGTTGGTTTAGAAAAATAAAAAATAGAATTATGTTAATTTCTTTACGCGCCGAGATTTCTACACAATGTTTTGAGCTTTCAAACGAACCGGCTTTGGGCAAATATCTCGAGTTCTGACGATATCTGTAATCAGCATGATACGATACCACACCGAGATACCACACGTTAAACAAAGTTCGCAGAAGCCTTATATTTAGTTTATACCTAACATCAAACAGATGGTGACGCTGATTGCTATTTTGATCCGCAGAAAAACAAACACAACATGAAATATTTCGAATGCTCTTGTCGATTTAATTATTGACAGAGCGATATTTTAAAATTATACTTCCATAAATGAAATGGTTACATTTCTTCCGACGAAGTTTCAGAGACAGATGTTCCAGAAATTTTAAGCAAATTTATATTGATACAACTAAGGCTAAAAGTCCTTCTTCTTTAACGTATGTCTACAGTAACGGTGTAAGGTTTTTGTGAAGGGTGAGGCTTATTTGTATGAGGGAGGGTCTTAGACTTGATGAAGAAATGCTTTATCGAAGGCAACACTAAAATATCATTCATCTTTGGAAGAACACAGCTGCTTTTGGGAAGGCTAGAGCCGTTTAGCCCCGCTCTCCTCTGCATCCGCCCCTGTATGAAATTTTTATTTCGTTGATATTAGAAGCTTAGCTTGATTCAATAGCCATTGCTTAGTTAGTTTTATGCGCGTTGTTTCGACGTCTCATATCTGCCAATCCTTTCATTCGCTACCACTCTCTCTAGCTTACTATATGTGTCTACATGTCACAGATATTTCTGCCAGTCTATGTATAGCCATAGCGACTTTTTGTATGTATCCGATAATGTGTGAAGTCGGCGCATACGCCGTTGACAGTGTTATATGAACATTGACTATTACGTAAGCTCTTGTGCAACCACTGTAGGTCAGGTAAGTTGAGTTTTTAGAAATATTATGCGTGGTTGGCAATAACAAGGTATAAAGGTTTTCTTGTTGATGAAAATGTGAGCTAATAGTGTTAGGTACTAGGTTTATATGGTTTGAGAATCATGTGTTATTTTGTTAGAAAACAATCGTTCATCAAACATACGTTCGGGTTGTATACTCAAATACTTGGTTCGTAGGATACTTTTTCAAATTTGTTATCTTTAAAATTGGTAGACCAACTTTAGCTTAAATATTGTACACAGGGGCTTTAAATTTTGTACACAGGGGCGGTTATGGATAATGCTTTCAATATTGTTTTTAATAATATTATAGAGCCGTGTGGTTGACGGCATAGAATACAAGTGTCACCACCCCCTATCTTCCCGTGGGTGTCGTAAGAGGCGACTAAGGGATAACACGATGCAAATATCATCTCTGCGTAGAGACGGAAAACTCGACATCAAACCCTATACGACTGCCTCGTTGGTCTCGCGGCATAAATGTGCGCGTGGGATCGGGAGGTCCCGGGTTCGATTCCTGGGTCGGGCAGTGCTATTGGGTTTTTCTGTCACGAAATTCTCAGTAGCAGCACGGAGTCTGGAAATGTGCCGGTACGGCAATAGGCTCGCCCCTTATTACGTGGGACTAAAGTATATCTGGCGAAAAGTGGGTGTAGAAATACACCTCTGCCTACCCCTTCGGGGATTAAAGGCGTGACGATATGTATGTATGTATGTAATATTATAGATGTTATGGATGACGAAAGACTGACCAAGAAGTTATTTAAGTCAAGTGTGAATGGGACAGGAGGAAGAGGAAGATCTAGACGGACGTTCTCTGACCAGCAGGCCGATTCAGAATGTTACGACAAGTAATCGTACGATATGTCTAATTATTGTCCTCGTCTTTTAGCCGCCTATCAGAGATATTTTGAACAAATATTCATTGAATTCGGTTTATTTATTAATTTACTTCATACTTTATGCATAAAATTGATAGAAAATGCGATAGTTTTGACAAAAAATGAGGTAGCCCGTTTGACAATTAACGGAATCGAATGTCAAATGAGATATCGAACGATTCTGAATCGCGCCCCAGATTGGAGACATGCTAAAAAAGGAGAGGTTAGAAGTACCCTTAACCGAAGAGCATGCATGAGAAATTTGATGGGAGTGAATGAAGCAAGAGAGATATGTCAGGATCGTTGCAAATGGCGTTTCGTAGTCTCTGCCTTTCCCTCCGGGAAACAGGCGTGAGTCTATGTATGTATGTAGGTATAGATGATAACAATATGAAAGATCCTTTAATCGCGTCACAAGCTTTAATATAAATCGAGGTTGTTAAATTCATTTACTATACAATATTTCGTAGCAATATTGTGATTTGTCGGGCTGGCCCGCAGACTTTTGCAATTTTAATATAACGAAACACATTATCAGACTTTCACACATAGTTCATACTCTCTGAATTGTATTAAAATTAAATAACATTCGATCGCTGATTGAACCACCGACGTGGATATAATTATGCTTTCTTTTTAATAGGTCACGCTGTCCCACTGCTGGGCAAAGGTCTGCCCCAAATCTTTCCAGACCTGCATGTCGCACGTATAAAAAAATTATATACTTAATTAGAGTCTTGGTTATACCAGAAAATTTAATATACACCGTTGCAAGAGATAGCGGTATCTACATTTTATTGCATATCGATATTGATATGACACTATCTTGTAAATTTAATATTCTCCTGACGGTATTTTGCATTCATTTTGTCGTCTGGCCTGATGCGCTGCCCTACTTGACTCACTGATAAAAATACTGTGCGACAGTTTGCATAATAAGTAAACCATATTATTTTTATTTATTATACATAAAATAATGTATAAGTACATGTATGTATTTTATATAAAAATAACTAATTGTATTGACGGACAAGTGAAACTAAAATTATTACTAGCTTTTCTTTACTTTCTCCTGTCCCGGACTGTAATGAACTCTTGCAAGAAAAATTTGACGAAGGTCCCGGTTTTCTATTGAAATTAAATTTTGCGTGCGTGTGTATATCACGTGACAGTGCAATAGTATGATGCCATGAGCTGTTCTAATGATGGAGCAGCAGAGCCATAGAAACGCCGCAATATAACAACACAACCCAATCTACTTTCATCATCAGCCCTTTATAATCTCCCACTGCTGTGCACGGGCCTCTTCTCACTATGAGAACGGTAAGACTATAGTCCACCACGCTGGCCTAGTGCGGGTTGGCAGAATTCACATATCTTTCGAGAACATTATGGAGAACTCTCAGACATGCAGGTTTCTTCACGATGTTTTCCTTCACCGATTAGCAAGCGATAATTAACAATTTAATACGCACATAACTCCGAAAAGTCTCAGAGGTCACATAACTCAGAGGGTCTCCCTCTGCGTAGCAGTCTGTTGGTCTCTCCACTCAGCTATCGCTGCTATATGCAATCTACTTAGGGCTAGTTTGATTCGAATTGACAGGTGCTTTGTTCTTATAAAGTCAAGCAAGCGCATATGGAAGCTCGTTTTTCTTTTTAAGTACTTATCTCTTATTAATTTTTGTATCATTGCCGTGATACGAATAAGGTAAACGGCCCAATAGCCGTGAAATTCTGAACTTCGCTGACTTTGCAGGTCTGGTATGTTAAGGTTAAAAGACTAACAAAAATGAAATTTACGGAAATGTATAGACAATTTATTCTTGTTTTCGTATAATTTTATAGTTTTTGATATATATGACTGTAAGAATACTTTAACTTAAATTAAGTTTGAAAAGACCCATTTGTACCAGTATCCGGTAGATTTGTCCTAGTAAACGGTAGATTGTCCCAAATACCGACAAATTTTAACCGCGAATTGGAACCCTATTTGCTTAATGTTAAAGTATATAATATTTGAACTTTTTATTTATGAATATTGTGTAATGTAATTGTTATGTGTATTATGTTTTTATTGAAATGTATTTCAAGGGATATCACAAGGCAGAATTAAAATTGAAATTTATATCTTTTAAACTTTTCTCTAAAATAAACTAAAACAAACAAAAGTAGATATACCTACGTCACATTATTTTTGAACTTTTAAAATTACTGTAAGAAGTGACTTCTAACAGCAATTTTCACTGGATTAAAGTTAAACAACAAAATTGTTTTTTAGGTTTCTAAACACAGATCAAATCCTACCGTATAAATCAATTTAACAACAGGTACTTACAAGAAAATATCATATGCGATTGGTTTAATTACAATTTACGTACAATTTATAATAGAGCAACTCACGCACTAGGGCTAAATCCTGTGTCGCGGAGGTCTTTACCAACATACAGCAAACGGGCACGATGAACACCTAGTATTGAACCCACAACACTAGGCAAGTAAAAAGCGGCGAGGTGGCCTCTTAAACCATGACGCCAACCGTGCAGTCAGCTCAACAACCACTCTTTGTTTGCCGAAACGTGGTCTCCTCTCTAAGACTTGTCTGCTCCATCAATCGTCGGTCCTAAGGCAGACGTGGCCAGCTCATTGCCACTTCAGACTGCTTGTACGGCGAGCTGTGTCGGTGACTCCAGTTCTCTTCCTGATGACCTCGTTGCGAATTCTATCCTTTAGAGAGACTCCGAGTATAGCTCGATCCATAGCATGCTGAGTTATGTTAAATCTATGGACCAGCACTACCGTGAGTGTCCAGATTTCGGCACCTATTAGGTAGTAGAGCTTTGCTGATTTCAGCATGAATGTGCCGGCTCGACCGGGGAAGTACTACCTTCTCACAGAAAATAGACAGTACCTAAACTGTTGCGTTTCGTTCGGTGAGTGAGAATGCCGGAAGCCCTATTCCCTATTCCTTCAACCTCATCCCACTCCTCATCCCATCCCTTTTCCCAAACCAAGGGGCGGCAACGCACTTATGACTGCTGTGGTGTTGCTTGTGTCCATGGGCGGCGGTAATTGCTTACCATCAGGCGATCCGTCTGCTCGTTTGCCGCCTATAACCATAAAAAAACCGTATAACTTTTACTGGTAGGACTGGTGGTCCAAGACTTTTGTCTTCAGGCTTTGCGGGATAGACGACGAGAAGATCCGACGTAGCTTACCGAATACTGGCCATACCAACTGAATCCATTTATCGAATTCCTTCTCGAAGCTGTGTCCACCCAACTGTATTATTTGCCCCAGGTAAACATTCTGTTGCACAACTTCGAGCAAGGAACCGTCAATGCAGATTGGTCTCAACACGACGTGTTCCTAGAATATTACCTTCGTTTTAGCCAGGTTCATACCAAGACCAATCTACCGGGGAGGCTTCATTAAGGTCGACAGCATTCCGCTAAGCTCTTCCAACGTCTCTGCTATTAGGACGATGTCGTCAGCAAACTGAAGGTGTGAGATGTACTCGCCGTTTATATTCGTTGAGCCCACTACAATGTCTTGAAGACATCCTCAAGTGCATTGGTGAACAGCTTGGAACATATTATCATCCCATTGCCGGACTCCCCTACCCAACTCTATGGTTTATGCCCTTCTGTCTTGGATCGGAACGGTCATGGTCGCCAGTCGGTTTCATACAAATATCGTAACACCTTGATATATGGCCAGCTAATGCGTTATCATTGCAGGCTGCCAAGAACTGCCCAGGTTTCGAAAGAGTCGAAGGCTTTCTCGTGGTCCACGAATGCCATACACAGCGGCTGGTTGTACTCATGGGTCTTCAGTATGGATGTGCTCCACGGTGATGAAGCGTTTTCGAAACTTGCACTGATGGCTTGAAGTCGTCGAGTTGTTTGTTACAACCCTCGAGAACAACTTGTAGATGGCTGAGGAGTGAAATGGGTCTGCAATTCTTCAATAAAGTTTTGTTGCCTTTTTTGAAGAAAAGAGCCACCACACTCTCGCTCCATGCCCGTAGTTTTGAACCTTCGTGGATGACGGTATTGAAAAGACTTGCTAGCTCTCTCAAGGTTGTGTTCTGAGGAGTTCTGCAGAGATGCCATCATCACCAGGTGCTTCGTTTTTCCTAAGTTGCTCAAAGGCCATCCGTACCTCGCTCTGTTCGGCATCCGGAATAGGTAACTTCGGTGAAGTGGCTCGTGGTCAAGGGCTCTGTGGTCGCCCAGTTGGTCTGTCACGTTGAACTCATGTTTCAGTGGAACTCAGCTGTCAGGTGAACTCAACTATGATTTGAAAGCAACTTTGAGTTGAAGTTAACTTTGACCACGCATCATCAAAATCTGGTTGCCATATAGGATCAGAGTACCTACTCGTCAATATGAGTGAAACGAGCCCAAACTCGATGGGCTTGTGTCCTTTTATTGCGAAGTTCCTATGGCCACTTTCCAGCTCCATAATGCGATTAGCTCTATACAAATTAAGAAATGGGAGCAGGACACCGTTCTTTTATTTTTCATTATAAATAGGTAAGTATTTATGCCTTGTAATAAATAATACGTTTTGAAATATACACATCAAGCCCTTTCATATGATAGGGTTTAGAATCGTGAAAAGTGGTAGAGTACGTCCCAGCATCAGGCAGAATATATTGTTATAATACTCTACTACTACACTACTACAGTTTCAAAGGATAATGATACTTATTGCAAGGTATTAAGGTGCAGTAACGGGCTCCGGTGCAACGGGTAGTACGAAGTTAACTTGTGTACCAGTATCCGGTAAAAAAGGGTATAATAATTGCCGGGTACTGGGTCATGTAGGGGTTTCTGAGTCCCAGTAAATGTAATATGCCAAAATACTTACTATTTCATAAAATTAATCGCAGCTTATGGACTATATCGCTAGATAATTAACTCAAATATTTAAGCAAATAAACACTATCACTGTGCCGCTATCCGCAGCAATATGATAAGCAAACCAATACAATGTGGTAGCTTCGTAGTTTAGTGACAGAACCTCGAAATTCCACAAAATTGTCGCACACCACACTTTCATAGTAGTATAGTTTTGCCAACATTACAAATATTGACCAGCGTTAGTATTATAATTATACGAAATAATATCAAGTATGTATTGCAATTCTCAAACTTTAATTATTATTTGGTAGAAACCTAAAAAAAGTATAAAAATCGACTAGTTACCGGGTACCGGGACACTGCCGGAATTACGTACGTTTACCTTACACTGTTGCGATTCTTAGTTGGCGGAACTTGACGTGTCACATAAACTGCGCTGTGAAACTAAATCATCTTTAATCTTAATAATTAATAATCGAGTAAAATAGACTAAAGCACTACTACATCTGTATTTATAATGTGCAGTTTCATTTCAACGCTATACTTTTTATCGTCAGCTTTATATAAAAAACTGTCTATGACATAACAAATTCGCCAAGTAACCGTTACCGTGTTGATCGCTTAAGTCGAACTGACATAACGAGCTTCTTACTACATGTGTTACCGGTGAAACCTTCGTATCTACTTCATGGAGATAACATGCGTAATTTAATATAAAATAATCTATGGGTGTTCGATATTTTGACAAATGTAAGCGAAATACTTTGACTGCACGGTTGGCGTAGTGGTTTAAGCGGCCGCCTAGTGCGGGAGTTGTAAAAAAAAAACAAAAAAAGTTAATATTCTGTCAAATTTGGTAAGACCAGATTCGAGGATGAAAAGAAGGTGAACCCTGTATTCCAAGGCTATCAGTTTTAAATACAATCAATATAACGCTAGTACGATGATGATGTTGATTTGGGGATCTATGTTTGGTGATGACTTGAGCGCATCATGAAGTCAAAAACAGAAATGGAGAGCTATTGCCAGGGAAGCGGTTCAGGGGAACGAAGTATTGCCGGTCAGTACGCGTGCCGCGAACCTTGTACGCCATCAGACCATGACCACTCTATCAAAAGTATACGTTTAAGATAAATGTTTGCAGACACCTTGACCACAGTAAGAAGTTTCTTTTCTAATAAGTAGGTAAATATTGTTCTACTTTTTTTGCTAGTTATAAGAGTGTCAATAGTGGCAAAATAAATATAAATTTCTTTCTTTCTAAGTTGTTTTCAAGAATCTTCCGTAGACTGTCTGGAATGGGTTAACATAAACCGTAGCTAGAGAGTGAGGGTAACCCTTTATTACATGTTAATCCAAATACATCCGTGTGGTGACGGATTTAGAATACAGAAAGTCACCACCCCATATCATCCCATGAGTGTCGTAAGAGCCGACAGCGGGAGCATATTATGCAGAGAACACCACTGTAAGAGGAGGAAAACTTGATACAAACACTATACCAACCCGTTTGGCCTGCGTATAGTAGGCCAATTCCTCCTTTCAAAGGAGAGGCCTAGTCGAACAGTGGACTGTTAAAGGCTGAAGATGAATCCAAATACAGCTGTTAAAACGTAGCTAACAGTTCAGCTGCTCATATTTGTTATTTTACTAAAATGTAATATTCTATTTTGGATATAGATTGCTGTAGAGCGTAGAGTATCGACAAAAAATATACTTTAACGAAATACAAACAAAATCGCAAGTAACAACGAGTCAAACTGTAAACGCTGTTGCCGTTATTTAATAAACCTATTAAGTGAATAAACAACCATAAATATCGATAGCTTCTCAGAAACTCATCAAACATCTGACACGTCTATAAATAAGTAACAATGTCAATTAAAAACAAGTACAAAGTCAATCTACATATTTAGATGAAACTTCTTTACCAACATCGAAATGAAGAATAATGCATTTTTTACTACTACGCTATGCTATGCCAAATTGAGGTAAAAGAAACCAACATTCAAATAAGTAATCACAAGTTCAAATTATTTGAACAACGTAGAAAAGGAAATCAAATACCCGACATTAAGGGTGGGATAACAATTCAAAATCTTTAAGGGCGGTTTCAGATTAGCTCGTTTTTAGAAGCGCATGTAGGCGCGTATAGGCGTGCCTTTTGGCACACGCGCAACTCGTACGCTAGTCGTACTCGTAGCTTTGACGCGCTTCTAAGCTTGTATAAGCGCGAGCCGTGCGAATTAATGTTGACACTGACACGATGTCACTACCGTTTGGAGCGAACACGCCGAAATAAGCCCGGTTACGCGAGTCCGGATTTTTGAAGCGCGCGTGTAAGCGCGTATGCCGCCCTAGCACCAAGACATAAGGTCAGACAATGGTTGAAATTGTAAATATTCGCGGAAGCCTAGCGCCATACAAGTTCTTTTGCCATAAATATACCTACATAGCTAATTCACATTTAAACATCCATGTTCCGTAGACATAAAAATATATTACAATAATGTCTTCGTACATCATACATAACGAGCGGTTTCCGTGTTAAACAAACAGTCCAAAAGACGGTCACAAGACACAAACCAATTTAGCTTATTTCAAGCAATTAGAGACGGGGGCTTCGTCCGGCAGTCCCCACTGTAATTGGACAATAAGTGGGTGAGATAAAGACGCATTTATATGCTCAACTCCCCCGTTTTACGTGACCGATGACACATCGATAGGAGGCGTTTGTAGCACACTGAGGCAGTTGAAACGTATTTTTTTATTCACGCCTGTATCCCCGAAGGGGTAGGCAGAGGTGTAAATATTACAGCCACATTTCGCCATGAACTTTTAGGTCCCACGTAACAGGGGGCGAGCCTATTGCCGTTACCGGGCACATCACCTGACTCCGGGCTGCTAATGAGTATTCGGAAAAACCCAGTAACACTTTTTGCCCGACCCGGGAATCGAACCCGGGACCTCCGTTCAGCAGTCGCATACGCTATCCACTATAGATAGAAAATAAAGCAAAAGGAAACACTAATCCAGTAGAGATACTGTTAACTGCCAAAGTTTGAGTATTTTTTTAGGGTCTAGTCATTAGCACTATTTATTTTATTATACTACTGTGTAGCCAGGTTTAGCAGCAGTGACCATTGATTACAACGAGGTTTGACACTCGTGAAGTCCCGGGGAAAGTTAAACTGTCTTGGAACCCGCAACGAACTTAATCAGAACTATATTGGAGGAGTTAGAAAATAAACAATCCACTTCCCTCCTTAACAAAGAGGGAGACAAGCAACTATAATGATGAGAAAAGATAAGCACCACGGATATGAGCATTTATGGGCCTAAATTGTGAACTAAACCTGTTTCCAGTAATAAGTATGACAGAAACGCCTAAACGGACATTCGTCCTACTTGCCACAAGATCCGTATAGTACACTACTCCAGAAGTTACCTCTAATTCGTTAAGCATGATATTACGTTCGATTTGCCAACGACTACACTCCCATAGAATGTGATGAGCAGATTGTTCATAAAAGTTTGAGTATGTAGGTATCTCTGATTTTGGAACTTACAAGCTTACGTAGTACTTAATAAGTACATATTTTTTATTAAAATACACATTAGCCCAAAAATACAGACTAAATACACTATAGAACGTCACAGCCAACATAATTACTTTGACCTGTATTCCTTTAGTCCTTTAGTAGGTGATCAGAATCTTTGTGGAGACAGTGATCAGCCGTCAGTAACATTAGGCGGATTATATGTTATAATTGTATTTAGCCGTTATATTAAAGCGACTATATTTCACAGCGTTGCAGTTGCACTGCCAACATTCATTGCCGGACATACATTAGCCATTTCTTAAGGGCGGAATTATATTACCTCAATTTAAATAAACCTCACCTTGCGAACTTTTAGCGAATACGATCATTTTTTTTATATAAAAGAGAACTCCCGCACTAAGACTAAATCCTGTGTCGCGGGGGACTTTACAAACATACAACTAACGGACACAATGAACACCCAGACTCGAAACAACAATTTATGAATCACACAAAGTGTTGTCTCGTGTGGGGATCGAACCCACAACACTCGGCGCAGTGTCAAGCAGCGAGGCGGCCGCCTAAACCACTACGCCAACCGTGTAGTCATTTAGAAGGTAATTTAGTATAATGTTCAAAAGTAGAGAAACTACTTTTAGCATTTGTTTGTGTGAGAACACAACAATATCTGGTACATGCTTACTTTTGTCTCATCTATAAAAGAAAACAGACACCTGTTAAAATCTACATAATTATGTAAATATTAAAACGGTGTATCTTAAACAAAATCAATATAGAAAGTATTATTATCTGTTACGGGATCTTCATAATCTTAGCGTTAAAACGATTAATAGCTATTAATTGTGTATCAATTTTGCTAAAAGTTCGATTATTGACTACTTTCATCGATTTCGTATAACAAAGTCGTATCTTTTTAATACATCGATTAATTTCACAGCCAATTTATGATAACCTCTTTTTAAAAACAACTTCAGAAAATAGCTAGACTGTGTACAATGTTGGCTGAACAAATTAGTAGAAACTGTCTCGTCTGATCGCTTTATTATCGCAAAATCAGTTATTTTCTTCGACGTGGTGTGTTTAAAATTTGTTTAAAAAATGCAGGTGCTGTGTGGGTAGAATGCTGGACATCTGTCAATAATTGTCTTCGCAACAAAGATTATAAGAAAATTGCCAGCACAGAAAATTATAGTACAGTATACCAGATATAAATTGGCGAATCTATCAAGCTGTCACAATTTCACCGCAAAGGATTAAAAAGCCCTCAAGTGTTATAAGTTTATTTTGACGGATATTCGGTTTCTATGCAATCATTCGGTATAACAGTCATTCATTTTTTTTGTTATTTACCCCATAGCAGGCCAAAGTCAGCAGTTAATTATCTTGTATCTTTAGAGTTAATTACATCATAATTTCATACAGTGGCCCAATTCTCGTAATTTTATATGACATTGATATTATATTTTGAATGGACTCAAAAGCGGTATTCTGATAACCTAATGTCACTATCGTATAATTTAAAATAAACATACGATTTTTGTGACGTAAGTATGACACTGGCATTATATCGAAACTGTATTTTTGTATTTATTTAGGAGAATTGGGCCCTAGATGTGTAACTTACGAGTATAACATAATTACACGATGAGACGGAAGACAGATGAGGGAACTCCTAAACGGTGTACAGAAACTACCTCATAAGCTTGTAGCGCCCACTAGAGCGCTTTATGTAGGTCATACTTATTTAGATTATAGATTTTTTCATTCAACTATAATTGTCTACTAGTTGCCTCTAATAAATTCTAATTAGTTTTTATTTTTACACTAGAGGACGCCAGCAGCTACGCCTGCATTTTTTTAAATTTCCCCGTTTTGGCCGATCCCGTGGGAATATCGGGAAATCCCTTCTTAGTACACCCCTACGATCCCCAAGGAACATACATGCCAAATTTCAGCTTCCTGCGCCCAATAGTTTCGGCTGTAGCGTGTCTGTCAGTCAGTCAGTAACGCAAGGATTTTATATATTAAGATTAAGAAAGTGAAATATTTATTCTGTCCTCGTCTTTAGATATTTGATTTTCCTTTTCCATTTCTTAAGTTAAACTACTCGTCCGTGCTAGGCCTGCCTGCTTCACTTTCATATCTCTGCTTTTACAATATAACAGAACGACAATAATGACTCATTTTGAACTAACTGTACAGAACTGGCTAGAGAATGTCCCTTCGCAGTGGAAACCGCAATCGCTGCCAAGCAATGGTGTGGTTCGAAAATATAGTTTTATTTGTTGGTGAATCGTTATACAAATAAGAAAGAGGAATGCTCGACAAAGCCATAAGTGTTTGCTCTTGTTTAGACTACTGCATTATGTTGAATATATCAACAATAATTATATTATGTTTCGTCATCATCAAACTTTATACTGTCCTACTGCTGGGCACGGGCCTCTTCTCATTATGAGAAGGGCAAGGCCATAGTCCATCTCGCTGGCCAAGTGCGGGTTGGCAGACTTCACATGTCTTTCGAAAACATTATGGAGAACTCTTATACATGCAGGTTTCCTTACGATGTTTTCCTACATCGTTTAGCAAGCGATAATTAACAATTTAATTCGCACTTCACTCCGAAAAGTCATTGATGCGTGCCGTCGATTCGAACCCGAGAACCTCTGCGTAGCAGTCTGTCGGTCTCTCCACTCAGCAATCGCTGCCTTTATATATTATTTATATTTTTTTTTAAATCGTCGGAGATGTCTGACCCGTGAGTTAAATAACAACCCTCACAATTATGTGGTCCAAGTATGCACTAAATTCTTGGGGTTGCGAGGCATGTTTTCTCGTGACAAATGTCACAAAATAATAAGAAACTAGGCTATCGAACTTTAAAGTTGGCTGCTATCGTTGCAATTCGACATTGAGGTACACCGCTTTAGTTGAGAAAGTAGTCTGGTCCAACTAAATTATTAGAAGGGAATTAAGATTTCGTGAGGTGGTACGCAAAGTACTATTCACTAAAAAAAATCGGGCAAGTGCGAGTCTGACCCCCGCACCGAGGGTTCCGAACGCATTTTACCTTATTTGAGGTTGGTGCTAATTACGCTAGTCCTCTAAATCTGTATGACCGCCCATACGCACAAGAAAGTGATCTAATAAGGCTTCCTTTTTTACCTTGTGAGGTACAGAACCCTAAAAAGATGCGAGACCGATATATAATCACTGGCAAAAGAAAAGCTGTCGGTCACAGTTAGCAATTACAGGACTGTAACGTAAAATTTAAAAGAAACACATTATGACTATCGTAAAAGTAAAGAATAATCGACTAAGTATTTTATAAGTAATTTCGTAATAGATTACTAGTTCGTTTTTTATCATAAAATCAGTTGGCAAAAAATATTTACGCAGATTCTGTAGTTTTAAATTTGTTTAGTCAAAAACTGCTATGGTAACCCGAGAGGTTTTTTTTGTTTAAGAATAAGATAAATTATATTATTCGTTCGTGCAAGGAGCAAAGACAAGCGTACGGACCAATGGTAATTACTTAATTAGTAAGGCGAACATTTTCCAAATGTTATATTCGTGCGCACCTTTAAGTTCCTAACAGATAGCAGACGCCTTTGCGCTGCCTGATTTCCATAAGGACAGCCAAAATCCCTCATCAATATTGATAGAAAAATTAAATGTAGATTTCCATAAAACACAACCAAAATTTCTCATCAATATTTATAGAAAAATTAAATGTATTGATACCTAAAACGAAAAACAGACAAAATAACAACGTTGAAAAAATTTAACCACTTTTTTTAATGTGTCGTATAGGCCGTGAATACTTACAAAACTAATATCGCCTCTCTTAAACAACGTGTACAGTAAGTACCTGGAAGCAAAAAAAAAACATACATAAGTAAATACACATACAACGCAAGGTGTAACACTGTTGAAAGAAAACATTATTAACTCCTATAACCTGAGGGTAGATCCACTTGACTTTAAAAGGCCGTATAATATAATAAAGGTAATTTTTATGTCCGTCTACAATGTCGACTATGTAAAGATAAAATGCCAAACTGTCAGGAATAAGGCGAATATTATTTTGAAATATGTTGTTATTCTGATCACTAATCTGTGGTAACATTATTAAATTAATCGATACGTCAGCTTAATTAATTATACTGCCAGTTTTCCCCTTTTTTCATACAAACATTCGTGTTGATAGAATAATAAGATGTATGTGGCCGCCTCTCGTCTACCACTGCCTCGCGTGTCGTGGGTTCGATCACACTACGCAACACTGTGTGATCCAAAAAATCTTTTTTCAAGTGTGGGTGTTATTTGTGTCCGTAAATTCAATATTTCTAGTGTCCTTGCGATACAGCATTCATTCCTAGAGCGGAATTCATGATTCATTACTAGTAGTAGTACCTAGGTATTTTCCGAAAGATAGTCTATAACAGCAGTAAAATTCTGTTTTCACCACAGCAGCTCAAACATGCCGCTTTTGCTGCGAGACAACAGTGAACAAAACGCGATTTTGATTCGAGCGTGAGGCAAAGTAGCTTTTTAATTTTTCAATCTTCAGTGCCACGAATTGACATTGTTCAGCCACAAATTTGAAACATTCGAATTTTACTGTGCTCTGTCTCTTTCACATGCATATAAAAAGTGAGTGAAAAAACAAACCCCTTCGAATTCGAAATTCGATTTTGGAATTCGACCTCAAAGAAAACACCTACGGCAACGCAAAAAAAAAAAGAATAAAGAAATTACTTTGTTTTATATGTTATTGTTTACATGTTTAATTTATTATTGGATTTTAATAAAAATAAGTCTAATTAATAGTATAAAATTAGTATTTAACCAATACATTTTTTTTTTCTCTATTTACGCGTACCTATTGTTTCGGTCATTATTTAGGTCAAGTCTAAATTATTGATGTATTATTGTGCAACATAACGGGGAAGACACTGATGCCTGCAACACAGTTTTTACTAGCGCAGGTATCAGGGAATTCATTATTGTAATTGATCCTATTTTACGTCAATAAAGAATATTATTATTATTATTAAGAATTACAACAATGATACCTTTGAAAAATAAACATCAGGGACGCGGTATTAAAACGCGATTTAAAAAAGTAGCGGGAATAAAAATTTCGCTGATGCTGATACAGTAGGTACCTATAGCGTAACGTGTTAAATTATATTAATATATAAAATAATCTAAAAAGATGAGTGAAACTAGCGATGATGACTGTACTTTAACACCAGAAGAGTTAAATCAACAAGTGATTATGCAGAATTCAATCTATTCCTGTTCATTTCTATGTCTCCTAAGTAATATGTGTTCTCACTGCTGTGGTGAAAAGTTATGTGTGCTACACGAGAGCAAAGTTTTTTGTATCTCGTGCTGTTGAGTCCCTCACCACGCTCAGGATTCTAACTATGATACGCTCGTGAATCAATCATAGAATCCTTCGCTTGCTCGGGACTCAAAATCAGCACTCGAAACAAAAAACAACTTTGCTCTCTTGTTGCACAAATAACTATTGTTGCCGCAACGGCTAATCGCAACTAATTTAGTCCAATAAACAATTAACAAAAATTTTGCTAATTTTCAACGATTCAATAGCTAAAAACGTGTCCAATCACGCAATTCCTATAAATAGATTCCAACATAATGATAGGTAGATACTGATTATTAGGTATAATAATATCTCCAAAGAGCAATAAAATAATACACTTGTTGCGTCAGTTCAAAACAGGACACTTGTAAACAACAAGTACTTCACGTTATAAATACTTTAAGAAGCATGATACGTTATCGTAAATTGCAGCTTAAACTGAACCGATTCTTTAAATACATATGTCTGCAAATCAATCGAAGGTATACATACATACATATGTAGGGTAGGGATGCCTCCTGTACATTATTATAATTCTAGCTGTTACCCGGCATCAGCAGATTTAAATACCATAAATATGGATGTCCTTTTAAAATAGGGTGACAACGCTGACAACCCTAGTTGTGTTTGAGTGGTTAATTCTACCGTATTGATGAAGTAAGCTATCAGGAATTCATCGAATGTTGTCTGTAGTTACTTGGTTAACACGTAGCGATAGCCTAGTTGAGAGACCAAAATGCTTCTACGCACATCGTCTCGATTTAAAACCCACGGTGCGTGCCACTGATCATTTTCTATCAAGTGTATATTAGAGTGTTAATATCTCTTACTGAACGCCGGAGGAAAACAACGTAAGGAAACCTGCATATCTGAAAGTTCCCCATAATAATTCTGGGAAAACATGTTAAGTCTGTCAACCCGCACTTGGTCACCGTGGTGGAGTAGGGCCTAACCCTTTTCCTATTATTACAAGCATACATTTATCATGTAACATTTATGGCACTTACCATACTTTTATGGACTAATTTGATATTAATTCCTTCTTTAGATCTTAGCCGTTTCTTTAAAAAAGTTGTCTAGACCGACACCCGGGTAACAAAATGATCCAATAATGGTTACTTTTTTACTTTTAGAATTTTACGGAATATTAAGAACGGACATTTGGAATGATAATGGTCGAGCGAAATAGCTAATAGATTCTCAAGGCGGCGTTTTCAACAGAGATGAGAGGTGCTAGCATGTATCGCGAAGCTGTGAAATGATGTAAGCTTTTCCCCCTAGAGATGCGCTAGACTACTGAATGGTTCGAGCTTGCGCAGACTCTATGTAGGGGTGCTCAGATGAGCGATGCAAGAATGTATAGCAATACACATCTAGCGTATACATTATCTCGGTTGCATCCGTGCTAAGCACACATCCCTCGCACCCATCCCTAGCTTGTTTCTAACGCACAAAAAGCTGATATGAAATGAATGTAAATGAAGCTACTCTGACGTACATCTCTGGTTGAAACGCAGCAAGAGTTTCTGAAGAGAATCGACTTAGGTACGTGCGTTTGTATACAAAAATACAAGTACGTATGTCGTATATGTAATCTAATCGTACCGTTATCAACGTTATCGCGGGCGCGGCGCGTTCCGAAACAATGGTCGTTCGTGATGTATCTGACAAACTTGCCGGCAAATTAGCTGGAATGGAATACTTATCAACTGGGCAACGGTCGTACTTGTTAAACGTTTTACAATTTAGATATGAGTACTGAGTAAAGAGTATTCAATGTTTTGAGGATAATAAATTGATAGGGTTCTGATCTTTGACGTTGTTTTATATTTAGTGTTACAACGACGTTTAAAACTTAACTTTTACAAGAAAATAAAGTCTTCCTTCATCCTTTTAATCTTAATATATAAAATCCTTGCGTTACTGACTGACTGACAGACACGCTACAGCCGAAACTGTTGGGCGCAGGAAGCTGAAATTTGGCATGTATGTTCTTTGGGGACCGTAGGGGTGCACTAAGAAGGGATTTCCCGAAATTCCCACGGGATCGGCCAAAACGGGTAAATAAAAAAAAATGCAGGCATAGCTGCTGGCGTCCTCTAGTTTTGCATAAAGTCTGGCCTGTTGGTCTGTTAGTTAATAAACCTGACCTTGTAAAGCGTAGATACACACAGGTCAGGTAGATCATCACATCACACAAAGTTTGTGTGATTATCTTTTTTTGAGTCGTTGAGGGTAGTTGGTCTACCAGGATATGTATCTGGTATCTGTTGATGTATATTGTCTTGTATATGATTAGAAATATGGTATTTATCAGTTGTCCGGTTGACATAGGACAGGCTCCACTGGTTTGGAGTTAGATGACCGATTGTGTTGTCCAAAGATAAAATACGGGTATAGTATCCTATAAAAGGTAATATAAGTAGAACTTAATTTACAATTATTTATCGATTCGCTACAATAGTGTAGACTACAATGAGCGGCGAGTACATCGTAAAAACCTTACATACGTGACGAATACTAAAACAGTTATTATGACAACTTACAACAAACAATACGAAAGAGTTTCGCTACTAGCATTTTATTATGTTGACACAAAGCAAATGATGAAAATAGTTGTAATCCGTAAGGTTTTGGTAAGAGGAAATTTGCTTTTTTTTCTTGGTGTCGGGTTGGAAAATCTTCATGGAGTCCCTCCACCCTGGGGGAAGGGCGAAAGGGACTGTCAGACTCTTACTGACTAAAAACCAACCCGTGCTCCTCATGTACCCTTGTGTCGGAGGGTCTTCGTATCGCCGAAGCATTCCTCGCTACCCCCTGATGGGAAGAGGAAATTAGCTAAGTTTCTTACTTGCGACCGTATTTTCACGGGAAACCTTCTAGATTCCTTTGATGCGCTTGTTTTTATGCATTATTTTTACTTTTGTTATTTTTTAAACAACCTCATTTTACCGTTTTGCACCAATGGTTTCGAGCGCCTCGACCCAGCTGGGTAGCAACCTCGATTAGCAATAGCTTTATAATATTGAGACAGTGTTCTTTCTGTATTAATATATGCGCAAGACAGATTCAAGCAAAAGGTCCTTTCGCGACGTGCTCATGATAAAACGTGCTCCTTTCCTTATAAGAAGCACTTATAAGGAAAAAGGTGATTTTTCTCTGCACATCTCCAGAGGTGCTTGATTTTCGCTTAAGCTCTATTACTGTAAACAGTGATAAAGACAATAAGAAAGTTAGGTTATGTACTATTTTATTACACGCCTCGTATCGACAGTACACGTAAGCAAGAAATCCCCATTTATAACACTGTGACTACTTCAAATTTTAGTTCAGTCAGAGTACCTATATGTAGACATTGAGACCTGACTCGCTATGAATTACCGATTTACTTCCATCAGTGTCATAATAAATGCTTTACTTATTTATGACGTCATTTTTGCGGTTGCCTACGAGTGAGAAGTTTCTCGTGGCGTATGAAGCAGTTTCTCGAACATCAATAACGTAAATTATTGAATGAATCACAGTAAACACATGGCCGAAACTTAAAATAGCCACAGTTCGCAAAAAAAAATTACTCAGTCATTTGTATGATGGTCTAAGCCATGTTCTTTTTTTAAATCCATCCAAGACCCTTTCATCTTAAAAAAAGGATTAAGAACTTTATGGCTAACGATGTTGGCCAGACAACCTGGAATATTGTTATCCCTTTTACTCCATATTAGGCCAAGGAATTTAACTGCAACACCTTGAAATAGTCAGGTATATGTTTTGTCTTCATGTATTGGACCACGCTTAAACAATACGGAAGATAATGTAGAAATAAACATAGGGCTTGTATATCTTTTATCGCATCGTAGACTTTTTTGCCGTACTATACTAAAAAGGCATCCGGCTAACAGGTAAAATTTTATCGAAGAACCAAATGCCATCCCTGAACTTAAAAAATAATATGTTCTTGTTACCACCCCTTCACTTTTATGATTGCAACAGTTAGCGTATCAAAGTGTGTTTCTTCTCTTTTTGTTTACAAAAAAAAAATCGAATTCGGTTCAATAGTTTTGACGCAACTCCGACACGTGCAAAAATACACATTTTTGCATTAACTGCATTATAATAAAGAACCGTCTAAAATATTTTCTTTTCTATCACTACAATGCTAAAAACAATTTAAGTATAATACTTATAGCATAATACTTGTGCTTGTGTATCGTTCGTGTTTGCAGATCCGGTTCTCCGAGGCGATGAGTCAGAGTGACCTCAGGCCGATCTCCACAGCTATCCGAATGTCCTCTGCCTAAGCTGCAAGCTTCGCTGTACATGTGTTTCTCACGTTTTGATATATAAAAAGCTTTGACGTTAACAACGAATGTTTTGGGAATGAGTCAGATTATTATGCTAGTAAGTGATTAGGTTGATGTGTTTGAGATCGCAAGTTTATCTACATTTTCATAATACCAAGGGTCAATATAAAATATATTTTACTGAGATACAAACATTTTTGAATAGTATATCCTAGTAAGACTGCCTCCGCGGTCCAGTGGATAGCGTATGCGACTGCTGATCGGAGGTCCCGGGTTCAATTCCCGGGTCGGGCAAAAGTGTTACTGGACTGGGTTATTTCGAATTTTCAGTAGCAGTACGGAGTCTGGTGAAGTACCTGGTAAAGGCAATATGCTCGCCATCTTTTACGTGGGACCTAAAAATTCATGGCGAAATGTAGGTGTAATATTACACCTCTGCCTACCCCTTCGGGGATACAGGCGTGAGTCTATGAATAAATAAATAAATATAAAAAAAATATAAATTAATATCCTAGGACAACTCGCACACATATTTTACCTAACCAGACAGAGCCGCTACACATACATACCTACCTATGTACATTTAACATTATATTCACAAATATGTTCATAACAGATAATTATATTGCATCCAGATACAAAATAAATCATCATGTTCATCACTAAGATCTTTAATCGAACCTACAACCTCCAACTTAGTATTCAGGGTTACAAACTTAGCAGGGAGAAATGTTCACACCTAATCCTTAGGCAATACATACATATAGACATAGACTCACGCTTGTTACCCGGAGGGGTAGGCAGAGGCTACGGAACGCCATTTGCAACGATCCTGACATATTTCTCTTGCTTCATTCACTCCCATCAAATTTCTCATGCACGCTCTTCGGACTCTTCGGTTAAGGGTACTTCTAAACTGTCATTTTTTAGGATGTCTCCAATCTGGTCAGAGAACGTCCGTCTAGGTCTTCCCCTTCCTCCTGTCCCATTCACACTTGACTTATATAACTTCTTGGTCAGTCTTTCGTCATCCATCCTCTCCATGTGTCCAAACCATCTT
Organism: Euclidia mi; assembly: GCA_944739405.2. Taxonomy (NCBI): domain Eukaryota; kingdom Metazoa; phylum Arthropoda; class Insecta; order Lepidoptera; family Erebidae; genus Euclidia; species Euclidia mi. The sequence goes on from OX123202.2 coordinate 12,845,566, forward strand.
AGCATACCTTTCTCAATGGTTGTCACTACATCTTCTTTTACCCCACAACACTCACTTTAGGCAAAGTAAACATTCATTAAGATTTAACATGTAAACAGATAGCATAGCTCATAAAATATTAATATCCACTCATACCTTTCATGAATTGCAAGTTTTATACATCCAATAATCAGAAATACTAAGGGCTAAAGCTAGAACTCCATTACGGTATAGAAAGCTAGCCACTTACAGTAATGATTCGACAGTTACAAACTGCATCGGAACATGGATATAAATCAACATGATTTATTTAGACGTTTGTAAGTGAAATTACATAAATGAATAAGGTATAGATGCGTCATGTAGGGGCAAGAGATCACTCATCCATCAAATCGATTAACGATGACATGTTTGGTCTGATTTGTGTATCCGCCGTGACACTTTGAAGTTCATTTTCTACAGATGCACTATGGTTCGTCTAGAACAAGCTAGCTAGACAAAAACAACTCTTAAATTCCTGGAAGTTAATTACTATTACGAACTCATTACCCCTATACATTGAGGATTACACCTATTAATTATCAATACTACCCTCATTAAGAGCGTCATTAAGGTATGTTTATAAGATGTTGACTATTTAAAGGGCATTCATTTGCATTTTTACATCATATTTGATAGCATTGTTTATGTCACTAAAAGAAATTTGTGAAAGTGTTTTTGTGATGGATTGTATACGTAAGGGTAAGTAGTTATATTTTATTTCATTTTCAACATGGGAACTTCATTCTTTAGTCTTATAAAATGAAATGTTTGAATTTTCACCCACTTTTTTACTCATTTTTTCAAATTCATCGGTCAAATAATAACATGTCCCCACTTGTCCCCACCGTAGAACCTATCATATACGATTCTCATAAGTGTCTAGTAGTTATACGTAAAAAAATTCATTGCGATATATTTGCACAACTAATTTTTATTTATTTTTTTCTTTCAACAGTTTTTACCGTCTCAAGAATGGATTTTTTCGAAGAATGGCTGAAACACCCGAAGGAAACGCGGAATGAGGAGCTCTTTCGGTTTATATCTTTGAGATATAATTTTGATGGTGTTACGGAGCAGTCTCTGCGAGATATTAAAGTACTAATCTCAAGATATTCAACGAAATTTGCTGAAAAGTGGAGCAGCTGTGGAAGAAATCGAGAGCGATTCCTACAAAAGTATTCGACGTGGCTGGAGGGTCTTGACATATCTTTCGATGTGTCCGTTTATTTATCTCTGCCAACTACATCTGGAGAACCGGGACCCGGAAGACCTACTAAAGATTTTGAACATTCTAGTCTCAAAACGAAGAGACGACGTGTAGACGATCTATTACAGTCCAGAAGTGCTAGTGAATTAATTTACGCCGCTGAAGTGTCAGCTCGAATCTCGGGTCAGAGAAGTGTAGCACGTCAAATTAAAGATGTGACTAGTGATCCTTCAATAACCAAGACCACGAGTGAAGAAAGTGCCCCCAGGAGTTTAACAAGTGAGGAAGCTTTAGCGTACTACGTTGATAGTAAATCAAGTAGCCATAGCTATAAGCAGACTCGGAAGTGGAGTATTAAAGCTGGACATAAGGTGTTTCCGTCAATGTACAGTGTTAGAAAGGCTAAAATAGCCTGCTACCCGTCAGGTGAACAAATTACAGTCAATGAAACGCATGCTGAAATCAAAGTTCAGGCAATTCTTGATAAGACTGCCGAACGTTTAGTATCAGCACAACAAGAAGTTGTTCATAGTCTGTTACCTTGCACGTCATTCACATTAATCAGTAAATGGGGTTGTGATGGAAGTTCCGGTCATAGTATGTACAAACAAAAATTCACTAATTGTGACGATAGTGACGAGTTTTTATTTGTATTTTCTTTCGTTCCTCTTCAATTGAAAGATGAAAGTGGTAATATTGTGTGGCAGAATCCTCGGCCCTGTTCTACAATGTATTGTCGGCCAATAAAGTTTATCTTTTCTAAGGAAACGAAAGATTTTACGATTTCGGAAACCAATAAGGTTTTAGAAGAGATAAACGCTTTATTGCCGACAACCTGCAAGGTGATGGAGACCGAAATATCTGTCACACATGTTATGCTTTTAACAATGATTGACGGAAAAGTTTGCAATGCTCTGACCGAAACTTCTTCCTCACAAAAATGTTTTATTTGTGGGGCAACTCCAACAATGATGAATGATCTGTCAAAAGAGTTTGCTGCGGACAAAGATAATCTTGGTTTTGGTTTGTCTACGTTGCACGCTTGGATAAGGTGCTTTGAATGCTTGCTTCACATTAGCTATCGACTAAATATAAAAAAATGGCAGTTAAGAACAGCCGAAGACAAAGCTAGTGTGAAACAACGTTCAGATGACATTAAAAAACGATTTAAAAGCGAAATGGGCTTGATTGTAGACAAACCAAAACCAGGGTTCGGTAACACTAATGACGGGAACACCGCGCGAAGATTTTTTGGAAATCCCGAGGCTAGTGCCGATATTACAGGGTTAGATGTTTCACTAATACAAAAATTTGGCATACTACTTCGCACTTTATCATCGGGATATGATATAAATATTGAAAAATTCGTTAACTTAGCTCAAGAAACTAGACAACTTTATGTAAATCTCTATTCATGGTATTACATGCCCGCTACTGTCCACAAAATACTTTTGCACAGTGGCGAAGTAATTAGATCGTCCCTTCTACCTATAGGCCAGCTTTCCGAGGAAGCACAGGAAGCTCGGAATAAGGACTGCAGAAGATTTCGTGAGCACAACACACGAAAGCGATCACGGGAGGCTACGAATAGAGATTTACTTAATATGTTATTGATAACATCTGACCCTGTAATAAACGGTTTACGAGAAGTTCCTCGGAAGAAAATAGGTACGCTTCCAACTGAAGTATTAGATTTAATTGTCCCACCTAGCTGTAAGGAACAAAATGTTAATATGATTTCTACTTTTCATAGTTCTGCCCCTCACGATCATGACTATTCAATGGATGATTCATCTGATGATAGTGATGATAATGAGTAATAGATTTAGTTCTTAGATATTTTATGCATCTGTTATTAGATTTTATAGCGACGTCGAGGGATAAATCACTTTATAAAATGTTCAAAAAATATATTATACACATATGCCCGATAAATGTTTTTTTTTTCATGATACCAGCTCAAATGACAAACTGCCTTGAAAAAAGTACCAAAAACCTTATATCTTTGCTTATTAACCGCATCTAGACATAAAAATCAAATAAAATAATTTTGTCTAGCTAGCTTGTTCTAGACGAACCATAGTGAGATGTTGTAGTTAATGAGGTGTAGGTTTTGATCTCCAAGATAATTAAAATAAGCACTAAACGCTTTTCTATGTTGAAAACAGAGTGAGACAAATCTATAAGCTGTAATGACAACAAACAGATTTTTATTTAAGATTCGCGTACCCAGTTAATTTAGCCTAAGTTACTCCTTGGTACATCAGCTATCCGCCATTGAACGTCCCGTCAAAATCGGTCCAGCTGTACCAAAGATTAGCGAGAGCAAAAAGACAGACAGACAGACAAAAATTGTAAAAAAAATCATTTCGGTATATGTTCTGTGTATACATCCATATGCATTTATTAAAAATCGGTTATTTTAATATTACAGACACTCCAATTTTATTTATGTGTATAGATAGATAAAACATCACGTTATGACCCATGGGTGCGGAGCAGTAGTTCAAAATAACGTAATTAACACCGAGCTCAGCTAGTATAGAATATTTGCCTAGAAGAGGGAAAAATCAGTAAGGCACAGATTTAAAGAACCTCGTAGGTATACTTTATTACATTATTGGCAACACTTTTCTACAAAATTGTTCCCAGGCGAAGAGCTGACAATGTGTCAGCTGTAACAATTTTCTCGAAGCCTAAAAGTCGAGTGCAGTGACTGCAGTGCATTCCTTCGCGACCTTGAAACGTCATATCTTCCATTAGTGTTGCCTCATTTAAACGCCTTATGTGTATGAAGCGTTTAAAACGAGGTCTGTGTCATAAATAATATCATATTATGGTGTTAAGTCCGACTTACGAGTTCACGAGACCTACATTTTTTACTTGTAAGGAGGGACAGGTGACAGCTATTTCTATCGTAGGTGTGAATCGTTATCTAATATTATAAATGTCAAAGCGTGCGTGTTTACTTGTGTAATGTTTGTTTGTAACCTTTTTACGTTAAACGACTAAATTAATATTGATACATTTTACCGTACAAATAGACTAGACCTTGGAGAGGGACTTAGATATCATTTGTTGCGAAAAGAGTTACATTATTTTGTGACATAGTGATCGAAATATGAGGTATAAACATTTTATACTTCTTTGGTTCTATTCATCCGCGTGCGAAGCGAATGTATTGCACAAGTGGAGTGACCTTCGTATTTTCAAAGATTATTTACTTTTTTCATATTTTGGGTGCTCAGATAGCACAATAATATCAGTGTTCTGAGTCTGGGTGTTACTTGTGAACATTTTACAATATTTCTCAACAATTTTACACATTATGCAACATTCGACCTGTATTTATACTTACTCAACAGCGTACGTCTTCAGAGCCCACTGAGTAGGTATATCCTGTCCACTCTCATACCCGGCAGTTACTAAACCAAAATAATCAATAATATAATATTCAAAGATAATATTAGTATGCTATGCAAATACTCGACGGAGGCAGATATTTACTCATCGCGCTGGCAATGAATACCGATGATCTAACCATTCTAGTAATGGTAATACCAACTTATGTCAACAATCCAATCCTTGTCTAATAAGATTCCTTTATAATAACAAGCATTTGTGTTGAATAAGGAAATATTCCAATTCAGATTGAGAGAGAAAGACTTCAGCAGTGGCTAAAGGATTTTCTTTGAGGGAGGGGGCTGCCTTTATTTTAGCAGGGCCTTGAACCTAGTGAGCTTATATATAGAGAAACATTAAAAACTCGTTTGTCTTTGAACGAGATGACGTCGAACGTCATGATCAGAAGAATCGATGACTGTTGACGCTCCAATGTGGGATGAACATAGATTATTCTTCAATGTTCTGTAGTGGTGGCGCCCACGCACTGAACTTCGCAGTTGAGGTAGGCCTCCCGCAAGATGGTACGAAGATCTTCCGAGGATCGCGGGCAGCAGATGGATGCGGGCGGTTCAAGACCGGTCTAGGTGGCCTTCGGGAAAGCCTACGACCAACAGTCGACGTCTTTTGGCTGTTATGAAAAACTTTAGAGACAAAACTACCATTTGCAAGCATTTGTCGAGTCACTATATAAAATACTCATAATCATCGTAGCCAATAGGAAGTGCGTATGAGCGTATGAAAACAAACACTCGACATAATATGATTCATTATGTAACGCAATGTGTATGTTTGAAATGTGCATGTGTGCGTTATCGTCAAATAGTAACAGAGTACAAATACTTTGATACAATATTTATAAGTGAAAGGCTGCGGATTTGCTTCATTAAGCGTGTAGTATTTATTTTATTCTAATAAGTTATAAATATTGTAAAAGTATTTTACTATGTCGATACCAGATTTCATTTCTACACATAGGATATAAGCAGAAGCGTGTACAAAACAAAATGATGATCCGAAAAATAAAGTAAGAAGAATGTAAGTAATGTATTTCTTAGCAATAGACCTAAGAACAGCGATAGATAATAAGTTAATATCCATCATCATCAGCCCTTTACTGTCCCACAGCTGGGCACAGGCCTCTTCTCAGTATGAGAAGAGTAGGGCCATAGTCCACCACACTGCCCAAGTGCGGGTTGGCAGACTTCACATGTCCTTTGAGAACATTATGGAGAACTCTCAGACATGCAGGTTTCTTCACGATGTTTTCCTTCACCGATTAGCAAGCGATAATTAACTATTTAATACGCACTTAACTACGAAAAGTCATTGGTGCGTGACGTGGATTCGAACCCGAGACCCTCTGCGTAGCAGTCTGTCGGTCTCTCCAATCAGCTATAGTTGCTTGTTAGTTAATATTATAAATTGATTCCTTGTATTGATTTCTGATACAACGCAGAGTCCAAATAGCAGATGATTTGCAGATAAACTGACCAACCAGAACAATGTACTGCAGTGTAAATATTGTAAAAATATTTAAGTTGGTCGATGTCAAGTGGCGCCAGTTGCTGCAACAGATTCATCGTCTTGACGTGACTTCAAATAGGTACAGCGTGGCACACCTAACACGCTATACTTAAACTGTGTTAGTTAAAAAGTTAACTCGAATACAAGCAACGAGTGTTACCAAGAGTTTAAACATCAATTAATACCCCGAGATATTCAATAATCAACTGATAAAGATAATGATTTAATTAATATACGAAGCGATAGTGAAACGTTGATTAAGCGCTACGTTTTAACGTAGAGTTCGTGTTACTTGAGTATTTATTTTAGTTTCATTAAAATTCATACTAATGTGATAAAGTAAATAGTCAGACAACGAATTTGTTCCAAAACACAAATAATAGAGCCTAGGCAGCGTAAACTAAAATTGGCAGGCAGAAAATTAATATTTTACAATAAATTAAAAGAAACAAGTGTGTCACTCATTGGCTGTAACTGACAAAAATCATCAGCCTTTCATATTATATAACCGGACCCATTAATGAGCAAGTATCTATACTCACAATAGCAACGGTTAGGCCAAAAGCCATCACGCTGGCGAAGTGTTGGTTGGCGGACTTTGAATGTCTTTCTAGAGTACTCTAAGAAATAGGATATAGAGAATAGGAGGATATCCTCGCGGAGTGTGCGCTTGAGGATTGCGTTAAGAAAAACAGTATTCAAATAGACAAAGGACAAAATTAACTCCAATTATTAACTTCTTGAAGGAAACGAATTAAGCGCCGGAAAAACCGAACAATGCGCATCGATAATACCGTTATTTATCGTGATTTAAAAATAGGTGAAATAATATTAGGTAAGTTATTATGAATAAGGCTTGCGCAGATAAAATCAATATTCAAATTGTTTTCTTATCGAAAACTGTTTGATGTGGAATATAAACATAATTAATGCTTTGTCTAATGTTACCGACAAGTCGCACAGGTGTTGAAATATCATACACTACTTAGTCGACGCCAGCAGCATCGCACGCACATATTTTCGAATTTCCCATTTTGCCCGATCCCGTGGGAATTTTCGGAAATCCCGTCTTAGTGCACCCCTACGGTTCCCAAGGAACATACATGCTAAATTTCAGCTTTTTGCGCCGAGTAGTTTCGGCTGTAGCGTGTCTGTCAGTCAGTCAGTAACGCAAGGATTTTATATATTAAGATTTGTAGAAATGACGTAAAAACTAAAAAGCTAACATTCTGTATAATAGGATCCCAAGGTATCGACCGGTGCAGTCGAAATGGCATAAAAACGATGTACTGTTTTACAATGTTATTTATATAATTATTAAATGGCGATGGATACGGGTGGCTCAGTCGTGGTCTATGTGACGAGCCTTCGAAGAGGCCTATGTCCAGCAGTGGACGTCTTTCGGCTGATATGATGATGATGATTAAAATGTTATTTATGTACTCAATTATACATATTTCTGGAGTGATTGGCTGACGCAGACTTTTCGCTCAAGAACAAAAGGTAATCAATCTCATTCATGAAAGGCTGCAATTATCATCGATTTCATATTACATGCACATCAACTTTACGCCTTCAGAATTTTAAATAGTCAAGAGTATTATAATTATTAACATTCATATTCTGTGCCTTCGTTTAGAAACCAAAAAAACGTACGCCACAAGACAAACCTGTCAAATGTTGACAACAAAGTTTAAAAAAGCTGTCAAACGTTTTCAAAAGTAGAACAGAATCGTTACGTCAAATTTAAATTTGTGTAACGGTTGGACGTATCTAACGGCTGACAGCTGTCTGCGCTGGCAGGCATACCATATGTGGTGCCCTCGTATAAGGGACTTGTGCGTACACTCATAATTAATTCTACACATATACACATATTAGATATCAAACCATCTTTGTTCGATGTTTCTTTGTCCGTTAGGGAACACTCAAGCATGGTGAGTCACTGACTAGCCGTTTGGAGACATTGATTGAGAGATATAGCGTTTAACTTCACTAGTTTATAGATTTGTTATGGCGAATAAGAATATAGAATTCAAGACATAAATAGCTATAAATTAAAACGGCAATACGATGTCACTGGTCATAAAATTACGTGCAACTCGCATCCTGTTTACCTACTAACAGACTTATACGGACAAGGTTTTTTCTGATAAGAAGTTTAAAAAAAGAAACAAAAATATAGTTAAAAATGTGCGCGAGTGTAGGCTCCCACCCTCGTTGCGCACGCGCCGCTCCCTAGAGCTGGCCACACCTGTCTCAAATAATCACCATGTTTCCTGTATGGTTACCATAGCTTGCGTTACTGACAATCAACTTATTGCCAGAGAGAATATATTTCCAGAATTAAATTTGAAAAAGGACTGCGTATGATTACGAAGGTTTGCCTACCAGTCTACCGCTTTCCTACTCCTACCAACTAAAGCATAGCTTTTGGATGTGGTAAGTATGATATGAAATTTATCACGTATAAATATTCTTTTGCGGAGGATAAAAAAATAATGTTGTACTTGTCGTCTGCTATAATCTACGGAATCTACGGGACCCAGCATTGTGAGTAACACAGGCATGCACTTGTAGCTACTACGGAAAAATAAGATGGATAATAATTAACACACTGTTTATTTTTTGTTTACCGCACAAGGTTAAAAATAACTAATTTCCAAGAAACATTAAAACAATCAGACAAATATTTGTATGGAGTCAATTAATTTTCACTCAAACGCATGCATATTCTATAAATATTTAAATGCTATTCGTTAAGTGCCCGAGTCAAGAACAGCTGGACGGATGTTACCAATATTTTACTGTTTTCTTGAGTTGGCGTGATGGTCCAAAGAAGGTTTCCACATAAACAAAAAATATTTAGACTGCGATGAAAATGGAAAATGCAGCACATACGAAAGATTTCCATTAAAGCAATAACACCTAAATATTATCTTGATAACATACCGAATTACTATCACACAACTGCAATTTGAAGAGTCTTAAAGTGGCAACACAGGTTTATAGTGATCTTGCCGGAAGATATTCACACAGGTGCATGTTTTTATTTTATTTTAACTCGGTTACTAATTACTTGTTTCCCAGACTGTCTATAAATCAATTGTATCGTTTAAACAGGCATGTAAATATGTATCCTAGATTCTACTTTCGATAACGGCTAAATTATATCGTCACTTTAAACTAAAATAAATTAAGAAAACATCGGGCTTCTGAACGGCAAAAAATATTTATGTGTAGTGGTAACACTAAATTAATGTTGCCAGTATAAACGTGGCAAAATACCGTGAACACTAATGTGTTTATCGACTTAAATGGTAGTAAGTTATTTCGTAAATAGTGTTTATTTTTAAATTGGATACAAAAAGACTGGCGACATGCGTGTGGTCAGGTGGACAATAAGTTGCTTAACTGCAAACAAAATTATATTGTTACCAGTAATTTTGTTAACTAGTTTGCTATCTGTAAAGAATAATAACCATTGATTCGATATTTATGCAGTTCTACATAAAGATCTTAATTTATTATCTACTAGATGAGCCCGCGGTTACACCCGCGTTATTTAAGGCTACTGCTCCACTCCCGTGGCTCATAGCGTGACATTATATAGCCTATAGCCTTCCTCGATAAATGGGCTATCTAACACTGAAAGAGTTTTTGAAATCGCTCCAGTAAATCCTGAGATTATCTATTAACGCGTCGCGTTCAACCAAACAAACAAACTCTTCAGCTTTATACACCGCTATTTTTTATTAGTACAAAAACTTTAAAGACAGATTAGCGAAGATATTATTATCATATATGTGTCGTAAGAATTTCATAATATCAATAAAGAGCAAAGTTATTATCATTTGTTTATTTTAGAAAATCTCACTTAAATCATAGTCATATTTTACAATCCATTCACTAATTCATTGATAATATTCCATCCTGCTCATTCGCATTCTCTCTGTCGCACTAATGATGTAGGTAGCCATAGAAAATAAAATGAAGAAAAATAATAAATGTAGGTAGTTATTTTTTAATTTTGTTAATTCTACCCTCTCCTTCATACTTCGATCGGGCTTAGGACCGGTACAATTTATCGTTTAACAAGTTATTAAATACGGAGGTATGTAATTAGAAAGCAAACAAATATCAAAATAAAAGAAGGTGTTCTGGACTAAAAGAAAAGAGTAATTTTGGCGTATTTATGAAGTTAGAATCATCTGCTATATACAAATATTATTTTATCATCATCATGTCAGCCTAGAGACGTCCACTGCTGGACATAGGCCTTCCTCAAAGTGTGTGGAGAACACAGACCGATTTTGAGCCGCCCGCATCAAATTATTATTTACTTAAGTACGTATTATTTACTAAACTTACAAGTATTTCCATTGTCCTTCGAAATGTCCACCACCGTTGTCAAAAGCATCCAATATGCACTGTTTTAATTGTTTGACACTGACCGGATTACTTTTGTACACTCACAATAAGATGTCCATGGGTACACAGCTGCACTCGCGATTTTTGCACTCAAAAAGTACGCACGATAAGCCATCGCGTCGGGCAAACGTAGACAAATAATTAACTTTTGCAACGAAATTAGATACGCTCACTTTTGTTAGTAATTTAGTACTGTTTGTCGCATCGTCGGGGCGTGGCGCAGGCGCAGAGGGGCGGGGGGGATGGGAATTTATCAATGGTTCATTTTACTATGATACTCGTAGTACTCGGGTCGGTCATAGTATTAGTATTGCATTTACCAATTATCACGTATTTTTGTGGACAGTTTTGAGACAGTTTTGGGACTTAGTGTTTTTATTTTTTAACTTCATAAATATGATCAGTTAAAGATTCTTATTGCTGTGTTAATTTTTTTGTACTAATTAAAAAATAGCGGTGTATATTAGTATTATATAATTATTAGTAAGTATCTGATTAATGTTGACCTGTCTATTTGAATTGCATCTAGAAAACATCTAGACACATTTTGTTGTTGTTTTCATCATCTTTGCCTAGAGACGACAACCACAAAGACATGCAAGGACAACTTGAAATAACAATCGCATTCACAAGAGCACTTAATAGGTAGTAGTGCCTTGCTGATTTTGCATGGATGGGCCGGCTCGACCGGAGAAGTACTACCCTCTCACAGGAAATCGACGTAAAGTAACAGTACCTGTTGCGTTTCGTTCGGTGAGTGAGAGTGCTTGAGGCCCCATCCCCTATTCCTTCTCCCTCCATCCCACTCCTCCTTCTATCCCTTTTCCCAACCCCAAGGAACGGCAACGCACTTGTGTCTTTGTGACTCCTGTGGTGTTGCTTGTGTCCATGGGCGGCGGTAATTGCTTACCATCAGGCGATCTGTCAGCTCGTTTGCCGCCTATTACAAAGCACCTGGCTTAGGTATATTATTCTAACACATATGAGTGAGTGTCCCCGTACCCTCGACAGATTCAAAGACGATCTTTACCGTCGTTAGTCTCAAATATCAGCTATCCTTTTGAGTTGCCAAGGTCAAACGGTTGTGCTCGTTAGAATTAATAGCCAAATCTGATTAGACTACGAAGCGAACCCCAGGCTCAGAGTCGAGAGTCATGCAACTGGGATAACGCTAATGATGATGATGAGACTATCAGAATACTCGTATAATTATGATCAATCGACAAAATTCGATAGTTAAGAATATTAAACAACCATACATAACCATTACTAGAAATTAACTGATGACAGTGTTAATTATGATGACCACACCTGTATGAAATTTATCGGCCAACCACTTACTGCACACGAAACATATACATGTGTGTGTACGTGTGTTTACAACCTATTGGCGATGCTAAGATTCTAGCTAGCTACTCTAGCGGCGAATTTGGAATTTGTCCGGGTACGACACTTTTGACAGCTCAATACAATAACAACTACCTCGAAGCAAAGTTGTATTGAAAGCTGTCAAAAGTGTCGTAGCCGGACAACTTCCAAATTCGCCGCTAGAGGCGCGCGGATAATCTTTGCATCGCCAATACTCTGAACTAGATGAGCCAGGGGGTACACCCGCGTTATTTAAGGCTACTGTTCTGCTCCAGAGGCTCATAGCCTGATGTAATATATATAGCCTATAGCCTTCCTCTATAAAGGGGCTATCTAACACTGAAAGATTTTTCAGAACTTGCATGGACGCGGTTAATCTTAGGAACTACTGGTCCGATTTGGATAATTATTTTTTGGTGGATAGCCCATTAAATTTATTGAGGAAGGCTTGCCACGGGTGCGGAGCAGTACCTAGTAATAACCCAGGTGTAACCGCGGGCTCATCTAGTGTTTTCTTATATGTGTGCAACAACTAATGTACCTACCTATTATTCAAGAATCCCAATTATTGTTAATACAAACGATCTTAGATATCAATGTTACCGTCACCATAATTGTATTGAACAACTTCAACCTTTATACGCCTCATGTAATTATGTCAGTTATGTCACGTTTGTACTTTCGAATTATAAAGAAAAAAAACTCTGGTGTACTGTCAGTAGCCAAAGCCATTTATAGGTCAATTATATTTAAATGTATAATTGTTTTACACACCATCACACAACAGTTTCTATTCAAGTTACATAAGGAATCACTAAACTATAGTTAGAATAAAATAAAATTGGGCTAAATGTAGTGTTGCCAGGCTACCAATAGACGCGATACCTAGTGTATAGAACTATAGATATACAATGAACGATGTTTCAAAGTAGGGTATAGACACAATCTCCCGCTAAATGCAAATTTCAAATTTCGAAACATCTAAGCCGGCAAGGCATCGTAACCGCCCTAGATCGATTCATCGATGACCGTGAACATCGATTCATCGATGACCGTGTACATCGATTCGACATTCACGTGTCGAATCGAACGATCATCCCTCTCACTTTTCTTGTTAACATTTTACAGCGTTTAGTAACTAGGCCATATTTTACGGTTATATTAATTGATCGATTAAAGATTACTGATTATATTGATGACGGGAAATTTACAATGAAAGTTGAGATTTCTGATAATTTCATATAAATTTAAATAACAAAGAGCTATAGAATATATTAACAAATTATGGAAAGTACTTTACAATATTTTGAAATATTACGATTAAATAGATAGCATAGGTGATAGCATAGATGAAGTCCACAGTTTGTCATTGTGATAATCTGGCACCGTACCTCCTTTCCAGAAAAAGTGGTAGAGAAAGCTCTATTAACCCAAGCTGCCAGCTGCCAGTAATAGAATGTCAGTCAGTTGAAACATTTCCCAATTCTGGTCACCAAATACTAACAAGAAGACTTACAAAACTGTTATGATATTTTACGTAATTTCTTAGCATTTGGCAACACACATTTTTTAACCTTAGACTATGTACTGTTGCGATGGCAGAATGGAGTGTTTCCATTGCTTGCGTATAGTGTTTACGCAACTGTCAAGTCAAACGTGACAGCCGAAATATATTCGTTTTACAAATCAAGCGAGAACACGTCGCGGTTGCTTCATGGTTTGACAACACATATCGATTACTTTTATGTAGTAAATACTACAATAAAATTATAAACGCAGGACTGTGAGGATGGATGTTTGTTATTCTTACGCACAAATCTATGAACGGATTCAGCTGAAACTTTGCTAATATAGTTTACACATCTGAACAACAAGGTAGTAGAGCCTTGCTGATTTCAGCATGAATGTACCGGCTCGACCGGGGAAGTACTACCCTCTCACAGAAAATCGACGTAAACTAACAGTACCTAAACTGTTGCGTTTCGTTCGGTGAGTGAGAGTGCCGGAGGCCCTATCCCCTATTCCTTCTCCCTCATCCTACTCCTCATCCTATCCCTTTTCCCAACTCCAAGGGGCGGCAACGCACTTGTGACTCCTATGGTGTTGCTTGTGTCCATGGGCGGCGGTAATTGCTTACCATCAGGCGATCCGTCTGCTCGTTTGCCGCCTATTACCATAAAAAAAACAACATATATGCTACCTTTTATCGCGATAAACGACACCCACGCGGGTAAAAGCGCGGGAAGAAAATAGTCGATTAGACCCAAACATGAAGAAACTCTTAAATTCCTATAAAGAAACACATCAGCGTAATCGATGTATATCTATATCTTTCGGAAGAATTTACGTAAAAACGACTCTCCTGAAAGATATTTGCGTTGATACTGGCAGCTCAGAAACCAAACGCGCAAAAACCAAATTACTTGCTAAAGTTGCCAAAATATGAGTACACCAATGAGGAAATTTTATGAACAGTTGCAGGTTTAAACACAAATACCTAAATATAAACTGTGTACTAGCATACAACTCAGTTACTTCGTACTACTGACCTCATTCGTAACATGAAGTCATTTAACAAGAAAAAAGCAATGACACGTGACGCGTTTATAAATAACCAATAAATGAGTTGAAATAACAATCGCAACAGTTTCAGGCAAACGGTGACGGAATAAATACACGTCATTGAGGATAATACTGTTATATTATAATTTACCGGTAAAGGCTGTGGAGTTTCAACAGACTTACTTATTACTTCATTATTTGTAACCGTTGAATTATTAAGAAATATTTATACTAAGGCGTTTATTCACGTTAAGACGACTCAAGCGATCAGTACCTAATAGAATCTATACTAACATAATAAAGCTGACGGAAAAATTTCTAGTACTTATCTGGAAAGGCACGAATCTTTACGACTAAAAATGTATTTTACGTTGACTACCACGCCTTGTACTGAGGCGTCATATAAGCTGTATGTATACACATATATTCAATTACCTCACTTGACCTTAACCCACTTACTCCTACCGGGCGTTATAACGCCACAAAAAACATACTTAAACTACCCTCATTTTAATCCGAATAAATGTGAGCAGTGACTATTATTTCCTATTTTATTTCATTTATAACTACTGGAGCCTGGATTAAGTGCAGTAATTGTGCCTGTGTTTATTGAATTTTAAATATTTTTTCTCATTTAAAAGTTACGTTAAAAGTTTTGTTCGATATGTCGTCAAAAAGGTATGTATATAATTATATTATTATGTATTAATATGAGTGTTTGGCATAAAACTTGTAAGTTTTAAGTGTTATTAATATATAATGCAATATTCGTATATACTATTGTGCAATTTCTGATTTTTATTGATCTAAATATATCATGGGCGTTATAACGCAATGTACGTCTATTATATTTTACTTTTGCATTTCAGATTTCAGCAAAGACAAACGTTAAAATTAAAAGAATTATTAGATATATTGGAGGTGGCTGATGACGATATTACTTTGCCCAAGGCTGTCTTAATTTTACCACCAGAAAATATAAATGCAGTCGTGACTGATGAGGATTCGGGTGACGAAGATTTTGTAAATACCTATACAAAATCTCCTAGGTGGGTTCTCAGAATATAAATATTACTGTCAAACACTACGTACAATAGGTTTAGCAATAGGTAACAGTATTTTATGATTGCTCCCACAGGTGCACAACTAAGAGCGCAAGCCGAAATCGCTTACGATGAACCTTTGTCTGCAGACGAAGAATACGACATTCCCCTATCTCGCCTCGCTAAAAGAAGGTGTACTGTAGAATATCCTACACAAAGTGAGATCCTGAGAAATATATCAAGTTTTTCTCCCACAGCAAGTACACCATCGGCAAGTGATGGTACAGTTCTCAATCCTGGTAATATTCTTGTTTGCAAGTGGAACGACAATAGAGTAGTTACAGTTGCTTCAAACGTGGAAACAGTGGAACCATTGCATAAGGCAAAACGTTTTACTCAAGAAGCGAAGAAATATGTACTAATCAATCAACTTGACATCATAAAAAAGTATAATAAAATATAGGAGGCGTAGATCGTTCTGATCAAAACATTAGCCTTTATCGAACTTCCATACGAGGAAAAAAAATCCTTTTCTTTGATTGCTCACTGTTTAGATATGTCAGTGACAATGCCTGGCAATTGTACAAGCAAGATAAAGGGGACTATGATCATCTCTCTTTTCGAAGAGAAATAGCTAAAAGCTTATTAGAAACTTATAGGAGTGATGGAAGGCGTGGGCTATCTCGTACTCCGGCTTCTTATAGAGACAAATCCCGATACGACAAAATCGATCATTTAATTGAATACAAAGCAAATCTGTTCAGGTGTATACTTTGTAAAAAAAGACGATTATTTTTTGTAAAAAAATTGATGTTCATTTACATTGTTACTTACCTTACAAACTGAGAAAATACTAAATTAAAACTTAGGGCCTAATTTAAGTAGGCTCTGAGTATGAAATTAGTACTTTGCCTTTTATAGGTACATACAAAATAAATAATAGCTTTAATATGTACAAGATTAAATATATATATGTCGCAACGCGTAACGTACATACCAAGATGTTACCTAAACTGAGCACTAGATGTCGCTCGTGAGAGTGCCTGTTACTTGTCAAGTTCGCGCAACGTCAATGTCAATGTCATTCGTGAGCACATTCAGCCTGTCATTTGTCAAAGTGCAGAGGCGATGTCGAATAAGTCAGTTAGTTGAGTCGAGACGTGCAAGCGAGAGTGAGCTCACGAAAGGCATCCGTTTCCATCCGATTAGTTTGTGAATAATTGTGATTGGTGATATTCTTAAATCATTAAAGAAGACATTTACTATCCGTCTGTGGTGTTATTTCGTATCCCCACAAGATGCAAGAGGAGAATAACGTGTACCAGATGACTGCAACTTTATGGGTTCCCCGTCATCAGAATTGGGATGGGACCACAACGACCCACGTGTTCAAAATGAAGACGCTAGTAACGAAAAATTGCTGGGCCTGTTGGAACTACAAAATGGTAATTTTCTGACGCTGATGCAAGCCATGAAAATACCTACTACATCGTCGCATGGCCTTTTTTTACCGGATTTCGATCCTGAGCAACAAGATATGGATGCACGTGCTTGGGTGACGACTGCAAACATGTAATTGAAGATCAAGACCCGCATTGCACCCCGCTTGTGGTCGCACTAATGCGTATCGTTTCCTGGGATGATATTGTGCGATGCAGTGTGCACAAAGGAGCGAGCGATAGAGACTGCTAACGCTGCTATGTTGGTGAATCAGCTGAGCATTCAATTGCAACCTTGGTGAGCGTATTTTGTCTGATTTCTTTATTGGTACCTACTGCCAATTTTATTAAGTGACGGTACTTGTAAAACATTACGCGTTTAACCTTGGAAATGTCGTAATCGTTGTGATGATGTCGCCATCACATCGTACCGAGTGTTGTAGGTTCGATTCCTACACGAGACACTGAAATGTGGAACCACTTGACCTTTGCTGTATTTTATGCTAGCGTATGGTTGTCTGACTACCACAGTGACCTAGCTATAGCGTAGATATCGAATGGAGGTTTTGAGTTTGATACGCCGGTTGAAAAGAAAGCGATTATTTTTACTTCTACATGCGAGGGTGGCTCGCACTCACGAACCTTGTGATCATATTATGCTAGCTTGCAAATAGATTATCTTGTCTCGGTCTTACTTTATGGACTGTATCAGTAACGAGAGTGAGCGTACAGGCCGACTTGCATTATTCCAAACAAGTGCGGTTGGTTGGTTAGTGTAACCTGACCATAATCGAAAGATATTACTAGCGCCATTATTTTATCGACTCGTGGTGTTGATAATACGTAACAGTTTTCGTTTAAACTTGATCAGAGCCTAAGTAAAAAGTGACACTGTTACTCGTTGTAATTTTGAGTTGTAACAGACGATTTCAATGTTTCAATTACACCTGCTTCTTTGTGTGCATAAATTTTTAACATGGCACATTAAAATGTTTCTTACTCTGATTATAAGATGGCACCACTAGTAAAATTAAATTCAACTTTAAGATTTTACGCGTGAAAATGACCTAATGTGTATTTTTAAAATTAATGTGATACGCTGGGAATTTTTATCAAGTGCCCCGAGTTCTCTGGCCAATTCCAGGTTATGCTTAGGACGTTTAAGAGTGATAGTGTTTCTAGTACAAGCTGTTTAACTCGATTATCAGACGTGGAAGAAAATGATTGAGTTATCATCGTAGTGCTTTACGATAATTAGTTTCAGAGATTTTAATTGTCATTGTAGGTAGTGATCGTTAGTGATGATTGTATGCTTAACCTTATTCTCATTAAATGGGTACCTTGTTAGTCTTTGTGATAATTTTGTGGTACCCACTTTACCGTCAATGTAGATTTGCATAAACTGGATAAGCCGTTTGTGTGGCTGCATGTTTAGCCATGCGTAGCCATTGGTTGGACCAGTAAAGTGCTTTTCTGGTTAGTCAAGTTTACCCTTGAGCTTTTGTGACAGCCGTGAGTGCATTGTCATAGTATCATAAACGTTGTCCATCGTCTTGAACGCGTAAGGTCCGTTGCTATATCGCTAATGATTAGGTTAGGTTATGCTTCGTATTTAGACTATCCATGACAAAATTATAACGCTGAAAAGACTGATTGGATACTTGGTAGTAAACTTAACATCTAAACTATCATGCAGCCTAGTAAGATTTTCTTATAGTCTGCTATGTCATAAGGAAAACCAAAGCAACATGTTCAACAAACCTACTTTAAGATTACTTTGTTAAACGCTCAAAATGATTATCCGGGTGGTGTTGTGTGACCGGATGGTGGTTGTAATGAGTTTCCTATTATTTTAACGAGTATGCGTGTTGTTCAATGTTCAACATATCAGCTTCGAGAGAAAGAATTAGTTGTGGTTTTCATTAAAACCTGTTATGATTTTGATTAGAGTAGCTTTATTCCCCACCGACTTGGGTCAGGAATAGCCGAACGACTAGAATGAGTGTTGTGCGATAATTTTCTTTTATTCCTTGAGCGAAGTACATTAAAGTGTGGTCGTTGATCGCAATCACGGATACCCTGCTACTCAAGTAGCCCTTATTTGATTTTTAATCGCTAAAATTATCTACCTCTGGTTTCTGTGTCGTATGACAAGAGCATGTTGCGAGAATCTGAATGTGCTCATGGACTGACGATTGCTTATTTCAGAACTGTAGTCGTTGCCTCTATGTAGCCAAAGGAAATCAGTTTGTCCGAAAGTAGCTTATCGGTTCCCGCCATGTTCGCATTTGGTTTTAGTTTTTGTCAGTGGTCAAATCCAGTTTTGACATAGCTCATTGAGAGTATGGGCGGGAGTTACGTTCCGCGGTTGTAAAGTTGTAAATGAATTTGATAATCGCCTATAATTTACGAAGTGCGGACATTGAATAATTCTGAAACAACGGATACTCTATTTAGTGGGTATACAATGAGACGAATCTTTGAAATACTAATGGTAGATTTATTTCCTTTTTGGGTAATCCTGGTGGCTAGCGCGGCCTGATGGCTGGCGCGGCCTGGTAGCTGGCGCGACATGGTGCCCGGCACGGCATGGTGGCCGGCGCGGCATGGTCGCCGGCGCGGCATGGTGGCTGGCGCAGTCTGGCGACCGGCGCGGTTTGGCGGCCGACGCAGCCTGGCGGTCAGCGCAGCCTGGCCGCTGGCGCGGCCTGATTGCGAGTGTGGCTTGGTGGCCAGCATAGCCCGTGTGTGCCGCGCGGCCCGTGTGTGTCGCGCGGCCCGTGTGTGTCGCGCGGCCCGTGTGTGTCGCGCGGCCCGTGTGTGGCGCGCGGCCCGTGTGTGGTGCGCGGCCTGTATGTGGCTCTGAGGAGCTTGGTAAAAGGTATAACTAAAACCTACCTGGCCGAAACTGGCAATGAAAGTGAAGGTAGTTTATTAAAGGAGTTTGCTTAGAAGGTTTAGAATCCAAAGACCTTAGCTTTAATGTTTTGGTTAACTTGGTTTGAAATATCTTAAAGGCCCATTTGAGGTCACAGAAGTTCTTTACGATGATCATTATAATCGCAAAGCCCTTAATTCTGAGCGTAACTGTAAGTACGCACTCTGCAGGTTGAGAAAATGCCTGAAAGTCAAAGTACAACTGACGAAATTGAGGTAGAACAAAATAGTTCTAATATTGAAGAAAGTGTTTAAGTTTACATGATGATCGGATCGGATCGTGCTAGAGGCTGACGTGTAGCCGTAGCTCGGTAGAAATCGGCGTCTACTAACTTAGTAGTCCGTGAGTAGGCGGTATTGCAGTCAGCCCTGGCTGAGGTCGGGTTTCAGTCGCGTTCCCATTTGGGTTTCGCAAAAAGCAGAGTAACTGGAGGTAACTGGGCTATGCATAGCCATGATCACATGTAGAGTTTAAATGTTATGGTTTACTTGGTTTGAAAAAAAAAATTATCTTGAGAGATACAGCGATAGTGAAATGTCAGTTTTACTTTGAGTTTCCTGATTACCTGACTAATTGAACTTGATGTTGATAGAGCAGGTTTGTATTCGTAGTTCTTGTCACTCTTATATGCCCCTGGTTAAGGGATGCCCCTGGTTAAGGGATGCCGCTGGTTAAGTGATGCCCCTGGTTAAGGGATGCCGCTGGTTAAGTGATGCCCCTGGTTAAGGGATGCCCCTGGTTAAGGGATGCCGCTGGTTAAGTGATGCCCCTGGTTAAGGGATGCCGCTGGTTAAGTGATGCCCCTGGTTAAGGGATGCCCCTGGTTAAGGGATGCCCCTGGTTAAGGGATGCCCCTGGTTAAGGGATGCCCCTGGTTAAGGGATGCTAGATGAACACTTACACGAGGACGTGTAAGGCGCAGGACGGCCGTGTCGCAACGCGTAACGTACATACCAAGATGTTACCTAAACTGAGCACTAGATGTCGCTCGTGAGAGTGCCTGTTACTTGTCAAGTTCGCGCAACGTCAATGTCAATGTCATTCGTGAGCACATTCAGCCTGTCATTTGTCAAAGTGCAGAGGCGATGTCGAATAAGTCAGTTAGTTGAGTCGAGACGTGCAAGCGAGAGTGAGCTCACGAAAGGCATCCGTTTCCATCCGATTAGTTTGTGAATAATTGTGATTGGTGATATTCTTAAATCATTAAAGAAGACATTTACTATCCGTCTGTGGTGTTATTTCGTATCCCCACAAGATGCAAGAGGAGAATAACGTGTACCAGATGACTGCAACTTTATGGGTTCCCCGTCATATATAACTTCATAAATATAACTTTTGTTTATCGTTATAGGGTATCCTTTCCGTACAAATTAGCGATAGTAGGACATTCTCCTACCGGGCGTTATAACGCCCATGGTTTTCCGACTTTTCCAGGTGGTCAGGATTTTTTTCAGTATTTTTCCACAATAATTGATGATACGTATATGAACATATCAAAAAAACCTAATGATCTGAGGTGCAAAATAGTTTCAGGAGTATCTGGGTTAAAGGAATAACAGCCATATAAATTCATTTGCTTCTTGCGTATTTTATTTCTAATACTTCTATAAAACATAATATTATTTTTACACGTACACTCAGACGCAAATAAAATATTACTATTGCATCCAGAATAATATGGCGTTATATTTATAAATCATCCATAATTATGTATGCCATAGCCGACATTTAAACACGGAAGATTATGGGAATTTATCTATGATCCGAAGAGTAACTATCTCATAATATTTCTTGGATTATTATAACTCAGATAGGTAAGTACCTACATATGTGTTTTCTGTCAACGTGGTACTCCTAATTAAATGTTCAGTGAAATAAAGCTCCGAGACCGAGCACCGAAATTTTGCTAAAGCTAAAGCATGCATATTCAGATAACTTGCCTACCAGTAACACACACCTTAAGTAATTTGCGCATATAAAATAATTATACAGAAAACAATAATAAACCGCTACAGGTCTAAAGATTGCCGTGTCATAGGTCGACAGATGAGGCCCTGTTGGCCTAAAGCACACAAACACAAACTACTACCCTCTCTAGATTTATAATGTTACTAGAGGACGCCCGCAGCTCCGCCTGCATTTTTTTTTAATTTACCCGTTTTGGCCGATCCCGTGGGAATTTCGGGAAATCCCTTCTTAGTGCACCCCTACAGTCCCCAAGGAACATACATGCCAAATTTCAGCTTCCTGCGCCCAATAGTTTCGGCTGTAGCGTGTCTGTCAGTCAGTCAGTAACGCAAGGATTTTATATATTAAGATTGAATCTTCTTCGTGCAGTTAAGATTTATGCATATTAGAATGGCCATTCCTACGACCACTATAAAATCTACGTAAAATATGGATAAGGCAACCCTTCTTTACTTTGTTTATATGGAGTAGAAAGGGGGCACTCACGAATACTATAAGACAGGTAAGAGAAGTGCATGAGGACTATTACTCGACGACAAGAACTTCCACTGCCAAGATCAAGATAAACGGCCAAATGTTTTACATTATGAATTGTGTGATAAGAGAGTGTTGTGGGGTAAAAGAAGATGTAGTGACAAGCATCGAGAAAGGTATGCTAAGATGGTTTGGGCATGTGGAGAGGATGGATGACGAAAGACTGACCAAACAGATATATAAGGCAAGTGTGGAAGGGACAGGACGAAGGGGAAGACCTAGGCGGATGTTCTTTGACCAGATTGGAGATATCCTGAAAAAAGGACAGGTCAGAAGTACCCTTAACAGAAGAGCATGCATGAGAAACTTGATGGGAGTGAATGAAGCAAGAGAGGTATGTCAGGATCGTTGCAAATGGCGCTCCGTAGTCTCTGCCTACCCCTCCGGGAAACAGGCGTGAGTCTATGTATGTATGTATTACATTCGGCTAGTAAACATCTACCTACTTACAACAAACCCAAGCATAAGACAACCGTAAGGCATAACGGGTAGGACGCACTCGTTGAAGACTTTTGTCTTAAGGCTTTGCGGTAGGGATGACGAAAAGACTCGACAGAGTTTCCTATTTGCCGCCCAGCCAAGCTTTATTCTTCTGCAAGCCTCCCTCTCGAAGTTGTTTCTACCCAACTGCAAGGTTTGCCCAAGGTAGACGTACTCCTGAACAACTTCGAGAGGGACCCCGTTGAGGATAATCGGTTCCTTAAGCCTTAAGACAAAAGTCTTCAACGAGTGCGTCCTACCCGTTATGACTTACGGTGTCGAGACGTGGACACTGACGGTGCGACTAGTCCACCAATTTAAGGTCGCTCAGCGAGCTATGGAGAGGGCTATGCTCGGAGTTTCTCTGAAGGATCGAATTCGTAATGAAGTGATCCGACAGAGAACCAAGCTAATCGACATAGCTCAGAGAATTAGCACGTTGAAGTGGCAGTGGGCTGGTCACATCTGTCGCAGAACCGATAACCGATGGAGTAGCCGTGTTCTAGAGTGGAGACCGCGCCTTGGCAAACGTAGTGTAGGACGCCCTCCGGCTAGGTGGTGTGACGATATACGCAAAATGGCTGGCAGCGGCTGGAGACGAAGAGGCGAAAATGGGGCTCAGTGGCGTGCCATTGGAGAGGCCTATATCCAGCAGTGGACTACGGCAGGCTGATGATGATGATGAAGACAACCATCTATGGATTAAACAATCTCGTCTCGTGTTTCAACCGCCCAATATTGTCGTACGGCCTCATAAAGGCAGTGACTATGATTCATCAGCAGTCATCATCAACTAGTCATTACGACTTAGAGAAACACGAATCTTACCTACTAATTTCTCAAACGGTGCAATTTCATAATGAGACATAATTACGATAATGTCGTTCTAAACACGTAAGACGTTCTAATTAGTTTAAAATTAGCTCTCTAACGTGTCTCGATACTAAAAGAAACCACCGAATTGAGATTGCATCAGATCATAATTATCGCAAAGCGATTTCAAAATGGCCACATATCAATTTGGTTGAATGATAGATAAAGCCTGGTTTATTATAAACTAAAACCCAAGGTCAGTCTTAAAGGCATTACAAAAAAAGATTCTCATTGGAACATCCGCGAAAAAAGACGAAAACGTGGCACAACAGCCCAAAAAGGAAGAAAATATACGCCGGACCGATGGGCACACCAGGCCAAAATGCCAAAGATCATTACGTGCTAAAGACTAATCACCAAGCAAGTTTATTTTTCACTAGTTAAACCCATGGACTCCTGTTATTTAGAGCTACTGCTCAGCAACCATGGTTAATAACGTGACCGAGGAAAGCTATAGGCTATATAGGATATACTTAGTGCCTTCCTTGATAAATAGGTTATCAAATAATTATTAATTATTCAAAACGATTTAGTATGTGCTGAGATTAGTGCTTTACTCTAAACAAATTCTTCAGTTCAGATATGGCATGTTCTTCTTTCATGTTCCGAAAAACAATATGCCCTAACGAAAGATAGATAGCAAAAGATACTTAATGGATTTTATAAGCTTCATACTTTTCAGTTACAAAGCGGTTAAATGCGTTGGCGGAAGCCGGTTAAATAATAATTAACAGTAATAAATATGAACAGTGTAACGTAAGGCAGCTCTCAGTTAAGTTGCGCAAGAACGCGTCTATGCAGGCATGCTTGTCCTTCGACGACAGGACGTGGGTAAACAAACCGATAGTGTTCGAACAATATTGACTGAACGCTTCTGTGACAAACTAAAGAAATACTACACCGTGTCTATAGATTATCCCCTTAAAGTTTGTGCTTTTTACTTAAGAGTTTTTACTGGCGCCATTTCTGCATACTTCGTTTGGATACGCAAATTAGTCAAATGGAGACGGAGACAGACGTTGTCGTTTAAATTGGAGCTAGTAAGCGGGAAGCGGATCCAGACAATAGCTCGGAACCAGGAAGGAGATACTTTGTATAGGACGTATCTCAAGCGTGACACTCAACAGAAATTGTTCTATCGTTTACAAATTAAAAGACTTTCACAGTCAATATATTTGGTCATATTACAACATAGTGCAGCAACAATTACGCAGTGTGTGAAACAATAGTTGATTGTGACATCGTATACAAACTACACAAGAGCGCATTATCACGTCATTATTGAAAGAAATTACTTGTAAGTTTGTAACTCGTATTATCGCACACTTAATTGTACGTGTTATGTATGAGTAAGGCCATTGCATGAACCGGGGGCAATCATCCATCCAGCAAGTTTTGAATCCAATGTCAAGGATTCGCTTCATCGGACACGCCGAACAATATTAAACCGTTCATCCGTAACATCAGAGCATATTTTGGCATAAATTCGCGTTATTGCAAAAACCGGACTGTGGGCGGACGACTTCATAGTCGTGACAAAGGCTATGCTTACGTCACTACCTCTATAGTATCTGTTCTTTTTGCAATTGTTGCCAAGTAAGTGCGCAAGCAAACATACAATATTTGTAGGTACTCATTGCCACGTAAAATATTGGATATGATATTACATAACAACAGAAAAACTGGTTTCAAACTAAGTAGACGTAGTTATCCAGGAGAATATATCGCTATTAGCACTAAAAGTATATTGAACGGTTAATTTACTAAAAGATATAAATACACCGACAAAGCTAAACTACTATTTGGCGTGATCAATGAAAGTATTCTTATGAAGCGTAGCAATAAAATAGAATACTTCAAGAGTTTAATTGAACGTTACACGTCTCAAAGAGTTTCACCTTTTCCATCGAAGGATTAAAAAATACAGTTCTCTTGCTTGAATAATTTATTCTGTTGTAACTGTCGCTCTGCATAGCGAATGTTATTTATTGGCATTATTAATATTTATGTGATTAAAAAACTAAGCATTAATACTATTTTGACACGGTTACAGTTTAGAAGGAAAATAAAATGCACTAGGACAAAAAGTTCCAATCCAACTTAAAAATAATTGCGAATTGACGAAAGTCCTTGTCGGTCTAAGGCGTGTTTTCTTCTGTACTGATCCATGAAAATTGCTGCTATCTCAAGTTCATTTTGAATGATACTCTGAAGTGTAACAAGCCTTTTTCTCGGCATTGAGTGGTCAGTAGGCGTTAACTTTTGACGATGTACGGCCCGATAAGATTGGCAGGCGGTATGATATACATCTTTCGACACGAGAACATCTGGAATACGGTCTACATGCATGCTAATGTTCAATGTCATTCGGTCCCTGGACGCACGAGTTGCGTGCTCAGTGTCACTTTCCCCTGGATGGCGCCCGCGCAGGTTTCTGTTTCGAAGGCGCGCATGCGCTCTCTCGCGTGGAATGCCCGCCACACTAGGATAGGAGATGCATTCGATGCAGGTACTTCGTAACTTGTAGAAATAAATGCGCATGCTCAAAACTATGTTGTTGTCAGACTATTGCATTATACCTATTGGTATTTCTGTTATTTGGGTTAGAGTTTGTCCACTGCCGTTAAAATAAATTAAAGCTTTCACAAAAATAAAGTTGTATCTTTTTCCCAATGTAACTACAAAGGTATTCATTCACCCAATCAATAGCGTTAAAATCAATTTCGTAACTACCGTAACTTTTAGGTCAAAATGTAGCAGACGTTCAATCGAGTGACGAGTCATCAACTTCCGATGTGATATCACGTCGGAAACTGTGCGAGTGGTAGACCAAGTGTTGCCAATTAAAATTATATAATTCAAGCGTCACAACGCATTTGATGTACGACCAAAACAAGGTGTTTTACGAGCCGCGAACACGAAGAAGTGCACGTCAGCACGTCGCGCGAATGAAGTAGATTGAAGACCTTCCTGTTTCACTATTTGTTTTTACTTCTTTATTTTACAATTACAGAAACTGTTTTCGTCCGGATGATAAATATTCATCCGGCTTGTCCGTCATCTTTCCTTTTTTTTGTTTTATTTCTTCCTTTTTCGAAAATAATAATTTTCTGTGCAGGTGCAAAACGCAGCCGGAGTGGGTCACACTAATCGTCTCTGCGGGCACGAACGGGCGCTAATTGACTTCTACTCATCAAGTAACAAGACTCGCATTGCGCCAAGGAATTTACGTACCTCCTAATAAGGACTATCGCTTAAGTGTTCAATTACGTTATTTTTTGTTGCTCACTATTGAAATGCCATGTACTAGAAATAACTTGTAGAATGGCATCATAATAAAGTAAGGTACATTTGGAACATTGAATTTCTAACCTTTGGTTAAAGAATAGGCAATGAACACTAAGGAAGTCTTATTACTACAAATTATAATAACATGCATGGCACTTTTTCCATATCCATGTTGACACTTCCCTGAATCAACAGTTGATCAGCCAACTCTAAATGGGAGTTCTTTTCGACAGAGCTATTGACATCCAAGACATAACTGGTCACACATACATACATACAGACTCACGCCTGTTTCCCGGAGGGGTAGGCAGAGACTATGGAACGCCATTTGCAACGATCCTGACATACCTCTCTTGCTTCATTCACTCCCATCAAGTTTCACATGCATGCTCTTCTGTTTAGGGTAAGTACTTCTGACCTGTCCTTTTTTTAGGATGTCTCCAATCTGGTCAGAGAACGTCCACCTAGGTCTTGCCCTTCGTCCTGTCCCATTCACACTTGCCTTATATATCTTCTTTGTCAGTCTTTCGTCATCCATCCTCTCTATGTGCCCAAACCATCTTAACATGCCTTTCTCGATGCGTGTCACTACATCTTTTACCCCACACCACAATGTTGTGTATTTTGAACACTGACTTACTGACATAATTGCTATAAATAGACCAGTCAAATAGCAATATTCTCTGTTTTTGCACTGATTGGCAATGTTTCAAAAATTTTTATAAATTGTATAATATACACATGTGTGACATGTCAATGGGTAGGATTTACATGCAGAGTATCATAGCTTTTTCTATATCACAAGGTCTGAAGAATTAACTGTCCAAAGGTCATGATAAGGTATGTTATTAACAATCGGCAAAGTTAGAACTTAATATCCATGGAATTTTCCAAAAAAATATATTTATTACAATACATACTACCTCCTTTTTATTTAATACAGTATATCTCCTTTTTTATGAAATATGTGTAAGTACTTACTGATGACAATGATGTAGTCACCAAACAATTTAAAAGTTTATCAAGAACACTAACTATTATGTTCAGTTAAGTAACCTTCTTTAACAATTTACCTACCGCCTTAAAAGAATTAGATGGCCATAAATTTAAAACAATTTGAAAAAGTGGCTGATTGAGCATGCTTTCTATAATCTAAACGAGTTTTTTGGTAAATCGTATTAGTGCATGTATTTAAGCTTCTTTTTTGTTTTGTTTAATTTGTCATTTCATTTTTAAAAATTATGTTGCATGTCCTGTATGGGCAAACTGTTGTGTCCAAAAACTTTATAAGCAAGACCTATGTAATGTACACAGTTACGCAATAAATAAATCTTTTTATCTTTTTCAGATTTATTTTGTTGGACAGTTCAGCAAGACTATAATTAAATTAAAAATATTGCGCACTGTAATGAAGCTTCCCTTTGCAAACATTATGTGGTATTCAATTATGAAATAAACCATGTTTTAATCATAACTTATAAACATAACAAAGCTATACACCTGCACAAGCTTATAATTTTATTTATAGCAAAAAAGCTTATACCTAGGTTTTTATGTTTTATGTTTTTGCATGCCAAAATAGCAATTAATGAAATATAATGACTTATTAAATGTTTAACTTTATAGTATAATAACTGAGCAATTAGTTTTTACTTAATTGTTTTATATTTATATCCATAAAATTATTTTATAATACTACTAGATGAGCCCATGGTTACAACCGGATTATTTAAGGCTCCATTTCCGTGGCTCACAGTGTGATGTTATATAGCCTTCCTCAATAAATGTGCTATCGTACAATGAAAGAATTTTTCAAATCGGACCAGTAGTGTCTGAGATAAGCGCGTTTAAGCAAAAATAAACGAAAAATCTCTTCAGCTTATAATTTTAGTATAGATTTAAAGTTGCGTTTCCAATAAGTATAGCATTAAAAAGGATATGTCATTTTTTATGAGTTGGTACAAAAAGATTTATGAACTCACTAATAATAAAAGCATTGTCAATAAATCAATACTCGCAAATATTTAAGTAGTAGAAACAAAAATAAAATCTAGTCCTTGAATATGAAGTACATCTGTTAATTAATAATTTAATATGGTAGCACAAATATCACAGCTAATCTAAATATTATTAAAACTGTGGCAATGGCACAAATATCAAATTTTTGGAAACTGATATAAAAATACTTATCTAAAGATAAGTTAATTTTGTACTGCACGCATAACATAATCACTAATTAAAATGAAATGTTTACTTATCTGCTATAAATTTACTTAAACTGATATTAGTTAAGTATCACTCAAATAAAGCATAAATTTTATTTTACATATTTATTACAATAAAAATGTATACTTTATACTTGACATACTTAATAATTATTAAGTCATGCACTGACTTGACATATGTTTGATACTGCCCATATTAAATTTTGAGTATGACATGTATCGTTTTAAGTAAATGCAACAAGTATAGTGCGTAAATTCTGTTTCAAACTAAGTACTTACAGTTGAGGCTGCCATCACCTAAATTGCAGACACCGAATAAACACGGCAAAAATCCCATACATTTGGGTGAAATATGGGCTTTTCCCTGGACACCTCTTAAAAAGTACCATTTATTGCTTGTCGAAAAAAAAAGATATTTCCCCTGACAAAAAAAGATTCCAGGTTTCCCCCGGACTCTTTAAAAAACCACAGCCGGACCGGCCCCTGGCGCCCTTCAGACTAGGACAAATATGGGGAAACCCAGACAGATGGCAGCCCTAAGTACAGTTAGAGCTGTGTCTTATTCTAATGGATCAATAGGCATTTTCATGTTATTTACATAAATAGCAGATTTGCATGAAACAATAAATTTACAAAGTGATTTAGTTTCAGGAAATAATATGAACAATTTACTAGTACATAATATAATGTAGTAAAGGATGACTCATTTATTAGTAATAACTTTGTTCAATAGGCTATGGTTGTTGACTATGAGCCAAGGCTGGTACTTATTAACTGATAATGTTTAAATTACTTTGTAAGTAGTTGGTGTGCAACAGGTAAAGATACTTAGATTATAAAAGAAATTGCTGGCAAAATCTATCTTATGTGTCCTTATACTTAATTGATGTTGAATGGCCTATCTTCAGTTGTGCCCTTAAACTAATTTGAATAATGAAGGTTTTAGGTCTATGATCCTTTCAGTTATTAAAAAGTTGACTAGTTCTAGTAGCAGTGCCAATGCAGTGAGTGAGCAGAAGACTTGGCAGCATTAATAATTATGTTATTATAATAATTTAGAATAATAATTTATTTATTTACTACATAGTATTTCTTAGAATAATTAATTAGAATAATGTCTTGATTATTGAATGGAATGAAATGTGCGTTTAGAAAATATCACAGTCATAGTCTTATTTAAAATTATACTTAAAACTAGTTCTTGATTTTTAAGTACATGCACCTAATACCTACCTACGTCTTAACAGAAATATTTACACGACATTTCGTATCGAAGGATAAAAATACCCGCCAAACATGAGAGACTAACAAAACAGTGATGGAAGCGACCTAAATAACGCGCATTATAAGTGCAGTAATAATATACTTTCATGCATACGAGCCGAGCACGACAATATCGTGCGATTTACAAATGCATGAGCGCCGTAAGTACTACGCCAACATAACAGTTTCGACAAGTTGTTGAAAGTTTGAGTTTTGCTAAACAGTGCAGACTTTATCACGTTTGCCACCTCTTCAAAATCTTCTTATATCTCCGAAGGCCAACCACAGTAACGCGTGCCTTGTTGACCAATGTAAGCAGCTAATCTTGTGCTTAACACGTGTAAAAAGTATATCTACCTTTATGATCAGCTCGATCTCCGGGACGTCTCCGTTCGCTGTTCCATTCTCCGCGATTTCATCCGACATCGTGAACTCCAACTTAGAACACTTAGAATTTAAACAGGAGAATATGTTTTCAACACAATATCACACAACCGTCACTGTTCCAAAACACCGACAGACTGCCTCACTTCAGTCTGGTTCACGGTAAACGCAAGTTTATTAAACTGCTAACTTCATGTAGCAGTAACTTTCAAAAACTTCAAATAATATAACTGTGATTAAGATTTCAAATAAATTATACGAATTTATTAAAATCTGTTTACTTATTTTCAAAATAATTACGTTATGGATAGTGGTTGCTGTTCGTCAAGTTTGTCAGGTTCACAGAGGTCAGGTTTTTATTTCAAAAATAATTAATATCTTTGAAAAAATATCTTGATTGCGTCATTTGTCATTTGAGTCTGAGTTCTGAGTGTTCTGACATGCGTCACTTGTGTCACTGTCATGTTTTTCTTTTAATTTATTTCATGACCTGGACCTGGAACTGTCATGTTTTCGTTTCCAAATGTTTCCAACAAAGAAATATAACCTTAATCTAAACGTAGTCCAACCTCTCTGGTTTCCAAATTACCAAACAAGGTTTCGAAACGTCTTGGTTTATTCTTTTGACTCATCTAATTAATTTGTATATAGTCTTACTCAAGGTGATTTTACTTCTTAGAATCTCAGATCAAGTAAAATCTTCTCACTAACTTTATCTCAGTTTGATAAATATATTATTTTCTTTTTAGTACGCAGTTCGCACTGGTAATATTGTGACACTACAAAGAAGCGCTAGCCCCAAAAACAGCATCTGTTTTCTCACCAAGTTTTATGACTTTTTTTGTATTCTTTATTTGTCTGGATAAAACCAGCCTTCACCAGTTTTGATAAAATATCGGTCGCACGCGCCAAACGCCGCCCCTTCTACTGTCTACATGAGCAATCAGGTAGCAACCACATTCACAACTCGTCGAACAGAAATTAATGATTTTAAAATTATGAAATGTAGTCGTAATTTGTCTCTCGCCTTTTCTTGACGTCCCACACCGTGCAGTTTTGTGTTTTTATTTTGAACTTCGCTCGTACTTACCCCTTACTAATTGTTTGCTTTCCAAAGCTTAAACAACACCGGGGATACAACACCGCCTAGTTTCAGAGACATATGAACAGAAGATTTTTAGAGAAATGATTGGCTTCTTTGTTTTTTGTCTTGGCCCCGGAATTAAATCCAAGAACTCATTAGTCACTGTCACTTTTACTACCACTGGACCATACAGGCAAACCTTATTTTTTATATATCATTAGCTAGATTAAAATTTATTTTATAATAACTTAAATATTTCGAGCAACTTAAGTATGTCTTAAAATTAAAATAAGTACAAAGAAAAAGTAACTCATTAGCTTGTCTCTTTACTTCGTTCCCGTTGCCAGACATTATGATAAAAATGCCTACGGTAGGTACGTATGTACCTACTTTTAAAAAACGTAGCTTACATACTTACGATGTTTGAGTTTACCCATAAAAAGAATCCTAGAAAACCAAGAAGCATACTTTACTTCCCCTTTACGATAAAGATATTAGAATACATAGGTATTAAAATCGACAACAAACAAAAAAATAAGAACACCGACCTAACTTACTGCCATAAACTAATGTGAGAGTGAAAATTAAGTACCTACTTGATCAAGTATGTACCAATTTTTTTTATAATATTGTCAATTTGCCGTATACATTAAATAGGCTATGCTGTCAGTCGTAAAGACATTTAAAAATAACGAATTGGATTGTAAATAGGTAATTGTTACCTACGTATTTTTGTAGCTATGTTAATAAGTGTTGGTTTTTATTAACTGAATATAATAAATTAAATACAATATTAATTTATTTACGATCACAATGTTTTTCTTTTGACAATAGAAATTATGACAGAACATTTGAAAAATGTTCTTTATAAAAATATTGTTGAATTTCGTGTCCAAAGAGTTTCACATCTTCAAACTCTTTTCAACACTCCGCCTCACGAAATTAGACGATATTCAACTTTGTCCTAAGTTGGATAAATTTTGGGGCTGGCAAAGCTTTTGTTAGAATGTCTGCCTCCATGTCTTCTGTAGGACGATATTTGACATCTACATGTCCATTTTTGACTGCATCTCTTATAAAATGTTCCCTGATGCTAATATGTTTCGACTTAGTACTTATAATTGGATTATAGGCCAATTTTTGAGCGGCTTGGTTATCATTATAAATATCTATTATGTCTGTTTTTATGTTAAGTTCATTTAGCAAGTTTTTCTGGTAAATGGCTTCTTTTGATGCTTCTGTTAAGGCCATGTACTCCGCTTCTGCTGTACTAAGTGCAACTGTTCTTTGCTTTTTAGATTCCCAACTTATTGGCGTCCGGCCATACGTAAAAATGTATCCAGTCACTGACCGACGATCAATAGAGCATGATGCCCAATCAGCATCCGCTGCTCCTTCCAATTTTATTTTATTTTCTTTTATATAAGTAAGGCCTAAGTCCTTGGTTCCTTGTAAATAACGTAAAACTCTTTTTGCCGCATCAAAATGTTCATGAGTGTAGCTGTTATTGAATTGACTTAGATGGCATACAGCAAACATTATATCTGGTCGTGTGGCAACTGCTAAGTACATAAGAGAACCTATGAGATTCTGGTAAGGCAACTCTTTTTCTTTCATTGGACTTGTACTCCTTACTAGCTTTAGTCCTGTTTCCATTGGAGTGGATGCAGGTTTGCAATCTTTGCATCCAAATTTTTCCAATATGGACTCAATGTAATTTTTTTGTTTCAGTACTATTTGTGTTTCCTCTCTTTCAAAAGTTATACCAAGACAGTGTTTTATTTCACCCAAGTCTCGCATTTCAAATTTCTTCAGAATTAAATTCTTGATTTTGTTTATCTTTTCTTGAGATTTGCATGCTATTATTATGTCATCAACATATATGCTAACAATAATACACTCTCCGCCTTTCGCATATATGTACATACATGGGTCTACTTTCGTAGGTGTAAAACCTATCGATTTTAATTCGGCATCTAGCTTCATGTACCACTGCCTTCCCGACTGTTTCAAACCATAGACTGCCTTATTCAGTTTGCATACAGCATTTTCTTTGTCTAAGGTTAAGTCGCGCAACATTTTATTAGCCTTTTGCTTAATTTCTAAGTCTTTTGTAGTTTTTATAATCTTTTCAAGGTACAGTTCTAAATTCTTAGGCTTTTTCATGAAAATTTCTTCTTGAATATCTCCATTTAGAAATGCTGTACAGATATCTATCTGATTCAAATGCATATCTTCTTGTACAGCCAAAGCCACTAACATCCTTATTGAACTTAGGCGAGTTACAGGTGCAAATACTTCCTGGTAATCAATACCTGGTATTTGTGAAAATCCTCGGGCTACTAATCTTGCTTTTTTGCGTTCGATGTTACCGTCTGGTCCTAATTTATTTTTTAAGATCATTTTACTGTCTATGACATTACGACAAGGTGGCTTCTTCACTATTGACCACGTTTCATTTTTTAAGTGTGCCGTAATTTCGGAAATGATTGCATCGTTCCATTCTGGGTTTTCCTCTTCGCTAATACATACGTAGTCTTTAGTCCAAACTGGCTGTTTTTTAGCTCTTTGAGGTCTTTCATTTATTGTTACGTCATTATTTTGTATTACCTCAGTTTCTGTTATTCGATCATCATTTACGTGATTTTCTTCCATTTCTGGTTCGCCGTGACCATCATCTATATCAAAAAATATTTCGTTTTCTTCGGTCCGATGCCTTTCATTGCCAGTTTCCACGAATATTTCGACCAATTTGTCTTCATTCCCTTTTTTTAGTTTCTCATTCTCAATTTTTGTATTGTCTTCATAATATAATCTATTCATTACTTTTACATCTCTGCTTACAATTACATGTTTTGTTTCTGGTATGAATATTCTGTAAGCTTTGCTATTTTCTGAATATCCAAGAAATATTCCTTCAGTTACTTTTGAAGTAAATTTTTTCTTTCTTTTATTATTCTTATTCAGTACGAATGCTTTCGATCCGAAAACTTGAAAATGTTTTACAGATGGTTTTCTTCCCACCCACAGTTCAAATGGAGTTTTATTTTGAATAACTCTTGATGGAATTCGATTCAGAATATAATTTGCTGTTGAAACAGCTTCTGCCCAGAATTTTTCAGGCATTTTACCATCTAGTAGTAGACATCTAGCTTTTTCTAGAATACTTCTATTTTTTCTTTCTGCAGTACCGTTTTGTTGCGGCGTATACGCGCAGCTAAGTCTTCTACTTATACCAGACTTCTTTAAATATTCATCGAAATCCTTATTTATATATTCTGTTCCGTTGTCTGTTTGTAAAAATTTTATTTTATTTTCGGTAAATCTTTCCATTTCTTCTTTATAATCTTTGAACTTTTCAAATACTTCATTTTTATTGCGAATAATGTAAACTCTTGAATATCGAGTCTGTTCGTCAATGAATGTCACAAAATATTTTGCTCCACCAACTGATTCTACATTCATTGGTCCACAGACATCTGAATGAACTATTTCAAGACGCTGCACTATGGTTCGTCTAGAACAAGCTAGCTAGACAAAATTATTTTATTTGATTTTTATGTCTAGATGCGGTTAATAAGCAAAGATATAAGGTTTTTGGTACTTTTTTCAAGGCAGTTTGTCATTTGAGCTGGTATCATGAAAAAAAAAACATTTATCGGGCATATGTGTATAATATATTTTTTGAACATTTTATAAAGTGATTTATCCCTCGACGTCGCTATAAAATCTAATAACAGATGCATAAAATATCTAAGAACTAAATCTATTACTCATTATCATCACTATCATCAGATGAATCATCCATTGAATAGTCATGATCGTGAGGGGCAGAACTATGAAAAGTAGAAATCATATTAACATTTTGTTCCTTACAGCTAGGTGGGACAATTAAATCTAATACTTCAGTTGGAAGCGTACCTATTTTCTTCCGAGGAACTTCTCGTAAACCGTTTATTACAGGGTCAGATGTTATCAATAACATATTAAGTAAATCTCTATTCGTAGCCTCCCGTGATCGCTTTCGTGTGTTGTGCTCACGAAATCTTCTGCAGTCCTTATTCCGAGCTTCCTGTGCTTCCTCGGAAAGCTGGCCTATAGGTAGAAGGGACGATCTAATTACTTCGCCACTGTGCAAAAGTATTTTGTGGACAGTAGCGGGCATGTAATACCATGAATAGAGATTTACATAAAGTTGTCTAGTTTCTTGAGCTAAGTTAACGAATTTTTCAATATTTATATCATATCCCGATGATAAAGTGCGAAGTAGTATGCCAAATTTTTGTATTAGTGAAACATCTAACCCTGTAATATCGGCACTAGCCTCGGGATTTCCAAAAAATCTTCGCGCGGTGTTCCCGTCATTAGTGTTACCGAACCCTGGTTTTGGTTTGTCTACAATCAAGCCCATTTCGCTTTTAAATCGTTTTTTAATGTCATCTGAACGTTGTTTCACACTAGCTTTGTCTTCGGCTGTTCTTAACTGCCATTTTTTTTATATTTAGTCGATAGCTAATGTGAAGCAAGCATTCAAAGCACCTTATCCAAGCGTGCAACGTAGACAAACCAAAACCAAGATTATCTTTGTCCGCAGCAAACTCTTTTGACAGATCATTCATCATTGTTGGAGTTGCCCCACAAATAAAACATTTTTGTGAGGAAGAAGTTTCGGTCAGAGCATTGCAAACTTTTCCGTCAATCATTGTTAAAAGCATAACATGTGTGACAGATACTTCGGTCTCCATCACCTTGCAGGTTGTCGGCAATAAAGCGTTTATCTCTTCTAAAACCTTATTGGTTTCCGAAATCGTAAAATCTTTCGTTTCCTTAGAAAAGATAAACTTTATTGGCCGACAATACATTGTAGAACAGGGCCGAGGATTCTGCCACACAATATTACCACTTTCATCTTTCAATTGAAGAGGAACGAAAGAAAATACAAATAAAAACTCGTCACTATCGTCACAATTAGTGAATTTTTGTTTGTACATACTATGACCGGAACTTCCATCACAACCCCATTTACTGATTAATGTGAATGACGTGCAAGGTAACAGACTATGAACAACTTCTTGTTGTGCTGAAACTAAACGTTCGGCAGTCTTATCAAGAATTGCCTGAACTTTGATTTCAGCATGCGTTTCATTGACTGTAATTTGTTCACCTGACGGGTAGCAGGCTATTTTAGCCTTTCTAACACTGTACATTGACGGAAACACCTTATATCCAGCTTTAATACTCCACTTCCGAGTCTGCTTATAGCTATGGCTACTTGATTTACTATCAACGTAGTACGCTAAAGCTTCCTCACTTGTTAAACTCCTGGGGGCACTTTCTTCACTCGTGGTCTTGGTTATTGAAGGATCACTAGTCACATCTTTAATTTGACGTGCTACACTTCTCTGACCCGAGATTCGAGCTGACACTTCAGCGGCGTAAATTAATTCACTAGCACTTCTGGACTGTAATAGATCGTCTACACGTCGTCTCTTCGTTTTGAGACTAGAATGTTCAAAATCTTTAGTAGGTCTTCCGGGTCCCGGTTCTCCAGATGTAGTTGGCAGAGATAAATAAACGGACACATCGAAAGATATGTCAAGACCCTCCAGCCACGTCGAATACTTTTGTAGGAATCGCTCTCGATTTCTTCCACAGCTGCTCCACTTTTCAGCAAATTTCGTTGAATATCTTGAGATTAGTACTTTAATATCTCGCAGAGACTGCTCCGTAACACCATCAAAATTATATCTCAAAGATATAAACCGAAAGAGCTCCTCATTCCGCGTTTCCTTCGGGTGTTTCAGCCATTCTTCGAAAAAATCCATTCTTGAGACGGTAAAAACTGTTGAAAGAAAAAAATAAATAAAAATTAGTTGTGCAAATATATCGCAATGAATTTTTTTACGTATAACTACTAGACACTTATGAGAATCGTACATGATAGGTTCTACGGTGGGGACAAGTGGGGACATGTTATTATTTGACCGATGAATTTGAAAAAATGAGTAAAAAAGTGGGTGAAAATTCAAACATTTCATTTTATAAGACTAAAGAATGAAGTTCCCATGTTGAAAATGAAATAAAATATAACTACTTACCCTTACGTATACAATCCATCACAAAAACACTTTCACAAATTTCTTTTAGTGACATAAACAATGCTATCAAATATGATGTAAAAATGCAAATGAATGCCCTTTAAATAGTCAACATCTTATAAACATACCTTAATGACGCTCTTAATGAGGGTAGTATTGATAATTAATAGGTGTAATCCTCAATGTATAGGGGTAATGAGTTCGTAATAGTAATTAACTTCCAGGAATTTAAGAGTTGTTTTTGTCTAGCTAGCTTGTTCTAGACGAACCATAGTGCGCTGTGATGTTCTTGAATGGTTTTCGTTGGTTGGAAATGGTAGTCGACTCATTTTTCCTTTTACACAGACTTCGCATTCATTTAGTTTTTCATTAATATTAAATTCAAGTCCATTCATTGTTTCATTTTTTAATGCGTGTTTTAAACTTGTTTCATTAATATGTCCAAGTTTGCGATGCCATTGGTAAATTTCAGCATTAAAAGTGGTTTCCTCTTGTAATGGGAAATCGTTTTCATTTTTTCTGTCTGTTAAGTGGTACAAACCATTAATCTTTTTTGCTGTAAGTTCAATTTTATTTGTTTTAGAATCTCTGACAGTAGCTATATCTTCTTTAAATAATACTGTTTTCCCTTTCTCTGTTATTTTTGAAACAGACAATAGATTCATGGCAAGATTTGGAACATACAACGAATCTTCTAGTTTGACATTTATGCCATCCACTTTGATTTTAACATCTCCTCTACCTTCAATTTTAGCGCTACTATCTTGTGCTGCTAATTTTAGTGTCCCATCATATTTTTTTATCGAAGAGAAATCATTTAAATTATTGCACATGTGTGATGTGCATCCACTGTCAATACACCATTGTTTTCTTTTTTTTATTTAATTCCGTTGCTAAACACATGTTTATCGCTGTGTTAGATGTTTCCTGTCTTTTAGCATTCCGGAAATAACAATTTTGTGTTTTATGGCCCTTCTTCTTACAGATTTGACAAAAAACTTGTTTCTCTTTATAAGTTATTTTATTATTTTTTGTAAACATTGCATTGGTTTCCAATTTAGTATCTTCGGTATAAATACGAGCTTCTGTTTCTTCTAAAATTTTTATTTTTAGCTCCTCCGGTGAAGGCAACGTGTCTCGTGATTCTATAGCAATGCGGAAATTTTCAAATTTTGATGATAAGGAGTAAAGCATAATTATGGATAAAAGATCTTTATTTATGTCAACATCCATGTTATGAAGTTTGTCTACGGTGTCCATTAAATTATCCAAGTGCTCTCTCAAATCATCGCCTTCCTTATACTTCAGTACAATTAGTTTTTTAAGTAGTGAAGCTTTCCTGGTGGGTCGCTTACTTTCATAGGTATCCTCAAGCTTTTTCCATATATCATAAGCAGTTTTACAATTTTTAACATTTTTTATTTCTTGAGATGATATAATTAAAATAAGTTCTGACCTGGCAAGAAGTTCACCCTCATCGTACTGTGTATCACTATTAGAATCTTCTTTTGTGGTTGACTTAGGTTTACTTACATATTTCCACAAGCCAGCTTTAATCAGTACTGCTTGAGCCTGAATTTTCCACGTGTCATAATTGTTTTTATTTAGTGATTCAATGCGATACGATGTACCAGCCATTTCAGTAGTGTTTATTTTTTACTCAGTTACTATTATGTCCTGGGCCCATAACCTGTTGGTTTTTATTAACTGAATATAATAAATTAAATACAATATTAATTTATTTACGATCACAATGTTTTTCTTTTGACAATAGAAATTATGACAGAACATTTGAAAAATGTTCTTTATAAAAATATTGTTGAATTTCGTGTCCAAAGAGTTTCACATCTTCAAACTCTTTTCAACAATAAGGCTACAGAACCATAGACTAATCTTATCTATCTATCTATACTAATATAATAAAGCGGAAGAGTTTGTTTGTTTGTTTGTTTGAACGCGCCAATCTCAGGAACCACCGGTCGGATCTGAAAAATTCTTTTTGTATACGATAGCCCAGTTATTCCGGAAGGCTATAGGCTAACATAACGCTTCGACCTTTTGGGGCCGGGCAAAAGGCTAAAAAGGCTTAAACATAATGTCGGCTACTCAGGAACTAGCAGTCGGATTTTAAAAATTGTTATTGCCTATGATAGCCCAATTATTCGGAAAGGCTATAGGCTACATATAATTACGCCACAACTTTAAGGGGCCAGACAAAAATAATAAAATGGTCAAACGAGAAGGGGGAGGGTTGGGTCAAAGGCAAAAAAAGGCTAAACGAATAGGATACAATCTATATGGGTATCGTTTTCGAGATTTTCGGGACGCTGATTAATAATATGAAATTTATTTAGTGATCCAAGATGGCGGAC
Organism: Euclidia mi; assembly: GCA_944739405.2. NCBI lineage: Eukaryota > Metazoa > Arthropoda > Insecta > Lepidoptera > Erebidae > Euclidia > Euclidia mi. The sequence continues at coordinate 12,886,073 of OX123202.2, forward strand.
GGGAAATCAAAGATGGCGGATGAGAAGATTTTAAATATCAATATGGGTATCGCCTTCGATATTGTAAGGGGTGGAGAATCGAAATACAACATCTATTTTGTGATCAAAGATGGCGGATGGGAAAATTTAAAAAAATCAATATTGGTATCGACTCCGATGTTTAAAGGGATGGGGAATCCAAATACAACATATATTTCGTGATTCAAGATGGCGGATGGGAAAAATTAAAAAAATCAATATTGGTATCGTCGCCGATGTTTAAAGGGATGGTGAATCCAAATACAACATCTATTTCGTGATCAAAGATGGCGGATAGGAAATAAAAGATGGCGGACGGGATTTTTTTTAAAGTAGATATGGGTATCGTCGCCGATATTTAAAGGGATGGGGAATCCAAATCCGACATCTATTTCGTGATCAAAGATGGCGGATGAGAAATCAAAGATGGCGGATGGGATAATTTTAAAAAATCAATATTGGTATTGTCTTCGATGTTTAAAGGGATGGGGAATCCAAATTCAACATCTATTTCGTGATTCAAGATGGCGGATGGGAAATCAAAAATGGTGGATGGGAAAAATTTAAAAAATCAATATGGGCATCGTCTCTAATGATTTAAGGGATGGTGAATCCAAATACAACATCTATTTCGTGATCAAGGATGGCGGATAAGAAATCAAAGATGGCGGACGGGATTTATTTGAAAGTCGATATGGGTATCGTCGCCGATATTTAAAGGGATGGGGAATCCAAATACAACATCTATTGCGTGATTCAAGATGGCGGATGGGAAATCAAAGATGGCGGATGAGAAAGTTTTAAAAAATCAATATGGTTATCGTCTCTGATGTTTTAAGGGATAGCGAATCTAAATACAATATCTATTTCGTGATCAAAGATGGTGGATAGGCAATCAAATATGGCGGATGGGATTTTTTTAAAGTCGATAGAGATATCGTCTCCGATATTTTTAAGGAATGGGGAATTCAAAAACACCATCTATTTCGTGATTCAAGATGGCGGATGGGAAATCAAAAATGGCGGATGGGAAAATTTAAAAAATCTATATGGGTATCGTCTCTAATGATTTAAGGGATGGTGAATCCAAATACAACATCTATTTCGTGATCAAAGATAGCGGATAGGAAATCAAAGATGGCGGACGGGATTTTTTTAAAAGTCGATATGGGTATCGTCGCCGATATTTAAAGGGATGGGGAATTCAAAAACAACATCTATTTCGTGATTCAAGATGGCGTATGGGAAATCAAAGATGGCAGATGAGAAAGTTTTAAAAAATCAATATGGTTATTGTCTCCGATGTTTTAAGGGATGGCGAATCTAAATACAACATCTATTTCGTGATCAAAGATGGCGGATAGGAAATCAAAGATGGCGGACGGGATTTTTTTAAAGTCGATATGATTCGTCTCCAATATTTTAAGGAATGGGCAATTCAAAAACACCATCTATTTCGTGATCAAAGATAGCGGATAGGAAATCAAAAATGGCGGACGGGATTTTTTAAAGTCAATATGGGTATCGTCTCCGATGTTTTAAGGAATGGGGAATTCAAAAACACCATCTATTTCGTGATCAAAGATGGCGGATTGGATTTTTTTTTTTAAATCAATATGGGTATCGTCTCCGATGTTAAAGGGGATGGGGAATCCAAATACAACATCTGTTTCGTGATTCAAGATGGTGGATGGGAAATCAAAGATGGCGGATGGGAAAAATTTTAAAAATCAATTTGGGTATCGTCTCTTATGTTTTAAGGGATGGAGAATCCAAATACAACATCTTTTTCGTGATCAAAGATGGCGGATAGGAAATCAAAGATGGCCTACGGGATTTATTTTAAAGTCGATATGGGTATCGTCTCCAATATTTTAAGGAATGGGGAATTCAAAAACACCATCTATTTCGTGATCAAAGATGGCGGATGGGAAATTAAAAAAAAATCTATATGGGTATCGTCTCCGATGTTTAAAGGGATGGGGAATCCATACACAACATCTATTTCGTGATTCAAGATGGCGGATGGGAAATCAAAGATGGCGGATGGGAAAAGTTTAAAAAATCAATATGGGTATCGTCTCTGATGATTTAAGGGATGGTGAATACTAATACAACATCTATTTCGTAATCAAAGATGGCGGATAGGAAATCAAAGATGGCGGACGGGAATTTTTTTAAAGTCGACATGCATATCGTCTCCGATATTTTAAGGTATGGGGAATTCAATATTATATAAAAATCTATGTTTGTTTGTTCATCATTTATAGACTCTGAAATGATAAGAGATTAAGCGCTAAGTCAATGGTAACTTTGGAAAATGGGTTTGGAAAAAGGGAATTAAATAAAAACTTTAGGCGATACGGGGTTCGCTGGGTCAGCTAGTACTAATATATAAAGCTGAAGAGTTTGTTTGTTTGGTTGAACGCGCTAATCTCAGGAACTACTGGTCTGATTTGAAAAATTCTTTCAGTGTTAGATAGCCCATTTATCGAGGAAGGCTATAGGCTATATAATTTCACGCTATGAGCGACGGGAGCGGAGCAGTAGCCTTAAATAACGCGGGTGTAACCGCGGGCATCATCTAGTATATTATAATACAGAACTACGTGCATCTTGTCCGGACGTCTGAAACATCATTCGTACTATAGATGATATACTATAACTAGAGATGCAACATCATAAAGTAAGGAACTAATAATACTAAGTGCAACTTATTGACGAATGACAAAATAAAGTTGGCGGAGCTACGAACTGCGAAAAGAAAACGGTCGTCAGAGACGTTTCGCCTTTAAGGAGATCATGCAGAGACGGCCTCGATAGTACGTCGGCGTCGTCTTCAATCAAAAAGTTGCGAGTGAAATATGTAACTTGATTAGCATTGAAAAAAGCAAAGATTTTCACAATTACGCATTGGTAAACATATGTTCTCTTATACTTCTGAGGAAGGTACATGTACCGTAAGCTGTGTGTACACAGCTGAAGCTGACACAGCTACAACTGAAACTATGAATTAAGATTCTTATTTCCTACGCTATAAGGACGGTACAAAGGTCAAAGTCTTGTATCTGATTTGAGGTGTAACCCTGTATTACATTTTATGGTCACCACAATTTGAACACTGTTGAAATAGAATTCTGGGCCAAAGTCTTCGACAGCTCAGTTGTTTTAAACGGCACTTGGCAACACCGTGTGATAATTACTGACGTCTTGACGTCAAATAATTACTGACAGAAGTTAGTCATCATTAGTGTCATTACGCGACGAAAGTTGTCGAAAACATTTGGAAAATACGCAGATCTTTTGTTTGTAGCGTGTGATTTTTTCTCAATTTGATTGTTACTGTTGAGAAAACTTAAAAAATGAGTGCATCTGAAGAATCAACATCAGCATTATCAGCACCCAGAGAAATGACGTTTGCTGAAAAACAAGCAGAACGCATGAAAAGACTGCAGACTTTGCATTCAGCCAGAAATGTAGCGAGAACTCATAATCATCAGGAAGTAGTCGCGGAAGAGGCCAGGAATAAACTACCACCTAATTACGAAGCGAAACGTAGACAGGCAGAATGGTTGCTCGACGACCAGAAGAAGCGCGAAGAAGCTGAGAAAGCAGGTAAAGATTACGACAGAGTAAAACTCTTAAATATATCAGCTACGGAGGCTGAACGTTTAGAACGTAAAAAGAAGAAAAGGAATCCGGATCAAGGCTTCTCTACTTATGAGCAAGCCACAATAAGACAGTACAACAGGCTAGTTAAAAATATGCCACCAGCTGACATGGAACAATATGACAAACAGAAGCAAAAATACGGGGAAGCTTTCTATGGTGGTCCGAATGTAATTATTCATGGCATGCATGAAGATCGTAAACAAGCCATAGATAAAATGGTGGATGACTTGGAAGGGCAGATTGCCAAAAGAGCCAAATATTCAAGAAGGAGGACTCACAATGACGATGCAGATATTGATTACATCAATGAAAGGAATGCCAAGTTTAACAAGAAATTGGAGAGGTTCTATGGAGAGCACACAGCTGAGATTAAGCAGAACTTGGAGCGGGGAACTGCTATATAAGGGCTATTATACTTTGTGCATTTAAATGTTTGCTGTGTATACAATTCATTTTTCTATAGTAACAACCATATTGGTTGTTACAGATTAGCAGTAAGAAGCTAGACTTAAATTTACTGCAACCTAAGAGCAAGGAAAAAGAAAGAAACTTAAACATGTGGTTAATACTAGCAGCATGAACCTCCCAAATTTTTCTAAGGAACTACAATGAAGTTGTTGCAATTTTTGTAAGCTTTGATAGATCTCAACAGGCAAATATTTTTTTAATGAAAGAAGAAGCTATACCTGTCACAAACTTGACTTCTCCTTATTTGACAATGACCAGTTTCATAGCACCATAAAGCTGAGCAGTCTAGTGCACTAGACAGGCCAATTGAGTTTATGGTCACCGGCTGTGGCCAGATTTAAGCCCAAAATCAAGATTGAAGTAAACAGCTTACCCAATTTGAAAGCAATGTCCCATTCATTGGTTAAGGGCTACTATAATTTATTTTGAACAAACTTAAAAAAAATTGGTTGCAGAATTAATACTTACTAGCCAGATTTAGGCATAGGTCATGGCCAAGCACCTAATTCATGTTGGTTTTTATACTGTACCTGGTTGTTGTAGCAAATCATTGTCCTGAAGAAGCATCTAGTGAGTGTGATCCTTACATCTTATTTGGCTGTTGTCACTGTAGTAAGTGGTAGCCCATAAAGTAAGAAGAATTAAATTATCAGATACAATAACGGTTTGTTGCTGTATGAAACAAGCTAGAAGAAATTACTATGGAATGTCAAGGCCTTTAAGTGTTCATACAGTGGACCATACAATGCAGTGTAGATGTAATTTAATATAATTAATTAGAATTTAAGACTTGAGCTTTCATATAGATGTAGGTAGTATTTGTTTATGTTTAACTAAATTGTGTTTCAAGTTATATGGTTTCTAGAAAACGAAAGAAAATGTGATAATAAAAAGTACACTGCCTGGTAGAAGAGAAGAAAAAAAAAAGATGTATTTTTAACCACCTGTAATATACTCACCAAAAGCATTTTGTAAATATAGGGCCAATTTTTATCTCATAGTCTTTGAATAAATTTCAAACCATAGAAAACGTTTCAAATTGTTGAAAATTGGTCCTTAATTACTTACTTCAGTGAAAGCATTTGGTATGTTAAAGTAAAACAAATAAATTAAACAAATTTCAGTAACAAGTTTATTTTGATAAGTGCCGATTAAATAAAAATAATAATTATATATCAAATAGATATTTTACATTATGTAAATATACTATTAAAAGCGCTAAATACTTTTTTATTTATAACAATAAGTACCTAATGTGCAAGTAGTTGAGTAATGACTTCACCATATTTTATAATATGGTACTTTTTATTTGACTGCCTGATTGCCCTTTTTTTCTTGGCCATGCCAGGTAATAAAAGAATGCAATTGCTTATTTATAAATATACTTATAACACCACTTTTTGAAAATTAGCATTATCTGTCTGTTCTCTATATATACAGGCTGATTTGTTTCCCTTCAGGAGGTGATTCTAGAGTCATAATGGAGTATTTCTACCCCCTACACATGGGGGTCCAAAATGCACCAGTTTGGAATAAAATGGGTTTTAAGATCTTTTGAGAAAATTCCAAATCTTTGTTATAAACAACTTCAAAAAAAAATATTTTGACTATTACTGGTAGCGAATTGGGCCTTATTTAATGGACAATTGACTGTATGATTTGAGCCTTTAGTACCTAATTGCGGATAAGGGTATGCTTGTTAGTGGCTTGATATTTGGGCGAATAGTTTACCTGCAATCTAAAGATGTTGGTACATAGGTATTTGTTACTATGATCATGGTTGTAAATACTACGAATATGTCCTCACTCTATTATTTATATCCATTAGGTATAAAGTTATTTCAATGTAATTTGGTACTAACGTCTTGCATTGCAAATTGTGCCCACTACATAGGTAGGTAGGCAAATAAATTGATAGAGGCAATGAAAAAATATAGTAAGAAATCACTTTGTTCTTGACTACTAGGTAAAGGACGTAAAAAAAATTATATATCACTTGATATATCTTGTTCTAAGTTATATCACGTAAATGTTTGCATACCTATTCTTATTTGATTGAAAATATAATAATTAAGCATGATGTAAAAATATTGTTTCAAGTGCAAATAATTATGAGCCAATCTCAGACGATGGAGCCAATAGAAAGATTACTGCCAAGTGGAAGCACCAGATGGCGGTTTCACTGAGTACAGTATGCTATTTGACAAGTGTTCCTTATTACCCCGCGTTTTCACCAAGGTATAATACATGTATTTAACAAGTTTTTGACAATGTTTTCTTTTCTCATATACATGTATAAAACATGTCGTATACAAAACTATAGACATGTATAAAACTTGTTGTACCTTATACAAAACTTGTATGCAACTTGTTGTAGACATGTATAGAAAACTTGTATGTAACTTGTTGTAGACATGTATATAAAACTTGTATGAAACTTGTTGGTTGAAAACTTGTAGTTGTCTGCATGTTTATGATCTCATGTTTTTGTCGTAGCTAAACTTGTAGAATTCGAGACAAATTCAAGCAGTAGTTTTATTTTAAAAGAAAGAACCTGACTTCGTTTTTAATTTATTTACTTCCCTATTAAACTTGTTCTTGAGGTTTGTTATATTTTATCAACATCTTTAACACTGCCTCCGTGGTCCAGTCGATAGCGTATGTGACTGCTAAATAGAGGCCCCGGGTTCGATTCCCGGGTCGGGCAAAAGTATTACCTACTGGGTTTTTCCGAATTCTCAGTGGCAGCACGGAGTCTGGTAACGGTACGGCAGTAGGCTCCCCCCCCCCCTTATTACGTGGCGACCTTAAAATTCATGGCGAAATGTGGGTGTAATAAGTATTACACCTCTGCCTACCCCTTCAGGGATACAGGCGTGAGTCTATAAATAAAAAATAAAAAACATTAATGTACATTTGCGAAGCAATTGCTGCCAATGCGTCTTTTTTCTTCTGACGATCTTTATATATTTTATTTTTCACATTCCTCAGACATTCTTGTACATGCAAAAGCTCAATGAGTTCTAAAGTTTGTTTTTTTGACCACTCCATTCTTCTTCTTATTTCGTTTTCACGAAGTAAAAAGCGCGGTTCGTCCGGTATGTTGAAAACTATGTTTTTTTTTTTAAATACAACTCCCTCATTAGGACTAAATCTTGTGTCGCGGGGGACTTTACAAACATACAACATACGGGCACAATTTATAGATCACACAAAGTTTTGTCTCGTGTGGGAATCGAACCCACAACGCTCAGCGCAATGTCAAGCGATGAGGCGGCCGCTTAAACCACTATACGTATATCTGTATAATCTATGCACTATACGCCAACCGTGCAGTAAAAAAAAAAACTTTATCCAACAAGCATGGATAAAGTTTAAAACTTGTCTAATACTTGTATAATACAGAAATTGCAATAAAATAAACAATACTTGTCCAAAACACGACTGTATTTTGTAGGTGAGAACGCTATCAATGTATAAGACATGTTTTAAACTGTAACAGACTTCAGTGTAAACGCAAATGTGTTTTATACTTGTATAGATACTTGTTGGCTACACAGTGTGAACGAAAGAATGTTTGAGACATGTCCAATACATGTATAAAACAAATAATTATGTTGTCTACAAGTTTTGTATAAAACATGTATTGGACATGTTTCTTGGTGAAAACGAGGGGTTACAGCTTTAAACATAATAAAATAGCTATAATCTGACTAGGTTTCGTTAAGTTTCATAGGAGCCTTAAATAGACTAATGCAAAGTAATGGACTTACAAATTATTTGAAAATCGTGCTGGCATGTGACAGGTGTGTGTTTACTGTACTCGCTTGTGGCGCCATCTGCAATGTTTCCTATAGTAAAACGTAAAGATGTTTCGATAAAAAAAAGTGAAAAGTTACACGGAGTTTTTTTATATTCTACTTATTGTGTTTTCATGGTCCCGAACTTTCAAATTATTATTCGCTATGATAATCTCCTGAAAGTCACACTGATTCCCTGCATACAATCTAGTCTGATAGGCGAGAACATAACACATTGTTGCAATTTTCTGTAGGGACATACAAGTCGTGTCAAACTTAGGTACCTATGCTTGGTCTGAAGTTAGCATGAGTGTGTTAGGCGCATGTTTCATCAAGTTATTAAAATAGAGCTTGTATAGAAATTGTCTACTGCGTTTGCTCTTACATTCCGACCGAGCATAGTCTGGAAAAGTTTAACGCGACTTGTAGGTATGACCCTAGCCTAAAGGTGTTGATAGACTTGAGCATTCGTGCTTAAACGCACCCTATGGTTTATTTTCTGTAATGTAACATTCGCAAGAATGCTCATTATTACAAGTGAATGTTACCTTCTGGCAGCCTTTACCAACCGTTACTAAACGCTAGGAGCGCGAACGAAAACAGGACTGTAACGAGAAAGCTTATACCTAGATATTACTTCTGATAAGTATCGGGCATCATGCTAATAACTGCTTTAAGTGTCTAGCAGAGATTCTTTTGGGTGTATTTAAGAGTCAAAAGTTTTATCCGATAGTTCCATGTTGATGTACACATAAAGGGCTAAGGGTTCTAGTTTAACCCCAGAAAGCAAGGGAAGTTCAGCCGTTGAAAAAAAAAAGGCGTGACTGACTTTACCACCTACTTTGCACCTACGTCATAAACCTTTACGTAATGTTGTTATAGATTCCTGAAAATAAGTACCTACATCGTCATGCATGACTGGCGATATTGCAGCAATTTTTTACGTGTGGACAAGGGCTTTTTTACACAATTATGTCGTGCGCGCGATCAAAACATTCCTAGCCCTTCAATCCTAAACCATCGATCACTTTAAAGGGCTTGACGAGTATCTTGACGTGACTTTGTGATGCAAGACGTAAGTACCTAATTATCTACCGACTAAGTATAAATACGAGACTTGTTTTCTTAACAGTAGTAACTTACTTGCACATACACCGTTCTAATAACTTACAACAGAAAAGAAATACAATAGCATTGTCATACATACTCATACATATTATTATGTACATTTAATGAGCACAAGTTTATATTTTTATACAGAAAGAAATGCTTATTGCTTAATACATACACATTATAATGACAAGTTCGGAGTTTCGACTAGAAATCACAGTGATTGTTTCATTATTTAATTCCTTGATACATTAGCTAATTAGCTACTGTTGGATATTACTTTAGAAGTAGACACATCTTTTAAATAATATTTTGCTAATTTCTTAACAATATAGAATTTGCGGAAATACCATTTGATAATTTTCTTTTAGATACAAATTTCACTTTAAGCTAAACTTACTGTATGTAATTAAATTTTATACTCCCAAATATATCAAAGATACATCTGTCTTCGGATACGTTTTATAGAGGTCGCTGTATTTTATAATAAAATACAGCGACCTCTATAAAACGTATCCGAAGACTAATAGCTCCACAGCCTTCACCTATTCAATAGATTAAGTAATAAAAAATGTATTACTTAATCTATTGAATAGGTGAAGCTGTGGAACCTAGATTAACAGGTGTAGTTCGATTTATGTTTTTACAAGGTTTTATTCCATATTTTAGGCAGCTGCATATGGTTTGAATTTGAGATCCAGCATTCAGCATACTTATAATCGCATTTCCTATTTTACCGCATCAGCATATAATTTATGACCGTTTTCGCTTGGTTTCTCGTTACAAGCGAAAATATGTATAAATGTGAGCGGTCGAGCGCGTTATAACTGTCATTCAAACTGTCTAAACACTGGACATCAACGATGAAGGTTGTAACCTGAATAATAAATATGTACCTAGATAAAACATTTGCAACTGATCGTACGATTCTTCTAAATGCAAATTCGAAGTGAAAATCATTCAACATTTTAAATGGAATAAACCGTAATATAGGAATACATTAAGAAAATATAGATTGGCGCTTGTGCGTAAAAAAAAATCGTTTGGAAAACTATACCGATGGAGTAAAATAGACACTTGTGCATGCTGTAGGGTTAGTGCGACGTTGTTATTGGCGGCTATCTTGGAGCGGGCCAATCAGAACGCCGCTCACGGCTAATACGACAATCTCGGAAATGTAAAATAAACTTGCACCTTACAGCATGCACATCCACAAGTGTCTATTTTATTTTATTCGTATAGAATTCCAAACAAAAATGTTGCATTGGGCTGTGGTGATAGACTAAAACATTACTAGAAAATACTTTTACATACAATGTACTACGTAATATAAAACAATGTGCGGAACTAAGTTTAGAACATTTTGAAGATTATCAATGCTGGAGTTGTATGTATATTTGCGTACAATTTGGGAGTATAACTTTTAATTTACAACACGGCAGATTTATAATCGTAAATGTTGCTACTTCTTCATATTCCAATCTAAGTCTTCCTATTAAATTACATTTGTGGTAGATGCACTCTAAATGCGGCAAAAGTGCTTGTGGCAATATATGTTTCTACAAATCACAGTTACTTTATAAAATACATTATTGCTCTCCATTTCGAATAAAATTGTGTTATATCATTTTAAACTCCATATTTAACTATCAAAAGAGAAAGCCTGCAAGTGTGTTGACAAATTTTGAAATATCTGCCATAGAATACATTTATTTTACAACGCCATCTATATATGCGTTCTGAAAACTCTGTTATATCTTTAGCAGAAGGTATATAAAATTAATACTTCCCTATCAACCTTAAGTGCAGCAGTGTTTAAATGTAAATAACTTTCTAGTTATCCGCATTTGGTATAACAGAGCACTCAATGAGAACAGGAAAGAACAAAACATTGTGATCGAATAACGGGGTTTTTGGAATGTGTAAAATCAAAAAAATAAAAATACTTTTTTTATAACTATAACATTAAAAATCAGACTTTCTAATTACCAAATGCGAATATCACAGATTGGTTTGTACTACTGCACTTAAGGGTCGATCGCGTTACACTGCTTCAAAATACTTCGAGGCTGTTGACCAAACCTTTATCTTTATTATGTTCAGATCTAATCTATTGAAATATTCGGTGTTGTTGAAAAGTTGTAATAAACATGAAGCAGTATAACGCGATCAAGCCTCAAACGTACGCTTATTTGACTCGCGGCTGCATCTCATAAGACCCATGAGCGCGTTATTTCTGTAATGAAAAAGAAAAAAACATTGTAATTATGAGCACTACTGTACATTTACAACAAAAACTATGACTATTTTAAAATCACACTCATCATGAGTTCTTCTTAATGAGGAACATAATTTAGGTATGCTTATCAAATTTAATAATCCTTTTTAATTGATTGCCAACAAATTAGGTGTGATAGCATTTTTTAGTTCATATGGGTCTTAGGAATACAGTTCGAGAAACGGTAGTAAGAAATGCTAACTCAAATTGCTACATTTATAAATAAACCATTATAAGCGACTTTTGGAGAAGTCTTCTCAGTGCCATGTAGCTGTAAACATTAATAGATGGCGTTACCGTGGCGAATGTCACAGTAGTGACATTTGCAGCAGTAGCGACATCTATCAAGACAAATCAACAAAATAACTTTTTAATTAGCTTGGCCAAGTCTTAAAGTATCATATTCGATGTTTATTATGCTAATATTATAAATAATTTAATGGTATTAAGATAATACTTACTGCGCCGACCCGGCATTAGGCGAACAGTTATCCCGTCCGGCGCCCGAACTATACGAAAAATAAAAGATAAGATATAATTATAAAAAAAACAAATAAAATAAAAATATGTAAAAATACAGCATTCCACTCCACAGCATTCTTGTTAAGATTAATAAGAGCAAAAACACAACTCACCTTAATTTCGGAATCGATTAACTTGAAGAATATATAAAATGAAAGTAATTACCAATTCTTACGTGTTCTGTACCGTTAACAAAAAATATTTACTTATATTTAACATCCTTAAAAAAAAAGAGGAGGTTATTGTTTTAGTAAATTTTATCCTAGTCATAATAATTATAATTTGACAAGTTTGTCACCATAGACAATATAATATAATCGTTAGTTTACTACCTATAATGTTCTCGTTAAATACAGATGTTCATAGATATTATAATTCACTGCTTGTCACGGTAAAGAACACGTAATCCGTCTATGAAGCACTCAAGAGGGTTAACTCGCATCACAAAGAAAATACGAACACTTGGTAATAAACATCATATTTTATTCTCTTATGTACAATAAAAAAATGATCACAATTCAATAACCTACACAATAACAATATGTCCACTATTCAAGCCACAATGTTTTAAATATACATTTAAAAAGATATTACGTGCAGTCAACATTATTTATTATTATAAATTTCTTTCCATAGACAAAATAATTAACTACAAAACGTTATATTATTATTTTTAAAAGGCCAATAAATTATCACATTTGTTGGAAATATTTTTTTAATAATTGGAAAGTTTATTCAATTTTAAATAAAATACATATACATAACTTAATTTTATTTGTAAAAAGAAATAAATGATGTATTTTGTGATTAAATAGTTAATGTGAAAGTCCGTTACAGGTGGCGCTAGTTTCCATTGATTTGTAATAAATTCAATACTAGCATTTGTAGTTCTAGTTTTTGCCGCCTAACTTATTTTGTAGCGGGTACTGTAGGAATATAGAGGTCGCATAATGACTTGAATATCATTTAACTAATGCATAGAGAAGTGAAGATGAAGAATAAAATTAGTTTAGTCAACATTGGAAAGACGAACGCCTATCACAGTTAAATTCGAATGTACCTACATTACGATATACCTGTTTTATTTATAATTTATTACTATGTTATAGCAGCGAGTAAGAAGTTTTCAATGAATTAGTAATCATGAAAGACTGAGCAAGATTTGAGCAAAATCGAAGGAAAAACGGCAAAAGATTTGTTTTTGTCCAAAAAACAATAAATAATTTTTATTTTAGATACATTTTTGGCAAGGCGCAATAATATAGTCTTAATACGAGATCGTGTGATGTTCCACAATAATAATATAATGACCAGTAAACAATGTGATGTTTAAGTCTGCCTAATAAAATTTAATTAAGTAACAATAAATACATCTCATTTAATAATTTCCTTGTATCTAAAAACTAGATAAACATTAAACCTCATTACCTAAAAATATAATTGGACAACGACAAACAGAATTTTATTACTCTGTTAAGTAAATTAAAACTTAAGTAGGTAACAAAATGTTATAAGTAACATTTTGTAACTTAGCTAAGGCTAAACCTGCCGAACAATTATTTAAGGTACTTTATTAAGGCTGATTTTTCGTTAGAAAGCTTATACAAGAAATAAATTTGACAGATATAATATTTGATATCAAATTTATTTCGCACATAAGATTCCTTCGGTGGTCGAATAATCAGCCTCTTAGCTTAGTATCAACCGTTATCTAGCACCTATACACCTACACACAATAATTATGTACCCTGAAGTACAGCCGAGTCACTGAATGCCCTGAATGGGTGTTTATTGTGTCCGTTGGTTGTATGTTTGTAAAGTCCCCCGCTACACAGGATTTACTTCTAGTGCGGGAGTTGTCTTAAAAAATATTTATATAATACATAATAAATAAATATAAGTAATATAATGCATAACGCATGAATGACTCATCAGTCATCAGTGTCATCACTCATCACGAAACACTACCGTAAAATATGAGACTGGATATTTGCCATTTTGTTAAAGAGTCTATAATACAATTATTTCGAAGCACAGAAATTATTGTTGTGATGGTAATTTGAAAGCCGGTTGTGTTTTTTGTACTGGATATCACTATGATAAGGCAAAGAATGCCTAGATCTCTGCCACATCTTGGTGATGGCCAGTAAAAACAAGTTACTTCATAAAAAAAGTTTTTACACAGGTAAGCCGTCCTTGACAATAGCACTATGTAACAGTAAAACCTTATGATAACGCGATAAGAAAGTATCTTGGTTAGTTCACTTATATCCGTAGACAAATACACGTTTTTAGAGAATTATCTAACTTTTGAATGGTTGATAATTTTTGTAACACTTTAAACTTACTTTTTCCGGCGGCTAGACGTATTATATTGCATTTGTTTGCTCAAAACTTTGAACCAGTTTAGGTTAAATTAAGAAAATCCAATTTTGGAGAAGCCCATGCTACTAGTAACCATTTGTATAAAATTTAAAGATCGTAGTTCTCACAGTTTGCACTATGCGTTTTTATCAGCTCAGGAGATTTTGCTCGAAATCTCTAATGTATAGCATATAAGCATAGCCGTTCATTATGAGATCAAACTGTATTAACAGTTTTACATTTTGGAGTTCTTATCTATACACATAAATAAAATTGGAGTATCTGTTTGTAATATTAAAATAACCGCTTTTTAAACATATGGATGTATACACGGTACATAATAATATACCGAAATGACATTTTTTTTTAATTTTTGTCTGTCTGTCTGTTCTCGCTAATCTCTGGAACGGCTGGACCGATTTTGACGGGACCATCACTGGCGGATAGCTAATGTACCAAGGAGTAACTTAGGCTATAAATTAATTGGGTTCGCGAAGAAGTTAACTCAGGACGTGGGTGAAACCGCGGGAAACAGCTAGTAAAACATATTGTTCTAGAATTTAAGCCAAGCCACCAATAAATTGTCTTAGGCCTCATGATAATAATATGCTACATGTCCTTATTTACCTACGCGTGATGTCCATACCAAAAGACATGAAGGTGTCAAATAATTGCTTCTAGTCTGTTCCACTTTTTATTACAATAATTGAACAGCAAAGAATTATGTCATTAGACATCAGAATCGCGTGGCAAATAAATATGTATGTAGGTACTATTATGCCTCGTATGCCACAGATGTCAACTATTAAAATGCCTGTTATGTGGTTATGCAAACGGTACCGGTGACTCACAGAAGGAAAGTCACTTGTCCTTGAAGTTGAGAAACAAAACATCGTATTGAACATCCAAGCACGTATTGACGTATGATTCAACTCTGTCTAACTAATAAGCAATAAGTTGAGTTAGACGGGAAGATAGTTTATATCAAAAACACACGCCAGGACGTGGAGTTGCGGCAACACCCGTCATGCTATCATAATAATATATCTCTAATAATATTTATATTTTAAATGGCAAAGTGTGCAAGTATGAGTCGTCAATGTCGAAACGGCTGACCGATTTTTATATTTTGGTCAGACATTGTACCTATGGACCTAATATAGGCATGCAGCCTATGTATGTCCATACAATGTCTGACCTGAATTGTTTCAGAAATAACTATATGAGCTTGAATTTTTAATCAGAAAACTAATATTTATTTTTGCGTATGGGATATAAATATCTGTTTGAATAATATAATTACTTAGTCCCTGTGATGTAATGATTAACTTTCATTCGATGCGAGCTAAACCGCTGGCAGAAGTTACTAACTACGGAATTCCATATTCGATCTATAGATAGATCTGTAGATTTTAGATTCGTTTTTGACATAAGCTCCATACAAAATATGTCAAACACGAATCTCGAATCTCAAAATCCATGTATGGATCGAATATTGAAAATGGCCGTTTGTAAACTTATGAAGACGCCGTAATTATCGCGATGGCTATCTTGTAGACATTAGGCAATATGTTTTTAATATTTATTTTACTTGTGTGTTGTAAAGATTATTTATTTGAAGAGATCGTCGATTACGTATCGATTGTTCAATCGATTATCTCGACTCGTGATAAAGTTATATAAAAACTGTCACGGGTGGCGTTTCAAATGATTGATAACAATATTTATTAGAAATGTATTGTAGGTACCTATTATATAAGATTATCATTAGAAACTAGTAAAGATGCCTGGTTACTAAGTATTTGAGAACCAAATCGTATATAGGTGAAATTAGACCACTTTGTGTAATCCAACGGACACGAAATTTTGCTACAGATGAAAGTTGAGTTTTTGTGACAATGCGAAACATAGACATCTAAGATTGGCTCCATTTCTTAAATGTTTGCAAAATTCGCTACGAAATGTGGCTTAGAAACATACCTACTATTTGTTTTTCAACGTACCTATGTATAAAAGTACCATAGGTATGACATAATCACCACAGAGTCTAACGCACTGAAGCTAGAAAACATGAAACTTAGAAAGTGCTCTTCATTTATGCCGTAATTGGCGTAGGAACCTACTGAGAACGATTTTTTTATATCTGGTCCGCATTTAAAAGGGTAAAATAGGGATTGAAAATTTGTTAGAAAATACGCAGAAGCGTGCTCTTCAAAAATGCGCGTAGGCGTTAAAAATATTATCGATGTAGGTAGGTATTATCGCTATTTATTATTTTGAACACAGCTGCAAAATTAACAATCTATGCTAACATTATAAAGCTGAAAAGTTTGTTTGTTTGGTTGAACGCGCTAATCTCTGGGACGACTGGTCCGATTTGAATAATATTTTTTTTTGTTTGATAGCCCATTTGTCGCTGAAAGCTATAGGCTATTGTATCTATATATATACCCTGCCCTAAGTAACGCGGGTTTAACAGCGGGCTCAGCTAGTTACAAAATAACATTACTTTACTCTATTACCTTTAAGTAAAATACAATCATATTGGTTTAAAATTTTAGATCACGTACTAGACTGAACAGTGAATCATCATGCCGTATATGGTATTCCCTAAACCACTTTCATTAAACGTACGCCACGCGCCGGTCACGGACGATAGATACAGAATTATAAACACGATAGCTGTTCAGATCTCAAAGTTATGTGACGCCCAGACGTGACTTCCATTTGGAAAGACAATCTCATTTATGATTAAAGTGATAGCACTTCATGCAACTAAGGTAAATATTTATTCAATGGTTTTGGATAAGCCAGACAGTATTATGATTAAATATTTATAGCCATGCCCGAACATTTTATTTTAGTTTACCGTTTATGTGTTACCTGTCCGTGTGGCGACGGATTAAGAACACGGAATGTCACCACCCCATATCATCCCATGAGTGTCGTAAGAGCCGACAAAAGGAGCATATTATGCAGAGAACAGCACTGTAAGAGAAGGAAAACTTGATACAAACCCTATTCCAACCCCTTTGGCCAGCGTGGTATAGTAAGCCAATTCCTTCTTTCAAAGGAGAGGCCTAGTCCAGCAGTGGACTGTTAAGGGCTGGTGATGGTGGTACCGTTTACGCCCGATCATATGCGTCCCCAAGAAACTCACATGCCAAAATTCAGCTTCTTGTACGTATGAAACATTCGGAATATTGCTGCCATAATGTATTCACTATCCTAATGAGTGACTTTATTTTTTATCTGTCCTTGTATTCGTCTATTATGTCAATAACCGCGGCGTCAAAACATGGAGTGTTTATCGCGACTTAGATTACCTAACTACCTAGTTCTAAGTATGTCCGGTTTTTCTAGTTTGTGTGTAGGTGCTGGATAACGGTCGACATTAAATTTTATTTTACAAGAAATAAGTCGTAGATAAATCCAGTCGCTTAAAAAAATAGACGAACACACATCATGCGAGGATCATATTTGCTCATTAGTGTCTATGGAACAAAAAAAAAACAGTCCATTGTCTATGCCATATTTCTATAGACACGAATGAATTTTAAAAACATAGACACAAATATGATCCCTTAAAAATATTAAAAACTCTGGAGGGAAAACCCCAACAGCGATACAGTTCATCACATTGTTGGTATTTTCATTGTTAATAAACGTTTTCATGCCAACATTAACATGCCGGGTAAGTCTTAAGCACAGCACATTGTTTTATAGCCTCAAGTTTAACACTTCAAACACACACTAGTTTAAAAAAGTTTGGAACACTGATACACAAGCACTGTTTATGGTTTCTGAAAAAGTTTTTTATCACTATAGGCACTGTATAAGGCAAAGGAACTATGTTATTCGGCCAGTGGATAATCGACTAGGCTGATTGTGTTTGTGTGAGCGAGGGTGGGAAGTCGTCGAGGTTGGCGCCGCGTCGGGAGCGGTCGCGGAACGAGCCGAAGCCCGAGTCCTGCGTTCGGCTGGGCGAGGAGGACGTACCTACTAGTATCCGCGGCATGTCGCACTCCTCGCACTTGTCGAGGAGCGGGTGGTTCCTGAACGTGCACATGTGGCACTGCCAGGAGGCTGACGGCCGTTGGCCGGTGTAGATGTTGCTGTAGAAGTTACCCGCGTCGTCGGGCTCTGGAAATTAACATAGTTTTTATATAGCTTACATAGACTTTTTAATTCAGTTTAGTTGGCAGTTCCAACCTGACAGAAGGTCTGAAGCAGCCAGTATGAAGTCAGATAGCGGTCAGAAGAAAGCTTTTTTCACACATCACATGAGCCTGTAGCAGTCCACTGCTTGAGGAAGATCGGGGCTTGTTGTATGCCCTGGAGGACCCAGGGTACACAACAAGACCCGATCTTCCGTTTTGGTCATCTAGCTACTCTCCCTAAGTCGTCGGTTCATCTTGCGGGGGAGGGGAGCTTGGGGGGAATGTTCAACACTACGCCTGCCGTAAGCTTGTTTATATTAGTAAAAACACTGCGGGAAACCCAGACATCAGCTGCTGCAAGCAGAGGGAGACGCATTACAGTAATTTTGTTGTACCGAATGTGAGGTCAGCCTTATAGCGCCCCCGAAGAACATGATTGACAATTATCCTTTGGTAGGCAGAGGGCATTGACACTTGTGTAACGGATGCGACGATTTTATAGAATTTATCATTTATATTATGAGAACGTTTATAGTTAGGAATTGAGTTGTCTATACACATTGTGTATTTCTTGTAATATAATTGTACATTACCATTGCCGCTCATCTCGAGCCGTTTCGCCAGCGTGCCGCACTGGTTCCTCAGCCTCTCCACGTCATCTCGCAGCCGCTGCGTGGCGGAGGGCGTGGGCAGCGGACCGGCTAGTATCCTCGTCTCCTTCGTCAGCTGCGCCAGCCGCCCCTTCTCCTGAGCCAGCGCCATCGCTAGCCGCTCCAGCCGCTCCTTCTGACGCTCTATTAGCGACCGATCTACAACGTAAGGAAATTATATCAGCCCTGTATATAAAACTTACTGGCTGGACACGGGCCTCTTCTAATTATGAGAAGGGTTAAGCGGCCTATAGACCTAAAGCAGGAAAATGGGGAATGCACCAGACGATATGCCCACATGCAAGTTTGCAGACATGCTTGCCAGACCCTGCTATTTTTTATTTTTCTGCAATGTGCGCAATCTGCGACCTGCGACTGCTACAGAAACCAGGACTAGTGGACGTGTGAGCTGCGGACTCGCACTTGGGCATGTACGTCTGGTGCATTCCCCGCTTTAGGTCTTGAGGTCCACGACACTAGCCAAATGCGGATTGGCAGACTCCACAAATCTCTCGACTACATTGAATACCTACGCACGTTATCTTCGATAAGTCTATGAGTCTCTGCACTAGGCTATCGCCGCCTTTTAATGTAAGTACCTACCTACTATTTATATATACTAGCTAAATTCTTGAACTAGAATGTCTACATCTCTGTGTACCTATGTTCAAACTGCCTCCATATCCTAAAATCGGTTTACTAGTATACTTTATTCTATATTTTGCACTGAAATTAAGACGCCAAACAACTGATGCAGAAAATTATTGGAACCCATTACAACATTTACCAAATCTATATTTTAAGTATATAAAGTGATTATTATCTCTTTGTTTTTTTTTTTCATAATACTAATACATACTAGTTTATAATATATACTTTAGTAGGCGCTGCACTATCTACATCTCTGTAGAATAACTGTTATTGCGTGTCGAGCTGGTTGACGATTAGAGCAATACTTCCACAAGTGATTTCAGAGATGGAACAAAATGAAATTGATTTCGCAATAGCAAGTTTATCGCGGCAAGGCGTAGGGTACATTGTCTGTTGTACACGATTTAACAGGAGAACCTTTTGGGCAGGCACATATCTTTATACTGGGTTGAAAATTACAAGAATCCGAATGAAAAGAATTCGCCATTCTCCGCGATAAAAAGGAACTTATTAAGGTGAGCAATATATCACATACTAAGTACCTATAGTAAAAATAAGTCAATCCTGGTCTAAATTATCTCAATCTAACATTAAACCATTACGATCGATTTAGCTGTTAGCCGTGAAAACAGCTGAGGGATAGGACTAATTTCGCACGATAATACAATGGATTCGGTGCAAATCATATTGCGTAGTCGTGTATATTTTAATGCTATATCTTCATTATTATGTCAGCCATTCATAATTTCATAGAAACTTCCTTGTAATCTGTTGTTTTTGTTTTGACTATATATCCACAATTTACACTATGTAATCTTAGTACTTACTCATTGAATGCATAAAGTAATTATAAAGTATTTTGCGCCTATTAAAATGCCTTCGTTTGTCCAATACCTCTAGCCAATTTTAATTATAATAAATTCAAATAATAGGTATAGACGAAATACCGGAACAGAAATCAATACGAATTATCGAGATGGGAAAGTCAGCAAAATAATGCGGTATTAGACTGATCATAATTTGATCGTCCGTTTGACTCAAAACATCTCTGTCGCTTAGTGCGAAATCGAATCATAGATTGCTATTCCAATTTTCGCCGGCGTTGTGTTCAAAAGAGCAGCATTGAGCTCATAAAGCTATCATACATATCTTTGTCCCACGTGTCATATCAAACAAATGATCTTAAATTGAAAAATAAACAAAAAGAAAATAAAAATAGCCTGTCGAACTGCGGACGGTTTCAGAAGGCCGATTGCCGTATTGGAACAGACACTGACACTTCGTTCATATACATATATATTCGGTCTTGTCGCAAAATCATTCAAAATTTCAGTTAATTTACGAGAATGCCCTTTATGAAACAAATATAATTACTAGAATTGGTCTTCTGAGAAAAATTCTTACACAACTTGTTAAGTGCTTTCAGTAAGAATCCATGATCAGACCTTTACGTGTATGAGTATACAATGCCCACAGCATTGCAAAGATTGGTTACACTACTTGCTTATTCACTACTAGCTGTTACCCGCGGTTTCACCCGCATCCTGAGGCTACTACTTCGCGTACCCGGTTAATTTAGCCTAAGTTACTCCTTGGTACTGTGAAAGTTCCGTCAAAATCGGTCCAGCCATTCCAGAGATTAGCGAGAACAAACAGACAGACTGACAAAAATTGTAAAAAATGTCATTTCGGTTTCCATATGCGGCTATTTTAACATTACAAAAAGATAGACGCTCCAATTTTATTTATGTTTATAGAGACAGATTACATTGTAATATTACTTACAGCATCAGATGCATTACAGAATTCTGCTTCACAAAGTGCATTGCCCGGCACTTTCGAGTCAAACTGTCAAGTTCTCATGGTATTTGTTGATTTAGTCCAGGTGTCTCCGTCAAGTGGGTGGACAGAATATTATAACTGATCTTAATAAACGTCTAAATGAACCTGCTAATGACTGCATCTACTGCCAACAGTAATGATCTACGTATTAGAGGACAATGCGTCTTCATTACTCAATGAAATTATGGTTTTAGGGATGATGGGGCGTTTACACTCGTATACTTTTTCGGTTTTGAGACACGTCAAGTTCTTTCTTTACAAGCTTTCGCTGCTGGCCTTAAGCCTCTACTAATTTGCTGCACAGCACTGTCAATAGGAGGATCGACGCTAGTCAGATGGGTTGGTATAGGGTTTGAAGTTGAGTTCTTCGCCAAGATATTATTTGCATCATCTTTAGTTGCCTCTCGCTACACCCACCTAATGAAAAGAGGTAGTGATATTTTGTATTCTTAATCCGTCACCACACGGACATTTCATCATTTGAAAGATTGGTATTAACAAAGGACTAAGAAAACGATCTAATATTTAAAGGTAGCAGAATATTGTCCCGGCTGTTATGTAGATGTGTGACAATCGTTACCGGGAGTCAGTACCCTCGAATTAACGGATACTGGTCGAGAACATGAAATATCGCTACCCTTTGGTTTGCGGAGGTCAGACCGCGGTCGCTATGTGGAAAATCTTATATTCTATCATATCTGCGGGCGATTCAGTATCTTTCGATATCTCATTTGACATTCGATTCCGTTAATTGTCAAACGGGCTACTTCATTTTTTGCCAAAACTATCGCATTTTTTTTGTCAAAACTATCGCATTTCCTATCAATTTTATGCATTCAGTGTGAAGTAAATTAATAAATAAACCGAATTCAATGAATATTTGTTCAAAATATCTCTGATAGGCGGCTAACAGACGAGGACAATAATTTGACATATCGTACGATTACTTGTCGTGACATTCTGAATCGGCCTGCTGGTTAGACTAGGAAGCGGACCCCGGGCTCCGAGGCGTGTGTAAGTCTTGGATGCAACCGGGATAGCGCTAGAACGATGATGACATATTTATACTACGGTCTATGCTTTAAATTGGTTAAAAATACTTTACTATTTCAATATAAGCGGACTAAGGTTAGAAGCATAGAAAAGCAGGCACTTTAATAGGCGCAAAATACTTTATAATTAAGTACTTTAATAGGCATTCAATGAGTAAGTACTATGATTACTCAGTGTTACGCGTCGATATAGTCAATACAAAAACAAAAGACAAGGAAATTTCTTTGAAATTATGAATGACCGACATGATAATGACGATTATAGCATTAAAAATACGCGCAAATTGCTTCAAATCAATTTTAAAATCAGGCGAAAGTAGTCATGCCCTCAGCTGTTTTCACGGCAAAACAGGTATCGATTGTAATTAAACCTATTATGAGATTGATTTCAAATTATGTATCGGTTTAATCCTAATTTTCTGACACTGCTACGAAGTTAAATTCAAGTGGTTAGTGTGTCTGATACCTACTCAGGACAAATCCTTGTGTGACAAACATATTTGTTTTGTATCTGGATGTCACTCTAAATATCCCACTTTATCTATATTCTGCACGTTTATCTAGTTGTCTGGTTCCAATAAAACAGGCACCGCCTACTTTGAGATTAGGTGGTCGTGTGTGTGTTGTGGTAGAATATGATTATACACCGCGATAATTATAGGAAATACGTGCCTGGCTCCTTTTTCACTCGTAAAATAGCAGACCTACGGTCAAATCATAGTCTAAAGCAAGTAATAGCCGTACAAACAATATTTTCACCTGTTGAGGACAAGCATGTACAATAAAAAGCTTTATAAATAATGCACCTACGCTTCTACCGCAAAAAACCTCTGATGCTAGCACACATGTCGCAAGTACTCGTAATTATTAGACTGCACGGTTGGCGTAGTGGTTTAAGCGGTCGCCTCGCCGCTTGGTACTGCGCCGCGTGTCGTGGGTTCGATTCCCACACGAGACAACACTTTGTGTGATTTACAAATTGTTGTCTCGAGTCTGGGTGTTCATTGTGTCCGTTGGTTGTATGTTTGTAAAGTCCCCCGCGACACAGGAATTTCTTCCTAGTGCGGGAGTTGTCTTTTTAAATAAAAAAAGAAAAAAAAAAATTTTTGTTTTTAGAACATTTATATCAAAACATCAGATAGAATAGCAATTTATTCTTCAATGCGAAATACAAATTTTGTTGCTATGGTTGCACCTGTTGCAGTTTTTTCTTATAGTAGAAAGTGATTAGGATTTTATATCGTCTTCTTGTAAAATGGGCTATTAGGTATATTTCTTCAGCTTCCTCTGATAGTAATACAACTATCCATTACGAATTCGACTACCACAATTAATTTTGTTTATGTTTTTTTATCTAAAGAAGTCCTGATGTTTATGATATTTTTTATATGTTATGATCATGACGATAGTGATGGCTTTCTTTTCAGTATAATTATGTCTTAACTATTTAAATAAGAACGAAAATTCTATACGATTTAATCTACTAAGGCGACGGATATGCATAGAGTTATCAGATTATAGTTTCAAAGATGCATTATACAAATTAATAGGTATCTTTTGCCTTCTACAAAAAGTTCTGGGAGCCCGTACACTTTATAAGGGGCATTCGAAGGGAATACAGTTTTTGAGACTTCTCGTCTGACAGTGAAAGTCACACAATTAGAACACGCGAAGCCTGTGCGAATAGTTCGTAGTATAGACGCCTCCTTTCACCGTTAAATATACAAATCAATAGAGAATTGACACAAAGTTCAACGCACCTATACCTCGCTGATTCACCAACCACAACAAGGCTTCTGTTGCATCGACCAGCCAAAAATGTTTGTCATTGAGAAATTAGCATTATGGCGTAATCCGTCCAAAGATAGTGGATTTTGGCACTTTTGCAGATGAACGTGACGAGGGAAAGGTGTATATTTGGCATTTATTTTATTTTTAAGAAATTATAAATAATGTTATTGGAAAGAAGACATTTGTGTAGGTGTTAAGGTATGCCGGTTGTACAAAAAAATATCTAAATATGATCAATAAAGCAATTATTTTCAATAATATCTATGATACAAATTACAAGCACATGTACATGTATACAACTGGAGGGACGAACACATTGTTACGCACAGAGAAGAAAGAAGTGACTTTTCAAAGCCAAGTGCGTATTTAATTGCTAAACCGTGATGAAAAACATTGTTAGGAAACCTACTTAACTGTACGAGGATCTACACGAAGGAGCAGTTAACCACAACGAGCTCACGATCTTCACGACGGGTCTAAGACGGATACAGGTACGAGTTCAGGAGTATTCTCCGAGGACCTAAGCATCAAAATCGCAACACCGCTGGGAGCCTACAACACGGTTTATCAGGCCGAATGTTATGGCATAATACTAGCTGCCACAGCAATCATGGCACGTGAGGTAAGGGAACGATCCATTAGGATCCTCTCAGAAGTTAGGCTGTCCTCTCAGCCCTCAAAAGCCATACTATCACCTCGGCACTCACACTTGAATGCCACCAGAAACTAACAGAGGTAGGTAAACAAAACAAATTAACACTGCAACTTATCAAGGGCCACAGTAGCTCAAGGGGAATGACGCAGCCGACGTACTTGCCAGAAGAGGGGCCACTTTAGAGGTGGTGGGACCCGAGCCCATTATTCCCCTCCCTTCTGGTTTTTATCGCAACCTGGTAAGAAATAGGAACAGGACCCAACACAACCAGTCCTGGATTGGTATTGAAACATGTAGGCAGGCCAAGGAGGCTCTTCCCGCAGCAGACGGTAAGATAGCCAAACAAGTCCTCCGGCTGTCCAAACAACAACTGCGGACAGTCACGGCCGCCTACACAGGACACGGATTCTTTAATAAACACCTATTTAGTATAGGTATCACCGACAGCCCGCTATACAGGGCCTGTATGGCAGCAGACGAGACGGCAGCCCACCTGCTCCTCGACTGCCCTGAGGTTGCACAGTACAGGCAGCAGTACCTGACCAGATACAGCACCCTGAGGGAAGCAGTGGCCCACATCAAGAGTCTGCTGGCCTTCCTCAAAGAACTGGGGTGGCTCGAGTGACAACAACATGCCCACCCGCACGCAAAATACACGCCAGGACGTGGAGTTGCGGAAAAAGCATGCATCTAGTAAGAGGAAACCTACTGGACTGAGTTCTCCATAATGCCCTCGAAAGATATGCGAAGTCTGCCAACCTGCACTAGGCATTGTGGTAGACTATGGCCTAACGATTCTCACATTGAGACTGGCCTTTAAATGCCTTTAATTAGTACTGGCCAGCAGTAGGATAGATTATTAACAAGGCTGGTGCTTATGATAGGTATGAATGAACAATAATTCATTTCTTTTCCACCAAGCCAGAGTTCTAATTATTAGATTATTTGCTATAGTTTTTATCTGGGTATCAGTTGTGTGCTAAAATGTGAAGGTCTATATTTGTCTTCAAAGGCAGGAGGCTACCTAAGGGGCTAAGGTCCTCGAAAAGTATCTGATTCAACTCAAGTTCAGAAATAACTTTTTGTGTATTCCATGATATATATAAGTTAGTAACCAAGTAGTAAGTAGTAACCAATCCTCAGTAGGGTCTAGCACCCAAACCTAGATAAGACTCCCTCTTTTCCGAAGCAAAATTAACACAGTCCGAAACAAAATTCTGGAATCAGATTTATGTTGTTTGCTCATTTGATCAATGAAGTAATCTGTTTTAACTAATACCATTTCTATTTACAATGTACCAGTCATCTAACCTTTCACAGAATGAGTCTGCAGCCACTATTGAGCAGTACATTAATGTAAACATTTGTATGTGTGCTTGAAGTATAAATGGTTTAAGGCACATTAATGTTTTAAAATGAGTGTGGGAGCCAATAACAGCCATGCATTTGTTAAATTTATCATTACTCACTGGAGATAATTTATGTGTCTTGATGTTTGTACTATCAGGCCAAAATATTGTGTCTTTGACTCATGTATTGTGCCTTTGGAATTAGATTTAACTGATAAATAAATGATAGAATAGGATTGATCAGCATTAAAACAACAAATTACAAGCGGTGCCATAAATAGCTTTTTATGCAAGCTACAATTGTGTAACTTGATAAAAGTTATAGGAGGTAATTTTGCGACTTTTGCGTCCTCCAGTGTTTGCTGTGCCTTTGAAGTGCTAGCACAGCCTTATTTATGGCAGTAATTACAAGGTTTTAACTTAGTACCTAAGCTGAGCAGGATCACTGGATATTTTTATGTTGTTTTCATATTACATGGTGTTTAGATATTTTAATTACATCATACATGAATTGAGATGTGAACAGCAGTTTAGTTGGTGAAACAGGTAAGTATGCAGACTATTTTATAATCGAAATAATGTGTGCTTGCCGATCTCACAATAAGAACGCCAGCCTGTCTATTAAGTACCTATATGTTGAGTAGCAAAAAAAGCATTATGATTGGACATTTTATGATTTTACTTTACACATAATATGATACCTTATGATAGTTTTTGCACTTTGCTGTATTATTGATGACATTTTAAAATGTATTCTTATTGAGTCTCAATAACCATTTTGTTAGTAATCAATGCCTATGCATAAACTTGGAGTAAGTACCTCTTTGTATCTGAAATTATTCTATAATACAGAGCATTACACACTAAAAGAAAAATAAGTAATAGGGTAAACTCACCGACAGTATGATGTGTAGATCCTGGTGGTTCTGGGGCTGTTCTTGAAGGCCGTGGTGAGGTCTCCAGGCGTGAGGGCTGCGACGGCGGCGGAGGCGCACGGCGCCGCGGCGGCCGCGCCGTGCTCGGGCTCACTGTCACCGTCACATGGCCTTCAAACCCACCATCCTCCTCTCTCGTATCACGCACAGGACTTGCCATGTTTGACGTTGGTGTACACACAGTCAAGTTCACAGATGTTATAGCTCTAGGACTATCGTAATCTTCTAACCATGAATCACCATAGCCACGACTCAAGTCCATATGACAATTGACATTAACTGACAAATTCAAGGGATACCCTCGCTCAGGCCTAAATGATGTACTGGTTTTGGCCTCTTTCATAGGCTGACTATCATTTCTTGAAGCAGATGGTGCTGGTGACACTGTCCTACAAGTTTCAGCCTCAGGTTCTTTCAATGTCTGTTTAAATGCAATATCTGGATTTGTTTTTATGAAGTCAAGCGTGTTTGGCCGCTTTGGCTTTTCTTGTGGTGTTTGCTTTGCAGGCTGTGGTTCTTCCTTCTTGATAGTTTTCTTCTCTTTCCCCTTTTCCAATCTCTCAGGTAAATTACTTTTGATTTTATGACTTTTTAAAATCTTATAATTTGTACTCTCTGGTTGTTCTAAACTTTTTTGTTCTTGTTGTGGGGACGCAGTCTTATCCTGTCGTGGTGATAAGATTTTATCTACCTTTGGAGTTTCGTTTGTCAGTTCCAAATCACTAGGCGATTCAGCATTATATTTAGCATAGCAGTTATCAATATTGATTACAGTGACAGGTGAAGTGTTGTTATTACTTCTATTTGTTTCCTCATTTTTTATCTCAACTATATTTTGATTGGCATCAGTGTTCAGTTTGGTTTGAGGTTCAGGTGTTGGTGTACTCGAACTTAGTATCGCCTTCTGAGGCCCTTGACAAGTGACAGACTTGAGTGCTGTTGATTTAACAGCTTCGTGCTTCACTATGGGCTGGTTCCGGCACTTGAGTGGTAGGTTGAGCCTAAGTTCGTTAAGTTGGCGAGCAGCCGCTGACGAGGATGCATGGTAGGCGTGCGTTAGGGAGGCCTTGACTTCGCTATGGAGGTGCTTCTCGCAGGCTTGCTTATCATGGCAGTACAATTCGATGGTATTAGATACAACATGATCAGGTACCCCAGGAAACTTCTGTTTTAACTCATGGAATAATTGCATAAGCGATATATTAGTGCATGCGCACGGTGCAGGGCTCGCAGCGCTCTCAGACGGGGCAGACATCGCCGCCCATCCTAGCGGAGGCCCACCGCTTCGCCGCGAATTCTATCCTCACGGGACGGCCACAAATCTCTCGCCACTCACCGATGAAAACAATAAAACATTTTATTACCTAATTTGCACTGTAAATAACGTCTTGTCTATTTTGTGACGTCACGATCCCCAAAATCACAATTCTGGACAGTTACGTATACATACCCGAACCTTCGCCGCAGTTACCATTCATGCTATGTTAATCCCGACGGCACACACATGACGAAAAAGAGCACATACCGAGACAAGGCTGAATTTTTATATCTTTTGTTATCATACCAAAGCTTTATATTTCGTGAAATTGCAACATTCGAGTATTATGAAAATGTACTCCGTATTTAAATATAGTATAAAATATGAACTTTATGCCTTTTATAGTAACACGAAAAACACCTAAAACGTACAAAGGCAATAATTATTGCACCCAAAAATAAATTACGAAAATTGCACGACTTGTCAATCCAAATCTGCCATTTTGGCTATAGACTAAAATAAATGTTTTCTTCAAATATTATAGCCCAACGTCATGTCAGTTGATTGGATAATTGTTGAATAAATATGGACCAAAATTAACCAAAAAGGTTATTGGATATATATTTCTAGATAAATTACATGAACTATTATCTTCAAAATTTCTCAATTTAATTTATTTCCAATAGTGCAATTATGAAGCTTTTTATAAAAAGTCATCTCTTTCTGAACGAATATGTAGTCTATGACTAGGATGATGTAGTCTATGACAATTTAAAAGCGTTCAATCAAAACAAGTCACAATTTTTTACTGTCAACAATGTCAGTCGAATAGTCAATTTTCTCGATAAACGTCATTCGTGCTGTAATAATATTCATTGTGATATTCATATTCATCACGAATTTTGATTGTTTTGATTATTCATTGGGTTATAAATCCCATCAAAATGGTTGATGATCTACGCAAATACCTGAATCATTTACTAGAAAAGTAATATCGTGTTTACTTGCAGTAATATTTTACAATGTGGTTTGCAGACAATTTCTAATCTTTTGTTTTGATATGGTTCTAGGGTAAATGGGCTTCACTGTATCCTTATTACTGATCGCGATGGCGTACCTCTAGTCAGGGCGGTAACAGAAAGAGCCCCGCAATTGGCCTTGCGGCCTAACTTCATATCAACGTTTGGGATGGCAACTGACCAAGCAAGCAAACTTGGTCTAGGCAGGAACAAAACAATCATATCAATGTACTCTAGTTATCAGGTAAGTTGATATCTATTAAATTATCGTATGACAGCTGTCTACTCCCTTATTTGTACAATTTGTACAATTTTATACCAATCCTTTATTAATTGTTTACTGCAATAGATGGAGATTAATTTTCAGACAAACTTTCTCTGCAAGTATGTGGTGTAATTCGTTGACGTAGTTGTGCTGTGTGAGGTGTAATATTTATATAACCCAGTATTTAAACTGTGGCACTGCTGTGTACAGGCCTCTTCTCACTATGAGTATGAGTAGGGTTAGGCCATAGCCCAACACACTGGCCAAGTGTGCCTAGTCTATATTTGCATGTCTTTCATGAAAAGTATAGAGAAATTAAATTTAACATGATAAGCTGTCAAACATGCAGTTTTCCTTACAATGTTTTCCTTTGTGATCTAACAAAAACAATTAATTGTTTACCTACATAACTTAAAAAGTTCATTGTTGTGTGTTGTGGTTTTATACTTGAAACTCTCTGCATAGTGGTATGTTAGGGGTGCCTAACAGAGGGTGCAACACTAGGGTGTCACTGACTAATCAGTGTTAATTTATTCATCAAACTATCGCAAACACTGTGTTGTACTATATTATGATATACCTACTATACTATATATAGAATAGTGGATAGGTTCTGAAAGTGCTGTAATAATAATTTCCTTACCTGTTGTTTTATTTTGAGTATTTTTATTAGGACTATAGTTTGACAACTAAATTAATCTATGAGCTATTTCGGCACTCATTTTCAAATTTGTTGAAAATATCTTTCCTCTTCTTTGCCCATCATAAGCTGAATTAAAATCAACAATATTTTTTTTTAATTACAGGTAATACAGATGAACAAATTACCCTTAGTTATCACATTTATTGGTAGTGATAATTGCAACACTGGTCACATATTGTCTCTGGAAAGTCAGATTGAACCTTTTCTGAAGGACCTAGAAGCAGTTGTGGCAGATGCACCCTGAGTTTAAAAATATATTTGTTGTTTATGCATACTATTTTATAAGTTTATAAAAAAGTTAATGTCATTAAAATAACATGATCAGATTGTATACACCAATTTGGTTATCACTACAATGTATTATGCAGTTTTGGTAGTGTATAATGTATTTTGGTGTATGCGTCAGACACTAGACAGATGATAGTGTACATATTTTTTATATGGATCCATGTTTCCCCACTTAGTGTCAACTTGAGGGGGCTAAAAGTTGGATAAAATTCTCAAGTTTACTGTAGTAATACTACCTAGGAAAAGTTGATATTGTACCATATCTGGTTAGACCAGTAAGCAGACCTCGGGCTCCAAGGCGTGTAAGTCTTGGATGCAACCGGGATAATGCTAGGATGCTGACTACCACCTATATTTATTGTTTATAGAATCATTTTGTAGGGTTTGGAAGTACATACTTGTTACAACTTACAAACTAAATGGCTAGTTGCTGTATAGTTTTTTTAAACAATTTACCATAGGTTTGGTCAACAATTTTTTCATTCAAAAGGTGTTAATTGCAGAAGCCAGAACTATTAGCTATCATCTGTCTGACTTCAGAAAGACTATATCAACATTATATTGTTATTTTTTTAATAATATGTTTAGGGAGAAGTTTCTCTAAAAAAAAATTTAATATTTTGTTATTCTATTATTGGCTATCATTACTTTTCTTTTATAAAAATTCAAGAGTATTCTGATATAATCAGGATTTTCTACCTGTTCATGTGAACAAGACAATGGCAATTTGATATAATTATGCATTACATAAGTACCTACTTGTATATAAATATTATAATTGATACTTTTATATTATAGTATTAAACATAAGCATAAAAATAAAAGCCAAATTTATATTATCAGGCACATTTTATTTACATTTCATAAACATTACATTACTCTTTTTATAAAATTTTCAGCATTTCTTCATTTTGCTTTCACATGGTTGACAATATAAATATTTTTCGTAATAGTCTTGGGTAGTATCACACAGTTGAATCACGAATCACGATGATCAATTGCAATGGTGTAAACATCACAATTGCAATGGTGTGATGATCACATTTGCAATGATGTGAATTGTGATGATCACAGATTCACAGGCGTGATGAGCGCTTTGCCAGTAAGCGCGTTGACTACGTTGTTAGCGGCCAAGACACCCATGTCGCTGCGTGTGCGCACTGTTGCACTGCCAATATGAGGTAAGACGACTGAAACATGACAAAAATGATTTCAATATTGATTTAATATATCTATCTAATTTGCCACGTTGGTCTTGCGGCATAAATATGCGCGTGGGATTGGGAGGTCTCGGGTTCGATTCGCGGGTCGGGCAAAGTGTCATTGGGTTTTTCCGTTAGGAAATTCCCAGTAGCAGCACGGAGTCTGGTAATGTGCCCGGTACGGCAATAGGCTCGCCCCCTATTACGTGGGACTAAAATAAATCTGGCGAAAAGTGGGTTTAGGTTAGCAATATACCTCTGCCTACCTCTTCGGGGATATACCTAGGCGTGAGACTATGTATGTATGTATGTTATCTAATTTGCTCATAGCCAGGGCCGAACCTTCCCTATGTGCAATGTGTGCGGCGCACACAGGCGCCAGGGTGACAGGGGCGCCGCGCGCCGAGATAGGTAGGTATGCGTTAATTATAACACTTATTTTCGAAAAAGGATGCCAAAAAAGGCGCTTCACAGATTTCGCACACAGGCGCAGTGGCGTAGGAGGGGCAAATATTTTAGGCCGGAATTGTTAGGTAACGACTTAAAAAAAAAAAAAGGTCATCCGCCGTACGCCACTGCACAGGCGCTTCATAGATTTCGCACACAGGCGCTGCATTGGGTCGGAACGGCCCTGCTCGTAGCTAAAGGAAAAAAATGGCCTAAAGAGTATGTTCACATATTTTAGCAGCATAGTGGTGAAATAGAGCTATTTTAATGATTACATTGAGCTTAATGAATATGATGATGATTCGTTATTTATTTGATGATATTTTCATTCACTGGCCTGCTGCTGATATATCGATAGGTACATATACGAAACTTTAAGGACGTTGCATAAAAGTTGAGCGCTGACCTATATTGTGACGTTATTCGTTTTTCATCGTGTGCTTGAGTGGACGTGTGGCATTCCTTTCTTACCTAGCGCCCAACATCGATACCGCGATCTATTCAATATTCATGTATAGGTACTTACATAAGTTGGGTAGTGTGAGGAGCTTGTGGTCCTTAGGCAGAGGTTCAGGTGTTGTGACGTCGAGACCCGCGGCGTAAATCTGCTTGTTCTTCAGAGCGTCGTACAGTGCGTCCTGGTCGACCAGGTCTGGAATTCAAAGAAAAGTTGTTTAATTTAGGAGATAACAGCGATAGCCTAGTGGAGTGACCCACAGACTGCCACGCAGAGGACGGGAACCCGAGACGGGTTCGAATCCACTCGCACCAATAACTTTTCGAAGTTAAGTGATTTTTGCTTGCCTGCTGAACGGTGATTGACGCCGCGAAACTTCGAAAGAGTGAGTCCCTATCAACGCGGTGATCTGCCCCGGCACCGGGGCACAGGGGAAAAATTGTTGCATCTGTCCGGTGGCACCGTTCACAGGGTCACATGACACACATTTAGTCTCATCTGCCCTGGTGGCGTGGCAATTAGATGATATGATATGTTAGGAGAACTTGGACTTTATGGTATAGGTACCTAATGAAGAACTATCAAGGAGGCGGTTGCTGTATCCAGTAATTAAACTAATACCAACCCCGCTAATGCTGCTGTACCCACTGGCTGTCATCACACCTCTGAATGTTCGTAGCGCTGTGGCGAGTTCTGCAGAAAGTTCAAAGATGGACTGTGACCCACGGCAACCATTGCATGGTCTGTGTGCAGACAGGACTGAAGAGCCATGACAATGTTGTCAACTGTGTCCATTCTTTGACCAAGGGACATCAAAGGCGAGACGTGACCTACGGTGAGAAAAGATATCTCTACCATCTCCTTTCGTGTCACAGTCGAGAGTCCCTACTGTCTGAAAGTCGTTAATAGTCTCCAGACTCAGGTCCGCCGCTGCAACGAGAATATGTTCAGATAGAGACTCTCGAACGGTACCGATCTGACTTGCTCATGCGGTGCAAGTCAAACAGTGGCCCACCTTACATCGTGCCCTGCAGGCCCGAAGACTTGCTTGCACGCAGGAAGAACAACAACGCAGTCAGCGTGGCTTTTTAGACCGCAAAATTGTATAAAAGTGAACGAAACGCTAAGAAGTCGAAGCCGTTACCTCCGCGTCCAACATTATACGCGTCCTCTACTCAATACCTATACAAGAGCTAAAAGGTCGCTAATACAGTTAGTGTTGTGGTTGAATATTCTTGCTCGTTTTAACGAGAGTCTCACCTCCACGTCCGATATTCACGAGAATGGCGTTGCTCTTCATCTTGCCGAGGGTGTCACTGTTGATCATGTGCTTAGTCTCATTGGTAAGAGGCACCGCCAACACAACGAAGTCGCTCTGCCTCAGCAGCTCATCTTGACTCACGAATTCCGCGCCGAGAGCTTTTGCTGAAAGTAATATAAGTATCGGTATTACAATAAAAAGTGGTAATGACTTATTTTTGTAGAATATTGTGAGTTTCTGCTTAGGTAGGTACTAATGAAAAAGCCATGTAAACAGTCCAAGCAATTGGGACTCCTGTTAACTAGAAAGTATTTACCTATTTGAAAACCAGATGATAAAACTTTAGCAATGGATCTCTATTTAGGCTGATAATTATGCTGATGAGGTGTTTACCTTCAGGCTTCTCCCTGTGTCCGCAGTACACAAACTTGCCAACCTCGAACCCAGCGAGGCGCTTCACGACCGCCTGTCCAATGCCTCCCAGTCCTACGATGCCAACGGTACTGCCGCGGATATCCTGACCGAGCACCTTATCGAAGCCAATTTCCCATTCGCCTCTAAAAGCGCAAATTAGACACATTATAATAAGACATTCAGAGCCTTCAAAATGTTTCTCATTTATGTGTAAATTAATGCTATCTGTCGCCTTGTTAGTCTAGTGGCCGGACAGGGCTTTAAGACGAAAAGTCTTGAATGCAACCGGAATAACGCTGTGACGATAATGGAATGGTCATTAAAGTATATTAATATTGTAAGTTTACGTACTTGTACTATTATCATGTACACCTCTTTTTTAGTGAATACCAAACATCAAAACGATATATTTTCCTGTAGGTAGGTGCCTATAGTAATTTAGGTATAGGTATTTAATATTTTTGTCGTTGATTCTTATCCTACGTGGCGACGTGACACCTAAGAATGATGTTGGTGTGCCTTGGCCTTGTGATTTAAAAGCGCAATCTTATCGATGCGACATAACAGTTCTCGAGAAGGCTACCTAACTGTTTTCAAGTGCAGAAAAATTATAAACACGTTTTAGGGCCACGCTTAATCTTGTCGGCGACAATAAAGAATATACAACTCAACTTAATTATTTATTTATAACAATTTTTATTTATGAGATGACCTTGACATACGAATAGTAGGAGCATATAATTACCTATGTAAATTCATACACCATTATAATCTCGATTTGTAAAGACATTTTGTAAAGACATCCAGAGGCATTTTCGCCGTGAAGTTCAATTTTAACTGTAGAGGCCCCTACCAGTGGCGTAGCTAGTCTGGGTGGCACCCGGGGCGGAAGTTGGCGAATGACCTTTTTTTCTAACAATTCCAGGCTAACTCTCGTAGTGCTGAGCTAGTGCCTATGTTGTTTTATATTTTTGTACATTGTTCTTAAACTTAAGTTTGGGTGTCACCCCTTTTTTGGATGGGTGGCACCCCAAAAAGGGTGGCACCCGGGGCGGACCGCCCCCGCCGCGCCCCCCTTCCTACGCCACTGGCCCCTACAGTTAAAATTTAACTTCACGGGGACTTCGGAGACTTCAACAGGCTTATTTCCTTTTGTCGATAGATATGTTCGTAGGTAATGTAATTTGTTCTTCTCCAGTTATAATAGTTTTGTGTCGGTTCTAGGTTCTTTTTTGTCAGCATTGTCATCATCATCATCATCATCATCATCTTAGTGCATCCCGGTTGCGTTCCAAAACCTACGCCTTGGAGCCCGGGGTCCGCTTTCCGGCTGAATCTCCTCCACTTCGCACGGTCTTCAGCATCCCTGGTTAGTCGATTGGCACGCGTACGGTACGACGTGCCCTAAGGTACGACGTCAAGCCAGCATTTCTTAGGCCTTCCCCGTTTACCGGGGCCCGGCGGAGGTAGCATGGCAAGACATTTGTTACACACGTAAGATGCCGGTTGACGAAAGACGTGGCCACACCAGCCATATGTCAGCATTGTATGCCCCTGTATTCCAATACTCATTTTAGATTCATCAAAGACGATTGTAAGTCATAAGTATACTCATACTAAGTATACTCATACTATGAAGCGATAGTTTTCTTTGTCACAAAAAATCTGCGCGCCGGTACCTTCGACGATTTCTGTTTTTATAGGACCCAGAATAGTTCCTTGGGGTACTTATTCTTACTATGTAACGTATCGATTTAGTAAAACCTCACAATATTCACTGATTTAGTGTACCTACGGCAGACGGAATGTGATAATGTCAGTAGGTACTATTGAATACCGTATTGCATTAGTTGATTTACAAACTTACTTAGCAACCTGAGCAAGGTTTTCGGTAAAGCGTCTGGCAGCGCCTAGCATCAGCGCTACGGCTATTTCGGCCACGGCTGGAGACAACACGTTGGGAGTGTTGGATAACTTGATGCCTCGGGCTCGGAGCTCATCCAAGTTGCAATGGTTGTAGCCAGCGGATACCGTCGCTACTAGCTTTAACTGAGGTCCTGAAGGAAACAGAGGATTTCAATTTCATTAAATAGGCAAGTAAAGTTAAAAGTAAATCGAAAAGATTGAAAATTGAGTGCAGTCTTATGTCAGCTCGGCAGAGAGCCAACGATGACAGGGGTTAGAAGACCTGAAGGTTTAGTTGATACTGAGATTTCGGTTGTAAAAGATCTTTACGGCTGGGACCGATGACTTAGCCACCTACCTACTTTGCAAGACACGGAACAAACTCAAATTTATTTTCATATATATATATTCGCACATAGCTTCGAAAGTCAGCGGCGCACGATGGGGTTCGAAGCTTCAAGACCCTCTGCATGGGAGTAGGTAGGTATATTGGTAAAATATTATTGGTCTCTCAATTAGGCTATCACTGATCTTTGAAACGTGATCTAAAACGGGTAATAAATTATCTTTTGGTTCGACAGCTGCTACCTACAGATATGTATCTAGTTATCTCAATGTTAAAAACCCGAACATTCGATATATTCTGCATATTACGGGGTACCTATCTGAGGCAAATGATAAGATGTTTTAGATTATGGAATATGTTTACGAAATTTGATACAAGTCTGTTATCGAGAAAAGCCTGTATATAGTAGGTATGTTGATTGCATTTGCAAAATATTTTTATACTTCAGCATATACAGTAGGTATACTACCTACTTCGCTGTGGAAAAGTAGAAAGTCTGTCATAAACTGAATGGACTTGTACCTACCAAAGCGTACCTTGGACTCCAAAGCGTGTAAGTCTTGGATGTAACCGGTGCTAGGAAACGCTAGGACGACGATGATGATGATCAAGTAACTTGGTAACAAACTGCATTTAAGAGCACATTATTCTGAACATTTTTTAAAAGATCTGCTTACCAGCTTTGTCTAACAGTTCCTTGCTGATGGGCAGATTTGAACTCCAGACGAGGGCTGAGCATCCTGGAATTAGCTTCAGGAGATCCTCTTTCGCTAAAGTACGGCCTTCCTCACCGAAATTCAGGTACTTCGTTTGAACAACTGTGAAACTGATTGGCTTATTAATTCTATGGATAAAGTTTAGGGCCAAAATAGGTTCTTTCCTTAAGGTGAAACTATACGCATAATTGGATGCCTTTAGCCTACTCCTTTTTAGGGTTCCGTAGCCCACAAGGAACCCTTATAGTTTCGTCATGTCCGTCCGTCTGTCCGTCCGCAGCCTGGCTCAAAGACGCCTGGTGCTAGAAAGCTGATATTTGATATGAAAATAGACATAAAATATTGCAACAAAACTGTAGAATAAAATTTAGGGAAATATTTTTTTAAGGGTATCTCCCCTACATATATAGTGGGCATGAATCTTTTTTTGGTTGAGTACCCCATCATGTGGGATATCATTGGATAGGTTTTAAAAAAATATTATTAGTTTGGTCATATAATTTTTCGATCAAGTGATTGGTTCGTCAAATATCAAGCTTTGAAGTGAAAAGAATGGTTAGCCTCAAGTGTCCCCCCCCCCCCTCTACAGGCTAAACTATTAATTTGGAAGAGGTGAAAAAAATCACAAATGTAGTACATATAACGAATTTAAAAGGAAAACTATCACGGCTAAGTAGATATCACTAGTTTACGAGTACCTAATCGTCGGTTAACTTATAAATACCTATTTCTGTGAGTTTACATTGGGAGCGCTGGCTTAATCTTAAAGATACGTACTTTGGTATGTAATGTACTACGGTACTACGTATGTATAGTAGTAGTACATCTTAGAAACCACATTTTAAGTTTACAATACATAACTGGATACATACCTAGTATTTTTCTAAACAAAACTTAGGTTCTTATAAAAGTGTTATTAAAATTATTTTTTCAGCTAAATAAACAGTCAGATTTGTTGTACATTAATACCTTTTGCAGCAAGTCAATGGGCAACTACGGTACCCTACATTGCGCGTGGCCCGACACGCACTTGGCCGGTTTTTTAACAAATTATTTGTTAGGTACGTAGCCTTTTCCCATAGGGTACAGAGCAAATATTGTCAAAACTGAGGTTATTAGAGTCCAAATGTACGGCGCGCATTAGTACGTAAATTTTCGAAGTACCTAGGTATAATCACGGTATAATAGTGCACGTCAAATTGTTAATTTTATAGCTCACTTTGACGATGAAAAGTACCTAATATTGCGGGGAAAATTGGATGTCTGAGAGTTCACCATCAGGTATAATACCTACCTAAGTATGTAAATAATTACTTCGACTTAGTATTAAAGATTTTTAGTCAACTAGTAAACGCCCACAGTCACGCCTGTGTATATTTAATTTACTTCTTCGTCCCGATCCGGTGGGCATTTTAGCCTAAAACTTTTTAAAAGCCGAATTACAGCTTCTCGCGCCCATTAGCTTCAACTGTGCGTTGTCTGCCAGTCAGAAACTGTTTTTTTTTAATAATTATACTATAGTCCGTGCCACGAGAACATAGACTTTTTGTAAACAAAGAATTTCTACTAAGTTACTTAGCGATAGTTCTGTCAAAAACAAATAATGTCAAATCCATTGAGCGCAACGGTACATAGATATGTGTCATTGGAAATTAATATGTCAATGGATCAGGTTTTTATCGATATTATGCGCTGTCAACAGGATCTTTTAATGTTTTGAGGTTGACGCCTAGAATGTCAACATTTGGCGTTAGTTCATTGAAATGTTACATTCTTGGGCTTAACATGCTTTTATCAGAGGACAAAATTAAATTTTAAGTTATCAAGAAGGGGTAAATGTAAAATTAAATACAAGTTTATAGGATCGCAACGCACTTCCCGCTGCCGGTATCTCGAAAAAGTGGGTGCAAAATAGCAGATGGCAGAAAATTATTTATACCTAAAAAAGAAATTGCGTTTTCGGACTACCGACACTACCGTAACTTTTAATGGATTTTGTTTAAGTTCGTTCTGACGATTTAATTCACAGACAACGTAAAATCTCTATGCCTAGAAATTTTTATGTGATTTACTAGCTAGTTATCTGTGATATTATTCATTGTTGGTCAATAATTTAATATTTTCGGATAGGTATGCTACTTTGAGCAAATGATTAATTGTCAATCATTTTAAAAAATCGTGCCAATAATAGAGTAACATGTATGTACTCTATCATTAACATTCATGGTAGGTACTCTATTTTTCCTTAATTTACAGAATAAATTACGTGTAAAACGACAAAAAATCGGCAAATTTATGAAGATTCGACCATTCAAACACAAAATCAAATAATATTTTTATTTTAGTAAAATTTAATAATACTTATAGGTACATTTTTAAATATAGTGGCATAATTAGGCATTGAAAAAGAAAGACTGTTCAAAAAGTATAAAAACTAAAACACAACTGTTTGAAAAAAGGTTGTGAAGCCCTGAATGTTTGTTTACAAAAAGTCTATCTTCTCGTGGCACCAACTATAAATACTTACATAAGTACATATTACTTTAATCTTAAACGTACCTACAAATTGTCACTCAATTTTTGTTATCGACATTACGACAAAACATGTAGCTACTGGGCTATGAAGTCAGTTAATTACGTTTTCATGAGTGTGGTAGGTAATTGAAAGGTTATCAACAAATTGAATCAAAACATTAGGCAATAAAAATTCGAATAAAAAATTACACTTATGTACGACTTAATATTACCTATATGATGGTCAAAATTAAGAAGTATGTAGATATTATAATACCTAAGTATATGGGTGAATTGGTATAGGTAACAATTTATATTTAATATTAATATTTATAGGTAGGTATACAATTTTATTTAAATTTTCCTTATAAAACTACATAGGTAGGCTATGAGAGATAAGCAATAACAATCAGCACTTCAAAAATAAATAATAAGTGCAAGATAGACCGCAGGCAGCAATTAATATTTAGTAACAATAGGTACATATGTCTATCCAATTAACGACACGGGTGAAGAACATGCAATGGCCTTGTCTAAAGCCGACATTAATAGGTCATTACCACGGTGGAACTCGGTTCAAGTCGTTTCGAAATATTACAAGACGAACAAAAGCAAGTTCATACACACCATTCGATTAGATACACTAGATTAGATGGAAGAATACGAATTCTTCCACAGTTTTGAAATGTAATTTGACAAAAACCGGAAACATAGATTTTAGCTTAGACTATATATATGATTTTAGATTGGTAAGTAAATTACTGGAACTAACAATTATCTATGAGAGAAATGTTTAGCATGTATTGTGTAAAAAAAATTGTAATATTGATAACATAAAATATTCAAGTTAGCGTTTTAAGTGATAAATAACAGACCGCGAGTTCGAATTTATATCATGTTTATTTTATCTTACAAAGGCGTTCCGTCATTTGCCAACTGCAAATAAAACTTAATAAAAATAATCAGTAGCAGTAAGTACCTATTAAGAAATATCTACGTAATTTTGTAGTTAGAATACGATAAAATACTCACTGTTCCTGCAGAATCTTGAGTCCAGCTGGAGGGAAATCGTTGGAAGAGACTAAAACTTTCAGATTTTTCGTCATTGCGTTGTTCGCTACACACCTCGTCGGCAACGCGACAGTTACTAAAGCGACAGCTAAGGCGTAGACTACAATCATTGTATATATAATAGCGTACAACACTCGTAAGATATCGTATCTACAAAATCAAAAGATAAGTAAATACGTACTGCTGTTATGCGAGTCGGCGTTGTTATGTGGCCGGCTTCACTGGCTGTATAGACGCAAGGCCGTTGTTCCAGAAAAAATAGAGCGGTTATGTCAGCGTGTGGAGGGAATATTGTTTTAATTCGTCTTATTTATGTAATATCACTATCATTTTATTATTTTGGCTCAATCGCATGAACGTAAGATAAACTTTGCTAGTAATAATTAACTATTATCACTCTATTTATACCTATAGTTAATGTAACAAAATATAAGTTCCTGTTATTTTAGACATTTAATGTGAACAATATGTTTTATTTAATTAAAGTAGGTAACTACTTAGGCTTTTCAGTATTTTATCTATCATAAACAATGCTAAGTTAATTATTGTCAGTTATTTATTTATTATTAGAATGGTTTATATTTAATAATTTTCCCGTCGCCCTTATCCCAATTTATTTGTGGTTGGCGCCGAATGTCCTCCGCTTCCATACTTCCATCTGTTATCTGGAAAGGAGCGGGATCTTCTTTCTTGCGGCTCCATAATTTCACAGGTTTTGTAGGATCGCATATAATATTGTACCCGGGACCGTTTTTTTTTTGTTTTTGGTGTCGGGTTGGAAAATCCTCATGGAGTCCCTCCGCCCCGGGAGAAGGACGAAGGGGACTGTCAGACTCTAACTGACTAAAAACCAACCCGTGTTCCTCATGTACCCGTGTGTCGGAGGGTAGGGATTCGCATAAGTATTCGTCGCTACCCCCCGACGGCTATTGGCCCGCCAGATGGTCAGGCAGGCACCGAACAAAACTCCCTTGGCGGCGGATTAAAATGTTGGGCTCCGCCGCCACAACACTCAACGTCCGCAGAGGATAGGGAGGACGGCAACGCAACACCTCATCTCCTCTTCCTCTGCGGCCCCACCGCGACGCATCGAATGGTGCGCCCCCATTTGGTCGCGGGAGATAGGGCGCGCGGCAACGCAACACCGACACGCCTCTCCTCCCGCGACCGCACCCGACTACGAGGGACAGACAGAACTGTCCCCCGCACCCCCACCGTTGGACGCATCCTGCGCAGGCCCCGTCAAGCCCACGCGGAGCGTCCCCTCCTGGATCCCTCTTAGCTTCACCGCGGGTAACCAATCCACGGTTACTGAGCCCCCCACCACGACAAGGTGGAGATCCCACGGGGGGGATTGTACCCGGGACCTCTCGACATTTCATCCATCTTGCATTGATGCGTTAGGTACTTATCATGCGGATCTATGTCACCGTCATCTTGCAGGAGTCATGGATTTTGTTTTCAGTTGATAGTCAGTAGTCAGTTTATTGATGACGTCATTTTATTGTTTTATTGTAACAGTTGCAGTACCAGTTGCGATAGACAGAAATATGGATAAAATTACCGTGATAGAACCGACTGCTACAGACTGCCAGCATACTGCGGCCAGCCGCATGCGACGGCGCGCCGCTTTACGGCCAGTCGCTAGTGCGTTCACGCTCTTACTTTATGTCGTGGGTTCGATTTACTTATTATATAAAAGTATTATACTTAATCCCTTCCTTAAAAATCTAGTATTATCTGCCTTAATTACCCACATTGAAAATAAAGTGGCAATTTGAGTTGCATAGATATTTTTTAGGATGCCCGCGGCTACACTTAAGGCTACTGCTCCGCTCCCGTCGCTCATAGCGTGATGTTATATAGCCTATAGCCTTCCTTGATAAATGGGCTATCAAACACTCAAAGAATTTTTCAAATCGGACCAGTAGTTCCTGAGATTAGCGCGTTCAACCAAACAAACAAACAAATTCTTCAGCTTTATATATTAGTATAAGATTTTTCTCAGACTTATTAGGGATTATATCATCTACCTATAATTATCTCTATTTACATTATAACATGAAGTCATGAAACAAAAGTAGCAAGGCCCCCTGCCTTGCTACTTTTTACTTTATTTTGTATGAACGTGATGAAATCAAAATATTTGAACGGACTTTTGTACCATTTTTAGGGTTCCGTAGTCCACAAGGAACCCTTATAGTTTCGTCATGGTCATGTCCGTCCGTCTGTCCGTCCGCAGCCTAGCTCAAAGACGCCTGGTGCTAGAAAGCTGATATTTGACATGAATATAGACATAAGATATTGCAACAAAACTGTAGAATAAAATGTAGGAAAATAATTTTTTTAAAGGTATCTCCCCTACATATATGGTGGGGTTGAATTTTTTTTTGGTTGAGTACCCCATCATGTGGGGTATCATTGGATAGGTTTTAAAAAAATATTATTAGTTTGCTCAAATCATTTTTCGATCAAGTGATTGGTTTGTCAAATATCAAACTTTGAAGTGAAAAAAATTGTTAGACTCAAGTGTCCCCCCCCCCTCTGCCGGCTAAACTATTAATTTGGAAGAGGTGAAAAAAATCAGTAATGTAGTACATATAACGACTTTAAAAGGAAAACTATCACGGCTAAGTAGATATCACTAGTTTACGAGTAATCGTCGGTTAACATATAAATACCTACCATTTCTGTGAGTTTACATTGGGCGCGCTGGCTTAATCTTAGAGATATACGTACTTTGGTATGTAATGTACTACGGTACTACGTATGTATAGTAGTAGTAAATCTTGGAAACCACATTTTATGTTTACAATACATAACTGGATACATACCTAGTATTTTTCTAAACAAAACTTAGGTTCTTATAATAGTGTTATTAAAATTATTTTTTCAGCAAAATAAACAGTCGGATTTGTTGTACATTAACACATTGAATGCCGACTACGGATATATCCGTATATGGTTTCTATGCAGGACGCCGACTACGGATAGATACGTAGAACTTCTACACGAGTTTCAGTAGAATCTACAGTAGCTGGCCTCACCAATAAGGTATTTTTATATAGGATGGCATCTCAAATAAAACAAGCTTTAATAAAAGAGTAACTTTATTGACTATAAGTAAGAAGAAAACACAAAAATTCAAAAGCTTTTTTTGTAATTTTTAGACCTAATAGTAATACTTATTTTTGTAATTTAGAACCTCAATTTTTGTTCTGAAAATCAAAGAATGACTTGGCATTATTGCTGATTATTGGGGCAAACACTAAAATAAAATAAAACTTACATAATTATTTTTCCGAACAAAACGAAATCAGTCTTACATTTTAGTAACTCAGAAATATTTATCATAATCGTAACTTCTAATCAGCCTTTT
The DNA here is from genome assembly GCA_944739405.2 of Euclidia mi. Taxonomy (NCBI): domain Eukaryota; kingdom Metazoa; phylum Arthropoda; class Insecta; order Lepidoptera; family Erebidae; genus Euclidia; species Euclidia mi. The sequence goes on from OX123202.2 coordinate 12,930,635, forward strand.
GTAATATGTACTCGTAAGATATATTTTGGGACTCTTATACATAAAAAAGAACTAATAAAATCAGGCTACATAAATCTAGAATCTGTGTGATATATTTTTAAGCATTCGAGAATGCACAAGGCCGGCTTTTCGGGGCATACAGGGCAAAAGTAACAGCTTTCTTTGCGTTTTTTTGTTTAGTGCAAAAAACTCTGCATGGTTTACCGGGAATCTTCTTTTTTTCAGTGGGAGGTATCTTTTCCAAGTAGTGGAAATTATCTGGAGAAGCTCTAGACATCTGATTTGCTGGATGGATTGATTGTGATGACATGGACGTCCGTGATGTAGAAGTTTCTGTATCAATATTCGACATTCCCAACAGATGTGTAGCAAATTCTTCACGAAATTTTAGCAACCTCATCTTGGAAGTTCGATCTTGTTTTTGAAGAAGCCTGAGCGCATTTTGCACGTAAACGTCAAATATATGCAGAGCCAACTTTTTATGCCATCGCAATGTTTTTCTCAGGCAAGAATAATAGGAGATCATTTGGTCACCTCGGTCGACACCAGACATGCCTAAATTATAATCAGCAACTATGTTTGGCTTATCTGAAATTTTCCCATTCTGGTTCTTTACTTTTATCATTTCGAGCTTGTGTTTGTTTGAAATAACCAAAACATCTCGCTTGTCTCTCCACTTGCAAACAGTTATGTCGACACATGACTGAAAAGCCAATGCACCTTTTTTCAGTCGTGCTGTGGTCACGGCTGCTGGATTACCTTTTCGGTTACTACGTAAAGTACCACACACATACGTCTTTTTCTGGCCAAGACGTCTTGTCAAATCTACAGAGTTGTAAAAATTATCTGCGTAAAGGATATGGCCTTTGTCTAAGTACCCATCAAGAAGATCAAGAACAACCTCTGTACTGTGCAATGTTCCGGGTGGTGGTCTTTCACTTTTGCCCCTATAGACACGAATTTTCATTACTAAACCAGAAGACTCACATAATTCATACAGCTTTACACCATATTTGTGTTTTTTGTTTTTTATATACTGTCTGAAAATTAAACGGCCTCTCCATAACACCATCAATTCGTCTTTGCTAAGATCTTTCTCTGGGTAATATATTTCCGGCATCAAAGTATTGAATCTTTCCAAGTTAGGATTTATTTTATGAAGGCGATTATTCGTAGCTTTATCATCATCTTTCGAAAAGTGAAAATATCGTAGCAACAACTGAAATCTGTTTCTACTCATGAGGGATCGAAATAACGGCAAATTGTAAAGTTTATCCAATCGCCAGTAGAAAGAAATCACTGGTAATTGTACAATGCCCATATAAAGTAACATCCCGATGAACCTTCTCATTTCGTGAGGATTGGTGTCTTTCCAATATTTGAACCGTGAATGTTGTTGTAAAGGTCGAGCTGTTCGGTTGGCATAGTCATTAGTAGCATCAACTAAAGTTTTGACGCACTCTTCTGAGAAGAATAAATCTGCTAATGACGCCGGTGTTAAGTTTGTATTTACTTTTATGCCTGGCTCACCTGTAAAAACAAACTGACTCGGTCTTGAAGATCCATGCGTCCACTGATATTCTGAGTCCAATTCCGATGACAGTGCTTCGACCAAGGATTCATTGGCACTAGAGCTTGACGAAGAGGTAGACAAATTTCTATGTTCTTCACGTCCTGGGCAATATTCTTCGCCGGAACCAGAAGAAAAATCACCGTTGTCAGAATCTGAATCTGATAATACATGCAAAATTTGCTCATCACGTACAGGACGTCGTCGCCGTTGAGAATTACGAGACATTTTGACCAGCGAGAACGCGCGTGCAACGCGCGGTTTCCCTCGATCGCTTGCACACTACTAAAAGCTATGATCGCGGCGCGTGACTCGCGGGGACGAGGGGTCTTGGAAGGGTGCGGGGTGGGTAAGTACCAAGGATGCCGAATCTACGTATTTATACGTATACGTACTTATACCTATACCGGCACCCAGGCAGCTTTTTTTTTCGCTGATGCCATATACGTATATATCCGTAAATAGACAAATGTATGGTGGCAACCAGCTTTGGCCGTACAGCCAATTTCGGCATTCAATGTGTTAATTACCCTTTGCAGCAAGTTATTATGGGCAACTACGGAACCCTACATAGCGCGTGGCCCGACACGCACTTGGCCGGTTTTTTACCAATAATAACTAGATAACGTGGTTCCTGGAGAAAGTAGGAGTATATGTAATTTACCGGGATGGAGACGCAGTTTAAGTCTAGTCTTATATAAACTGTACGGTGGTTAAAATAAAATGAACGTCTTATAAGTATTTCTATAATACTATAGGCACTTTCAGAGAAAACCATGTATGTTAAATGAAATTACTTGAACAATAGTGAAATGGTTTGCCACTAGGCCTCTTGCACACAGTTTTATACGTATTTGCTTATTTTTTAATCATTTGTTACACGTTGAACTTTAATTTTTTTAGTTTTATTTACATTTTAAACTAAAAAAACACTAAAACAACCAAGGAGCAAATATATAAACAACCCTGGGATTTGTATAATTTTTTTCTATTGTTTACTTTATAATTGTCAACCTAATTGTCAACATTGGATATTTTAATATATTATCTGCCGTATTATCAAATGCCATAGAGCTATTGGAATAGTTCCTAATTCAATAGTTCCAGCGCAAATAGCACTTGGACAAGGCGCATGTTAGGGCCATGCGATAAGCGGTTTACTAGTTCTCCAACTAGTACGGATCCTCAAGTTCTTCGGGCACATCATCTTTAATGAAGACTCCCATGGAACGACTGGTGCTGCAGAGGAATGTCGCGGGCAAAAGATCTCGTGGGCGTTCTTTGCTACTTTGGACAGACCTCATCAAAACTACAACCCACTAAAAGACTACCGTAACCAACCGTAAAAAAAAAATATCCCGCCTTTTCTTTCGCTTTGCCAAAAATCGAGCTACACGGCGGCATGTCGCAAGGGCAACGCTGGTGCAGAAATCAATCCCAACATGGCCACGACTAGGAGACCTTTAGTAAAGAAGTTCAAGTGAATGAGTTGCTAGATGTCAGCTACCAAAAGAAGATAACTGCCACAGTAGCGTTACGCTATTTGTACATTGAGGATCTGTTGGAAAATTCATAGTGCGATTCTCTGAAGCGAGTTTACCGTCCCAATGATGATTTCCAGGACATGCACGTTTTTTCGTAGCTATACAGCGAGCAGGAGCATTTTCAAGTTGTTGAGCAGTATACCCCGACTTGAAAGGATTGGCTTCATTTGTAACCGAAAATCGAGCATTCGTTTTTTAATTGGTTGAACTAAACAAGCATCAGAGAAATGCATAGAGCAAAATATTGTTGCGAACATTTTCATGATCTTTCTAGCGAACGCTAGTCAGCAAAAAGCTCGAAGCAAATTTACTGTCCTTTTGATACGCTATTGAGTATTGCTCGCCAGAACGCTGGATAGAATGCTCGCAAACACACCCCCGTTTATTTTTCTGAAATTAAATATTCGCAAGAATACTGGTTATTCTGGTCGTTATCATCATCATTCTAGCGCTATCCCGGTTGCGATCGAAGGAGCCTTGGAGCCAGAGGTGCAATTTTCTGGAATACGGCCTCCACTGCGCACGGCCTTCAGCATTCCTGGGTGTTAAGTTGATTGTGTACCTATGCATTCTGGCCATACCGCTTTCGTTAGTTGGTTAGGCCGCTACTGGAGATGTGTAGGTAATATCCACAGATATCGCTGTAATGAGTGCCCAGTATAAGGTTAAAATTGAAGGGAGCAGGTATACCTAGAGTAAAACAAATTCAGAAACAAACAATAATTGGCATCTGTGTCAATACTCAATACTTTATTGCATTTCACAATGTATGTTTAGGTGGTAGTTCTTAGATTAAATGTGTTATTGTGAACCCTGTCGGGCACAGCAAAGTAGGAGAGAGGGTGATAATACCTATTACAATTTTATATTTTATGACATTGGTATTTGTTTATATGAAATAACTAACTAAGTACCTGGAGGATTTGACTTAGCTATATTTTTACGTATTTATATGTGTCCAGTCATCCAGTGGCGTAGCTAGCATGGGTGGCACCTGGGGCGGTAGTTGGCGGATGAACTTTTTTTTCCTAACAACTCCGTTCTAACTCTTGTAGTGCTGAAGCGAGTGCCTATGTTTTTGTACATTGTTCTTAAAGTTGATTTTGAGTGTCACCCCTTTTTTTGGATGGGTGGCCCCCAAAAAGGATGGCACCCGGGGCGGACCGCCCCCACCGCCTACCCCTTCCTACGCCACTGTATGTGTCTGTGTAGTGTAATTTAATTGTTTATACTTTATAGTTAATATCAAATTTAAACGAAACTAAGTCTTAAAATACCATACAAAGAAATATATATTATACAGAACATAAAAATAAATATATACAGAACGAAAAGAAAAAAATTTAGAGGGCGTCATAAAATTCATCCACATCGCCGTTAACTGAAAGCGTGCCCAGATCGCTGGCAGCATTGCCACGTTGTATGGCGATACTTACCTTCTGGGCCAAATACAACCCAGCCTTCTGGTCACGCGAGGCGTCGACCAGTGTCTTTGCGAGGTCTCTAAAAAGAGATCTCGCACTTGGACCCATGGCTCCAACGCGCAACGTTTCGACCCCAAACGGCTCAACACTCATTGTTTATTGTTTATGTACTCGTCGATCGTGTAGTAACACTTTTCTATTAAAAGGCTTTAAAAGCTGTAGTTATTTCTAGGTTTTTAATGTTGTCCGGAAGCTTATTATAATTTTTTGCTGTCATTGCATAAGTACTATTTGAGTGCATGTGCAGCAAATTGGTTGTCGTCTCTGTTTGTATAGAATTATTTTCTTCAAATTTACATGATTCTAATCTTAATTTATAAAATCCTTGCGTTACTGACTGACTGACAGACACGCTACAGCCGAAACTACTGATCACAAGAAGATGAAATTTAGCATGTATGTTCCTTGAAGAGTGTAGGGTAGCACTAAGAGAGGATTTTTGGAAATTCCACCCCTAAGGGGGTAAAACTGGGGGTCAAAGTTTGTATCAAACTTTTTATTCCTTCAAGGGATTGACTCCAAACTTTGTACATTAGTTCCTCAAACGACGATAGTAAACACAAGGAATTATTTTTTTGAAAATTTTTTGGTAAAATAGGGGGTCAACGTTTGTATGTATCTTTTTATCTCTCTAATGGATTGACTTCAAACTTTGTATATTGGTACCTTAAACGACGATAGTGAACATTAACGGCCTTATTACAAAACATGGTCTAAATATAAATCGAGGTTTATTCCTAAACTTACCTGCGTTAAAGTGATTATACGTGCAATATAGACACTTTTTTGTAAAACTATTGGTACAAAAATTCATTGGAACAAGTGACAAATCAAAATAAATAACTACCTTCGTCAAAAAGTATTTCTAAGACTTCTCCATCAAGGTCTAAACCTGGTATAATATTTAGACCTTGTTTTGTAATAAAGCCCTAAGAATTTGTTTTTAAAAAAATTCGGCCCTCAGGGGGTAAGATAGGGGTTCAAAGTGTGTATAAAATGAAACTTATTATTCTTTCAGTGGATTGACTTCATACTTTGTATATTGGTTCCTCAAACGACGATAGTGAACACTAAGAATTAGTTTTTTTTAATTCCTACCCTCAGGAGGTAAGATAGGCGGTCAAAGTGTGTATGAAACTTATTATTCCTTCTGTGGATTGACTTCAAATTTTGTATATTGGTTCCTCAAATGCTAATAGTGAACACTAAGAATATTTTTTTGGGGAATTCCACCCTTAAGAGGGTATGATTGAGGGTCAAAGTTTGTATGTAACTTTTTATTCCTTTAATGGATTGACTTCAAACTTTGTATATTGGTTACTCAAACGACGAAAGTGAACACTAAGCATTTGTTTTTTGAAAATTCCTATCATCAGGGGGTTAGATAGGGGTTCAAAGTGTGTATTAAACGAAACTTAATATTCCTTCAGTGGATCGACTTCAAACTTAGTATATAGGTTCCTCAAATGACGTTAGTGTACACCAAGAAAGGAGTTTTCGAAGTCACTCCCCTATGGAGGTTAAGAAAGAGTGCCCCATTTTGTAATATAAAAAAAAACTTCAATGGATTCACTTGAAACTTTGTAGGTATATTAGTTCCTCAAATGACGATAGTGAACACTAAGAATTTGTTTTTTGAAAATTCCTACCCTCAGGGGGTATAAGGATAGTATAAGTGAGATAGTATATAAAGTGTGTATTAAACTAAACTTATTTTTCCATCAGTGGATTGACTTCAATCTTTCTTTATTGGTTTCTCTAATGACCTTAGTAAACATTAAGAAAATGCTTTTGGAATTTCTTACCGTAAACGGTTAAATAGGGGAGTCGGCATTTCTATGAAACCTTTTTATTCCTTCATTGGATTAACTTCTGCACATAGGTTCCTCAAAAATGATAGGGAGGACAGCAACGCAACGCCGCATCTCCTCTTCCTCTGCGGCCCCATCGCGACGCAACGATGGTGCGCCACCATTTGGTCGCGGGAGAAAGGGCACGCGGCAACGCAACACCGACACGCCTTTCCTCCCGCGACCGCGCCCGACTGCGAGGGACAGAAGAACTGTCCCTCGCACCTTTGGACGCATACTGCGCAGGCCTCCGTCGACCACTCTCGGTATCTCGCTTAGCTTCACCGTGGGTGACCCAATCACGTTTTCTGAGCTCCCCCACCACGACAAGGTGGAGATCCCACGGGGGGGAGTTATCTGCTTTGTCCAACTGCTGACCAAGGCTTCTCTCATTTCTTTAACCTAAAATACTAAGAAGGGGATTTTTAGAGGCAGCGATAGCCTAGTGGAGATATCAACAGACTGCCATGCAGAGGGTATCGGGTTCGAATCCATGGCGCGCATCAATGACTTTTCGGAGTTATGTGCGTATTGAATTATTAATTATCGCTTGCCCCGTGCCTCGGAGAGCACGTTAAGCCGTCGGTCCCGGTTGTCATGTAGATCTTTGACAGTCGTTACAGGGCGTCAGTACCTTCTGACTAAATAAACTGACACTAGTCTAAACCATGGAATATCGCTATCCCTTCGGGTTGCAGAGGTCAGATAGGCAGTCGCTCTGTGGAAAAGCTAATATTCAGCCAAATCCGATTAGACTAGGAAGCGGACCCCAGATTGAAACTGGGATAACGCTAGAGATGATGATGACTAAGAAGGGGTTTTTGAACTTGGATAATTTATTTTATTTTTTTTACAATGTCGCTAAGCTATACAAATGTAAACTGCGACGGAATCCTTGACTCATTTAATTTTAACTAGCTTTTGCAAGCAGCTACGCCTAAATGAAATTTTTATAGTTTGTTCGAGAGTTTTCATTAACCTTTAGTAAAATACACATATAATCGATTCAGCCATTTTTAAGATTACCCTGAGTAAATAGACAAACAGAAAAACTATCTAAATAAAGCATTGGGGTACTGGAAACGGGTTAGCAACAATATGCAATACGGTTATTTTGAGATTACAGACAGTTAGTTTATTTTTTGTATATTCTCACACCTGTATCCCTGAAGGGGTAGGCAGAGGTGTAATATTACACCCACATTTCGCCATGTTGCATTTTAGGTCCCAAGTAATAGGGGGCGAGCCTATTGCCGTTACCAGATTGGCAAACTCCGTGCTGCTTCTGAGAATTGGCAAAATCTCAGTAATACTTTTGCCCGACCCGGGAATCAAACTCGAGACCTCCCGTTTAGCAGACGCATACGCTATCCACTGTACCACGAAGGCAGTCAAATATTATTTATTTGTATAATCTGTCTGTATATAAAATCCTTGCGTCACTGATTGACTGACAGACATGCTACAGCCGCAACAACTGAGCGCAAGTAGATGAAATTTAGCATGTATGTTCTTTGAGGTGTGTAGAGGCACACTAAGAGAGGACTTTTGGAAATTCCCTCCCTAAAGGGGTTAAACTGGTTGTCAGAATTTGTATGCAACTTTTTATTCACTCAATGGATTAACTTCAAACTTTGTATAACTATTGGTTCCTCAAATGAAGTTAGTGAACTGAACACTAAGGAAGTCTTTTTGGAAATTCATACCTAAGTGGATAAAAAGGGGAGTCATAATTTGCATAGAACCTTTTATACCTTCAAGGGCTTAACTTCATACTTTGTTTATTGGATCCGCAAATGACGTTAGCGAACACAAAGACGTTTATTTTGGAAATTTCCTCTAAGAGGATGGAAAAGGGATTCAGAGTTTGTGTAAAAACTTTTATTTTTCAATGGAATCACTTCAATCTGTGAAACTGAAATTACTGGACGCAAGAAGGTAAAATTTAGCATGTATGTTACTTGAGGAGGGTGTTTGTACAAAATATTTTATCTAATCGTGATTTGCGCGTGCGAAGCAGCGATAAAAAGCTATCTGTGTAGGTATATAAAATCTTTTTGTTACTGACTGACTGACTGACACATTACAGCCGAAATTACTGGGCGCAAGAAGGTTAAATTTAGCATATATGTTCCTTGAGGAGGGTGTTTGTACAAAATATTTTTATCTAATCGTAATTTACGCGTGCGAAGCAGCGGGCAAAAGCTAGTTTATTATATAAAGGAAAAACAAAACTTTTATTATGTTAATATGTATTTTAATAATTTTGACGGTAGGAAACATTTTTCACTTTGAGAACACTCAATTGACACACACACACGTCAATAAGAATTACGGCGATGACAACACATGAGCATGATGATCAGAGTCGTATGATCGTGATGATCACAGCTCTACGGGTGTGATGAGCGCCTTGCCAGTGAGTGCGTTGACTACGTTGTTAGCGGCCAGAACCGCCATGTCGTTGCGTGTACGCACTGTCGCGCTGCCGATGTGTGGTAGGACAACTGTAAATCAGGAAAATAATGTGTGTGAATATATTTGTGCACACTTTACCATAAGGCAAGGTAGAAATAAAGTCAGGCCAGGTTATTGCGACATCGGATAGGAAGGGAGGAAACGTCCGGATGTGATCACTGCGGCAACTGTCCCGACCTTGTCGAGGACACGGCTCTCCATACTTTCAAAGAATGCCACGCGGCTCCACGAAACCGTGGTTACTAGTGCTAGGAACAGTTCACTGTAATATTTAGCTAAGATTTTCCCCTTAGATTCCGCAGGGCTTTTGAGTTGAAGCATTTCCGCCTCCTCTTTATTTCATTGAACCGGTAGCTATCCCACTATTATATGACGTTGATGTGACGTGTGCAGAATCACCTTAAGGTACAGAACAATGGAGAAATTAGGTTTATGGCTTGGAGAGGTGCAACAAAATCGATTCGTTAGAGGCGTCGGTACATGAATGTGCTGGAGGCTCCTTCTTCTCCCTAACCCTGCTTCTTGTTCTATTCCTTTTCCCATCCAAGGATGGATTGAGATGAGATGCGGCTTAATTATGTTTTCGCACACAGACATGAGTATTGCCTCGTCTGCCTATTATTCAAGTAGAATCACCGACAGGTACTGACGTTTTTGTTAGCGATTTCTTTAAAAAATAAAGTACCGTGATGTGTCACTCACTAAAATTAGGTAGAGTAAGTAGCTTGTGGTCTTTCGGTAGAGGTTCAGGAGTAGTGACGTCGACGCCCGCGCCTAATATTTGCTTGTTCTTCAGCGCGTCGTACAAAGTGTCTTGGTCAACTAAGACTGTAATAAAGATGTATACAGGGTGGCGCTACCATAGGGGCACTTTTTGAACAGAGGCATAGCGTACAACATTCTGAAGCCTTGTACCAAAAATCAATTAAATCGGTGCAGTAGTTTAGCCACAATATCGATTTTAAGTTCCGCAATTTTTACACATGCTTTGAATCCACACAGCTGATACAAAACGGTCAACGACCCTACATTGCGCGCCGCGCCTCACTACGATGCGGGCGCCGACTCGACGCCGCGCGAGGATTCCCGCATATCTTCGAGGACGCGCGAATGCTTTTTGTCAGGTTCAAGCATTTATGCACTTTATTGTAAAAAAAAATAGTTTATTTTCAAGAGCGTTAATAAAATCCTCTCCGCTGCGCTCCGTTTTATCTGCGCTGAGCCTCACTTCGGATGACGTCGCGGCGTCGCGTCGGAGCGAGTCGGGGCGTGCAATGTAGGGTCGTTGACCGTTTTGTATCAGCTGTGTGGAATTCAAAGCATGTGCAAAATTTGCGGAACTTAAAATCGATATTGTGGCTAAACTACTGCACCGTTTTAATTGATTTTTGGTACAAGGCTTCAGAATAGAATATTGTTTATATTGTAATTTCTCAAGTGCATACATTAATAGTGAGATCAAACATTGACGGCGGATGGAGTAGTGGTTAAAGTAACCACTTAATACACAGATGGCAGCAGATTCACTTTTTGTTTATTAGTAATTTTCATTTGAAGTCTTTGCATTTTGGTGTCCCTTGGTAAAATATTTGACAAATCTCTGGCGACACAGAATTGATTCGTAAAGCGCTCGAAATGTCTTTAAAAATTATAGTAACAATTTACTCACTGTTCTTCAAGAATCGTAAGTCCTGCTTCTGGGAAATCGTTGGAAGTCACTAAAACCTTAAGGTTCTTCGTAGTCGTCTTATTCGCTACGGAACTTGCCGGTAAAGAAACAGCGATTACAGCAACCGCTAGCACATAGCGCACAAACGTTTGTTTAATATCTTTATAAACAATGTTTCCAGTTGCTTTCAATATTCCAACGCATGTTTATTCGCAGATTATCTCAAAATTTCCCGTGTAATAGAATCTGAATCTGATGTTTCATTACTACAACAAGACATGACCAAACTTAAGAATTGTCTCTTGAATGGAATGAATTTAAACACCGACAAGTGTTACCACTTGACGTTCACCAGAAAATTATCTTACATTGACTCTACATATAATATTGATGGTCACCAGTTAAAAAAATGGAACAGATCAGAGTTCTCGGTGTAGTGCTGGATTGAAAACTTACCTACCTGCCTCATATTGAATCGATAATTAACAAAGCGTCAAGTATGTTAGGATTTATGATTAGGAATGGCAAAATTTGCCGTGATTCGCATACTAAAATCATGCTGTATAATGCATTAGTTCGCAGCCAGCTAGAGTACTGTCCTACTACAGTAGGACAGTACTCTAGCTGGTCTCCATACATGGAGACCGCACTATTCTGTACATGTCCTTAGATTAGAACGCATACAAAAAAGATTTCTATGGCACCTATCTTACTCCATTCTTACTCAGACAGATTGCCTAAGAAGTGGACATATAATGAAAGGCTTACTCATTTTAAAATGATTTCATTGGAAAAGCGTAGAACAATGATAGATCTATTATTTTTTATATAAAATATTCCATAATCAAACTGGCTGCCGCCAGAAGCTAGACAGCATAATGTTCAATGTCCCACGTCGTATACCACGTGCGCCAGCTCCTCTGTTAGTGCCCCCGTTTCGAAAGACAGAGCTAGGCTACAATTCCAAGCTATTCCAAAGATTAGTAGAGCTCTCAATAGACGTTCTGGATCGATTGATGTATTTGCCGTAGGTGTCAACAAATGTCGACAATACCTGATCGAAACAAATGTAAATTCTTTATAAGTTACCCTCAAATCTTCTTTTTTGTTGAAAATTTCATTGCCTCAAACTCATAGATTTAGTATTTCCTAGCTCTTAAGAATCTAATCGCATGTGGTGTTTACCTTTAATTAGTAAGTCAAGCTATATATGAATTTAAGATGTGATAAAATTATTGTAACAACTGTTGGTAAACCTAAATAATAAAATAAATAAATAGAAAAAAAAACAACAAATTTTGTTGTTTCGAGTCTAGGTGTCCTTGTTTCCATAACTTGAATGTGTGTAAAGTCTCTCACGACACAGGAATTTCTCCGAGTGCAGAAGTTGTCCTTTAAAAAATTCAGGACAACACTTTCTTTAACTCATCCAGGCTTGTGTCCACTAAGAATAAATCGGTTTGATTGTAGTATCACTAGTATCTATAGATTCTTTATGATTTTAAGATGCCAATAAAGTTTATTATTTATTATAAAAAGGTAAGATTAATGTTATTTTAGGATTCTAAAACTAAAAATAATGTATTTATTCTTGTATTTAAGCAATACGTCCGCCATTCATGTTGTTGACGTTTTAGTAGTAAATACAACTAAAACGTCAAACTTTCCACCTGTTAAATCGAATATAACAAAATAAAAGTGGGTACATCAGACAAGACTGCATTCACGGTTTGTTTTGTTTTGGACTTTGTGATATCACTCAACCGCCATGATCATAGAGCAATGATATTTACTTAGAGGCGCATTTCTTATGGGCGCTCTGTAGACAAACTTTCTGTGACACATATTGACGCTTGGCGGGTGGCAGTCGCGCTGTGACAGCTGTCTCTACGAGTGCAAGAGAGACGAACGTTTCTCCTGTGTATCGTAACTACGAGAGCAAGAGAGATGGAGAACGACGCCAGCGCCGCCAACGGCGCCAACTACGAACTACACTGACGACAGTCGCCAACCCGCCACTTGGAATCGGCACACGAAATTCTTAAGAAATGCGCTTCTATATCTAAATCTGTATTCATTGCCATGATGGTTTACAGCGTTTTCGTGTCAAATTCAAAAAGGTTTTAAAAAAGCCGTAATTAGTAATGTTTCTGATCGATTTTTGAAGAAAAAAATCAGATATTTCAGTTAAACATCTTTTAAAGGAACGAATCAATCGCTAATTACATTTTAGAACACAAGCCTATTGTTGTCCGTTAGCGATATATATGATTTATGCTAAGTACGGGCTTTGTATACAAAATATACTTCAAGGATTCAAAATTTCATAAAAAATTTAGACCAAGCAATGGTATGTAAATCATGCAACCTTATCGTAGATTTTTTGCTAGGGATCAAATAATTAAATCAAGCAAACCACAAGCACAATTAAAAGTATTTTATTTGTATAACATTCACTATCAAAACGAAATACGTTAATCTAAGTTACAATAATTAGGTATGTGGTAGCGCCATCTACCTTCCTATCCATAACTAATCGCATCAACATCAATCGTTCCACGTTCTAGTGCGAGCGATATCATATTTCCGTCCCGCTCTATCCCACTCCCTGGAAGAGGCACTGCCTTCCGCCTGATTCGTCGCCGCGATCGTCGACGCGAGTGAACAGTCTAGAACATTCCGCTCGCTAAGAACGCCGTCTCGATACCGCTCCGCGCCGCACCGCTGTATGTGATTTACCGCTTCCACCAAGGAAAACCCGCTCGTGAGTGAAGTGAAAACAAGCAGCTGCATCACGAAACCACCAGGAGGAAAAGAAACGAAGAAGGCTGTATAAGGTAAGTGCCTTCCATCCTTGAAATATCCTATACCCACTCAATCACCTCCTCCCGTATCCATCTCCTCTTCCCTTATTCCTTTCTAGGCGACCCAGAACTCGCCCTAATGCAGTCCATTCCATTAATCCTTCCCAAGTCGCCAAGAACCCTACGGTTTCGGTGTAAAGCCGAGCCATTTTTTTTATCCATACGAGTCGGATTCATTTACGTTTTATACGTTATACCGCTATACCTAGGCAGTTATAACACCTAGCTATACTCCTAATATATTCACATAACCGTCACATGGTTATTTCCGCCCGCATTAGTAGGTAAACTTTTATGTAGCTACCTACTTATTAAATTATTATTTCTGCAACTATCATAGTTGTCTTATAAATCTCATATTTCAATCAACTTTTATTTCCTCAGCTCTAAAGTGTTGCCTACTTAGGTAAAATAATAGATACATTAGATATTCTTATTTTGTTTCGTTCTCATTAGCTTATACTTACGTAAGCATGTCACAACAAAAGAAGTCACGCGTGTCGGAAGACAAAGAGATGACAATCTTAGAAGCGAAACGCAATATTTTATTTGAGCGCATCCAAAACATATATGAATGCTCAAAAACCGCATCTATGTCTGACGGTAATAGCGAAGCATTTCTCAGTTATTGTATAACAGTAGATAGTATTCGAACAGATTTTCATAAGTTGTTAGACGATTATAACGCAAGATTACTTTCTATCAATCCTGATGAAAAACCGAAATATCAGGCGTATACCTCATTCGAAGATCTTTATTGTATTATTAAGCGTATACAATCGCAATTGGAGGGTAAATGTTCGGCAGAGCCCGTTGCCCGCAAACCGAGATTACCGCCAATCGAGATTATGTCGTTTGACGGAGATATACGAAATTGGCCGTTATTCTATGCAAGTTTTAAGTCTACAGTGCACGATAATGGTTCTCTGACAGATGCTGACAGGTTGTACTATTTAATAGGTAAACTGTCACCGAAGGCCCAGTCCGTATTTGCAGGTGTCACACCCAGTGCTGAGAATTATCAGGTCATATTTCAGTCACTACTTGACAGATATCAAGACACGCGCGTTCTAGCATCTACGTACTTTGACCAAGCTTTAAATCTCAAACTGTCCAGCAACGCGTCTGTCTCGAATTTCCAGCTGTTTATTGATAACTTCGTAACCGCGGTTAATTCTCTTAGGAATTTTAAATTAGAAGATCTTTCCGACTTTATGTTGCTTCAACTCGCTTTAAAAAAGTTTGACACTGATACAATTCGCGCATTCGAGATGACGGAACGCAATAATAAAATACCTACACTAGATAGTTTTATTTCGTTCATCAAAGATCAGTGTCGAATATTTCATAATACGCAGTCTGGTTCACCTGGCCCGTCTAACACTAACAACAACAAACAAAGGATGAATAAATCGCGAAATAGTAATAATAACTCAGTCCCTAATCCACAATCTTACGTAACATGTTCGGAATCTAATAATAATAATTCACAGAAGTGTCTGTGCAGTAATATAGTGCACGACCATTACTATAAGTGTCCCACCTTTAATGATTTAAATCCAATTGCTCGTTTTAAAAGCGTAAAAGATAACAAAGCTTGCATTAATTGCTTAAGCATAAAACATAAAACGAGTAATTGTTCCAGTAGAACGAGATGTCGCTCGTGTAAACAAAAACATCATACACTGTTACATTATGATAAAAATAACCGGTTGTCAAGTCAAGCCGCTAACCTTGACACACTTACGAGTACGTCGCAAGTGCAGAACACGGTAGCTGCGCCTTCCGCGTCTGAGGGCGAAGAAGTATCGTTGTGTATGACATCCATTGCGCGGGCAACGCGCACGCGAGGACGGCACTCGCGCATCTATAATGATCCGCGCAGGGCCAAAACGCAGAGTACGGCGTCTAAGACGGTACTATTAGCGACAGCGCAAGTTATCGTATATGATGTTAATGGGTCGCCGCACATGGTACGTTGTCTGCTAGATAGCGCATCTCAGACCAATCTAATAACATCGGAATGCTTCAAACGCCTCGGATTATGGAATAACTTTAAAAATACTAACTCAACCGTCAAAGGGATAGGCGGATCAGAAAGGCATTGCGGGGTTCCGTAGATATTAAAATACATTCGCGTTTTGATAGGAATATTAATTTTAACATTTCTTCGCTTATCGTGGAGCGTATCACGGACGCATTGCCGAACGCTAATGTAGACGTAGCATCACTCACTCATCTCGAGTCATTGCCGTTAGCCGACGCGGAGTTTGCGAATCCGGCAGGCATTGATCTTTTGATCGGAGCTTCAATATTTCCGCACTTGCTACTAACTAACATAGTTCGTAGTGAGCGATATGATTTACCGCCCGCTATTGAGACGGTACTTGGGTATGTGATTATGGGTACCGTACCTACGTTACATACTTCTCATTGTATTACGTCTTGTTGTTGTTCTGCTCTTCAAGAGATCAAGGTGGGTGCTAAAACTGTGTGTAAGATAAAGCACTAATTAGCTATGCTATGCTATGCTATGCTACGCCATGCTATGCTACGCTATGCTACGTTATGCTACGCTACGCTACAATATACTATACTACACATCCGCTTTGTATATAGATGACATTGTCTGTAATGTCATACCCGCTCCGCTAGCAATTTCGCTTTGTGAAGAGCTTATTCAGCTTTTCAAGCGAGGCCAGTTTGATCTTGTCAAATGGACAAGCAACTCTAAGGAGGTTCTCGCATGCATACCAGATTCTCATAAAGCTTCTCCAGACATTGAGTTTGAGAAGTCTGTACCGCATGAGGTTCTCGGTTTACGCTGGGACAAATCCTGTGATAGTTGTCGGTTTGACGTCTCACCACCAGATGATAAGTGCACCAAACGCACTATGCTGTCCACAGTGGCTCGACTATGGGACATAATGGGTTTTGTGGCTCCCACAATTTTGTACGCCAAGCTCTTGATCAAAGAGCTTTGGCTATCAAAGTGTGAGTGGGATGAAACACATATTGTCGCCGCTTGGGGCCAGTTTGTATTGAGCTTACCGCGCTCAATCAAATTACTATTCCGCGTCATCTTGGGTTGGTAGATGGATGTACCATCAACTTAACAGGTTTCGCTGACGCCAGCGAGCGTGCTTGCGGCGGAGTCGTATATCTGCAAGTCCGCATTGGTTCTAACTACTCGGTGCAGTTAGTTTGTGCCAAGTCTAGGTCTCGCCAGTTAAAACCATTACGGTTGCGAGACT
Organism: Euclidia mi; assembly: GCA_944739405.2. Classification (NCBI taxonomy): domain Eukaryota; kingdom Metazoa; phylum Arthropoda; class Insecta; order Lepidoptera; family Erebidae; genus Euclidia; species Euclidia mi. The sequence continues at coordinate 12,947,348 of OX123202.2, forward strand.
GGAGTTGTGCGCGGCCCTTCTGCTGTCTCAGTTGCTCCGCAAGGTTCAAGACACAGTTTGCCCCACTACCCCATTAATAAAATACACGCATTTTCCGACTCCAAAGTAGTGCTCGCTTGGATTCATTCTTCTCCTCACCGCTGGCAGACTTTGTCGCCAACCGCGTTAGTAAATTGATTGAACTTGTTCCCGCTACTTGTTTCAATCACGTCGCGGGTTATCGTACTCGTCTTCAGGAAGAACTTTCCATAGATCCATCCATTCCATAGATTGACTGGAAGTTTATTCCACCAGCATCACCACATTTCGGTGGATGTTGGGCAAGCATGGTCAAAGTAATTAAAACGCATCTCTTCAAAGTTATAGGTCAACAGATCCTCTCTTACGAAGAGCCTTTAACTGTCCTTGCACAAGTCGAGGCACTGATCAACTCGCGTCCGCTTCCAACTAAGTGAGATCTAGCCTGAAGTTGGACCTACCTCTTAGTTTAAGTATTTAGTTAGTAGTTTTCGCTATTATTGCGTTTGTAGCTTTCGCTAAAGTTAATTTAAATTAATTTTATTGTCATATCGCTGTCTTAGCCTATTGATGGGTTATGCGGTAGTACACCCAACATAGCTAAGTTCAATTCAATTTTTTTTAAAGGCAACCCTTTAGGGCCGGGGGGATATGGTAGCGCCATCTACCTTCCTATCCATAACTAATCGCATCAACATCAATCGTTCCACGTTCTAGTGCGAGCGATATCATATTTCCGTCCCGCTCTATCCCACTCCCTGGAAGAGGCACTGCCTTCCGCCTGATTCGTCGCCGCGATCGTCGACGCGAGTGAACAGTCTAGAACATTCCGCTCGCTAAGAACGCCGTCTCGATACCGCTCCGCGCCGCACCGCTGTATGTGATTTACCGCTTCCACCAAGGAAAACCCGCTCGTGAGTGAAGTGAAAACAAGCAGCTGCATCACGAAACCACCAGGAGGAAAAGAAACGAAGAAGGCTGTATAAGGTAAGTGCCTTCCATCCTTGAAATATCCTATACCCACTCAATCACCTCCTCCCGTATCCATCTCCTCTGCCCTTATTCCTTTCTAGGCGACCCAGAACTCGCCCTAATACAGTCCATTCCATTAATCCTTCCCAAGTCGCCAAGAACCCTACGGTTTCGGTGTAAAGCCGAGCCAGTATGTATAATAAGTATATTAAGTACTTATTACAAAATATAAAATGTCTAATATTGGAGGTATAAATGCAGGTTACATTTTAAAATGTAAAGTTCTAAATTTACTTATAAGCAATAAGTAAAAAAAACTTCCAAAAGAATGACACATTGATTCCAATTCTAACAATCATCATCATCATCATCATCATCAGCCTACCGTAGTCCACTGCTGGATATAGGCCTCTCCAATGGCACGCCACTGAGCCCGATTTTCAGCTCTTCGTGTCCAGCCGCTGCCAGCCACTTTGCGTATATCGTCCCTCCACCTAGCCGGAGGGCGTCCTACACTACGTAATTCCAATAAACAAAATTAAAATATTTTGTAATTCTTAGGTGCCACTATTTCTGGGTGATGGAGGAAAATTAATCGTAGTTCTTGATTTTGCACCTAACTTTGACATCTGAGCTGTATACCTACATCATTATTGAATTGAGGTGAAGTCATTAAATAAATAAATAAATATTCAAATTCAAATTAAATGCAAATTCAAATAGTTTATTGTTATCACAGGTACAGTCGCGGTCTGAAAGTGTTTACCACCTTAAGGCTTATAATTGCATGAACACATCAATGCCACAAGGACGACGATATTGTACTAGGCAACCAATCTATGATAACATGCGTTGCGTAGCAACTGGTGTCAATAACAATTTATTATTGCACATTTATAATATACGTTCATTTAATTACAAGGGTGATATTTACACTGAAACTAAAATATTTGTAGTCTTCAAATAATGTAATTTTAAACTTGCTATTTACGATTTTGGTATTTGCAATTAATAAGTTTATCAAATGATTTTTACATTGACAGATTATAATGAAAGGGATGGCAAAAATACGACATCCTGAAGACATCTAGTAGTGTAATATTGGGGATTCTGTATCATTTGTTCTCGCTTCGCTCGAACTGCATGATACAGAATCCCCAATCGTTTTCACCGTATTGTATATACTTAACATTCACAAACAATAATATCAAGTTCGAATCGATCAATTTTATTTTTTTCAATTTTCGCTCTTCTGGTTTTTGCTGTCGATCATTATATGCTTTGGCTGCTACTTCAATATCCGATCGATTAATATAATGTGTTCTGCATCACCGAGAGTGCCCAGTAATACCATACTGTTATAATTAACATTATGTTTAGCAATTTAATTCCTTCTCTCAGTGATCAATAGTAGCTTTTAGTGAGTTTTATTATGAATGTGTGTACCTAATGAACCTCACTTCATGTAATATCAATGTAATCATGTCAACTATTTAAAAATAATTTATAGTGCCCAGTAATACCATACTGTTATAGTTAACATAATTTTTTAAGTTTAGCAATTATTTAGTGATCAATGGTAGCGTTACTTTTAGTGAGTTTTTATTATGAATGTGTGTACCTAATGAATTCCTCACTCCATGTAATATCAATGTAATCATGTTATCAATTTAAAAAATAAATGGATATGTTAATGAGTCTAGGAAACTATTAAGTAAAATAAAACAATGTATACTTATTATCAATTTAAAAAAGTTTATTATCAATGCACCATTTTTTTAAACACAAAACATTTTTTAAAGCACATATTGAGTCATGATAAATACAATTGTACAAATCTTCAGAGCACTTATAGCGATCATATAAACATAACAAATTAGGACAACATTTATCTTCTAAATTAATTAAATTATTAGTATTTAAAATATCCTTCAACCATAACATTTTTTCAAGATCTTTAACGTAAATACACTTATCTTTTAAAACATCTGCAATTAAATATTGATAATTTGAGTAAGGTATAAATCCTTCACCCCAGTATATTTTTCTGTTACGTTCAATCCAGCAAACCTGCCGTCTTTCTGATTTAGTCAAATCATAAAAAGGAAATGGTGGTTTGATTAAAAACACTTGTAGGTTTTTATTACACCATACAGCTATTTCTTTTAGTATAAATTCATTTGCTTCTGTTTTAAAGCCTTGAACGTCAAAAATCGCCGTCATGATAGCCTACGCACGATGTTGCTTAGAGGTTTGTATTCCACAATTCGGTACTGAGCTACTAAATTCAGCCACAACATTTAAGGTAAACGTACCAATACTCGTCGGATTTCGGAAATCACTGACTTTGAAGCGCTACTGTGTGTTAAATATTTAATAGACAATGACAATTTTTGCATGACGTGATAGAGAATTTATTCGTTATTCTAAGTAACATTTCTTTTTAAATCATTTTGATGGGTATAAACATTTATTAAGGCAAAAGTAAAAAAAGGGCGATTTGTACCAATAGTCGTCTGATTTGTACGGATACTCGTCAAATATTCCCAGTACTCGTCAACTTTTAATGCTAATATAAACTCTCTGCTCTTGAACATAAAGTTCAAGAGAAGTACATTTTTTTGTGCTTGAATTTGTTAAGCATGCTTGTGCCTTTGAAACATTAGGTAGATAGATAGAAAACCAAATCCCTATTTAGAATAGCAGGTTATAATCTTTTAGAAGAGCAGGTATTCAATAAAACAGATGGTTGCATTTTAATTTATATTCCTAAAATCAAACGCTTGGAATCACAAAATCAGTCTATAAAATAAATGTTATATTTCTTAATCATAATAATCATGCAGTCATATGCATATGTAGCACGAGTAAAATTATTATGTGTATAAAATAGTTAAATTGTAAAATCAGTTCTCATCAGTACAATAGAATTTCTGTTTAATTGTTTGAGAGTCTTGTCTAACAAGGGACAGAAATTTTCCTTTTTTAGTTTTACAAAGTGATTCTCATTGCGCCAATCATATACAGATTGTTTCCATATTCTTTGGAGAGGCCTAAATACTGCTACATCCATAGGTTGAAGAATATGTGTAGCATTTGGATAGAGCGCAGTGAGTATAATTTGATTTTCTCTACAGAAATTGCTCAATGGTAGCGCCGTATGAGAGCAGTGGCCATCCAAATAAAATATTATCGGCAGCTGGCTGCCACTTCTTATAACCCAAGGGTAGAGCACATTTGCTATATATTCATAGAAAGCTTCGCCAGTCATCCAGCCTCTTTTTGTGTGCCCAAATCCCCAATCATTGGGTGCTGAAGACGAAATTTTGTGAGGGATTGACTTAAGCTTAAAAAGAACCATCGGCGGTGCCAATTCACCTGATGCATTAGCTGTAAGGAGAACTGTTACGCACTATTTTTCTCCACTTGGTATTATATTGTAAACATTTTTAGACCCACGTTTCGCTAAGACTCGGTTGTCAGCGGGGGACAAGAAAAAGGCGCTCTCATCGCAGTTAAAAAATCTCCGCGGGTCTTCAGAAGTTGCCTGTAGTTGAGCAGTACAAAAATAATCCTGAACTTCTTTGAACCAGGTACGAACATCATCTTCCGTGACTAATGCTCGAGATTGTGTCAAATTTTGGGACACCCTCCGACCCACTTCAGGGTGACGCTTTATGAATGACTCGAACCAATGTCGACCTGGTCTATTGTTAGTAAATGGGTTACTACGTTTGAATTTGGTAACTAATAATTTGACGCTATCTAATAACTGCTCTGATGTTACAGGAAAACCACTTTCTGCCATGAAAATTAACCAGTTCTTTAAATGTTCTTCTTCTTCTGGAGTTAAAACAGTCGTTGGTCCTTTAGAGCAGCCGACTTTACTTTTATTGCCCGTTCTTTCTCGTGGTTCTACCTATTGCATTGCGAACGTGGCAGTAAATGTAAATGTAGAATCATTAAGTAATTAACTTAAATTTTGACGTTCATAAGCATCACTTTGTGGCCTAGATGAATAAATGATTTTGATTTTGATTTTGACTAAACTACGCCCTTTAATCTTGTCATTTAATGTGGTCCTTGGCACTTTAAATTTTCTTGCTGCATCTGATGTTGTGGCCCCTTGATTTACAGCTTCTATGGCTTTTAAAAGGTCCTCTTGCTTGTAGTTTCTTTCAGTCATGATCTGTTATTAAAATTACGATCATGCAATCACTAGGTACATACAATCAAATAAAAAAATCTTACTTAAGATTACTCTTTACCCATCAATATCGAATACAACAAGCAACGAAGTGGCAGCGATAGAACCTATGTCATCTTAGTTTTAAAACTGATTTTAATAATGTTTACGTCTTAACTAGTTGAATGACATAATTTTTATACAGGCGCTATTAAGAGACGTTAGGAAGACGCGGTACAATACGCGTGACGACATGCAGTTATTTCGAACAAAAAGCATAGTGTAATGCGTCGCAAGCAAAAATTGACTGTTCTTAACAGTCAATTTTTGGTTGCGACGTATTGTAATCCAAGCGTAGTAGAAGCAAAGGCAAGTGGTAGACTTACTTGTACCCAAAGCGGTAGATATGTATCGCGTGTCCTTAATCGAATGGCGGAGGCCTACAGCGGCCAATATATACCTAACAAAAAACGCACGTAGAAAGTGCATATAGAAAACAAGGGGTTTAAACCATTAAGAAACAAAATAATTGAATCGAATAACATGACTGTGTGTACGTGCATCTAGAACCAGCAGAGTAAAATATATACCCCTAAGAAAAAGCTTAAAAGAAACGCAGTTTTATCAACAAATGTAGTCTAAACCTTAAATATGTTTGTAGGTACAAGAGAGTTAACAATTTTGTAAAAGTCCCGATATTAGCTATTTATTCGCATTTTGTACTGTAAAACACAAAATATCTTCATTATGACGAGTTTAGGTGCAACTTGTGCATGTCCCAGTAGTCGTCATAATAACTCTAAAAATGACGGGTTTTGGGTCAAATGGGAGTTTTAAAGTACCAATAGATGTCTCATTAAAAAAAAAAATATTCTATGTTAAAAGTATTCCAAATTGCATATTACATCGTTAGCAAATAAACTTAACTAACTCATTAAACAAAGAAACTTACCGCAGACCCCACTGGAGTTATGTAAATCAAAACACAAAACCACGTGCTGAGTTTCACGTTTGACAGCTGAACTTCACGAAAAAACGATTTTGTTAGGGCACACACGTTTCGACTAACATATCTCCGACGCCATATCTGTTAAAACTCAGTGTTGTCATTTCAATTGTGCAATATGTTACCAACAATATGTTTCCATATAAACCGGCTCATTTTAAGTTCAGTAGAAAAAGATATACAAGTTTTTAGATTAATTGTCGACTGTTGGGGCATGACGACTTCACCCACGTTTACCTTATTTAATTTTTACATAAATATAAAGCATGCATACAAACATTGACTCATAACAATTACACATTTTTAAAAAGATAACATTTATTTATTTTTAGAAATACAACTAAACTTAAATAAAAACATTATCTTAAGACTACTCAGTATCACACAATTTCTTACTTATTTTTTTTATTAATGTCTCTGTGATATCCATTACATCATCATAAGGCTCCTCAACCACATATTGTGCACTTAAGCAAGCCTCGTTTTTTTTATTTTTGTCTACATAATCTAATTCACGAATATCTATATTAATTAGGAGACGTCCTTGCTTAGGACGATTTCTTCGAACAATGTACGAATTTGCCGATGACGTTAATAAACTTTGACGCTTTTTAGACGGTGACAATTTTTTTGACTTTGTAGAAAAGTTTGGTTCAATGTATGTTATGCCATCGTCTTGAGTGGAGAAATATGGGCTAGTAACCTGTAAAAAAATAAATCACACATAAATATATAATAATGTGGACGCGCACAATAAATGTTTATAAACATAAATACATTTTATGTAGTGCTTACCTGATCAGAGGATTTGTTCCGATGCTTTTCAAAACATTCATAATTTCCTTGAGAGTAAAAAAATGGCTTGTTTTTTAACTGTCTACCATTCTCTGCCAAAGCATTGTCCTGCAATATAATAACATAAAAAATATAAATGAAAAGTTCATAACTATATGAATTTAACTATGAGGAATAACATAATATTTACTAACCTCGTATTTCTGTCTGGTCAACTTCGTCCAAAGGACTTGGGATTTGTGAATCAACATTATCAAATACAAATCTGTTAAGTCCTCCAATGTTGAGAATGCTGGGGCTGTATGACATGATTCTGAAAATAAAACTAAAGTAAGATATCTAATTATTCATATAATAATATAATATAATATTGTAATAACTAATAACATTAAAAACGTACTTACCAATAAAACTTGATTTCTCTGCTAGCAACAGGTCCTGTTTCGGCTGACTATGACAGCATAATGAAATAAGGAATGCAATTTTAAATCTGTATGATATTCAATACCAAATGAAATCAATTACCTATTAAAAATATAATATTGTAATACGAGAATACAAAATGCCTAACTTTCTAGACCTGTTCAAACATGTTAAATGCTGTTATTTATACTTTATGATATGTATATCTAATTTAGTGTTAAAGTTATAGCTACCTATAAATATGTGTGTTAGACATTCATTACAGTAATTGTCAAAATGAAGTTGATCAAGCAACCCATATCTTTGAAAATTAATAATATAGATTTAAATGAAACTTCTCACCAGATCAGACATAGTCCTTTATTACCGAATACGATTCGATGTATAATGTGCGGTCCATCGAACTGTGGTAAAACAAACGTTATGATTAGTTTGTTGTTACATGAAAATGGTCTAAAATTTAAAAATCTTTATCTTTATTCCAAAACTTCATTTCAACCAAAGTATCGTTTCTTGAGTGAAGTATTAGGAAGAGTCTCGCAGATTAACTTCTACAAATTTAGCGATGATAAAGAGGTAATTTCTCCGAGTGAAGCTTTAACAAATTCTGTGTTTATTTTTGATGATGTTGCGTGTGAAAATCAAGTTAATATTCGCAATTATTTTTGTATGGGTAGACATAAACAAATAGATTGTTTCTATTTATCTCAAACCTATTCCAAAATTCCAAAACAACTGTTGCGTGACAATGTGAATTTTCTTATTATATTCAAACAAGATGATGTGAATTTAAAACATATTTATGAAGAGCATGTTACTTCTGATTTACAGTGGAAAGAGTTTAGAAATATTTGTCAAACTGTTTGGAGTAAACCTTATAATTTTCTACTTATTAATAAAGAATCGTCATTAAATAATGGAAGGTACAGACAGAACTTTGATATGTTTTTTAAATTTGACTGACTGTTTATATGTATATATATATAAGTAATTAACATGGCAAATCAAATTCAGTATAATTTGTTATTTAGCTGAATACAGTTGTTAATAAGTATAACATGGAGAAAAATATTAAAATAGAATTAATGAAGTCTGTTGACTCCATAAAGAATAAAATAAAACAAATGAAAAACCAGGAACACTCTACGAACTTATCACTTGAAAAAATGTTAAAACCTGTCACAGATCCCCTTAAAACTCTAGTTGATTCAAATAAAACATTAGAAAAAATACAAAATTTTGAAAATACACACTCTAATTTTGAAGACGTGGAATTAGGTGACATTAATACTAGCTCATCTACTAAGTTTGAAGAATGCTATGACCCAGAACTGAATTCTGTACTGAACGTTAAAAAGCCTCCCCAGACGGAATTACCGGATGATTTAGAAATATCATTAGAGGGTCGTGATATCCATGATATTTATGACCTAAACATACCATTTGGAATAAGGAGTGAAAACAAAAAAATATTAATGGGTAATTCAATAGTTTCGTTTTCTAAAATAGATAGTGCAAATAATGATAATACCATTTTAATTAAAGTTGGTGACAAAAGCTTCAATTTAACCCCTGGTTTAAAAGAACTTTTACTTCGAAGAAAACCTGATTTGAAACAAATATCGAGCAAAGATAAACTTGTCTATAAAGATATGTTGCATTATACAAATGCACATAAGAGAGATTTCAACCCTAATGGGCAAATTAGAGGCGATAAAGGTATAAAATATCGTGAAATAATCAAAACCATTGTTTTCTGAATCGTCAAACAATAATATTGTCACTAAATTAGGAGGAAGCTTACCAACGTTAAAGAAATACAAAAATAGCACTGACTTGGTATATTGGGACGATCCTAACGAACTGGTTGAAAGATTGAAACTATTAATTGCTTCCCGAGATGCTGGTAATACAAATCATGATAATGAAATTTTATCAATAATCGAAGAGTTAAAAGAAGCTGACATAATTAAATAATAAATAGTCCTAATAATATGCTTTTTATTCAGTATTATAGCAGAATTCGAGACAAACATACCTACTGAGTTGTGAACATGAGCAAAGCTGACGTGGTAAACGAAATTCATAAAAATGCGAGAGTGAACTATCCGCGAAGACATGTTGTAATGAGAGATATAGATGACTTGTGGCAAGCAGACTTAATTGATTTGCAATCAATTTCAAAAGAAAATAAAAATTATAGATATATTCTTACCGTTATTGATTCATTTTCGAAATATGCTTGGGCCTTTCCTATGAGAAGTAAAAGCAAAGAAGATGTGTATAACTCTTTCAAAACTTTGTTGGATAAAGGGCGTGTTCCTAAAAATCTGCAAACCGATAATGGAACAGAATTTTATAATAACAAATTTCAGAAGCTTATGAAATCGTTTCATATTAACCATTATTCAACCTTCTCAACAAAAAAAGCTTCAATAGTGGAACGATTTATCAGAACATTGAAATCTAAAATCAATAAGGAATTTAGTTTAAAAGGCAATTACAATTGGGTAAATAATACCCTCAATGATGTTATTTACAAATACAATCACACTCACCATCGCACTATTAATGAAATCCCTGCTAATGTGAACAATATGAATAAAAAACTGATACTAGAAAGGTATTTAAAGTTGCCAACAAAATGATAATTTAAAAAGCAAGTACAAAGTAGGTGATTATGTGCGTATCAGTAAATACAAAGGTACATTTGAAAAAGGTTATACTCCCTACTGGTCAACAGAAATATTTAAAATTCGTAAAATACAAAATACAACTCCTATAACTTACTTAATTGAAGACACTATCAGAGGTCTGCCTATTTTAGGAGCATTTTATACACAAGAACTTCAAAAAACAAAACATCCCAATATATATCTAGTCGAGAAAGTTCTTAGAAGAAAAGGTAACAGGGTTTTAGTAAAATGGTTAGGTTTGTCTTCAGCTGAAAGCAGTTGGATTGATAAATCGAATGTAATATTATAAATAAAATAATATTCAAACTCGAATCACATAACTATTTATTAAAGTATTCAAACCGGAATCATCAGTCTTATAATGTGTTTTGGAGAGAGTAGTCTTCTCAATTGGCTTATTAATAATTTACCATTTGAATTACACTTACCAGGATATAATTACTGTGGCCCAGGTACTAAATTAATAAAAAGACTAACGAAAGGAGATAACGGCGTAAATAAGTTGGACGAATACTGCAAAGATCACGATATTGCATATCACAAGTCATCAAACTTAAAGGATCGTCATAAGGCTGATTTAATTTTGTTAAAAATGGCGAAAGAGCGAGCGGTTGCTTCCGATGCCAGTATAGCTGAAAAACTCGCGGCACGCTTAGTAAGTAAGGCTATGTCAGCAAAAATTAAAACTGGTTCTGGTTTGGACAAAAAGCATTCTACAAAAATTACACCTGGAAAAGGGTTAAAAAGTAAATTAAAATCTGTTATTACAAAAGCAAAAAGGCATATCAAAAAATTAAAACCTAAGAGCAAGAAAATGGCAATAGAATTAGCTATTGCTGCTACTAGAGAATTGGCTGATGATTCATCGATTAAGCTCCCTCGCGTTATTCCTATTCCAAAAACTGGGGGAGTATTACCTTTGATTCCTATTTTTGCGGGATTATCAGCTGCGGGAGCTTTAGCAGGCGGTGCAGCTGGTATTGCTAAAACCATAAATGAATTCAAAATGGCTAAAAAGCTGTATGAAGAATCGAGAAGACATAATGAAAAAATGGAAGCTCTATGTATTGGGAAAGGACTACACCTTAAACCACATAAAGGCGGCCTTGGAATTTTCGTATCAAAAGAAAAAACTAAGATATCGGCTACCCAAACGGGCCTTAACTAACATTGACATTTTAAAGTACGGGAATAGAATTCCTTATTTTAGAGGTGTCTTTATGAGAGATGAGCTCCCTAAATGTTCTTATAAAAAAGAATGTGGAGTTATTAATTTGGATAGTTCAAAAAATCCTGGTTCTCATTGGGTAGCCTATGCAAAATATAATAATTATGTTGAGTATTTTGACAGTTATGGAAATCTTAAACCTCCGAAGGAATTTATAAAATATGTAGGTTCTAACATTCAATATAATTATGAAAATATACAACGTGATCACCCCTTCAATTGTGGACATTTATGTTTAAATTTCTTAAAGAATTTTTGGTATAATCATGAAATAAAATAAAAAGGATCATCTAAAAGAGTTCAGTATGCAAGCATGTCTACTACGGTTACCATCTCTGGAAATAAATCGGAACTGATTTCGTATTTTCAACCACCTCTTCATTTATCTGATCAGTACGAGTGCGGTTTACTATACTTTTCAGTATTAAAAACAAGACCGAATGTGCCCGTTAATAACAGCAGTTTAACAGCTGTTATCAGAATTGAATGTGATCTTGTACACGGGTTATACTGCAACGGATTACCGACTCATTTTATTCATGAATTTATATCTGATACTGCTCCAAGTCACGGCTACATAGAAATACCTCAGAACGTTATTTACTTTCCAGTTAACAAAAATATAATTTCATCCATATCTGTTAGGATAGTAGATCAGTTTGGTTACCGTATTGACTTTGGTGAAGAAAATATTCAATTACGTCTTCATTTAAGACAAGCAAAATGATAGTATATTATAAAAACCCTTCAGTGAAAATAAAACGTCCTATTCCGTCAACGACCATAAAGGTGCACAGACGTAAGAAAAACGTGAAGAAATTGACTAAATCAAATAAAGATTTTCTTAAAGCTTTAGGGTTTAAAGTATGAGTATACTACAGATTACCGATTTACTACACTTTGATAGTTCGATCGAAAGTTATGAAATCCATTCATACAATCCCTACAATAACAGTTTTAGAGAAAACGATGAAATCAGAATCCCCATACACCAGCAAGATATATACGTGCTACCATCAGCCAGTTCCATCTACATCGAAGGTCAAGCAAAGCTGTTCGGTAAGGATGGGCATCAGATCAAGAAAGCTGTTACGTTTACTAATAACCCTGTTATGTACTTGTTCCAAGACATCAGGTACGAAATGAATGGAATTGAAATAGATCGTATAAAAAATTCTGGAATAACATCAACAATAAAGTCATACATATCATTTAATGAAGCAGAAAGTAAAGTTTCTGCATTATGGGGTTGGAATTTAAACGGATTCCAAAGTGATGGACATTTTAGCGTTGTGGTGCCCTTAAATAAGATTTTAGGGTTTGCAGAGGATTACAATAAAATTGTGATAAATTGTAAACACGAACTTATATTGAATAGGAGTAATTCTAACTTAAATAGTATTATTCTTACTGATGAAGTCGTTCAGCTTCAAATAGATATACAGAGAATTCAATGGAGAGTACCACATATAAAAGTTTCCGATCGAGAACGTTTAATACTTTTAAAGCACTTAGAAAGAGATAAACCTATTCAGATGGCCTTTAGAAATTGGGATTTATATGAGTATCCTTTACTACCTAAAACCACAAAGCATTCTTGGTCAGTAAAGACTGCTTCTCAATTAGAAAAGCCTCGGTATGTCATTTTTTGCTTGCAAACTAATAGGAAAAATAATAGAACTAAAGACAGTTCGGTATTTGATCATTGTGATGTGACAAATGTTACGCTCTTTTTAAATTCGCAATATTATCCTTATGAGCCTTTATCTTTAAAGTTTTGTGAGAACAAATATAGTATATTATATGAAATGTATGTGAAATTTCGCCAGTCGTATTACAACTCTCCGGTAGAACCGTTGCTTGATCTGCAGGATTTCAAAGAAAAGGCCCCAGTCTTCATCTTAGACTGCTCGAGGCAAAACGATAGTTTAAAAACTGGTCCAGTGGATGTAAGATTGGAATTTGAATGTTCAACACAAATACCAGATAAGACAACTGCATACTGTTTGATTATAAACGACCGACTTGTGGAATACAAACCTCTGAGCAACATCGTGCGTAGATTATCATGACTGCTATTGTAGACATCCAAGGCTTTAAAACAGAAGCAAATTAATTTATAATAAAAGAAATTGCTATATGGTGTAATCAAAGCCTGCAAGTGTTTTTAATCAAACCGCCATTTCCTTTTTACGATTTGACTAAATCGGAAAGACAACAAGTTTGCTGGATTGAGCGTAATAGAAAAATATACTGGAGCGAAGGATTTATACCTTACTCAAATTATCAATATTTAGTTTTAGATATCTTAAAAGATAAGTGTGTTTTCGTTAAAGGTCTTGAAAAAGTGTCATGGTTGAAAAATATTTTAAATAGTGTTAATGTAATTAATTTAGAAGATAAAGGTTGTCCTAATTTGTTAACTCTATATAATCGCTATAAATATTCCGGAGATTTGTACAATTGTATCTATCATGACTCAATATGTGCATAAAAAAATGTTATGTGCTTAAAAAAATGGTGCTTTGATAATAAACTTTTTTAAAAAGATACAATATGGATTGTTTCATTTTACTAAATCGTTTCCTATACTCACTAACATACCCATTTAGTTTTAATATATACTATGATTGGAATATTACATGAATTGATACACATTCATAAGCACAATAAAAAACTCAGCAAAGCGAACAGTTACATTGGTCACTAAGACAAGGAGTTAAATTCCTAACCTGAAAACCTTAGAATAGGTGTTATTATTCTAAGCTGAAAACATAATGTTAATAATCTAGGGTCATTTCGCCTGTTCGCGTCCACCCCCCTATTCGCGTCCATTTTGCGGACCTCCCTTTAAAAATGCTCGGAAATAAGTATACTAACACACTAATAAAATGAAAAGTTAGTATCGCCAATACCTCGACGTATAAGAGACACGCACAAATAGACAAAAGTTCCGTGCGCCCAGCCTATCCTGTTTAAAAAAATTAGTTAATCTCGGTTGTTCAACAAAAGAGTGCAGATGCGCGGGATATAAATAAAAAAATAGTGTGCAGCGGCGTGTTTGACGGTAATTTTTTTATTGTTTTATGTGAATTTTAGGATATATAGCTGTTTCTAGACATTAATAATGAAAAGACGAATAGTATGAATTATGAATTAGCTTGTTTTTTTATAGTTAACAAATAAAATAAGGTGGACGCGAATTACTACACCAAATTTATAAAACTTCCACTTTGCGTCCACAATGGACGCGAACTCGTCTATTTATGTTTTCTTTAGTTGTTTATTTTTATGTGATTAAAATATGAGAGAGAAATTGGGATTTGGTTTATTTTAACATTAATAGTATGCAATTGTAATGACCAATTTGCGTCCACATTATTATGATTGTAATAAAAGATACAATTGATATAATAATCGACCACAAGTGGACGCAAACTATACCTGCAAGGGATAATATTATATTTTCATGAAATAGAAATGATCGCATAAATACATTCTATATATATATTTTTTTATCATTTAAAATGCATTTTTGATTAAGACTGAGTTTAAAATTGAATTATTACATTTAATTTCTTTTATTCCATATTTTTTCTATTCAAGCTGAGTTCTTAGGAGACAAGAAAGAAGAAGGAAAAAAATACAAAAGATGTTTAAATAAAGAAAGCGTTTTGTGATATTCGTGAGAAGAAGAAATCGATAAGACAAATATGTACATAATTATGTAAAAATTATGCTATTCCGAAGACCACAATATTGGACAACATGTACCTATCGTTATTTTTTATCTTTGATTTTAAGTTCCATCGATGTTAAGAACAATAAATAGTTATTTATAGTTTCTATAAAGTGATTTAATAATGATAATAATGTAGACTTTTTATAACTTTAATCTTAAATATAGAAATTGTTAAAAGCCAATCTTTCTTTAGATTGTCTGAACAATATAACCCTTATATGAAGGATTATAAGGCTGATATTGTTAAGACTAAGCTGGTGGACGCGAACTGGTCCACAGGTGGACGCAATTAGGATTTTCTGGACGCAAACTGGGTAAAATGCCATATTTTGAAGTTTGTCTATTTAAAAAAAAACATAACAAGTTTCGAACAAAACTGAAAGTTATTATTAAAATAGACTATATAATGAACGCATTACATAAATTTTTCATTGAATCGATTTGCTGGAACATTTTTATTTTCTCCTTCAAACTTGCCAACTGCACTAAATGGACGCGAACAGGCGAAATGATCCTATATCGTGAATAAAACGGATCGCAGATAACAAAAGTAGGTATTATTGGAGGCGACTGCGTCGCGAAACGAGCGAAGCGAGTTGAGTGACGCAGAAGTCAGAACACATTTATATTAATCGATCGAACACTACACATGCAGTCAATCTGCTTTATCTCGATACGTCCGCATCACCTGGAATCCGAGTGATCGTGGGTTCAAGTTCCATGTAGACGAAGTCAGAGGCAAAAGCTAGTTGTGGATAAAACAATTATATAATTCATAAGTACATACATTCATAGTCTTATGCCTGTAACCCTGAAGAGGTAGGCAAAGGTGTATTACTACACCCACTTTTCGCCAGATATATTTAAGTCCCACGTAATAGGGAGGCGAGCCTATTGCCGTACCGGGCACATTTCTAGACTTCATGCTGTTACTGAGAATTTCCTAACAGAAAAACCCAATAACACTTTGACCGACCCGGGAATCGAACCCGGGAGCCACCCGATCCTACTTTCAACATTGTTAAGATTTTGCATTCATTCATTAAAATTAACAACGAGCTGTGCAAAGATAACAGTATGTACATATAAATTATTATGAATGCATCGCTGTGCCCGAGCCGCACTGAGCGCGTCGAACGAACTTGAGAATGTTGTTTGTATTATGTCATCCCAAGTAAAAACATTGTTACTATGCTACCAGTATTACGATGCATCGATGAATGAAATAATATTATACTTCTAATGCCAACCGTCCGTATCGCAGATCATGTTAGTAGTGTGATTTTTGGTGCGCTCTGCATTGCGAACGGAGAGAAGCGAGGTGAGTGATGCAGTAAGCAAATGAATTTATACTAAAAAAAATAGCTGTATGGTGTAATAAAAACCTACTAGTGTTTTTAATCAAACCACCATTTCCTTTTTACGATTTGACTAAATCAGAAAGACGACGGCAGGTTTGCTGGATTGAATGCCTGTAGTAGATGAAAATGAAATGCATAATTATTATTATTAAAAGAGTAATTAAATAATCTTATAAGAAATAAGTGATTCCTAATCTAACATTTATTGTATTTTAAAGTGCTATTTGTTTTAAGACTAAGATATATAAATCATCCATCAAGAATCCTAATTGTCTACTACTTAAATATATTATATATTAGAAGATTTTATTATCGTAATTATAAAAAATAAACGTTTGTACTGAGTTATTGATTATCTTGGATAATTCTATACACGTCATGTTAAGACAAAGTGGTCCAATATTTTATCACAACTTTGACGACACGTTTGGCGCATTGGCTAAGAGTACGACTCGCATCACAATGTAAATAGTAGGTTTAATAAACGCAGCAACTAATGCACCAACATGTTGCGGGTTCGATTCCCGCACGGAACAAATGAGTATTGTTCCGGTTTGGATTTTATTTTTATGTTTTTCTTACTTTATTTTTTTTTTGTATTATAATCAATTATTATGTCTCCATAATACCTACTGTTGGCTACTTACTAAGAAAGAAAGAAAGAGAAAAACTATTTATTTGTCACAGACACAGAAAAAGTATTACATATAAAAGAAAACATTGCAAGGCATAAGATTAGTCTGTGACAAATATGTGCACTTGATGTGCACACTCAGCTATATTGTTGCATTGTGGTAGTGTCCACAACTCTATTATTGAGTTATAGTTGCTAGTAAAAGCTAACCTCTCATTATACGGAAGGCCTATGCATTCATTAGTACAAGATGTGCACCAAATCGTTTCGATGCAACGATGTGCCGTGATCGAACATGATATTGTTGTTTATTGTACTTATTTAAGTGCGCGCGATAATTTTTGCTTGGCTATGTCAGTTCGACACCATACCAGATTATGATACACACAACAACCGATCGGACTGATCGCGTCGACTGAACACAGCAGTCTTACTTGAGAATGTTGTTACATTAGCATCTCAAACTAGAAACGACAGTAAGTTGTCCCATTGCATTGCTACTACAATGATATGTCGGTGAATGAAATACAATATTATATCGTGAATCAGACGGATCGCAGATAACAACGGTATTATTGGGAGCGTCTGCGTCAGCTCACTTTGTTCTGAGTGATGCAGATCACATTTATATTAATCGATCTCGATTGTAAAATTGGGGCTTCTGTATCACGCAGCTCGAGCGGCGACGCGAGAGCAAGTAAAGTAGTAATAATTTACTTATTAGCAGTAGTTTTAGACCACCTTGCTGGTCTAGTGGTACAATTGTGACTGTTGAGCGTGGGGTTCTTGGCTCGATTCCCAGGTCAGGCAAAACGCTATTGGGTTTATCACCATTCATCGTCAGGAATCCTTCAGTAGCATCATTAACTAAGAACATGGGCATAAACCGCAGATGCAGCAATCACTTCTGCCTACCCCTTCGGAGGTATATCTACAGGTGTAATGTTGTGTTATGGTGTATGATATTATTTCATTGAAAATGATTAATATCCCAAACTTTCTCCTGTGTTATATGTTTACAAACATACAATATCACAGATCCTGAACACCTATCTTTAGGTTATATAAATATTTGAACCACGTGGGAATCGAACTAGTGAGAAAAACGTATGAAGCGATTCAGTATTTTGTCACATTTTCGACGACATGTTTGGCGCATTGGATAAGAGCTCGGCTCTATGCATCACAATGTAAATATTAGTTTGTAAATGTACTGCTAGTACATGCGCCAAGTGTCGCGGGTTCGATTCCCGCACGGAACAAATAAGTATTTGTTTCGGTCTGGATTTTGTTTTATTTAGCCATTCTTAATTATAAAATAATAATAGATACCTACTTTGAAAATTGAGCAAGTATGAGGCTAGATCTCGATATCCTGGTATTTATTAATTTATTTACATACTTAATCATAATGTGGTATTATTGGTACAGTGGTTGAATCAATTTCTGCACTAAATGTCGTAGGTTCGATCCCTAATACCAAATACCTACCTAAAACTTGCCATCGGAAATCAAACCATGCACGGCTGTCGCCAACTCGCAATCTCTAGACCAAAGCATAAAATGCAAATAAATTCTTGATCAACTAATTGATACACACTGCATTGTTCTACTTATAAATATGACACTCGTCAAGTAATAAAGTATAGATCAATAATGTTGATCGAACGAGTCGAACTTGATATTATTGTTTGTGAATGTTAAGTATATACGATACGGTGAAAACGATTGGGGATTCTGTATCATGCAGTTCGAGCGAAGCGAGAACAAATGATACAGAATCCCCAATATTACACTACTCTGAATATAAAACCTTTTTGAAAAAAATACAATATTTATATCGTCTAGCGTAAGACTGCCTCGTTGGTCTAGCGGTAGTTCATACGACAGCTGATCATGAGGTCTCGGGTTCTATTCGCGGGTCGGGCTCAGAAAATGTTGCTAAGGTTTTCAGTTAAGAATTTCTTAGCGACAAATTATTAGGAATTTCTGCCAAGAAATTCTTGATAATTAGCCCGAAGTTGGCGGTGTTTCACCCCCGTGCATCAGAAAGCACGTTAAGCAGTCCCGGCTGGCATGATCATGATCTATGGCAGTCATTAGTGGGAAGTCAGTGCCCTCAAATATACCTACTGACTACTGGTCTAATCTTAGAATGATGTTAGATGGCAGTCGCTCCGTGTAAAAACTGATATTCAGTCAAATCACGGTAGACCAGTAATAGCAGGCCCTGGGCTCCGAAGCGCAAGCTTGGAATGCAACTAAGAAAATGCTAGGGTGATGATGATGATGGTATCGTCTAGCGAAAATCAGGGCGCGGTCCATTGACATATATCATAATAATTATTTTAAATCTTTGTCGTTAAGATAGTCAGCAACACTGTAATAAATCTTGTCTAATAGTAATAATTTTACATGTTTTTTAAATAAATTGATATCATCTTCACTTCGCAATTTTTGTGGCAATTTGTTAAATTGTTTAGGACCCATGCAGAATATGCTTTTATTTAGCATGGTCGTCCGAGAAGCTACCAAACACAGCATATCTCGCCGTCTTGCTCTAGTAACCTTTTCAAAAAGATTTTGATTACTTTGGACAAAAAGCACGGCATTATAATATATATAAAGACATGGTAGTGTCAGCAATTTTAAAGACCGAAAAAAGGGTTGACAACTATCAGTAGATTTTATGTGACATATGGCTCTAATACATTTCTTTTGGGCTTTAAAAGCCAGTTCTTTGTGTGTGGAATTACCCCAAAAGATTATTCCGTACCTTATTATAGATTCTACATATCCATGATATGCAGTGAGCACGGTTTTGCGATCTGCTACACTACCGAGTTTGAATAATGCATAACAACTTTGACTTAATTTATTGCATACTTTTTCTATATGAGGTTTCCATGTCAACTTACTGTCTAATATTAATCCTAAAAACTTTGTCATGTTAGTTTGAGATATTGTTTGTCCACCGTAATGAATATTTAAATTGAGTTCATTGTTTTGTCTTTGATTAAAATTAATAAAATTGGTTTTATAAATTTTATATCTAAATTATTATATGTCATCCATTCTATAATACATTTAATAGTCAAGTTGATGTCATATTCTAATTTATTTATATTTTCTCCGGTGAATAGCACCGTACTGTCGTCTGCAAACAGTGTCATGTGATGATTACAGACTTGGGGGAGGTCGTTTATATACACCAAAAAGAGTAATGGACCTAGCACACTACCTTGTGGTACGCCGCAGCACGGCGTTTCAGGCTCAGATATGTATGCGGATTCAATTTTAGATAATCGACATATTCTATTTATTTGAGTCATTTGTCTTCGGTTTTTTAAATATGTTTCTATTAGACTATGGACATTGCCTCTCACTCCATATGATTCCAATTTATTTAATATTATACACGCTGATTTTTTATTGGTTTAGGAAAAAAAAACCTCACGTTGGGAAAAATGTCTGCTATTCATATTCAAAATCAAAATTTACCTACCACGTAAAATAAAAAAGTTATAAACATCCATAACTCTAGAAAATACGTGGTAATGCGCGACTTGATCGTCGATCGACTCGTCGGCGCGCTGTAGGTAGGGTAAATACGCTAAATGTCGGCCACCTTACGGTTTTTCTGTTTTGGGATCGGTCTGGCACCATCAATTTGCAACAAAAGGACAGCTTCCGATGCGGTTTTGGATAGTTTGATAAATCTATTTCATGTTTATGGGCATAAGATTGACATTTCTACTACAAGGAAAAAGTTATAAGGTTTAGTTGCGTCGAGAACGAAAAAACCCTAAAGTCGGCCATTCACGGCCCATGGTCGGTCGCGTTTTTTCCAAATGTCGGCCGGGTATAGGATGTTTTAAATTAAGACTGACAAATATTATTAATATGATTTATTTTGGCAGGAGTCTCACTAAGTATACGTTATTAATCGTTATTGGTTTAATAGTAGGTAAAGTATTTTTTTTATTTGCACTTAAATAATGTTAGGTATTACAATTTTTATCAAAGTAAACAGCACAATAATTATAATTAGTTCTGGATGTCTTTTCAAAAATAATTTATACCATTTTTGGCCCGGAGTATCATCATTGAATAGATTTTGCCTGATTTCGGCTTTCATTTTTTTTTTTTGGGTGCATAGGGTTCCCACCAAGAACTTAGGGTCCCAAGCCAACCTCACCTGCAAGTGGTGCACCTGCCGATCAACGGACGAGGCTCTGGCAAACAAAATGTCCCAATAAGCGGCAATAGGCTCGCCACCTATTACGTGGGATCAAAACACTGGCGAAAAGTGGGCGTTTAATATGCCTCTGCCTACCCCTTCGGGGAAACAGGCGTGAGTCTATGTATGTATGTATGTTTTTTTTTTACACTATTAATTAAATCTGTCTTTTTTTCTTGGGAAACCGCACTTCGCGAGTTGTATTAGCCATTGAAATAGTATTTCTTCTTTGGCTGGATTCAAAACCGAAGGACGTCCCGTTTTAAATGTATGTGTGTCTATGCGACCAGCCAATCTATCCTGCAACGTCGTCGTTCGCGGGACGCCAAATAGTTTAGAGGCTGCACGAATGGGCATTCCATTATTTATTGCCTTAAGTGCTTCCTTTATTTTTGTGCGATCGTAACTTCATAATTTTCTTTGTTTTCGTGAAGGCCCTGGATCTCCCTGCTGTCATTGTAGTACCTTAAATTAAAAGCATTAATTCTAAGGGCAGCTTTTTCTGACATGCAGGTTAATTAATGAATGAAATATTCACGACCAACCATTTATATTTTTTAAGCTAATTAACATGGGTTAAGGTAGCAAGTTCCAAAGAGCAATGTATATCTTATATTCCCATACCATAATAAGCTACCATAAATGTTTTCAATAATATCAACTCCTACATTTAAACTTAACTCTTTATATGATTAATAAATAAATGTATAATAAATATTTTATTTTGAGAAAATAAGAAAAAGTAATCAGCCTGTATAGTTGGCCTCGAATTCGAGGCTGGTCGACATTACGATCTTTAATGTTTCTAAAGCCGGCCCCTATTTCGGGTACATTATTTCTCGAGATTCAACTAATATCACCCCGGCCGGTATTTGGCGATTAAACGTAAAATAGATTTATTTGCCTATATGCGTTGCAAATTCTCTTAGTAAGCCAATGGAATAAGTACAATTTGAAATTATAAAACAGACTGCATTTACTTTAAGTCGGCCACGGCCGAGAATCCGGTTTTAGTTCAAAATTGGTATTCTATTGGCGGCCTCCTATTTTCCCTTTAAAACAATACGTAAAACATTGAAAAAACTATCTCAAAATATAGTAAAAATCACTAATTACCGATAATAAAGCTTAAAACAATAAAAAAGGAATGTCTGACCGTTCTAATATCAATCCCCGAAGTGTGGGTATTCACAGCAAGTAAGGTATTTTTAATATAAAATTGACGCTTCGACGGCGCAATCGCTACTGACGCTCAGTGTGCGAAGAGTGAGTGGCGTAATCGGAAAGTAACGGTTTGTACATATAGAGCATGAACTAAGGTTGTAATTCGAGTGGCAAATTTGTCACTTCATTACGTTTTAAATGAACGCAAGCTAAAAATGTGCAGACGGCCGAAGTTTGGGGGGGGGGCCGACGTTTAGCGTATTTACCCTACCTAAAAACAGCTGTTGACGTCGCGCGGCGAGGTCAACAGCTGTTTTAGGTACCGTACAGCGCGTGTAGCAGTAGGTAACTACCTACCCATAAAACACGTATCAGTCAGCAAAGCACTTCTACTGGGGCTATACTAACGAGAAATGCCATTAATTATTGCGATAATGTACGTTAACCTTAGGTGTAGCCACGATTTAACGCGATAATTTGACAACGGCATTAACATTAGCGTTTGGCGTTTTTATCGCCAATGATGGGCATTCACGTTGACGTTTTAGCCACTTACTTTAAAAAAATATCGCAATAGTTATCGCGCTAGCAGACATTGACGTTAGCCGGTAGTGAGGCAGGCCCCAGCATAAGAAGTACGAATGGATAGTGATACCTAATTTACGTACTTACAAAACACAAATTAATTACGATGACAACTTCATTAATTTTAAGCACATACCTAATAATTAAAATAATAAACACATGTAACTAAATAGCTGTACCTACTTATTCCTTCGTAAGTCAACAGAAATAAGCTGTGGGTTCACGCAATCATAATAAACTAGTGGACGAAAAGTTGAACTTATTGTTATTTACGTATTAATCGTCGGTACATAATCATTTTCAATAACTAGTAAAAGCCGAATTTAGGTATTTACTTATTTCTGGCGTGTTTAAAACATGTTATCAACGATGGTATTCATAACAATGAGTAAAGCAAATAAATCACTTACCTTTACAGTCTTCTGCTTACATCACAATCAATTTACACATTTGCACACACATGTTTCTCGCGTTCTCGCGACTCCGTTTCTTCTTTGTACACAAATCTTATAACCTTGATCCACTAATAAAACCCTATGGAGTCAGGTCAGGTTGCGGCCTATCAATCCACTAGCGAACACATCAGTATTGTAAGGATCCACGATTGTAGTTTAATTACGTAACACGGATACTGAGTGACGGGAGCGTGTTAAACGACTGTCCCATTGACCTAATTTCTTAAGACTGAAGGTCAACTTGCGCCCGCGCCGCACGGGGCGCACCCCGCTGCGCCGCCGCCCCGCCCCCGCCCCCTGCTGGCGCCCTGCAGCGGAGGGTGGCGAGTGCGCATGGCGGGGAGTGGGAGGGCGGTAATAACTGCCAGTGTGTGTGTATCGTGATCGCTCGTACTTCGCCAGTGTGCGGCAGTGATACTTCGTGTTCTAGTACTATTCAATTAATTAATTTATCAAGATTTTTTTAGCTTATATTTCAAATATTATTAGCTGGTTAGGTTCTATTAACGATATGTAATCAGATGGCTTTCGCTCCAAAACCAATTAAAAATCAGCCTGTATAGTGATTAACGCAGTCAAAAGCTTTGGAAATATCCATGAATGTTGCTATTACTGGTGTCCTTTTGTCCATAGATGTCATAACTTTATTCATAAAATCAAAAATTGCCATGTCAATTGATTTACCCTTTCTGAAACCCATTTGTTGCTTTGCAAATAAATCATGTGACTCGAAAAAATCATACAGATTTTGATGTACATGGCTTTCAAAAATTTTAGAAAATACTGGTAGTAGCGCAATTGGTCTATAGTTCTTTACGTTTTCCTTGTCATCTTTTTTGAATAGAGGCTTAATAATGGAAGTTTTTAGGACATACGGGAAGATGCCTTGCTCTATGCATTCATTTATTAAATAAGATAAAATTGGCGCTATGATATGTGATACTTCTTTGACTATTTTTGTAGCTATACTGTCATATCCTACACTGTTCCTGTTCTTTAACGATGCTATTAACTTAGTTACACCTGTCGTTGTAATAGGTTTCATAAACATTGAATTGGAGCTTCTTTTTATATGCGTACTTGCATTTGGGTAATTTATTGTAGTGCGTTGTTTCGTGAAAGATTTGTTAAATTCACAGGCAATATCTATGGGCTCTCTTATTATTCTACCTAAGACTTTAATTTTTGATATATCATCTTTTGGATAATTCTCTTTAATGCTGTTAATGATCCTCCATGTAGCTGCAGATTTGTTTTCTGCAGACCTAATTGCATAGCTATTTTGTGCTTTTTGAGTAAGTTTTATTATTTTAGCTAGTCTACGGGAATATGTTTTAAACATGTGCTTATTTTTTGGAGAAGGATCTTTTCTAAAATGCCAAAGAAGATCTCATTTGCGTTTACAACATTTCTTTATTCCTTTGGATATCCATGTTTGACGTTTCCTTGTATTTATTCTGATTCTCTTTATAGGAAAGCATAAATTATAAAATAGACAAAACATGTTGTGGAACTCGTTAAATGCTACATCGGCGTCTGAAATATCAAATACATTTGAAAAGCTTAGTTGCTGGAGTATTAGTTTAAATTTACATACCAGGGCAGTCCCAGAAGTATCCGACCTGACACACTTAAAGAGGTTTTTATCTCAAATAAATACTCTAATAAAAATAATATACTTCATAAAATTTGAAATTGGAACACGTAGCGTCGTTTGTCTTTTGTTTAGTAGCCATCAATAGTTGACGCTGTGAACAAATTTTCAGACATGGAGAAAATTGGCCATCGTTATGTGATACAATACTTTCATTTGAAAGGTTTTAGTCCAACTGATATTAAAGCGGAGCTAGATTCTACTTTGGGGGAGTCTGCTCCATCGTTTACAACAGTAAAATATTGGGTGGCAGAGTTTAAACGAGGTTGCTTGAGCTGCGAAGATGAACATCGATGTGGTCGACCAAATGAAGTGACAATACCAGAAACCATAGAAAAAATCCACAAAATGGTATTAGATGACCGGCGATTGAAAGTACGCGAGTTAGCAGACATGGTAGGGATTTCAAAAAGTGCTGTACATCGCATATTAACCGAAAATTTGGATATGAAAAAGATGTGCGCAAGGTGGGTGCCGCGATTGCTCACAGAGGACCAAAAACGACGTCGCGAAGATATTTCGACCGAGTGTTTGGCAAAATTTCACAATAATAAAGCGGAGTTTTTGCGGCGTTTTATTACTATGGATGAAACGTGGGTGCATTATTTCACACCAGAGACTAAAGAACAGTCGAAGCAATGGACTCGTAGAGGAGAACTAGCCCCAAAGAAGGCGAAAACCGTTCCATCAGCGGGAAAGGTCATGGCCTCCGTTTTTTGGGATTGTCGTGGGATAATCTTTATAGATTATCTTCAGAAAGGACGGACTATCAATGGCGAGTATTATGCTAACCTGTTGCATCAATTAAGTGAACAAATCCGTCAAAAACGACCGCACCTGGCGAAAAAAAAAATTTTGTTTCACCAAGACAATGCACCAGTACACACGTGTGCCAAGGCCATGACCAAAATCCGCGAGTTAAAGTTCGAACTTCCTCCTCATGCACCCTATTCGCCCGACTTGGCCCCTTCGGATTATTTTTTGTTTCCAAATTTAAAAAAATGGCTTGCTGGTAATAGATTTGCCAGCAATGATGAAGTGGAGGCAGCGGTTGATGAGTATTTTCACGAGCTCGACAAATCTCATTACAAACAAGGTGTTGAAGCTATCGAACATCGCTGGGCCAAGTACATAGAACTAAAAGGAGATTATGTAGAAAAATAATAAAAAAAAAAAATTGATTTTCTTTTGTTTTCCTTGTCAGATCGGGTACTTTTGGGACTACCCTCGTACATTCTCTTTCGAATAATCCCGTTTGTGTACAAACCAATAATCAATAGTAGAAAACTTTTTTACTGGGCACCTAACTATTTGTGCCGTATGGTCAGAGAGAGCAAGTTCAACAATCATACCTTTGCAGCCTCTCATGTTATAAAATATATTGTCTATGCAAGTTCCACTACATAAGCGAGTTGGTGCATTGATTAAGGGTTTAAAATTAAACGTGAGAGCCGTATTTATAAATTCGGTAGATAAACTATTCGTTTTTAAAATATTGATATTATAATCTCCAGTAATAATCGCTTTTTTATTACACAACTTATTAAATATAGTTATAAGTCGACTGAAAAATATTTCTAAACTAGACGCTTTATTGTCAGGAACTCTATATATATTAACAATAAAAATATTCAGATCAGGGAGCTCAATAGCCGAACACTCTATAATATTCGTCACAGAGAGTTTTTCGATTTCTGGAATCGGTTTATATTTGTGACGCTTGTTAATAAAAATACAGGAGCCTCCTGGGCGGTTGTTCCGGGTAAAAATAGAGCCCAGTTTGTAGTTACAAACAGATACACTATTGATATCGTTTAAAGACATGTGGTGCTCAGTTATACATAAAACATCAATAAGCTGTCCTTTGCTTTCCAAATCTTCTAAACATACTGATAATAGGTCTAGTTTATTTATCAATCCATTAATATTTTGGTGAAGTACATTGACATGCTTATTGACGAAATAAGTTATTATTGAATTCGTTGTTAACAGAAGTGGATTCAACATTTACAGTCTGACAACCCGTTGATATATTTGTATAATTGTTACAAGTTTGAGTACCTCTGTTTACATATTTTTCTAACTTATATTTATTAAGATGGGCATTGTAAGATGTCCATGATGCATGGTAATTGATGCGTAATAATTCCTTTAATAGACAACGGCATAAATTAATTGTAAAATAGTATTTGTTTAAGATAATATTTGAGCTATAATTCATATTTAGAAATGTAACATGATTATATTTAGTACATAGAAATTTCAGTTCATAGTTTAACTTATATTCATTCAAATAGGGATTGTAAGGTACCTCACTAACAATTAAAATTGTATTACATGTAGTTTTTAACCAGTTATATAAGCTTGATTGAAATTCAAATGGGTTCTTGTCATTAATACCACCTAATAGAATTAAATAATCATTCTTAGTCAATCTTGATATGTCATTATTCGTTTCGTCAATTATATTTGATATTTTTGCGTCAGACTTCCACATACACCTTACTTGATACCGATCTCCTAGTAGTGTTTGTAGTAATTTACATACGCCTCGTCCCTGCTGGTCCGCTAGTATAAACACCTGACTAATTTGTGTGGGTGTTATATATGTATGTTTACTTATGCAGGAGTGTGTATCTTCCGTGCTCTCTCTAGTAGTAGGCATATTCATAACTGTAGGTGTGATTGGATGGTGTTGTACATTTGAGGTAGTGTCGATGTTGTTGTAGCGACTTATGCGAGAGTGTGTATCTGCCGTGTTCTCTCTAGTAGTAGGCATATTCTTAACTGTAGGTGTGATTGCATGGTGTTGTACATTTGAGTTAGTGTCGATGTTGGTATGGATCGGTAAATTGCTGGCGATGTCAGATGATTTCATCAAGTCAATTTGGCGTACTACTTTTGTCTCTTACTGTTTACTTTATTAACTGAACGTGGGGTTTGGCAGTTCGAGTTTGAGTCATATACGCCAATTTTCTTATATAGCTCAATAATTTTACTTGCTTTTTCGAGGTCGCACTTTAATTGTTTGTTTTCACATGACAAATTATCAATCTCGTTGTTAGCAATATTTAAATCAGTGGTCAATTTGTTAATTTTTTCCTGCATTTCGCTTAACATTTCATTCTCTTGTGATGATGTACCAGGAAGACTCGTCATAATGCCAACAGCATGATAGCCATCATCCATATAAACTTCAAACTTCATGGAAGCATCCACTCTTCGAGCTTACCAAGATACCAAGACAGTCTCTCTCTAAAGACTTATTTGCTCTAGCGTTCATTGATTCTTCGGCTTACTACTTACTTTATACTTTGGGAATAATTGGAATGCACATTCTGCAGGTTAAGATTATTTTTGTTCTTTTTCGATTCTTCTTCTACAGCTTAAGCAAAAACGTTTATTTCCAGGGTTGTGACTCATATTTCCTATGTCAATGCTTGTCATCAGACTATTTAGACTACTGGGAAAAATTGAGGCTTGTCCTCTAATCCGAGCAGAATGTTTTGAGCTGATATCATCGCCATGTCGTCTCGAGTCTTGACTGTAGCGCTGCCCAAGTGAGGTACTACATCTGTAAAATGTTGTTAATATGATTATAATACTTATAATATCAGTTATAAAGTCGAGGTAACGTTTGCCAGCCGGGCAAACGCAGGTATCACACAAGCTTGGCTCCTACGTGACACGTATATTTACACAATTATATTATGAACGAATCGTGAGTTTTTTTTAGCATTGATTTGATCCTAACTGGATTAGAATTAGAGTAACATAATTATTCGATTCGATATAAGAGCGTATCTGTTCACTGTCTACAAGCCTTTCTGCTCTAGCATATTTAGATTTAACGTATAATTAGTAATAAAACCAGCGGATGGTCCTTTGCTATAGATTCCGGAGTGACCACGTCCAGCCCAGCTGCATAGATCTGCTTCTCTTTCAGAGCGTGGTATAGTGCGTCTTGGTCCACTATGACACTTGGTCCACGTCTGAAAGATAGCAAATGGAGCCTTTGTGACGGACTTTTTCAGTCGGCGCAAACAAGATAGTGGTTTGGAGATACAAGATTACATATTATGATAATGCAATTTCGTCATCATTGCTTTTAGAACCTGCTAGTTTATGACATTAATTATAAATAAATGCGAGACTTTGTGCTGCTAGAAGCAAATTTTGTATTTTGTCCCAGAAAAGGACTTTGAATAAACTGGCAGAAGAACACCTAGATATGTTTGATGCTGGATACTACATAAATTAGACTTTCCTACTGGAAGAGAACACTAGCAGACCAAGGCATCCGTCCCATCTTTTGTCTTTCTTTCTTGTAATAAGAAAAGGGAAGAGAGGGTGAATTCCTGGAGTAGGCCTTTCCCAAACTGTAAAATATTTTAATAAAAGATTAACGCGATCAGTACCTGTTAATAATATATAAAATAACTAACCTCCTCTCGCAATATTAACGGGTACGGCAGTCTTCTTCATCAGATTGAGCGTGTTGGCATTGATGAGGTGTTTGGTCTCCGGCGTGTAGGGACAACAGAGGCACACAAAGTCACTCTCTCTAAGCAATTGCTCCTGCGACACTGGTCCCGCACCAAGAGCTTTAGCTGTAAAGGAAAAGTTTCCAGATGGCTTACAAAGGCTGGAACCTCCTCATGAATCAGCACGGTTCTTTCTTCGATAGGTGATCGGCATACAAGGAGCTCAGTACGACTTTGGCCACACCTCTCACCTCGATTAGAAAGTACGAGGCACTGATAAGTTCATTTTTCACGATAATATTGTCTAACAAGCTGGTTAGACTAGAAAGCGGATCCCGGGCGCTAAAGCAAAAGTCTTGAATGCAGTCTTGGAGTAAAGCTAGGAAGCCATATCATGAGTTGGTTAGTAGTGAGCCTGATCATGTGTGCATTAGGGAGCCAGTTGTGACAATAGATCTGACCAGGGAGGATACCATTATTATGAGACCCAGCTTTTCTAGTCATAATAAACTTAAACGTTACATTAAAATTACTAAATTAATAAAAAAATGTCATAAATCTATTAGGAAATATAATGTGCATAGAGTTAATTTAAATCTTAGAAAGGAGCGCATAAACTTAGTTAATCAACTTTCTGAGTACTCTAGAAATTTGGAACATAGCAGATCAGTGTATGATATGGACACTCATCGCTTAAGGGAAGAGATATTACTTAGGGAAAGAACCTTAAATGAGATCTTCAACAAATACCAAGCTTCTCAACAAGAACTGAGCAAGCGTATAGTGGAGGCAGGTGAGCTCGTAGACTTGGTGAGGTGTAATGCAGAAATGTATGAGTCTCTGACCAATAAGCTCTCGTGTTCTTGTACTCATACTCTTGTACCAGCAGAGCCATTGAGTACCGTACTACCTTTTTTTTTTTTTTTTTTTTTTTTTGTTTTACGAGGTGGAAAATCCCTTCGGATCTCCGACTCTTGGGGGAAATAAGAGCCGGAGTATGTGGTGTTTCCACTAAAAACCACCTCGACTGCCGCCATGTACCCGTATGTCGGAGGGTGGGGCATCACCAAAGCACTCGTCGCCACCCTCCAACGGGTATTGGCCCGCCAGATGGTCAGGCGGGCCCCGAACAAAACCCCCTTGGCGACGGATTAAGGTGTTGGACTCCGCCGCCAAAACGCCCAGCGGCCGCAGAGGATAGGGAGGACGGCAACGCAACACCGCATCTCCTCTTCCTCTGCGGCCCCACCGCGACGCATCAAATGGTGCGCCCCCATTTGGTCGCGAGAGATAGGGCGCGCGGCAACGCAACACCGACACGCCTCTCCTCCCGCGACCGCACCCGACTGCGAGAGACAGACAGAACTGTCCCCCGCACCCGCACCGTTGGACGCATCCTGCGCAGGCCCCTCCAAGCCCACGCGGAGCGTCCCCTCCTGGATCCCTCTTAGCTTCACCGCGGGTGAGCAATCCACGGTTACTGAGCCCCCCCACCACGACAAGGTGGAGATCCCACAGGGGGGAAGTACCGTACTACCTGAGAATTTTTCTAACAATCCACAAAACTCACACTCATTACAATCATATTTAAATACATCTAGGCTTCCAACATCTATTAATAAAACTTTTATTTTTTCTGATAGGCTAGGTCATAATTTTGGTAGTCTTCTCAGTGAATATACAAATCAGTGTGTTATAAATTATTGTAGGCCAGGGGATAGTTACTGTAGTTTAGTTAATCAGATTAAGTTACACCCCTTAGATGAGAGTAGTACTGCAATATTATTGTTTGGTAACAGTTTAACTGTAAAGAGACAGGATATCATAGAATGTGTTGAATTGTTGATAGAACTTAATTCTAAATTTAGTTGTAAATTTATTTTAGGTGCTTTACCTTACTCAAGCAACTTAACACACAAACAAAATATGCACATACACTCATTAAACATGTTATTGTATAACATAACTTGTCGTCATAGTGACGCAATATTGTTTTTTGACGCTAATAAATTTATTAGTAAATTTATTTTAACTAAAGATACAATGTATCTGCCATTTTATATTAAGCGACAAATTGCTAAGTTATTAGCATACAATTTACAGCAAGGCAGTGAGCCTTGTGTTGACAATTTATGTGATAGGGTTAGTACATGTACTAACAACGTTTTTATTGACACATCTTGTGATTTAAACTCCAAGATAGGACAACAGTTAGGCTGCAGTATTTGAATATAGTACATCAAAACATGCAGGGCCTATCTGGCAAAGAGTAAGAGTTAAGTTTATTTCTAGAAAAATATGACGTTAAGGTTTTGTGCTTAACTGAACATTGGTTAAGCACCCATGAGGTTATTGTTATAAATGAATATTACACAGTGCAGAGTACATACATAAGAAAGCAGGCTATTAGAGGCGGTTCTCTCATAATGACTTCAAATTTATTAAAATGCAAAGAACGTAAGGATATTGTAAATTTATCTATTGAGCGCACTATTGAGTTGTCCTGTGTGGAACTAGACTTATATATTATAATTTGTGTATATCGACCCCCTTCTGGTGATTATAATCTATTTGAGACTGTTATGGAAGATGCTCTTAATAAAATTATAGGTAGTCATAAGAATATTATAGTATGTGGTGATTTTAATATTAATATTTTAGAGAATTCTTCACAGTGTACTAGATTTTTGAATCTTTTTAAGTCGTTTAATTTAAGTAATTTATTCTGTGAACCTACTAGAGTCACTGAAACATCTTCTACTTGTTTGGATAACATATTTAGTTCTTGTGTTGCTAAAAACCCAGTAGTTATTAGTTCTCTTCCTTCTGATCACCGTGGACAGATAGCTAGTTTTTCATGTACAACATATGATAAATCACATACAGTAGAATGTAGGCCTCAAACTACCAATCGTCTTATACGTTTTAAAAACAATATTATCGCTAAACTCAATCCCTCAATTTTGAACTCAGAAAATCCAAATACAATTTATAATTCACTTTTTGGAATAGTAAATAATGAGTTTCAAGATACTTTCAAGAGCAAAACTGTCACATTAAAGGGTACTACCGGATCTTTTAACCAGTGGGCCACTATAGGTATATACAGAAGTAGAGCCAAATTGTTTGAATTATATGGTATGAAACAACATAGATTTGACACACCTTTTCTAAATTATGTAAAAAACTACTCAAAAATTTTTAAACAAGTTTGTGTTATGGCAAAGTCTAAATTTATTAGTAGCAAAATTAAGCATTCAACAAATGTAATTAAAGAAACTTGGAGAATTATAAATAATGAAACAGGACGAGCACGACCACGAGAAAACCAATTTGAACTAAAAGAAAACAATTTATTAGTCACCAATCAAACTCAAGTAGCGCATATGTTCAATAGTTTCTTTGCGAGCATACCTTTAACAACTACTAGCTCCTTACAATCATCATCTTTAGACGCTGGAAATTTTTTGCTTAGCAGTGTACCTGAATGCAAGAGCGTGTTTAGATTCGAGCACGTTACCCCGCGAGATATATTGATCGCATATAATTCAATTAATATTAAAAATACTGGCGACTTTTGGGGCATTTCAATTAAAATTTTAGGTACTATAGTTGAGACTGTTGCGCCTTACCTCTCTATAATTTTTAACCAATGTTTTGACTTAGGCGTATTTCCGGATTTGATGAAATTAAGTAAAATCATACCTTTATTCAAATCTGGCAGTAAAAATGACGTAAATAACTTTAGGCCCATCTCTATCTTGCCGGCATTTAGTAAAATATTTGAAAAGATTTTATTAAAGCAGCTACTAAGACACTTTAATTTAAATAGTCTGCTTCATAAAGATCAATACGGATTTACTAAAGGTAGATCCACTACTGATGCGGGTGTTGCTCTCATAAAACACGTTTATAATGCTTGGGAGTCATCTAAAAATGCTATCGGAGTATTCTGTGACCTCTCAAAAGCATTTGATTGCGTTCATCACGACACACTATTGCGTAAGCTCCGCCACTACGGCGTAGAGGAAACCGCACTTTGTGTTGTCGAGTCGTACCTGCGGCAAAGATTTCAGTGCGTCGATGTAAATGGGACTACATCCTCTAAATTACCTATACAGTTAGGCGTTACACAAGGCACTATTTTAGGTCCTTTTCTATTCCTTGTATATATTAATGACTTACCTTTTTATTTAAAAAATATCTGTGATGTCGTACTTTTTGCAGATGATACGTCACTTATTTTTAAAGTAGATAGGAATAGGAATCAATTTGATGATGTAAATAATGCACTTATACAGGTTACACAATGGTTTACAGCAAACAACCTAGTGCTTAATTCTAAAAAGACTAAATGCGTTAAATTTGCTTTACCTAATGTTAGACAACTGGGACCTAATATAAGGCTAGATAGGGAGGAACTTGACACAGTTGACTCGACAGTGTTTCTAGGCATTACACTAGATAATAAGTTGCAATGGGGTGCGCATATAGCATGTCTTGCAGGTAAGCTGAGCTCTGCTGCGTATGCTGTCAAAAAAGTTAGACAACTTACTGATGTTGACACAGCTCGTCTAGTTTATTTTAGCTATTTTCATAGTGTCATGTCCTACGGTATTTTGTTATGGGGCAAAGCTGCGGATATTCAGAA
Organism: Euclidia mi; assembly: GCA_944739405.2. Lineage (NCBI taxonomy): Eukaryota > Metazoa > Arthropoda > Insecta > Lepidoptera > Erebidae > Euclidia > Euclidia mi. The sequence continues at coordinate 12,981,642 of OX123202.2, forward strand.
TATCTTCGTTCTACAGAAACGAGCGGTACGAGCAATATACATGTTAGGTACAAAAGATACTCTTAGGGAACGCTTTAAGTCTATAGGAATTCTTACAGTAGCCTCGCAATTTTTATTTGCTAATATATTGTATATTAGGCAAAATATAGGTTTATTTACTACAAAACGTGATATACATAACATAAATACTCGAAACAGGCATAAGTTATATGCCCCTTATCATCGTTTACATAAAGTTAATAATTCTTTTGTAGGGCTAGGTATTCGTATATACAATAAAATACCAATTAGTCTTTTAGAATTGCCATTTAGTACGTTCAAAAGTAAAATAAAAGACTGCCTTATTAGGAAAGGTTATTATACCATTAATGATTATTTCAGTGATAAGGATAGATGGTCACTTACACTAGCCAACTCTTGATTTTTTTAATTTATATAGATACCTTACTTTTCAGTTTTTTTTTATATAATATCTAGTTCTATTAATTTAATATTCATGCATTATTAGGTCATTCAATTTACTACATTTACATTTTCATTGTTGTTCCACAAATTTTATTAAAATTTGCTACAGTGTTAGATGAAGGTAACTCGTTATCATGGGCTGGATACTAACGTTTTTGTAATTTACGTGTATTCATATACCGTCACTTTCTGTAACATACTTTTCCACCATAGTTCTGAACATGATCGCGAGTTGCCTACATTATAAAGCGTAAGTGGATGCTCCTGTTACACAAGATTCACATTTGAAGACTACTACAGCACTTAATTTAGTAACTACATATTTTGTATATATGTATGTTCTTATTTACTATTTACAAGTAATTAATTACAATGTGAAACAGTTGCAGCTCCTTACAAAAACAAAATATGTACCATAACACTGGCGATTAAAAAGAGTGGCCACGAGTTTTATTGCCCGTTCTTTCTCGTGGTTCTACCTATTGCTTTGCGAATGGGCAGTAAATGTAAATGTAGAAGCATTATTAATTTACTTTAAAAATTTGACGTTCATAAGCGTCACGTTGTGACCTAGATGAATAAATGATTTTTGACTTTTGACTTTTGAAGGTAATGATGGGCTACTCAGTGCGTCGAACGCCGTTCGAATAAAGATGAAACATGAGGTGGTTAAAGTCATTTACACATCCGATTTATAAAGTTGTAGAATTGAATGCGAGCCTGTGGAATCTAGGTGAGTCGTATAGTGGCTATACATGTGGTAACCTAACTAACATCTTGTTTCCTTTTCAATCCAATTTTCGTGGGCACTTAAACAACAAATGTTCAGTATCAGTGAATCCTGGGTTTGTCAGTTAAGGAGGTCTAGTCTTTCCCCTTAAACCCCGCCACAAACCGAAATTCTAAAATCATAATTTTCTTGCTATGATATAACGGATTCTTATCTCCATTGTACACGTATCTGAGTAGGCTGTCTGATAACACATTTTAATGTCACAGATGTACCGATAGTAGAGAAGCCGATGACGTCATACAGATGTATGATATGAAATACATTGATATAGGAATTATTCATAGATTTACACCTGAATAAATAGTAAGAGAACTGAAGAAGTCCTTTATTGTATACAATTTTGCATATAGAAAATATTTCGCGAATGGGTTGGCAAAAAAACCTATCCAGTTTTAAAAAAGCTTGCCAACCGCTTTTCCTGATACTTTTTCGAACACAACCCTAAAATTACCTTCAGGTTTATCAGTACTGCCGCTATAGATGAACATGGCGACCTCAAACCCCCGCAGTCTTCTGAGAACCGCCTGTCTTATGCCGCCGAAGCCGATGATACCGACGGCACTGCCGGCCACGTCCACACCCAGCATCCATTGCACACTGTACTACCATTCACCACTGGAAGAAGCGTACGTTATTGGAAAGACCATACCTGACAACGCAAGCTTCTTGGAGCATTTTATTGTATATCTACTTAACTATCCACCTACCTACAGATATTATACATTGGAAAGTGTGTTGGTTCGTATGTTTGTCCTTCTTTCACGTCGCAACGAAGCTATGTTTTTGTATGTTTTTGGTGTGAAGCTAGTTTGGAGCTGGAAAGTGACTTTGGCTATTTTTATCGCTATAAAACGTACCGCGTTAGCTGACTCCCAGTTCCCACGCGGGCGGAGCCGCGGGCAGAGTCCTCTTGATTATGTTTAATATTACAATAGGTGACTTGTAATTTTATTGTTTACAGTACTCAATCAGTCTATGACGGCAAGGGAGCCTTTGATACCCCATAGGACCGAGATTGCGCCATTTTAAAGTTAAATTGCGGCCTTTCTTGGTAGCAGGGGTTCATCTCATACGTAAACAATAGTAAGTAATAGCATAGAGCATAGATATTTAATAATAGATTGACATTTCTTATGGGCGCTCTGTAGACAAACTTTCTGTGACCAGTGTGACCCATATTGCCGCTTGGCGGCGTGGCAGTCGCGCTATGACAGCTGACTCTACGAGTGCAAGAGAGACGAAAGTTTCTCCTGTGTCACTTAACTACGAGAGCAAGAAACACGGAGAACGACGCCAGCGCCGCCAACGGCGCCAACTATGTACTACACTGACAACCGTCAATACGCCAACTTTAATCGGCACACGACATCCTTAAGAAATACGCTTCTATCTATTATGTAAAATTTGTATTCATTGGTAATAGATACTTTTGTGATGTCTGTAGTCTATTTCTCCGCCAGCTAGCTTACCTATTTACTATACATACTATACATATAAAATATTTAAATGCTTAAACTTATGCGTAATAGCGTTTAATAACACGAAATGCACGTTTATAGAATTCAAGGTTAAAGTAATTTGTGCAGAGAATTTCAAATGTAGAGCGCTACCATTTCAGTCAAAGCTATTTCGTATTCGATATAATAAATTTGTTCGATGTAGTTTCAAATTTTAGTCATGTCTCAGAGAATGTTAGCGCTGAAGCGCTTTGGCGGAACCTTAGATATATTATGCAAAAACCAATACCTTTCTACGAGTGTTCCTATGCGAATTTTAGTAGTTATCCCATTTAGCATTTGGAGATTGTCAAAACTGACGCACAACACCAGATTGCCGCGTAAGACGAATATCAGGCTCCATACAAGCTCTGATTAAAGGACTATACAGTCATGACACTACGATAAACCTGTAACATTTTAGTCTGATAACATTAGCCATGTTAGAAACTTTTTTGTCGCAATAAACGAATATAGTGTACTCGTACGATAAATCAGTGAAGAATAATGACATACCTCTCCAATTCATGTACTCCTTCCTTAAACCTTCTAGCGGCAGCGATCATGAGAGCGACGGTGATGTCAGCCACGGCGTTGTCCAGCACTTTGGGTGTGTTGCCCAGCACGATGCCACGCTTCTTGACCTCGTCTAAGTCTATCTGGTATACGCCTGAAGACATCGTGGACACGGCTTTCAGTTGAGAACCTGAGGTAACAGGGTAATGAACCTACATACTTATTGATGTATGTGCTAAACAACAAGTTATATGACGACACATCGCGAGGGCAACGCTGGTGCAGAAATCGATCCCAACATGACCACGATCACTCTTACAAGAGTGCAAGACCAGGAAGAAGACCTTTAGTAAAGGTCGGCTATCAAAAGAAAATAACTGCCACAGTAGCGTTATGCCATTTGTCCATTGAGGGCACTTACGTGGGAAAATGCATAGTGCGATTTTCTGAAGCGAGTTTAGAGTAATTTACCGTCCTAATGGTGATTTCCAGGACATGCTTTAAGCGGGTTTAACGTTATTTCATAGCTATACAGCGAGCAGGAGCAATCATTTTCGATCTGTTGAGCAGTATACTCCGACTTGAAAGGATTGGTTCCTCTAAAGGTAAGACTTGAGCCTTCACTTGTAACAGAACACCGAGCATTCGTTTTTAAATTGGTTGAGTTGAACAAGAATCAGAGAGATGCATTGTGAAAATATTGTTGCGAACATTTTCATAATCTTTTTAACGATCACGCTAGTCGGCTATTGCTCGCCAGAACGCTGGGTAGAATGTTCTTGTGAGCATTCTGAAGATGCAAAATCACCCACATTTATTGTTCTGAAATGAAATATCCGCAACAATACTGGTTATTCTGGTCATTATCATCATCATTCCAGCGCTAATCCGTTTGCGATCCAAAGAGCCTTGGAGCTCAGGGTTCACTTTTGTGTAATACGTCCTCCATTTGGCACGTTCTTCGGCATCCCTGGTGTTAAGCCGATTGTGTTTCTTCTTCTTATTCTGGCCGTACTGCTTTCGTTAGTTTATTAGACCACTGCTGGAGGTGTGAAATAACATGAGTCACCAGTAGGTATGCTTAATAGGTAGGTATCTATTATAAGGTTTTATGATTTGTTGAATGTAGTTTAACATTATTTATCCCTGATCATATCCAAGGGTGGATCCAGGAGGGGGGGTCATGGGGGTCATGACCCCCCCCCCCCTGAGCTGGTTCCAGGACTTAGGTGGACCACTAATTAAACATAACGATTTTATTTAAGTATATATTTTGTCACTATACAGATTTTATGTAACATGTACCTTCAATATTTAAATCGTTTATAATATAACTAGCATTTGCCCGCCGCTTCGCGCGCGTTAAATTCGGGGTAACACAAATCTACTTTCAGTCTAAAGTTATGTGAAGACACTCCTGATTATTTTAAAGACTTCAGAGACTCTATAGGGTAGGGTACAAAGTACCTAACTCGGTCAGTACCCATGTCATTATCTAGCGTTTTCTACCGAAAGCACTCGAAAGGTCATAAAGGAGGAATAACATCACCTTGCATACAGTCAAATGGCAAAGCCATGTTCTAATACATGTTCAATATATCTCTATAAACATTTTCGCATTTTTAATATTAGTAGGGAAAATCGTTTCAGCCGTTTAAGCTTATTGTATAATTATTAGTTTACATATGCGAACAATTTAATCAACGTGCACAATATGTCATTATGTATGACGCATGACGTGACAGTACTGACAGATATGTGTTAGCACATGCGCAGCACTCAATTATTAGCGCATGCGTTCTTACTTCCTAGAGGTAAATTTGTGCCGTAAAAACTTCTACCCTCCCTACAATCCCTCCCAGTTTAATTTTTGCAACTTATGGTAGCCTATGTCCGTCTCCATGGTCCAATATATCTCTATATTAAATTTCAACAAAATCGGTTCAGCCGTTTTGGCGTGAAAACGGAACATACATACATACATACATACACACTTTTGAATTTATAATATTAGTAGGGATAGTAGGGATAACTTTGTATGATGGCAAAAGTTTTAGACCAGGGTAGATAATTTTTGAAACGATAGAAAATTACAGTAGGATGAAACCCATTGGAAAAGAAAGAGAATATAGCAAAAAATTAAGGAAAAATAAATTACGGGCGATCTGAGGTCGGGAAGTGGGGTCGGGAAGGTAAAAGTTCTCAGAAAATGCAACGAAATGAAACAACCTCGAGACCGATTTTTAATCATATTGTACAATTTTGAGATATTTATTAAAATCAACACTTTAATTACTCGAAAAAGGTAAGATTCCATGCTACATTGATAAAGAAGAACTTAAAAATCGATATTTACAACTAAAATTAGCAACCAAATAAGTTAATAATTAATAAGACATCTACAATATTTTGAGAAAGTTATAGAATCTTCTTTAAATTAGGTATAGCGTAGACTTCTATTTATTGCCATTTTAAGATAATGTATGTAGGTACCTGAGTGACCCACAGAAAATTTTAGCGCATCATTAGTTCTTTTATGGAGAAAAGGGGAAGGGCTAGGTGGATCTGGGCCTTACTGCCTGTTATTTCATCAACATCATCAGCCTTTAACAGTCCACTGCTGAACTAGGCCACTCCTTTGAAAGGAGGAACTGGCCTACTATACCACGCTGGCCAAACGGGTTGGTATAAGGTTTGTATCAAGTTTTCCTTCTCTTACAGTGCTGTTCTCTGCATAATATGCTCCCTCTGTCGGCTTTTACGACACCCATGGGATGATATGGGGTGGTGACATTCCGTATTCTTAATCCGTCACCACACGGACGACGTTATTTGGACGTAGTTTCTGAAAAACGTTCCAGCCCACAAGCTTACCATTTTGAGATAACTGCGATTAAAGTTCAATCTTGTATTATTCTATGAAATTTTATTTTTTAACTACCGATACTTTTCTATGTTAAAGTGGACATGAATTAGTTTTAATTTGACCCTATTTTAGACTTCCAATGTTACTATTTTTTTCAATATTCATAAAAATATGGCTGTGGAACGTTTTTGATTTATTGCAATACTCAAGTTACATTCAAAATTTAAATTTATACAAAACGTTCCAAATTACCTGTAGGACAAGAAAAATAATAATAAAACAAGATTAAATAGAAATAAAATATTATATTTGTTGTGAAAAATATCTATGATTAATGTTCTTCTTCATCATCTTCAAAATCAAAGTCTTGTTCACCAGCAAATCCTTCAATATAATCGGGTCCTTCCATGCCCTGCTGGTTTTTATAAAAAGACAGACAATCCGCAGGAATTAGACTGAACAGTGACTTTAAGTCCCTTAATTTAGCCTGGGTAATAGGTTTTCCGTTTTGCCAGAGTAGAACAAGAAGTTCTGAGCTTAAAGGTAGCACACTTCCTTTAAATTTTCGCCAAATGTACAGCTCTTGATATTCCTCAATATCAACAGATCTCATGAAAAAAGAGTGTATATTATTTTTTCTTAGCCCTATTGTCCACGTAAACCGCACGTCATGTGCACGCTTTCGTCAATTGACGATTGCAAGACGAATGCTTGCATCTTGCGTATAACTTAACCAGCAGGGCATGGAAGGACCCGATTATATTGAAGGATTTGCTGGTGAACAAGACTTTGATTTTGAAGATGATGAAGAAGAACATTAATTATAGATATTTTTCACAACAAATATAATATTTTATTTCTAATTAATCTTGTTTTATTATTATTTTTCTTGTCATACATGTAAATTGGAACGTTTTGTATAAATTTAAATTTTGAATGGAACTTGAATATTGCAATAAATCAAAAACGTTCCACAGCCATATTTTTATGAATATTGAAAAAAGTAGTAACATTGGAAGTCTAAAGTAGGGTCAAATTAAAACTAATTCATGTCCACTTTAACATAGGAAAGTATCGGTAGTTATAAAATAAAATTTCATAGAGTAATACAAGATTGAACTTTAATCGCAGTTATCTCAAAATGGCTTGTGGGCTGGAACGTTTTTCAGAAACTACGTCCAATTGGCTGATATCAAGTATTTAGTGATAATTATGTATTTTCGAGATGGATAACATTTATTTAAATCAAAAACGCCTCAAATGGTTTGGACTCTTGGTTTAGACCATTTTAATAAAATATTAAATCTACGGAGAGTGCACATTATTATTTTAAACAATATTGTTTCAAGTGGGTTGGAACGTTTTAATGAAACATTTATTATTACAAAGGTCGTTCAGATTCAATAAATCAAAAACGTTTCAGATGAGTTGGAACGTTTTAGTGAAAAATGTATTTTACTAAAGTCCCTTAGATTTAAAAAAATCAAAAACGTTTAAGATAGCTTGGATCACATTTAAGAAAATTGTATATGAGTTTTTCTTATATTCGGGATGTTCCAAACAGCTTGAGCTCTTTTAGTTTAATATTTATTACTATTCTCCATACATGTGGGTTGGGTTGCCATATCATAATATCATTATTAAAATGACAGTAGGGCCACCAAATTTTGGCAGGTAGTAAATAGCAATCACGTGACTCTTTTGCTATCAATAACTCTATTTTGAACAGATTGTGGGTTGGAACGTTTTTCAGAAACTGCGTCCATTTCATATCAGCTATAAAAACAGTTAGTCAGTATTTTAAATACAGAACAGTGAACAACATTATTCATAAATATACATGTCAGCAGGCTTAGCCAAAACTCAAACGTATCGTTTCCATCGCCTTTCTCCGATTTCAAACGCAAACGCGTTTGCAATCGAAGGAAACGCAAGATTGGTAGCCAAAACCACGCGTTAGTGTCACACGCACATTCTGCGACACAACATGGTTATTAGAAAGTATTATATTTATCTATGGTATAGGTATGCCTTGCGTTGTTTGAAGCGTCAAGCGCGTCAAATGTCGAAGTAATGTAAATATTTATGTGAGTGAAACATCAGTTCGAACCAGAAGATTTGTTTATTTGTTTTAAGTTTTATATAATTATATATAATCTTAAACATTTAGAGTTTTTTTAAAGTTTAAATAATATTTATTACTTAAAAAATTGACCCTCTAAGGAATTTGAAACATAAACAATGACGTGAGTCGCGATAATCAACTTACTTGGAGAACAGTTAGTTGCTGTATAAATGGGCCTATTGAGTCTGAAATAGCTAAACAATGTTTTAGGCATGGTGATTTAGCGAAGCCCTGACAAGGAGCTCAAGGCCGAGTACAGGCGGACCGTCTGTGGGATTCTTTTTTGCGTTTTCTGCAGGGTTCTATCATTCGATTGTTATCCGTACGCAATCGACGCTAATAGCGTTAGTTTTGGCCGAAATTGGCAACTTGGCTACCATTTTGCGGTTGACATCGTAGAAACGATGAGTTTATTCTATCGATGCGAATGCTTTTTATGCATTGTGTATTTTGGCTACGACTTTTCTATTTGTTTGATTATATCACGTGACTTTGCGTTCACTCCATACATTATTTTGCGTTAACGTTTGCAGAAAGACGTCTTGGCTAAGCCTGCAGGGCTGGGATCCATCTAGCCCTTCCACACATCTCTTTAAAATAACTATTGATGGGCTCAAATTGTCTGTGGGTCACTCAGGTATATACATTATCTTAAAATAGCAATAAATAGGAGTTTACGCTATAATTTAAAGAAGATTCTATAACTTTCTCAAAATATTGTAGATGTCTTATTAATTATTAACTTATTTGGTTGCTAATTTTAGTTGTATATATCGATCTTTAAGTTCTTATTTATCAATGTAGCATGGATTCTTACGTTTTTCGAGTAATTAAGGTGTTAATTTTAATAAATATCTCAAAATTGTACATTATGATTAAAAAATCGGTCTCGAGGTTATTTCATTTTGTTGCATTTTCTGATAACGTTTACCTTAGTAATGTATATTTTATTCACACCATCAGAAACTAGAGATTTCAACGAACAAAACGCCGAACAAATAAAAAAAAATGCTGATATATTGACGTGTGAATTTTCAATTGAAAATAAGGGTTTTATTTCGATATTACGTCAAAATAAGGCGTAAAAATAAATACTTTAAATAAAAAATTAACATTAACAGTGTGTTTGGAACATAAAAAGCCAAGTTTTCACCAAATTTCGTGTAAAAGAAAAAACGATCGTAAAAGTTAAAATAAAAAACCAAAAACTTGGTTATTTGAATTTTTCACATAAATTATGACGATGTGTGAATAACATGTAAATACGAAAGTTGTAGATCTTTTTATTACCTACAACTTTGCCATTGACGTTTTTTCCGTAGGACTTGTAGTTTTGCTGGCCATCGAGATAAACCCTTTATTACCCTTAAAATCGCAACCCCATTCACTTCCCGAACTCAGATCGCCCGTAATATATTTTTCCTTTAATGATCGCTATATTCTCTTCCTTCTCCAATGGGTCTCATCCTACTGTAATTTTATTTTACTTTTTACCGTTTTCTAACGTATCTACACTGGTCTATTACGTACATTATACCTACTTTTTACTTGTATCAGAGACGATTACTCGTCTCTGCTTGTATCTATTGTTATCAAAATAGGCATGGGCGTTTTCAGATTTTTCCGCAAACCGATACAAATTCGATTTCAGATACTGAAATCGATTTCAGATACTGAAATCGATTTCAAAACCGATTTCAGAAATCGATTTCTGTAGCGGATGTCGGAGCGACGAGCGTAGTTACTAGTTGCGTAGACAAACGCAAACAATCGAATTCTTATTGTATTGTCATGTCATGCGTCTATATTTCGCTTGGTTTGCGTGACATATTGTAAAAGAAAACCTACTAACTACCTAAAACTAATTATTAAAAAACTCAGTCGCCGAACAAACTAAAATTACACAACACGAATTGTTTCTATTTATTTACACTTTACAATCCTAACCTACTAACTACCTAAAACTAATTGTTAAAAAACTTAGTCGCCAAACAAACTAAAATTACGCAACACCAATTGTTTCTATTTATTTACACTTTACAATCCTAACAACGTAACAATAAAACTTTTTAAATCCTAATAGTATAACTTTCACGAAAACCAAATATAGGTACTTAATTTTATTATTATTACGCGCGCACCGCACTGCACGTGTCACCTAGGTCAAGTGAACAAATAAACATTGATCAAGTCAAAACTCTCCAAACATAAATCCCTAATAACACAGATATGAGAAGTAGTATTTCTCATATCTGTGCCTAATAACTATTAAAACTATTTGCAATTTTCAAAACAAACATTAAATAGTTGCAATCTGAATTAGATCTTATCGCCTCGATGTTTAGTTTTATTTTTTCTATTCAATCTGCAATTCATAAAACCGCCAAAATCCATAACGCACTAGGTACTAAGACCGGCTTGCTTGGCAACGATCGATATTCGCTTCATCTCTTTTGCTCTTTAAACGGATCACTAAGTAAGAAAGAAAAGGATATGAAATTCGCTCTCTCTCATTCTAACTAAGTAGTCGTTGGGTAGAGTGAAAGAGAACGAATGAATATGAAAACTATCGAAAACGAAAGCTTTAGATTTACTTTGTAGTTTGGTTGCGCTTGCACAGTTTCCGTTTGGTTTGGATTAGATTGTTTGCGTTATCGTGGTATTGTTTTACGTTTTCTAAAATCGGTTTTCTCATATTGGAATATCGATACGATACGATTTCTGACTACAATCGGATTTCAGTTTCGTTTTGATATATCGGTCTCATGCCTATATCAAAATTAAATTACATAGATATAAGTTCTTGACTTGACCACGACTATGTGACCCCCTCCTGGCGCCAAAGCTGGATCCGCCCTTGATCATATCATTGTTCACTTGTCACCTTTACAAAATTCTTTCTACATTTGCATTCCTTCACGCGTTCCACTAACTTATGTTAATAATAACGATCTGGAAAATGGAGGTAATTGGCGGTCATGGTCAGTATACCAATAGATTGTTTCTTACTGCTGGTTCGTATACCGTTGTCGTCATGCTCACTGAAATGTCATTTCTTGTGGTGGCGTCGTGTGTCGGATCATCCCTGTCTCTCTAATATGGCGAGAGGGATGATGGCTGGCACATGCGTCATACTCGTGAACGGGTGCTACTTGCGATGACTGGTCGATGACGGTCTTGCGGGCTGGTATTAGATTTTAATATTTAACTGCATCATTGCCATCATGGTTCTGATCACTTTCGCGGATTGCCTGCCTTATTAGGTAAATATAATGTAAGTGGATGCTCCTGTTTCACCATGTCTATTCTGAGGAGGCTAACCAAAAGTATTATGCTTGAGTATTATTATGTACAGTAAATATATACAAGTGACATAGAAGGTGTAACAGTTGCAGCACCTTACAAAATGTAAATTGTGTATTATGCAAAACCTGGCGATGAAAAAGAGTGACCGTGAGTTTTATTGCCCGTTCTTTCTCATGATTCTACCTATTGCTTTGCGAACGTGGCAGTAAATATAAATGTAGAGTCTATAAGCAATTATTTTACAAATTTATTATTTTGACGTTCGTAAGCGTCACATTGTGACCCAAATGAATAAAGGATTTTGAATTTGAAAATTTTAGGGAGTAGGAAGTTATATAGCTACCTAGTGTAAAAAAAAATCAGTAACAATTAATTCGCATCTGTGTTTATACGCAGGTAACGGCAAAGCACCCCCCTCCCCCCGTGGGATCTCCAGGCGCAGGATGCGTCCAAAGGTGCGGGTGAGGGGGACAGTTCTGTCTGTCCCTCGCAGTCGGGCGCAGTCGCGGGAGGAGAGGCGTGTCGGTGTTGCGTTGCCGCGCCCCCTATCTTCCGCGACTAAATGGGGGCCAATGGTGTGCCCCCATTTCGTCGCGGGGGGCCGTTAAGGCAGAGGAGATGCGGTGTTGCCAGGTTGCCGTCCTCCCTATCCTCTGCGGCCGCTGGGTGTTTTGGCGGCGGAGCTCCAAACAAAACAATGAAGGGGTCTTCATCCGCCGCCAAGGCGGTTTTGTTCGGGGCCCGCCTGACCATCTGGGGGTAGCGACGAATGCTTCGCCGACACACGGGTACATGAGGAACACGGGTTTTTTGCGGGAAATCCCTTCTTAGTTCACCCCTACAGTCCGCAAGGAACATACCTAGACTACATGCCAATTTTCAGCTCCCTGCGCCTTATAGTTTTGGCTGTAGCTTGTCTGTCAGTCAGTCAGTAACGCAAGGATTTTATATACTTATACAGATTGATGCCGTTTTCATTCTTTCGGCGGTTGAGGAGCCAGTTCTCCTTTTAACGGAGAGCGGCGCGGTGACTCTATATACTTTACTAGCATTTAACTTTAAAGATGTAAAAAATATAGTCAAGGCGTTGTTTGCCAGACATAGTCACGGAGTGGATAAAGAAAGAAAGCATATTTTTGCTTAAAATTACACTGATTTCGGCATGTGATAAAAAAGAAAGGCTTATTACGAAAGAAAGTATTTTAATAATTTTGACAGTAATTAAATTTCACTTTACAAATACGCAATTGACGTTCGTCAAGTCCCACGTCAATCAGAATTACGGCGATGAGCACAGTTCCAGGGGCGTTATGATCACAGTTGCATGATCGTGATGATCACAGCTCTACGGGTGTGATGAGCGCCTTGCCAGTGAGTGCGTTGACTACGTTGTTAGCGGCCAGAACCGCCATGTCGTTGCGTGTACGCACTGTCGCGCTGCCGATGTGTGGTAGCACAACTGTAAAACAGGTAAAATAATGTATCTGAGTATATTTGATATTTGTGCACACTTTATCATAAGGCAAAGTAGAAATTAAGTCGGCCCAGGTTATTGGCCAATATAAGAAAGCCAGGGGGTCTAACCTATTTGTATCCTGTCCGGCTGCAATATAGGCGACTTCGGGTACGCGCGCCAAGCTTCCTTAGCCATCAATACTGCACTCCTTACTTCGCCCGCGGTATTGTTGCCCTACTCCCCCCTACCCCTCCTATCACTGGTGGAAGAGACCAGTCTTCTAATAGGTAACACCTGTTAGAAGCTGGTTTCGAACGGGTAGGTACCACCACCCTGTCTATTTTGGTCGCGAAGCAGACTTGCGTTCCGGTTGAAGGGCAGAGTAGCCGTTCCCATCTCTCCCATCCTTTCCCTGGGTGTTGTGGAGTCTGCGTGGGGCTTGAGGCCAGCTTGGCAAAAGTCGTGGTGGGTTTGTTGGGCGTGGGGGTCTGACTTGCAGTTCAGGGAGACCTGGTGGAAATGGTTACGTCGGCCACCTGCCGGTCAGTAGGGGACCCGAACCCGAGGCCATCCTACTCGGGAGGCTGTTCCGCCAACCGGCGAAAATCTCGTTCTGCAGACATCGTGCCGGGGTAGGAGACCGGAGTGGATCCCGGTGGCTGCAGACGAGGGGGCACCGGGGGCCCTTCCGTGCTGCATGTCAGCTCCCCACACAACTCGCGGATCCACCCCGCACACGGCTATACACTTTCTTTGGGCACCACTTAGACTTCACCACACTCATTTCCCCTATCCCTCGCTCTCTCTCAGAAATCATGGCGCGCAAGAAAAATAAGAGCAGAAGTTTTACCACGGCGGACTCCATATCCACAATAAAAATGGATTTCTGTAATGTTAGGGGTCTACACAGCAACCTCGACGCCGTCCATCACCACCTTGAGACGGCGCGGCCTGCCCTGCTCTTTTTAACGGAGACGCAAATAGGCGCCCCGGACGATATATCGTACTTGAAATACCCCGGTTACGAATTGGAGCATTCCTTCCACCGTAAAGCCGGGGTGTGCGTTTTCATCCGGGGCGATATTTGCTACCGCCGCCTTCGGGGCCTCGAGCATCGAGACCTGTCAATTTTGTGGCTACGAGTAGATCATGGGGGCCAATCCCGAATCTACGCGTGCCTTTACAGGTCTCATGCCAGTGAGTTGGGGCCAACTCAATTAATTGAGAGCGTCCAAGAGGGGACTGATAAAATATTGGAACAGTTCCCTTCCGCGGAGGTGGTGGTCCTTGGTGATTTTAACGCTCACCACAAGGAGTGGTTGGGATCCCGGACCACTGACCTCCCGGGTCGGGCCCTGTACAATATGGCGTCGGCCTATGGCTTCTCACAACTGGTGAAACAGCCCACCCGTATCCCAGACGTTGTGAGCCATGTACCCTCCTTGTTGGATCTACTGCTGACTACGCACCCATGCGGTTACAGGGTGGTGGTCGATGCACCTCTCGGGTCATCAGATCACTGCCTTGTCCGCACCACAGCCCCCGTTGCGAAACCAGATCGCTCCAATGCGACTGGCTCCCGCAGAGTCTGGCAATATAAGTCAGCAGATTGGGATGGACTGCGGGAATTCTTCGCGTCCTTCCCATGGAAGCGGCACTGTTTCTCCTCTGATGACCCCGACTCTTGTGCTGACTGTGTCACAGAAGTGGTACTCCTTGGGATGGAATTATTCATCCCAAACGTCCACATACCTGTTGGCGCAGCCGCCCGTGGTTTAATAAAACCTGTAGGGAGGCTGCGCAGCAAAAGCAGTCAGCATATATGGCCTGGAACGAGGCCAGGAAGAGTCGAAGTCCTTGGGTCGAGGAGAAGAAACGCTTATTCAACGCCGCTTCTAGATCCAGCAAGAAGGCTATTGCTGAGGCCAAGGCAGAACACGTTGCCAGAATTGGTGAGCGGCTTGGAAGATATCCCTCAGGGAGTCGTGCTTTCTGGTCGCTCGCCAAAGCTGCGCAAGGCAACTTCTGCCAGATCAGTCTCCCGCCACTGCGTAAATTTGATGACAGTCTGGCCCATAGCGCAAAAGACAAGGCTGACGTCTTGGTCCAACTATTTGCCTCGAACTCGACCTTGGATGACAAGGGAGCCACACCACCGTCCATCCCCTGGTGTGGGAGCTCCCTGCCTGAAATCCGCATTACACAACGTGCGGTCAGGCGGCAGCTCAAACTTCTGGACGTCCACAAGTCGAGTGGGCCTGACGGCATCCCAGCAGTGGTGCTGAAGACGTGCGCCCCTGAGTTGACCCCCGTATTAACGCGCTTATATCGTCTTTCCTATAATGCTTACAGGGTTCCATCTTCGTGGAAGATAGCCCATGTTCACCCTATTCCTAAAAAGGGTGACAGATCGGACCCGTCAAACTACAGGCCAATAGCGGTAACGTCCTTACTCTCCAAGGTAATGGAGAGAGTCATCAACAACAAACTCCTCCAGTACCTAGAGGATCGCCAGCTGATCAGCGACCGCCAGTACGGTTTCCGGCATGGTCGTTCGGCTGGCGACCTTCTAGTGTACCTTACACACCGCTGGGCAGAAGCCTTGGAGAGTGGGGGCGAAGCTCTAGCCGTTAGCCTTGACATTGCCAAGGCGTTTGACCGGGTCTGGCACAGGGCACTTCTATTGAAGTTACCATCTTATGGAATCCCCGAGGGACTCTGCAAATGGATTGCCAGCTTTCTGGCTGATCGGAGCATTAAAGTCGTCGCAGACGGCAGCTGCTCCGAAATGAAGTCGATCAACGCTGGCGTCCCACAAGGCTCGGTGCTCTCCCCAACGCTGTTCATCTTGCATATCAATGACTTGTTGTCAATTGAGAACATGCATTGCTATGCAGATGACAGTACGGGTGATGCGCGGTACACCAGCCACCAGAATGTCCCTCGGAGCCAGGTACAGGAAAGACGATTGCAACTTGTGTCTGAAGTCGAGGACTCTCTAGGGCGCGCCTCCAAATGGGGTGAAAAGAACCTTGTTCAATTTAACCCCACTAAGACACAAGTATGCGCGTTCACTGCGAAGAAGGACCCTTTCGTTATAGCGCCTCGGTTTCAAGGAGTACCCCTGCATATTGCCGAGAATATTGGGATCCTCGGCGTCGAAATATCGAACAAAGTCCAATTTGGGAGTCATTTGGAGGATAAAGCCAAATTGGCAAGCAAGAAGCTGGGAGTGCTGAACCGGGCTAAGTGGTACTTCACGCCAAGCCAACGGCTTATGCTTTATAAATCGCAAGTCCGGCCACATGTGGAGTACTGCTCACATCTCTGGGCTGGAGCGCCAAAATATCAGCTTGATCCACTTGACTCCCTACAGAGACGAGCTGTTCGAATCGTCGATGATCCCGATCTCACGGCTAGACTAGAGTCGCTGGAGCAGCGGAGAGACTTTGGTTCTCTCTGCGTATTTTACCGACTCTTTCACGGGGAGTGCTCCGAAGAATTGTTTAATTTGGTACCAGGGTCACCCTTCTACCAACGTACCACTCGCCGACGCAGTAGAGTTCACCCGTACTACCTGGAAGCGTTCTCATCTAGTACGGTGCGCTTCCAGCGATCTTTTCTACCACGTACGTGTAGGCTCTGGAATGAACTACCTGCTGCGGTGTTTCCCGAGCACTATGACTTGTCCTTCTTCAAACGAGGTTTAAAGAGAGCATTACTTTCACGGTAGGCAGCGGCTTTGCTGTGTATACCCTGACATTAGCGAAGTCCATGAGCAGCGGTTACCGTTTACCATCAGATGGGCCGTTCGCTCGTCTGCCACTAGCAGCAATAAAAAAAAAAAAAAAAAAAAAAGAAACATCCGGATGTCATCACTGCAGCAACTGCCCCGACCTAGTCGAGGACACGGCTCGCCACACTTTGATGGAATGCCCCGCGAAACCTTGGTTACTAGTGCTAGGCACAGTTAACTGTAATATTTAGCTACGATTTTCCCCTTAGATTCCACAGGGCTTTTGAGTTGCAGCATTTCCGCCTCCTCTTTACTTCATTGAACCGGTAGTTAACCCAATATTATGTGACTTTGATGTGAGGTGTGCAGAAGCACCTTAAGGTACAGAACAATGGAGAGATTAGGCTGGAGAATTATGGCATGGAGAGGTGCAACAAAATCGTTTCGTTAGAGGCGTCGGTACATGAATGTACTGGAGGCTCCATCTTCTCCCTCATCCTGCTTCTTCTCCTATTCCTTTTCCCATCCAAGGATGGATTGAGATGAGCTGAGCTGTAATTATGTTTTCGCACACAGCCATGAATAAGGACCAGTGTTACCATTTACTATCAGGTGGGACACTGCCTTGTCTGCCTATTATTCAAGGGGAATCACCGACAGGAAAGAAAAGATATTGCTGGTAGTATCTATTCAACATAAAGTAACGTGATGTGTCACTCACTTAGATTAGGTAGAGTCAGTAGCTTGTGGTCTTTCGGCAGAGGTTCAGGAGTTGTGACGTCGACGCCCGCGCCGAATATCTGCTTGTTCTTCAGTGCGTCGTACAGGGCGTCCTGGTCGACCAAGTCTGTAACACAAATGATGAATCAGAAAAAAATTGCTAATTTTAATCAAAGAGATCAATTCTCATTGCACGAAAGATGCCCAAAACCGCACTCTTACAAACTTCGATCGGGTTGAGAATTTTCATAAATATAATCTGTTTATAAATTGTTACACAACCAGGCACGGGCCTAACGCTTACTAAGAGAAGGGTTGGGTGGCCTAAGATATGTGGCGACATGTTAGCGAAAGATTTGGCACAACGTGACATTACAAAATTGCCTTTCAAGACCATGGCAAGAACTTTTAGACATGCAGGTTACATCACGATGTTTTCCTTCATCGTTTAACAATTTATTGCGCACTTGAGTGGTGGAAGTCAACAGTGCGTGCCGTGAATTCGAACCCAAGATCCTGAGTACAGCACCTGTCTGTGTCGTCTCCACTATAGGCTATCATTGCCTTTACTTAAGAACTTCTATGTATCTTCTTCCTAAGAATATTAAAAAGAGCCACTGACAGGTCTTTCCATGTATGTACCTTTTTTATTGTAATAGGCGGCAAACGAGCTGATGGATCCCCTGATGGTAAGCAATTACCGCCGCCCATGGACACGAGCAACACCACAGGAGTCACAAGTGCGTTGCCGTCCCTTGTGGTTGGGGAAAGGGATAGGAGGAGGAGTGGTATGAGGGAGAGGGAATAAGGGATGGGGTCTCCGGCACTCTCACTCACCGAACGCAACGCAACAGTTTAGGTACTGTTACTTTACGTCGATTTTCTGTGACAGGGTAGTACTTCCCCGGTCGAGCCGGCCCATGCATGCTAAAATCAGCAAGGCTCTACAGTACCTGTAGCTGTATTATGGTCGCAGATATTTGCTCATTTGTGAGATAGTCTCACCTCCACGTCCAATATTTACTAGTATAGCATTGCTTTTCATCTTGCTGAGGGTGTCCTTATTGATTAGGTGATAAGTCTCGTTAGTGAGAGGCGCCGACAACACGACGAAGTCGCTCTGAGTCAACAGCTCATCTTGACTTACGAATTCTGCGCCGAGGGCTTTGCCTGAAAGTTGAAAAGTAGTTTCGGTTATTAAGTGCCATTATTAAGTAATGTACGGACTTTAAATTTACGTGAGGTGTACTGGCAACCGATAGTCGATGGAGTAAGCAGGTCTTCGAATGTAGTGTAGTATGATTATGAATGTAGCAGTGTTGGAAACTCTCCGGCCAGACAGACAGATGACTTGTGCCCTACACTGAAATAGGCTGACATGAGAAGAGTACTGGCATACCAAATTACGAACACTAAGTATATTGTAGCTTAATGAAGCGTCTCTACGCTTTCTGATCTAAACAGATTCATTGTGATACGAGATTATGCATGCGACTGAACGATGGCTGTCTGACATTCGTGTTAGTATTTTTATTCCACAGGTACTGCATTTTACTGCATAAGTATACAGTCTTATCTGGTTTATTTTTGTTAAACGGTTCTTACTGTTACGTCAGTGTATGCCTCGGCATTTACTCTGAGGCCAATCTTAGCTATTTCAGATGACTTGCCGTGAATACAATCATAGTCTAAAACGTAATATAGCAAAATTATCCATCGATAGGTACTTCTGCTTACCTTCAGGCTTCTCCCTGTGTCCGCTGTAAATGAACTTGCCAACCTCGAACCCAGCGAGGCGCTTCACGATAGCCTGTCCAATGCCTCCCAGTCCAACAATACCCACAGTACTGCCACGGATATCCTGCCCCAGGGTACTGTTGAAACTGTTCTGCCATACACCGCTGAAATTTGGAAGAACTAGATGTATAGTTTACTAGAGGATGCTCGCAGCTACGCCCGCACATCCCGATTTCGTGGTAATTTCGGGAAATCCCTTCTTAGTGCACTTCTACGATCTCCAAGGAATATTATGTACTTGCCAAATTTTAGCTTCTTGCGTCTAATAGTTTTGGCTGTAGCTTGTCTGCCAGTCAGTCAGTAATAAAGGAATTTTAAAATACACAGATTCCAGACTACATAATATAATTATGTACTATCGCATAGGCGTGGCAGCTACAATAATTCCAGATAACTTGTTTAAATAATAAATTCACGCTGGAAAGGCCTCAATGTTTAGTTTCAACATAAAGGCGTTATGTTGTAAGCAAATGCTGGCGTAACTTGTATGCCGTGGTTGTAAGTTATTTACTTCAATTGCACTCAATCTGAAACACTATCAGCTAGTTCGCTAGCTTCGCAACTTTTGTAAAGGCTAAAGAAATATATTATGCTCAGTAGCGTTAAACTTAGTTAATCTTTGTCTTGAAATAATCTTTATCAAGAGTTTACAAAAATGCTCTTACAAATATATTGGTTGTTTAAAATACGTATAGCCATATCGATATCGATCGATAGGTTCACTGCAAGCTTGCATTCAAATTTAGTATCTAGGCAGAATTTGGCCTGCATTTGATGATTACCATAGCGTAGGTACCAGATGACTAAACAATTGTTATCACTCTAAATAATGCTTTTACTAAAAAAAAAAGTAATAGACAGCACTAAAATCAATTTGGTTGCAAAAAAGATGAATGCTGGTCGTAAACACTGTAAGCACATACTTAAGACAAGTAACCCTTAATATAATGTATAGTAAACCGTTCTTCAGGGCGTAATTCTGTCAAGGGTAACAATAGGTAGGTAGGTGTTTGTAGACCTTACTTAGCAACTTGAGCAAGGTTTTCCGTGAAGCGTCTAGCGGCACCCAGCAACAGTCCCACGGCGATTTCAGCCACAGCTGGCGACAGCACTGCTGGCGTGTTGGAGAGCTTGATGCCGCGCGCCCTGAGCTCCTCCACGTTCACATGGTTGTAGCCCGCTGATACTGTCGCCACTAGCTTCAGTTGAGGCCCTGAGCAAAGAGGATATTAGGAGATGCGGAGTAACAGATGTCAGGTATAATTTAATACTTCTATAATAGTTGATTGATGGGATTCCAATTACTTTGCCATAGGTGGAAAAAATTAAGTTGCTCTATAAATGACTAAAGTTTTAATTCTTCGTGTCGTTATCCAGAAAGTACGCAAGTGAAAAATTCAGTTATATTATAACGATTTACTATACATCTGTCAAAAAGATCAAGCTAACTTGTACAGGGTAGAGTCATTCGGGATAACCGTACGCAGTGGGTAAGTGAGCGCACTGTGGATATCTCCGGAACGGGTTGCGGGAGAGAGGCGGTTCATTCGGGTGAAACAAGGACCCCGAAGTGGCAAACTAGTTGCGACACGGCACTACGCCGCGTGACCTTTCGTTTACTTTTTATTCGCAAATAATTACGTTTCCTAGTTTAATTGGTAATTTTTAGCATTTTGGCAAATCCTGTCACGTCCACGTTTGTGATCCGGTAACGGTAAGTAATATTTCTTTTTATAATTAGCATATCCTTGTAAATATGTGAGAAGTTATGTTTGGTTCCTAAACTTGTAAAAAAATGTAATTGTATTTTGGCTTCCTAGGGAAAGTGTGCGCGGGTAAGTGTACGCGTACACTTACCCCATGACCAATATTTTAGAACGATACAGAAAGTCTTAATTAATTTACTGAGTAAAGTAAGATTTTTATATAAAACTTCAAGGTACTTAATACTAATAATTTTTTCACCACTGCAGCTCAAACATGCCGCTTTTGCTACGAGACAACAGTGAACAAAACGTGATTTTGATTCGAGCGTGAGTAAACGTAGCTTTTTAATTTTTCAATCTTCAGTGTCACGAATTGACATTGTTCAGCCATAAATTTGAAACATTCGAATTTTACTGTGCTCTGTCTCTTTCACATGCATATAAAAAGTGAGTGAAAAACAAACCCCTTCGAATTCGAAATTCGATTTTGGAATTCGACCTCAAAGAAATCACCTACGGCAACGCAAAAAAAAAAGATATTTGTAATAAAGAAATTACTTTTTTTTATATGTTATTGTTTACATGTTTAATTTATTATTGGATTTTAATAAAAATAAGTCTAATTAATAGTATAAAATTAGTATTTAACCAATAAATTTTTATTTACAATTACAACAATGATACATTTGAAAAATAAACATCAGGGACGCGGTATTAAAACGCGATTTAAAAAAGTAGCGGGAATAAAAATTTCGCTGATGCTGATACAGTAGGTATAGCGTAACGTGTTAAATAATTATATTAATATATAAAATAATCTAAACAGATGAGTGAAACTAGCGATGATGACTGTACTTTAACACCAGAAGAGTTAAATCAACAAGTGATTATGCAGAATTCAATCTATTCCTGTTCATTTCTATGTCTCCTAAGTAATATGTGTTCTCACTGCTGTGGTGAAAAGTTATGTGTGCTACACGAGAGCAAAGTTTTTTGTATCTCGTGCTGTTGAGTCCCTCACCACGCTCAGGATTCTAACTTTGATTCACTCGCTACGCTCGTGAATCAATCATAGAATCCTTCGCTTGCTCGGGACTCAAAATCAGCACTCGAAACAAAAAACAACTTTGCTCTCTTGTTGCACAAATAACTATTGTTTATTTGTTGATCATCATGCCGCGAACATATATTAGAAAAAAAACCTGAACTAGCACCAGTGACAGGTAACCAAATTGCTAAGGCTAAAGAGCATATCCGAAATGGAAAAAGTAAGAGAGCTGCTGCAGCTGCCATTGTTATCAGTGAATCCTGTCTGCACAAAAGACTTAAGCTGGTTAGAGCTGCAGATTCAATGGTCGCTGAATTGGTGGCCAAAGCAAACTGACTGAACTTTGTGATTAAGATAAATGAGATTCACTTCAAAATATATAAGTTAACTCAATACCTTTGTGACTGAAAATTAAGACCGAGTTAACAGTAAGAGCTTCGAGAAAAATGTTGACAAAAAATATTGTTTTCTAATTGTTTTGTGTTATACTAAGAAATGCGTTTACTTACCCCATATGCGTTTACTTACCCAACAGGAGTGCGCGCGTTTACCCGCAATAAGGGGCAGGTGAACGCATTCCGATTTTTTCTCTTTAATTCCTTATTACAAAAAGATATACTTTTAATTTGTTTAATTTTCTGTTTTTATTTACAGGTGAATAAAAGCTCTATTCAAAAATTATTTTTTTATTTGTCTAGCGTTAATATTTAAAGCACAGTAAGATCTGAAAGGCAAAAGTGCGCACAGTTGCCCCGAATGACTCTATACCACAAGTTTATCTACAAGAGAACGCAACAAAACGATAAATAAATATCTTACCAGCTTTGTCTAACAGTTCCTTGGTGATAGGCAGGTATGAGTTCCAGATAAGTGCTGAACATCCTGGGATCAGCTTCAAGAGATCCTCCTTCGCTAGGGTCTTGCCTTCATCGCCGAAGTTGAGGAACTTCGTTTGGACAACTGTGAAGCTGAATGAAGTAACGTTTATTATACTTTATTATTATAGTAAGTACTATTACTACGTGTATGCGTGTGTGCCTTATCCCAATGTCAAAATATAGGCTACTGGAGTGGCAGCCACGCGCCAGATGTCGTAGCAAAGGTAGACCAGGCCTCTCGCAAGGTGGACCGATGATTTTATGGGGATCGCGGCATGTGGATGGATGCTCCAGACAGATCTATGTGGAATAATGTGGAGAGCTTAGGGCCACTATGTCTAATAGCGGTCGTTTTCTGGCTGAGCTGACTCCAACATGGCCTAACTACTTTTCTTAAATAAGATGGATGATAGCTTCTCATCATCACATCATCAGCCTTTAACAGTCTACTGCTGGACTAACTAGGCCTCTCCTTTGAAAGAAGGAATTGGCCTACTATACCACGCTGGCCAAACGGGTTGGTATAGCGTTTTTATCAAGTTTTCCTTCTCTTACAGTGCTGTTCTCTGCATAATATGCTCCCTCTGTCGGCTCTTACGACACCCATGGGATGATATGGGGTGGTAACATTCCGTACTCTTAATCCGTCACCACACGGATGATAGCTTAAGATGAGCAAATTACGCTAGCGGTCAGAAGGAATCCTACAAATAGTATCGTCATGTAGAATATCAGCATTTCTTTTTACTTTGTGTCTTAGCGTTTGGTTTCTTTCTTCAGAATTTAGAGGACGTTAGAGCGCGTACGTATCCTTTTTGTTAGGGAAACCCATAAATTGCAGCACGATTGTATTGCTGTACTCAGTAGTGCAGTTGTGGAGGCTCCGCGGCATGTGTCCCATCACATTTTAGATTAAAAGTCTCTACGGGCCTCTGCACGTTGGATCCATATCCCCGTGTACTGTATTTACTTATTTTACCTGGCTCTTTATTGTTGTTTTTATAGCATAGCAGTAGCGTAACTCGGTAAGTGGTAAATACCTACTTAATAATGTTATCGGTATAGTGTTTGTTATTGATATTACGAATGAGAGTGTTACTTAAGTACAAACACAAGGTAGTCATTTAGTATAGTAGTACTATCTATTCTGTGGTTTAGTGGCGTAGTGGTTAAAGTAACATAGCCACTTAATGATACACCGAATACAGCAGGTTCACTTTTTCGTAATTTACAATTTTTTTGAAGGCTGTGCTATTTTTGTGTACTTTGGTTGTATAAGTGTTTGGTCCCTAGCGACACAGCCTTTAAAAACTATAAAGAAGAAAACAATTTACTCACTGTTCTTCAAGAATCGTAAGTCCTGCTTCTGGGAAATCGTTGGAAGTCACTAAAACTTTAAGGTTCTTTGTGGTCGTCTTATTCGCTACAGAACTCGCCGGTAAAGAAACTGCGATTACAGCAACCGCTAGCACATAGCGCACAAACATTGTTTATAGAATAACTTTCGAAATATCAATCGAAATATTAAAGTAATTGTAAGTAAATACGTATTGATCTTGCACGGCTCGAAGTAGTTGTGGCTTTACTGGCTGTATAGACTCAAGGCCGTGGACAAAAAAAGGGAGCGGTGACACGCCGTATGGCGGCAATATGGTCTTGTTTATAATGAGCTTATTATTACATATATTTACGTAACTAGTCACAAGCGCGTAATTGTATGAACCTATAAAAATATAAGTAGTAGTAAGTAGAACCTATAGAAATGCGCCGAGATAAGGAGAAGTGCCAGTGCAAAAGTGTGACCAACCATTCACAGGATGAATGATGTCCTGTAGCGGCATTTTTTATATTTAAATATACTGATCCTGAGTATTGCTGAGCCTATTGGCTTTAATTTGAGAAAAAAAAGTACTTACGTCTTTTACGAAACCAAAAAGTATAACCACTGCTTATATTGACCACTAGCAGTCACCCCCTACGTCTGCCCAGAACTTTCAAACTTTATATACACCCTTACGGGTGGAATATTTAAAAATACCTCCTTAGTGGGTGCCTACGTTATGAAAGGAATCCACTGTCCAAAGCTTCAGTACGTTTGGCTCTGCAATGATATATGTCAGTCAGGGCAAGTAATTTTGAAACTGTGTTGCAGTTGCTTTCTGAGGCACTTGACAAATACCTGCCAACTCAGCCAACTCCCTGACTCCGAACTTCTAGTGTATAATTCCTAACAGAAAAATTCAATATCACTTTTGTTCGACCCGGGAATCGAATCCGAGACATCATGATCCGCAGTCGCTAACAATACCACAGGACCATAGAGCCAGCCATCAATTCAGGACAATACTTTGTCTGATCCACCAATTTGTTGTCTGTTGACAATATAGGTATAGAATTTATGCCTAGTACAGGCTTCGTATACAAAACAAAAAGGATCAAAATCGTCAGAAAATCCCAGAATAAAGGTATTTTTTTGCGAATGATCAAACAAGTGATTAAATCAAACAAATCACAATAAAATCTAATTTATTTGTATAACATTCACTATCAAAACTAAATACGTTATTCTTACCAAATTACAATAATTAGCTACGTAGGTATGTTAAAGAAGTATATTGTTACAAAATATGAAATGCCTAATATTGGAGGTATAGATGGTTACATTGTAGAATGTATAATTCAAAATTACATAAGCATTAAGGAAAAGTGAGCACAACCCTAAGAAATTATACTCCTCATAGGGATTACACATTGATGGATATTCCAAACAAAATTAAAATATTTTGTAATTTTTAGGTGCCACGATTTCTGAGTGATCGAAGAAAACGAATTTTTGTTCTTGATTGAACCTAACTTTGACATCTGAGATAGGTATATTTTTTCTATGTTAATACCATAGATTTATATGTACTAACGCACCGAAGTTTTTACATAAATATTGTCCGGCGCGAGACACAATAGAAAATCAATTGTTATGAATCACATATGATACACGGGACAGTGAAACTGTTAAATTGAGGTGCTGACAAATCTATTTAAGTTCTTACTGAATAATGGCAGCCATTACCTTATCACCTGCGTTCTGCTAAATAAAGATACTTCCTATGGGCGGCGTAATGCCAGAATATAAACTACAAACTTCGTAGAAGCATTCACTCTTCGAGCTTACGAAGTCACGCTCCAATGACTCATTTGCTCTAGCGATCATTGATTCTTTAGCTGATAAACTTCTTGGACACTTTGATATGCACATTCTCCAGACTAAGATGATTTGGGTTCTGTATCGAAAACCTTCCCTCCTTTACATACAGCTTTAGCAATTTCGTTTATTTCCAAGGTTGTGGCTCACATTTCCTTTGTCATTCTTTGCTTGTCATCGGACTGTTTAGACTACTGGGAACAATTGAGGCTTGCCCTCTAATCCCAGCAGAACGTTTTGAGCTGATATCATCGCCATGTCGTTTCGAGTCTTGACTGTAGCGCTGCCCAAGTGAGGTACTACATCTGTAAAGTAGGTTACAATCTTGGATGAAAAAGCATTGCAAGCAACACTGAATAATTACCTACACTGATTGATTGGCTGATACTAGTTACATACTTATTACAACTCGTGATAGTTTAAGATAATTTAGTATGGAATCGATACCCAACTGCAATAAAATTACAGTAATAAAATTATTCTGGAGATGCTAGGTCCATTTTTGTATGTGCTAGAAGCCGGCTTCCTTCCGCCTCGCTAATTGCATTCGCGCTTTGGGCTTATGGGAAATGTGCAATTCCCCTCAAGCCGTTCAGGCTTAGAAGCTTTTTTAGGTAGCATACTTGACAAGCTATCAGGGGATGCCAAACATATTTTGATTTAAGGTACATCATATTTGATACTTACAGCAGTTCGGCAATGAAATCAGCGGGTGGTCCTTCGCTATAGGCTCCGGAGTGACCACGTCCAGTCCAGCTGCGTAGATCTGCTTCTCTTTCAGAGCGTGGTACAGCGCGTCTTGGTCCACTATGTCTGAAGAACAGAAGATAGAGCCTTGTGAGAACTGACTCACAAGAGCCCTGACTGAAAAGCCAATCACTGGATTACCTTTTCAGTCAGGACATTGATGACATTCATCATCGCCCTAGCGTTATCCCGGTTGCATCCAAGACAGGCACCTCTTGGAGCCCGAGGTCCGCATCATCATTTATGACATTATTACATACTAAATATGGTTTACTAATGTTTGCCATAATTTAAAATGCCATAATTTCATATGCCATACTGGTATTTGCCATAATTTCATTAGAAATAATGCTTCAGTTGCCATAATCGTGAAATGACATAAAATGACTTTCACTAATTCCATTGGTCATAATGGATCAAGTGTCATAATAATTAAAATCCATAAATGTATTTGCTATAATTTTCGTTTTCAATAATGCCATTTTCCATAACTTTTATTCACAATAATATAAATAAAGATAATTTAATACACAATTGAACCTAAAACTGCACCTCATATGGCGTCTTCTAAGTAAGCTCTACGAAAACTAAGGCAGGAGCGAAGCGAAGCGGAGCTCCCGCTTTAGTCTTCTAACCTAACCTGTCCTAGTCGGATTGCACTGAGTCGGGGTCATCGGGGTGTTAACGATAACTAATTTCAGTTTATCAAACTAGTGTGAAAAATGTGGACCAAGTTGACGGAGCCCTGCTTCGCAGGGCTCCTATTTCTGGGTTAAGGGTCAAAAGAGAACCCTAACCTAACCTATCCGAGTCGGATTGCACTGAGTCGGGGTGTTAAAGATAATTAATTTCAGTTCATCAAACTAGTGTGAAGAATGTGGACTAAGTTGACGGAGCCCTGCTTCGCAGGGCTCCTATTTTTGGGTTAAGGGTCAAAAGAGAACCCTAACCTAACCTAACCTATCCGAGTCGGATTGCACTGAGTCGGGGTGTTAACGATAATTAATCTCAACCTAACAATATTATGTATTATTTTCATAATTATATCAAATTTTGATTATGTCAAGAGTCGATTATGAGATGTGTTACTTATGGAAACGAATTATTATGATATATGTTGTTATAAAAAGTAATTTTATGGCAAATAAAAGTTATCACTGTTGAGTTGTTAAGGCAAACGTTATTAGTATAAATGATAATAGTGCAAGTAAATATTATGATCAGGGATGATTATGGCAAATAATATCAGTGCCAATGAATTTATGGAAAACGAGAGAATACCACTAAATATATGCAATCTCGTCATTATTCCTCTTAGGCAGATTCCAAGAGTATTTAATTAGTTTTGGCATTAATTAATAAAACCGGTCAAGTGCGTGTCGGGCCACGCGCAATGTAGGGTTCCGTAGTTGACCATAATGGCCATCTTTGATAATAACTTTTGTTTCACATGGGACTTAAAACGGGCATCTTTAAGATTAAGCCAGCGCTCCCAATGTAAACTCACAGAAATAGGTATTTATAAGTTAACCGACGATTACTCGTAAACTAGTGATGTCTACTTAGTCGTGATAGTTTTCCTTTTAAATTCGTTATATGTACTACATTTGTGATTTTTTTCACCTCTTCCAAATTAATAGTTTATCCGGTAGAGGGGGGGGACACTTGAGTCTAACAATTTTTTTCACTTAAAAGCTTGATATTTGACAAACCAATCACTTGATCGACAAATGATTTGAGCAAACTAATAATATTTTTTAAAAACCTATCCAATGATACCCCACACAATGGGGTACTCAACAAAAAAAATTCAACCGCACTACTGTATGTATGGGAGATAACCTTAAAAAAAATATTTTCCAAAATTTTATTCTACAGTTTTGTTACAATATCTTATGTCTATATTCATGTCAAATATCAGCTTTCTAGCACCAGGCGTCTTTGAGCTAGGCTGCGGACGGACAGACGGACGGACATGACGAAACTATAAGGGTTCCTTGTTGACTACGGAACCCTAAAAATGAATGCGTGTCATTATGTTGCGTGTTATTGCTAGAAGCGAAATATTTTGTTCCAGAACAGGACACAAGGATACCTAGATATTTTTGACAAGAAGCCATGCTCGTTACTGCATGAATTTCTTGAGAGACAACGCGAACGGCTCAAAGCCTCCCATGGTTTCTCCTTC
Organism: Euclidia mi; assembly: GCA_944739405.2. Lineage (NCBI taxonomy): Eukaryota > Metazoa > Arthropoda > Insecta > Lepidoptera > Erebidae > Euclidia > Euclidia mi. The sequence continues at coordinate 13,010,684 of OX123202.2, forward strand.
TTTCCTATAATAAGGGGAGGGAAGAGAGGATGGCTTCCTGGAATAGGCCATTCGCAAATTATAAAATCTTATAATAAAAGAATAAAGTGAGATCTGTTGTTACTAGTTCCTCCATAAATATAAGGAACTAACCTCCTCTCGCAATATTAACGAGCACGGCAGTCTTCTTCATCAACGTGAGCGTGTTGGCATTGATGAGGTGTTTGGTCTCCGGCGTGTAGGGACAACAGAGGCACACAAAGTCACTCTCTCTAAGCAGTTGCTCCTGAGACACTCGCTCCGCACCAAGAGCTTTAGCTGGAAGATAAGAGTTACTAAATGGTTTACCAGCATTACTGTCTTCATCAGAAAGGCACGAAGGGCACGTGCCCAGGGCCCCCATTTTACCAGGAGGCCAATAAGCTTGTGCCTTTCATCACACATAATATCATCATCATCATCATCGTCCTAGCTTTATCGCGGTTGCATCAAAGACAGTCATGCGCCTTGGAGCCTACTTTGTTTAAGTCTTACTACAAGGATTCCACCTCAGAAATCACTTTGATACGGTCGCCACCAAAACAAGCCTACCCAAAACGAAATTCTGAACTCGCCATTTTCTTTTAGTTACTCCGTAATGATAAACATAATATCTGCTATGATATAACATGTCCTTATCTCGATTGTATCTGAGTAGGCTGTTTGATAACACAGTTTTATATCACAGATATAGCGATAATGGAGAAGCCGATGACGTCATACAGATGTATGATATGAAATACATTGATATGAAAATTATTCATTGATTTACACCTGAATTAATAGTAAGAGATCCCTAGAAGAGTGAAAAAGACAGCAATAGACGAGTGGATATACGAACAGACTGCCATGCAGAGGGTATCGTGTTCGAATCCACGGCGCGCACCAATGACTTTTCGGAGTTATGTGCGTATTGAATTGGTAATTATCGCTTGTCCCGTGCCTCGGAGAGCACGTTAAGCCGTCGGCCCCGGTTGTCATAAAGATCTTTGACAGTCGTTACAGGGCGTCAGTACCTTCTAAATAAACTGACACTAGTCTAAACCATGGAATATCGCTATCCCTTCGGGTTGCGGTGGTCAGGGTCAGACAGGCAGTCGCTCTGTGGAAAAGCTAATATTCAGCCAAATCCGGTTAGACTAGTAAGCGGACCCCAGATTGAAACTGGGATAACGCTAAGAGAAAGAAGAAGATCCCTAGAAGAGTGACCTTCACCGATCTCGTTAATGTACAAATAGTTATTTGTGCAACAAGAGAGCAAAGTTGTTTTTTGTTTCGAGTGCTGATTTTGAGTCCCGAGCAAGCGAAGGATTCTATGATCGATTCACGAGCGTAGCGAGTGAATCAAAGTTAGAATCCTGAGCGTAGTAAGGGACTCAACAGCTCGAGATACAAAAAACTTTGCTCTCGTGTAGCACACATCATTTTTCACCACAGCAGTGAGAACACATATTACTTAGGAGACAGAAATTAACAGGAATAGATTGAATTCTGCATTAATCACTTGTTGATTTAACTCTTCTGGTCTGAAAGTACAGTCACCATCGCTAGTTTCCCTCATCTTTTTAGATTATTTTATATATTAATATAATTTAACACGTTACGCTATACTGTATCAGCATCAGCGAATTTTTTATTCCAGCTAATTTTTTAAATCGCGTTTTAATACCGCGTCCCTGATGTTTATTTTTCAAATGTATCATTGCTGTAATTCCAAATAAAAATGTTTTGGTTAAATACCAATTTTATGCTATTAATTAGGCTTATTTTTATTAAAATCCAATAATAAATTAAACATGTAAACAATAACATATAAAAAAAGTAATTTCTTTTCTTTTTTTATTTGCGTTTCCGAAGGTGTTTTCTTTGAGGTCGGATTCCAAAATCGAATTTCGAATTCGAAGGGGTTTGTTTTTTCACTCACCTTTTATATGCATGTGAAAGAGACAGAGCACAGTAAAATTCGAATGTTTCAAATTTATGGCTGAACAATGTCAATTCGTGACACTGAAGATTGAAAAATTAAAAAGCTACTTTAACTCACGCTCGAATCAAAATCGCGTTTTGTTCACTGATGTCTCGCAGCAAAAGTGGCATGTTTGAGCTGCTGTGGTGAAAAAGTATATTATATCGAATTTTGCATGTAAAGAAATATATCCCGCATGGGTTGGCACAAAAATCCTGTCCAGTTTTAAAAAAGGCGGCCAACCGCTTTTCCTGATACGTTTTTCGCAGACAACTCTAAAATTACCTTCAGGTTTATCAGTTCTGCCGCTATAGATGAACCGTGCGACGTCAAACCCCCGCAGTCTTCTGAGCACTGCCTGGCCTACGCCTCCGAAGCCGATGATACCGACGGTACTGCCGGCCACGTCCAGACCCAGCATCCATTGCACACCGTACTTCCATTCACCACTGGAAGAAGCATTCGTTATCGGAAAGACCATGACACAAGGCATTAGTGTGTTTTAGTCCCGTAGTTATAATATATAGGGGCTGTGACCGTCATTTTTAAATTAAACTGATTTGATAAAACTTTTGACAAACATCAACATTTCTGGTATAAAATATTGCGAAAAAAAGTATATTTATCTCTCGAGCTGGCAACTGGCTGGTACTAAATTGCAATTACAAGTCACCCTAAGAAGATCGTCTCATTACCGTCACGTACTTTTACAAAGTTTATACCTTATATTCAACTACAGCATTTGTTACTTCACTAAACACCTATACTTGATACTTGATGGCACGGGCTGTTTCCGCAACTCCACGTCTTGGCGTGTATTTTGCGTACTAAACACCTATATGCTTAGGTATGTGTAATAGCGTTAATTAACATGAAATGTACGTTTATTGAATTCAAGGTTAAATTAATTTGCAAGGAAATTTCAAACGACGAGCGCTATCATTTTGGTAAGTAAAAAGGTATTTCTTATATATGATAGAAGTAGTTCGAAATAGGTCCATCCAAATCTCAGTCATCTCTTTACAGGAACGTTAGACTAAACAAAATCTTTCTACCAGGATTCCTAAGCGAATTTTAGTAGATTGTCCGATTTAGCATTTGGAGATTGCCTAAATTACATCTGTTGCTCGTTTGTGCTATAACAGTAGATTGTCGCGTAAATCCTTACTGATATTCTATATGGTCATACCATAAAGTGTATTGTAAATTATTGTAAAGATACGAGTAGGTACATTGCACAATAAATCGGTAAAGAATGATGCGTTACCTCTCCAATTCATGGACTCCTTCCTTAAACCTTCTAGCGGCGGCTATCAAGAGAGCCACGGTGATGTCAGCCACAGCGTTGTCCAGCACCTTGGGCGTGTTACCCAGCACGATGCCACGCTTCTTGACCTCGTCTAAGTCTATCTGGTCCACGCCCGAAGACATCGTGGACACGACTTTTAGTTGAGGACCTGGGTTAAGAGGGTCATGAAACTACTTATTGATGTATGTATTTTGAATTTGGCAGACGAGCAGGCTACCTCTCCTCAGTTGCCACTCACTAAGTGGCAACTGAGGATCGGAGACAGCATTATTCCTTCTACATTACAAAACCAATGTTATGGACAGTGGCGCGTTTGCAAGGTTTTGTTTTTGTGGAAAATGGGGTTAGTATGGTTTGGTTTGGCAAAGCCTTGACTGGTTAAGGAACGTATACTAAAATGTCATTGGTCTTTTGAAGAAAACAGATGTATTTAGGGCTTGAGCTTGAGCCCCTCATGTTGTTTAACTCCTCCGGTGTTCACTCACCAAAGCAATCGATACAATTAGGGTAAATACGCTAAATGTCGGCCCCTCCCCAAACTTCGGCCGTCTGCACATTTTCAGCTTGCGTTTATTTAAAACGCAATGAAGTGACAAAGGGTCACGGTCAAAATGGGCGTAAAACCAACAGCTTTAAAATATATTTTATCTGAAAGCTAATGACCATTACTTAATTTTATACTATGACGGCAATCACCCAAACAACCGGTGAACAGAGATTAGTGATGTTCAAACGTATTTTTCATAGAATCTAAAACAATCGCTGATACAACGGAGATAACACGACACGATGTTGTGCAGAGCTAGGCCAATGAAACCAATCTATTGGTTGGTAACATAACGGAATTACTACATTCCATCCCTTTCTAACTTCTCACTTACTCCGGCGCCGACCAAAAAACAAGCGTGCGGGAAGGCCGGGCAATGCGCGTCAGTCGCCATTCATATTTAATTGAATTATATAGAGAGGAGTCGTTAGATGATTTAAGGCGAGGACATATGTGAATTGGGCGTCTTTAGGGGTAAATTAATACCGTTTTTCTCCGTAATTGTTATAGAAAAAAAAACAAAAAAAAATGTCTTAATCTACATCATATAAAGCATTTTCTCTTCGGTACCAAATCCTAAAAAAGTAATTTAAATATCTGAATAAAATATGCAAAGTAACCTCTGTTTTTTTAGTTATTACCTTTTTTATCCTAATCTATCAATCATAATATTATTGTTTAAATTGAATCAGCCTCTTATATATTAGAACACCAAGGGAACCTTCAGATTATTTTTGCAAATAACTTTACTTATTATTTTTTAACAATTTTTTACGTCACCGATACTCGCAAATCGCGCGTGGACAACTAACCACTAGTACGAGCATGGTCAACGGCGTATATCCACCTCTTAAACAGATGTAATATTCTGCAAACTAATGTGTGGTTTCTTCGAATTAAAGGTCAACAGTCGCGGCATGTCAGATCGCGCACATATAATACTTACATTTTCATCAATAGGGACCAAATCGGTAGAGATGTGGTAGTTGAGCATTACTGTATTTGCTTAACAGGCAGAAGAACAGTAGGAAGCTGTGCCCACATAGTTTCAGTTTTGTGGTTTTTAGGATAAGGACGGCACGAGCCTTTCATTGCACCCGCAGAACATTTATTAGATGTTATAGTTGATGATAACCATTGATATTTAAATAAAAGGTATCAATATATAGTAGTTTTTAACAAATATGTTTGTTTTATTTAACCAATCTTTGGGAATTTTTTGCAGTGATACCCGGTCGACATTGGGGTTAACAAGTATATAGGGGGTATTTAGAAGTACAATAAAGTAAATTACAACACAATTTATTTCTGTTGGTTTTACGCCCAGCTCTCATACAAAAATGCCCATGATCCTTTGCCACTCGAATTACAATCTTAGTTCATACTCTATATGTACAAACCGTTACTTTCCGATTACGTTACTCACTCTTCGCACTGAGCGTCAATAGCGATTGCGCTGTCGAAGCGTCAATTTCATATTGAAAGTACCTTACTTGCTGTGAATACCCACACTTCGGGGATTGATATAGAACGGTCAGACATTCCTTTTTTATTGTTTTAAGCTTTATTATCAGTAATTAGCGATTTTTACTATATTTTGAGATAGATTTTTCAATGTTTTTTGTATTGTTTTAAAGGGAAAATAGGAGGCCGCCCATAGAATACCAATTTTGAATTAAAACCGGATTCTCGGCCGTGGCCGACTTAAACTAAATGCAGTCTGTTTTATAAATTTCAATTGTACTAATTCCATTGGCTTAGTAAAAGAATTTGCAACGCATATAGGCAAATAAATCTATTTTACGTTTAATCGCCAAATACCGGCCGGGGTGATAATAGTTGAATCTCGAGAAATAATGTACACGAAATAGGGGCCGGCTTTAGAAACATTAAAGATCGTAATGTCGACCAGCCTCGAATTCGAGCCCAACTATACAGGCTGATTATTTTTCTTATTTTCTCAAAATTATAAATATTTATTATACATTTATTTATTAATAATATAAAGAGTTAGTTTAAATGTAGGAGTTGATATTATTGAAACCATTTATAGTAGCTTATTATGGTATGGGAATATAAGATATAAACTGCTCTTTGGAACTTGCTACCTTAACCCGTGTTAATTAGCTTAAAAAATATAAATATACCTATTCAATAATGATACTCCGGGCCAAAAATGGTATTAATTAGTTTTGAAAAGACATCCAGAACTAATTATAATTATTGTGATGTTTCCTTTGTTATAAATTGTAATACCTTACATTATTTAAGTGCAAATAAAAAAAATACTTTACCTATTATTAAACAAATGCGATTAATAACGTATACTTAGTGAGACTCCTGCCAAAATAAATCATATTAATAATATTTGTCCGTCTTCATTTAAAACACCTATACCCGGCCGACATTTGGGAAAAACGCGACCGACCATGGGCCGGGAATGGCCGACTTTAGGGTTTTTTCGTTCTCGACGCATCTAAACCTTAGTACTTTTTCCTTGTAGTAGAAATGTCAACCTTATGCCCATAAACATGAAATAGACTTATCAAACTATCCAAAACCGCATCGGAAGCTATCCTTTCGTTGCAAATTGATGGTGCCAGACCGATCCCAAAACAGAAAAACCGTAAGGTGGCCGACATTTAGCGTATTTACCCTAGTTGCTTTAGACTAGACTAAGCTAGACAGAAAAATGGGATTCCTGTTTGTTGCTTTTTTGGTTTTGAATTGCTCAAATGTTAAGATAGGAAAATAACATACTGGAACGATATCGCTACTTGCTGACTCGCAAAATAAGGGTTGAGCTACACCTATCAGCTCAGCACAGCATCGCACTTTCCTATGCTTCTATCCTTTTCTGTCACTTAGGACCGTCATTTACTAGAGCGAGAAAGAGAGAGGGAACGCGTCAGCACGCCGCAGAATCGATCGTGTATAATATCGTGTGTGATAGGTGTAGCTCAACCCTAAAAGTATTCGCCAATGAACGCTAAGAAAGAAGAGACGCATGTATAATGTAGAGTCGCTGCTACGCCGTGCGAAGTTTGTCGTCATAACTTTACTAGGTACTATCCTAGTTGCATCTGTAACTAACGCTCTCGAGCACAAGATCTGTTACCACTAGTCCATCAATATTTGAAGATTTAGTTTTATCTGTCAGTAATTTGTTCTCTACTGCCTAGTGATAGGTTATGATAGGCTTTCTAATTATAAACCGTTGCATCTTGTACCTATGTATTGAATGGCCCCATTAGATAGTTAGGTGTAACATTTTCGATTGTTTACTTTGCCACAGTGGTACGTGAAAATTAACAAATTAAGAAATACTTATAAAAGAGAGACTGCCATGTTGGTCTCGCGGCATAAATGTGCGCGTGGGTTTGGGAGGTCTCGGGTTCGATTCCCGGGTCGGGCAAAGTGATATTGGGTTTTTCCGTTAGGAAATTCTCAGTAGCAGCACGGAGTCTGGTAATGTGCCCGGTACGGCAATAGGCTCGCCCCCTATTACGTGGGACCTGAAAGAAAAAAATCATGGCGAAATGTGGACGTTACACCTCTGCCTACCCCTTCGGGGATACAGGCTTAAGTCTATAAAAAAAATACTTATAAATGATCTGATCACGCACCAGCCAAGTCCAGTATTTCGCCAGTGAGTTTGTGTTTGGTGTTCCATATAAGCGCATCGTACCCAGCGATAGACTTCTTGATCGTCGGCAGACTCTCCGGGTTGTAGTCCAAGTACGGTATTACTGTTGTTTGCACTCTATAGACAAAAAAAAAAGTTTATATTATTAAATTTTGCCAGCAGCTTCGCTCAGTACCGATTACCTATGAGAGATTTTAAGGCCTACTAAGCAACTAACAAGACTACCAACATTCAATCAACTGTCATTCTCGTTTAAGGACAAGTACAGATCGGTTCACGAAAGTTGACCACAAATGGCGGCCGTCGCGCACATGTACATTCATGCACCAATGGCGTGGCTCCATTCTTGACGCATTTAGGGAATGCGTCAAGAACGGAACCACGCCATAGGCATTCCACCCGCGCCTCACCCCGCACCTCCACGGGGACCTAAAAAATTATTTCTGCGTAGTGGTCATCTTTCATGAACCGACCTATACTTAAACGAGGAATCACAATTTGGGTCTCTCAAAGTGTGGTCTCGTGTGGGTATCGAAACCTCAACACATAGAGCAGCTTTAATCGGGGAGGCGGCTGCTTAAACCACTAAGCCATTCGTGTAATCCGTCGGATTCAAAAGTGCAAACATCTTAGAGTGATTGTACCCGTTATTATTCAACAACTGGGGTAAGAGTAAGACTACCCTCTCGAGTTCCGGAGGCCCAGCCCCTTTTCCTTCTCCCTCGTCTCGCACCTTCTCCTATTCCTCTCCCCCCACAGGGCGCCAACGCACTTGTGACTTCTTTGGTGTTACTTGTGTCCATGGGCAGCGGTATAGCTTACCATGAGTCGATCCGTCTGCTTGTTTGCTGACTATTACATTAAAAGAATCTCTTGTTCTGGGGCACCGAAGAAATCGTTTTATAAAGTTTTGCCTAATAACAAGTGCTTAGGTATAAATATATTATCCCTAGATACTAGGGTATTATATTGTCTGTGCCCTAGACAAATGATTGGTATCGCAGAGCGAGACCAATCATTAGTCTATGATATTATCACTTAGGGAGTGATAATATCATAGAGATGAATGAAAAAAGACAAATATCACCTCAGTCGGCCGTGACCATCAATCCTGTAAAGAATTCGCAACGTCGGCTCGTGATAAATTAAAAAATGCAGTTTATAGATCATCGGTACAAATGTAATAACTTAGTGAAACCAATATAACGCGATAAAATCCGTAAACTGTATTTTAATTTCAATGTGAATGTGTAGCATTGGCGTAGGTAAGCCCAAGGAGATAGACTAGATTTGCACTATATAGGTCGGTTCACGAAAGATGACCACTGCGCAGAAATCATTTTTTAGGTCTCCGTGGAGGTGCGGGGTGAGCCGCGGGTGGAGTGCCAATGGCGTGGCTCCGTTCTTGACGCATTCCCTAAATGCGTCAAGAATGGAGCAACGCCATTGGTGCACGAATGTACATATGCGCGACGGCCGCCATTTGTGGTCAACTTTCGTGAATTTACCTATACTAAAAATAGCCTTGTATATCTGACAGACATGGCTACACTGTGTAATATCCTAGGTCTGTAATTGGTAATATCAGTTTTAGATAGTCACCTCTTGATAATATTGTGTTGTATGACACAACAAATTCCGTTGCTAAGCAACCTTATGAAGCGTCAGCGTCCATGGTGTATGGTTAATGCCGGGAACGTATATCTGTAGATACTAGATACCCATGGCTTGTTTATCATATTTCCATTCTGTATCTAAATGATGGTATTGCTGATTTATCTCTCATTGAATTAATTTTCAATTGTTACCTAGGTACTGAGTTATTGCCAAGATGGCGTCATCAGCAGTAGGTATATTTATGTTATTTATTTCAGTAAAAGTAGTAAATTCTAATACTGTATTAGTATTTTGAATTGTTCGCTTATGTTTTGAATAACCAAAAAGGGCCAAATTAAAAGTACCCCGACAATGTCGAGGAAGCGAAAGAGTTATGTTTGAACCGAAGCATGTGGCATTCCATAGTCTCTGCCTACCCCAATGGGAGACAGGCGTGACGATATAGATAGATATACATACTCAAATTATATTAATATATATTTCCAAAGGCCAAGAATAATCATCCACTTCGTAAGTATACAAACAGAAACTAAGATCGACCTTTGTATTTTGATTACCTATGTGAAAATGTGTAGAGAAAATCAATCAAAATCAAAACTTTATACTTATACAATACCACACCAACTCTTCGGTCTGTAGGTACGGTATAGTAGTTAGTGACAGTAGCTAAGCCGGACGGCGTTGGTTCGATCCCGACCAGGACAAATTGAAGTGATGAGCAAGATGATTCAAGATATTGCGTACCTGAGAGCCCAGGGCCATCAGACCTTACTTATTTTCTCAGAAACGAAATGTATAGAATAATGTAGCGTTAGTATCTGCTATGAGTGTAGATACGCATACTTGCTAGCTTGGACCGTGGGCCAATTTTTAGTTATGAGGTTAAAGACGGGAACAATTTCCATACATTTTCTTAATGCGCCTCCTAGTGGTCTCTACCGATAGCTAGATATTTTGGAAACTTTAAAACGTCTGGTAAAAATTACCGCCGCCGAAATGAGTGCAACAGTACTTATTATTTATAAATGTTTAATATCTAATATTTTCTAAAACATACATAAAAATCAGCACTGAGAATTTAAGAAACGTGAATACTATTTTTACCTAACTTTAGCACCTCGTACCTAAAAATTGGCCCACGATCCAAGCTAACAAGTATGTATACACTCATGACTTAAACTAACACTACATTATTCTATACATTTCGTTTCTGAGAAAATAAGTAAGGTCTGGCGGCCCTGGGATCTCGGACTATAAAGGATGCCCGCAGCTGCGGCATCGGCAAGAAACGGCAATAGGAGTGTGCGGACACTCCTATTGCCGTTTCTTGCCGATCCCGTGAATATTTCGGAAAATCCCTTTGTTCACCTCGACGCACTATGGTTCGTCTAGAACAAGCTAGCTAGACAAAAACAACTCTTAAATTCCTGGAAGTTAATTACTATTACGAACTCATTACCCCTATACATTGAGGATTACACCTATTAATTATCAATACTACCCTCATTAAGAGCGTCATTAAGGTATGTTTATAAGATGTTGACTATTTAAAGGGCATTCATTTGCATTTTTACATCATATTTGATAGCATTGTTTATGTCACTAAAAGAAATTTGTGAAAGTGTTTTTGTGATGGATTGTATACGTAAGGGTAAGTAGTTATATTTTATTTCATTTTCAACATGGGAACTTCATTCTTTAGTCTTATAAAATGAAATGTTTGAATTTTCACCCACTTTTTTACTCATTTTTTCAAATTCATCGGTCAAATAATAACATGTCCCCACTTGTCCCCACCGTAGAACCTATCATATACGATTCTCATAAGTGTCTAGTAGTTATACGTAAAAAAATTCATTGCGATATATTTGCACAACTAATTTTTATTTATTTTTTTCTTTCAACAGTTTTTACCGTCTCAAGAATGGATTTTTTCGAAGAATGGCTGAAACACCCGAAGGAAACGCGGAATGAGGAGCTCTTTCGGTTTATATCTTTGAGATATAATTTTGATGGTGCTACGGAGCAGTCTCTGCGAGATATTAAAGTACTAATCTCAAGATATTCAACGAAATTTGCTGAAAAGTGGAGCAGCTGTGGAAGAAATCGAGAGCGATTCCTACAAAAGTATTCGACGTGGCTGGAGGGTCTTGACATATCTTTCGATGTGTCCGTTTATTTATCTCTGCCAACTACATCTGGAGAACCGGGACCCGGAAGACCTACTAAAGATTTTGAACATTCTAGTCTCAAAACGAAGAGACGACGTGTAGACGATCTATTACAGTCCAGAAGTGCTAGTGAATTAATTTACGCCGCTGAAGTGTCAGCTCGAATCTCGGGTCAGAGAAGTGTAGCACGTCAAATTAAAGATGTGACTAGTGATCCTTCAATAACCAAGACCACGAGTGAAGAAAGTGCCCCCAGGAGTTTAACAAGTGAGGAAGCTTTAGCGTACTACGTTGATAGTAAATCAAGTAGCCATAGCTATAAGCAGACTCGGAAGTGGAGTATTAAAGCTGGACATAAGGTGTTTCCGTCAATGTACAGTGTTAGAAAGGCTAAAATAGCCTGCTACCCGTCAGGTGAACAAATTACAGTCAATGAAACGCATGCTGAAATCAAAGTTCAGGCAATTCTTGATAAGACTGCCGAACGTTTAGTTTCAGCACAACAAGAAGTTGTTCATAGTCTGTTACCTTGCACGTCATTCACATTAATCAGTAAATGGGGTTGTGATGGAAGTTCCGGTCATAGTATGTACAAACAAAAATTCACTAATTGTGACGATAGTGACGAGTTTTTATTTGTATTTTCTTTCGTTCCTCTTCAATTGAAAGATGAAAGTGGTAATATTGTGTGGCAGAATCCTCGGCCCTGTTCTACAATGTATTGTCGGCCAATAAAGTTTATCTTTTCTAAGGAAACGAAAGATTTTACGATTTCGGAAACCAATAAGGTTTTAGAAGAGATAAACGCTTTATTGCCGACAACCTGCAAGGTGATGGAGACCGAAGTATCTGTCACACATGTTATGCTTTTAACAATGATTGACGGAAAAGTTTGCAATGCTCTGACCGAAACTTCTTCCTCACAAAAATGTTTTATTTGTGGGGCAACTCCAACAATGATGAATGATCTGTCAAAAGAGTTTGCTGCGGACAAAGATCATCTTGGTTTTGGTTTGTCTACGTTGCACGCTTGGATAAGGTGCTTTGAATGCTTGCTTCACATTAGCTATCGACTAAATATAAAAAAATGGCAGTTAAGAACAGCCGAAGACAAAGCTAGTGTGAAACAACGTTCAGATGACATTAAAAAACGATTTAAAAGCGAAATGGGCTTGATTGTAGACAAACCAAAACCAGGGTTCGGTAACACTAATGACGGGAACACCGCGCAAAGATTTTTTGGAAATCCCGAGGCTAGTGCCGATATTACAGGGTTAGATGTTTCACTAATACAAAAATTTGGCATACTACTTCGCACTTTATCATCGGGATATGATATAAATATTGAAAAATTCGTTAACTTAGCTCAAGAAACTAGACAACTTTATGTAAATCTCTATTCATGGTATTACATGCCCGCTACTGTCCACAAAATACTTTTGCACAGTGGCGAAGTAATTAGATCGTCCCTTCTACCTATAGGCCAGCTTTCCGAGGAAGCACAGGAAGCTCGGAATAAGGACTGCAGAAGATTTCGTGAGCACAACACACGAAAGCGATCACGGGAGGCTACGAATAGAGATTTACTTAATATGTTATTGATAACATCTGACCCTGTAATAAACGGTTTACGAGAAGTTCCTCGGAAGAAAATAGGTACGCTTCCAACTGAAGTATTAGATTTAATTGTCCCACCTAGCTGTAAGGAACAAAATGTTAATATGATTTCTACTTTTCATAGTTCTGCCCCTCACGATCATGACTATTCAATGGATGATTCATCTGATGATAGTGATGATAATGAGTAATAGATTTAGTTCTTAGATATTTTATGCATCTGTTATTAGATTTTATAGCGACGTCGAGGGATAAATCACTTTATAAAATGTTCAAAAAATATATTATACACATATGCCCGATAAATGTTTTTTTTTTCATGATACCAGCTCAAATGACAAACTGCCTTGAAAAAAGTACCAAAAACCTTATATCTTTGCTTATTAACCGCATCTAGACATAAAAATCAAATAAAATAATTTTGTCTAGCTAGCTTGTTCTAGACGAACCATAGTGCGACGGCCAATTTAAGAACAAAACCTTCTGTTCTATAATCGTAGACTAGAGACTTCATCGGCCTTTAAAAATAAATTAAAAATTATCTCGATAGATAAGTGCTACTATACTATGGATTATTAGACTGTGCTATTATGAAATATCTTGATGAAACATTACCACAAAGATACTTTCATATAGGTAAATGATTACATTAAAGTTAAGTCACATTCAAACAAATAAAGGTAGATACGATACAATTCTTAACAATATTATCCTCTCTCCTACTTTGATGTGCCCGACAGGGTTCACAATGACTCACTATTATTATAAGCTAAAAATTACCCCCTACGTACACATTTTGAAATTCAATAAAGAATTGATTTGAATTTCATAAATTTGTAGGTACGAGCGCTTGCCTTGGCATGAGATGTCGCCATGTCGGTTCAAAGATAACTACCTACTTCACTTTAAAAATAAACAAACTAGATTAGCCCACGATTACACCCGCGTCTTTAAGGCTACTGCTCCACCCACGTGGCTCATAGCGTGATGTTATATAGCCTTCCTCGATAAATGGGCTATCTAACACTGAAATAATTTTTCAAATCGGACCAGTAGTTACTGAGATTAGCGCGTTCAACCAAACAAACAAAGATAGATAACGCGATTTTCGGATACCTATATGTATGAGTTGCTGCGTTATAATTGCGTCATTCACAACCATATGACATAGAATGGATCTCTATCCACTTTCACGCTCTTCTGTTATCGTTACAATGCCATCTTTATAAGGATTACATCATTCATGTGATAACTGATAACGGTGCCTTGATATCCATACTAATTTTAAATGTGAATGAGTGTTTGTTTGTCAGTCTTTAGGTCATAAGTAACGATGTCGTCCAGAGAGGTTGGACGTTTAGAGAGAACATGCTCGCCATATTTCCTTATACCGAACGTGCAACTTGTAATGTCAGTTGGTCTTAGTTGGTTAATCATAACGTCAAATGACGCGTCTCATGTAAAGAGGCATAGACTCCTTACAGACTCATATCTTTGACTGCATTCTCTAAATAGCCGTGCAGTCAAATCCCATAATTAAGGAGTGATGGGATTTGACAGTGAAAGGAGATATCGATGTTTTTTGAATGAGGGATATATACGGAAACAAACTATCGGACATGAATGTAAAACTGAATCGTACCCGCAAGCTTCTGCGTGGCAGTCGGTTGCACTCACGCCAACTGGGTTGTCAAAGTAGTTCACTGCTGTACTAATATTTACATAAAGACGAATCATTTGTGCTGGCGAATCACAAATCGGATTACCTACAACTCTAAAAAAATCGAGCAGTGTCCAACGTAAGCGATAGCAAGCAACGTGATATGATGCGACGCACACAAATTGCCAAAGCCTGCCGCATTAGCCAATCTGGTATAATTCGTACAATACATAATCTAAGTGACAGTTTCTTAGCATCGCATCGCAACGCATCGCTCATTAGTTTATAAATACTTTTTGTCAATAGATTTTATGGCTAAAACGAACAATTAAACACGTGAAATTTTTTAGTACTGTCTGTCTGGCAAGTCTTTGCAAAGCACTGCGTCGACACCAAAAACTACAATTTCAATATCTTAGTTGTTTACTTCTATGGCTTAAATATATCGACACATACTAAAGTTAGACATTTGACCAAAAATATTTATCGATAAATCATTACTGTTACGAACAACACTCGGTTTCCTAACTCTATGTTTTGTCTACTGTTTGCCTACCACAAGGCTGCTATAAGAGCGTGCTGCTAAACCTATCGACAGCTCTTTCTATTATACTGTATGTGCCATTAGAAAGAAGATATCAATCATAGCAACCGCTGTTGTTATTTAGTGTTACTTCTATGACTTAAGGTTATATTTCTTTGATGTCGTCGTATTTTTGTCTGTGGAAATCTTAGATTATACAACTATTAGATGGAGAGAGTCGATCCCAAGACACTCACTAAAAGAATCTGAACAACTTTTTTTGAACAGATGACAAATCACGTTATTATGAATCTGTCCTACGTTGAAATTGCTTTGTTGATTTTTATATTTTATTTATGCCTTCATTTACTTGATTGAGAAATTATCATCATTCCATCGATATTAATTCTGAGTAAGCCCATCACCTATAAAATTAAAATTAGTGACAACCTACGAAAATTCAAAACGGCATTTGTATACGTATCCCACTCTAACTCTAGATAGAATTCATGAGTCGAAGTGAAGTAAATATATTGGGTATAACTGCTCTTTTTATGCGGTTTCCATGTAAGTACCTAAGTATTTTCCTTATATTCAGGTGAAAGTAGTTAACAACAAGCTGGAGAGTGACATTTGGACATGGCTACTTTTTCCCGCGATAAAAGATGTCGCAATAACTGACTCTCAAGCAGGCGGAGCCGCGGACGCAGTCTAGTAATAATTTTGTGAAATTATTGTTTTTAACGTACCTACTTGAACAGGAGTCTGTCTGTTGTACCTAAACGAATGAACCGATTAAGATGCGTTGATTTGCTTGAAAGCTGACGTGGATATAGTTTTAACTACAATTTAAGGAAGACCTTTGTCGGCGACTCCGCATTTTGCTCTTAACCGAAGGGTATAGGTACTCTTATATTCCAAAATTTTATTGCCCTTTCAATTTTGTAAAATATTTGAAACGTAGATATGATTTGATGATTGCCGTCGTTATGATGAAGTTTCAGAATCGATGAACGTTTAATGTCTAAAAACGGGGTACAGTTCGAGTTTGCATATTATGTATGACTCTCATTAGAGTAGTTTGGCGGGTTCTTTTCTGTTTGGTTTCCTAAAACATCTCGGACGCTTGGTAACCCTTTTCCAGGAGGGATTTAACCTTTCGAGACCCGCCCGCTCCTGAGGGAGGCACATAGAAAATACCCTCTGTGTACCGCCGCCGCCTTCCTGGGTAGCCAGTGCTACCGCGCGCATTTCTATGGCTTGTTATTCGTTTACGAAGATATTACAGGTCCTTGTTATCAAAATAATCGAAATAAAAAAAACTTTTCACTTTTTAGCTCTAAATTGTTACTTTTTGGAAAGCTTGTTAAACTAGCCATTGATCTAAATAAAAAATCGGTGAAAATATCTCAAGATTTAAAAAATAGAGGGTCCTAAGTGATGAAATTTTATATTTTTGGACAACTTTCTGAAAGTTAAAATGAATTTATTAAAAAATGTGTACTGCACTCGACTTTAAATTAATTAAAAAACATCAAGGTTTCATTACCTTTGGATAATGGTACAATTATAGTCCACTTTTGTAATAGTGAAAAACTACGAGCAGATTTCTTAAATAAATGCAGAAGAAACCCGCCGGGTTCTAGAGGTTTATCGAACGTCGGGTTTCAAACTTAGGTACAACAGGTTAATAGCTGCCCTGTATCCAGTTGACAGACGAAACGTAGCAAAGGGTATTGGTAGGTTGGTATGATATAATTAATATTCGTTCAGTAAAACTGTGTTCTTCATCATAGGATTCTTACAAATACTTGGTAGTTCAGGCGCGGTCGCAGCCTGAAATTTTGGAGGGGGTCACTCACTACACTAATAAAAAACAGGTATCTAGATCGCCATTTATAGCGTAAATACTGGTAAAAATTTCGAAATACGTCGCCATTGAGTGGTTGGGGGGAGTAAGGGGGAGGGTTCGGGTCCTCCCCTCACCATTTTCACCCGCCGGAAATACTTGGTTCCTTTAGAAAAAATAAAAATTATATGCTCTCCAAACATCAGTGTGTTTGGTGGTGCCAACTGCCACATTCTTCACACTAGTTTAATAAACTAAGGTTGACGGAACCCTGCTTCGCAGAGCTCCTAATTTCGGATTAAGGGTCAAAAGAGAACCTAACATAACCTATTTACTCGTAGTTACTTCAATTACAGTCGCACCTAACCTAACCCTAGGCACTCGAAAGCAACTAAAGGAATGATGCACAAATTTGACATTAGCTGTTAATATCATCCATCCAAGATGGCGGGTTGCGTTTCGTTTCACGTTTTTGTCATAAAACCTAAAAATTACATTTGAAATACTGCACTAAAGCATAAAAATTACGTTCCGTTTTGCCAAAGTATTTAAAAAAAATTTGGAAATTGTTGAAAAATATTTAGACGCAACTCCAGCAGCCAAAATTACTTTGAGGGGATTAAGACTTACTCCCTTAAACCCCCTACACCACCAATACCCTCAAATTCAGGCGACTCGTTAACCCAAAATACTTATTATATTTGTAGTTTTTTAAATTATACATGTAAATGTCCAAAAATCATTAATGTACATTAAACTTTACTTTATTAGCACATTTCCGTATAAAAATATTGAAAAAGAACCTTCTCCCGTAAAATTTCGTTTGTGTCGGTTGCGCTAAAATGGCGGGAAAGGCTCGATATTACTTACAATGACAAGCTTACCATTATTATAAAATTATCATTAAATGAAGAACAGTTTTTCAAATTAATTTATATGTAGTAAGTATTCGAAAATTAAGTTATATTTTAATTTTTACTCAATCACAAAACTTAACAAAAAGAATCACAATTCACAACTAAGTAGACAGCCTTTATTTTGAATCTTTACAATAAACCGACAAATAACATTAGGTATTAGAATATTGTTAAACAATCTTTATCATAACGACGCATATCGATTTTGCTAGGATTACCAAAACTACGTAGGTAGTTCTGTTCCTTGTTTCTAAACTAGATGTAATTTCCAAGTTATTTTGGCCATCGTAATTATGTAGTTCATAAAAACGCCACTAGATAGAGTCAGTAAATTATAAATTTATCGCTGTTAGGGGCTAGAAATAATTATAGCTAGAAATTTCCTTTTATTATTTGGCAAATTTTTGAGATTTTTCAATTTGACCTTAGATTTTGGGGGGGGGGGGGGGGCGGTCATATCCCCTGTGACCCCCCCCCCTTCGGACCGCACCTGTGGTAGTTAGTGTCCTGTGTAGGCGTTCAAAGTGTGACTCGATTTGTCGTTTATTTATAGCAGGTCGGGTTAAGCAACCCTTGCACAGGTCGCCGCTTGGGTGACCACACATACACTCGAAAAAGATGTACCTATTGATGTTCTGATTGCATTACAATGAATTGAGTTTGATTGAATATTTACTTACTTGTTTTTCATTAACTCCAAGCCGGCAACGGGGTAAGTTTTGTTTACAATAAGAACTCGTTTTAACGACATCTTTCGGTAAAATAAACAAAACTATAATTTTAATACTAATTGCAGTAGTACGTTTACGCAATACTTAGTAAATATTCACTTGACTATTAGATAAAAGTAGCTAATATTTAAACTATAAATAGGTACTCTACTGTCATATATATACAACTTTAGTTATCAAGCAGTCTTGATAAAGAGCGTTATCAAACTATTATTGTACGTCTTCAGAATAAAATCATTAGGTAATATTTACATTTTAACTTTAAATATGACAGTGTTCACATCAGCACGTTACATTAGTAATAATGTGTATTAATTCTCATGCTTTTGACAGGAGGTTATGTGTCAATGTCAATGTTTCACCTAGTGAGAACTTTCAGTAAGAGCCATCTAGTGAGGAGTAGCAAAACTAGCAAACATTAAGTGCAGTTTCGTCACGGCGTTCTTAGATGTCGCTAGCAGTCGTAGGTTTAGTTAAAAACGTATATATTCTGTACAATCTATGTTAAAAACCATTCTAGAGCAATGATATTAGAAAAGTTGTTCTAGAGTGGCCTAGTAAATAAATAATTAATAATTAACAATGGCTTCAAGTTTATATAATCTATACTAATATAATAAAGCGGAAGAGTTTGTTTGTTTGTTTGTTTTTTTTGTTTGTTTGTTTGTTTGTTTGTTTGAACGCGCTAATCTCAGGAACTACCGGTCGGATCTGAAAAATTCTTTTTGTATACGATAGACCAATTATTCCGGAAGGCTATAGGCTATATAACACAACGCTTCGACCCTTTGTGGCCGGGCAAAAGGCTAAAAAGGCTAAAAGATAATGTCGGCTAATCTCAGGAACTAGCTGTCGGATTTTAAAAATTGCTATTGCCTATGATAGCCCAATTATTCCGAAGGCCTATAGGCTATATTAAATTACGCCACAACTTTTAGGGGCCAGACAAAAATAATAAAATGGTCAAACGAGAAGGGGGAGGGTTGGGTTAAAGGCAAAAAAAGGCTAAACGAATAGGATACAATCTATATGGGTATCGTTTTCGAGATTTTCGGGACGCTGATTAATAATATGAAATTTATTTAGTGATCCAAGATGGCGGTCGGGAAATCAAAGATGGCGGATGAGAACATTTTAAAAATCAATGTGGGTATCGCCTTCGATATTTAAAGGGGTGGGGAATCCAAATACAACATCTATTTCGTGATCGAAGATGGCGGATGGGAAATCAAAGATGGCGGATGAGAAAATTTTAAAAAATCAATATTAGTATCGTCTGCGATGTTAAAAAGGATGGGGAATCCAAATACAACATCTGTTTCGTGATTCAAGATGTTGGATGGGTAATCTATGATGGCGGATGGGAAAAAATTTAAAATCAATATGGGTATCGTCTCTGATGATTTAAGGGATGGAGAATCCCAATACAACATCTATTTCGTGATAAAGATAATAAAGATAAAAGATAAAGATTTATTTATTTTTGGCATACACATAACAACAAAAAAAAAATGTAAGTACAAAAAATAAGGAAATAATTTAGAAAACATACATATAAAAAGAAGAAGAAAATAAATCAAACAGAAACTAAACAAGTCAAGAAAATAATAAGAATAGAAAGAGATACATGACAAAATAAAACAAAGACAGAGGTAGGTGTTTGCGTGTAGCCAAAAAATGGACCTGGTTCAGCATATGCTAGGCGAATGCCTGGCGCCGATTTTCAACCAGTCCCTCTAGTGACTCACGCATGTGATATCAGTAAATATAATAAAAGATAGGTACAATAAAACGTAAACATCACATCAAATAAAGTAAATATATAGGTATGATACGTATTTAGATAAAATAGTACATATATACTATAAACATAAATATTAATACATATGGATATAAAAGTGTGTGTGTATTAAATAGTATAATTATATGAATAATACATAATATGAACATTAAAAGTGCTGTGCAATGCTGGTTAAGTCGAATAGCGACGCGCGCGCTATGATCTTACGGCCAGAAAGGCGGGGCGGCGCGGCGGAAGGCGCGGGCGTGTTGTAAACAAAGCCTTCACCATCAGCATCAGCCAGTCGTCGCGTCACAGCCGGCAAAACTGCTCGTACCGTTCCCATAGAATAAGGCTCGCATATGGCGAGCGTCCGGTAAACTATTAATATGCGAGTGTATACATACATATAAGTTGCAGACAGTACATTAACTTGTGTGAAAAAAAATAAAATAAATAAAACATGAACCAAACCATTACGGTAAGTACAGTTACATTATATCTTAATTGTTCCGGTTTACCTACGGACAGCGAGACTTAGAGCGGCAGGAAATTAAAAAAAACATCTTATTTATATTTGTTTCAGGTTGCTCCTACGAGTTTCTCACACAGCGTCAGCGTACGTAATACCCAGAGCGTACGTTCACAATAATGGAGCGGAAAACAGAATATGAACCTTCTTGAAATGGAATAGTATTGACAAGCATAATTGTAAGTTAAAACAATTAACTTCAATAACAACTATGTATAACTATGTACTTAATCATATCATATTTCCATAGTAAATTTAATGGTATGTCAATTTATTTGTCAACAATAAGTATAAGAATCGTATTAATAAAATAGTAATATATTATAGTTTATAATAATGTCACGAGTTATTGAATTATTATATTATAATATGTTTATGTACACAATTATTAGAAAGTCATGTCAGGAGTTATAAAAAATAATATCGTATACCTTAAATTAAAAAATATATATATATATATGTAATGAAATGTAATAATATAAATAATATAAATCGAACGAAATGTCACGAACTTATTATATTGATTATAATAGTCGCAATTATATTCATAATTATTTGATTATACTAAGTAGTTACCTAATGTTAATTATTATTTAGTTGACTTTAATTTCAAATTAAGGAGACATTCATTTCAATGTTACCCAGTTGCCGCTGCTTTTCCATAAGATGTTTTTTTAGGTTTCTCCTGAATGAGGGTAATGATGTGAGATCACGTAATGGAGGGGGGATATTATTCCAACATTTTGAAGCAGCATAGCGTAAGCTTCCTCTAAATGCTTCTGTACGATGAAGACCAATTGATAATTGCTTAGAGCACTTTCTGTTGCTTTCATTTCTATTTGTCACCCACCTGAGTTTGTCGTATAAATATTGCGGTTGTTTTAATTTAATGACACCAAACATGAGACAAGCCAAATGCAGTTTCCTACGTGATTTCATTTTCAAGACCAAGTTTTCATTAAAATATGGCGTTGCATGACTTCTAAATGGCATTGAAAAACAGAAACGTGCGCACGCATTCTGCACCCTTTGTATCTGTCTGTCTGTACGCGCTAAGAGCCTTGGACCATACACAGCATCCGCATAGTTTAGCTTGCTTAATATTAATGAGTCAACTAACTGTACACGCATTTCCTCCGACAGATAGGGACGCATTTTATACAATAGTCTTAGCCTATAAAAACAGTTCTGTACCGCATCACCTATATGCTTCTCAAATCGAAGGTCAGAGTCCACCAACAGTCCCAGATTCCGGGCCTCACACACTCGCTCTATCGGACTCCCTCTCAGATGCAGGTTGACTGGCGAATGCAACAAACTCAAATTATGTTTCGTGCCGAATGTAATGTATTTCGTCTTTGATGGATTTAACAACAAGCAGTTACTCTCGGACCATACGGCTATTCGCTCAAGATCTTCATTTAAGTCTTGTATAGCCTTTCCAAGGTCTCCAACCTTAAACGATAAGTATATCTGAACATCATCCGCATAAATATGATAGTTACACTTTTTAATTGAGTTCTTGATGTCCGCGCAATAAAGGCTGAAAAGTATAGGCCCTAAAATTTAGCCCTGCGGCACACCTCTCGTTGAAGAGGCAAGTGACGAGGTCAGAGTGGCTCCATCTGTAGTATTGAGCTCCACAAATTGCATCCTGTTAGTCAGGTAGCTATTGAACCACATTAGTGTGCTGTTGTCAAATCCATAAAAGCGTAGCTTGGATAATAATAAATTTACGTTTATGGCATCGAACGCGCGGGAATAGTCCAACAGAACCAGAATAGTGCACATTCCTTTGTCCTGGGCAGCCAGAATATTATCCGTAACATCTAAAAGGGCCGTGGTGGTTCCCCGAAACCGTCTAAATCCCGATTGTAGTGAAGGTAAAATATTGTTCCTTTCCAAAAACTCGGTAAGCTGTCGGCTTATAACCTTCTCCAAGACCTTAGAAAGACAGGGCAAGATGCTTATCGGCCGTAAGTCCTGTACGCTAGTAGGGTTAGATGTTTTAGGTATCGGTCTTACACTAGCTATCTTCCATGTATCGGGTACTGTGGACGTTACAATTGCACGATTAATAATGTCTGTTATAGTCTGCAGCGTGTGCGCTAACGTTATTTTAATCATGGTCAAGTTAATTCTATCGAAACCCTCGGCGTTTGATTTGAGACCCTGTATGATGCGACTGACAACATCTTGATCTACAGTTACCAAGCTAAATGTGGCGTCACTAAACCTATGGTATTCATAATACGTTAGATAAGAAATGGTAGTGTTTGTATTACCAGGCACAGTCAAGAAAATAGAATTCATGGTTTCCGGATCACTAAAATGCGGAGGAATATCAGACCGCTGTTTAGGCGGTAAAATTGAGTTCTTTAAATTTTTCCATAGCTTCTTTGGATTTTTTAATTGATTATTAATGTTATATTTATAATACGCAACTTTTTCATTAAATACCGCTGTATTAACTGCAGACTTTAACTGCCTATAATAATGTTTACTAGTTTCAGTCTTTACTCGCCGAAATTTAGTCAGTGCATCGTCTCTACGCCTCATCATTAATCTGATCGTGTCAGTTATCCATGGATAAGAACGACCCCTCACGACGCACACCCTAACAGGAGCGTGTATGTCAAAAATCATAATCAGCCATTCATTCAATGCACTCACCATATCGTTCACATTTTCCAGGTCAGATATAAGATCCCATCTTATTTTATCTAAGTGACTACTCATAGTTTCACTGCAAATGTTTGCAAATGAACGTTTTCTATACATTTGCGGTAGCAACTTGTGCTTCCTAATGTTGAGTTCGCAACTTATAAATGAATGACTATTCACTAATTTGAATGGTTCGATCCTGATA
The DNA here is from genome assembly GCA_944739405.2 of Euclidia mi. Lineage (NCBI taxonomy): Eukaryota > Metazoa > Arthropoda > Insecta > Lepidoptera > Erebidae > Euclidia > Euclidia mi. The sequence goes on from OX123202.2 coordinate 13,034,436, forward strand.
CATCTCGCACTTAGGTCCGTGTATACCAAATCAATTAAAGTCTCACTGTCCTCGGTAAAATGAGTAGGAGACGATACAAGCTGAGCGAGACCTACGCAACCAAAAAAATCATTCAGCTTCCTCACCTTAGCGTCATTATTATTTTGCATATTAACATTAAAGTCTCCCAATAAAATGAAATGATCGCAGTGTCCCAAGGTACTTAGCGTAAGACTAATTGCATCGATAAATAAGTCCAAATTAAGCCACGGAGGACGATAAGCCGTGCCAATGGCGATCTTCTTTCCGTGCAGCGAAAGTGTGAGCCACATCTGCTCCACGGAATCGAACCTAGGATCGAAAGTACGCGTCCACGTACGCGCACTTATGCCGTGTTTTATATAGAAACCTACGCCGCCGCCGCGACCGCCGCGAACATTCTCTGGCCGCGGTGTGTGGCGGAAGCGATAACCTGATAATATAGGCCCGCGTGCCTCTTCTCCTCGTCTCAACCATGTCTCATTTATAGCTAAGATGTCGACCGGGTCACGCTCAACCATTGCTACGAAGTCCTCATGGTTCGTACCAAGGGAGCCCGCGTTCAGCAATCCAACTCTAAAGTATTTATTAGTAACTGCCATTATAACTACGTATCACACTGCACCGTAATTTATATAGTAAAATAAAAGATGTGTTACTATTACTGTGTACTATAAACAACCGTCCGTCGCTAGCATCGTTAATTGCAAAACTTATTGTATTAGGGAACCAACACCACGCATAAATGTACATAGCACTTTGTAATCTGTTTGTAATGTTTCTGTGTGTTATAAATATTAAGTTTAACGAGTATATAAATGTATAATAAGTAATAATATGTAAATATGTTATACATGTAATAATGATAGTTTTGCTCAGTGATACAGGATAAATTAAGTAACTATAATAGGAAATGTTTGTATGCATAATAATTGTATAATTGTAATTTTGGTCAATAAAGAAATTAATAGTTGTATAGATATTATAAGGTAACAATTTAAATAATAATAAAAACAATTCAGGCAAGCTCCATAGATAAAATATAATCAAACTTGTTTTTAGCCAAAAAATTTGTCTATATCATTATCAGAAAATATACGATACGTAGGTGCCCCGTCCTCTCTCTTAGCGAACACTTTCCCATCCCTTGACCACACATATCTCCATTGCTGACGGCGACCAGCCTCACGAGCCCGACGAAACAGCTGATGATTGACGCGAGTCAGGCGTTCTGTTAGGCGGCAGCCGCGGATTGTCTTTTTAAAAAAAACACTTTTATTTCAGCTGGAACCACAGTTTATTGCAATATAGTTTTACACAGACACAAACACCTAATGCCTCACTTTACTTTACTAAAGAAAATGACAATCTGTCTGAACTGTTATAATGACGGCTACGACGGGACTTCTGCGGCTCGCGGTCTATCTGCAACTCATCGGCCGCGTGGCTTATGGCCCTATATATAATATAAATAGTGCAGATATCAGCATTTAATTAGGAACTAATTATGGATATAACATCTCCCCCCTTTAGATGAAGCATTATCTCAAGAGATGAGATGAGCGAAATCGAGTTCAAGAAAAATGAAGCTTACAAAAACATTGAGAAAATTAAAGAAATTATATCAACACAGTATAAAGATATAGTATAAGACATAGTTTAAGATATTGTTTAAGACTAAGTATAAGTCATTGTATAAGATTTAGTATAAGACATTGTATAGGATTTAGTATAAGACATTGTATAAGATTTAGTATAAGACATTGTATAAGATTTAGTATAAGACATTGTATAAGATTTAGTATAAGACATTGTATAAGATTTAGTATAAGACATTGTATAAGATTTAGTATAAGACATTGTATATAATAATCATCTTAGAATCATAGCTTAAATAAGATAGAGATATATTTAGAACTAGGTTCAAAAATTACTTATGTTTCTATTAGATGAATGATGAGAGTTGTTATCGCTATCAGATAAAGAGTGTTCGTGTTGGTCAATCATTTCAATAGAATTACTGATTCTATTTTGATTTTGGACATTTCTCCTAGTGTTATATTGATTAAATATTTGGATGCAACATGATGAGCGACTTTTGTAATTAAAATAATTATACACTTTATATAAAATAAACAACATTATTGTAACAATACATGCGTAAGTGAATCCTGAATAATATGTTGAATATTTAACAAAATGAGATTGATTTTGGTATTTATTAATTTCAATTTCCAAATCATCTAATTTATGAAAAGTATGCGTTAAAGAATCTAAATCTATGTTACTTAAAGATAACGGAGATAACAGTGGAATTGTTTTGTTAACGAAATCTTTATTACAGCAATTATCTTGAGTAATATCAAAATCTAAGGTAAATGGGTTATTATTATACATTGACGTCATAGTGGTCGATGGTATAAATTGTAGAGTTTTCGAATAACCGATACAATCAGGGGTTAACTGAAGTAAACCAGTACCAAGTACAGAAAGATCTTTCAGACCGTTTTTGCATTTTACAGTTAACTTATTTGGGTTGGACTGCACATAAATCCATTCATTTTTGTGTAATTTTTGCCAAATATCTATTTGACCATATAATAATCGGAAATCACACTCTTTAGGTAATGACAACACTACTTCTGTTAATAATTTCATCTCGCAAGATGGGTTAGAGACACTAGAGTATATAGTTACCAATTGACAAATAGAATATTCATTATTTATTTTCAAACAGTCCTTTATATTTAAATTTGATAACATAGCATAATTTAATCTATCTTCTGTAATAGCTAGATAAGGGTTTGTAGGATGAATAAGGGCAAAGGTATTAGGGTTGGTTTGATCGGAAGGGGTAGGTAATGGTATTAATTTGTATACATTGTATTTTATAGGAGAGATAAGAGGAATTTGGATGACAAATACAATTCTTTTCTTATAGTAATATGCAGTTAGTTTTGACACATCTATGACTGTATGAATAGTCTCTATATTGAGTGGAGCTGGAAAATCTAATCGTTTATTTATGACATGAGTTTGCTTAGTTAGTTCTATTAATAAGTTAGAAGGTGTAATTATAGAAGGATGTAAAACATTCGCTTTCGCAAATAAAATAGAGTTTAAGACAGAATCTAGAAAATTAGAAATAGTTAATAAGGAACCTTCGATGATATTAAGTAAATTATTTATTTTTGATATATACAATACTTCGTTATTGTTTTTAGTGGTTTGAGTTAAAATCTCATTGAGTTTATTAATTTGAGCAGTTAATCTAATTTCGTTCTTGTTTAACCTTGAAATAGTAGTATTAAATGTGTTAATGCTAGACTTTACAATATGAATATTCTCTTTCATTAAGTTGTACAACTCATCCTCGCTTTGTTGACATGAGTCAATAGCGGCGTCGTATTTACGTGCATCGTCAGCATCTAGTGTGCCGAAGAAAAACTTTAGTATTTCGCCACCCAACTCAATTGATCTTTTGAATCTGTTTGGTGAATCTGAGGATATGATATGAGACAAAGAATCTAATTTAATCAAATTAGCTTGCAAATTTATTTCTACTGGGTTGAAGAGGTCTTTACATTGCATAAATTCCGTTAATTGCGATCTGATACATAGGTCTAAAGTTGATTTAATTAAATTTTCAATATTATTAAGATGCGGTTCAACAGACACTATATCTATATGCGTTATTATTTTCCAGTAATCATTATAAAAATAAACAGTATCAATAGGGTCGAAATAAATTCCTGGGCTGTGTACTATCGGCGTTAAGGTAGGCTCTGCGTGGCAGTGACGCCATAGCGTTCTGAAAAGAGACAACACTACGTGTGAGCGGGTTTGATTTCATTGGTATGATATTTTACATGTTTACGATTAATGCATACGGTGACGTTATGATTACCATTAGTTTTTATAATTTTGTAGGGACCTTTCCAGATAGGGGATAAGGCCTTTCTTAGCCTATGGTGATGTTTTATGTATACCATATCGCCAGTCTTATATGAAGTACTACGGCTTGATTCGTCATAGTAGCGTTTTGATGTTTCTTTACTGTTTACGATGTTCTGTAAAGCTTTTTCGCGGCTAAACTTCATTCTATACTGCAAAGCACGCACATACTCGTGATACGTGTTGTTACCGTTTGTTTCGTAAAGTGAATTTGGGATGACAGGTTTATAACCGAATAACAATTCAAAAGGACTGAAACCAGTAGTGGTATGAGGTGTAGTATTATACGATAACAACGCTGTTGATAAATAGCAATGCCAGTCGTTTTGGTTCTCATTGACGAATGATTTTAAATACTCTTTCAAAGTAGCATGGCTGCGTTCTAAAGCGCCGTTTGACTGAGGGTGATAGGGAGTAGTGAAAATAGATTTGATCTTACATATATCTGTAACTTGTTTAAAAAGCTCTGAGGTGAAACATGTACCTAGATCGGTAAGTATAGTTTTAGGGAAGCCGAATAGTGACATGAAATGTATGAGGTTACGAGCAACTTCATCGCTAGTAGATGTAATCATGGGGTAAGCACAGGTAAACTTAGTTAAATCATCTTGTAAGGTCAAGATGAATCTAAATTTCTGCAAACCAGCTTCTGGTAGAGTTCCCACAATATCTAACGCTAGTCTTTCGAGAGGTCTAGTGCTAGTAGAGGTAATCTCCATAGGTGCTTTATTTGAGCAACGTAAGGGTTTATTTATCTGGCAAAGTTTGCAATTTTTTACGTAGTTTTCTATATCTAGACGCATGGACTTCCAGTAATAGGCTTCTTTGATTCTACTTAACATCCGTTTTATACCTGGGTGACCGGCAATGGGTGAGTCGTGATTTTCCTGAAGTATTTTGGGTACTTCAGCGGGTGTAGGGTAAATAAGCTGATTTTTGTATATATGTATTTTGATATTAGTGTTATGGAAGATAAAGTTTAACATGTTATATATTTTAGTATAGACTAACTTAGAAAACGGTTCGCTAAAATCTGATATCGCGAGCTCAGGTTCGTTTATGTTTTGATCTAGCATAGTGTTACGTAATTTTATTAGAAGAGAATATATTGTTTTATAATTAGTTTCGTCATAATGATGAACTTTAGTGAATAAGAAATAGTATTGTTTATTATTAGATAATGTAGTAAATATTGTTTCAGGTTCGCGTTCGGATGCGATCATCTCGGCTGAATTTTCAATTTGAGATAAAATGTTTTCGCAATGTGGCATTGAACTATCAAAATCTAGGGATGTAGGGCAGGCTATCAGCTTGCATTTGGTAAGGTGTAAAGCTTGAGTATGTTCCTCGATTTGTGTATTTGTTGGTGGAATAGATTTGGTAAATTGTAGTTTAAAATATTGTTCGTAAGAGTGATCGTTAAGGCTGTTGCTGCGTGTAGTAACTAGTACCGGGTGACGTGATAACGCGTCGGCATTCGAATTAAGCTTTCCCTGTTTATACACTATTTCGTAGTCATATTCTTCCAGCTTTAAACGCCAGCGAATAAGACGACTTCCTGGGTCTTTTACATTGAAAAGCCACACGAGGGGCCTATGGTCGGTGATGATTTTGAATTTATTGCCATAGAGATAGGGACGGAAAGTTTTGACGGCAAATAATATGGCTAATAACTCCTTTTCTGTCGTGGAGTAATTACCTTCTGCTTTATTAAGGGTGCGCGAAGCATACGCGATAGGTTTATCCTTGCCAACTGGACCTTGGGATAGTACTGCGCCTATGGCGTAATTACTTGCGTCTGTAGTAACGAGGAAGGGTTGAGAAAAATCAGGGTATTGGAGGAGAGGAGCGGTGGTTAACTTTTCTTTTAGGATATCGAAGGCTGTTTGCTGTTCCACATTCCAATGGAAAGCGGCATCCTTTTTCAAGAGCGAAGTTAAAGGTTTGGTGATTTTCGAGAAATTTTCGATAAATCGTCGGTAATAACCGATGAGACCAAGGAAAGATTTTACATCTTTAGGATTCTTGGGAACGGGATATTGTGAGACAGCCTTGACCTTGTCGGGATTTGGAGAGACACCTTTATCGGTGATAGTATGACCTAAGTAGTTCACTTCACGTCTTAAGAACTCACATTTATCGGGCTGTAGTTTTAAATTAAATTCACGAAGTCTTTCGAAAACTAGGCGGAGCTTTTCCATCATAGAAGGCAGGGAATTTGCATAGATTATACAGTCATCGAGGTAGACATAGCAGTGCAGACCTTGAAGACCCGATAACACAGTGTTCATAAGCCGTTGGAAGGTTGCAGGGGCATTTTTGAGCCCAAACGGCATTCTAGTAAACTCATAATGACCTGAGGTACCATTTGTGTTGATTACGGTGAAACCAGTTTTTGCAGCGTCAGCAGGATTGATTTTTATTTGGTGAAAACCAGAAATTAGATCGAGAACACTAAAATATTTAGAATTGCCTAATTGGTCTAGGATGTCTGAAATAAGAGGGATGGGATAAACTTCGTTTACGGTGACGTCGTTAAGTCGTCGGTAATCTATGACGATGCGCCACTTTCTTTGCCCTGAGGCGTCCATCTTTTTCGGGACCACCCAAACAGGTGCGCTCCAAGGAGAGGTTGAGGGTCGGATGATGTTTTGATCGAGCATCTTTCTAATTTGTTTGTCAACTTCGTCTTTGTGACACTCGGGAAAACGGTATGATTTTACATTGATAGGCGGCGCATTGCCTGTATTAATAGAGTGCTGAATTGCATTTGTACTAGTGAGGGGGTCTCTCTCAAGATAGAAGATATCGGTAAAATCTGCGCAACATTCTAATAGGGCTTGACTTTCTTCCGAGTTAAGATGATCGTGTCTAATTAAATTTAAGATGCGTTCTCGTCGATCAGATGGAGATGAGGAAACTGTGTTAATTATCTCGTGAGATTCATGGGACTCAGGGAATTCTAAAGGAGTTAAAGTGACCTTGAAGTCTTGAATACGAATTTCAGATTCAGTGGTGTTTAAAACTGAGATATTGACTCGATTATTTGGTTTTAGACTAACTATACAGTTCGCTAAATAAACGCCTTCACTAATTACGTGATCTAAAACAAGCGCTTCGCGTAAGTTATGCAATTCCGAGATATCATTTGACACCATGCATTCGATTACTGTTTCACAACGCGCCGGTATGATGTAAGTCTTATTCTCGAAGTAAATCGGTAGATTATGACCTCGCAAATTTAAGTACTTAGAATCGTAATTTATATTGGCGTTATGAATACGAAAGAGATCAGTACCAATTATACCGTCATATTTGAGATTTATATCATCTGTAATGACATGAAACTTGTGCAACAATGTTTCTTTACACAACTGAAGCTCTAGGTCAAATGCACCCAAGGTTTCATTATAAGATCCAGAGTTATTGATACCCTTGAGGCGGATTATTTCCTCAGTTAATCGAGGTTTAGTTGACAAACTAGATTTTTTTACGATACTGACACTCGAACCGGTGTCGATAAGAAAGCTAAGAGGCTTTTGCGAACAATTCGTACCGAGATAAGTAAAAGGTAAAGAGATTCTGTATTTATTAATACTCGTTTCAAAAATAGGCACAGAAACGTTTGAGTTCTCTGGCACTATATTGACCTCATCAAGAACACAAGATTGAGATTTGGTGACGTTTGAATCATTTTGAGATAAAGACTTAGAATTAGTACAAGTAAGACTCAGATTATTCTGAGGTATTTTATAGGATTCAGTGTATGATCTAGTTTTAAGATTAAGTGAGTTACTTTGACTCGAAGTAAGACCCGAATGATTAAGTTGATCATTGGTATACGAACGAGTAATAGATTTAGGATAAGACTTAGCACTAAGATTTGGTAATTTATGTTTATTTAAAGTAGGACCCGAATGATCCTGTCGATCATTGGTAAACGATTTGGTATAAGAATTAGGAATAAGATTTGGTAAGTTATTTCTACTTAAGGTACGACCCGAATGATTCTGTTGATCATTGGTAAAAGAACTAGTATAAGAATTAGTATTAAGATTAGGTAAGTTATTTTTACTTAAAGTATGACCCGAATGATCGTGTTGATCATTGGTAAAAGAACTAGTATAAGAATTAGGATTAAGATTTGGTAAGTTATGTTTACTTAAAATACGACCCGAATGATCCTGTTGATCATTGGTAAAAGACCTAGTATAAGAATTAGCATAAGAATTAGCATAAGAATTAGTATAAGAGCTAGTATTAGATTTAGGATAAGAGTTTGCATAAAAATTAGTAAAATAATTTGTGCCGTTATTATTTATTGATTTCGGCAGGCACGAATCCGAAATCAATTCGCGTTTAAATCGCATTCATTATTATCATCAACAGGTGCATAACTGGAGTCGTGTTCACAGCAATGCACGCGCGCAGCGTTATTCGGTACACGTGTACTGGCGGTATTACTTTGAGTTCGAGGCGCGGCATCGGGTAGCGAGTTCTGGGAGCGGTGTTGATTGTTATATTGACGCTTGCGGCACTCGTTTATAACATGACCCTTGTGTTTACAATATGCGCAAAACTTATTGTTAAAATTAGAGTTATTAAAATTAGAATGATTGGAATTAGGATACTGTCGATTGCTTGGAGATGCCTGAAAATGAGATGAAGGATTCGGGACATGATAGGATTTTTGAACTGGAGGAGAGCTAGCTTTCTTTTTATAACATTCATTGGCAGTATGCCCTTGTTTGTTACAGATCGTACAAGATTTGCCTGTGCGTTGCGATAAGCGGCTTAAATTGAAAATTTTCTCTTCCTCTACGGCTTGTGTTACCGCATAATTTAGGGAAGTAGGATTTCGGCAGCGGACCATATTCGATATGTTGGGATTGAGGCCCATTATAAAAGTATTCAGGGCAAGATCTTCCATGGCAGCTATTCTACCTATGAGTTCTTGTTCATTTGAACACGAATAATGGATGTCTGCTTGGATTCTGGTCAAGCAGGCTTCAATTCGCAACGAATATTGCGTTACTGTTTCTGTAGCTAACTGTTTACAATTTTGAAGGTCTATTAATAAATGGGAACTGTGCTTTCTTTCACCAAAGGTGGACCGTAGAAATGATTTTAGGTCTGACCATTGTGTAAATGTTTTTAGACTGCACGCTAGTTGGGCTTTTCCCTCTAATTGTGATATAATATATTTACACAAAATGCCGTGCTGTTCAGGTGCTGCTAATGACATAGCATTGTCACAGTTCGTTAAGAAAGCCGGAAGTGTTTCACGGTCTCCCTTATATGGCCTAATGAATTTAGTAAGTACATTTAGGGTTACCTTCTCATGTTCGGTTTTTACGGACATGGTTTAGGATTTAGGAAGGATACACACAGAATTACACAGAAATATAAAATGCAATAGAATAACAATAAAATGACTTACAGTATCAGGATCAGCAACATGCCTGGACGCACTGTTCCTATGCAAGATGTAGTTTTAGAGTCTATACGGAAATCGAGTTCTTGAGGAGTAACTTGAGAGACGCTGACGAGTCCGTGACGCGAGGTCCGATCAGAGTCGAACTATAACACGTACACGAACGGGATTGATGTCGACACGGGGCGCGACCGAAAGTATGCGGACGGCTTCAAGGATCCGTGGTGACTTCAATGACGACACGGGGCGCGACTTGAGATGTGCGGACGGCTTCAAGGATCCGTGACGATGTGGAGTGCAGAAGACGCTGACGACACGGGGCGCGACCAATGATGTGCGGACGGCTTCGAAGATCCGTGACGGCTTGGATGATGGCGAGTGCAGAAGACGGTGACGACACGGGGCGGTGTCTGGAGACGGTGGTGGTGCGGGCTCGCGACGCTGGCGGAGGCTTATCGTCGACCACGTGGTGTGGCGGTGGTGCAGGCTCGACGTAGGAGGAGACTTACTGTCGACCACGATGCTGAAGTGCTTGATGCGGGCTCAGCGCTTCCAGGGGCTGAGACTGACCGTCGATCAACGTGACGAAAGCGCGGCGACCTCGGATTCGGATCTCAGGGTTTGCACGGAAACCACTTACGAGATCCCACTTCTGACACCAATGTTAGGCGGCAGCCGCGGATTGTCTTTTTAAAAAAAACACTTTTATTTCAGCTGGAACCACAGTTTATTGCAATATAGTTTTACACAGACACAAACACCTAATGCCTCACTTTACTTTACTAAAGAAAATGACAATCTGTCTGAACTGTTATAATGACGGCTACGACGGGACTTCTGCGGCTCGCGGTCTATCTGCAACTCATCGGCCGCGTGGCTTATGGCCCTATATATAATATAAATAGTGCAGATATCAGCATTTAATTAGGAACTAATTATGGATATAACAGTTCGTTTATATAAATGCGACGTTGCGAGCCCGCCACACCGATATCTGTTGTTGTGAGTACTCGGCGCACGCGAGCCGCACTAAGCAATGCGTCGCGAGTTGCGCGCCGCGTTAGTCGTACAGCGAGCATTCGCGGCCGGTGCGCAGAAGGCTCAGTAGGGAGGCTGGCTGACTCAACGTTATTTCGGAGCGCAGACCCAATGCGCTCGACGTGCACGATGTCATGATCCTGTATATCGACGCCCAGCTTTGTTGCCACCAGCTTAACAACGTGAGCAGCACTCTCGCCCTTTTGCTCGGGTAGCCCCGCCACAAGGACATCATTGAGCAACAATTGTTGGTCCCTGTCGTTCAGTTCTCGTCGCAGCTCGGAAACAGTCTCCTCAAGATGGTTGTTAGTTGAGGTCTTGTCTTCTAACGACTGTTCTATAGCTGCGACTCTCGACTCCACAGTAGCCACCTGAGTCATGCATCTGCTTATTGTATCCTTAAATGCTGCTATTTCATCTCGGTACTGACGGACTTCGTTTCTTATGGCAGATATCTCCTCTCTAAGCGCCCTAAGCTCATGCGCCAAGTCTCCGCCATGCTGCGCATGAGAAGAGAGTTCACCTTGGGTGTTAGACATTTTTATAGGTGTGGCAAAGTTATCCTCTCTAGACAAGGTAGAAGCAATGGGCGAACTGCAACCAGGACATGTCCAGCTGCCAACTGCGGAGTCCGGTGCTGGGGCACATGCGCGATGAAATATGGATGGGCATTTAGTACATCGCATACAGTCATTCAGGGTCTTAGCAGAAATGACTTTGCCGCAAGAACCGCACTTCACCATGATTGTTGATCGTGCTAAAGTCTCGGTAAAGCGCAAAGACAGTTATTTTGTTTAATGTATTGTTTACAGTTCTACGCAGCGAGTAGCCAACGCACATAGAAATTATTAGTGTCTTAATAGTTCCTGCAACAATTCACAGATGTCACTGTTCTCAAGAAAACTTTTAAGGCTGTATAGAAGGCTGTATACTGATATGTCAGTGTTCACAACTTGAAAATTACAACCACTGAGCACCACACCATTTAACAGTTACAGTATATTTAAGTAAGATTGATTGTAGCTTAAGTTAACGTTTTTTCTATATATACTAGGGTAGATTCACTGTCAGTCAATGTTATTGATATTTTAGATATAAGTTTTATTTGATTTAAAGTTTATTTTGTCACTGTATAACACTACTAATTGTTTATTGTACACTATACTGTAGGTTTACGAATAAATTATTCCTGAAAGCACTGTCTTTATATTTTTAAAAACTGACAATCACCGTAAGCAAACAGCTGATATCAACGTCCGTGACGTCACTTCCGATCCGACGGTGATCAGAGATGGCGGATAGGAAATCAAAAATGGCGGAAGGGAAAATTTTAAAAAATCAGTATTGGTATCGTCTGCGATGTTAAAAGGGATGGGGAATCCAAATACAACATCTGTTTCGTGATTCAAGATGTTGGATGGGAAATCAAAGATGGTGGATGGGAAAAATTAAAAAATCAATATGGGTATCGTCTCTGATGATTTAAGGGATAGAGAATCCAAATATAACATCCATTTCGTGATCAAAGATGGCGGATAGGAAATCAAAGATGGCGGACGGGATTTTTTTAAAGTCGATGTGGGTATCGTCTCCGATATTTTAAGGAATAGGGAATTCAAAAACACCATCTATTTTGTGATCAAAGATGGCGGATGGGATTTAAAAAAAAAATTAAATGGTTATCGTCTCCGATGTTTAAAGGGATAGGGAATCTAAATACAACATCTATTTCGTGATCAAAGTTGGCGGATAGGAAATCAAAGATGGCAGACGGGATTTTTTTTTAAAGTCGATGTGGGTATCGTCTCCGATATTTTAAGGAATGGGGAATTCAATATTATTTTATTATACCTATAAAAATCTATGTTTGTTTGTTCATCATTAAATTTATAGACTCTGAAATGATCAGGGATTAAGCGCTAAGTCAATGGTAACTTTGGAAAAGGCGCTTGGAAAAAAGGGAATTAAATAAAAACTCTTAAAAAGGCGATACGGAGTTCGCTGGGTCAGCTAGTTAATTATAATAACAGTATATTATGTAAATTCGCTTTTATTTACTGTCGTATGGAAAGTGCTTACAATATTACAAGTTGACTCCATAGTGACAACAGAATAAGAGTGGGTTCGATTTAATTATTTAATTAAAAAATGGCTTTCGCTTCGTGTTATTGGTAAACAAACATCACGATGATCATTCATTAATGTGGTCCTTAGCAATGTGTGATGGTCTTTATGTCAATCTTCCATCTAAGTTTCTCCAAGTAGATAAATGGTGGTGTGGCCCCGGCGATCCGTCTTATTGCCTACACATTTTTTGTACTCTTCTTGTGTATCAATGATGTCACAGAATATATACAAGTACTAAAGTAATGATGTGCTCACTATTCAGTCGTTGCTATTCGATACTATTCATAGGAGATATCTCGCACAACTTGCGGCTTAGTAGCCCTGTAAGGAAAGGAAAAGGCGTAGGTAAAGCTCATCGTTGAGTTTGAATAGGTTTTAACAGACTCGTGTTGGGGTGCTGAGAACTTGGTCGACTTCAACGCCAAGAAATCAGGCGTGCGAATTTTCAGCTATAGTACCTAACTTCATTTCTTCCCCAACCCTCTTTTCTGGAGTCTCCACCAACAATGCAAGACAGTCTCAATATCCTAGGTATGGAACCAGCCCACTATACATTGAGGTTGTCAATAAATGAGTGAGGGGGTTTTTCACGCCACAGCAGCTGTCTCTGCTATAGGTACAAGACTCAGGCTTGGTCCTACTAGTTTAATGGACGCCCTCGACAGTTTGCAGCGGCGTGCTGTCCATATCATTGGAAGTCCAAAAAGAAAAAAAATACCAGAAATTCAAACTTATTTTCCTCTAAACTTGTTATTTCGTTTTCTGTTGTTATTTTATTCGGTGTCAGACGACCCTGCTGTCAACAGATATGTATGGAAATTGTTCCCGTCGACTAGGCTATCGTCCACCGTGACGATCGAGTGCAAACTCGTACTAGACCCTCTGTAACTAGTAGTGGATGGTAACTGCGACTTGTTACTAAAGGCGTGTTCAAGGGCAGGACGGTGTTGTGGCGAAGAGGGTCAAGCTTACGAAGAAAAAGATTACTAAAATTTGTCTGTTTTCATCAACTTTTTCAGTTCTCTCTCATTTAAGTCACTCATCATTTACCCATGGACGTATAGAACAATTCATACGTAATATTTTTGTTTAGTCTAAGTCATCAAGGACAAAACATGCAACGAACTTCGTATATAACACATCTAACACAATGGTCAATGAATGAGTAAGTTCAAAATCTAAGCGATAAGGAAAGTGTGACGTCATACAATCAAAGCAAAATTTATTAGTCTAGCAAGCACGGCCCTGAAACTCCTTGAAATGTTAGGAATAAATAATAAATAAATTTAGAGATACCATCAATAATGTACTTATTATATAAAATTCTTTAGTTACTGACCGAATAAGAGATAATCTGGTTATCACACAAAATCACAGTTGCAGAAGCTGAAAAGCATGAATGTTCCTTTGGGAATGTACAGGTGGACTTAGATGGTAATTAAGATTTATTTCACGAAATAATTATATATTCCTTCATATTTTTCATCATCATCATCATTACCTCAACCTAAAGTCTTCCACTATTGGACGTAGGCTTCCTTCAAAGTTTAGAGTTTATAAACTTCGACCGATCTTGCTTGAACCGCTCCCATCCAATTACATCACGTTTTCTCGTCGGTACTTTTATAATCATAAGCCCCTTACAGTCCTCTGCTGGACTAGGCCTGTCCTTTGAAAGGAGGAATTGGCCTACTATACCACGCTGGCCAGGCGGGTCGGTATAGGGTCTGTTTCAAGTGTTCCTTCTCTTACACAGTGTTGTTCTCTGCATAGTATGGTCCCTCTGTCGGCATGATATGGGGTGGTGACATTGCGTATTCTTAATCCGTCACCACACGGACAACTTCTATAATATTGTACGTTAATTAAAAGTAATGGTAAAATTCTCAATTCTCTCCGAGATAAAAATATAAATGACTTACTGTGTTGCCAGTAAGTTGTTGTAAACATAAAATAATTGCGTTCGAACACGAGCGAGTAACAAGTAGCGTTAAACATAATCGTAATTCGATGATACAATTACAATAATTTCCGAGCGCAGTTTCAATAAAACTATTCGGACGGGTACATGTTGTTTCGAGTTATGGCTGTGTTTCAATAAAACTATTGGGACAGGGTGCAAGATGTTTTTTCGAGTTATCGTTTTTTTTATATCGTCACGCCTGTGTAGGCGAAGGGGTAGGCAGAGGTTAAATATTACACCCACATTTTTAGGTCCCATGTTATAGGGAGCGAATCTATTGCCGGGCACATAGACTTCGTGCTGCTACTGAGAATTCGGAAAAACTCAGTAAATTTTTGCCCGACCCGGGAATCGAACCCGGGATTTCCACAATCCACTGGACCACGGAGGCAGTCCGTCAGGAGAGATATGATTATGTTTCAATAAAACTATTGGGACAGGGCACATGTTGTATAGAGTTATGGTTGTCTGGCCGGCTGCTAGTGTTGCCTGTCATGTGTGGTATTGTGCGCAGATGTGTGTAGCCAACGATATTATTGTTATAATATCGTTGTGTGTAGCTGGCAACGTGACAAGCGCTGGGAGACATTCTGTACTTACGGACACGTCACTGTCTCTATTACAACTATTACAAGGTTGGTAACGCCGGGAAATGTAATGCGGGTGTACTATGACATGTACTAGTTTGTGCCTACGGCTCCGCTTGCGTTGGTTTCGATTTATCGCCGTATCAAAAGGAAAAAGGCATTACTGCTATTCTGATGTGTAAGCTATATAGTTAACTGCAAAGTTTCATCAAAATCTGTGAAGCAGTTTTGCGTGAAAGACTAACAAACATCTATAAATCCATCTACTTATGTGTGATTGTTTTGTGTGTGACGGATAGTCTACTCCTCTTGTCTTTGAAGAATGTAGGTAAATGCTATGCTGAATGTTGGCTTTAAAACGTCTTTAATGGTAGCTACAGGGTCGCCTTAGTCTGAGAACAATATATGAAATCCCCTATGTCGCAGGATATTATTATTTTCAACAAGTGTTCCAAAGTACAGTTATTTGTATACCCTGTTAACCACAGGTAATTGTATAGCTTATGCGTGTTAACTTTTATTTAAGTGCACGTTTATTTAAGGAGTTGCAAATTACCTATTTATTAAGGTTGACAGTCTGCTGCACGCACGCATAAGTAAAGGAAATACCACAGACGAAATAAAATGTTGGGATCAAAATATTTCCGCACAATGTCATTCACAATTCTCATTAGTAGGTAAATGGCTGATGACATCTTTCTTAGCCACAATAATGGAGCTTAGACAACACTCTAGGTAAAACCGGTTGGCGCAGCGGTAGTGTAAGCGACTGCCACGCCGAAGGTCGCGGGTTCGATTCCCGCTCAAGTCAAACATTTGTGTGCATGAACATGGATGTTTGTCTTGGTCTGGGTATTTCTATGTATAATATGTCTGTATTTACAAAAAAAGTATATATGTATGTTTATCCATTGTCTAGTACCCATAGTACCAGCTCTGCTTAGTTTGGGACTAGATGGTGTTGTGTGAATGTGGTAGAATATTATTAAAAAACCGGCCAAGTGCGTGTCGGGCCACGCGCAATGTAGGGTTCCGTAGTTGCCCATAATGACTTGCTGCAAAGGGTATTAATGTAAGTACAACAAATCCGACTGTTTATTTTGCTGAAAAAATAATTTTAATAACACTATTATAAGAACCTAAGTTTGGTTTAGAAAAATACTAGGTATGTATCCAGTTATGTATTGTAAACATAAAATGTGGTTTCCAAGATATACTACTACTATACATACGTAGTACCGTAGTACATTACATACTAAAGTACGTATATCTTTAAGATTAAGCCAGCGCGCCCAATGTAAACTCACAGAAATAGGTATTTATTAGTTAACCGACGATTACTCGTAAACTAGTGATATCTACTTAGCCGTGATAGTTTTCCTTTTAAATTCGTTATATGTACTACATTTGTGATTTTTCTCACCTCTTCCAAATTAATAGTTTAGCCGGCAGAGGGGGGGGAAATTGTTAGACTCAAGTGTCCCCACACTTGAGTCTAACAATTTTTTTCACTTCAAAGCTTGATATTTGACAAACCAATCACTTGATCGAAAAATGATTTGAGCAAACTAATAATATTTTTTATAACCTATCCAATGATACCCCACATGATGGGTTACTCAACCAAAAAAAAATGCAGCCCCACTATATATGTAGGGGAGATACCCTTAAAAAAAATATTTTCCTAAATTTTATTCTACAGTTTTGTTGCAATATCTTATGTCTATATTCATGTCAAATATCAGCTTTCTAGCACCAGGCGTCTTTGAGCTAGGCTGCGGACGGACATGACGAAACTATAAGGGTTCCTTGTGGACTACGGAACCCTAAAAAGGCAAGAAACCACTAATATAATTATGAGTGACTTCTTGGCTTTTTGTGAACAACACTATTTCCTTTATTTTCGGAATTTTAGAGATATCAGATTACTTACCAAGAATACAGATTAACTTATTCATAGTTTTTCCAGTGACAGCCCTACAACGCAACGCTACACCTAGTAGCAGGTTAAGTCTGTAGTCCTACCTAATAAATTTTTGCTACCTACCTATTCAGCAGAAATAACCGAAAGTAAAAAGCAGCGAAATGAAGATTTAATAGAATTCCATTGTTTGTTAATGGCCTACAAATAAGTAAAGGTGCGCGTTTACACTCTTTTACCATTTACCATGTATGTTTAGCCAGAGACAAAAAAGTTAAGTAGTAATGTACGATATATTGACGTATTTTAGTATTTTAATCGTTTATTCTATAAATGGGTGGGCAGGTTGGCTACAATGGCTGTTACTCGGTTTATCTCGTGCCTATAGTCTTTAAAATTTAATTAATAATTAGTGAGTACGGTAATTAATGTCGGCACGTAGGTACGCTCAAGTTGTTTTTAACTTTTTAAGTGCTCACTGTGTCGTAGACAAAGAGAGAGTTCCATATTGGGATTTTACATACCATGTTTAATGTCTAAAGGTGTTTTCTACCTCATCATTGTCATCCCAGTTATTCCGATTACTTTCAAAGGTTTCTTTTTAAACTCGTTTTCTCTTCGAACCAGATGTGATAGATAAACCAGGTTTGTCTACGTAGCAACTGTTTTCTGCATCCAAATGTTCTATGTTTCAAATCAAGCAAGAGTATAACTGTCCCACTGCTGGGCACGGGTCTCTTCTCACTATGAGAATGGTAAGGCCATGGTCCACCACGCTAGCCGAATGCTGGTGTTTTTCGAAAACAATATGCAGTACCTACTCTCAGACATGCTGGTTTCTTCACCATGTTTTCTTTCACCATTACCGATATTAATTATATTATATATCACATTATCGATAGCTAACAATACACAACGTCAATTCGAAACGTCATTGGTGCAGGCCATGGATTCGAACCTGAGAACCTTTACGTAGCAGCATGTAGGCCTCTCTAGAAGGCTTTTGCTGCCTCCTTACCAAACATATTCTCATCTTATTATTAGGATTAATTAGCTACGCATTTAAGTGCAACTAAAACAAGGAACTGTTAACCAAAGAAAGTAAACAAGCTAACATCTGGCACGGACCTCAAACGGTTGATATAATGCTACAAAATTGCAAATACTATCTCGTGTTTCCTTCCGGTATACATTGCCAACTTTTTAACACCGCCGTATATTATTCTATGTAATCCGTCTATCGTAAATTGTCGTGGTGAGTAAAGAGGTTGTGGGTGGATGATAGATATTTAATTTGGCCGGTTTGTACTAGGGTTGAGGTGCTATCGACCGTCATTGGCGCCAAACTGGCGACGGCGTCGGTTTCTGGGAAATACTAAGGGGTGTTTCCAATGGCTGCGGTACTGTAAAGTATTATATTTATCTATGGCTGCGGTAAGTGCTATATCTTTGGTATGGTTATGTATGCTGTATTATGATAATTGAACGTTCACTTTGCGGAAGAATGGTGATTAAGTTGTTGCAATTTTCTATTCAGACAAGCGGCTGTATTGGTTATTGAAATATTGTTATTGAGGCGTTTTTATTACCTACCACTATAGATTAATTTACCGGAGTAACTACTAATGTTATCGTTAATAAAAATAGATAATTATTTCAAATAATTATTTCACAGACTCTAATAATAATATAGTAACTAAGTTATCACGTAGAGGCTAAAATTCATAGCGTAGAGCTTTATATTGTTATTCTATCATAGCACTTGTGAGTTTCTTCGTTTGACGCAATGTTAGTTTAATAGGTAATTGAATGCCTTATATACCGTACGAAGTATTTTGCAACCAAACGAACACAAAGAACATTAATTTTCGAACCCACGACCGTCGGCTTAGCAGTCAGTTTCACCAACCACAAGACTAATAGGCAGTGGTGTAACTGGCAAGACGGGTCTCCGCCTGAAAAGGCTTACGACTCGCACCTTAACCCAGGTACAAACCGACCAAATTAGATAACTACGCACCACTGCATGACATCTTATAAGCGGGTAGGTCCATGAGACCATCATGGCAAAGGCCTTCAATAGAGTAGTAACGGCACTGCTAGTCGGCCAGTGTATGTAAAGTGTTTTCTGATGCTCCTAAAATGGTGTCACGTTGTTGGATGGACGACCAGTGCGCTGTAATCGTTCTAAAGATACCAATCAAAATAAAGCAGTGCTAATAAGTAGCAGGCTATGTACTTATTTGCGTAACTGCGGTATGCATAACAATAAAGGTAGTCTTCTCTGGTCTCGTTCTTGTGTTATGGATCACCATACCGAGCTACGAATTGCTTAATCCACAAAAGGCTATTGCAGGTTACGGGTCTAGCTTTGTACGACTCTGACCCGTTCCAGATCTGCTCGATTCCACCGGCCTGCGTTCGACGCGCTAATTGATGCCGAGGTAAGATGTAGCTAAAGTCGTACTAAGCCCCGAGATTATCTTGTGCTGGCTTTTTCTAGTTGGTAAAATTATCCCTAAGTATAGGCGCTACCTATAAAACGAAATAACAAAGCAAATATTGTGGAAAGGTATAAAATATTGAGTATTAAAATATAAAATTCCGTCTTGAGGAGATCATGGCAAAATGCAATCGCACAAATTAAACGATTCGCGATGTTAAGCGTCTTTGCCTGGTATATAGATCGGTGTCCGTCCACAAAATCTTGGATGCAACGCGATGATGACGTCATCAACGTGATCCCCTTTACATGTCCCAGGACTTTGCCTAAACGCATGTGTATACAATATCGATGAAACAATCGCAAGTCACCTAATAAGTTATGCAAATGAATTGCTCTAATAATATGTAACTCCTACTATTTTTAAAACAAGAACACTAACTTTTTCGAAGACTCAAAAGTGGCGCTTCAACGGCGTTCCAAAATGTCTATGGCCAACTGTTTGACAAATGCAATTTCCGTTTCCCGAATTGTTCCCGCGTTCACCTGTCGTCCGCCACAAGGTGAACACGTGCCCACGTGCCACCCCAAGGTTTTCGCGAGCCCTCAACGATCGCACCTGTGCGGTGCGGTATCAGGTGTTGAATTAGAACTACTTGACTTTATACGTTTACTGCTTTCGTTTTTACGTTTTGCACATAAAATGCAAACGTCATTTCATTTTGACATTTGCGACGTGTAAAAAAGTAATAGCTTCAAATGTCAACCTTGACACCTGTCATTTTCGAATATAATTTAATTTTAAAGATCACAATGTGATGATCGTTTCCTTTTTCTGCGTTTTACTATCACTAACTAATAAAGATTATTTTTTCGTATTCCCAAAATGCTTTAGTAATATAAACATTCGATAGCTTTTAAGAAATTAAATTATGTAACCAATACTACAGTAGCGATAGCCTGGCGGAGAGACTGACAGACTGCTATGCAGAGCGTCTCAAGTTCGAATCCACGGTACATAACAAAGTCCTCAGCTCATTTCGAATTATTTGAGGGTGGTATCACTGGGTAATATCAGCTAAGTGTAATCATGCCAAGGTGAAAAGAGGACACCAAGAAGTCTACTCTGTTCACCCAGGTCTTTGGCGCATGCTATTAGTTTTCTCTAGGTAAGCTCATCTTATACTAAGCTGAAGAGTTTGTTTGGTTGAACGCGCTAGCGTACAACCAAACAAACAAAATCTCAGGAACAGGAACTCTTCGAACAAAATCTCAGGAACTACTGGCGGTATGAACGACGAGAGCGGAGCTGTAGCCTTAAATAACGCGGGTGTAACCGCGGGCATCCTCTAGTTAGTCATATAAACAATTTAAGGAAAATCGGCAATATAACTATACATTGTGATTGTTAATCTTTGATATTAATATTTTTAGTCGCGACTTGGTAGCCGCCGCGACATCAAAACATCAAAGTCTTTACGATGACGACTACGATTGGCTTGTCGCGAGCGCTTTACTGACAAAGGGTGCAAAATGTGGTTTTATAATTGACAACACTGTATCAGCAAATGCTTTTGTTAGTAAAATATGAAATACCCTATCCGCCGCAGTAGGCGTAAAATGATAAATTACCTATGTGTTAACTATGTAGGTAAAGTAAAAGAGATGCTCAGCGATCGATTGATGATTACCTACTTATATAATTTAGTTTTAAAGTAAGTAGGTACATACTATAAATACTAATTAAAAGCAACTGTAGACACAACCGACTTTTGGTTTTCTGTAAACAGTATCATTATTTTAAATGTCAAACTTTCTGGTAAACATGCAATAGTTCTCAGTAAAACTCGAATGTACTATACCCATGAATATTGCTTTATATCATTCGAATAAGGCGCAATTAATTAATTATATTAAGACAGTTATTGGATAGCTAATATACATAGGTACATTTAAAAAAATCAATTTTTGCGGCAAATATTATTTTACTTCAACATTACCTACTTCGGTACTATTTTTTGGCTTCACCTTAAACATTTTATATCTTTTGTTCCATATTGTCTAGTAGGTACCTACTTACCTCATTAGTACTTAATGAGATTTTAAACCGAAAGCCGATAATTATGTCACAAATAATGCAATCTCAAAGGTACACATCTGTTAGTTAATGACACTTTCTGTAAGTGATTATTATTAGTTCGCACGTCAACCAAGTAATTTTCAAAGAAATCGAAATGTTGACGTTTCACCCAGTAAAATTATTGACAAATAATCATAAGGGTAAAGGTCGCGAAATAATTCTACCAGCTTTAAAACTACAATTAGGAAAATGTAATATAGTCTTTATTAAGTTAAAGTTACGGTTTACATTAGCGCGAAAATTATTTAAGCAAAAGAAATGAATAGTTCCACTAATGACACAAAATATTTGAGTTAAAATTTACAGTTAAACCATTTTGTATTAGAAATATCAATAGCTGGCAAACATACTTGTTAAATTTCGACTTTATGCAGAAGGAGTTTAATCTCAAAATTCAAAATGGCGGTTATTTTTTCTCTGGCAATGTTTGAGACGAGGGAACACACATGTGCAGCCTGCTGTAAGTCGTTAGTTTTATTTTTTATCTTTAGCTCCTTTGCAGTCACAAATTTGTGTCAACACAAATTGACACAGATGTTCCACTAAATTATTATTAAGCATTTTGAAATTCTGATAAAAAATGTTTGAACGTGAAACGACAAGTTATTGTAAG
The DNA here is from genome assembly GCA_944739405.2 of Euclidia mi. NCBI lineage: Eukaryota > Metazoa > Arthropoda > Insecta > Lepidoptera > Erebidae > Euclidia > Euclidia mi. Next base: position 13,056,674 of record OX123202.2, read on the forward strand.
TGACTACCGCATGGTTCATTCAAAGTTAAATTGAAAAAAGTTTGTATGGATAAAATATCTGCTTATAAGTTTGTTGGTTTAGGGACTTTAGGGTTTTCTTTGGATCTATTGGATTTGTAAAAAAAGAAAACTGTAAATGCGATAATGATTTTGTTTATGAAGAGTATTGTAATGAATGATGGGGAAATGGAGAACGGATGATCTAAAAGGAAATTGAGCAGATAAGAAGCTATTTTGAGTTCATATCAAACATGCAAAGTTTGCCATGAATATATTATTAAAATATTCAGTAACTTTTTTTAATTTAATTACAGCTCCATCCCCTCCATTAGGTTATAGGTAGTATGTACGAGATCATGGCAGATCTTAAGATTCCAAAATGGTAAAAACCGTAATAAGTTATTTACACTAACATAAATCAAAGACTTAATGTTTATAATATTTTAGAAAAGCTGGTAGCTATAAATACAGTGGTACATTGTCACTTTGTCCTGAGGCCCAATTATCCTAAATAAATTGGTTCAAAATTCAGTTTCGATATAATGTCAGTGTCATCTTAGGTCACAAAAATCGTATTCTTCTAAATTATCTGATATTTGAATCATAAAGTAAGGAAGTAAATTTGAATGAAATTGTAACGAGATCGTTACTTGAAACAAGTGTCAAAATATGTGTCAACGACGAACTGTTTATTTCAAATTATACGATAATGTATATAGTCAAAATTAATAATCTGTAATGTTATTGTGAAAATTTTTCATACGAAAATGACATTAGGTTAGCAGAATACGGTTTCTGAGTAAATTCAAAATATAATTTCAATGTCATATAAAAATACGAAAATTGGCTTGCTGTGTAGTCCACTAAATCCACTCAATACTTCGCAAGAATCCAACTTCGTTAAAGAAAGCCGTCCAGATGTTTCACATTAGACAAACACACCAAGCTCGTGTGATCTCCGTACGCCACATGAGCACCCGGCGCCGGCCGTCCGACGCAATAAAACTGCGGCTAATACTCGCTAGACGCGGGGCCCGTATGCCACGAATACTTTGTCATAAGCTTGCAGCGGTCTGACACATTGTATACATGCTTCAAGAGTAAGGCTGTTGAAATGGTACCTATTCTATTTATATTTCAACTTCACTGGGCCAGAGTGGTGGACTATGGCCTATGAACTAAACCCGTCTCACAATAAGAACAGGTCCGTGCCCAGCAGTAGGATAGTTTAGATTTATATTTATCTATGGTTATATATATGTAAGTCCAAGGTACTTAATTAAACTTTTCAAGTGCAAACGAAATTAGCAGTTCAGGCGGCTTTGTCCCAGTTTGCATACGAATTACTATAACTTTTTTTAAAGAGCGCTCTATCTGCCTGTTCTTGCACTAGAGGAGCATTTAGAAAGAGTATGGTAATTTTGGCGATCGACCAACGACTTGGCTTGCTGAAATAAACTTTGACTTTTTTGCCGAAAGATCTTGGATGCCAGTGGCATGATGCATTAATAAATAACAAAACAATTTTTACTGTGACGCGATTGATTAGAAGAAATTATCCGCGATGACCGTGAACCTATCCAGCGGTGTGACTATAGATGAATGTGTTCGCTAAAAGTTCCCGTCTTGTACCCTCCGTAGTCCACAAGGCGAAGGTGCATCTACGGAGATAGAGCGGTGCAGTGTGCGGTGCCGCGACGCGCCAATTTCACAGATTCGTCACCGATTAGCACGCGCCGCCGGACACTGTGCGCGCACTGAATTGACCACTGGACTATTATGTCACATAATTTATACAAGGTTCGCCTTAATATAGTGCAAAATATTTAGGGTGAGATATTTACTCGCTTTTTATGAACAACTGATATTCTGGGGTTTTGAAAAAATCGCTGAATAAATAGAACTTTGACCTTCACTTGATTTTGAATTTTTCGTGATCTCATAAATGTCTCGGAAGAAAAGTTGTTCATGGGTGAGTGATTTGCTCTATACTACGAATAACATATAACTATATATTCCGCTGAATGAATAGCTTATAGAAATCACCACCGGCACGGAATTTAATCCTAGTGCGGCGAACGTTTGTAAGAATATAGCTAGCTACCTCAATTTTTTTGGAAACATGTATTTTTCTTACCTAGAGTTAAGTTAATTACGTTTTGAAGGAATAAGGTGTGTTGTTCCCTTAATTAAAAGGAGGGTCTTTTGACCAGGCTAGGTGATCGTGCCAGGTGAACTGCTATCAAACAGAAGTATTTGAGAAGTTGTGTATTTAGTCGCGAACTCTGCTTGCGCGATTCAGGACTTTAGTTTCGTTGAGTTCGTTCGTTGTCCCAGTGTTGTTTATCTTCTCTGTTGTAAGATATATGGCCTCAGTCGGTATATACCTACTTCTACAAACTGTGAACTCAATTTGTATCTGATAAACTTAGATTGTTAAGTTTATCGGATACATAGTACATCTTCAGTGACCAATCCGTGTGCTAGCGAGTGCAGAAATTCGCTCGGGCGCCACAGTGGCGCCGCGGCCGCCGCAGCCAGAATGCGCCTGACGCGACGATGTCACGCGTCGTGTGTGCAACCGATACGGCACATCACTCAAACATGCGCAACTACATTTTATTCGTTTTGTTACGAGCTATTGACGTCAATCATTGAACTAGAAAGTAGAGCCAAGACGTACAACTGAAGTATCGCCTTCTAAATTAATATTTGTACTTCAACATCATCAGCGTTGTTTATAGTATGCCCCACTGCTGGACACAGATTTTTTGCCATTATGAGAAGGTTAGGCCTTAGTTAATAGTCCACCACGCTAACCAAGTGTAGGTTGGCATATTTCATAATTATGTCTTACTACATTTTATTCGTTTTGTTACCAACTATTAACGTCAATCATTGGACTAGAAAGTAGAGCCAAGCCGTACCACCCGAAGTATCTTTGGAAGTAATATTTGCACTTTACCATCATCAGCCTTGTTTATAATCGGTCCCAATGCTGGACAAAAACCTTTTCCCATTATGAGAAGAAAAGCCATTATCAATAGTCCACCAGGCTAACCTGTGGGTTGGCATACTTCATAATAGGCTAGTTGACAAAAAAAATTATAAGTCCGTCCTTTAGATTATTCAAAAATAAGCGATACGTATTTTTTATTTGTAAATTAAACCAAAAATGACCAAGATATAGCTCATTAAAGTTACGTATAACGTCACGCCCTGCTGCATTTTTTAGCACTAGATGACGTCACACGTAACTTTAATGGGCTATATCTTTGTTATTTTTTATTTAATCGAAAAAAGAAAAAATACGTGTCCAATATTTTTTTATAATCTAAAATACGGACTAAATAAAATGTAATTATTTTGACCCTGGCAACTACCCTATTATGTCTTTCGGGAACATTATAGAAATCTTTGAGACATTTAAGTTTCCTTACGATGCACAATGCATCACAGATGCAGCAAGCACGATCAAGTCATATTGATCAATAAAAATTTAATCTGCATATAAGTACGAAAAGTCAGTGGCGCGTACGATTGTAGAATCCGAGACGCTCTACGTAGCAATCCTCTGCTATCTCCCCTAAGCTATCGCTAGTTATTCTTAATTGAGTAATTAAGTAAAAGTAGATAGATACAGCACTCTCTAAAGAAACAGGAAGAGTTACAGTAAGCCCGAAATAAAAATAAAAAATCTGGAAGAATTGGGGTAAATACCAATTGGCTCCTCGTCGTGTAGCACTGCAACAGGGTATTGTTGGTTCGGTCACCACACCACACGGTACAACACTATGTGTGACCCAAAATTTTTGTTTCGATTCTAGGTGATTGTTGTGACCGTTGATTGGCCGTTAGTAGAGTCCGCTGCGACCCAGGATATACAGGCGTGAGCGCGGGTTAACTATGGCTACTTTGCGGCCCATCCGCGAGCGGTTTCGATGTATATAGTGCGTTTATTCTGTCGCGACATCGGTCGCGCGATGTAGTAATGCGTGCCATATAGGTACATCGAAATCACTCGCCGCTGCCGCCGCCGCTGTAGCCGTGTGCGCCGTGGCCGGGCCGTTAATCCTGGATCCGCCTCGATAGAGAAGTATTTAGATGCGTATGAGTCAGACCATGGCGTGATGAATGTGGAGGTAGATGGACGAAAGGAAGAAGGAAGCCAAGGAAAAGATGGATGGGCTCAGTGAGGATACAAGAAAGAGGAAGGGGTAATAATTGGATAACGGGTAACAGAGAAGTATGTGGAAGCGAAGGACATTATGCGCCGACCGCAATGAATTGGTACCTAGGCAAGATGGTGAAAGCAGACCAGACGGTTATTATCCTCTTTTAAATAGAGATTTAGCATCGTGCAGCACCGTTTATGTAAATAATGTGTAATTGAGATTATTACATATCGTTTACATACAGATTCAAATATATACATTTTGTATTTAAAACCGGCAGTGAGAATTTATTCATACAAACCTGATTGAACTTTGGTCATCGCCTGCAAACAGAGAGAATTACATAGCATAGAATAAAACAATATACATAGGATATACATTTATTTCATATTATTTTTAAATACTGAGTTTGATGATAATAAATTTAAAAACATATTTCATTTATTAAATTTACATTTATTATTATTATATAATTATTATTATTATTATATAATAAATGTATTAATAAAATATTGTACACCACTAACCTGCTGATCTATTCTATAACTAACAATATTTTCTTACATTTTCGTGACTATCAGGAATATTTTTAATTTCAGAAGTTAGACAATTCTTGTTGTTATTTTTTTTATTACTACGTTCATAATGAGCAGATTTAAGTACTTAAAGATTATATTTTATTCTATTATTCACCTTTTGATACGCGTATGAGATTAGTTTCAAATCTTTTTCTATTATATCTGCTGAGTCAACTGTGCAGTACAAAATTGTATATGCATCATAGATTCATACAATAATTACTTTTTATTGTACTACAATTTGTACAAGAGTATTAATCATTACTTTTATACGAAATCGCACGAAGACAACGCACTGACTTGCAGTCAACGTATATACTGCGGCCAGCCGCTGCCGCTGGTGCGTTCATACTCTTAAATACGATTGCGGCGCACCGTAATAGACCCGGGACGGTGCAGTCAACACATCCGTATGTGTTATGTGTATATCCGTATATACTTATGTTTTATAGACAAAATGCATGGGAGCGTGAATGCACTAGCGGCTGGCCTCTACGGCGCGTACCGTAGTATTTGCGGCCAAACGTAACGGCGAGCCGTTTACGGTCCCAGTTTATGTGCCAAACTGATCTCACTAGGCTTTGCAATCAAGTTCGAATCGAACTAGAAGGTTCCTCAACTTCCTTGTCACTCACTACGTGTTTATGTGGTTCTCCGTAAACCTTATTTAAAACATCTTCTACATCACGTCGATTAGAATACTGCGTGTTACTGTGGTAAGAAAATTCAGATATTGCAGTGCAACCGTCATTATCAGGCTCTGTACACATTTTTTTAAATACCTCTCTGCCTAGTAATTCATCAATCGCATTCAAAAACTTAAAATTATTTTCTTTGGCAGCGTAATGAGTTGGTAACTGACCTTTAGAGTCTTTGACAAAAAATATTTTCATGCAATCCTCTTTATTTAGTTTTAAGAAGTAGCCCAAGCAACGTTCAAATGTATTTTCACGGAAAACTAATTCGTGAGTTATTGTACAAGTGTATTTGCTGTTAAAGTCTTCGTCTAATGTTGTAAACAGTTCAACCATTAGTCCGAGGTCATGCTGCGTCCATGCATTTAAAACTATATCAAAAATCTGTGGACACGATTTTTCGGCCAGTATATGTTCATATGTAATATATCGATGATTATAAAATAAGGGTCTCAATCCATATCCAATATCTGTAAATATTTCTATAATATACTTTACTATTAATGATTTTCTTTTAATAATCGCAAAGCAATAAGGACAAGATATATCGGTTTTTATGTATTTTATAAACAAATGTATATTATCATTATTCAATAATGGTTTTAAACACTGAAGCAGGAAGATAGCAATATAATCAAAATTTTCTTGGATAGCATAATGAATCGCCGTGCCACTAGAAATGTCTTGAGCTAATAGTACATCAAATACTTTATTTAAGAGTTTCAGGTTAGATTTCAGGTTTTCTATGATATTGTGGTCCTGCTGTAATTTACTATTCATGAACCTTCGTATTCCATTTTTATCTCCGATCAAAATATGGTCTGCGAAATATATCCAAACGTCAGCAGAACAATTAGGAGAATTTAGTTTTTCGAAAAGGTATTCAACAGCGAAATATTCAGCGAAAGTGAAATGGACGAACTGGGCACTGTCACCTATAATGTATTGTATGATGCCTGTTTTTTCTTCACCTGATACCACATCAGTCAGCGATTCATGCACATTTTCAATGTCATATTGTGAAAGCAGAATGCGTCTATCTAAAAGTAAGTACGCCGCAACTTTTTTATGTGACTCTATGAATAATTTACGCTGTTTATCCACAATTTTTCTCATGTCAGGATCCTTAAAGTTAATAGAGTGCTTCTTCTCGCCAAATCGTATTTTCATAAATTTCGTATCGATAAATTTATCATAGAGTGAAATTAAATTTATGTCTGTTATCTTTTTCACAAGTTCATCTGATAAGTTATTTAAACGGCCTTCAAAAAAATATTTGAAGTAGAATTGGTACATTTCTGCAATCATTGACAGATGTAACGGTACTTTTAAAAACTCTCCATTAATATCATTGAGGACAGTTATCAATGCGGAGTAAAAGGTCTCTATATAATTGGTATAATCTGTGTTTAGCTGTTTATCTAAGCCTAAGTTACGCGACCAAGTATTTTGTAGAAACAGCTTTTGTTCAGTTTTAGTTAAAGGATTTATTTTAAAAGCGAATGTACCTAAGGCTAGCTCCAGTTGGTGGAGAACATTGTACTCCCTGGAAGTAACCCATAAATAAGCAACTCTTGATGATTTCAAAATAGATAATAGCTGTATCACTTCATTAGCATAATCGGGACAAATTTCGTCAAATCCGTCAAATAGTACTACTAGTTTACTATTATTGTAAAAGTAGTTAAATAATTTTATCTCAGTTAAATCAACTCCTGGCGCGTACTTGTCGTGATTGTCACTTAAACATAATTCATTAGCATTATTCACAAAAACGAATTCGGAATTGTTGTTATTTAGATGAAACTGTTCTTCATTCTTAAAACTGTTAATTATAGTGCCGTATAAATAAATGATAACATCCACCAAATTAATACCTCTTTTGTTTTCTTTCCAATCACTAAATTGTTCAATACCGTCTAGCAAGTTGAGTTTTAGTATCCACAGATTAGGGTGTAGACGTTTTGTATTTACAGCTATATGAGTTAAGAATGTGGATTTGCCCATGCCAGGTTCTGCGCTGATAATCACTACTTTCTCTTGAATGTCAGTCAAACTGTCAAGTTGTAGCATATAATCCTTGTGCACTCGTCTAACTATGTATTCCAATAGAGTATTTAAATTACCTCGCGATTCTTTCCATACCAAAGAATTATTTCTTTTATCTCGGATAAACCAGTGAATATTCTTATTTCTATTTATTTTACATGTATTTTCAAAAGTTTTAGTTGATTCTGTTACCACAATTAAATCATTATTTTCTGCCGTTAAGAAGAAACGTTCAGTACCCTTTTTAATTGTTTTTTCAGTATTTTTACGCAAACGCAGGATTGTTAAGTATCGACACAAAGTCTGATTTATATAGTAATTGATTGTGTCATTGTAAGGCCTATTCATTAACGTTTGACCGATCACGACTTCTTGGTTATGAACCATTTTATAAATAATACTTGTATTTAAATTATTTAATGAATTATTATTAAATACTGTATTAATCTTTACCTCTACGCCCTGAAATAGGACTCGGCGTTCCTCGAGAATAATTTTACGAAGTTCATTTGATAGACTTCTGAAGGTATTTTGGGAATCTCTAATGACATTATTTGAAGTAAACATATTCTGAATACTATCTTTAAAGCTAGTATGACAAATTATTAATAATTTTCCTTTGAATGCCTTGGTTATCTGACTTATTTGTTTACCATTAGTTCTGAAGCACCCACGAATAATTACTACTAATAAAAGTACGCCAGAACATTCAATTTCTAAATTTACCATTTCTAAACAATTTTCTTCGACGATAAAATCGATGTCTAGAAATAAATAATCTTTCTCTTGTTTTATTATATCAAAATACTGAATTATTTTTCTACTAGAAAAATAAATTTCATCCGTAACAATTATCAATACACTTTCATCACTTTTAAAAAACATGTCTAGTCCTAGAGAGTTGATTGCTTCGTAATTGAAATCTATCAATATACTTCTGATCTTTTCAAAGTAGTTATAATGGATTATATTTGTTAGTGGGCTATCAAATATTTCTTTTTTAGCTTGTTGATAAAAATTGCAGGTTTTTGTTAGATATGATGCTAGGTGGGGTGTTTTCCACCATTTTTGTATTTTATCATGAACCTTCAAAAATATTGCATCGCATTTGATTTGTAATAGAGCGTCACGTTGGTTTTTATAAATATTTACATAATTACAAATTTCCTGTTTTAATATGATTTCAACCTCATCTTCTTTAGCTTGATTAGTATAAAACTTGAGGTTTTTTAAAAAGTCAATCAGCAATTTTTGATCATGACTGACTGTTAATTTAGGAAAACTTGGAATATTAATATCAAATCTATATTTACTGAGGTCATGTCGTTCACTTAAACGATTTAAAATGCATATGGTATCATAGGAAAGGCTTTGTTCATCTAAATTAAATCTGAGCATTTCAGTTTCATCGTCGTAGATAAGCAAGTTGCCCACTAACCCTGCCAATCTATATTTTTCTAAGTCTTTGGTCTGAATAAAGCCACCAGCACCAACTGAATCTGCATCAATTTTGATAATAATATAGTTTGAATACTGATTATAATTATTTTCTAATAGTTTATAAAATATGGAACACATGTACTCAAACCTTTTTTGCTTCTTCTTCTCACTTCCGTAAAATTTAAATGAATGATTTCCAAAACTTAAAGGTAATCTAAATGTAAGTGCTTTTAGTATATCTTCTATTTCATTTAGTTGATTATCTTCTTCTTCTTCTTGAAGTTGATTACCTGATACTTGCATTTTTGATAATTCTTTGCATATAATACGTCTCATCAGCAACAAATTATTATCACTAGTCGACCAAAATGTTTCTCGAAATTTACCTAAGTTGTAAAATGAATCTTCAGCAGCTGAATCTGTTGATTCTATAATTAGCACATTTTGTGCCAAATAAACATGATATATTTTTATTAAATCATGTTCCATTATCTTGTCAAAATTATCTTTTAATATGAACTTGGACAAGTTTTTGGCTAATTGTACGGCTCGTGATTTGGTGACAGTAGAAACTAATTGTTCGATGTCATTGCTATCGTATGCAAATTGAAATGCTTTACCATGTTCACTAGTTTTAATACAGCTATCTGCATCAGAACGTCCTATATAGCTCTTTTTATTGAATTGTTCTTTTGCAGAAGTATATATAATGAAGTCACATTCTACAGCTTTCATTGAATCTTTGTAGATAAAATTGTTTTTATCAGTGAGGAATTTCTGTGTAATTTTAAGAAAACTTTCGTAATACTTCATGAAGCTAAAATCACTATTTTGTTTAAAAATATCACTAACGCGTATCCTATCTTTTTCGGGATCTTCTTTATGTTTTGCTTGCAAAAACATAATTTTAGTTTTTTTAGGATCATTTGTTTCGTATCTGAATATTATATCATCAAATGCGCCCACGCCTTCGATGTTAGTTCCCAATGCGAATTCTATAATATTATCATCACGCAAAGCTCTAAGTAAAATAAGACTAAGTAATTTCGTTTCGTAGAGTTGTCCGTTGAGTCCGGATGTTCCACTTCTCTTTTGAAACTTGTATGAAATGTCGTCTTTGTTCATGTTTTAGATTTAAATTTCGTCTATCACAACCTTCATAGCTGCCATCAACGGCTGATAAATTTTCATTTGGATTGATTTGAATATTTAAACCGTTCATCCCAGTGAATATTAGTAAGTGTTGACTCTTTTGTAAAACCAGTTACGTGTTGTGGTGCACTATTGCTGGTGTGATCAACCGCATCGACGATTGTAGCCAGGCTCAAAACTTTCGGTAGTGTTCCATTTTTTCTTTATTTCTTATTTTCATTGGAACTGCTTGTTAGGTTATTATACCTTGATTACGCGTTCAGGATTTATAGTCATAAGGCTTTTAATTGGGTAATGCCTGAAATAAATACATATGGTTAGAAGTTAGAATTTGAACTCTGTGGTTGTAACTCACGAAAGTGACCATGTCCGTGTTAGACATGGTCACTTTCGTGAGTTAACTTTAGTTCAATATAAAAAAAAGACATGTTTTGTGAAGCAAAATAAAATTTTCACAGTAACATTATACCAGGTTATTAATTTTAACTATATACATTGCTATCTTACATAATCATAATATCTAAACATATATATAAATATACATAGGTACATGAATCTAAAAATAAAAAGTGAAAGTATGTACAGGTGTGTTTAGGCGTCGTAGAATGCCTCCGCATCAATATCATCGGGTAACGTACCCAGAAGGCTGGCAGCATTGCCACGCTGGATGGCAATGCTGATTCTTTGAGCAAAGAATAAACCAGCCCTCTGGTCACGTGAGACGTCGATTAACCGTTTAGATATATCTCGGAATAAAGAGCGAGCGCAATAAAATATGTAAACTCTGCATCATTTTATCGTAATACTGATCAAGTGAAAATAGACCAAGCTAAAAAAATTAAAACAAAAGCCGAAAATTGGGCTCAGTGGCGTGCCATTGGAGAGAACCTATATTCAGTAGTGGACTATGGCGGCAAGATGATGGAAAAATCTTGTAAAGAAAGAGCACTAGTATATTAAGCACTATCTTCGGATTCCCAAAACACTATTTTCAAGTCTTGCCTTTCTTTTAAGATCCTTGTTTGAATATTGCGTAAGGGAGATTATAACAAATGTCTTACTAAGAAAAGTGTTTACTTACATGTGTAACAAAAAAGTACTAGAAGTCAATCATAGTGCAGTCACAAATGCCAAAAATGTCAAAGCACATAGAAGAAATTTCACCTTTAAAATCAAACAATTTTGCGATTGAGAATAAAGTGATAATGTATTAAATAAAAAAAGAAATACTGCCATCAACTAACATCAGACTGTATTGGTATCGTTATCAATAGATAAGCGTCGATATCTACTAAATAAAAAACTCGTGTCACATTTGCTTTGTTATTGCACACCTCTAGAACGGCTTGAAAGATTTTCATGTTCTTTTTTGTGTATATTGATTTGGTAGGTCTGTGAATAGGTCGTAGGCACTCTCCAGGTGAAATAACTCGACATGAGCCGAGAACTTAGTTCACCTTGGCATTGATTCACTCAGGTGCACAAAGCCGACTTTTTAATGCATCTTGTCGATCACATAAAATATTGTATTATCAAGGGAAACAGCAGAAAGTAATTTTTCGTAGAAAGATTAAGTTGTTTCTGGGTCTTGGGCTCCATGGGCCTTCACCTCTTTTGATCCAAGCCTAGCCCAGATCTTATAATACATATACACTTATAATAAGGGATTAATTAAACACATTATTATTGTTTTTATATAATTTAATATTCGAATTTAAAAATATATGCTTAGTCTAATTACAATAAAAACTATGTAAGTAGAAGAATATATTTAAATCTAAAAAAACAATAAAAATGATGCGGGAGAGATCACTGTCATCGGTGAACGCGCCCAAAACGCTGGCCGTATTGCTGTGCTGGTCCAGAATGATCCAGCCCTCTGGTCGTTTGGGACGTCGATTATCCCTTTCGAGATCATTTACTACTATAATAGCAGTATGCCTATATAATTTTCATAATTTATTCCAGTGTAGTGTAAACCTGCATAAACCTAAAGACAGTCTTAAGGTACTTAAAAAAAGATGTATTCATGAGATCATTAAATTTTTATCGTACAATGTTACAAGTATAGACATACTTATTATTTATTTCAAGATACTATTCTTATCACAGAGTCCCATTTTTTTACAATTGTATAGGAAACCAAACGAGTCAACGCCTGATTCAGAATCGTTAGGTTTTTTAGAAAACATGGAATATACTTCGTAATTTAGTCTTAGGCCTATACTTCTATAAAAAAAGTAATTAAACAGGCTAAAACTTGGCCTCTCTGTAAAGCATCTGTCTCCAATATTGGTTTCAAAAATTGTCAAGATAGCAAACAACGAAGATCTTTGATGGGTGATCTAGAATAGCGTAAGTCTATGACAAGTCCAGTGTGATTCCCTGTTATTTTTTGTTTTGTAGTAATAATTGTTCAGCTTTTACAAAAGCGCGACTGTGCCTACAGTCATGTCACTGAGATCTATATACGCATCTGATTCCAACTCAGCGATTTTCTTGGGATGCAATTTAGGTAATTTATAAAACACAAACTCTTCTACGTCTACATCAGACAATTCATATACTTTCTCTATAACAGCTTTCAATTTATCAAAAAACAACTTGTGGTAGGCGAGACTGCAAATAGATGTGAATCCGCTTTTATCAGCAGTTGTACAGAGCTTTCTGAAAGCTTCTCTTCCCAACAATTTATCAATTGCTGTGAAAAAGTCATAATCGTTTTCTTTCGCAGCATAATGAAGCGGTGTTTGACCAAAAACGTCTGTGATATTAAATAATGCAATACGTTGTTCTATAGATAATTTTGATAAGTAGTTGCAGCAAAAGTTAATTGTATGTCCGTGTCTGCCTATCAAGTGAGGCGTCGTCAATACTATACCATTTTCATGTTTTAAAGTAAAGAGCTCAACCATGAGACCGGGCTCATTTTGCAATAAGTTCAACACGATGTGGCACATATTTTCATCCATAACTGCACACATGAGTGGACTGAATCTATGAATATCTTCGCAGAAGAACAAATCTCGCAGCTTCGTGTCGTCAATGTGCGTAATTATGTCTAGAATAAGCTGTACTATTGCTGGTTTGCGTTTTTTGATAGCAGTGCATAGTGCACAGAATTTATCACATTTTTTATTAATATATTTTATAAAACTAAGTAAATTATGTTTGGTAGCTGAAACCTTAGCAGAGTGTAATAAAAATAATGCAATAAAATCTAAATCTTCATCGAGAGCTACATGCAGAGCAGTGGAACCTAAAAAACATTCATCCTGCTTTATCATCATATCAAATAATGTCTGCATTTGATTTTTATTCGAAATTAATCGAGAAATAAATTTTTGTTGCTTTTGAAACTTACTGTTCATAAATCGGCGTATGCTAGGGTCATGTTTCATGAATATGTGGTCGATAAAATAGCTCCACAACAAAGGGCTACAATCAAAAGATATTATTTGATCAAAAATATATTCAACTGCGAAGTATTCTGCAAATGTCAAGTGAACAAATTTGGGTTTGTTGTCGACAATGCATGCAATAACACCAGTTTTTTCTTCTCCTGATTTCACTTCTTCCATAAATTCGTTAACGTCTTTAATAAGATGCTTAGAGAGTATACATTTATCTAAAAGGAAATATGCTGCAATTTTTTTATGATTCTCTATAAACATTTTACGTTCTTTATCTATCATTTTTCTAATATCCGGATCCTTACAGTTCATAGAATCCTTTTTCTCACCAAATCGAATCTGATAAAACTTTTTATCTGTAAATTTTTCGTAAAGCGTAATCAAATTAGTATCAGCTATTTCTGCCATATATTCATCTGATAATTTGTTTAGTCTACCATAAAAGTATTCATTAAACAAACATTGATAAATATCTGCAATCATTAAAAGGTGTAACGGTATACTTAAAAACTTCCCTGTGATATCGTTAAACAAATTTGACATAAGAATATAAAATTCCTCTATGTACGTGATACACTTTATATAAACTTGTTCCCCCAAGTTTAAGCGATATGACCAAATATTTAGTAAAAACTGTTTTTGTTCCTTTGGTATCATTGAGTTTAAGTTAAAAGAAAATGTCTCTAATGCCGATTCCAAACTGTCAAGGACATTATATTTTCTGCAAGTAACCCACAAATGCGCAACTTTCGACGATTTTAGTACGCGTAATAACTGTATCACTTCTTCGGCGTAATCGGGACAGATTTCATCAAAACCATCAAATAGTAGAGCTACGTTATTATTATTGTAAAAGTGGTTAAATAGCTTTATGTCACATAAATATAAATCAGGAAGATTTTTATCGTGACAATCGTTAATGAATATTTCATTCGTATTATTTACTGTCAGTATTTTTTTAATCGACTCTTTGTATAGACATTCGGTTTTATAATGTTCGTTTACTATGTTATACAAAAATAACATTATTTCCTTTAAATCAATATGAGTTTGATTTTCTTTCCATTCACTGAATTGATTAATATTTTTGTACAAATTAATGTTCAAAATCCATAAAGTCGGATGTAGAAGTTTCGTATTTTTTGTTATATGACTTAATAATGTCGATTTACCCATGCCCGGCTCTGCGCTAATAATAACAACCCTTTCTTGTATGTCTCTTAAAGAATTCAGCTGTAATGTAAAATCGTGGTGTGTTTCACGATCAATAAATTGTATTAAGCTCTGTAGGCTACCATGTGTTTGTTTCCATATTGGTCGCCCGTCGTGTGTAGTAAACCAGTGTATGTTTTTATCATTGTACCTTTCACAAATTTCTGTGACATTCTTTTCCAAGCTTGTTGTCACAACTATATCGTGTTCCTGTATAATGTTAACCTTATATTTGATTTCTTTCACTGGTTTAAATAGTGATGCAAGAGAGCTTTGCGGATTTGAAGAATACGCCTTACTTTTATCAATAGTACTTATATTTTTAAGGGTTATGTATCGACATACGCTTTGGTTGATATAATAATTTCTTGTTTCAATATAAAAGGCATCGTTTAATGTGTTACCTATCACTGGTTTCTCTTTTTCAATTATCTTACGTATCAAACGTGGGCTCAATATATTTAATGACGTTTCATTAAATAATTGGTCAACATTGACATCTACTTCCTGAAATAGAACTTGTCGTTCCTCGAGAATAATTTTACGGAGCCTACTTGATAAGCTGCTAAAGTTATTTTTCGTATCTTTTACGACATTACTTTCGGGAAATGTCATATACAGAACATCTTCAAATCTTCTGTGACATATTATGATAATTT
Source organism: Euclidia mi (assembly GCA_944739405.2). Taxonomy (NCBI): domain Eukaryota; kingdom Metazoa; phylum Arthropoda; class Insecta; order Lepidoptera; family Erebidae; genus Euclidia; species Euclidia mi. The sequence continues at coordinate 13,072,047 of OX123202.2, forward strand.
TTCCTTTGAATATCTTGGTTGCATTAGATATCATTTGATTATGGGCACTAATACACTCTCGATAAATTATTACTAATACAGATACTGGTGAAGACGCAATTTCATAATTTAATATTTCTAAGTAATTTTCCATCATGATGAAATTTAAATCTAAAAATTTATAATCCATTTCCGTTTTCATTAAATCAAAATATTGAATTAATTTTCTGCTAGAGAAATCAACATCGTCCGAAGAAATAATTAATATGTTTCTAACATTAAATAAATAAATATTTAATTCCAGAGCATCGATTGCCTCCAGATCAAAATCAATCAAACTCTTTTTGATTTGTTCATGGTGAATAAAGTCGATTAAGTTTAAAAGAGAGATATCCAAAATGTCTCTTTCTGCTTGTTGATAAAATTTGCAAGTTTTAGTTATATATTGTGCAGAATGTGGCAACTTCCACCATTTTTGTATATCATCATGCACTTTCAAAAATATTGCATGGCATTTAACTCGCAACAAGGCATCACGGTATTTCTTGTGAATATTAACATACGTTTCAATTTCCTGTTTTAATATATTTTCCACCTCATCTTCTTTGGCCTGGTTAGTGTAAAATGTAAGTTTGTTCAAAAAGTCTATTATCAATTTTCGATCATGTTCTTCACAACTGAATATTAGTTTTGGAAAATTTGGCATATTAATATCAAACCGATATTTACCGAGCTCATATTGCTCATTTAAATTATGTAAAATTTTGATAGTATCATCAGAAAGGCTTTGCTCAGCTAAATTAAATTTGAGCATTTCAGTTTCTGCGTCATAGATAAGTAAATTTCCCACTAATCCCGCCAGTCTAAAGTACTCCAAGTCTTTGTCTTGAATAATTCCACCTGGACCAACAGAATCGCTTTCAAGTTTGATAATGTATTTAGAATCATGATTATGATGGTTTTCTAATAGTTTACGAAATATAGAGCACATGTACTCAAACCTTTTTTGTTTCTTCTTCTCACTGCCGTAAAATTGAAATATACGATTGCCAAAATTAAAAGGTAATTTAAATGTTAGTGACTTTAATATATCTTCTTTTCCATTTTGTTGATTAGCTGGTAGTAATCCTTTCGTTTCAGTTAATTCTTTACATAAAATACGCCTCAAGAGTGACAAATTGTCATCATTAGTTGACCAGAAAGACTTTCGAAATTTTCCTAAGCAGTAATGCTTTTCTTCGGCAACCGTATTCGACGGTTCTATCTCTATTACATATTGCGCCAGGTAAACATGGTATATTTTCAGTATGTCATGTATTTGTACATTGTCAAAAGGTCTATCTTTATATTTTACTATGAACTTGGCCAAGGTTTTGGCCAAAAGAGTGGCACGGAATTTGGTGATAGCTAAAATCAAAACTTCGACATCTTGAGTATCGTGTATGTATTTAAATGATTTGCCATGTTTACTAGATTTTATACAACTCTCTACGTCAGAATATTTTAATACTTTCTTTTTCTTAAATTGTTCTTTTGCAGTTGTATATATTATAAACTCGCATTCTATATCTTTCATTGTGCCCATAAACATGACGTCCCCTGTATCAGATGTAAATTTTTGTTTTATTTTAAGATAACTCTCGAAATATTTTATTAAACCAAAGTCACCATTGTCTTTAAAAATATTATCATCGGTTATACATTCATTATCTTTGTGCTTTGCTTGTAAGAATATGATTTTAGTTTTTTGGGGTTTGTGTGTTTCGTATCTTAATACTATGTCATCAAATGCATCAACGCCTTCAATATTAGTTCCTAATATAAACTTAGTGATATTATCGTCATACAAAACTCTTAGTAAAATGAGGCTCAACAATTTGGTTTCGTAGAGTTGTCCACAAAGTCCAGACGTCCCGGTGCGTTTTCGGAATTCATAGGATGTATTGTCAATAATGTCAGATTTACTTTTCAATTGATGACTAGATGCTGATGATCCCAAGATTTCATTATTTTTACAACCTGGCATGTCATACTGTGAAGCAAATAGATCAGTTATATCTGACGAAAATGAGAATTGCGTAAAATACGGAACAAAATGATTTTTATGGTTAATATCTATTTTAGCAACTCCATCTGATCTATTTTTTTCAAATTCTGGTTTATTTACAGTTTTGACATGGGTATTATATTTATTAGGCTCATCAACATGCTCATTTGCTGCTTGATATTCCATAATTTGTTTAGTTTTCCTATGTAGATTTCTTTATCGTGTTATCTGATGACATTGAAGAGCTGTTTTACAGTTTACCTCTATAACTTTATGTTTTATTGAGTCACTGATTATCCGTTGATACCAGTATAGATAAATATTTTTGGTCTTCATTATATCCAATCTTATCTAGTCTTTTGTTGAGTTCCTGAAACACATAAGTTATAATTATTAATTAAATGAATTATTTAAATTTTGTTGAGAATAGTTATTGGATTAAGGCAGTGAATTAATATGACATAAACGAACTAGTTTCTTGTTCGTTTAAATTTTTGTTGCTAATAAATATGACTACATTTAGGTACTTTGAATTTTAGTTTAAAATTGTCTAAAATATTTTTGATTTTATTAAATCCAAGTCTATTTCAACTGTGTCTATGGTGCAATACATTGGGTGTCCCGAGTATTGCTTCGTATACAAATAACCATTTATAGACTTTATACCTATCTTGTACACAGCATAGTGCCAGCAAATTATTATTTCTTTTTGTGTATATGTATCTATACCCTTCCAAGACGGAAGAAGTTGGCAGAACAAGTATTATCTAGCGACTTGCCACAAGTTTACATTGCACACTATGAAATGACTTTTGATCCCGTATGATTGAAAATTACTGAAATCTGACAATAAAAATAAAATTGCGATCACTGCATTGGATTTTCAATTCGGTCACAGAGTGATTACACGGGTACCGAAATTAGACTGACATTTAATTTATTTACTATCTCTGTTTTAAGAAATCAATTAATCAACGGACACAAAGATCATCTCAATCCGATGCTAAAATTTGTGTATCACACAAAAAAATATTTTGTGCTGGAATTGAACCTACTACTCAGAGCTATATAGTATGGCACAACGGTCATTCAAAATGTTTAGCCATTACTATTATTATTTTGTTTATTCTTCGTTTCATTATATTCTCAAATTCCCTCTAATAATTGAAAATACTCAAAACTACTAAGTACTTCCTACTACTAAGTACAATATTATAAACGCAAAAGTTTTTGAAGATGAGTGAATCTTCGTTAAATTTTTACTCTTACACCGAAAAACTATGCAACGGATTTTGAGGCAACTGTACAAGAATTCAGCTTATATACACAATAGCACATAAGCCGCTGTTTGTCTAATTTAGTCAATCAAAAATAATTTGTGAGTACTTACATGTATCAATCGCACAAAACTAAGAGACATGTCAGTGCACAAATATAACTGACAAAAGTATTGCATTGTACAAAATACACTATCGTTATCGGGTGCCGACCGATAGATAATATTTATTTATACTCATTCTGATCACTGAGCTGCACTGTCGTAAAGTAGGGATGTCCCACTACTATGCATGTCCTTTATATATATCGATAAATGAATCTGTAGATTTTAAAGAGCTCCATTTCATTCTGTGGGTGTCGTAAGCGGCGACTAAAGAAGATACTCGAAGCAAATTGTATCATTGCGTAGAGATGAAAATCTCGACGTCAAACTCTATACCAAACCAATGAATACAGATTTACATAGAACCGCAGGATTTGGTTTTCCAATTCCAAGTGGGGACTGGCTCCAGTTTAGTTCGTAGTTGGCGCCGTTGACGGCGCTGGCGTCGTTCTCCGTCTCTCTTGCTCTCGTAGTTAAGATAAACCGTCTCTCTTGCTCTTACACTAAGGGAACGACTGCCACGCCGCCAAGCGGCAATTTGGATCCCAAAAATTTTGTCTTCTTCAAAGCGCCCACAAGAAATGCGCCTCTATGTAAATATCTGAGCTTTTTGACCAGACCATCTGGTTAGCGTGGTATAGTAGGCCAAATCCTATTGACTCACGGTGATGCGGCAAGTAAGACGACGTTAAGTGCAGGGGTGGACTGCAAGCGATCTTATGCTATGACTTTTGTGAATGGAGACATTTAAGAGGCAGAGAATGACATGTATGGGTGGAGCTGCGGGCGAAGTCTACAAATACTGTTCGTATGTTGAGACAGCGTAGTGGAGTGTTCGTGTAATTAAGCGGTACTCTAACTTCTTGACGTTTAACATTTTGCCAAATATTACGGGTCAACCAGTCCTGGATTGGTACTGAAACGTGTAGGCAGGCCAAGGAGGCTCTTCCCGTAGCAGACGGTAAGATAGTCAAACAAGTCTTCCGGCTGTCCAAACAATTGCGGACAGTCACGGTCGCCTACGCAGGACGCGGATTCTTTAATAAACCCCTATTCACTATAGGTATAACCGTCAGCCCGCTGTGCAGAGCCTGTACGGAAGCAGACGAGACGGCAGCCTACCTGCTCCTCGACTGCCCTGACGTCTCACAGTATAGGCAGCAGTACCTGATCAGATACAGCACCCTGAGGGAAGCAGTGGGCCACATCAAGAGTGTGCTGGCTCGAGTGACAACACCATTCCCACCCGCACTCAAGATGCACGCCAGGACGTGGAGTTGCGGAAACAGCCCGTGCTACCAAGAACCAAGAAGACATATTGCGGCTTCGATCAAGAGACACTGTGTGTTCCACAAATGGTTCTTCATCCTTCATTAAGCCACGGATGGCAGCTAGTGGAAAATATTCATCATATATATCTATTAATATTTTCCACTAGCTGCCGTCCGTGGCTCCGCTCGCGTGGATGTCGGTTTTCGCGATAAAAACTATTCTATGTCTTGCCTCGGGTCTTTGATTGATCAAAGAATTAGTTACTAATATAGATACCTCAACAGAAAATTGTCATCATACTAGACATCTACTGCTAAACCGTCAAGTTTTTATATTATTATGGTATAGTGCAGATTATCTCTTATAGTTCCTCATTACAACATCAACATCTCATATAGTTTGTATATCAGATGTTGCTGATCTTCGATTTTTATAAGGCAACATATAATGCTCATGACTTGAAATTTTAATCTCTCAACCGAAAATGCTCATCAGGCGTAATGTTTTTTGCCAAACCGCATTTTTTTATGTCTGATAGTTTTGCTGGGCTGTTGTGGTTCTGCATCAGGTGTTCCACTTTCCAAAATCAATTCTAGCCTATATGTTGCCCAGACCTAATAGCAATGCAAACAAAAAAAGTTTCATTCAAATCCGTCCTGTAATTTCGCAGATTGGCGTGTACAATCAGATAAACAGACATATTTTTTTGAGATTCTTGCTCCCTTACTTATTCTTAGCGTAACTGAGTAATTTTTTTGTAAATATATTCAATGTACAGAAATATTTTTTTACTGTTATATTATATGTATATAGATATAGATATTCATAGTAACGTTTGTTTTTAATTATAAAATATTATTATTCTAGGCCACGTAGAGCTTATTCTGAATGTGGTTGTTAACAAGGTTGTTAACTTAAGTTAATTCAAACCATTGTGTTCCACCGGACATATCTAATGAATTTTCTACCTCTTCGGAACAAAAAAATAAATAAAAAGCACTTTATGAAAACTTTGCGTACGTATACTGTCAATTTAGAAGAACTTAAAATTTTGTTTTAAGAGCTAGTTGGTAGTCTTCAATAAATTACGATACGTATCATACGTCTTATCTTTCTCTTAGCGTTATCCCAGTTTCAATCTGGGGTCCGCTTACTAGTCTAACCGGATTTGGCTAAATATTAGCTTTTCCACATTGATACATATCATACGTATCAATCGATATTTTATCGATAACAGCTAAACCCTATTTTATATAAAAATGTGCGCTTCCCCGAAACTTACTGTAGGTAGGTACTTAATATTATATTATTTTTTATTTATTTAATAAAATATTATCTTATCTGTTGCGTTGCATAAGTTTCAAGTCCGGGTTCGGGTACTGTTTAAAGAGAGTATTCTTTTGAGTGTTATTTACTTTCTTCAATTTAATTATTGTAGCTTTTAAGTAACGTGAGTAAACAATTAGACCTTCAAATAAGATTTCTTTCTCTCTCTGCGTCTTACAAACTTACCTTAACTCAAAATTAACATAGAATGTTTATCAAATTTCATATTTGTACGTATTTATGACATCAAATTTCTCAACCATTTCGGGGAGATGGGCCTCGTTAGCCTTGGTTGGCAACCTGTCTAGGAGAAGGAAAACTCCGAAATTAAACCAAACGTTCGGGGAGATGGGCCTCGTTAGCCTTGGTTGGCAACCTATCTAGGAGAAGGAAAACTCTGAAATTAAACCAACTTCTAGGGAGTATACCTGACATAAAACCCCGATCTAAGGTGTGAACCGACCCGTGCCGAGGGATTCGTGGCCAGAGGGCAAGCTGGTCGTAAACGGAGGATGCCTGTGTTGGTGGTCACAGGGCACAGCGTATATTCCACCTTACCCCCGTAAAAGGCTCTGCGGGGGTGGACAGTCTAGATCCCTACATCTCGTGGGAACGCTATGGGAACAAAATCTACTTCTTCTCCATACGGCGGCGACGCAGTTCGCAACCCGTCACGTCTCGTTCCCCGCGAGGGCGAAAAGCGGCCTACGGAAAGCCGGTTTGCAACGTTGAACGTTGGAGGAGGGATGGACGGCAAATTGGATGAAGTATGTCAGATGATGGATGATAGAAAGATTTATGTTCTTTGTGTGAATGAAACAAAAAGGAAAGGGTGTGACACCATCCAGCATGGCGCATATACGGCGTATTGGTCTGGGGTAGATAGTACCACCAGAGCCTGCAAGGGATTTCGTGTATTACTATCTGTGCGAATGAATAAGTGTGTAAAAGAGTTTGAATGTGTAAATGCTAGGCTACTATGGATGAGAATGAAAGTAGGACTTACTCGTGTCTTTATTATTGGGTTGTACGCCAATATCGTTACGGGTATTTCACAGCAAGAGCAAGACGAAAGGCAGGAGTTTTGGGTGAGTTTAAGAGATGTTTTGAGGAAATGTAAGGATAACGAAAATTGATCTTGTTAGGGGATTTCAATGGATGGGTGGGAGACCTGGATTTGAAAGGGTGGTAGGTGCATTCGGCGATAAGGGTGTGAATGAAAATGGGAAAACACTGCTTAAGGTTTGTTTTGAGTGGAGCCTTTGTGTGACAAACACCATGTTTGATCACAAAAGGATACATTATGTATACGCGTGAGGCAAAAAATGTTAGAAGAAGTACGATTGATTTTACACAGTCTAGCTAATAAAATAAAATTTAAGAATTATGCAGCAAGACTAAAAAAAATAATCCGCTTGACACAAAAATGTAAGAATGACCATTACATTAAATTATCTGTAAACAAAACCAAAGCAACATGGAACATTATTAACAATAACAAAGTAAAGGAACCAAAAATTAATATAAGTAGTATTTCAATTAATAATAAATCAATACATGACCCAAAAGACATCTGTAATATATTAAATAATTATTATATTGACATGGTAAATAATCAAAATTTTTACAAATATAAAATTAAATTAAATAATAATTATAGTAATTCTATTTTTATGGCACCTGTTACTTGTCAGGATATACTTAACATAATTAATTCTCTAAAAAACACAAACAGTGCTGGATATGATGGTATTACTACATCAGTTATAAAAAGCGTAGGGCATATAATTTCGCCAGTTTTATCACATTTAATTAATTTATGCAACGAACAGGGTATATTTCCAGACGTATAGAAGATTACAGTTATAAAGCCTCTATTTAAGACAGGAGAGAGATCGGAAGTGAGTAATTATAGACCAATTGCTCTAGTTCCTATTTTTGCTACAGTATTTGAAAGAGTAATTTATAACGGAATTTATGTCTATTTGGAGAAACTAAACATATTAGTTCCAGAGCAATATGGTTTTAGAAAAACAAAAATATCAATATGGCCATATACAATTTTTTGAAATCCGTTATGATAAATATGGACAAGGGGCAACCAGCAATAGGAATGTTTATGGACATGTCCAAGGCCTTTGATCTTGTAAGACATAATATTCTACTAAGTAAATTATATCAATACGGAATAAGAGGCAATGTCTATAATCTTATGAAATCCTACTTATCAAACAGGCGGCAGTTTACTGAGATCTCGAATATATGTGTTAAATCAAAATCTGAATTGATATATAGGTCAGATGTAAGGCAAGTTAAATTTGGCGTCCCACAGGGCAGTGTAATGGGACCATTACTGTTTATCTAAACGATTTACCACTATGTACTACCTATGATACGACATTATTTGCAGATGATAGCACTATACTTTTTACAAATAAATCCATGACATCTTTCGAAACGGACATTAACAACTCTATTAGACTAATTATAGAATGGCTAGAAATCAACAACTTAAAAATTAATTTAGATAAAACGAAAATACTAGATTTTAAACAAAGAAATAAGAATACCGATAATGAATTAGATATTAATTATAATGGCTATAAATTCGAAGTAACTGAGGCCACGAAATTTTTAGGGTTAAATATAGATAATAAATTAAACGGGAAAGCGCATATAGGACATGTTTGTACCAAAGTAAGCCAATATGCATACGGTTTATATAAATTACGAAACATAGCAAATATAACAACTCTAATCGCATGTCATTGTTTCATCTTCGTTACGTTACGGGATCATATTTTGGGGCAACTCCACTGACTGGCCCTTAGTATTTAAAGCTCAGAAACGTTGCATTAGAACAATTTTTTATACAAAAATACCCGACAGCTGCAAACCTTACTTTATTAAATATAAGCTAATGACTTTGTCTTGCATATATATATAAGTCAATGTGCTATTTTTATAAAACAAAATATGCATTTATTTGAAAAGAGGTCAAGGACCCGCCATGCTGACAAATTATGTGTGTTACACAGTAAAACTGCTCTAATGCACAAAAGGTTTTTCTGTATTGCAACTCACATTTATAATAAACTGCCAAAGGATATTACAAACACTGAGAGTATACAAATATTCAAAAGGCGTCTTCAAAAACTGCTTCTAGCCAAATGCTACTACTCATTTCAAGAGTTCTTGGAGGATAATAATATTGAAAATTAATGGAAAGAATGTAATATGTCTTAAATTTGCTCTAATTTAATTAATAGCCAAGTTTTTCATTTTGACATTAGATTTTATACATATTATTTTTACCTACTGTAATACTATTTGACATCACATATTGTTATTATTTTTTGACATCTCATTTAAGTTAAGTTAAATGTAATAACTAATCATCAATGAATTGATAATACTGAATCTTGCATGCCTAATGGTAGAATGTGGAGAACATAAATGTTTTAGCCATAAGATCTGCAAATGTACCCATACCCATATTCGCAAATGAATAAATGAATTATGAATTATGAATTTTGTAATAGTAGGTAGATGAACGATTGAGAAAGAATGTGTTGAATACAAGGGTGTATCGAGGGATCGGCATCCACACAGACCACTTCTTGGTGTTAACCCGGATAAGTGAGCTCTTTAAAGGATGGCGACACCGAGAGCATAATGAAAATAGAGTCTTGGAAAGAATAAAAGTAGAAAATCTACAAGAGAAAGAGGTGACAGATGAGTATAAACGAAGGTTGATAGCAAGATTTGAGAGTAACTACTATTCAAACACCAGTCAGACACCGTCAGTTCGTCAAACACCAGGCGTGTACAAGGTGGATTGCAGCTGTGGTAGTTCCTACATCGGGCAAACAAAAAGGACCATCGCCGAACGCGTTAAGGAACACATCACGGCCGTCAAAAACCGACAAACCACCAAGTCGGCCATAGCTGAGCGTTTGTTGTAGTCAGGATCCAATCCCTGGATTGAGCTACATCGGCTCTAGGTTCTCTCCACAGACCGTCACTTCAAGAATAGCACGGAAAGCGGTTGAAATAAAAACGCACGCCAATTTCAACCGGGACGATGGTTACCGTTTATCTATGTACATCTTGGAATTCTGTCATCAGCAAATGTAGACACCGACGAGGTGACATTACGCGCCAGTGTGAAGATACCATTAGTGTTGAGTGTCGAAGTACCGACAGTTCCGAACATATAAATGTTAATAATTGTGAAGACCAAGTGAGTGTAGGTTCTGAAACCCGCACTTCTCGGAGGCAGCGCTGACGAACATCAGTCATCCCGTGACCACGGCTGGTGTAACCCATGCCGAAACGTCGGGAAAAATAGAAAGGTATTTCATCTTTCTTTTCGTTCATTAACACGATTCAGACCCGTTACATAATTTTTAGTTAGATTTGAGAGGTTCGATGGCAAAAATGATATGGATGAATTGTGGCAGTCCTTTAAAGAAGAGGTAGTATGTGTAGCGTCTGAAGTATGTGGTGTAATCAAGAGAAGGAAAATACGAAAGGTTAAGAATATAAGGCGGGACAAGGATGTACAATCAGTGTCAGAGACGAAGAAAGCTTGGTTAGATTGGTTGGCTGTCAGAGTAAATGAATAAATGGGAAAGGCAACGAGCGAGGACATAGATGAAGTAAGAAAATAGTTTTTTAGGTCAAAAAGAATAGTGAAAGAAATGGTTATAAGGAAAAAGGAGAAAAAGAAAGATGAGTTTGATAGCAGATTATCTAACGACTAGAGGACGCCAGCAGCTACACCTGCATTTTTTTGAAATTTACCCGTTTTGGCCGATCCCGTGGGAATTTCGGGAAATCCCTTCTTAGTGCACCCCTACGGCCCCCAAGGAACATATATGCCAAATTTCAGCTTCCTGCGTCTAATAGTTTAGGCTGTAGCGTGTCTGTTAGTCAGTAAGTAACGCAAGGATTTTATATATTAAGATTTCCGGAGAAACATTAAGTTTTTCTGGAAATCCGTTCGTACAGTTCGAGGAAGAACTCAATCCTCAGAATACACATCGATCAGAGACAAGAATGGAAGGATAGTGAATGGTGAATCGTGCGTGCTGAAGAGATGGAAAGAGTATTTTGAAGGTTTTTTTTATAGTAATAGGCGGCAAACGAGCAGACGGATTGCCTGATGATAAGCAATTACCGCCACCCATGGACACAAGCAACACCATAGGAGTGACAAGTGCATTGCCACCCCTTTGGATTGGGAAAAGGGATAGGATGAGGAGTGGGATAAGGGAGAAGGAATGGGGGATAGGGCCGCCGGCACCCTCACTCACCGAACGAAACGCAACAATTTAGGTACTGTTACTTTACAGCGATTTCCTGTGAGAGGGTAGGACTTCCCCGGTCGAGCCGGCCCATTCATGCTGACATCAGCAGGGCTCTACCACCGCGAAATACCGTTTATTTGAAAGAACGGCGATAGAGACACCGATCGATGAAATGAATGGTAACGATAGCAATGATGAAAGCGTTATTGGCGTGGATGAGATCGTGAAGGCACTGGGAAGTATGAAAGTAGGTAAGGCTGCAGGATGTGATAGGATTACAGTTGAAATGCTGAAGGCTGGACAGGGCATCATAGTTGGTCAGTTGCAGTGGTTATATAACTTGTGCGGGTGCATCGGCCGAGTACCTAATGACTGGGTCACAGCTGTAGTTGTGCTTCTTTATAAAGGAAAAGGCTCGCAACAAGACTGCAAAAACTATAGATGCATTAGCTTTCTCAGCTTTGTTGGCAAATTGCATGCAAAGGTACTGATTGAAAGAGTTATGAAAGTAACCGACAAGAAAATATGCGATGTACAAGCGGGATTCCGAAAGGGTATGGGATGTACGGATCAGGTTTTTTTCTTGCGAAGCATAGCCAAAAAGTTTTTGGCCAAAGGTCAAAAGGGCTATTGCGCATTCGTGGATTTGGAAAAGGCTTACGATAAAGTGGTGAGCAATGAAATGTGGTCGGTGCTGTCAATGAATGGGGTGTACAGCAGCCTCAGATACAGATTCGAGCTCTGAAATCCCTTTATGAAGATTCTAGAGCTTGTGTGAGGATAAACGGGGCATACACTGACTGGTGTAGTCCGTGTGGTGACGGATTAAGAATACGGAATGTCACCACCCCACATCCTCCCCAGGGGTTAAGAGCCGACAGAGGGAGCATATTATGCAGAGAACACCACTGTAAGAGAAGGAAAACTTGATACAAACTCTATACCAACCCGTTTGGTCAGCGTGGTATAGTAGGCCAATTCCTCCTTTCAAAGGAGGCCTAGTCCAGCAGTGGACTGTTAAAGGCTGATGATGTGACACTGACTGGTTTACCATCGAGAAAGGTGTTAGACAGGGATGTGTAGCGTCGCCGTGGCTGTTTAACCTCTTCATGGACAGTTGTTTGCAAGATTTAAAACATAGTGACTTTGGATTAAGGATGAATGGGTTACTCGTCAAATGCCTCCTTTATGCTGATGATCAGGTAATACTTGCATCTTCAGCGGAGGAGTTGCAGGAGATGGTAACAATCATGCATGGTGCGTTAGAGAGGAAAGGAATGAAAGTGAATGTAAGTAAAACGAAAGTTATGGTTTTTGAAAAGGAGGAATGTGTTACGGCTTGTAATGTTTTGATCGATGGACAGCGAGTGGAACAAGTGAATGAGTTTGTTTACTTAGGTACGTTGTTTACAAGAGATGGTAAGAATGAAGAAGAAATTGAAAGAAGAGTTAATGCAGGTAAGTGTGAATGGAGCTCTGAAGGCGTTTATGAACAGTCAAAACGTCTCCAAAAAGACACGTGTGGCTGTGCATAGAGGGGTGTTAGTGCCTACCCTTATGTATGGTAGAGAAAGTTGGGTATGGCAGAAGAGACTTGAAAGTAGAATAAATGCTGTAGAAATGAGAGCACTGAGAAGTATGTGCGGTGTATCTTTGACCGACAGAGTAAAGAGTTGTCTGATACGAGAGTGGTTTGGGGTAAAAGAAGATGTAGTGACAAGCATCGAAAAAGGCATGTTTAGATAGTTTGGGCACATGGAGAGGATGGATGACGAAAGACTGACAAATAAGATATATAAGGCAAGTGTGAATGGGACAGGATGGAGGAGAAGACCTAGGCGGATGTTCTCTGACCAGATTGGAGACATCCTAAAAAAAAGGACAGGTCAGAAGTACCCTAAACAGAAGAGCATGCATGAGAAACTTGATGGGAGTAAATGAAGCAAGAGAGGTATGTCAGGATCGTTGCAGATGGCGTTCCGTAGTATCTGCCTACCTCTCCGGGAAACAGGCGTGAGTCTATGTATGTATGTATGACGTCAAATGCGCTTCATTCCCTTAGTAGGGGAGCCCATGAAGGGATTTCGGGATTTACTCGAGCGCGTCAGATATTGATAGCATCTATGTCCTACGTATTTTTAATAAAGTAGGAATGGTAATCTGATCGCTTGCATACTGGATGTAAGGTTTCAAAATGCAAAAAAAAGAAAATTAATCGGACGGGTCAGATTTTCTAAGATGATGTTAAGTGAACCTAAAAAAAGGCTCTCATTGAATAATCTGACGATTTAGGTATCACGCAAACTCGTGGACATTATTAGAAAGTTGCAAATGTGAATAAGTTAATTCGCCGTTCTGAAATACCCAAGCGCCTCAGATTAAGATTCTATACTACTCTGTCAAGAAAGTACCGGGAAAATATCAATAATACACAAACTGTTTGTTCATCCAAATTTATTTTATCAACTTCAAACTTCGTTTCTGAAAGAGCATACTCTTTTAGAAACGATTTTTTTTATAGTATAGGAAGACAAACGAACAAGCGGGTCACCTGATGGTAAGTAATCACCGCCGCCCATAGACACCTGCAATGCCCAAAGGATCACAAGTGCGTTGCCTATCTTTTAAACAGGAATATGCTTGCTTCTTGAAGATTCTAATGTCGAACTGGTTTGGAAATACCGCTGCAGGTAGCTGGTTCCACACTTTGGCCGTACGAGGCAGGAAATGGCGTGTGAATCGTACGGTAGAAGAACGCCGCTCATCAAGGTGGTGAGGGTGGAATTTTAATTTGTGGCGAGTTGTACGGGGGTGAAATTCTGCAGCGGGTATCAGACAAAACAACTCCTCAGAACACTCCCCATGATACATACATAACGCAGAGAGACGCAACATCTCTACGCAGGTCAAGATGGTCGAGCCGGTTTGTAAGGACCGCGTCATCGATGACTCGAGCCGCTCGACGTTGGACGCGGTCAAATGGAAGCAGTTGGTATTGTGGTGCCCCGGCCCAAAGATGGCAGCAGTACTCCATGTGGGGCCTAACTTGAGCTTTGTAAAGCGAGAGACAATGCACCGATGTGAAGCAACTTCTTGCTTTATTGAGGACACCCAGTTTTTTGGAGGCTAGTTTAGCCTTATCCTCCAGATGACCGAAATTGGACGTCTCACGTTATCTCGACTCCGAATACACTTTCGCCAACGAATAATCCAATCATCAACACATTTTTTTAACGCTGTTTCCGGAATTGAGTTCAGTTCTCGCCGTTAATTCTCCTTTATGTCTTCTACCGATTGAAAACGGGTGCCACAAAGTGGTAATTTGAATTTAGGAAAAAAAAGTAGTCGGCTGGAGCCATATCTGGTGCATATGGTGGTTGCTCGATGGTATTTGTTGAGTGTGTGGTCAAAACTTCGTTCACAATTGCGAGGGCGCATTGTCGTGGTGCAAAATTCTTTTGGGAATAGCCGAGCGGCAACATGTTTCATACCCAAATGATTAGTTAAAATGGTACGGATTGACTCGTGAGATACAGAAAGTTCGGCAGCTATTTCTCTCAAAGTTGAATGAGGATTTTCAGTCATTATTTCCTTCACTTTTGCGATGGTAACTTAATTTGCAGACCTTGACGTTGACGTTGATGGCCTACCAGAGGGAGGCAAATCGTCGATCACATCTCGACCGCTTTTGAACGCTGTGTACCACTCATAAGCATTTTTGATAAAGTCCATTCACCATAAGCCTTCTGTAACATTTTCATTGACTCCGAACACGAAATTCCATTGACGATGCAAAATGTAAGACAAACTTTGTTCGATGTTTTTGTCCATTATGAAATTCGCAATACACACTAGATATGATATAACTAAAAACAACACTGTATCTTTATATATATATTTCTTGTGTGCGTGTGTATGTCACTGAACTCCTCCTAAACGACTGGACCGATCTTGATGAAATTTTTTGTGTGTGTTTAAGGGAACCTGAGAATGGTTTAGATTCACAATTTAGTCGACTGGAAAATGTTTATTTACTTAATTTTTTATCTGCAAGTAGTTGTAGATTTCAGAATGTTTCACATTGAAACCGACGGACTGCGCAGCTATCGCAGTGTCAAATATTATATTTATAATTTCGTCAAGGAGTACATCGAAACCTGAATAATAAAACATAAAAAAATAAAGATTTCGAGTCGACAACATATATCCGCAAAATTCGGATTGTCGAGTATTCTGTTAAATTCTAATGGTTCTGACAGACAAATCACAGTTGCCATATTGGGCACTCTTGCGAAACGTCATAGATACCGGATAACATTTTGAGTACTACTAAGTCTTAGTACTAAGTAGTTTGTATGTGTAAATTCTTTTTAAAGTTATTTAGTATCCGCCCAATAAAGAAGATTTGTGTTACCTCGAACATCGATGATAAACTATAACTAGAGAACCCCAAATTTACGTGAGCGAAGCCGCGGGCAAAAGCTAGTTTAATATAAGTAACAGATGCAACTCAAACTACAACAGTTGTGCCAATCTAACAACAGCAAAAAAAAACAAAAAAAATATTTTGGACCTAAAATAATCCATTCCCGATAGGTACTTTTTTGACTGAATGTATATGCTTTAGCCTAGCGTCCTAGACGTGCTCATTCATAATCTGACGATTATCTGGAGGGATTAAGGCAACAGCTCTTTTTTTTAATTTTGACAGTGAAAAATAATACATATTTTTCAATATTATCTTTTTATCATCTAAGCTTTGCAACCCAATAGGTCTCTATAATATGACACTCGAGTAAGTCCCAATTTAGCATCGTGGGCTCCCCTACTACATGAAATACATTGCGACGTTTAACTCCCGCTGAATATGAATGATTGTATGACAAATTGGGATATTATGTCGTTACACATGCATTCGAATTTCAAAATAAAATTGATGTGCGTGTCGCATTTTATTATAGCCCACCTATTTTTAGACACTTTCGCAATGCGCTTAAGTTGTGTAAAAGCCCATTTTATACATTTGAACGTTAAGCCACCCCGATCTCTTTGGTTGGCAGTCGAGGTGGTTTTTAGTGGTAGCACCACATACTCCGGCTCTCATTTTTTCAAGAGCCGGAAATCCGACGGGATTTTCCACCTAGTAAAAAAATGGCCACCTCGATCCTCCCCTGTTGCAGGCTTCTCTTAATTTGTGTCACAATGCCCTTGTGAGTAAATAGGGGGATTTGGCGTACTATAGCATCCTGGGCAGACGGACTCGTATGGGGTTTGGTAACGACTTGCCCAGTGATACTTTATTTGTCAAACTAGACGTCGCCAGCGGCTTCGCCCGCGTCAATTATACATATAAAAGTTCCTCTTGAATCATTCTATTTATTTTAAAAAAAGCAACAAAATCTGTTGCGTAGTTTTTAAGATATAAGCATACATAGGGACAGACAGACAGAAGACAGACTTTGTTTTTACTATGTAGTGATTATGTTGTGTACCTAGTTCAGTTGAATATTCATGCATACATACTTATATACAGATCAAATCATATATCGCCGTAGTTGGCCAAAATAAACGACAACCTCCTTAAAATGTCAGTGAGTATTAAACTCTGCCTGAGTTTAATACTCACTGACATTTTAAGGAGGTAGTAATAAAGCAGTAGTATAGTCATTCCAGTTTAAACTACAATGTTGTGTGTCCGTATACGCAGCAGGACCCTACGTTTAATTCGATTGAAAGTTAACTTTTCACGTGCGTGGTATTTAGTACTTTTCGAATTGTATAAGTAAAAAAATAGTACCTTCATTGCTACAGCGAAATCTTGAATTATTACCCAGCAGGACCCTCCGCTGTTAGAAGGTTTTCAGACCAATGTCACCGTTTAGCGATGTATTAGTACCTTTATAATACCTTGGTTTCATTTTAATATAATTATTAGTTTATGAGAAAAGCGCCTGCAAAACTTTTATCATGCCAATGTTGTTATTAACTTGTCTTAATAATTACCTACTCAGAATTAAATTTTATAAGATATCAATAAAAACTATAAATTGTAATGGACAAGACGGCATAAGGAAATGTGCATTGTCCATTTCGTATTTTTAATGTCTTTTGTATGTAGGTAACCTAATTAATTTACATTATTATCACCGGCGATAAAATAGACTTGTTGTCAGTTCGGGCGCGCGCCTAAGCTTAACTTATTTAAGCAAGATTGGTTAGTTTCGTAGTAGAAGGAACCTTATTTCGTAGAACCTAGAGTAGGGTAGACCGAGGCGAATCGGATCACTTTTTATTTGAGGACATAAAAATCATACTAAAGTGTAATATATGTAACTTTATTTGCCATAACGGTAAGCAGTAATTATTTAGCTACATATTAAACATTTCAAAACTAAAATAACTCATAAATTGTGCAAAATATTAATCAAAATTAAAAAAGAGAGAAATATCCGAATCGCCCCAATTAGCGGGGCGAATAGGATCATGCATAAAATTAAGGTTTTCTCAACATTATAGGCTTTTGTATCAAAAGCAATATTAAAATAATAAAAAATCAGAACAATACTAATAATTAAAACATGAATAGCATGGATACGGGCCTTCTTTCCCAACCAAATCAGCACTATTTCATAACACCATTCTTCACATGATGGTGGATGAACAATTTTTTTTATCAGTAAATACAAAGCTAATCTTTGTGCTTCGCATTCGATTCTTATTCAAGGTGTTCTTTTATTATTCTTCGTCTTAATATTTTCTTTGGTATCAGTCTGTTTCTCCTTTTTCACGGCTTTTTCGGCAGTTTTAAGTTTCTTCTTAGCATCTCTTTCGTCAAGATTAATCTTACACTGAGGTGGATACAAATGCTATATTGGTTTTATTGTCTATCACGTGTCTAAATGATATAACTGGAGAGATAAACTATTATTTGTAAAATTGTGTATCGATTTTTTTTCTCTCAGCAGCTCGACTCAAAATTAATTCTTAGGCCAGTACTTCATTTGGGGCTATAATGTTTGTTTGGGGACCATTTTCCTGCTTGTTCTCCTTATTGTTTGTCTTTTATATGTGTGAACCATTTTTAATTAAATAAACATGCTTAATTATTCTCAAAAGCAAAATAAATCATTTTAAATAAGTGATCCAATTCGCCCCCGATGACGTGATCCGAATCACCCCATCTTAAAGACTTTTGAAATAAACATTTCACCTATAAACCTTTAATACTGTGCTTAAAATTTAAAATGTTTTCTAAAATAGACCTACTCCCAAGGCGTTTAAGCTATATAACTCAAAGTTTTAACACAAATTCTTACATTATCACCCTCAAATTGTAAGCATGTACTTTAGATGAGCGTAAAAATTGTAACGCACACAAAAAGTTACTCTCTGGCGAGCGGCGCTGACTCTCATGTACTGGTCGGATCGAAACGCCATTGATAGCAGGAGGTGCGGGGTGGAAGTGGCTTGCGAGACGTCAGTAGCTGGCATTTCTTATTAACGCTGTATTAAAAATATTCACAAATTTCTTATTTTGATCCGATTCACCCCCTGATCCGATTCGCCTTGGTCTACCCTAACATATCATCACTATACATTCCACCTTACATCAGACCTTTTTTTACTAAGGAACACAAATGTGATAAGATACCTAATGATAAATTACATAGGTACTTGTAATATACTAAAAAGCATTTTATTTTCGTGTAATTTTCCATTTGCTTTAGCCTCATCAACCTTAAATTCTGTATCAAAATTCAAGTTTGTTTTTTACGTGCAAATATTTGATATTATCTGCTAAGCTTAATTTTTAATAAAGGTGTATTAAAAATCTGTTGCTAACGCTGGTTATAATTCGGTTTCATCATCAGCTGTCTTTCCTGACCACTTTGGACAAGCGCAAACACCTGCACAGATTTTTTAGCCAAATGATCTTTTGAGGTTTTTTACTTTTTTCGTGAAACACACTCGGCTCTGACACCTGGCCATTCTGCCTAGTGCGCCATTATCAAGACAGCGCGCCACCCGGCAGACGAGCACGCGGCCTTTGTGGTGGGTAATTAAAAAAAAGTTGAATGAATATTGATATTGAACCTTCTTGGACAGTTGTAGTAGAGCAATTTTAAAAGCTTACACATGTAGACATTTCCTGAATAAATTTAATTATGGGACAGTTGCGTATTTAACTGCCGATGACGAAAGGTGGTTTTAAGGCTCCCTTTTATTATGTTCGTAGGTACTTAAAATATACCTACTCAGGATGGGTGGCACAGACCACTTTTATGGACACAGATGTATAACACTTACGTTTTGGTATCGATATAATTTATAGTTTTTATTGGTATCGATACACTAAAGGTCAAAGAATTCGTATGAAATATAAGTAAACGTCCTTCGATACTACTGTATTTAGGAATATTAAAATAAGCTTTTTAGTTTACAGCACAAAATGATACGACACTGATATAACATATCTTTGTTATGTATGTACTACTCGAGGTTTCAAGAGATTATAATCTACCGTTTATTGGCATTAGTCTTAAGTCTCCTTTCTTAATCTTTTTGAGAATAATAAGATAGGAAAGACGGCGGTCAACGTATACCGCGTAGCCCGACTTATATAAGGTACTTGCGCCAAAGATGGCCCGGTCCTTAAGATGGCCCACTTTCAATATTTTGTATATTTTAAAGTTTGGATGAGTTTAAATTTCGCGCCCATGTTCGTTTAGTATCATAGATAAAACTGCAACTTCATATCGAAGCTAGGGAGTCGCCATCTTTGCAGTGTTTGACAGTTTGTCAGGGACGTTACAAATGGCTGACGATTTATAAATTTATCATCACAAACTATTTACTATTTTCTTAAAAAAACAAGCTAATTTCGTATTTTTTTTAAAAAGTCCTGTACTTCGATTTATGGACATTCCCAGAAAGGTAAGTGTTGCTCGTATTGTTTATTAATTTAATTTTTAATTTGTGTTTCTCGTTACTGGGTAAAGTAACCTATAAAGGCCCACCACACGGATCCCCATGATGGCCCGGGCCATCTTAGGTCTATAGAATGTCAATGTTACTAGGAACCTACAATGAAAATCAGGTGGTTATTATTATTCCACGCTTTATATTAGCTTGGTTTGTATGTTTGTTTGTAACGGAATCTATAAACGTCACAATTTCGCACTATCTTCAAAACGTTCGATTGATTTGAAACTTCGTATACTTATCAACAATCTATGACAATGCACTAATAAATAAATATATATATATATGGAAAAGTGGTTATTAGTCAAAAAAATCAACAACAGTTTAAAAAAACTCTAAAACATATTTTAATAGACACACTACAAAGCAGAAAATAATTTAAAAAGGGGGATGCTTGATGTTGCGTGATTAAAAATATATTAATAAGTACCCCATGCATTGAAAATCATTTTCTGGTTTTTATTTACTGTTTCTATTAAAGATATACTTTTTAACTATTATTTATTTGATTAATTTAACCAGTTGACGCGGTACAAAATTAAAAAAAAGTTTAAATAGCTTTATTTATTTTTAGATTTTACGAAATGGATACAGTCAATAAGAAGCGACAAGGTGAATGGACTGAAGAACAACTTAAATCAGCCATTGAATCTGTAAAAACGGCCGTATGTCACAACGAAAAGCAGCAGCTAACTTTAATATCCCAAGAAGAACTTTAAGAAATCACCTAAAATCTGGCAGTGACAAAAAGATGACTGGTCGAGCAACTACACTAACACAATCTCAAGAAAAAGACTTAGCAAGGCGAATAATACGACTGGCTCAAGTGGGCGTACCATTGACTCGCAAAATTGTAAGAAAGCAAGCCTACTTATTTCGTAAAGCGCATGAAATACCAAACTCGAATGACAAAAACTTCAATGACAACAGGTGCATTGCAGGTAGAAAATGGCTGACAAAAATTCTTTGAGACGAAACCCTGAAATTTCGGTTTGAAAGGCGCAATTTATGAACTCTGCAAGAGCACAAAAGTTGAACAAGTACATTGTGCATCAACATTTTACGGCGATCAAAAAATTGTATGACGACTTAGATATTCCTCGTCATCCAGAACGTCTATATAATATAGACGAAAAGGGCTGCCGACTAACTTTGCACCATCAGCAACAAGTTCTTGCTCAAAAGGGCAGCAAGAGAGTCCATTTCTTGGCACAGGAACATGCTGAAAACGTCACGATCGCTATGTGTGTCAATGCTTCAGGAAATTCAGTGCCACCTATGATAATATTTAAAGGAAAACGACTTAGGCCGGAATTTAACGACAGTTTGCCTGATGGCACGTTGGTCAGAATGGCACCAAAAGACTACAGAACTTATTGATTTAATTAATCATCTTGGCAACTATAAATCACCCGGCAAATGTTTGCTCATTTTTGATGGAGCTGCTTCGCATTTGGATGCCAGAATTATTGTGGATGCAGCAGATGAGAACGACATCGTGTTATATTGCTTACCATCAAACACCACCCATGAGCTACAACCATTGGATAAAACGGTTAATAAATCATATGAACACCATTGGGATGAGGAATACTAATAATACGCCTATCGTCATCCAGATCGCAAGCTCACGAAGGCAAGGTTTAATAAAATATTTTCTAAGGTATGGCCTAAGTGCGTGACTCAAGATAATATTAAAAACGGGTTAAGAGCTACTGGGCTTCATCCTTTCAATCCTAATGCGATTCCTGAGGAAGCTTTTGCACCTTCTATTCTCACTCAGCGCCCTACCCTGCATGTGACAGCTTCTAATTCAGCTACTTCAGCAGCCTTAGACTCAAGGATTTACCACAGTGATGAGTCAGAGACCGATTGTGAAGAAGGTTTTGGCATGTCGCCATCATTATTAGCTGATGTATCTGACAGTCCAGAACCTCTACTTCCATCTACTGTCCAGCCACAGACACGATCCCCTACATACGCATGTAGAAAATTGGTTGATTACAGTTCCTCCTCTGAATTAGCTACTGAAGATATTGAAGATCAACCGTCAACAACAAACATATGCATGAATATATCTGATAGAGGTTCACTATATCATACCCCGATTAGGTCAGATTGTACTACGAAGACCAGTCATCTATTCTTCTAGATCAGGTTCAGACGATGAAAATATGAATATAAACGAATTGCAAAACTACTTTCAATATCCTGCCAGGAACTGTAAGATTTATACATCATCGGAATCAGAATTAGAAGAAAAAGAATTGAATCCATCTGATAAACAAGCTGCTCACGGAGACTTACGACGCAATCAAATGGAGGATCATCATTCCGATGATTCTTCCGATAATTCTGACAATATGGCACTATCAGATTTAAAGCAACACAATAAGAAGACCCAAAATAGATCTCCGTTTTATGAACTCATACCAACGCCTAACTTTGCAATAATTAAAAGCAAACCAAGACGAAAAGCAATTAATTATATTGGTCAAAAAGTAACCAAGGATTTGTATAATGCTGTTGAAGAAAAGAAACAAAAGCGAAGTGGAACACAAAAACCGAAGCCAAAAAAGACTAGAACGCATAGCAATAAAAATAATAAAGAAGATGAAAAAGCTCAAAGGAACAAAGAAATAGAAAATAAGGTAAATGTGGAAAATAGAGGTAAAGGAAGAAAGGCCAATAAGGCTGAAAACTGGTATTGCCGAGCCTGTAAAGTTGATCGAGTGGCTGATATGCGACAATGTATTGGTTGTTTTTTGTGGTACCACGAGGAATGTGTTGGGCTATCTCTGAACGACATTAAGCCATTCTTATGTCCAGAATGCAACTAAGAGCCTATTGAGCTTTGGGTTCTTATATGTTACTATTTACTGTTTTTTTATACTCCTAATGAGGCCCGCTGAAATTGTTGAGAAAAATATTTTGTAGTTTTTTTAATATTTTTCTTGTTTTTACCAAAAGTTATTTTAAGAATAAAAGCACAAAAATGTAATTTATCGAGTTAATTTAGAGATTTTTGTTTTGTAGGTAGATTAAGTTTAGCTAAGCCTAAGATGGCCCATCGTCTAATTTGTGTTAAAAAAGACTGTTAATATACACTGATTACCTAAGACTATTATAAATTACGTTAAGTTTTACATAGATACATATTTTTTGTTTTGATAGTGTTTATAAATTACGTGGTAAATATCGGGCCATGATAAGTGCCTATGTTCCTAAAAAAACCCACTTCAGAGGTTTTAAAAAACATTTGTTTTCTTTAAGATTTTTTATCAAACATGTTGATTTGTATGTTCATTTTATTCACAAATAAATAAATAATTTTGTGATAAATATTATTTTCGTGTATTATTTCATTTCTTTTAAATACATTAATATTACAAAAAATGGGCCTTAAAAGGCGCATGTACCTTAGATAGGTACTTAGCTCTTTGATTCCAGTGATGTCGACTTGTTGTCCCTCGCGCAGCCTCGAGTCTCTGACTAGACGATGTAGCTATCAATCCTCTTTTATCAAAGTCTTAGACCTCTTTATTTTTCCCTAAAGGAAATGGAAACAGAATGTGAATAGCGCCATAAAGCACGTGAGGCCGGCAACACCGATCAAAGAACAACTATAGGAATACTACTTCCTTACTTTAATCTTCTGTGAGCAGGTGGTATTGCTCCAGTCAAGGTGAGCCATACAAAAAATCTCTGCCACACAAAAATGCAACCTATAAATTGAGCCAAGTATCATACGACTAGTCGAAAACATAATTTCAAATTAACAAGACATCTACGAGTCAGTCGGTATTTCAGTAACATCCCCATAAAACAGAACCACAAGTAAAAACTGCTACGAATAAATTTCAATTTACTTCGACCAAATATATTTAAACAATAATATATTATTAGCAGTTAAATGTATGTACTTGAACATAAAGAGTAAGAATGGTGTTGCTGGTAGGGTTCCCAACCATACCGTTAAAAACAATAGTACCTCGTTACCAAGAAGTAAGGTTTTACTTTTGAACGAAAATACAAAAGACTTTTAGGCATCAAAATGCCTGACACTAAGTAACGAGTTACAATATAAATCTTGAAAATATGCCCAAAAATAGAAGCGGTTAAACTTTTTAAATGTTCTTTAAATTCCTTCTCAGACTTATACCTACTACCTTACCTATAGGTAAAAGTTGGCAACCCTAGTTGCTAGTGACTTAATTCGACGTTACATGCGGTAACTTTGGCCCAACGTGCGCTGCGTTTTGTTTGTATTTTTTGACTCGCAGGTGATGAATTATAAGAAACATCGATAAGGACTGAACTGTTAAAAAAGTTCACAATTTATCACATGGCTACACATTGTTGCTAATATTAGCACATTTGACAGACATTGATTGATACCACTGCGGTGTGGTCACAGAAACAATAGTGAAACCATTCCTTATAATATTATAATTCTTCTACGCGGTACGCAACGATAGCTTAGTGGAAATACCAACGGACTGCAGAGGGTATCGGGAACGAAACCAAGGCGCGCACCACTTACTTTTAGAACCTATGTATTAAATTGTTAACTAACTCTTGCCCCGTGTCTCGGAGAACACCTTAAGCCGTCGCGGTCGGTCCCGGCTGTCATAAAGATCTTAGAAAGTCGTTATTAGGAAAAGAGTCTAGTCTAAACCGTGGAATATGGCTATCCCTTTGGGTTGCGGAAGGCAGACGACAGTGGCTCCATAGAAAATCTAGTTAGTACTATTCAGTACTATTTGGTTAGGCTAGTGCGCAGACTCTGGGCTTCAAGGCGAAAGTCTTGGGAAAGGACGCCAGAAGCTGAGATATTTGGCATGTATGTTCTCCTACAAACATTCATTTCATTTACTTAGTTGGTTTCGAGCTTAACACAGTATGAGTAAAAGCGAGATGTGCACTTGAATAGAAGCGTTATTTTAACATTTAAATTGTTATCTTAAGAAACTGTCTATGTCTTGAAAAATGTGTTCAAATTTCACGAACACCCGTTGCATTACAATCATCGTTATTTTATTTTAATTACAAATTCGCTATCTCGTGACCTTATATTGTGGCAAATGTTCTTAAAAGGTGCTTTCTTCAACAAAGGTAACAGTGCAAGGTTGTATTTGCCGCTGTAAGACGTATAGTCAGGAAGGATTGTGAGGGAGGATGTGTTTTCTGAGCTGCAGTTTTAATTTTGCTGTCGTTTAGGGGTGAATATAGTACACCTGATGATGACACCTGTATGTACGACAGTTGCGTCACACCTTGATCGTATTACATTCGTCTATGGTCCCATTACAATAATAACGGGCGGTAATAGGTCAGACTGTTTCGTCTTTTTGCGTTGGTGTTTATCGCGTAGTGTATACTTTCAGGGTGCTAATTACTGATGTGTAAATAGCTCAAATGTACGCAAATGTCAGTTAGTAAATGTTAAATACTGTGTTTGGTTCTAATTTTTAATTGGAATAATATTGGTGGTGGTGAGATGACTGCACGTTTGGCGTAGTGGTTTTAGTGGTCACCTGCGTGCGAGTGTTATGGGTTCAATTCACACGCGGGACAACATATATTGTTGTTTCGAGAGTGTGATCTTTGTATCCGTTGTTTGAATTTCTGTGGTCTACCGCGGAATAGGAGTTATTGTTAAGTTGTGAGTAGAATTAAAAAAAAATAGGGGTTGTCGCAGGCAACAGGCAAGCCATCGAGCGTCCTGGCTTCGGTTCTAGAAGCCATCTAGAAGAAATTTAATATTAGTTATTGTGTTGCCGACGCAAAAAGCAATATTGATGGAGACACAGTACCTATTAAGTCATCTGACTATGAGCAAGCCGCAACAGAAGGCTGAATGGTTGATGCGGTTCGTGGATTGAATGGTGGTCCTCCGCACACAGGATTTGTCCCTAATTCGAGTAATGTCTATAAATAGAAGAATATCTATAACTCAGCCATTACGTTGGGTATCTACTTTAAACAACAAAAGGATTTCTGATTTTAGCCAAGTTTTCTACCACCGACATTCAGGCGCGCTTATTGCTCCTAGTTTTGCAACTACCTGGCTTTACAGCAAAAAAAAAACAGCGTGCCGGACAAGGCTGCGATAGCTCTGTGAAGATACCAACATACTACTTTGCAGAGGACATCGGATAATCCGCAGCGCGCATCACTATGTCACGGTAATAATATCTAACAGTATTGTAACTCCATACAAACGCACGAAACTCGAGTTATACCTACGCGCCGCGAGCAGAGTACCCATTAGACTGGCCGGACTGTACCTACAGTACCCGCAGCCGCTATCGTGCCGCAGCTCGCATGCGGCGCGTCTGGTAGGTATATAACTCACGAAGGCGGCCGAGTTACAATACTGTTAGATTATATTACCGTGACTATGTTACGCGTTATACTATTAATTGTCGCCTGTGCCTCGAAAAGCCCGTTACGCTATTGGCCCCGGCTGTCGTGAAGATCTTTGACAGTCATTAAGGGAATTCCGTACCCTTGAAAGCAACGATTCTGGTCTAAGCCATAGAATATTGCTATCCTACATACGGGTGTACGCTCCCGTAGGATTGCGTAGGTCAGGTGGCATTCGTTCTGTGAAAAAGCTGATATTCAATAATTTCTGGTTAGACCAGAAAGCGGGTCCTACGCTCCAAAGCGAATGTTTTGGAAGCAACTGGGCTCACGATAAGACGATGTATTGAATGGAGGTGAGACGTGAAGTACTGAAAGTCAAATTGAGCTCCCTGCTTTATTGGATAAATCACATCATCAGCCTTTAACAGTCCACTGCTGACTTGGCCTCTCCTTTGAAAGGAGGAATTGGCCTTCTATACCACGCTGGCCAAACGGGTTGGTATAGGGTTTGCATCAAGTTTTCCTTCTCTTACAGTGCTATTCTCTACATATTATACTCCCTCTGTCGGCTCTTATGACACCCACGGGTGATATGGGGTGGTGACATTCTGTATTCTTAATCCGTCACCACACGGACTACACACATAGGAGCAAATAATATAAATAAATAAAAACATATCACACATAGGCCTTTCTCGCGATAACCAATCCCCATGCGAGCAGAGCCCCGAGAAGGAATCTGGTTAACTAAAACATAGAGAAATAAAAGAAAACAAATACATGAGCCAGACATACAGAAGAATTTGCATTCAATAATATGAATAATACGCACCAGATGCACCAACGCGAAAATACCGTTATTTGTACGAACATATCAATTCATCTCAAGTACTTTATCTACAACAAAATGTAATTTAAAAGAATACATGTACCCTCAGGCAAGATGCTGTATAAAAATATTATACTTATTAAAAGTGTATTATAAATCATTATAAGACTAAAAAGTGGAAAGATGGTATCATAAGCGGCCGTGCGTTCGCACATTGCTAATTTACCGCGACATACCAGAGAAATGCGAGCACGAAGGTACTATACAGCTGCAGTGGGACAGAGATAGAGAGTGTGCCGATATGTTGGCCATTTGTACTTCTTTGAAGGAACTATTTTTTTTTCTTTT
Source organism: Euclidia mi (assembly GCA_944739405.2). Lineage (NCBI taxonomy): Eukaryota > Metazoa > Arthropoda > Insecta > Lepidoptera > Erebidae > Euclidia > Euclidia mi. The sequence continues at coordinate 13,099,895 of OX123202.2, forward strand.
TTTTTTAAAGACAACTCCCGCATTAGGACTGAATACGTGTCGCATGACTTTACAAACATACAAATAACGGACACAATGAAAACCCTGACTCGAAACAACAATGTATGAATCACACAACGTGTTATCTCGTGTGGGGATCGAAACCACAACACTTCGGTGCAGTGTCAAGCGGCGAGGCGGCCGCTTAAACCACTACGCCAACCGCGCAGTCAACTCACGAAAGGAACTTACGAAAGCATTCGCAAGTATCTTTTAAACCCTTGTCACAAAAAGCAGTGCAAGCTTAAATGTTGACTGTATGGTTGACTAACTACGGAATTCATATATAATATGTGAACTATAGATAGATATGTAGATTTTTGATTCGTGTTTGACATATTTTGTATGGAGCTTATGTCAAAAACGAATCTAAAATCTACAGATCTATCTATAGTTCGAATATTGAAAATGCCCGTAAGATGCTTGAGATACAATAATGCTATTTTATTTTTACTTTTTTGGCGACAACGTCCCTCAAATTTATAAACATTATGGTAATAAAACCGCTGTTATCGGGGATAAGTAGATTAGATTAGGTATTGTTTTATTGTACACCATTTACATAGTCATGATACAGAGACAAAAGAGAGATAGAAAAATTTACAATTCAAAGAACAATCGACGGCCTTATCGCTGAAAGAAATTTCTTCCAGGCAACCTTTGCATTTACAGAAATGGATCAGTGAAATTGTGATTATAAAATGAAAAAGTAAAAGTATGCAATATTCAGCGCGTGGAAGTTACTAGGTACTAGTTAATATGCTGACACTGGTCTGAACCAAGAAATATCCGCAGATAACTTTAAAAATTCAGTACCCGATACTCTCTGATACAGACAGTATAATTCTACGCCGAGAGCCTCGGGTTCGAATTCAGCGCGCGCACCATGACATTTCGAAGTTATTTGCGTATTAAATTGTTCATAATCGCTTGCTAAACGGTGAAGGAATACATCGTGAGGGAACATACATGTCTGAGTGAAAGTGCAGTCATGTGAAACCTGCCAACCCGGACGTGGCCAGTGTGGTGGGCCTTAGGTACTCTTCTCATAGTAAGAAGGGGCCCGTGATTAGCAGTGGGACAGTTTATATACAGGGCCGATGATGAGAACCCTCTGCATGACAGTCTGTTGGTATCTCGTCCTGGCTATCGCTACCTTTTAAATGGTACGATCTGTATATATAAAATTCTTACATTACTGACGGACCAGCTACAGCGTAAGGCCTTAACTATTAGGCAAAAGAAGATGAAATTTGACATGTATGTTCTTTGAGCGCAGGGATGCACTAAGAGGGGATTTCCCGAAATTCCCTCGGGATCTGGCAGAAAATGAGTGGGTACAATTGCACAGTTCTTAGAACCTTTCTAGTAGAATATAGGCCATGTGCTCCGGCACGATATATATGGACTGTTGCAACTCATAATGATGGGCAAAGTCGCTGGACAGAGAAAGGTCCTGCGAAGAAAGAAATCCTGGCTCCGCAACAACAGGGAGTGGACGGGGATCGCGAGTGCTGCCGAGCTGTTCCGCAAGACAAGGAGAAGTACACGGAGCTAAAGGCGAACCTACACTAGTTGGAGAGGCACTGAAAGATGAAGAAGAGTAGAATATAAATCTCAAAAAAATAAACATGTCACATGCCATTTCCATCACATAGTAGCTGATGTGCGAGAGTGCGTGTTCTAGTATAAGTCGTTTTGGCAGTTGGTCGCAGATGCCGCGCGTGCCCCGCCCGCACCTTGCGCCAGGTGCCGTCGCAACTGACACACTGACACTAGACCCGCTCACATATATAGGTTAGAAAGCTAGCCACCTAGTACCTATAAATCTATCGGTACTTCAGCTGATTGGACGGTGAGTCATCTTGTTTGGCTGCTGGTTTAATTATTTTTATGTCGATATATGTATACATATATACCCATGTCGATCGATATTTGTTTAGTCGATATTGTATTTATAAAGTAAGGTACTTGTCTCTTCTAATATTATTTCTTTGTTATTTGTCTCCCAAGTCGGTGAGGAGGAAGTGGATTGCTTATTTTCAAACTCTTATAATTTATTTCATAATAATTTCGTTTCGTTTTCCAAACGTCATTCTTTCAATGTTAGCTGCTGTTGAACCTGGCTTCACAAATGATGTGAAGCAGCAGTGGTTATGAGGGTGGGACTAGAGTCGAAAAAGGTCCCTATATGTTTATTTATTGGGATAGTAACTTATATCGGGTGATACACCAGCGTAAACTATGCATTATTGGAAGCAAAAATTGCACTTCTTGCCACAGCTTCATAAGGTTGCTTAGCAGCCGAATCTGTTGTCATTTCCAGTTATTGGCTAGTGGCACTCAAATTGTAAGCTATTACGCAGTGAAAGCATCATATTTCTAGGATATACAGTAGTCGGATTTAATACACGTATAATTAATTTGTTGTTGTGTTAGGGCAATTTCATGAAGGTAGGTATGTTAGATAATAACGACGTCGTAATGTCACTTTGCATTTTAATCCGTAGCATATGAACTTCCTTGTTCTTTGTTAATGTTACCGTGGTCCTCTCTTTGCGAGTCTCCCTTCAACAGCTATCAAATTCTTACAACTGAATTCGGTGTGGGTGTACCACATACTCCCACTACCAAGGAGGTAGAGTTAGTTTGTGTCCCAGCTGTGGGTAAGTTACTACATTTACTGCGTTAGCGCTTAGCGCACTGCCCGTCTCTCTACCTGCTAGCTGAGGCCGGCTGGCGCCGCCTGCCTGACTCTATTGGTTGTAGCTCTTCTAATGCTGCTTCCCTTCAGATTCAGGTCCACTTTGAGGCTTCGGGCTACGCTACCCTAATTCTATTCTTCTCTCCACTTCACCTGCACCGTCTTCGACACTTCTGCTGAATAGTCTGGCCCTGCCCCAGCTCATCGCGCACACACCGCCCGGCGCCTGATCGCTGAAGCCAACGGTCTGCGAGGATCTGTCCCTCTACACGCAGCCCTTCAAGCAGCCTGCCCTGCACACTACCGGAGGGAACAGCGTGGGAGACTGCAGCCCTTAGTGTTCAGGCCAGTGTCGTGTTGTTGATCGGTCATACTCGTGCGCAGGAAGTGAGACAATACTAGGCAATAAACGTATAGAACTTCTTCTTCGTTTCATTCTAGAACCTGTTACAAACGCACAGCCGAACGGACCGCTGTAAGCTCTAATTTGGCATAATATATCTTTTTTGGGGATCGTAGGGGTGCACTAAGAAGGGATTTTCCGGAATACCCACGGGATCGGGCAATACGGAACATTTAAATAAAATGTGCGCGCGTAGCTGCAGCCATCCTCAAGTATTATATATTTTATTAATAAGTTTTGTGAGTTGAACTTATTTAACTACAACAAAAGCACTTATTAAGCTTCATAAATAAACAGATAAATAAATATTTGAATAACTACCTACATTTCTTTCAATTCTATTTTATTACATCTACATTTATTTACGAAGAGCACTTCACGTGATCAAGCGGTTTGTCAAGAGCTTATTTGGAGTAAATATATTCAGAATTAACGGTCAGTCAGCCATATTTGGTTTCCTCGAAAGCCAATTGGCAGTTCACGCCTCATGTTGGTTATCTTAATGAATGACAAATAGGAGAACAATGCATAGAGCTGTTATGTATAGAGTAGGCAGGTCAAGAATAGTCGTTACATTGACAGAAAAAGAAAATGCATTTTGTACTCTTTTCTCAGAATACCAATGGTACAAGAGAAACACATACACCAAATGTAATAGTCTCTTTAAAATTTCAAGATATTTTCATTTATATATTATTATACTAGTGTATATAGGTAGAGCAGGCAAGTTATATATCCGTAGAGATAGTTCTCTACGGATATATAACTTGCCTGCTCTAGCTATATACTATCTCTACGTAAAACAACTCGACATATTGACAAAATGCCGTCAATTCGTCTACGCATCAGTTTTTATGCTACAGCCCTTAATAGGCATGCCTTTTAAATTAGGCCTTTACTGAATAAAACCTTATTTTTAAGGATGGTAAATAATGATTTCGTTTTAAAATTTAAATGCCTTTAAGTCTAGTTGGGTTGTTGGTAATTTGTGACTGTTTTTGGGTCGATCGTGAGGTATTGCCGTATGGAAAAATGTGTCAATAAAATGTGCCAATGAAAATAATGAAGTGCGTAAACACCTTTTATATTTAACTAGTTTTAAACTGTGGCTCGGCCTGAGTTGTTATCGGTCATTGCCATAAAGGTCTACGTGTAAGGCATTAGAACGATGATAATGATAATCACCGTTCTAATGCCTGTTGCATCTAAGACTTTCGTCTTGGACCCAGGACGTGCGTCTTGTTCTAGTCTAAACAGAGACATAGTATTGGTTTATGTGATATCGTGATATTTAAGCTACTGGCTGTGTCCCGATGTGTTTGCCGCCGATCCTCGGCTCTTAAGTGATTAAGTGTACCGTGATATTAAACAGCAGCATACTCGTATAACATTCCTCTAAGGTGTAGATTTGTATTGTAATAGTTTAAAATTTAATAATTATTATTATTAATCATTGAGAGAGAGAGAGAGAAAAAGTTTCAAAATCAGATTCTTCGTTGGTGAGATAAACGAAATCAAACAAAATCTTCGCATTTTCGTTTTGCTTTAAAATAAACTTTTAACCTCTTTTCATCTGCCCTAATGTTTACGTTATGAACCCATTGCCCAAATATTTCTATCTTTAATAGTTTAGGCTCTGAGATGATACGTCACATACGTCTTCAGGACAAATATTTTTTTAAATGTCCTTTCCTGCGAAGTTTTATCAAAATCTGTTCAGTAGTTTTAGCTTGAAATAGTAACAAACATCCTTGTAGGATGCTATATTTAGGCCGGAATAACGACAGACGGTCCTTCACGGCAAACGGTCTTTTGTCGAACTCAGATGAGCTGATGCTTTACTTCCATATAATATCGAGGATATTATTTGGCTGATATTATTCGATAATATATCATCATCATCATCATATCAGCCGAATGACGTCCACTTCAAGACATAGGCCTCCCCCGAGGCTCTTCACATGGCACGGTCTTAAGCCACCTGCATCCATCCGCTGCCCGCGATCCCAAAAAGATCGTCAGTCCACCTTGCTGGGAGGCCTACCTCTGCTACGACGTCCGGTGCATGGCTGATCTGAGTGTGATGGAGAGAGCTATGCTCCAAGTTTTTCTGCGAGATCGAATTATAAATGAGAAGATCCGCAGGCGAACCAAACTCAACGTCCTAGCTATGCGAATAGTCGAGCTGAAGTGGCTGTGGGCAGGGCACATAGCCAGAAGAACCGATGGCCGTTGAAGCATGTATTTATAATACATATAAAATTCTTATATTCTTAATTCCAAACAAGAACCTTAAATTATTACAAATAACTATAAAAACTACCCATAACCGCCAGAACCTACTAAACATGGTTCGACGAAGCATTTATCGTTAAAATGGTAAAGAAACCCTAAAACCAATTTGTAACGAACTATTCAATGGCAGCCGTGTCAAAATATCAATAAATGGGAACGACTGACAGTCAAGCGTATCCTTCGATAATATTGAATACTACGAAATACATTACCGCTTTTGTCCTAGCTTGTAATGTGTTTAAAACGAAAGCGTCAGTGGATAGCGTGCTGTTTGATAGGGTTGTTTTTTGTTGAGGGGTGCGTCCTAAACACCTGATCGTGTAAACAGGTGTTGTATTTGTGTTGGATATACACCGCAGACTGGTTTTCTCAAGATATTTACGTCTTCAGTATTTCTTTGTCTTTATTTAAGCTAATTTTCATAAATGTAGGAAGAAATAAAGTTATGAAATGAATACAATACCAATAACATAATACTACTCTCACAATTAAAGTAGAAAAAACAATTGTTTTTGCAAAATTTTATGTGCCACACCTTTAATGCTACATTGTCGTACTAATATAAAAGTAAAAAAGTATTAAGTATGTTTATCCATTATCTAGTACCCATAGTACAAGCTTCTGATTAGTTTGGGACTAGATGGTGTTGTGTGAATGTGGTAGAATATTATTATTATTATATATTTTTTTGTCTTACGCTTATTACGTTCCTTCCTCACTGGTCGTCGTTCTCACACGTCCTTTCGTAATATTAACTACTTTAACTTACTCACACGTCCTTTCGTAATATTAACTATTTATTTAGCAGAATTGGGCCCCAGTTCGAAACTTCACTGGAGCTAAGATTGCAAGGCCGACGTGTCGTTCATATGAAAAAGTCTCGTTAACTCGACTTACTTTAGACTTACCCTAGAACTAACATACATCAACATTTCAAACTTCGACATTCAGTAGCGGAGTCCTTTAACTGTAGTACCTTCTGTAAATGTGATTTTACAATAAACTTTTACCTTTTAGTAAATTGCTCATTGTAGAAAATGTTAGAACTAACATAATATAGCACAAAACATCATGGTTAGCCGGTTTCTTATGGATATATATAAATTTTATGCATTTAGTTTAGGCGCCACTTTATATAGTTAACATAATATACCTACGCAACTTAAGGTCGGAGTTACCCAAAAATTGTTTAGTAAAGTTTTATAGTATTAAATCTTGCCTATCGTAAGATATGCCCTGGCTCAATAATCTGAATCTAATATGCGTTTTTTTATCATTATTATTTAATTATGAACATACACCTTTATTAACTATTTGATGCCATGTTAACTGTTGTTTTATTATTGGCTAGCTTTTGCCTGCAGCTTTACACGTGAAAGAAAGGTAGCATTTGACATTGACCAGGAACTGAATTTCAAAAATCCATAAATGTATTTTCTATGCAGTAATTCTTATTCAATTCGCGTTTTATTTTCGTGATAAAAAGTAGTGTATGACCTTCCGTCCATTGTTTTATTTCGTTGTATGCTAAAATACCGTGTGGTGACGGATTAAGAATACGGATTGTCACCACCCCATATCATCCCATGGGTGTCGTAAGAGCCGACAGAGGGAGCATATTATGCAGAAAACAGCACTGTAAGAGAAGGAAAACTTGATACAGACCCTATACCAACCCGTTTGGCCAGCGTGGTATAGTAGGGCAATTCCTCCTTTCAAAGGAGAGGCCTAGTCCAGCAGTGGACTGTTAAAGGCTGATGATGATGCTAAAATACATCAAATTTGTTTAGCCACTTTGACGTAAAACAGAGGCCGACCTTACATTGGGCGACAGCGTTCCTCGAGCGTACGCCCGGCATGCGCTTGGCGTTCACTCTGTAGTATAAATGCCGGCAAACTTCTTGAACACTACCATAGACCAAAATGCATGCGCAGGAGACATTTTTGTACGTAAAATTGCTACTGCGCAGCTCTTTTGGTCTATGGTAGTGTTCAAGAAGTTTGCCGGCATTTATACAAAGTGAACGCCGGGCGCACGCCGGGCGCACGCCGAACGGACGCCGAGCGTAGGTACGCTCGAAGAACGCTCATGAACAATGTGAGGGAGGCCTAAATCTGGTAAGTAATTTAACCAGAACTTACGAAGAGTAAATCTTCTTATCTTATTTAAATATTTATTTTCAGTCTTTTGCAGTCCACTGCTGGATACATGGCTCTCGTAATTGCGCCACAATAGCATAGTGAATGAAAGGGACAATATGGCCTTCTGTAGGTACCATGCTGGACAAAGGCTAGTGAAAGTTTTGATGTTGAGTCCGTCCGTCTCTTCAAAAATATATTTTCTTCGTTTTGTTTTTTTGAAGGGGTAGGCAGAGGTGTAAATATTACACCCATATGTCGCCATGAATTTTAGGTCCCACGTAATAGGGGGCGAGCCTATTGCCGTTACCGGGCACACAAGACTCCGTGCTGCTACTGAGAATTCGGAAAAACCCAGTAACACTCTTGCCCGGCCCGGGAATCGAATCCAGGACCTCCGACCATCAGTCGCATACGCTATCCACTGGACCACGGAGGCAGTCTTCTTCGCATAGTTACCATAATTGCCGCTTACGACACCCACTGTATGAAATGAGGTACTTAGTGATATTTTGTTTTCTTAATCCGTCACAAAGGTAGGTAAAAAAGTGATGAATATGCATGTAGAAGGACGAAAAGGGAGAGGACGGCCAAGAAAAAGATGGATGGACTCTGTGAGGATGGATATGAAAGAGAAATGGGTAAGCGATCGGATGACTGGTGTTAGAGAAGTATGGAAGCGAAGGACATACTGCGCCGACCCCAAATAAATTGGGACGAGGGCAAGACAATGATGATGAATCCGTCACCGCCTGAGATAGAGACTCATACTGTAAATTAGACCTTTGTAGTTGTTAACAGCACGGACAGCACGTTAAGCTGTCTGTCCCGGCTGTTATGAAGATCTTTGACAGTTGTTATGAATAAACTGAAACTAGTCTAAACCATGGAATATGGCTATACCTTTGGGTTGCAGAGGTCAGACAGGCAGTCGCTCTCTGGAAAAGCTGATATTCAGTCAAATCACCATTACTGCAAATATATAATTATTAATTTACTATATCAAAGAACGATAAATTTAAACTTTATAGAGCGGACTAAACGGAATACCTATAATATGGACTATTTCTTACCTATGCCGCCACCTGTCTTGATAGCTGGCTGATGAGTTGATGACTCACTATTAGGGCTTGTAATTCGAATATTCGAAAGTTCGAATAATGCGAATATTCGTTCATTTTTACTATTCGAATATTGAGTGGTGTTAAATTCGAATATTCGAATGATTTATAGTTACGTTTTTTTTAAATCTTATTTCCAAAGTGGGTGCATAGGGTTCCCACCAAGAACTTAGGGTCCCAAGCCAACCTCACCTGCAAGTGGTGCACCTGCCGATCAACGGACGAGGCTCTGGCAAACAAAATGTCCCAATAAGCGGCAATAGGCTCGCCACCTATTACGTGGGATCAAAACACTGGCGAAAAGTGGGCGTTTAATATGCCTTTGCCTACCCCTTCGGGGAAACAGGCGTGAGTCTATGTATGTATGTATTTCCAAAGTTTACGTCAATCCCATGAATGATCATTGTGATTGCAGTGTGATTTATGATCTCTCATTTATCTTTATTTAATTAAAACTTATCATTGCTTTCTATTTTAGCATCCTTCTCAACATTGTTGGAAAATTGTAAGCAAATGTACTGATTGAAAGAATTATGAAAGTAACCGACAAGAAAATATGGGATGTACAAACGGTATTCGGAAAGAGTATGGGCTGTACGGATCAGGGTTTTTTCTTGCGAAGCATAGCCGAAAAGGTTTTGGCCAAAGGTTAAAAGGTCTATTGCGCATTTGTGGATTGTGAAAAGGCTTACGATAAAGTGGCGAGGAATTAAATGTGGTCGGTACTGTCAATTTATGTAATTAACAGCAGCCTCATTCGAGCTCTGAAATCTCTTTATGATGATTCAGCTTGTGTGAGGATGAACGGGGCATACACTGACTGCTTTACCATCGAGACAGGTGTTAGACAGAGATGTGTAGCTTCGCTATGGCTGTTTAACCTCTTCATGGACAATTTTTTGCAAGATCTAAAGTATAGTGACTGTGGATTAAGGATAAATGGGTTACTTGTCAAATGACTTCTCTATGCTGATGATCAGGTAATACTTGCATCTTCAGCGCAGGAGTTGCAGGAGACGGTAACAATCATGGATGGTGCTTTAGAGAAAAGTACTAGGTACTTTATGTAAGTAAAATGAAAGTTATGGTTTTTGAAAAGGAGGAATCTGTTACGGTTTGTAATGCTATGAATTAAGATCGCTGGATGATGAGTGGAGCAAGTTAATGTGTATGTGTACTTAGGTACACTATTTACAAGAGATGGTAAGAATGAACAACTACTCAAAATAAAATCATAAAAGTATTACATCATTAACATTACTTGACCGCTACAAAAAAGATTTATGAAAACACTAAAATACTTAATCTCAACCAACTTTATACATACGGCACCTGTATATTGGTCAGAAAAATAAGCAATAATATGATTCAAACTAATTTACAAATGCACATCAAAGTACCTACGCATTACCTAAGGAATCAAAACAAAATTTAATTAAGTAGACCGCGTACCAACTACGGCAAAAAAACGATATTGTTTGAGGGCACCCAGCTGTACTACAAGTTGCCGAAAGATATTAAAGAAAGTGGCAACATGAACATATTTAAGGGCAAACTAAGAAATTATGTGCGTACACTACAAATTAAATAAATATTTATATTTAATGGAATCTTACACGAATTTTACAAAATCGTTTCACAGAATTATGTTTTTTACATTTTATTCTACATAGAGTGTACATAGTAATAAGTTTTATATTTTATTTATATGAGGGATATAATTTTAATGTTTGTCTTGTATATTTATTAATGCATGAATTTTATTTTGTTTTATAGTATTTTAACTTGCTTAAACTTCTACAGTCTTTTAATTTGTGCCAGAGGTATTTGAAATATTTTAATGAATAATATGATGTACTATATTCTTATTTTAAGTGAACTGTTATGTTTTTATAAGAAATAAATTCTTTGAACTGAACAAGATACTGAAAAAAGGGTTAATGTTGGTAATAGAGTGAATGGAGCTCGGAAGGCATTTTTCAACAGCCAAAACGTGTCCAAAAAGGCGCGAATAGAGAGAGAAAGTAGTGAAAGTTGGGTATGGCAGAAGAGACTAGAAAGTAGAATAAATTCTGTAGAAATTAGCACTGAGAAGTATGTGTGGTGTATTTTTAAACAACAGAGTAAGGAGTTGTGTGATAAGAGAGTGTTGTAGGGAAATGGAGAGGATGGACGACGAAAGACTGGCAAAGAAGATATTTAAGGCAAGTGAAGGGGAAGATCTAGATCTTCCCCTTCATTATATCCCATGCAGACGTTCAGATACGTTCAGTATAGATTGGAGACATCCTTAAAAAAAGGACAGATAAGAAGTGCCCTAAGCAGAAGAACTTCATGGGAGGGAATGAAGCAAGAGAGATATGTCAAAAATTACGCAACCACGCTTTGATCTCAATGATTCTCAAAATCCTAAGAATTTAAGACTAAGGTTTTGTATTGTAACCCACGCAGCGGGTGTTATTTTTATTTAAAATATTTTTGTTTGGTTTTGAATACAGTTTATTGCTTTTTATTTAAACAGAATGCCAAAGTATGTATGTTATTAAAAGGTGATTCAAATTTATATAATAAATAAAAATATTCAACTGTCACTTGTTTATTAAGCGTTTATGCATGGTTTTATTAAGGTTTAAAAGAAACAGCTGATATTCGAATAATATTCGAATAATTCGAATACTTCCTGTAAAAATATCGAATATTCGAATTTCTAAAAACATCGAATAATTACAAGCCCTACTCACTATACAACACTGCTGGGAATGCCAGTAAACTTGCTACCTACATAAGTACTACAACGTGTAAGTACATTTAATTAATTAACCACACAAGGTATTACTCGCACAGTTATAATATAAGTTCAGACACACATTTGCACGTGTCTAGACATTGCTGTACATACGGTACATAACCGATAATTATATGTAGTCTCTTCACTGGGCTATCAATGTAATAAATAGAGACATAATATTAAATAATTGTGTCTAGTAGGATCGAAAACAGAAGTTCAACAATAACCATATAATAAACTAGAGGACGCCAGCAGCTACGCCTGCATTATTTTTAAATTTACCCGTTTTCGCCGACCCTTTGGGAATTTCCGGAAATCCCTTCTTAGTGCACCCCTACGGTCCCCAAGGAACAAACATGCCAAATTTCAGCTTCCTGCGCCCAATAGTTTCGGCTGTAGCGTGTCTGTCAGTCAGTCAGTAACGCAAGGATTTTATATATTAAGAAGATAAGATTAGTACTTTGAATAACGAGAAAATAAAACAATATAATTATACCAACGAAACAGCTAGACACATCAAACTAATCGCACGCCAGCATAAGCTGACCTATCACTGTTTGAGATAAAATACCAGCCCTATATATAAACTATCCCGCTACTGGGCATCAGTTTTCTCTTTATTTAAGGAGGATTAGGTCATAGGCCCCCACTGGTAAAATACGGGTTAGGAGACTTAACAAACCTTTTGAGTTTACATAGAGCGGGACAGCTTAAATAAACATGCACATAGTACTTAGGTACTATTAGGCACTATGCACTTAGGTGCATGTTTACTTATGCTGTCCCACTGCAAGGTACGGGCCTCTTCTACCTATAAGAAGGGTGAGACCATAGTCAACCACTCTGGATAAACACAGAATAGCTGACTTTACATCGTTCCAGAACGCGTAGGTAAGACATGGAATCTTTTACGTTTAAATTCTCTGAGTGGATTATACCTTTTATGAACGACCAATTATTGGGAGACGAGCAAAAGCACATTCCACTTGTAAAGATAGACCAAGTTACAATAGCAATATATAGCTTAGGCCTAGCCTTTGTTTAACAGTCGGCATCAGCCGTGTCCGTTAATTCTCGCGGCAGATGCTAGGCCTCACGTACCTTTCTTTAAATATATTATACAATTTATACATAATGGACACTTTATTAAAATGTTAACCAAACGCAATGTGGTGCTATTTCAAAAGGGTAAAAGTGAAATTAATTTTTTTGTGTCGATAGCGTATTCAAGATAATTTATATCACGCAAACTTGTGGGTTCATACGCCATTTAATTTATTTATGTTTTTTTTTGTTTTAAATTCCGACATTAGAACGAATTTATATGGATCTGATGAAACATACATATATCATTGAACTGTAGTCTTGCATCGATCGCCCATGCTATTACACCCTTCTTGCATTATTTTAGTTTTATTTCATTCAGTTCCTAGGCAGCGAATGTGGCATCACAGAAAACGAAATTTTTCATCCCACTGTTAGTTATGCAAGCAAAGCACATAATATGCATTGATGACTGTGTCCGTCGGTTTCACGTAGCACCAAGCCCCTTTATGGTGCTCACGAACATCACCCGTACACTTCGTCATATCAGTAATCAGCGCCAGGAGCATATCGCTGTCGAAAAAGTCGTTTCACAGTGTGAGTCACAATACACCTTCGGAACGGCTAGACCGATATTCGGATAAAAATCTGCCATAGGAAGGAAAACCAGTTGTGTCGTAAGAAATCTAGATATTAACTAACCCCATATGAGAGCATGGACACGGACGTTAGTAACAATCTGACAGCTCCTTTCGACTCGAATGTCCACTTTCCTCTAGCACACCGATTAGGTCCTTCCAAGGTCCACCAGATATGAAAAAGTTACAGTTTTCGAGACTATTTGCGAACTTTGCTATGAAAATTAGATACATCATGACAAATATAAGTAACTAGAGGACGCCAGCAGCTACGCCTGCATTTTTTTTTTATTTACCCGTTTTGACCGATCCCGTGGGCATTTCGGGAAATCCCTTCTTAGTGCACCCCTACGGTCCCCAAGGAACATACATGCCAAATTTCAGCTTCCTGCGCCCAATAGTTTCGGCTGTAGCGTGTCTGTCAGTCAGTCAGTAACGCAAGGATTTTATATATTAAGATTACGCGATATTCACCTGTCATATAATAAGCTTTACTTCATCACAGGTATGCGCAGACACACTTAATAGTTTTACTTTGTTTTTCAGGATACACCCACCTATCTACCCACCCCCATTCATCATTGATGGCTGTAGTTGCCACTTGTGTTGGTATATACTACCTGATACTACTTAAAATTTAGAGTTAGTATATCTACTGGAATAACTTAATAATGTATCTTTCAAACCGAGCTTATGATTTCTATACCTATTTATTTATTACCTCCCGCAAGTGGACCGACGATCTTGTTGGGATCATGGGTAGCGGATTGATGTGATTGGCCCAGGATCGGTCTATGTGGAGAGCCTAGAGGGAGGCTTATGACCAGCAGAGTACGTCTTGCGGCTGATATGCTAATGTAGAAAGTCAAAATTTAAATCACGAGACACGACTTAAGTATTTAACTGAAAAACATTCAGTAATTCATTTTAGTATACCACTGAAGCTGACCCACCTTAAGATCTCTCATCATATCTTAGACAATATAAACAGGTGATGTGTTCTTGTGCTGGTTGTATTACAAACGAAAGATAAGCGGGGCATTGTAAATCATAACGTCGAATCCGCGGCGCCGGCACAATGAGACACGATAGATTCCAGTGGATATTACATGAAGTTAGTTTTTAATATGTGTATAATCTATCGCTTCTGTAGCTAGTCCATTGCTGCACGGTTATAGGAAGGTTTAGGTGTATAACTCACGCGGGCGGAGCCGTGGAAGTCTAGTGTATACTAAAAGAACACAACCATGTTTATCTGCTAGATTTACAAAAAACTGTATCAGATCTATGTAAGTAACAGATGAGTAAGATGAGTCATCGGTCCACCTGACGTAATGAGGGGTATACAAGGGTCGATTTTCGCCATGCGGCTAGTTGCTTCACAAATTGCTTTACCAAGCCGCATCGCTAGCCCATTTACACAGGTTACTAAAATCGCTCGGTCATTTCGGTCGAAAATATTGAGCAGGAAAACTGTTTGTGGCGGAATTGAAATAGTTAGCACTGCGGCTCATGTAAACCCCCTATAAGCCTTAGGCCTGGCGGCTGGTCAGACATTGACAGTTAAAAAAAGAAACAAGCTGTACTAGATATGATATTCAACATCGTACCAAGTACAACTTATGTAAATGTCAATCACATGTTATGCTAATTGCTCATGATAATGGAAATTATACCCGGTCGTTTAAAAGGCTAAAAACTAGACATGTCCATGTTAATATAACGATGAAAAAAAGTCATCAGCTGGGCAATAAATATGGAATGACAGCGGCCGAATCAATCGGCGTCAGCGCAGTGCCCGCCGCGGCCTAATTAGAGGCCGGGCAGTGGGTTTGATCCCGGCTATGTTATTATGTATTTACTGCTCTTTTTACGGCTGATACAAGATCTTGTTAGAGTGGACGGTTAAACATTTAGATCGGGTGGGCACTGCGATGGCTTTTTCGAAGTTTTGGGCTGTTTTTTTTTACCAAATGTGAGATATTACTCGTTTTTGGTTTAAGGTGTCGTTTAGGCACTTTCGCGATGACGTTTACAAAATATGTTTAATTATAAACAAGCTTTCAGTCTAAGACTTTCGAAGACGATATTCCAACCAGACGTACAAAACGTTTTGCTTCCTCGTTCATCATGCGCGCTGCAAAACAATGGAACTCCCTGCCAGAATCTGTGTTTCCCGATCAGTACAATTTGGGTGTCTTCAAGGCGCGAGTGAATAGGCATCTTCTAGGTAAGCGTGCTACATCCTAGATCGCATCATTGCTTACCATCAGGCAAGATAGTGGTCAAACGCGAACCTATATTTACTAAAAAAAAACCCTTGGTTTGATGTTAACATTTAGAAATTAGAACGTTTTTTACGGTGTCAGCCTTCGAAAATGTTATGGCAGCCGGATAGTGTTGCCCAAATGCAAGAACAAGACGAGACTTAGCCAGTCTTGGTCTTGGTCTTGCGCCAATACACCTGGTCTTGGTCTTGGTCTTGGTATTGCGCTCCCAGTCTTGGTCTTGGTCTTGGTCTTGCAGCAAGAGTCTTGCAAGTCTTGCAATTACCTATCAGTCTATTACTATTTATTAAAGTTTTTAAATCTTAGAAAAACGTATTAGAATTGGAACATTGTGAGCTTGAATTAACACAGCCATAGTAAAGATCAAGCAGATTAATAAATAACTGAAGATTTGATAAGATATTCGAAAAATCAACTGACCTATATGTCGTTTTCCATGGAAGTAACTGTTTCTTAATAAACATTTATGATTTATAAGCTTACATTTGCTAAAACATGTAAAAAAAACAAATTAATTACAATAACTTGACTGTATTTTAAAGAACAATATCTGTCTAGAAAGAGATTGAACCCTCAAATTATATGAAATTTAATAAAAGAGTTTTACGATTTATCATTTATTTCAATAAAAAATAAAATACAACACAAATCAAACATAACAGTACACAACAGCTTTATCATTAGGTTATGTTACTTTATATCAATTCTTTTGACCAAGAATTAATACAAAGTAATGCGCATAGGCCCAGTTTTTCATATTTTTTGATACAGTTTTTTGCGTCTCATAGAATTCCTAAGCGTACCTATACACCGAACTGTTACACCTAACTACTCCGTGAAATAGCGCTAAGTCCTAGCTGCAAGACGCAAGAGTCTTGCAGGCTTAGTCTTGTTCTTGCTCAAGTCTTGCACGATCAGTCTTGGTCTTGCTAAAAATACGCGGTCTTGTTCTTGGTCTTGGTCTTGCAAAAACGCAAGAACAAGACCAAGACTGCAAGACCAAGACTGAATTTGGGTAACACTACAGCCGGATACGGATATTTCATTATGCGTTCTACTTGTAAGTTATTTATTTTTAATTTACAACATGCTTTTGGTGCTTAGCATCATAGAGGTCATAGTCTACAATACGATCTTATTTTAAATCAGAAGATGTCCGCATCTACGTTCGCACATTTTTTTAAAATTTACCCATTTCTTCCTGATGCCGTGGGAATTTTGGGAAACCCTTTCTTAGTGCACCTCTACGGTCTCCAAGGATCATACATGCCAAATTTCAGTTTTATGCGTCTAAAAGGGTTTGCTGTAGCTTGCCTGACAGTCAGTCAGTAACGCATATTTGTACAGATTGTGTCCTTGCCTGTCGCTATAAACTGATAATTAAATGAGTCAATATTTTTTTCTTTCGTTTTGTGTTTTATCGGCCTTTCTGTTTTATTTTTCATTATGTGAGCTACACGAAGGAAGAAGCTATTTGAATTGCTCCTATTATGCAAAGTATATCAGAACACACGTCAATTATACAGCTCAGGTGGTCACATCTGCACAACCAATAAAAATCCTAAGGACCAAACTACTGACCATTAATCATTTGTAAGTAGCGTACAAGAGTAATTGAGCTACAAATCTTGAAGACCGTTGTACAAACGTGTAGGAAATCACGGCAAAAACTCACTTCCTGTTGAGTTGGTGGCCACGGTGAGTTCCCACCGAAACCTTTCACACGGGGAACGCCTACTCAGAACTACTGTTTGATTTGACACTGTTAGGAACAACAGGCAACGGGCACAACTCCATTTTTAAGATATTCTGGTTTATCTTTTTTGTTGGGTATAAGATTCTGAGCTTCCATCGAGAGGTAAATTTCAAATGACTGATTTCTAACTGTTGCTATAAATTTTAGAGTTTTGAATTGTGGTAGTAGTAGCAGCGATAGCTTAGTGGAGAGACCGACGGACTGCTACACAGAGGGCCTCGGGTTCGGAGCAACGGCGCGCACCATTGAAGTTATGTTTGTATTAAATTGTTAATTATCGCTTGCTAAACGGCGAAGGAAAACATCGCGAGGAAACCTGCATATCTGAGATTTCTCCATTATGTTCTCGAAACACGTCTGAAGTCTGCCAATACGCACTTGGCCAGCGTGGTGCACTATGGCCTTACCCTTTTCATAGTGAGAAGAGGCCCGTGCCCAGCAGTGGGACAGTTTATATAAAGGCCGATGATGATGAATTGCAATTGTAACAAGGGAGCGAATAGTCAATATTAGAAGAGCACGTAGGTACAAATCTCTATCCTATGTCAAGAACTATTACATAGACTTACGCCTGTTTTCCGAAGGGGTAGGCAGAGACTACGGAACGCAATTTGCAATTACTATCCTGCTGTCATATCTCTCTTGCTTCACTCACTCCTATCAGATTCCTCATGCAAATATTATACAAGTACTATTGCCTCTAATAAAGGGAATCCACGCAAATGACGTGGCCTATGATAGCTGTCTCACGATCGACCACAATCATAAGACAAACTTAAGAAGCAGTAAATAAATTCTAAATTTTACGTAGAACCATTTTGCGATTAGAGACCATCTTATAAAATAGTTGTCAGTTAAAATGTAATAGGCGTACCGCTCATTCACACAGGATCTATTTTCCACTGCTTATTTGCCAAGTTAGAAGTCTTGATACTTGCTAGTGCGTAATTGCATACTACGTCATCCAAGTAAAGTTCGAAACCTCATTAATAAGTCGGTAACAATAATCACTTAATCACACAATGGAATAGTCTATCGGTCCTATTTTAGATTAAACACTTCATGGGTACGGTTGCATGTTGATACGTGTCTACCCAAAAGAGCCGGCCGGTAGCTCTAATCAATACATAGTAAAAAACAAATTCTGTCTTCTGTCTGTCTGTCCTTAATCTTAAAAACTACCCAACGGATTTTAATGCGTTTTTTTAATAGATAGACTGATTCAAGAGGAAGGTTTATACCTATGTATAATTTACGCGGGCGAAGACGCTGGCAACGTCTAGCGATAAACAAAAGAGTAAATAACTTTAAAAGACGACTGTTTATTTTGTACTTTACCAACTGCTTACCCATTGATGCAACTATATACACGACTAAATACGGGGTAATTGAAATAACTATAATCCATAGTATCAAATCATGGTGAATACGTACACAGCGCCTACACATGCATCGGTATCACAGTATCAGTGTGATTGTGTCAACGAGACGTCATACAGCGGCGCGCATCTTCTGACGAGTGCATCGGGCCACTTAACGTGACTAGGGCATGTCGGTATTGGACTTTTTAACAATACCGGTATTTTTTAGGTATTAATTTTGTCAAAACCGGGATCCCGGTATTTCGGTATTATTTCGGTATTTAACGTTTAACATTAGTTGAGAAAAAAGACCTGGTCTTGCGAAAATTATAACAAAAACAGAAATGTACCTACTTTTAAAGTTCTATGTATTAAAAAGAAATAAAAACAAAGAAATTAACAATGGTTCATGAATCAGCCAGTTTCTCTCCTTGGAGATCACTTAGGTATAACATTTACACCATATCATAACTCGTCACGAACGCTTCCGACAGTTTATGGGGTGCCCTGGTCAACAACAACAAAATAAAAGGACTATGGCAACCCCACCTGCATAGAGATGTATGCAGTGATTGCTGTGTTTTCGATCCAGAGCCCTCCGCGACCCCACAATCGTACTGCAGACCGACAAAAAGACAGTTGTCTCATACATTCGGAAGGAAGCCGGTACAAAATCACGCAGATTGATGGAGTTGACGCGGGAATTGCTGGCTCTGACAAACGACCTCAACATTGTACTGATTCCTCATCACCTGCCATCGGTGTACAACACCAAAGCCGGCCGGTTGTCACGAAATCGTGCCGGCAACGAGTGGCACCTACAGGGGGTGGCCACCTTAAATATATTCCAGTCTTGGGGAATACCAGACATAGACTTGTTCGCGTCGCAAACCGCACACGTCGTAAGAATATATTTCCGCAGACTCCAACGCCTGTTATCACGACGCATTCAGCAGATACTGGCGATACGACCAGGCATGGGTGTTCACACCACCAGTACTGCTGCCGCGAGTTCACCACCCCTACTTGGCATCAGGTCAGTACATCGTAATAGCACCCAAGTGGAAGAAACCCTTTTGGCGATCAGACCTGAAGAATCGATCTTTGACGCGGCTCCTGAACATCAGATACCTGACGAAGACTTTGGTTTACACGGTAACCAGCCTACCACCACCTCATACGATCTGCAGCTGGAAGCTTGTCTCATTTCGGGTGGGATAATATGCCAAAAGATTGGCCACCACAAGAAAGAGTTGAAGATCGCCAACAAGATAAAATAAGGTCTCTTTTATCTTGTTGGCGATCTTCAACTCTTAAAACCTACACATTCATCTGGGGAAAGTGGTATTTGTGGTGTAGTCAAAACAATATAAACTCTCGTACACCAAATCCGGCAGATGTTGCAAAATATCTAGCATATCTACATCTTAATCAAAAGCTAGCTTACAGAACTATTTTCGTGCACAAGTCTGTTATAGCATCTATTTGTAAAACTACTTCGGATATAAGAATTTCTTCTAGCCACAAGTGTTAAGCACATTTTGAAAGCAATTTCGATTGCAAAGCCATTGCCAGCCAAGGTACCCTCATGGGATGCCAGAGCATATCATATCTAAAATATAATACTCCTTGCATAAGTCATTTGTATAAAGTGTCTAAGCGAACGGCGACTATTTTATTATTAAGCTATGGACGTCGTATCCACGACCTTTTCCTCTTGCATATTGATTCAGATCATTTCATAGACAAACATAATATTCTCAAAAAACATCTCAAATCAATCTCATGTCATTCGCGCTTCGTTGCGGCGCACGGTGAGCTGAAAAAGTTCGCTAGTGGACTTAGGGATTTCGAAAAAACTAAAGTGGAATATAAATAAACTAATTCCATTTTTGGATTCTATGATCAAATACAACTCAAAATTATTAATACATTTTTTTTGATTAAACCCTTGTTTTTTGAGTTATTTAATTTTAAAGATTTTTTTGTATGGAAGAAAACAATAAAATGAGAATTGCTCGTAATTCTTAAACTATCTTAAGAAAACAATGAAAGTTTATGATAGAAGATATTTTTTTGGCTATTTATGCACTATATCGCGAATATAGTTGCAAAACTTCTGAAAAATTCGGAATAATTCCGGAATACTTCTGGGAAAGTTTCTTTAAATCAGAATTATTCAAAATAAATTTAATTAAGATTTATTTATTTTTTTGCTGAAATATCGACTGCCGCGAGCCGTGCGTGCAGGCGATGGCGGTGCGGAGTGCGGTAAGAGGGGAGATGGTCCCCGGAGAAGTTTTCCCCCCGCGAGAAAAATTCGTACCCCGCAATCGAATGTTTCCGCCGAATATTTCGCCCGAATAATTCAATGGGAATAAACGTGTTTGTTTGTAATGTGGTGGGTTTTTATATGTATGATAAATGGGGTTGAATAAGTATATGTTGATGTTTTGATAGGTACATATGTTAGCCTGCGATTAACAGGATTTTTATACTTTTGTTTTTAGGTACTTACCTAGGTACCTACTTATTTCGAAATCGAATGCTATTTTTATAAATGTTAGTTGTGGAATAAAAAACCAGGCCTAGCATATTTGATTTGTTTTTTGAAAAAGGGTTACCAACCTATGTTTTTGGTTAGTTTGTATGTAGTTCTGTACGCATCGCGAGTATTCGCGAGTCGCATAGGTAGGTATTAATCCTTCTACTTAACGCGTAAAATAGCCCAGTCAATAAAAACAAATAAAGGCAAACCTTGCAAGCAAATAATATGCCACTTCCAAGCGCGAAATAGTTAGTAAGGTCGATTTTCCTGTTTTTTTGACAGTTGAAATATTCCCAAAGTTTCGGAATATTTCGGAATACTTCCGAAGTATTCGACGGGAATGATTCGGAATGTTTCTCGCCAGCATCTATAATCGCGAACTGCGTTTTTTTGCGTTTTGGCGGTAATAATTTTTTTTATCTTTTATTCGACACGACCCAGAGAGGTTAAATATTAGGCGCGTTTTTTTTTATGTGGTATCCCCAGTAGGCCTAATCCACTTGCTACACTTGCGGTGAGTGAGATTGCTGCAAGCACCACCTCCTTTTTCAACTTCCTGCTTTTTCTCCTATTCCAGTGCCCCATCCTCGCAATAGACAGCGGCTTGGTAGTTTTTTCGGACACAGCCGTGCGTATGAGCTACTTACCCTCAGGTGGCCAATGGGAAGTCTGCTTATTGCCAGCAACAAAAAAAAATTAAACACTTTCTTCTTAGTGTTATTAAACACTTTCTTCTAAAAGAATTCCGTTGTCCCAATATCATGTTAATAGCTGGTAGTACAGGTTTTGCGATGATATGAATGTCAGAACAAGTGGTTTTAAATATATGATGATAATGATTTGCCACGATGCGTCGTAAAATGTGGTCAATCTCAACGGATTGTGTGTAGGCGCCTTAATGTTGTAAGTGGGGACAGTAGTAAGATGTACTTATTATATTGAAGTGCCACTCACTAGTGTCACTACTGTATTGTTTTTATTATTATATGTTATTGGATGGACTAAGTCTTACGGAGATGAGTATTATGATTTGTGATAGATTTGAATAAATATTCAGCCAGTAGAAAAAGGTATTTAGTACAAAACAAAATGAACTTTATCATATTGCCTGGTTTGACAAATAGGTTAAGTAGGAAATATGTAGTAACAGTTTAAAGCGAATTTTGGCTAATGTTCGGCCAAATCTACAATTGGGATCATGGGCGTCGCCAAGGCGGGGCATCAGCTGCCCCCTCCTAGAGATGCAAAAAACCCTACAATTTGTACTTTTCTCATTTTCCATATCAACTTGCCCCCCCTCTAGACAGTCGCCTGGCGACGCCCTTGATTGGGATAACGCTCGGACCATGATGATGATGTAGTGAGACTACAAATAGGGTACATTCCACTTATGTATTTTGAAACATCGTGGGCAAAAGTGTCACCTCAAATTGTGCAAAGTGTGACATTATTATGGGAGGATTGGAGGGTTGCCATCATCTATAAGTGGAATATCAAGTCTAAGGCTGGGAGAGACTCTGATGATTTAGTCAGGAATGCTAGATGCTAGATTCTAATGCAGCCATACAAGTTTATAAAATTGTTAATGCAAGATTAAGGTAAGTAATTTTAATGTATGCCATAATTAAATAAATATTAACAATATTGGGGTTCTGATATGGTCTTGTGATCAAAAGCTTCTACATAAATAAAGAATCAACATTTTTCTATGGCCTACCATAAAAACAATGTTTATTCTTTATTTATGTAGTGTTATTTGCCGTGACAATCTTTGCATACCTATATACAAACATTCTCACAGCAAATCATGTGGTCTGATTTTCAGATCGATCGGAAAATGAATAGCTTTTTCAGTAAGGGCAAAGGAGATCTGGGGTGGTCAGAATTAAGTTAGCCTCTAAGTACGTGTAACTTATATATCTACAGCTAGTTTAATATATGTGAAATGCAGGTACACAACTAAACCAATGAATACAGATTTACATATAGAAGCCCATTCCTTAAGGATTTCGTGTGCCGATTCCAAGTGGCGAGTTGGCGACTGTCGTCAATGTAGTACGTAGTTGGCGCCGTTGGCGTCGTTCTCCGTCTCTCTTGCTCTCGTAGTTAAGATACACAGGAGGAACGTTCGTCTCTCTTGCACTGATAGAGGCAGCCAAGGAGCAAATATATAGATAGCTGTCACAGCGCGACTGCCACGCCGCCAAGCGGCAATTTGGGTCAAAGAAAGGTTGTCCACAGAGCGCCCATAAGAAATGCGCCTCTATGTAAATATCTATGCTCTATGACTAAACACTGCTAAACGTCAAGCTAGACACTTTGACCTTTGTACCGTTCGTAAGCCTTAGGATATAAGTGTTAGAATCGTACTCCAACTGTATAGCTTAACTTGATACTGTGTGTGCCTATTTCCTCTGTTATCATCAGCCTTTAACAGTCCACTGCTGGACTAGGCCTCTCCTTGAAAGGAGGAATTGGACACCACGCTGGCCAAACGGGTTGGTATAGGGTTTGTATCTAGTTTTCCTTCTCTTACAGTGCTGTTCTCTGTATAGTATGCTCCCTCTGTCGGCTCTTACGACTCCCATGGGATGATTTGGGGTGGTGACAATCCGTATTCTTAATCCGTCACCACACAGACTATTTCCTCTGTAATATGCATGTAATCGAAACACAATTTATAACTTTCGATTGTCTCAAAATGATACAGTTTAAAGTTCACATTCATTGCTCTAAGCAAGAGCTACATCCAAATAACAGCCTTAACACTCCAGCCTAAAGATCAATATCACAACAACATGTATCTCCACCGATATCCTGGGAAAATTCGGAGAGGTCAACACGTCATTCATGTTTGATGTTTACACGACCAAATAGAATAGGTGTCGATGTTACCCACTATCCGTAGACTAATACCACACTATAGGGCTGTTTGCTTAATAATGTTTGACCAATTTGGTGAGAGGAGAGTCAATACGCGTAGGTAAAGAGGTAAAGGTACAGGGGTCAGGTTTACACACTGTGACTTGTGGGAAGTAGTGTGGCAAGCGGCTAGTGTACACACAGCGCAAGCTGTACAGTTGCTGTACGATTTTGATCCTTATTACTTTAACGATAAGAGCGATACAAAGGTCAAAGTGTCTAGCTTGACGAGGAGTGTGCACGTCAATATGGCTAGTGACGTCACACCGGATAGAAGTCATTGAAGGCGTAACGGGAGATGTTTGGATTAAAATTATTGGATGATTGGCATTTCGTTGTATAATGTGTTTGTTTAAGCTTCTTGTAAGTGATAGTGGTATCCATGATGGAAGAGCTTGTTCGTATTTAAATACATAAATAGCTATACATTTGCAGTAGGTAATTGTCACAGCATAGTATAAGTTATAGAAACATTCTTCTTATGGTATGAGTGTGTTATCAAAATCTGGTGCTGGAGTTTTCAGATCGCCTAAACGCTGGAGGCGTTTAGGCGGTCTGAAAACTCCACAACAACACACCCAACACAACACAAAACAAAAGGCTGGTTTAAACCAGCCTTTTGTTTTTTCACTGATTCTAGAGCGAGGTTCATGCTAGTTTTATTTTAATTAAGTATTTCTTTTATATGACGACATTCTAAAATATTAATTTACCATTTTTTTCAAGAGCTTTTTTTCATAATCACTTAAATACTCGGAGCCTACGTGTAGTAATAAATAAATAAATAAAAAGTTGCTATGCTTGGACCGGTCCAACGACGGAACTCTCTTGTGGTCCATTGATAGCAACAAGGTATACGTTTCGTAAATGAAAATCTAAAATTTACAAGGACATGATTAGACAAAATTGAATAACACTCATGGAATCACAATTAAACTATCTAATATTTCGTACCAGTGCACACAAACAAATATGAGTACAATGATAGTTACATGAGATTGTTCAGAGTCATATAATAAGATTTTGACCGCCTACAAATACAATGACACACGTAACTCCTCGCCAAGTTCCGCAGCGTCGCTGAGGTTAGAGAGGGGTCCAACTGAGCCAGCACGGACTCGTTTCGACTAGTTTGAGTGTTGCTAGCTTGGATAGTTTTGGAAATACCTTGGTGGTCCAATGAAAACACTGGTCCAATGATCGCGACTTTCCCCTATTTTCGAAAAAGGTTGACAAAAAGGCGCTTCACAGATTTCGCACACAGGCGCTTCATAGATTTCGCACACAGGCGCAGGATTGGGTGGGCGCGGCCCTGCATCCAACTGGCGACCTGTGTACGCGTTTCTTAACTTTGCCAATCTTCTACGAAAGGCCAGGTCTCTCTACGAGCGCTAGACGGAGCTACTGATGTATACATAGCTAAGAAATTATAAAATACTAGATGATGCCTGCGGTTACAACCGCGTTATTTAAGGCTACTGCTCCGCTCCCGTGGCTCATAGCGTGATATTATATAGCTTATAGACTTCCTCGATAAATTACCTATCTAACATTGAAGGAATTTTTTAAATCGGACCAGTGGTTCCTGAGATTAGCGCGTTCAACCAACCAAACATGCAAATGCAAACTAAATCACTGTTAATTTATGAAAACTGCATGAGAATAGTTTGAATAAT
The DNA here is from genome assembly GCA_944739405.2 of Euclidia mi. Classification (NCBI taxonomy): domain Eukaryota; kingdom Metazoa; phylum Arthropoda; class Insecta; order Lepidoptera; family Erebidae; genus Euclidia; species Euclidia mi. Next base: position 13,125,617 of record OX123202.2, read on the forward strand.
TTTCTGTCTTATCGCGAATAGACCGACAAACAGACGTGTGCAGTGGACTTCGTTTTATAATATCTAGTGATATTATCTTAACCCTTAACCAGGCCCCGGTAAGATTCGATCCCACATCTTTTTTCGTTGTTCTTTCTAGGCTCTGGTAATATAAACTCCACAGTTCATAAAAATGGCTACCCTAAATATATTATCTATGGGTCAAGAATAAAAAACTGTGCATCCGAACGCAATTGTCAAAGTGACAGCCATTTGATTTCGTGAGTCAGTTGCGCGCCTCTGTTTTCGTAGCTCAGTGAACATTTTTATTAATAATGTCGAAAAAACGAAAGGTAGGTAAGACGTGTAATTTTTGGATATGTTGTAGATTATTTGTTTTTCTTGTGGATTTAACATATTTTTTTGTAGATTATTGTAAATATTTGTCACAATATCTTCCCAAATGTTGTGGGACAAATGTGACCGTTGCCTGTTAACGTTTTTGTTTTGTGGGACTTATGCTACCTTTGCCTGATTATGATTATATTATTTTAGAAAACCGTTAAAGACCACGAAATTAAGAACATCCTCCAATATTGGCAGTCGTCGGAAAAATGGCCAAAAGAAGAAAATGTATTGCCCATCTGCTATTGCTGATTACACCCGAAACATGGGTGGAGTTGATCATTTTGATCATTACCGTAGCTTATACTCCATTGTACGCAGATAAAAAAAAACATGGCCAAGATAGTTTTGGTTTTTATTTGAGTGTGCTGTAATAAATGCTTATATCATAATTATATCAACATGAAAATGAAACAAGGAAAAACATACATCGTGATTTTCGTTTGCGTTTGGCCAGAAAATTAAAGTACATAAATATTCAAAAAGACAACCCAATAATTTGGAAAAATATTTTTTTTCCAAATTATTGGGTAAACTATAACTACAGTACATCATAAATTTATAATACCCCGCCCTATCTCAGCGAAGTACTCCCTGCATTTTGAGTCAATTATTAACCTAACAAGAAAAAATCCAAGAAAATTATGTTCAAATATTAAGTAGTCGCACTTAGTTTTTTTAATTTCTTTCCAGGCAATGGGAATATGTTGTCCCACGTGTTTTTCCTTTAATTTTCCAAGTCATTTTCCAATTTTCTTTGTTCGTATGCCATAACAATTATAATAGTATATAGAATCAATAGTTGAAAGTTATGTAAGTTGTGTAGTTCTCTTGGGCCTGGTTAAGGGTTAATATATAAAATCCTTGCGTTACTGACTGACTGACAGACACGCTACAGCCGAAACTATTGGGCGCAGAAAGCTGAAATTTGGCATGTATGTTCCTTAGGGACCGTAGAAGTGCACTAAGAAGGGATTTTCCGAAATGCCCACGGGATCGGCCAAAACGGGTAAATTTAAAAAAAATGCAGGCGTAGCTGCTGGCGTCCTCTAGTTGTCCATAAAAATATCTACTGACATGCTACCAGTAGGTTAAAACTTTCAAGTTCAGCTTATTACTACAATAACCTAAATAGAACTTCTTAATTGCATGTTTATGCTCATATGCAATACTCATGCGTCCTATAAAATTAACTTGGCCAAATAATACTTTGTACTAACCTTTACTAGTTACTTCAATAACAGTTACATTGTATGAATAACTACAGAAAAATGCTAATTTAAAATATTATTGAACAATATCTTCATAGGTAACAAGCGAAGTTAAGACCTCATTAGCTTTATAGTGCCTAGACCTAATAAAATGATTGCAAATATGGTCGTAATAAACATTTACCTCCAATGTTGTTTATTTACTAGATGCAAACATCAAATGAGAATCTTTAAATTTTATATCTACTTACAATATTGTGTGTATTGCATGTTTTCCTATCGATTGTACACTAGAGGATACCAGGGACAACATCGCATTTTTGTTTTGTGTTATGCTTATGACTTATGACCAAATCGGGTATTATTAAAACTTAATGGAATACGAAATAATTATGCTGCAAATGTATAAATTAATTAAGCATAAATTAAAAAAAAAACATTTAACACGGCATTGCTTAAAAACGATATTCAGGCAAGATCTTAAACCGTAATTTACCCATTTACTATTTATTAAGCTCGTATTAGGAGGCGGTGTTAGCCAAGTGGAGAGAATGACAGAGTGCTATCTATGCTCACTGCTCAGTCATTATGATATAGGCGGTTTCATACAGCGAACTATATTGCTTGAAAAGTTGCGATGTATCATGTGTCAGTTATAATCTATTTATATGTTCATATAATAGTGTTTTTTACAAACCGTCTCTAATATATTTACATCTACAATTTTTTTTCTTTTATAAAAGACAACTCCCGCACTAGGACTAAATCTTGTGTCGCGGGGGACTTGATAAACATACAACTAACGGACACAATGAACACCCATACTCGAAACAACAATTTATGAATCACACAAAGTGTTGTCTCGTGTGGGGATTGAACCCTCAACACTTCGGCGCAGTGTCAAGCGGCGAGAAGACCGCTTAAACCACTACGCTAACCATACTACTATTTTTACCGCAATTTTTTCCGCGTGGTATGTCGATTATTTTAATATTTTTTTTTATTATTTTATATTTATTTTATATACAGTCTTTCACAGTCCATAGCTGAAGAAAGGCTTCTTCTTATTTGCGACACAATTGTATTGTGAATCAATCTTAATATATAACACCCAGCCGGATTGGTGCCTACCTAAAAACTTACCAACTCTTCCCAAAGATAACATGCCGTCACTTACGTAAACCGTAAGTATTTTATTTGTTAAACCAGATAGCATCTAGCATCCTGTATCTGGCCTCCAGTCACCTCTTTGAGTTGGTCCACCCATCTAGCTGGCGCTCTTCCTCTAGCGCGCTTCCCCTCCATTTGTCCGAGAATGATGAGTTTCTCCAGGCTGTGCAATGGGGATCGCATTACGTGCCCAAAGAAACTCCGGATCCTTTCCAGGCACGTATTCAACAAATATTTACTTTAAAGATCATGAAAACGTTCGCAGCCATGTTTGACTCTATTCGTTGTTCAATTAGACAATTATAAAAATGGCGAATGCTCTATGTTTTATTACAAGTAAACACTTTTCGTTCTGTTAAGACCCGTGAAGCCTTAATAATACAGATACGCGACGGCAAGACAGTATAATGTATTTATTTTACGTATGTTGAACTCAGAGTTATAATTTAAATGCTTTTAAAGTGTTTGTTAGCCTATTTTACAACTAGGTAACCATTAGACATAACATCTGCAAGTAATTTTGCATTGCTAACTGGGACTAGCAGCTGTGAGGATTATAATTAATTATTTCTAACCATATTTACATCGTTATCGTTAAACAAATTACGATGCTAATCTATAAAACCCAAGTGTTTGTTTGTTTGATTAAGCAAACGTTTGTAACCAGTTAAATAAAATCATATTTTCTTCACATATTTTACATTATAGAAGCGGCGATAGCCCAGTGGTGTACGTAACGGACTGGCGAGACGATGGTCTCGGGTACGATCCCCAGTTACCCCGGGCACACACCTCTGACTTTTCGAAGTTATGTGTGTATTAAAAATGTTAATTATCGCTCGCTTAACAATGTGTCCGCTAGATGGCAATAGACTCGCCCCCTAGTACATTGGGACTGAAACATAACTGGCGAAGTGTGGGTGTGTAATACACCTACACGACTGTCTGCCCCTTCGTGGATAAAAGGCGTGAAGTTATGTAATGTTATGTGTTATGTTATTTTACATTATATTTTTATAGTTGTAGCCTTCATAGCATGAATTGACTTGCCATTCGTTATATATCGACAAAGTCAAGCAACGCATGCACGAGTCGCTTAGATGGGTGACATGTACATCAGAAGCGAGCATATTTCTTTTTAAAGGGTAGGGCCCGAAGGATCACAAGTGCGTTACTTGTGATCCTTCGGGCATTGCAGGTGTCTATGGGCGGCGGTGATTACTTACCATCAGGTGACCCGCTTGTTTTCCTGTACTATAAAAAAAAGAAAAAGAAACAAAAAGAACGCTACTGTGCTTCGGAGGTCACGTAAAGCTGTCAGTCACGGTTCTTGACTCAAGCCAAGAATTACTCATACTAGCTCAAAGTGATTTTTGCAGTTAGTAAAATGGGTATCATGCCTAAGTCTTCAACTGCAACTGCGGAACTCAACACACTGACCCTACTTATTCTGACAAACACTTAAATGGTTTGACAAATAGAGTCATTACCAACATAGTAAGTGATGGAGGTCAGTGTAGTAACAGCCAGTCATAACCAAAAATGTGTTGATTAAAGTAAAAGTATGTTAATAATAGGTGCATCCGACAAGTGACAGTGTGTACCAGCATTCATGATTAAGTCTTTAACGAAGACTTGCTCCAGTAATTTTGACATCCTGCTGCACTTATAAGGAAGTAACAAGTGAAAGATATGGATCACTCTATGTGAGAATGCACCAATGCTCTCGATATTTGAAAGAAGTTTGACAGGTGTTTCTTTTTTATTTTTACGTAGAGATCTTATATTTTATTATAGACTCTCGCCTGTATCCCCGTAAGAGTAGGGGATGTGTTTGACAACACGTAATTCTCACGTTTTAGGGGGCGAGCTTATTGCCGTCACCAGGCACATTACCAGAATACGTGTTGCTACCGAGAATTCGGAAAACTCAGTAACGCTTTTCCACGACCGGGGTTTCGAACCTGGGACTGGGATCAGCAGACGCTATCCACTGGACTACAGAAGCGATATCTTACCTGCCTAGACAAAACGTTTGCTCGCTTGCCACCTATTACATAAAAAACACATGTATTTCTTAGCTCCCTTCCACATAGGCCGGTAGCGTTGACAAGCATCGACGCAGGAACGGGAAGCGGCGTCTCACAGACAAACAGTGTAATTAATGCTAACAGATTAATGACAGCGACACGGCGACATCCATGTTGCACCGACAACTATCATGTCGTACCCTACATTGTGTAACGACTCTATAACTTAATTAAGCTGATATTGTTTGAATAGTCAGAAGATTCAAACCAAATAATTTCACGGGTTAATGTTTAATTTACGTGATAAAGACCCGTTTAATATTTATATCATCATCATCAGCCTTAACAGTCCACTGCTGGACTAGGCCTCTCCTTTGAAAGGAGGAATTGGCCTACTATACCACGCTGGCCAAACGGGTTGGTATAGGGTTTGTATCAAGTTTTCCTTCTCTTACAGTGCTGTTCTCTGCATAATATGCTCCCTCTGTCGGCTCTTACGACACCCATGGGATGATATGGAGTGGTGACAATTCGTATTCTTAATCCGTTACCACACGGACATTTTTATATGATGTATACAAATCGTATAAATTTAAGTAAGATTTGTGAGGCGATTGTTTGAGAAGTACAGGCTTTATTGATGTATGTGATAAATCATGGTCGATATTCTGCGCAAAGGATAAACATAGGTATATAATTTGTAAGAAGTCTAGGTACTACCCATAGATATAATAACTGTTCTGTGGTACTACCTATTAGGAAGATCAGATAGTCGACAAGCATGTCAGTACTGAAGAAGCATATTTAAGGGCGAGGGTTCAGTTGTTAGAGGAGGCCCTTGCAAAAATATTCTCCGGCAATAGTCTCTTTTTAATTAACATTGAAGTGGTTCATTTAATTTTTATTTGTATTAGGAACTTTGTTATAAACTGGGCAATTTCGTTCTAATTACAATAATAATAATAATATAATAATATTCTAACTACATTCACACAACACCATCTAGTTCCAAACTAAGCAGAGCTTGCACGATGGGTAGGTACTAGATAATGGATAAACATACATTTATTATATACTTTTTTTTGTAAATACATACTAATTATACATAGAAACACCCAGACCAAGACTAACATCCATGTACATGCACACAAATGTTTGACTTGAGCGGGAATCGAACCCGCGACCTTTGGCGTAGCAGTCGCTTACACTCCATTAATACGCCATACGAGCATTTGTGGCGTCATATACCAAAAGTGTATATCTTCGGCTTTTCGATCAGTAAGACAGATAATTTCTTCTAAGTGTCTCAACAGGCAGAGTCTTAAACGTTTTATTCGTCATTGCCTCCATTCAAACACCGTCATGTCTACCAGTGTTACCGTCAACCATCAAGTCATCCACCAACTCATCTACAACGAACAATCGTAAAAACGATTTATACAAATGGCCACACAGTATATTTCCCATACTAAAGCCGTATAACAAAGAACAACATTTTGAGTTATTGTTGCAATAAATACACTCGATTTCCCTACATCATGGTAATGGATGTGACTGTACCGTACTAATGACCGGACACGAGTTCAAAGGTTCGCGCCTAAACAGACACAAGTATTGTGTGAAAGCACGTGAAATTCAAATTTAGAAAAGATTAGCGATGTTCTGGCAATTTCCTGCACGAAAAAATGAGATTTTAAACGACTTTCTCGATTTACGTAAAGATTTTGTGATTGCCTGTTCTAGACGCAGTGTAGATTACAATTATAATCATTATTAAATAAGCTTTATAGTATGAAAGGGCGATACCCTATTGTAGGGAATATTAGACTGCTACGCTACCTTTTGTTACCGTCCGTGTGGTGACGGATTAAGAATACGTAATGTCACCGCCCAATATCATCCCATGGGTGTCGTAAGAGCCGACAGAGGCAGCATATTATACAGATAACAACACTGCAAGAGAAGGAAAACTTGATAAAAACCCTATACCAACCCGACTGGCCAGCGTGGTATAGTAGGCCAATTCCTCCTTTCAAAGGACAGGCCTAATCCAGCAGTGGACTGTTAAAGGCTGATGATGCTACGTTTTAAAGATAAATTTGTATTCAATTGGTAATGATTCCTTTCTAAACAGCGAATTAAACATAGTGAGGAAGCCTGTACCTATATCTATTTTTGCCCTTGTGCACTGCTTAAGTGCTAGTAGTCGACTTCGGAAGTAAGCAGAAGCCGGTATTCAACTTCTCTGCAGACTAACCCATATTCTGAACTGTCCCTAGCCACATTCTTGAGCAGAAGTTCAAGGGCAAAAAAATTACCTATATTGTGTAAAATACAAAAATTGCAATAAGCGGCAATAGGCTCGCCACCTATTACGTGGGATCAAAACACTGGCGAAAAGTGGGCGTTTGAAATGCCTCTGCCTATACCTTTGGGGAAACAGGCGTGAGTCTATGTATGTATGTATTATTGCTATTAGAGATATTGATATTCCCATAGCTGTTGCTAAGGAATCCCTAACAGAATCGACACACTTAAGTCGACCTGTGTTCGAATCTCAGGCCCTCACGACCGCACGCACAAACTTCTACCACTTAGGAGGTAAACTGCTAAACTCGATAATAGTTGGATGTGTTGTGGCAAAATCCGCGCATGTTTCTCACAGCCGCCGACAGATGTCTGCTGCGTTTGGCGCTTTGTTATTGTCGGGTAACTTGTATGTAGAGCGGCGGTTTCGGTCACGGCGAGAGTACGGACAGCAAAATCTATTAATTGAAGTATCGTTTATCATCATTATTTATATGAAATCACTTGGCCAGACCAGATATATTTTGTAGCGAAGAAACACTATAAAAAGACTTTTCTTTAGGCCACCCCTAAATTAAGAAAAAAGACGATGAAACCTTGTTTAAAAGCCGCTGATTTTGAAGCCTAAAAATGCAGGCAGCATGCTTGAATACAGCATATAATCTTAAGATTTTATATTTATTCTGTCCTTTTGGTTGTGTAGATAGCTTAGGCCTGGAATACTCACAAGCAAAAATATTTTTACACCTCTATTGTTATGATGAAATATAGATAAAATCTTGATTAGTGAATGCCGACGTTCAACTATCATGTTTCTAGCTTTCGTAATTTAGACTCTGCCATGATATCTGTCCGTGTGGTGACGGATTAAGAATACGGAATGTCACCACCCCATATCATCCCATGGGTGTCGTAAGAGCCGACAGAGGGAGCATATTACGCAGAGATCATCACTGTAAGAAAAGAAAAACTTGATACAAACCCTATACTAACCCGTTTGGCCAGCGTGGTATAGTAGGCCAAGTCCTCCTTTCAAAGGAGAGGCCTAGTCCAGCAGTGGACTGTTAAAGGCTGATGATGATATCTCAATCAGAACAAAAAAGACTTATAGTTAAATAAATATAAGACATAAATATATTAACTTTTTAAGATATATTACTAAATGTTTTCGTTGGTGCTTTTGCAATTTCACCAGTGCCAGTGGTGATCTTAGTCACAAAAGCTTACATTTATTCGAATAGCAATGAAAAATATATAGTATACTTTTCAAAATTAGTAGCAATAATTATTATATATCTTTTACTTAACATAGCCAAATTTTCCATTATTGTGCGTCGCACATATGAAAGTCTTGAGTTTATATGATTAGTTGGTAGCTGCTGACGGTACCGAGGCGTGTCAGCCCCACTGTGGGAATTTCTGCTCGTGAATCGCCTGTGGCTTATGACAATTTGCATTTTTTTGCTGTCCATACCAACAGAAACGCTTAGATTTGTGGTTTAATTTACAAGCGACGACGAATAAAGAATTGGACCTATTATGGTTTATGATTGAAATATACTGCAATAAAATGTTTTCTATGTTAGGTATAGCTTATTCTTCTTAATAAAGTCATCATCACCCTAGCGATATCTCGGTTGCATCCAAGACTTTAAGTCTTGCAGCCCGAAGTCCGCTTACTGGTCTAACCAGCTATGACAGCATTATCAACTTTTCTACAGAGCGACTGCCGTCTGACCTCCGCAACCCAAAGGGATGGCGATAGTCCATGGTTTAGACCAGTATCAGTATATTTGAGGGTATTGACTCCCCATAACGACTGTCAATGATCTGCATGACAACCGGGATCGACGGTTTAACGTGCTCTCTGAGGCACGGGGCAAGCGATAATGAACAATTTAATACGCACTTAACTTCGAAAATTCTTTGGTGCGTGCCGTGGATTCGAACCCGATATCCTCTTTATGGCAGTCCATTGGTATCTTCACTAGGCTATCGCTGCGTTCTTCTTAAAGAAGTGGAAGGTCAAAAATACTTACTGCATAAATATTTGAAATACTTAAAAACATTTAGATTCCTCGGTAATTTTTTGTATCGCCAGCACTGTTTTTTAAACATGAATTTATATTTATACGTATGTTCCAGGGCTTAGAATTTCTGTATGTTAAATAACTCTTGATGTTCAGACGTTATGTCATATTATTATTTATATTACAGACATTCAATAAACTTACACAAAGGACTCGAAACAACAATTTGTGGGTCGCACAAAGTGTTGTCTCTTATGGGGATCAAACCCACAATACTCGGTGTACTACTGAAATGCCTTCGCAACCACTACACCATTCGTGCAGTCAAAGTTTGTAAACGCTGCAATTTATTTCCAAGTCTCAACTTTACCCGCTGTCGCCTATGCCTTATCCCACACAGTAACCCTAGGCGGTGGCCGTGCTCCGAAACCTTTCTTTTCTCCACGAGCAAGCTTCAATATTCGCTAATTGTCAGGCTATAGCGTGCGTCGTGATGACCTGTAACGGTATGTGATCTACTGTTCGCGTTTCTGCTGTCGGTACACCACAATTATACCTATCAGTTTTTGTGTAAACATGTTTTGCTACGTAATTACGGAAGGCGGTTGGATTGTTTGGACTTTTTGTGATATTAAGTTGGTATAAGATGCTGTAGGTATGACAGCGTTTAGATAGTTTTTATGTCAATGCAAGTTGGGACGTTAATGCGGTATAATATAATTTTTCCCGGGACTTTGCGAGGGTCAAAACTAGGTGTCTGCTTTGGTCACTGCTGCTGAAAGAAAGTCAAAATCATTTAATCACTTATGAATATCAAAATTGAAGTTAATTACTTGATGATTCTACATTTAAATTTACTATAGAACCTGTCTATTCAGGTGATATAGTAGTCGCAATAAGGTACGTAGGTTTTGTTATACTAAGATGGAAGCCAGTGTTACTAAGCAGTAGCAGCAACGTTTACAACGAAAATTCGACCGCCAAGGGTCTCAGTATAATATACTGAATCACTGGTATCAGTTTTTGGTACACCGTCCCTTACACCCAGTATATAACATCACGCCATAAGCGTGGGTGTGGAACCACAGCCTGAAAATCTTATGCATAAAATCTAGGGACAAAAGCATCATGTATAGTTCTTTTCATTTCGAGTATTCTTTGTCAAAGTATCCTTTGCCATCGTGGTCCAGTGGATAGCGTATGCGACTGCTGATCGGAGGTCCCGGGTTCGATTCCCGAGTCGGGCAAAGTGTTACTGGGTTTTTCCAAATTCTCAGTAGCAGCACGGAGTCTGGTGATGTGCCCGGTAACGGCAATAGGCCCGCCCCCTATTACGTGGGACCAACCAATTCGATGGCGAAATGTGGGTGTAATATTACACCTTTGCCTACCCCTTCGGGGATACAGGCGTGAGTCTATAAATAAATAAAAAAAAATGTCAGAGATTAATAATTGTACTCAACTTCACCATGTGAAATAAGTTATATGCTTTCTAGGAACACACCTGAAAATTTAAAAAATCTCTTCTATGAACTACTTTTCTGTCATTACATCAATAGGCTGCATCCGTTTTGTTTGTGGTTAAAATAACAAGCAGACTATTCGTTGGTATTGTTTCTTGTACTTCTAAGAGATGATAATTACCATCGCATAATTCTTATACGTCAATTAGTGTTTTTTCCCCGGGGTCACTATGAACGGAATTTGACTTATGGCTCTTGTGAGTTGGCCCATTGAGAGAGTTTTGAAAGAGACCTACTTTAGTTATTATAACTCATTGTTTATTTTTAAAATACCACGCAGCGATAGCCTAGTGGAGATACCAACGGACTGCTATGCAGAGGGTTCGAATCCACGGTGCGCACCAATGACTTTTCGGAGTTATGTGCGTATTGAATTGTAATTACCGCTTGCCCCGTGCCTCGGAGAGCACGTTAAGCCGTCGGTCCCGGCTGTCATGAAGATCTATGACTTTCATTATAGGGAGTCAGAACCTATGAACAAACTGACACTAGTCTACCAAGGAATATAGTTAACATATAAGATTAGAAGAAATGCCACCAATGTAAATTTAAATAAAATACTCAGTAGCACGACGGAAGGATTGGCTACAGCTTACACTGATAGATTCGCGTGACTCCGTTACTAAGCGAAGTCGAGGACACCGCGGTGGTTTCAGTGAGTACTCCCCGAACTACTGCATACGGGTGGGATGGTCCGCAACTAGGTTTCCACCAGGACTGATGGCGCAAAAAAGTAGTAAACTTATTTACCATAGTTACATCATTGATTTGGACGCTAAATTCATAATTGTTCAAGTGCAATCTTATGCCCCTGGACTAATGAGGCAAATAAAGAATAAATCAGATACAATAACAAGAGGACGCCCGCAGCTACGCCTGCATTATTTTTTAATTTACCCGTTTTGGCCGATCCTGTGGGAATTTCGGGAAATCCCTTCTTAGTGCACCCCTACGGTCCGCAAGGAACATACATGCCAAATTTCAGCTTCCTGCGCCCAATAGTTTCGGCTGTAGCGTGTCTGTCAGTCAGTCAGTAACGGAAGGATTTTATACATTAAGATTTTATTTGAGTGCACCCCTCTACATTCACGCCAGTTTGAGAGCCTGACCCTGCCAGATTTCGGGATAAATCGTGCTTAAGAGCAAGATTATTATTTGCTCAGTCACTTCACCGCTGTCTAGTTTAGACATTGTAAGGCGACCAACTCAATTAATAATATATGTATAGGCACGCAACATTCGATAACTACGTCTTTAAATAAGTGCTTCTGTCAATTGCAAATGTTAACATTATAGATCAAACTCAGCGTAAATTACAAGTGTCAGACACTGGAACACAGTGTCACGACACGGACAAATGTCGGCGACATTCTAATCGACATTTCGTTCGCACCTTGTGTACATAATGGTACCTTTCAAACATTTTAAATTTCTTACCCGCGGGGTACAGTCACGTTGTAAATTAACTATAAGAGAAATCAATATCGTAATAGCTAAAATATTGTCCAACGTAACCTGTAATCAGTTGATGCTAGTGACCTATTAACGGATATTTACCCGCACTATTAGGTTCCGTATTCATTGCACTATTTATCTGCTCTAATCGAAGTTGAAAGCCTTTTGAGTCAGCAATGGATTTCAAACAATGCGATGTTACGTAGAATTTTCGTGTATATCACCCGTTTTTGGTATCGGTACGTCTCTCGCTCGTGAGAAAGCCCCTTTGGCGACAAACGTGGTACGTTTTGAACACTGTGGTTAGTTTTTTTACTTAATTTTAGTACTGTACCGTCACGTTTGGGTGGTGTACGTGTATGAAAGGGCATTGTTGGGATCAAAAAGGTTATATTATATCATACATATGGTTCGTTTGGGAGTTGTACGGTTAATTGGTTTAATGCTTTGAGAGAAATCTTCTGTAATCTATGGTAAGCCTGACGTAACAACTTATTTTTTTTATGTTACAGCTTCTTAAAAAACAGATGAGACTAATTTTCTCAAAAAAAATATTTAACATGATCCATGAAAGTCAAGGAAGTTTCTTGTCACCTGAGAAACACTTGCTAAAGAAAAAGCTCGATGAAAATTATCTTGTAATCCTAGACATGAACCTCTAGCACTGGTCTTCCGTTAGAACCATATGGGTAGACACATATTGCTAATGCTTGTTTGTTTTGCTTTTCGTGTGAGCGTGTGGCCAACTCTGGTGTCGGAGATTTCAGGCCGCCCGAAGGCCTCCGACATGGCCTAACGATCCTTATCCTTAGACAAGAGCCGGGACCGACAGCTTTACGAGCCCTCCGAAGCACGGTAGGGCTCAGCTGTAAATGCCACACACGGTCATCCATCCAATTGGTGACCTGTGCAAGCGTTGCTTAACTTTGCCCGTATCGATATCATATCGATCTGTAACGAACGGCAAGCCAAGTCTCGCCATGAGCGTTACATATATTGCTAATAATAAACTAGAAAAAAAACATAATTTCTTAGAAAAAACCATAGGCACTACGCTATCAGACCTCTAAGATTGTCAGAAAAATAAAACCCATCTTTAAATTAAAAAAAGAACGTAGTATTCTCCACTCTACGCACTGCGTTACGCGGCACATCATGTTTCATCGATTTTTATATCGATAACGTAACGATTATCGATAGCCAATGATTTGTGTTTCCGCTACTGGTGTTCATGTGCTTATTACAGACTCTTACTTAAGTTATAATAATAACTTTTCAATGTACCCGAGGCGACCATCCAATGTGTAGGTAGGTAATTAATTACGAGCAATATTATTTTAATTACAGACATTTAATTAATAGTTTATATCAAAAGTATAATTTGATTACGTGATGTTAGGTAGAAGTAACTCTCTCGCTTGTTAAGGATAAGTGTATTATATATTTGCCAACTTCCTACTTCTCCAATATACTAACTTCTGTTGAATTCGTTGCTGTAGTTCTAAGTCAGCTTAAATTTCCTCGGGGCTTCACGACTTTCACGCGTGTCAAAACTCTTTGCTTTCAATAGTCACTGCTGCTAAACCTGGCTACACAAGTGATAGTGGAAATGACAGTGGGACAAGTCCCATACAAAAGCTGTCTCTAGGTAATCTTTCAGATATTTCTTAAGAGACGTGTCCGAAGGCAAATAAATATCCGGACATACGAGTGTTATCAAGTCAATTCAAATGGAAGTATTTGGCGGCGATAGGAAGATACATATCATGTATTAGGACATAGATCACGCTATCAAAAGTACCTACTTTGGAAATATGAAACAAGGACAAAGAACACTGAGATTTAAATAAGTAAAAAATAATTAGTGACTCGACCCTACTCTACTTAAACATTCTTCTACTTTGTTGCTGTTTAATAAATTAATAATTTAAAAAACATAGAAAAACACGATTTTATAGATGCACGTAAAAACAAAAAATAAATTATGGATCGTTCAAGTTGTCTCTATTCCTGGGCTGAAGTGTAAACTATGTGCTTTTAATTATAACATTTGATTGTAAAAGTGTGGGGGCTGGAACAGGAAAGACTTTATTGTTAACAAATACTAATACTAAGCTGCATGAGGTCGCACAAGAACATAACATTTATGCCGCCAAATGGTTACCAAAGGGAACCAAAGTTATCTCGTCCACGAATTTGTGGTCGTGGCGTGGTCTACAATATATAATTGGTTTGTTATAACCTTGAACCTGATCGTGCTCAAGGTCCATCACGTGGTCTTTCTCACATGTGCAAACATGACTATGATACGATATTCCATCATGGAATGCTAGTGCCTATCTTCCGGCTTCATCATCAAACCTTGAAACCTAATCGTGGTCAACGTTCATTACAAGACTTTTCTAAGAATTCCAAAACAGCTATGATACGATTTTCCATCATGAAGTTCCAGTTCATATCTTCCGGCTGCATCATCAGATCAGTTCAACAGTACCATATTATTGTATTGTCATCAGGACTATATACAGCTGCCAAATTCATTACGCTACGACCCTTGCAAGATTGTTAAATTAGTTACCTTAGATTCCATCACATGGTTAGTTACATACATGTCGAGTTCCAGTTCATATCTTCCGGCTCCATCATCAGATCAGTTCAACAGTAGCATATTATTGTATTGTCATCAAAACTATATACAGCTGCCAATTTTCATTACACTACGATCCTTGGAAGATGGTTAAATTTGTTACCTTAGATTCCATTACATACTTAGTTAGTTACATACATGTCGACCTAATAAAAGCATGTTAAAAAGGACACCTTTAACGGTAGTAGAGCCTTGCTGATTTCAGCATGAATGGACCGGCTCGACCGGGGAAGTACTACCCTCACACAGAAAATCGACTTAAAGTAACCGTACCATAACTATTACGTTTCGTTCAGTGAGTGTATCCCCTATTCCTTCTCCCTCATCCCACTCCTCATCCTATCCCTTTTCCCAACCCTAAGGGGCGGCAACGCACTTGTAACTTCTGTGGTGTGCTTGTGTCCATGGGCGGCGGTAATTGCTTACCATCAGGCGATCCGTCTGCTCGTTTGCCGCCTATTATAAAAAATAAAAAGACACCTCCCATACCAAGAATAAATCATTTATCCAAACCTTACAAGTATACAAATAACGGACACAAAGAATACCCAGACTCGGAACAACAATTTGTAGATCACCCAGCATGTAGTCCCGAGTAGAGACCAAACCCACAGGACATAGGGCAGTGCTAAACTGCGAAACGACCGCTTAAACCACTACGCCATACGTGCAGTTAAATATAGGGTAAATGCAGTCAAATTCAATAATTGTGTAAACTGCGTAATCTGTCACAAACACAAGACTAATTGGGCATGCGGGGTAAACACTACCTACGTTTCACACAGTATTCCCCATTTTCCAATTGGAAATTCCCCAATCATCAAATCCGTTGCAAACGATCTCATTAGAGTTGTCCGCAGGCAAGTCGGCCTGTGACCGTTGACTGTGGGAAACTGCCCGCGGGTCACATACGTAGGAATGTACGCATTTCTCACTTTTTACATACTCACCTCTTGATTTCAACGTCTTTATTACTCGTAGAACATGTGTTATTAACTATTGCCTTATGGGTGTTGGCGTAATGTTTTCCCATGACTATTAAAGTTGATTTAGATATGTTATTTTCTTATTTTTGGCTTTCATATGTAATTTAGAGAATTGGTAGGTAATGCATTATTGCATATTTTAATGCAGAATGAAGTTTCCACGCGGATCAGAAGAGAACTTCAATTTCTAAGCATTACCAATGTGATGAAAATGTGGCACTGAATTTGGTTTGAAATTTAGTCGCAACCTTACCTAAGTAGGTATTTGTTTATGTAAACCTGGTATATCTACATTTTTGTAAACGTTCTGTTTCTAGAATTTGTTAGAGCAAATCTCGAATTTAAATAAAAGCCCGTTTTTATTCATCAATGTTTTAAATATTGTAAATCTACGGCTTTATCTGGTATCACATCCAGTCCTTATTCTGTTATGAGGCCATACAATCTTGTTTACTACCCTAATCCCAATATATACCACACAGATCTGTAGAAAGTCAGTGATTACTTGTAAATTGACATAACGGTAATGAGATCAAATTTGTAATGTTGTCCGCGAGACTGCACTTAATACGACTCACAGATGATCGATGGAACTAACACGGATAATCAGATACAACGAAGGTAATGACAGCAAAAATATTAGAGAAAACCCGGCGCTAAAAAGTTGATGGCAATGACTGGGCACTGGACCGATGATCTTAGTGCCTATACGTCATAGTGCTTTTAAATTACTTTACAAGGATTAGGACCGAGAAGTGTTACGACCCGGTATTTTATTTTCTTGGGTCCGGGTCGCGACCCAACATTTGGGAAACGCTGTTCTAGAAGACAACCAATTCACAAATCCAAACTGAATTTTAAAAATGCTTGAATTTCGGAATTCGTTTTTTAGGTTCTTGTTAGCCATATCGGATGTCAGTGTATTCGTCTATAGCTTAATTCTCAGACCATAGCTCCTAAAGAGCTTTTTGGCAGAATTATACATTTTAATCACATAATATCATCTACAAATTGTATGCGTTTATAGGTCGCCCGCAGGAATCCTAGATGTCTTACCGATTCTAACCAATGGACCGCTAGTGCGTAATCTATTCTTTAGTTCTATGTTTTTGAACTCATCATAGCATAGAAAAATTAGCTAAGTGACCCAGTATACCATCCATATATTTTTACATATCAGTATATAATATTTACATACCACACGTATAGAAAACTGTAGGACATTCAAAATTGACAAAACTGCATTTAGCTATCCTTGACCAATTCCAAAGAAAGTTACAACTTTGCCTGCGGCTGTGACAACGATGTCTTTCATGGAATCGCCATTAATTGTATCTCTCAGGATGTATTTATTCTAATGTATTTTGTCCATTTTTGAGCAGGTGGTGGTGCCTGCAGGCAGTCGGCAGTCTTATAATCAGGAGTCGACACGGTAAAGCTATCACATGGCATTTTTTATAGAATATTGATTCCAACGCGCAACGGTGCAAGGTGCAAAAAATCGTCGATGTAAAAATGCACGAGTTAATTTGTGACATTTGGTTACAAAAATGTGGCAGCTTAGAAATATATTCGGTCTATCCATATTTTTTGCGATTTTAGATTAGTTTTTGACATAAGGTCCATACAAAATATTATGTCAAACACGTATCACGAATCCCACGAATCTCAAAGTCCATGGATACTCGTACATCGAATATTCAGATTGGCCAGTACTTGAGTCAGTCAACATGTGAAAATCTTTGTAACTGGACGAATAAATGCAAAGAGTCTGTACCTAAATTTGCCTTTATCATTCCGATCTTGTTCGGATCAATTGAAGACAGGCTATAATTGACATCTCTACTGTATTCCGGTAAAAAATAATTACTTTTTTGTTCAATTCTTCTTGTGAAACCTTACGAAGATGATACTCACAAAAGAGCTATTGCGTAGACACTAATCCACCATGAATGAATTTAATTAAAGGTCTTTCTTACGTAGATCAAGTTGCCGCAATTAGGCAATTGTTATTGTAATTGACTGATAGAATACAATAATTTTAATAATTGCATCATTATTTGGAGTACAATCATAACTAAATAATTAATATTCCTTTCTCGTAGATTTCGGATGATTTCAATATGGCTTCTGGCAATATTTATTATTTACATATATGGGCATGAAGATGATAATATTATATTCTTGTATTCTTTAATCAAAGTTATGATTCAATCTTTGAACAGTTTTCACATTTTAATCAATTCTACGGTAGTTTTAGGCCAATAGTTCAAAATCAAATCAGAACTCATTTGTTTCACAGTGATTGGCGGCAATTAAACTTCCACTCGTATCACCACAAAAACTCCATTTGTTAGATTAGATTCCCGTCAATTCGGTAAGGTCAATGAACGTGGGTAATAAGCATCACGACTACTGGCCGGCAGCCGATCTCCAATCATACCGAAAAACGAATATATCAATTCTAAGGATCATCGCGTGCCGCCAAATGCTACCGATTACCAAATTCTTCGATGAAACCAATCAATCAAAAGCTATCACTTCTCACAGAAGCTATTACCTTTAGAACTCTAGAGGGATCTTGTTAAACTGGTTGCTGTGCTCGAATTTTTGGGATAATCATTTCGAGTTTAAGCAGGGCCGTCTGGTGTCACATTCGGATTCCATTCTCACGAATGAAGTGAATTTTGAAATTGGTCACTTGTTCACGGGATGAGCATTGCGTTGCACACGAAACGCCGCCGGCGCTGATCAAAATGCGTGGTTTTCGTCCAGAAAAAGGCCAAGTTTGCATAATTCAGCAGGTAGCCGTGTAATTTTGAAGACCGCTTGGAATGGCCTTGTTAATGCGGCCTTTGAAATATTTTTACTATTTGTGATTTGAAAGATTTTTGTATGAGTCAGACTTATTCCATTAAAAATCTCATTATTTTCTTTTAGTTTGTAAATAACTTCTACTCACACAATACTTACCGATATTATGTTTTCTTATCTACCTGTTTTCTTTGTCACTGAGTTTTATCATTATATCAATTAGACTGCCCTAAGTTTTGCACAAATAGTGCTTCAAGCACGTGTAGTACCTAAATGCGTAAGTATCCTATAACGTTAAAAAATATGTTAGAAGACTGTTTACACTGTGCTATACCTTTGGAATAATCTTTTACCTAAAACATTGTCGAGATGAACAGTAGTTATCTCGACCACCGACCATAATCCTAATGATAGTCTTTTTTTTATAGTCTCATGCCTGTAGTCCCAAAGGGGAAGGCAGAGGTGTAATATTACACCCACATTTCGCCATGAATATTTAGGTCCCACGTAATAGGGGGCGAGCCTATTGCCGTTACCGGGCACATCACCAGACTCCGGGATGCTACTGAGAATTCGGAAAAACCCAGTAACACTAATGCCGTACCGGGGACCTCCGATGAATAGTAGCATACGCTATCCACTGGACTACGGAGGCAGTCATTTAGCGGACAGACAGTATATTTAGCGGATAAAAATTCTGTAATTAGATGACAATTCTTTCTTTTCCCTCCACTTATTTAGTTCGTGGTCAGCAAAGCACAAACTATTCCTCTAGTAGTACCTACTTACATCTGTAAGCTAAAGAGTCACTGAACGTGATCAAGCCCTTTGTCTACTTATTCCTCAAGTTATGAGAGTCAAGAAATGTAAATTTCCTAAACGGTCACAAGTATTCTTCATGATCAATCTATGATCAGAGGTGCTAATCTCGTGTGAAAGCGATCAATCTTTATTCATAGCAGGTCGTGCTACACATGGTATCTGTAATTTCATTGATTGCACACCTCATTCCCATTGTTTCGCTATGGGAACATGGCATAGGCACGATTTTTGTGAAATTCCCTTAACTGATCCGACCGAAAATAAAAAAGTTTGCCTGATGTGTGGGAAGGTATTTTACTTTCCATTTGAATGTATTGATGGTTTGAAATGATAAATACGTGCACTTAAAGTGGATGAAGCAAATAATAAATTCGTTATTTATCAAATTGTTATTTACTTGGTCATATTTTGTGTAATTAGACTTTCAAATTGATCGTATTCTTAAAGCTTTTATGGCTTGTACAGATAGGTATGTTGAAAATATACGATTCGTATCGCTTTTTACAATAATTAAACTTGATTTGTTTTTAAATTCTTGATAATGAAATAAGAATTGTGATAAAATTAATAATTTGACTACCCAATCAACTTATCAGTTACGTAAGGCAAATAGTAAACAGTTTTCAGGTTAAATACGACATTATAGATCGCCTTGTTGGCGAATTCAGATAAGTACCTACCTAACATTTTTAAGGGGGAATTACTTTTTTTTTAAACGATGAAAGATATCGATAAGTAAAAAGTTCTGCTTAGCCATAATATATTTTAGTTCCGTAAAAACGTGATAAGATATATAAAATTATTTATATTAAGGTATATACCGGGAAATATTTTAATATTTAATTTGGTGATTATAATTTGCTGCAAAACTAGTGTCAAACGGACCACCAAGCACGCAAAGATATCAAAACGAAATGCAAGTCATACTTATAAATGTAGGTTATTCACGAATAAATAAGATAAATATAAAAACAATTAGTTAAGGTGTCGTTTCTCGATACTTCAAGTACGAGATTACACATAATAACACTATAAAGAGCTTGAAAGGAACCGCTGTCAAAACATGCGTATTCACAACTTTTAACCACTCAGTTTTTTTTCTCTTTTCGCAGGTGCAGAATGAGTGTTTGCCGAAAAAAAAAAATACAAAATTTTACGATGGCGCTTCGGCTTACCTGCCGGCGTTAACTGTGAGGCTTTTGAAAAAGGAATTGTGCGAAATAAAAATATATGACTGTCTGTGGTAAGTATATGTGTTTTTTTCTTTTCTGTATCGATTGCCGCCATGATGTTATGTTGGTGACCTTCGTTCTATATGTCTATTTGTCTGGCAGTGTGTTTTGCATCATACGCGGTAAAACAATACATTAGAAAATAAGCAACTAGGGACAAAACTCAGCAGTTTCTTAACTGATTGCAAAGTGGCTTTCCTTCTCTCCATCTTTGGGTTAGTTGAACTTAGATTACCTGAAACTTAGGACAAATACTACTTTAAAAACGAAAAGTAGTCTTAATGTAACAGGTCTAATACCTACCGATAAAGTTTGATAAGATGTCAAGTAGAGTTGTCGGTACTGGCACTTGACTCAGGACAAAAATCGTGAGGCCGTATCAAGAACTGAGACTCCAAATTAGACCACACAGTCTTTATAAACGAAGAAAAAATGATGTATAATAGAAGACTGTTCTTGAAAATTGCCTAAGCATACTATCCAGTGTAGTAAAAGATTTTATAGATGATATTTAAAACACAATCAATTCAGCGCACTGAACATTTTACACAATACCATTACTATTCAACCCTTTAAGGCGTTTAGAAGCGAGGTTTTATTACGTCAAAGAGCCATACCACACTACCACACTACAAAAGAATTTTGGCACAGATTATCAAAAAAAGTTTACGGCGAACTAAATGTAGCATAACATGATGGATATCTAATTTGTATTGGTTACCTTTGTATATTTTACGACAAAAAATATTACACCGTACTCTGTTCTTTTTTTCACACGTGTCAAATCGGTTTCACCCGATTTAAATGACGCGAAACGAATGAGCCTTGTAACTTGAAACCGTTAGTAAAATTACCTAATTTTGCGCTTTTTACCAATCTTAATAAATGTGATATTAAATGATAAGTTTTAACCTACTGGAAGGAAAGAGGAACCCACCACGCACCCTCGGATTGACCATCCCAACTATTGCAATATAAAATGGTTGACAATACCGAACTCCTTTAAAAGGATAAAGGTTATAGGAATCAGTATGGGTTCCAGGAAGATACCTGTCTTGCAGTATGCGCCGACTATTCTTCGACTCTGCGTCGACGTTTCGCCTCTGTACGAGGCATCCTCAGGAGCGATGGGCAACGACTGAGCTGGCGTGGCTCAGTCGTTGCCTGGGGTGGTCAATCCGAGGGTGCGTGGTGGGTTCCTCTTTCCTTCCATTAGGTTACAATGGAGTTCCGTCAAGTAACGCCTGATTCAATCAACTATATGATAAGTTTTAGTTTCAGGACACACATGCTCTGAATTCTGCATTTAAAATAATTAAGTATCAGTGTACTTGTCGGTGTCAGTGGTACATTTAGTCTGGTGCCGGTCAATATTCTGTCAGATCTGGTTGCACCAGTAAACGGTCGCCGGGCTCCATGACCAAAGTCGTAGCACGAAGATGACTTTAGTATGGATTTGGTGTTACCATTATGACTGAAATATGTACTATTATAATCAAAAAACGTTGCTTGTTGATATTTTTTTAAAGTGAAAAATAAAAAAATCTCCATATAACTGCGAGTGCCATGCAATTAGTGAAAGGCTTCTGAAAGCTATGAGAAATAATCAAACCCGGACTTTACTTCGACTATATAACGCAAAGGAATAAATACTAAAATCGTTTAAAATTATTTAGAAAATAGGTATTTATTATTGAAGAGTGTGGCGCTTACATAACTTACTTATTTATTTATTATATAATGTTTATTGGTAGTTGGGACTTAATTTAAAATTTTATTTTTGTTTTCGATTGTTTTATTAAATACATTTGCATGCTTAATGTGGGCAGAATATGGTATCGATCCGAAACTACCTGTATTATATGCAAATAAATTTCATTTCATTTCATACTTTGTTTATACTTTCGTTGAATTCTCAGAAAAAAGACTAATAAACACGTAAATTATAACATTGATAACACATTCACACACAAATTCCCTATTCTGCTTTTTTACTTTTCTTTATTTGTTTACATAAATTTTATTATAATTATGTCTTAACCACACTCGTAAAGACCTCTATTTATTAAGTATCTTATTGTAATAATATAAGTAGTAACATAGTGATGGCAGAACACTAGCTCCCAGTTATACCTTGTCGTATATCAGAGTTATCATTTTGGATAAAAGGCAAGAATTAAAGGACGGAAATAGAGAAGTAAACATGTTTGACTCCGTCTCTTGCGCGATTTGTACTCATAATAATCTTATGTAACGAATTAATATCACGAAACCATCAGATATGCCGAACTTTAGTCGATATAGGAGGCATTGCACCTTTATCTTTAAGATAGATAATTACGTGATCGAGACCCTTTACATGGATAGGTATCAGTACACAATAGTAATGCCACACAAATCATAAAGATTATAACAGGGAAGAGGAAAACATCAGAGAAAACTTTTAATTTATGCCAATCACATAATTATTCATAAACAATAGTGAGAGTGAGATAGCAGATAGCTAATCAAGAAGATAGGTAATGAGACCTGAACTTATCAATGCAGACTTTAAGGAAAAGATTTCATGAAACAAATGTTAAACTGCTTAAATATGTAATAATTTTCCTCAATGATTATATCTGTGCTAGATTTAAAAGTTATTTGCTTCCTAATTACATTTGCGTGGAGGTCGCAGAAAAGTGTGGTTGTACTTTCATCATTAAACGAAGAGAGAATACGCTTTAAATATGTAGGTGTTTTTGAATATTATATGTATATTATTTACTGCTTTCTGATGTCTAACCAGATGATATAAATATAGTTTTTTGCCGTCTCTATCTCTCTTTCAGTAATTATCTATACATATAATAAGACAGTAAAAAAACTGTACATTGAACATATTAACAAAAAAATATACATTTAGGCTGAGAATCAGTTATGGCAAGGAAGAATCTAAAAAAAATTCTGTCTGTTTGTCTGTTTATCTGTTTGTACACGCTAATCTCTCAAGCTACTGGACGGATTTGAAAGAAACTTTTCTTGTTGTATTGCTATTGAGTCTGGACAACATATAAGTTATAAATGATTTTGGAAAATTGAAGACCTGACGCAGAACCATAACAGCCCAGCGAAACTATAAGACATAAAATTGCGGTTTAGCAAAAAACATTCCGCTTAATGGGTATTTTCTGATGAGAGATTAAAATTTGAAGATCTCGAACATTTGATGTGGAACTACAAGGGCCCAGCTTCACTATAACATATACAGACTTGACGTCTTTGCAAAAGTTGTTCAGTCTGATGAGCATTTTCTGTTGACTTTTAAAAATCGTAGATCTGAAACTTCTGATGAGGAACTATTAGAGCCCATCTGCATTATAACATAGACAGACGGCTTAGTAGTAGTTGTCCAGTATGATGAGGACTTTTTGTTGAGAGATCAATATTTATAATTCTTCAATCAGTTAAAGACCCGAGGAAGGACATAGGATAGTTTTTATCGAAATAACCGACATCCACGCGGGCGAAGCCGCGGGCGACAGTTACTGACTGACTGACAGACAACGCGCAGTCGAATTAAGAGGAAGCAAGAAGCTCAAATTTGATAGGTATGTTCTATGGACCATACCTATCATATTTCCCCTAGGAGTGTAGGGGAGTTCAAAGACAGGATATTTGGAAATTCGCCTTTCTAATGGGTTAAGTAGTCTAGTTTGTTATGAAGTAAAATTAAATATTTGTCAATCATTATGATCTTAACGTTAGCGCGGTTGCATTCAAGATTTTTGTCATGGAGCCCAGGCCAAGCCCTAACCATATGACAGGATATTAGCTTTCACCAGAGCAACATCCGTCTCCGCAACCTAAAGGAAAAGCGATAATAGGCTAGTTGACAAAAAAAAAATATAAGTCCGTCCTTTAGATTATTCAAAAATAAGCGATACGTATTTTTTTATTTGTAAATTAAACCAAAAATGACCAAGATATAGCTCATTAAAGTTACGTATAACGTCACGCCGTGCTGCATTTTTTCGCACTAGGTGACGTCACACGTAACTTTAATGGGCTATATCTTTGTAATTTTTTATTTAATCGAAAAAAGAAAAAATACGTGTCCACAGTGGCGTAGCGTCCGGGGGGGCCGGGGAGGCCGGGGGTGCCGGGGGGGGGCATGGCCCCGGGCGGCACATTTAAGGGGGCGGCAAAAGACGCCGCGAAAAAAGAACTAATTTTTAAATACTTGGCGCGCGCACTAGCACTATCCCAGTACCGACCGAGACCGTGCGGCGGCGCAGGCGCAGTAGAAAGAACAACAATCGTAAACAAAATCATCATGATTTTCATTACGTGAAGACTTGCTTGTGTCCGTTTATTAATTCTTGAATAGGTTGCAATATTCCGGTAATCTGCGAGCCTTTTATGAGTAATTAATAAATCCATATATCAGGGCCGAGCCGCCCCTGTGTGCGATGTGTGCCGCCCCTATTGCCATGGCGCAACTGGCAAATACAGGCGCCAGGGCAATATGGGCGACACGTGCTAGATAAAATAATACAATATAATCTATATAGTTGCATAGGTAAGAAAGCAGGTACAGGTCTCCTAAGACAATAGTCACACCTGCGGTTTAACTATACGCTATTTGAACTTTGACTCCAATATTTATGATATTTGCGTTAAAATCAAAGCCGATTATTTCACATACTACAAACGCCTTCTGCTAATTTTTGGGTCGGACGCAACAGCCCCAATTCCCGGCAGCTTCGTTATTCCCGGCCAAGGACGTGGTGGCGGGTACGGCGGTGCATGTGTTCTGTAAGACTATCGGGCTACGGCAGGCTGCCAAAATCAATTATACAGTATACCTTGCGTCTTACAACGAACATAATCTACGGCAAAAGAACATCTCGCCAAGCTCAAGGTACAATTAAGTCACATAACGTGGCACATACTGGGATTGTCAGAAGTCCGATGACAAGAGGGAGACATGGTAACTCTAGAATCAGGTGACTTTTGCTACCATCGAGAAGGCGACCTACTCTTGGGACGGCGTCGGTTTCCTGGTCAGGAGGAACAATTTGTGGAAATCGGTAGTGTCTTGTCAGCTCGGGTAGCGTACCTCGTACTTAAATTCACCAATAGGGGCGGCCCGAACTCAAATCACCCCGACGAGATGGCTGAGGCCATGTACCAGGACACTGTCAAGGCAATAGCAATACCTAGTAAGACTAAAGCTCAGTACTTCAACGCGAAAGTGGAAGTACAAGAACGTGGCGAAACGAAAATCGTAGCCCACGGCGTGGAGCACGAGAATCATAGGACCAAATGCTAGTTAACTTCCTCGTTGCAGAGGGGATTTTCTTAATGAACTCCTTTTGCAAGAAGAAATGAAATCATATAATAAATCAAATAATAATATGACAAACGAGGTACAATAAACCGCGATAATGTGACAAACGAGGTGAAAGACTACATCACGACGGACCGAAACCACACATTTACTGATGGTGATCAATGCGATAAACACCTGAAGCGATCACCGACGAGTACGAGGCTCTCATAATATAAACCTCAGAACTGAAAGGGCCCAGTCAATGAAGCCTACTCTCATACTTACATTGCTCCTCCCACCGACAGCATTAAGCAGAAGACGGCCACAGTGGTCACAAAACACAGTGGAGAAAAAAACAAGTAGTCTAAACTGCCAGCCGAGACTCTCGAACTGATGAGGAAAAGACGCAACAACAAATACGAAATCTTACGCAACGAGACCTACGACGCATTAACACTCGGGCCATCGAGGCTGCGATCGAGAAAACCCCCGGGATCATAAGTCTTCGGTCTGCAGTTGAGGCGACACAATCAAACGACACTATAATCGCGGATGGCCGCACCGTGAACTCAAAGTTCGAGATTTCCGAAGACGTTGAAAGGTTTTATCGACACTTGTTTACCTCGCGGGCAGAACGACGACCACAGTGGCCTACTGACGCACCACTACACCGAAGCCGTCCCGAATGTCGAACAGAGTGAGGTGTGGTAGGCTCTTAAAACCAACAAAGCATCTAGTGATGACGGAAATTCATCAACATTTAACTTATTAAAATCCTTTAAGCCGTCTAGGCCTAGACTAAGCTATACACATATTGCATCAGAAAAACGGCCACTGCCGTGCGCGACCCATTAACACCAAAACCCGAGAAACTTTATACTTTTGCAGAAAAATTGGGGTAAAAAGGGGGCGGCGAATTGCCGAACGGCCCCGGGCGGCAGAAACCCACGCTACGCCACTGCCGGTGTCCAATATTTTTTTATAATCTAAAATACGGACTAAATAAAATGTAATTAGTTTGACCCTGGAAACTACCCTATTATTCTATGGTAAGCAGTGTCAGTTTATTCAAGGGTACACCCATAGCGATTGCCGAAAATCTTCATGACAGCCAGGACCGACGTCCGTGATATAACTGCCTGAAAATAAAATATTTTACAAGTATGTAATCCCTACTTTAAGCTTTTTCTAGTGTTAACAGAAACACTAAATCCGATTCACAATTTTTGCCTTGTCCTTATTTATCGCATTAAAAACGTGTAAATAAAAAAACTGTGATTGTTTTAAACGCTACAATACGTGTCGGAGTCTGGCCCGTGTGAAGTCACAAATCGATGGTAAATCAACAAAGCGCCGGCCGAGCCACTCTCGCGCACCAGACCTGCACAAACGTACTGCGATGAAATGTTCTTGATCTATTGTTTCATCGACTGTCCTAGAGTCGTGCGTCATCCAGATTGCATTCAAAACTTTTCGCCTGAGCGCCCGGGGTCAGCTTTTAATTATTGGGTTTGCTTTTTTACAGACGCGTGTCTTAAATTTTGCCTTCTCAAATTAAATGGATTAGCTTAGACCAGTGACAGTATATTCACGGAAACTGACTCGCATAACTACTGTCAAAGATATACCAACATTTAGTAAGGTAGTAGAGCCTTGCTGATTTCAGCATGAATGGGCCGGCTCGACCGGGGAAGCACTACCCCCTCACAGAAAATCGACGTAAAGTAACAGTACCTAAACTTTTGCGTTTCGTTCGGTGAGTGAGAGTGCCGGAGGCCCTATCCCCTATCCCTTCTCCCTGATCCCACTCCTCATCCTATCCCTTTTCCCAACCCCAAGGGGCGGCAACGCACTTGTGACTCCTGTGATGTTGCTTGTGTCCATGGGCGGCAGTAATTGCTTACCATCAGGCAATCCGTCTGCTCGTTTGCCGCCTATTACCAGGGCCGAACCGTACTTATGTGCAATGTGCGCGGCGCACACAGGCGCCAGAGTGATAGGGGCGCCGCGCGCCGAGATATGCGTTAATTATAACAGTTATTTTGGAAAAAGGATGCCAGAAAAGGCGTTTCACGGTGCCACCCATTAAACGACATCGAGAGTTAGCCCGGAATTGTTAGGTCAGGACTAAAAAAAAAGGTCATCCGCCAACTTTCGGGTGCCACCCAGGCTAGCCTACGCCACAGCACAGGCGCTGCTTCATAGATTTCGCACACAGGCGCTGGATTGGGTCGGCACTTTACGTGCTCGCCGAGACGAAGGTAATTTAACTAACCGATAATTTAACTATTGAATGCGCACATTAGAACAAAGAAATATCTGTGGTGCGCGCGGAGGGTTGGAACCCTCTACATGGGAATCTTTTGGTCTCTCCACTAGGCTATCGCTGCTTTTCGCGGTTCATATAGGTGAAATATAAATAAGACAAATCTTTAAATCAAATGTTCAAGTATCAAAACTACTGCAACTCAGGGCATCCGAGACGACGGCGTGCATCTCACAGGGTTGTCACAGCTAAACAAACACAGCTCATTGTATAACTAACACAATAGGATTATGCGCTTGCCAAAACACGATCATCCGTAACCAATGTGGAGCCTTTTAAATTTTACTGTTATGTTATGTTAAGCGGCTGGATTATTTGCGGCCGCTTTTGCTTAAAACAAAATTTTGCTCATTCGGAATTAGCCCAGCTGGCGCTGTTGGTTTAAATAGCTGCTCGACTTGACTGAAGACTGTCATATTGTATTTCTAATATGCATATGATTTCCAGGTACTTACCTAGATTACCTAGTATTTGCTGGCTTATTACTGTTTTACAGATATTATAATTGAAAACTAAGAGTTTCAGGATACGTATTGTAGTATTGGAAACAGACAATAATTCTGCCCTTAGATCGTACCTTTGTATTAATACTTGTCCAGTATTTTGACAAGTTGCAAGCGGCGTGGTTAGGTATTACCTAAATATTATACTTGGGATTCTCGAAACAGTATGTAGTACGTATCTCGAAAGACACTGAAATTATTTGGGTTTTAATTTTATTCCCACTATTTATAAAACATAAAAAATCCACTCTATAGACAAGTGTCAACCCTGTAGGTAGGCGCCAACGACGCGGGCGCATCGAGTCTCGCTATTGTTTTCGAAACCTGTGCGCGCGCCGCTACCTGCCCTTCATACGATTATACGCTTTTTTACTATACCTTTTTTTATTAAGGCTTATAAAGAATTGGCGTTATGATGTGACTAACCTCTGTTTCTGGTAATTGTGGATGTATGTTGCCAGTTTTATGACTGTGTAAAGTATTATTGCTTGGGGTTCATTAAACACACCCATTGATGGTTGGCAGTCAATGGGAAGGTGGGAACATTAAGCGCCGGGATTGCGAACGATTAAAAAGGCTGACAAGAAATTAAATGCATTGCACGTTCAGTGTGGTCTGCGATTATCAATAAAGCATGTAATTGCTAATTTGATGCCAAGGTTGCCATAAAAATAAGCATTATAAAGCATTAAATTCTGAATTGACAGAAAAAGGCAAAATAAAGTCTAACCATCGTTATAAATATGTAATAAGCTGTCGATGACGTGTTTTGTCCGTGTGGTGACGGATTAAGAATACGGAATGTACCACCCAATATCATCCCATGGGTGTCGTAAGAGCCGACAGAGGGAGCATATTATGCACAGAACAGCACTGTAAGAGAAGGAAAACTTGATACTAACCCTACCCCAATCCGTTTGACCAGCGCAGCGTGGTATAGTAGGCGAATTCCTCCTTTCAAAGGATAGGCCTAGTCCAGCAGTGGACTGTTAAAGGCTGATGATGATGATGATGTATAGTTATGAATGACGGTAAGTCGATATTATTTAAGCTTATTTTATGTTTTCACTTTTCGATAGAGATTCGTTATGTCTGGTTACCGTGTTATCACTATTGGATACTAATTGAAACTATTGCTATAAAACCTTGTCTGACTTAGAGCAACAAAATATTCTCGTTTCATTATCACTAACAAATATAATAATTTAACATATTAATAAAATAGCCGAAAACCGAAAATCGGGCTCAGTGGCGTGCCATTGGAGAGGCCTATATCCAGCAGTGGACTGTTGCTGGCTGATGATGATGATGATGAACATATTAATAACGCAACTTTGTCATGCACACATACTGTAAAACAAGTATAATATAGCTACAAAACTTTGTAGGACAATAATTGAGTACCGGAGGCCCTACCCCTATTCTTTCTCCCTCATCCCACTCCTTATCCTATCCCGTTTCCCAACCCCAAGGGGCGGCAAAGCACTTGTAACTCCTGTGGTGTTGCTTGTGTCCATGGGCGGCGGTAATTGCTTACCATCAGGCGATCCCTCTGCTCGTTTGCCGCCTATTACTATAAAAGAAAAAAAAATTAAATCGCATCATATGTGACACAAAATTTATCTTGCTTTTTCGACGAGTCGTAACCGTAGTCTGCCTCCGAGGTCCAGAAGGTAGCGTATGCGACTGCTGATCGGAGGTCCTGCGTTCGATTCCCTGTTCGGGCAAAAGTGTTACTGAGTTTGTCAGAATTATCAGTAGCAGCACGGAGTCTGGTTGGTGTGCCCGCTAACGGCAATAGGCTCGCCCCCTATTACGTGGGACCTAAAAATTCATGGCGAAATGTTGGTGTAATATTACACGTCTGACTACCTCTTCGAAGAAATAGTGAGTCTATAATAAAAAAAAATATAACCGTAGTAAGTGAACTTTGGGTTTTGAGATGTCTGTTTTCGGCCATCCCGAGATCACGGCTGGTGTAGTAACTAGTAACACATGCCCGAACCTTAAGGTAGGTAAATGTCATAAGTTCATCTTCATTTATAGGTAATTCCATAGTTAATATCAATTCCTGTCACATCACTTTGGTATATTACTACATAGTATAAAACAAAGTCTGTTTTCTGTGTGTCTGTCCCTATGTATGCTTAAATCTTAAAAACTACTCAACGGATTTAAATGCGTTTTTTTTAATAGATAGAATGATTCAAAAGGAAGGTTTTTTTTTCGCGATAACCACACTGTTGAATCTTCATGGAATTAAAAGGAATCAAGCTGTTAATTGCGAAAATCTCTTCATTGTGGGCATTTTAAATTTCCTATTACTATCCGGTATGATTTTTTCATGTCTTTTAAACACTGTTGTGCAATATGCCTCCATTTTTGCGTTCATGTTTACACCTTTAATGCAGAGTAGATACGTAAAATGGCCTTGAACTCAACACTGACACAATGCGACTACCAAATGTAGCAAAAATGTCTCAACGACCTTCGTGATTCCCAGTTACTCGATATGTGATATTCGTGTCAACACAAGCTATTATTGTGAATCAGAAGCATCGATAATATGCTACACAACAGACTCATCTTTACAGACAGCAGTGGCGCTAGTTTGTATGCCACTTACTTTATAAAGCTCACATTTTTGTTAGTTCCGTTTTTGGCCGTTTGTACATATTTTGGTTATGCACTAATGTTCCTAATCAAATTGTTGGTATTTGTCACTAAAGACAATTGGTTTTTATCGCGCATATGGTGAGATGATAAAAATGTAAATATTCCGGGTTCTGAAGGTTTTGTCGCAATGTGCTTTGTTAGCTTTATATTAATAGGTGTGAAAATCATGTTTTTACTATCTGTAATGCTATGTTTGGCGGATTTATTGTCAATATTGTGTGAGTGATAATGAAAATACATTGTCTCGTTGATTCTGTGTCATATGGCGGAGATGTCATCTGGTTCCGGGTTTGATTCTTGGGCCGTATAAATTTTCTGTTTTTGTCGGAAAATCTTCAAGTGTGTGAATGAAATAAAATAACTAAATTGATTGATGTGAAATCGAAAACAAAGGAAAATTATTTTGTGGATAACTTTAAATGGGATGAAAATGAGAATACTCTTTTAACTTTTAGACATTTGAATCTTTTTGATTGTTGATTACTGCTTGCTAGACGGCGAAGTAAAACAGCGTGAGGAATCCTTCATGTCTGAGAGTTTTACGTAGTGGCCCAGGTAGATATGAAAATCTGTCTGTCAACCTGCACCTGGCCCGTTTGGTGGACTACAGCCTGGCTCTTTTATCATTGCTATCGATTCAGTATGTTGCTATATTTCTCTTTTTGTTAAACTAAAAAGAGACGTAACCAAATAACATCTGTGAAAGTTAATCTTAAACTTTTGCTAAGTCATCATCAGCCCATTATATTGTCCCACTGCTGGGCACGGGCCTCTTCTCACAAGTGCGGCTTGGCAGACTTGACATGTCTTCCGAGAACATTATGGACAACTCTTAGACATGCAGGTTTCCTCATGATGTTTTCCTTCGCCGATAATCAAGCGATAATTAACAATTTAATACGCACTTAACTCTGAAAAGCCATAGGTGCGTGCCGTGGATTCGAACCCTAGACCCACTGCGTAGCAGTCTGTCGGTCTCTCCACTCAGCTTTCGCTGCTTTTGCAAAACTTTTGCTAAGTATGTATCTAGTTGTCAATGATACAAAATGTTTCCTAACACGAAATTGGTTGTTAGAAGAAGACAAAGTATATATATAGCTATAGCTATATACCTATAGCTTGATGTATCTAATACGTAACCTAACTGACATTATTATAGGCTTTTCGTAAAAGACAGTAATAAACACATTTTGGTTGAGGATTACAGCGAGAGTAGATACTATTGCCATTTCGGGCAGTATTTTGTGAAGTGCCCTGCGGCTTAATTTACATCATTTGATTCTCGACAGGAAAACAATTAGTTTGACTCACAGACCAATTCAATATTTTCAATTAACTGATTGCTTTGGCAGACGATTGATATCTTATACAAGGCGTATCCCACGGTTTCGTCCATTAAACCATCGTATCCCATTGCTTTTATAAGATTAGAACCAAAGCTTCGTAGCGTGCTGTTACATAGCTTACAGTCTTCTTCAAGAATTTGGCTATCACATTGATAAAGATATGTTCTTCAAATCTGAGTGTTAGTTCTGGAGACTAGCGCGTCCATCCAATCTTTTCAGCTTAATTGTACCTCCTTTTTATATGAATACTTAATCTGTGATGAATACCAATTTGCAACTGGCGATATCTCTCACTGAAGAAATTACCGTATTAATTACTGTTTAAAAGTTTTTGAAACTTATGGATTATTTTGTATCTTTGCATTAGAACATGAATTTATGACCTTATGCAAAAAAAATAATAATACAGTTATAAGTCTACGGTTGAAGCATCTTCGATAAAAATATTAACATGAACCCATTTCTACTAAAATCTAGATTGGCTTTAAAACTTTAAATCTGCTCGCAGGAATGGATCTGTATTTCTTCTCTGGGCGTTGGATCAAATAGATCGTGAATTACATTATTTGGAACGTCATTTCTTCGCATATCTTAACCCATATTCTAAAAAATATTTACTACATTTACAGCAATAGAGCATATATGACACTCGTGAAGGACCAGGAAAACTTAAACTGTTTTGGAATATGCAACGAAGTTATCTATATTTTTGACAACACCTGTAAAATCATCATCATCATCTTAGCGATTTACCAGCTGCGATCTTAAACCCTTGCCTTGAAGACTGGGGTCTGGTAACCGGTACCGCTTAAAAAATTATTGATATAACGTTAGTTAAACTTACACTACTTTAGCAAAAAAAAATTGTAAAGGCAGCGCCCACACTAATAATAATTCTGTGTCGCGTAGGACTCTACAAACTTGCAACTAAAGGACACAATGAGCACCCAGACTCGAGACAACAACTAATGGATCACACAAAGTGTTATCTCGTGTGGGAAACGAACCCACAACCATATTGTAATAAAGATTTTATTACACTATGCCACAACTATCGACTCAGAGTCGCAGGGCGACAGATTAAACCGATTGTGTAGTCAATTGATTGACAACGTCTTAGCATCAATCCCAAAAACGTATCCAAACGCATCCAATCATCCAGATACAGAAAGTATGTCAAACACAAACAGAGTTCAGGAAATGATTAATTAGCCAGGCTTCCGCTGTAAACCACCGGTGGTAAGCACAGAACAAATAAACTTAGAAGAACAATACATCCATTGATGAACGTAACAGTAAGGCGGGTTGTCCACTAGAGATGAGTGAGGCAGGAAGCGGGGTAAACGACCACTCATAATAAAATAATAATAATTTCTAGCTTTCATACAACACCAGTGCATTCAGCGCACTTTCTAACAAACTTTCTACTCAAATTTTACCTTCTTTATTTACATAATATATAAATGTAAAATTTGAGTAGAAAATTTTACCTTTTTAGGTGTGGAATATTAAAAAATCCCATTGAGCTAAGTATGCAAAATCGCTACAAAACGCAGGCAAAAAGAAAAGGAATTTACTATCCAAGTTTCATGTTCCCAGCTTAAATATTAGAGGCCGGGCTGCATTATTATTACAGTCGGGATATGTTTTTTGTATACCAAACAAACATACATTTCAATAAACTAATTATTTTAAACGAGAACAATAGATTGTCATTTTCTTTTCGTTTTACGCGTGAGTGCCAAATCTAACGTTGAAGTCTACAGACCGCCCGAAGGCCTCCGTAATGGCCGTAAACGAATCTTGTTTTGAAACAAGAACTAGAAGGATGATAATGCCACTAGGAGTGTTCAACCATCCAATACATGACCTATGCAAGAGTTGCTTAACTTTTTGAAGATACTTGCCTACTTCAGCTCAGTTACCCCGCTCAACTCGTCTATCTCTCATGCCACTAATGGAATCGCACCCTAACAGAATAGTCCCGGCTTCAAGAATGCTTTAAGTGCGTTAAGTTTTAAGTTATACACCTTGCGGTGAGGTGTGGCTTTACCGTGTTTTGGTATATTAACTTATATTGTGTCCGGATCGTTGCAAATGAAGGTAATCCGTAGTCTCTGCCTACCCCTTCGGGAAACAGTCGTGAGTCTTATGTATGTATGTGCCTATGTATATTGTGTCGTTGACGTCACCTATAGATAAACATTATTTTATTGCATTGTGCGTATGGAGACGTGTGATTTATAATGGTTTTTGTTTAGAGAATAATAAGTAAATTGTTTATAATGGTCATTTGATCCCATGCTGAGGTCAGCTTGTACTGTGTAAGTATTCATAACCTTAAAATATAAAGTAACCCTACTTTATATTTTACGGTTATTGACCTCTGGCTAGGTGGAGTGACGATTTAGCAGAGTGGCTGGCAGGGGATGGACACGAAAAGCGGGGATTTTGCCCCAGCAGTGAGACAATGAAGCTCAATGGCGTGCCACTGGACATATGTTTATCAGACGACAACAGGCTGATGGTAATGATCTTTAAAAATAAAAAGGTTAGGAACCCAATATCATGAAAGAGAATGAAATGACAGGAACAGGAAAAAAGCAACGACTTTGAGTTTGTTCCAGCTTTTTTTCTCAAGAGGTCGTTTAGCTAGGAAAAGCCGGCTTCGTCTTGAATAGGGTTTTGAGTAAACGACCAAAATGTAGAAATGAATATGTCTCATTCAAATACTGTGCCTATAGATGCTGGCGGGAAAAATTCCGAATCATTCCCGTCGAATACTTCGAAAGTATTCCGAAATATTCCGAAACTTTGGGAATATTTCAACTGTCAAAAAAAAAACAGGAAAATAGAGCTTACTAACTATTTCGGGCTTGGAAGTTGTAAATTATATTATCTTTGTTTGCTTGCAAGGTTTGCCTTTATTTGTTTTTATTGACTGGGCTATTATACGCGTCAGTAGGTAGGTAATGATTAATGCCTACCTATGCGACTCGCGAATACTCGCGATGCGTACAGAGCTACATAGTTACATACAATCTAACCAAAAACATAGGTAGGTAACCCTTTTAAAAAAAAATCAAATATGCTAGGCCTGGTTTTTTATTCCACAACTAACATTATTTTATATCTAAAAATAGCATTCGATTTGGAAATAAGTAGGTAGATAGGTACCTACCTAAAAACATAAGAATAAAAATCCTGTTAATCGCAGGCTAGCATATCTACTTACCTATAAAAATATCAACGTATACTTATTCAATCCCATTTAGAATAAAACCCACCACATCATAAACGCTTATTCCCATTGAATTATTTGGCCGAAATATTCGGCGGAAACATTCGATTGCGGGGTACGAATCTTTCTCGTGGGGGAGAAAACTTCTCCGTGGAGCATCTCCCCTCTTACCGCACCCCGCATCGATGCAAAATACAATTTTTCAGCAAAAAAATAAAAATCTTAATTCAATTCATTTTGAATAATTCTGATTTAAAGAAACTTTCCCAGAAGTATTCCGGAATTATTCAGAATTTTTCAGAAGTTTTGCAACTATAACTGTGCCGTCTTAGCAGACTATAAAACAAAGTTTATCGACATTAATCTACAAAATGTATGAACTGCGTAGGAGAAATCCAATATTAGTCAAATTGGACGCTTATAGACACTCAATACAAACATCACAGAACATTACCTATATTAACGAAAAAATACTCGATAAGTTTGGGTTGAATTTACATACCTACCGATGATTCCGTAGCTCATAAACTTTGATTATAAACCAATATTTCCTGCACATTCATGTCATCTTCAACCTATAGGTAGTCATTCCGTTTCCAAGCCTTTCTTGCGGCCTTGAAGGCAGGGATCTAACCAGATTAGGTGTCTGATATATTCATAATTTAGGCTAGTGTCAGGATATTTGAGGTCAGTGTTCAGTAAAAAAGATATTCATTAGGTACAGTCTTTGTTTAACAATCCCTCTGCGAGACCACTTGATTTATTAATTTTGTATCACGGGTGACATAAAAAGCAGAAATCAAAGTACACAAAGAACGCCATACCATATTTTGTGGATCATAAAGCCGTATACAGACTTTGCGAGGCATGCGCTGTGCGCCGTGCGCAGCGCATGCCTCGCAATGTCTGTATCCACCTTAAAAACGATTGTCCCGTGTGGGTATCGAACTTACAGCACTCGGCGAAGTGCTAAGCGGCAAGTCAGACGCTTAGCAGTCGATTCCCGCTTTTTCTTAGCTCAATGACCTATGTAAATATTGAACCTAGGATAGTGTAGACTTTGTCCTAAGGTCCTTCGGTTATCCTCTCGTAGAGAATCCAAATAAAAATTTCAATTTAAGTCCGCAAAAAGTAATAGAGGTTATGACCATAAATAACGCACTCCATACGTTTTTAAGTGGAACTAACTTATCGCACTTACGTAAGCCGGTGCGAGCGCACTGTTGGTGTTGCCAATTAACAATTTTATAATTTTGGTATTCCCACAAATGAGGTTTTGTATGAGTATGTCTGACCCTCTTATGAACAGTTAGCTCCGTTTTGGTGTGATAGGGATTTGAGAGTGATTGATTATGATTAGTCTTGGAAGCATGAAGAGAGAGAATGACCATTAGCAATTTCCATGATTCCGTTTCACGTCTCTCTCTTATCTTCTGAGGCATAAATAAAAATCATAGCCAAAACTATATTTAACGAAATTCTATAATAATCTTATACTAATATATAAAGCTCAAGAGTTTGTTTGTTTGGTTGAACGCGCTAATCTCAAGAACTACTGGTCCGATTTGAAAAATTATTTCAGTGTTAGATAGCCTATTTATCGAGGAAGGCTATAGGCTATATATCATCACGCTATGACCCACGGGCGCGGAGCATTAGCCTTAAATAACGCAGGTGTAACTGCGGGCTCATCTAGTAATGAACAAAGTATAAATTTTAATGAAGAGTGGAATGAAAGTATTTACCCATAATTATATTCGGATAGAAGAAGAGCACAATAGGACCGATAGCGTAGTGGAGAGGCTAATAATAGATGGCGCGCACCACTGCCACTGTGACTTTTCAAACTAAAGTGCGTTTAAAAGTAATTGGCTCTAGATTAAGTTTTTATTGCAACTATAACCTAGTGAAATCCTAATAGACTGAGACTGCTACGCAGAGGGCCGCAATGGACTTTTTGACAGCAGTGTTATGACAAATTCATCAACATCGTCAACCTTGTTTACAAATTGGCCCACTGCTGGGCACTGGCCTAGGTCAGTCTCGCAGTAGTTCCTCACTGCTGTAAAAACCCCAATCTGGAGCCAAATATTGGAATCTATTATCGATATAACATGATAGGATATACAACAACAGTTGTATAGCCTATCATGAATCGAATCCACACTCATTACGCAGAGTGCCTACTCTAACCACTACGCTATTCGTCTACTCAGTAGACATACATACATACATATACTCACGCCTTTTTCCCGTCGTGGTAGGCAGAGACAACGGAACGCCACTTGCTTCTATCAGTAGACATACATACGATCGCACATTGTCTAAACGGCTGTATCAAATCTGATTAGTTACGATCGCGCGCCTCCAGCTACTAAATTAGTCTATTTCAAAACAGTATTGAACTTTTCGTTTCAATAGCAATTGTGAAACGGGTGATAATTTTTTATTGCCGTCTTGCTTTTATTAACCATTATAACATACGTGCTGACATTTGGTTGCACCAAGTTGCAGAATAATGTAGCTGTTAAATTATTTATTAATTGCCGCAGTGGCCTAGTGACAAGGTTCGTCTTTGTGTGGCCTTAGACTCAAATCTATCTTTATCTCAAAAGGTAGACTTGTGTAAAGTAGACTTTACAGGATTGAAGAGCTGCACATATTTCGCCGACAAAGTTCAGTGCCATTGGAGAGGCCTATATCAAGGCCTATATTAGTGGATTATGGCAGGCTGACGATTAGGTTAATGTTCTCAAGAATGTCATCGTCGTCATGACGTTATCCCGAGTGCAGACAAGACTTTAGCCTTGCAGCCTAGGGTCCACTTACTAGTCTAGCCAAATTTTACAGGATATTAGCCTGTACACACAGTGACTGCCGTCTGGCTTCTGTAAAGAGATGGCGATATTCTGTAGCCATAGGCTAGTATAAAAATGAAGGTTACAACATAAAGTAAAATATTCGAGGTAAATATTCCACTAGATTACCGCTGCAAATATCCCAAAATAATGCAGTATCTCAATTACCAGGAAAACGAATATTTTTGCCGTGTGGTTGACGGCATAGAATACAAGTGTCACCACCCCTATCTTCCCGTGAGTGTCGTAAGAGGCGACTAAGGGATAACACGAAGCAAATACCATCTTTGCGTAGAGACGGAAAACTCGACATCAAACCCTATACGACTGCCTCGTTGGTCCCGCGGCATAAATGTGCGCGTGGGATCGGGATGTCCCGGGTTCGATTCCTGGGTCGGGCAGTGTTATTGGGTTTTTCTATTACGAAATTCTTAGTAGCAGCACGGAGTCTGGAAATGTGCTCGGTACGGCAATAGACTCGCCCCTTATTACGTGGGACTAAAGTATATCTGGCGAAAAGTGGGTGTAGAAATACACCTCTGTCTACCCCTTCGGGGATAAAAGCCGTGACGATATGTATGTATGTATGTACGAATATTATTCATTTGTTCTTGTTTGAATGTTAGAGCTTCTTCAAAACGTAGCTCGGATCTGTGAGCCGAGTTAAACCGTTGTAAAGCTTCACAATTTCTATCAGCGGCGATCTTAATATTGTTCAACCCACAAAGAGTAGTAGGTATTTTCTGCATCTGTGTAATTTATGTCTGTCGTGTCGCTCTCTAATCTCCATCATAAAGGGATTAATCCTACAAGACCAGTTGCAATATTAAAACAAATAATAAATAAAAAGGAATGCTAAATATAAATATGATTGCTCCTTTAAACATGCGCCTATTTGTTTCTGTGTTGACACGAGACCATGAGATTAATATAACCGCACCTTTCTGCGACAGCTTGTGTATTATATGCACCGTTATAATTATTTCATTGATCGCGGGATTATCTTCGTCGTGTATTATAAAATTATAATGATTGTTATAATTACAAGGAGCACCTTTACAGTAGGCTGATGGGGTAATTGAAGCGGGACACAAATTGATCAGGAGCAAAAACGCAACGATGTGGGTTGCGTTTGCGTCACTGTTGTACGGGATGCGCGTCGCGTCTCCGGTTCACAGTTGTTGGTGTAGGGTTGGTGCAGTGTAGTATTAATATGTGGAGTAAACAGTTATCCCTACGGCTTCTAGCCGATAGGCCGGTGGTAGAGTCTATGCGGAAAGAGAACAGACTTTTGATTTGAGGGCCCAACAATACGTACATACCGTATGTCTCATGTTGGCAACATTGATAATTTATTATAGTGCTGAGAGCCTGTGTTTCTCAGACAGACAGAAGGGTTTTCAATTGTACGTACATAAGTTAAAAATTACTAAAGGTAATTTTTAACTTATCATCATCTTAATGTTAGTTCCAATTTTCGCCACGCCCATTCTCTTTCCGCACAGAGGTTTGATTTCGGTAGGACAAATTTGGGATTTTGAAGGAACTGATTCTCAGCAGCAGTACCTACAGCGATAGCCGATTGGAAATGCCAATACACTGTTATGCAGACCGTAGAGGGTTCAAACCCACGGGCGCGCAGCTATAACTTTTTTAAGTTGAGCGCGTATCAAATTTTAAAAAATCGCTTCGAAAGGCCATCGGGCCCATTCCGTGGTACCAACTCGCCATAAAGGCTGTCAAGACTTTTCCTGACTGCCGGATACATGCATTTTAGTAGGTATGTTGGTATCTTCACTTGGCTTTATTTGCCACAGTCATCATCATGTCTGTACAAATCGAACCACTGAATGATAAGGGTTATAATTTCGCATTACATGCGTTGGTATAAGTGTACGCTATTTTACCTATTAAATAGGTATATAAAATACTAGCAAATAATGGGTTCTACAGACAATCTAAGGGTCGACAAAAGTTGTGCTATAGACATATGTAATTAAGTTGCATCCGTACACAAGAGTTATTAAATAAAGCTTTAAAATAAGTGGCCATAAAGTATCAGAGGGGTTCTTTTATAAAAGTTACCCTTCTACCAGCTTTAATCACAGTCAAGCACGTTTTAGATACATTCAGCATGCCCAAGTACATGGCATTCCAGTGTACCTATACATATTCCAGTTAGGTGTCATGTGAATTTATTGCTCAAAATCCAAGCGGTGAACGTCAATTTCCATAAGGAGATTATAGGCCTTCGCAAAATTTCGGAGCATTATCAATGGAAACAATAAAAAGCTAGCTCATGCGTGCACATAAGCCACTTCAATTTCATAGCTATATGCTAATGCTACTGCTACACCTGCGTTAGCGTTAACGTTAATGGCAATGGCCAATAACGCGTTAGTTAACGCGTTAAAGAAATCGCATTGGAAATTAGTATTTTAACGCGTTAAAACGTTGGCCACATCTACGTAGCGCCTAAATTAACGCGCTAATTGACGCGTTAAGACGCAGATGTAGCAGGAGCATAAGAGATAATAGAGTGATTTATACTAGGTACGTAAGTATCCATGTATTTAATTTTGCAGT
The DNA here is from genome assembly GCA_944739405.2 of Euclidia mi. Taxonomy (NCBI): domain Eukaryota; kingdom Metazoa; phylum Arthropoda; class Insecta; order Lepidoptera; family Erebidae; genus Euclidia; species Euclidia mi. Next base: position 13,167,078 of record OX123202.2, read on the forward strand.
AATTACTAATTTCACCATACATACATAAAATACCCATTACACACGACTCCCAATCGCGCAATTATACTTAAATGAATGGCTGTATTTAAAAAGCCTACCGATAAAAATAAAGTTAAAAATGCATATCTATGCAGCTGCAGGCGTCTGCTTTCTAAATCGCATATTTAAATAAAGAACGGCATTTTAAAATGGCCTCTTACGCACCGTTCGATGTACGCAAATAAATATCTGATGGCAATTCTTTTTTAGCGCCGCAGCCCTAAAATAAAGGCGTGCAACCCCAGTGTGTCAGAGTCAGTCGTCGTTATGTGAAGTAAGTAATCCGCATTATATCCAAATAGCCATCGCGTTCAGCTGCTAACAACACAGATGTCCCGCGCAAATTAATTGGAAATGTCAAGTGCACGAGACCCGCCATCTTGTCCCCCTCATTCTTTTTTAACTTTTTTTTCGTTGTTGCTCGCACGTGGCTTTATTGCGAGACAGCTGGGCGAGAGTGCGTTAATTCTTGTGCATGCAACAGTCCCGCTATTGTATAACATCATACACGCGCTTCCGAATGTACAAATAAATTATTTAGGGAACTTGACCACATGTTAAGCGTTGCGGTCAACTATTGTCAACTGAATAAAACCATTTAATATAGGTTGTACTCCATAAAGCCGTGCGTAGTGTTTTAAGAAATATATAATAAGAATTAAATAATATTTTATTACTTTCTCGTTACGCTATTCCTGCCTCTTTTTCTGTGTACGTGATAATGATATAAATAATAATCGAACCCACATCTTCTTTCAATAGCAAATACCTAAACACTGTGCTACTACCGCTCTTAAATGCACTAATATAAATTATAAATATTGCCAACCGCCACAAACTAACAATTAGTTCAAGCGCAATTTATCTTTGCATCTAGTATTGTTCTTTTTTAAACGTTGTTTTATTCAACTGCGTGCAAATCGATAAATTATCAGTTTGTTTCGTCAGCTATATGTGACCATCCCAAAGCACGCAAGTAATTAAAAAATAAATATTGAAGCTCTAGATGTCATATAATTTATGCAATGTTTCATTTTTATTACAAGACATTCTTGAGATAATAAAACAGGTACATCCATTTAAATTACTTTTAAAATCGTCTGGCAATATCATGACATTTGACATTTAATTTTGCGCGGGAAGGTGCGTTCGCGAGTTAGACCTGCGTTTGGTTAATGCAAAGATAATGGTCTGACCTATTTAATGGTATAATTAAATATCGCCGTCTGTTTCCGGCAATTAGATCGAAAGCGATCACTGGATTCCTTTGTTATATTAAAAAATATATTATTTGCTCCTACCGAACACCTTTCCTCACGAATTTAAGCACCTGATGCGTTTCGTTCGCAGCTGATCGACTAAGGTTACTTTACAATACAACACCTTGACTTTTCGTTACGGAATTTCCTCCCCTTAATTACGTTTTATTTAATGTTTTGGATCTGAGTATCTGCGATGGTGGTATGAATTTTATCTTGTTTATTATATGAGTACAAGTTGTACAAGGCTCAGTAAGTGATAAATGTTGTACCTAAGTGAATATCAAGGAGATTAAGTTATGTGTAACGAGTTTTTAATAATTTTGTAGTACGGGTGGTAGTATTAAGAGCTTTAAGAAGACATTGTAATGACATGTATTAGGTACTATGGGAAATCTTTTATGTACCTACACGGCTAGAAGTCAATCTACACAGGTGCACTACGATTTTGATACTAATATCGTACGCCATAGGAACGATACAAAGGTCTAGTGTCTAGTTCGTCGTTTTGCCACGTGTAATACTTCGGGAAATCTTATTACGTATATCTACCAATTTAGGCTACTTCGTAGTAGGTAACATATATAAATCAATCGCTTAATTGTTTTTAGAGTATCTACCTATTAATCTGCCTGGACTTCGTATAACAATACAAATATTTTGTTGTGTTATGTGTATCAATGTATTACTTCTAGAAGCGTCCAAACAATCTGATTCGCATAATATGGATTATTAGACTGTGGCTACGTTAGCAAGAGAGTTATTGAAATTAATCAAATAAACGACGTCTTAAATAGAGAGTGTCTAGTCATGTCTCTTTTATTTTTTATAGACTCACGCCTGGATCCCCGAAGGAGTAGGCAGAGGTGTAATATTATACCCACATTTCGCCATGTTACGAAGTTGTGGTCCCACGTAATTAGGAGCGAGCCTATTTCCAGCCAGACTCCGTGCTGCTACTAAGACTTCGGAATAACTCAGTAACACTTTTGCATATGGTGAGATCTAGACTTCGTTTTCTTGATTTGAATTTTGTTATATCTATGATAAATAGCCCAAGGCTCGATATTTCGGCAACTTGTCTTACTATATTAAGACAATGCCTTTCATATAGCCTATCTGAGAGTTATCATTTATTAGGTAGGTTGAATATAGAAATTCTTGAAAAACCATTTCGCGTTATCCATGTGTTCTGAGTTTTGACAATTGTTTACATTCAAGTTCTTGATCGCAATGACTTGATGGCCGCTACTGCTGTAATGGAAATGCCGCACTGTGACTGCCATAAACGCTCAGAGCGTGTTTCCCTTAGCCTTTCCCGCTCCTCTCGTTAATGTGCTACAACTCTACAGTATCAATGCACGCTCTAAATAAGAAACAAACACGTTAGTTAGCCCGTAGTGTGACATCATCGTGCATTCACGCCGCCCGTGCCATATGTGGACTGCGATTGTTCGTACATTTGTAAACATACGTACTAACTGCTACTCCAAGCTAGGTATCAAGGATAAGCTGATCTGTCTTTGAACTATGAGGTCGTAGAAAGACAGGTCAGGTTATAATGGTAGTGTTGGGGTAGGATGTAGTACTTGTATTGTTGAAGCCGTTTGTCATAGCACGATGCTTTGTTTTTTATTACTCATTTTATGTCTATAGTTTGCGAGATGACACTACCCCTTTTCATTCCGTGTCATAAGAGGCGATCAAGGAAAATACATAAGGTGTCATGATTTTAGCTGCTATATGTATGTACACAAAATAATATACTACATTTCACAATAGCTTTAGATCAAACTTAGACAATCTATTGGATCCGTGGAACCCTCAGCTTCCGTAGCAAAGATATCCGGAGCGGTGGATTCCCCTGTTAGAGGACTGAAATTATTTGCTTCCTTACAAGGAAAATTCTATTTGAGTGTTTCTCTTAACAAACGTTCAATGTTTAAGCCTCCCGGCAAACCAAAATAAGCATGCCTCCCACAACAAAATCCTGAATCCGCCATTGGATATCAGGGATCTAAAGAATCACATTTCTGACTACGTTCAAACATTTGAGTCTATCTCTGAACGATTCACATGGCGTGAGATAAAATTAATTCAATTGCTTTGTTTAGGAGTCCGTAGCCTTAGAGCTTAAGGCCTCTGTTCTATAGTAGTTACCCTTGCTATGGTGTAAATGGTCAATATACTGTGAGCTAGGCAATTGATTTGTCTTAGCGGGATGTTTTGTCGGAGTGGTTTCGGCCAACATAAATACTGCAGAGGCGCACAGGTGACGCACGGACAGAATTACGACCAGATGTGTTTGATGCAAGCGTCTGTTAATACTGGATGCTGTATGTTTCCGCTCGCCGTATCGAGAATGTGTTGTGCGTTACTGCATATTCATTTATGAATCTTAATATATAAAATCCTTGCGTTACTTACTGACTGACAGACCCGCTACAGCCGAAACTATTGGGCACAGGAAGCTGAAATTTGGCATGTACTCGTATGTTCCTTGGAGACAGTAGGGTTGCACTAAGAAGGGATTTCCCGAAATTCCCACAGGATCGGCTAAAACGGGTAAATTTTAAAAATTGCAGGCGTTGCTGCTGGCGTCCTCTAGTATTTGATAAAAACGTAGAATAGTCTAGTTGAACGCTATCAAAATAATGAATATATAATATTGTGCTAGTCCGAATATTGGAGCGTAGGTTTATGAGAATAGACGTTCGTTTCTCTTTCTCGCAAAAGTTACTAACTGCATTTTGAAACTTTATCAGCATAATTATGTTGGTCGCATAGCACAGGCTACTTTTTATCACACTCATTGATATTCAAGCGGACAGAGCCGCAGGCAAAAACTATTTATTTATTGCCACGATGAGGGCGATTTCTACCATAACGAGTCAAAAATATAAAAGATTTAAAAAGTTATAAGTAGTTAATTATTTAAAGGACAATGACAGATTTCCATAAATCAAAATTTCTGAAATTAAATTGAAGCGTACAGTCATAAAAACTATATCAAAAAATTCGGCGTAAGTAACAGAGTCTATAAATGATTCTATTTTCACTCGGGAAAGCCGGAAAAAGAAGATATCGGTGTTTTAATTTTTTGTTAAGAATGAACAATGTAGGTACGTATGAATTATCAAATGACATATGTCAGATTGACATCAAAACGCAGAAGTATTCTGTAGCATCTAACTGTCACAGCCAAAGACAAAAGCAGAGCTGCACATTTAAATCGATTTCATATGAAATCGATACAACATTAAAACGATGCTGTGACGCTTTTATTTGATTTAAAAGTTGTTTTGCTTGAAAAATATTAGCTTATTGATATAATTTTGACTAAAGATTAAATAACTGCATTTTAATAATTATATTTTAAACCAAACCAACCCTATAACAGTCGATCGTATCGATTACTTATTTAATAATCGATACGGATCAATAGCACTCACGTCTATTCCTGTCACACCATTGTCTATGGCAACAATCAAGTAATAAAGTACCTAGGTACATAGTTCGTAATCAATTGGGATGCTTTTTATCATCATAAAATAAAGCTGGTTAGATTACTAAGTGGACCTCGGGTTTTAACCGGGATCATCATCATCACCAGCCTTTAACAGTCCACTGCTGGACCAGACCTTTGAAAGGAGGAATTGGCCTACTATACCACGCTGGCCAAACGGGTTGGTATAGGGTTTGTATCAAGTTTTCAATCTCTTACAGTGCTGTTCTCTGCATAATATGTTCCCTCTGTCGGCTCTTACGACACCCATGGGATGATATGGGGTGGTGACATTCCGTATTCTTAATCCGTGACACACGGACAGTGATGAATTATTTCAATTACGTACAAGGCACATATTCTATCCATATATATTCATATTATTTTTACTGATCAAGATGTATACGCATATTTAGGAACCTAGTTAAGTTTATAATTCTATTGCTTATATATGTTTGCCACAAATGTACTAGATTCTGTCATATGTGATTAAATACATAAATAAATCCGTCTCTCCAAAAACAAGAATTCATAATAAAATTGTAAGTAGGTATGAGGCAGACGCAAATTAAAGATAGAAAGAAAAGACGTCGCATTGTCCTGTGATCATTTATGTAGATATAATTAGCAAGATTTAAATGCATCTAACTAGCTTAATATGAAAGCAATCACTATTGCTTTTATATTAAGCTAGTTAGCTTTTGATTATATATGGTACATGTATGTAAATCTATGTCCTATTTTTACATAATATAAAATAAGTCTAGTATGCCTTGCATGTATGAATAAGCACCCTCTCTCGGGTAGTAGGAATGCAGATATGAAAATAAATGACAACACATTAAAATTATAAATTAATGATCTGTTAAGTATAATACATATAAACATTCGCTGACCATTGTTTATTAATAAGGAAGGAGAGTAACGGACCGTAAGAAATGTTTGCACCCTTCCGTTAGTGAAGTACGCGCGCGTGTGTAAATAATAGTTGTTACTCCGCCGGCGGTCGGCGAACGACTGACGCGTGCGGCGGCGCGTGCCGGACTCTCGGCGCGCACGTGGCGACATCTATTGTATTCATAAACTTATTATTTTCGAGGGAACTTTAGCTTTTATTCGTAAGAGCATGGGACTAAGTATGAATTGAAAGGAAAGAGAAGGGATTCGAATTCATGAGATATTCTAGGAGCATATTTTGTTTTATGTAAGAACTAGCTGTTGCCCGCGGCTTCGCGCGCGTTAAATTCGAGGTAACACATATCTACTTTCAGCCTCCAGTTGTGTGAAGACACTCCTGATTATTCTAAAGAGGCAGAAGCTCTATAGGGTACAAAGTAACTCGGTTAGTATGCATGACAAATGTCAAAGCCATGTTTCAATACATGTCCAATATATATCAATAAACACTTTCGCATTTATAATTTTAGTAGGTAGAGAAAATCGTTTCAGCCGTTTGAGCGTAGTATATAATTATTCGTTTAGATGTGCAAACAATGTAATCACCGTGCACAATATGACATTATACATATATGATGTGACAGTACTGACAGATAGCACATGCGCAGCACTCAATTATTCGCGCATGCGTTCTTACTTCCAAGAGGAAAATTTCTGCCGTACAAACTTCTATACTACCTACAATCCCTCCTAGTTGATTTTTTGCAACTTATGGTGGTAGCCTATGTCCGTCTCCATGGTCTATATCTAATATCTATATTAAATTTGAACAAAATCGGTTTAGCCGTTTTCGCGTGAAAACGGAACATACATACATACAAACATACATACATACACACTTTCGAATTTATAATTTTAGTAGGGATAGGGATGTAATATAAAAGTATATTCGTTTAATTTGAAATACATGAAACTGGATACAAAATATTGTAAAACATATTTTAATATCAATGCAACACTTAAATTAATTTTAATATAAAAAAAACAAATTCGAGCGTGTGTTACAGCTTTTACGTGAACAAAATGCTGTTCGACTGTTATGGTGATAGCATAATTACCTATTGACCAATAAAATGTTTATCAGAATCGAACTAGCAGTTTAGTAGATATTATTGCGCATTACAAACCAACCATCCTTATGAATATAATAACGATAATACCTACTCACTCGATTATGCCGATGTCAGCTATCTTGATCTTAATGAGGACCAACTTGATAAACTTGAGCGTCTCCAAAACTTCTGTATTAGATTGATGTTTACGCAAATGTGATCATTTATCAGAATTTCGATCCAGGTTCAAGTGGCTCCCAATTCGTCTTCGCCGGACTACCCGTATTCTTATGTTACTGTATAATGTGCTATCAAACCTATCCTTTTCAGTCTGTCCATCCTAAGGTTGCCTGTAAAAAATCACATTTTGCGATAAGGCCGCCCTTGTGCATTTACTATCTTTATACATTTAAGGTATCAATAAACAATTTGTAACAACTGTATTTGCGCAATAAAGATATTATCTATCTAACGGTTCTACATAAAGAAAATATTATACTAATAGCTCCAACTCAAAACAATACACACATAAATCATCTAAGAAAAGCTTATTACCTTCCAAAAACTTTAAAACCAGTAGCTGGCAATATAATAAAGGAAGCACCCTTCGACCATAAGCGTCTAAAAACGTACATAAACCGGGCAAGACAATAAGCAAGTATAAATAAACACGGATCGATAGCCCCAAATAGACGTATCGGCCAGATGGCCAAGGATATCCTGTTCTGAACAGATTGCCCGCGATAATTATAGTTTGTAAGTGGCGCGTGCGCCGTCGACATTTGATGCGAGGCGGTTTCGGGTTGACTTGTGGTGCAAGTCTCACATGAGTCTTGTTGTAACGTTTATACGTACGGAGATATGTAGTAGGTACATCAGTTCAGAACTGCGTGGTGGCTGAATGTATAGGTGGCGTATGAGGATGTGAAGAGTACTGTATAGTAAAACATACTGATGTTTGTAAATAAATATTAGTTAAAGCCGCTCGCTGCACTGCCCACGTGCGCCAACTATCGCGGCAAAAAGTCAGCCAACGTGTAATTTTGGGGCATCCTACCTGTGCTAATACCTATTGCTTTAAACGAGTAAAATAGTTTATTTATTTTATAATAACTTAAATATTTCAAGCAACTTAAGTATGTCTTAAAATTAAAATAAGTATAAAGAAAAAGTAACTAGTTCTTAAATTACTATACAAAGAAATATATACAGAACATAGAAATAAATATATACAGAAAAAAAAATTGAGCACATCGCCGCGCCGTCAACTGGAAGCGTGCCCAGAACGCTGGCAGCATTGCCACGTTGTATGACGATACTGAACTTCTGGGCCAAATACAACCCAGCCTTCTGGTCACGCGAGGCGTCGACCAGAACCTATCGCTTACGTTCATAAAAACTTTTCAGCAGTTTTAGCGCAGAAACAACAGGAAACAAGACGTGGAAATTGGTAAATGCCATAGCACGTTAATAAGATAAAAGGAAGGAAGGCTAGGAAGGAAAATAGAAGGAAGGAGGGGACGGGGCAGGCCCAGGAGGACATGTATAGACGAACGACATGCTAGAAAAAGTAAAAGTAACGTTTTGTAAAAGTAAACTGGTATCAAGAGGTCAAAGCGTTGTTCCTGGAAGAGACTCTACCGTCTCTACCGACAGCAGTTTAGCTCTATTAATGGCTTTTGTGCGAATGACTGAAAAATATTCAATCTATTCTTCTATGGAATGCTCTACCTCCTGAGATCAGAATGGCCAAAACCAAATTCATATTCAAATCCAAAGTAAAGGAACTCTTGTTAGCTGAGTCCGCGAATGTATCCTAATCCGCTATCTTAACCAGGTCTATGTTTATTTATATATGTATATTAACATGTACCTATTATATGTTTATGTCTATATGTATAATAATATGTCTGTATCATAATTATGTTTATAAGTATATATATATATATATATATATATATATATATATATATTATTTGTTATTATATTTGAATTTAACGTGTATGTCTGTATGTATTACGTTTATGTATTTTTACAATAATATATATTTATGTAAGTATGTATAATTACTAGGACCAATAAATTTAATTCAATAATTAGTAACTTTTCGTAACCTACATCTTAATACAACTACTTCTTATCTCTCTGCACCACTCTAAGGTAGACTGTTAGATAATGCCTATGGCATTAAGTCCGCCTATATACTTCGTGTATATGAAGAATGAAATAAATAAATAAATATCGATCCACCCATCCCCGTAGACCCTGTTTATATGTGTTACAGGTAGTGCATAATCATTAATTAATTAATATAAGAAATAATTATATGAAAACTCTGTCGTAAATGACTAGTAGAGCCTTGCTGATTTCAGCATGAATGGGCCGGCTCGACCGGGGCAGTACTACCTTCTTACAGAAAATCGACGAAAAGTAACAGTACCTAAGCTGTTGCGTTTCGTTCGGTGAGTGAGAGTACCGGAGGTCCTATCCTCTATTCCTTCTCCCTCATCCTATTCCATTTCCCAACTCCAAGGGGCGGCAACGCACTTGTGACTCCTGTAGTGTTACTTGTGTCCATGGGCGGCGGTAATTGCATACCATCAAGCGATCCGTCTGCTCGTTTGTCGCCTATAACTATAAAAAAAAAACTCTTGCGTTACTGTCTGGCTGGCAGACAACGCACAGGCGAGCCAGCAGCTAAAATTTGCCGTGTACCTATGTTCTTTGGCGAGCTTATGAGTGCAGAAGGGATTTTATGAAATTCCCACGGATTCAGGAAGAAACAGTTAAAATAAAAAAAATATACGTGCGAGCGTACAGCGACGCTCGAACGTCATTTTTTTTGGGCGCGTTCTAGTAACAATGCTCCTACTACCAATTTATATGCGCAACAGCCCATGTTGACGGTAGAAGAACTAAAGGCATTTAGACCACCAAAGTAGATAACACATTTTGGTGTGCTAAAATTTAAATTCATTTAAATCTATGTAAAAAGTGTACATATACATAATATGTATTTATGTATATATAGTGGTCATTTGCACGTTAAAGCGGATAAACCAAATTTGATGCATTTTAACATTGTCTGCCTCCGTGTTCCAGTGGATAGCATATGCGACTGCTGATCTGAGGTCCCGGGTTCGATTCCTGGGTAGGGCAAAAAGTGTTTCTGGGGTTTTCCGAATACTCAGTAGCAGCCCGGAGTCTGTTGATGTGCCCGGTAACGGCAATAGGCTCGCCCCCTATTACGTGGGACCTAAAAATTCATGGCGAAATGTGGGTGTAACATTAACACCTCTGCCTACCCCTTCGAGGATACAGGCGTGAGACTGTAAATAAAATATAAATATATAAATTAACATATAAATAGTTAAGACCTTGGAGACTAACTAGTTAGGGCTACGACTGGTTAACAAAAATCTTGCTATTTTGAAATTATGTTAGCTTTAATCCGCAAGCCAAAACGCGGCTAATTGCTAGCCTTGCATATTAACCTATTAATCTTTATAAAAATTTTAAAAATCTATTATACGTATACTTTTTAAAACATAAATATAAACAGAATACATGCCGTAGAAATGAGAGCACTGAGAAATATGTGTCTTTGAACTACAGAGTAAAGAATTGTGTGATAAGAGAGTGTTGTGGGGTAAAAGAAGATGTAGTGACAACCATTGAGAAAGATATGCTAAAATGGTTTGGACACATGGAGAGGATGGATGACGAAAGACTGACCAAGAAGTTATATAAGTCAAGTGTTAATGGGACAGGAGGAAGGGGAAGACCTAGACGGGCGTTCTCTGACCAGATTGGAGACATCCTAAATAAAGGACAGGTTAAAAGTACCCTTAACCGGAGAGCATGCATGAGAAATTTGATGGGAATGAATGAAGCAAGAGAGATATGTCAGTATCGTTGCAAATGGCGTTCCGTAGTCTCTGCCTACCCCTCCGGGAAACAGACGTGAGTCTACATATGTATGTATGTATGTAAACATAACTTCAAGCCTTTTATCCCGAAGGGGTAGGCAAAAAGTGGGTGTGTAATACACCTCGTATTACACACCCACTTTTCGCCAGTTATGTTTGGGTCCAGTTATATTTTTTAATTTATAAAATTCAAATTCAAATTTAATTCAAATTCGAATTCAAATCATTTATTTGTTCATAGGTTCATTATAATAAACACTTAAACAAAGTCATACTTTTTTAAAAATTAAGCTAGATGAGGCCGGTCTTTCCTAACTGACTGCCCTGAGAAGAGACATCCGAAACAAACTCAGAGGTCATAGTCTCTTTTAAAGTCTAGATAATTATAAAACAAAAAAAATAATAATAAGTATACAACATAAAGTATAAATATGTGAGTACAATGTGAGACGACTATACGAGTGAGAGACTAAAAAATAGTTATCTTTTGATAGAATTGCAGCAGCAGTTCAGAGCCGACCAGTCCCGGCAGACGGCACCCGTTCACGAGTATGACGTGAGACTCAGCCATAGCTTAGCTCAACCATTTTTTAGGGAACGAAACCACCCGACCCACAACGCCACCGTAAGCAAGACTTTTTAGTGAGCATGACGACCCAGAACTGCATGACAATCATCAAGTCAATTAGAAAAAAAGAGAAAGCGACTACATGGTGCTCACATATTGACAATTTTAAGTTATCTATAGGAATATCATCATGATCTATAATGGTATTACAATAATAATAATTTTACAGTCAATAGCATAATCTAAATTAACAAATGAATGGATAATATCATAATAACAATAAAACATCCATAATAATGGCATTATGACTCAAAAGCATAAATACAGCAAGGTAAAAAAAGAGAATTACATACAATTGTCAGTAAAAATAATATTAAATTTGGATGTCATGTATAAAAACAAATTCAGTATGATAGCAAGATTAACATACAGTCATATAAAAGTACTTAATCAAATGTCAAATTTAATCATGAAAAAATAAAAAAATCATCTATATAATAATAAGTACTGGATGTATAATGTCCAGAGTCAAAATAATCAATATATAAATAATTTATGTATATGATAATAAGACTAACATACGGAATATACATAAAGAAATATGGTTTAAAACCATTCAGTGCCAGCCTTCTCGAATAACTTGGGCTTTTAACAGTTGCCATGTACAGGCTATAGCATACATTTGCTTTCCTGATGAAGAAGGCTAAATTAATCTAATTGTGATATTGGCGACACAATAGAAGATGTTTAACACATTCTTGCCGAGGGTATAAAATATGAAAGGGTTAGATAATAATTAATTAACAATTTTAATATTAAGCGATATGCTTAGGGAATATTTTCGAGCATATTAGCAAAACTGATGTCCGAAACCGCAAAATTTATTTTAGAAAATATTATTTTAACGAATGATTCTTTGATCTTTTGAGTATAACTTAGTAGGTAAATTATTATAGCGTGTAGTTTATGTAAACCGATATAATATAGATACCGATTGAAAGACGTTGTGGAGCAGGATCTTAAGGCACTTCAAGCTGGTGATTGGCGAACAGTGGCCAAAGATCGGCTGAAGTGGCGTTCTCTCGTATGGAGGCCAAGGCACATATTCGGTCAATGAGCCATTGGAGTAAGTACTAGTTTATGTAATGATTAGGAAACGCTGGAGTTCGCATCCTTTTAAATATATAATATAAATGGATATAAATGAAATAAATACATAAAGAAAACATTTTTTTTTATTAGTAACCCAGTGTATATGACGGACGCTAGTATTGAAAATGACTTACTTACTGCAAAGGTGAGTATTTTTGAAAGATGTGCTCTTTGATGAACGATGGAGGGGAACGGGGGTGGAGATCGGCCTCCAGCAATGGACATGGGCTGATAATTATGATGAAATGGTCATTCCATATCCTAGGGCAGATCACGGTAGATGTATCGAAACTTTTTAACGCAATAGGTAGAGCATTCAACGAATTCCTTTGATTTTAAGGAACCTTACTTCAAGGACTCAGTCAGGCACTATTCTAGAGAGCATCATATACTAAAGTTAGAGTAGGTAAAAAATTCAGTGTTAGGCTTAGTGGATGTAATTATTTATTATAATAACACCACACCACCTACATAATTATATGACTACTGGTGGTTCGGTGTGTTCCTGTGAGTACAACGTAACAGTGCATTTATATTTTGTTTTATTATAGCACATTGAAGCAGATAAACTTGTGGCTAGCTATTTCAGTTGCTTCTCATAGACATTAACGAGAAACGAGACAACGCTTTGTTTGATCCACAAATGGTTTTTTTTTATTCAGGGTTTGCTTTGAGTCCGTTTGGTTGAATGATTTAAAAGTCCTCCACGACACACTATTGATTCATGTTTCAGGAGATGTCTGTAAAAAAACTTAAAAAGAATCATCATCCACGTCATCGTTAAGTTATTAAGGCAGAGGAACGGTGTCTCTACCCTTCAGTGCAACCGAGCACTCCCAGCAACATAGGCGGAATAGTTCAATAGGACTTAAAGACATAAGCCACTTATTTCATAAAAAACTTACATTTGTGATGAAAAATAAATACAAATAAAAAATATAAAAAACTAGAACTACTACTGCCTCGTTGGTCTCGCGGCATAAATGTGCGCGGGGGATTGCGAGTAGGGAATGCAATCTCGTTCTCGCGAGATCTCGGCCTTTTTTAGCGAGATTAATCTCGGTCGAAAAAAGGGCGAGATCTCGCGAGATTTACGAGATTGCACTCGGGCATAAAAACGTCTTATTCGAAGCGCGAACTGACACGGACGGTGTTGCAATCTGTCGGTATCGGCATTAATAAAAAAATAAATGAATTTATACGAGTCCGGGGGTCACAAGGCAAACTTTTGCAGTTCGTGGATGTCTGCCTGAGAACTGCGGTTTCAATTAGCGTTGAATCCGAAAGGGCCTTCTCAGCGGCTGGTTATCTGGCCAACAGAAAAGGAAGCCGTTCAGCAGACGATTCTTTGGACATTTTGTGCTTCTGAAGGAGCTACTTTAAATATTTCGTAATAATGGCTTGTGATTTGAACTGAACCAATCTTTTCTTTGATTGGTATATTTTGTGAATTAGGATCTGTAATTTCTAATAGTCTGTCTTATTGGTATATTTTGTTAAATAATCGGTGATATTACAGAAAAGGTCTTCTGAGTTATTAAGCTAATTGATAATAATACCTCAGTTTAGTAACATAGGTAGATGATAAGTAAGTTTTTTTTTACCTCTCGATGTTTTGTTTATTATAAAAGAAATGTTTTATTACTAAAAGATTTTTGTTTGATATTAGAAGCAAAGACTGGTTGTTTCTTTCATTTCTTATTTGACAGATCCGTCCGGAAAAGTTTACTTCATAAAAGTTTATTAAAAAATTATAGGCAGATAGGTACGTCAAACAATGTTTGAAGCATAAAAGTCTTTTGAAAAATTCGTGAAAAATTATGTTTATCTTATTATGATACTTAAAATGGTAATTATTTTTGTCCTAATTTATCCAAATATTGCAATTGTTTACAAAAAACATACAAAACTGCCAATCTCGCGAGATCTCGAAATTGGCGAGATCTCGCGACGCGAGATTGGCTTCATAAACTCGCGAGATCTCGCTTGAGCCCAAATCTCGCGAGATTTGCATTCCCTAATTGCGAGGTCTCGGGTTTGATCCCCGGGTTGAGTAAAGTGTTATTGGGTTTTTCCGTTAGGAAATTCTCAGTAGCAGCTCGGAGTCTGGTAATGTGCCCGGTACGGCAATAGGCTTGCCTCCTATTAGTTGGTGTAGTGTTGAGTGGCTGTGTGGTAAAGGATTAAGAATAAAAAATGTCACCACTCCATTTCATTCTGTGGGTGTTGTAAGAGGCATCATCATCACCAGCCCGGTATATAAACTGTCCCACTGCTGGGCACGGGCCTCTTCTCACTATGAGAAAGATAAGGCCACAGTCCACCACGCTGGCCAAGTGCGGGTTGGCAGACTTCACATGTCTTTTGAGAACATTATTTGAACTCTCAGACATGCAGGTTTCCTCATGATGTTTTTCTTCACCGTTTTTCAAGCGATAATTAACAATTTAATACGCACTTAACTTTGAAAAGTCATTGGTGCGTGCCGTGGATTCGAACTCGAACCCTCTGCGTAGCAGTCTGTCGGTCTCTCCACTCGGCTATCGCTGCCGTTCGCGTAAGAGGCGACTAAGAAAAATACAGAAAGTAAATAGTATCTTTACTAAACGGAAAACTCGACATCAAACCCTATGCCAACCCGTCTGGCCAGCATGGTATAGTAGGCTGATTCCTCCTAAATAGACCCACCATTTTACTGTAAAGCAAATTAAGAGAGGCTCTAAGTGAGAGAATTTAAGTGCAGCAACGGACTGAAAAATATTAATATATTTAACCACAACCCACAACTCGGTAAGCTCTTAATAAAAAAAGGTTGTACCGCAACTTAAGAGGGACACGCCATCAAGGTAAATTACGGTAGGTATTTTTTAGGTACCTTAATAACATAATATAATTATCATTTAATTATCTATAAAAGGAAATTAAGGTAGTATCTAATAGTTTATCTAAATAAGGACATTAAGGTGATACTAGCTAATATTTTAATGTAAGATATAAAAAATAACCATTGCCTACTAACTACTCATTTCATTGCCGTTTCGACGCCTATTAATTTCTTTGAGGTCTAAAGAATGACGCACGCTCCCATTTAATAAAGCCACACGTGTCAGTATTTAATTTGCATTTATCTATCAAAATAGCCATGTCCTTCCCCAAGTAGTATCTCCAAATCAAATTAGATAAGACTTGCATAATTTATTGACACCCATTTATTTTCGCACGTATATTATAATTAGTAAGTAAGGACATCACTAGCGGACTGACGTCAAAACTTACTAATGACGTAGTTCCTGACGATAGTTCCGTACTTAGTTCCGGTGCAATATTCAGAAGTTAAAAATGACGTTTGAATAATTAATTAATAAGCACCTAAGCCGATTTTCTCAAGGCGATTCAATCCAATGAGCTATAAAATTAATTCATTAGAATATTTACTTCGTTGATTATCATCGATTAAGTTATCATCGATTTCATTATCATCGATTAAGTTTTGGTTATCTACTAATATTTTGATCGGATTGATACCGATCAGAATCTAAAGGCTCTACCGCACTTTCACTTTAGCGAAGTGACAAGTCGAGACAGTATGGATTGTATATGTGCTCTGCTCTGTTAATGTTAGAATGCGTGAGGGTTGACTCTTACAAAATATTGATCTCAGTGTAAAGGACATTACCATATTTGTACATCTTTGATGCCTCTCGGAGAGGATTCGGTAGCACGTCGTTATTTACAGTAAGTGCCAGTAAATCAATCATATTAATTTACTGGCACTTACTGTATGTTTAATATTACTACTTGGTTGTCACGACATGAACGAACAGTCTCAAATAAATAGCTTAGTACCTAAGCAAGAACTGCCCTGTAGCAGTGCTGTACATACATCGATAGCATACTCGTACTCTATCATTCCTACCCTGGTAGGACATAATTACCATATATTCCATAATCTTTAAAAATAAATCACTCATACTCCGGGACAAAATGGCATAAGTTTGCGCATTGTACGACTACAAAGTCGTACAATGCGCAAACTTATGCCATTTTGTCGACAGTCGACTGCAGTGGTCCAGAAGCGATTTTATTATATGTTTACAAAGTTTAACATCAACACACTAATTTGGATCTCGCGGCTCTCCCGTGACGCTTCCGTTCCGCGGCACTCGATGAACAGGCGTTGTCAACAGTTTATTTTACAGAAATCATTTAAATCGCAAAGAAAGTAGAAACATACTAAACTCCAAATGGTAGGCAGTTATTGTGGCCTTGAGTCGTGTGAATCATGCGCTGTCTCCTAGAAATGACTATGTTGTTAGCTTACTTTAACCTGCCTCCGTGGTCCAGTGGATAGCGTATGCGACTGATGATCGGAGGTCCCGGGTTCGATTCCCCGGTAGGCCAAAAGTGTTACTGGGTTTTTCCGAATTCTCAGTAGCAGCACGGAGTCTGTTCCCCTTATTACGTGGGACCAAACAATTCATGGCGAAATGTTGGTGTAATATTACACCTCTGCCTACCCCTTCGGGGATACAGGCGTGAGTCTATAAAAAAAACTTTTCTTTACTGACAGCAAACGCCTTCTGAATGGACTGAAACTCTCACCCTAGGAATAGTTTCATCACATTTTTTTTGCCCTTTTATGTAAATTATATATATTATGTTGATTCTTCCTTCAAACGATGAAGCAGTTGCATCTCATTTACTTGCCCGCACTCTTATCGCCGGTTACAATATTCGAACTATCCGAGGATTTGAAGATTTGAGATAGGTATTTGACGTAAACTCCATACAAAATATGTCCAACACGTATCTATCGTACCTATCTGCTTGTAAGTAACTCACCCACCCTTTGAAATATGTCCTTAACAGCAACGAATAATTTCAACGCGGTCTTAATAAGCCTGTCAAAAACTTAACTCTAAAGAGGTTAATTGAAAGGGTTATGGGAGACAGTACCTACACACATAATTTATTGACGCTGTTATAAGTATATGCTGCAGGCACTAGATTTGGCATATCATAGTTTCACCACAATCTTTTAAAAACCATCGCTCGCATTGATTCCTTTGATTCCTACAATCAATTCAACGTCATGGAGGACGAAATTCAGGCAAAATACACGAAAAATTCGAACTCGCAACATACATTTGTTACTCGGTGTAACCGCTTAAACCACTTCAATGTTCTTGTAGTCTACTAAAATTGTTCAATCATAATGATAAAAGATCTATTGACCATATTGTTTAAAATATTGCATATCTTATCTTAATTTTTTGTTTTAATATTTATCTATTTTGAAAGATTATACTTCAATTATAATTGCTCGTTTTGAGCGATTATTGGCTTTTTGTAATCACATTATCAAAATATTACCAATGTTTTATCTAAGAAGCGAAATGACAATAATAAGAACAAAGTCCAGTATTAATAACGCGATTATGACGAAGTATTTGGCTAGCAAATGCACCTGTAACTAAATAATTACATATAATTTGATAAACATTATCACTGTCGACACGATTTGTAAAAGAGTAAAAATTATTTTGCACTTAATTCTGCTTATAAACTGGTAAGTATTTTTACTGCTAGTACCAAGTGCCAAGAAATAATACATCCCGCATGGCACAATTTAATATTACAGGATTACAGATCATACAATTACCTAACCGTTGTCTCCATTATAATTATTTCAAAGGGAATACATCAATCAATTGTCAACTTTCGTGATTTGTATAGATACATCATACAACAACGAATCTTAATTGCGTAAATTAACTAATTTTAGGTATAAATACCTATATTCACCGACGTTTCGACTGACTTGTAACGGTCGTGGAGGCGAAGAAACTGTAATAAGTTAGTAAAAAGTAAAAAAAAAAAACATCAGTTGTCGCCAGTCTGACTGATTGGTATTCTCCAAGATAACTGATCTTGGAGAATACAATAATCTGCGTTGTTAATCTAGAAGGGAGACAAACAGTGTGCCGAAAATCGAAATAAAATGAAGTCTTGACGAAGCATAATGCGTGATAAGCCCTAAAATATGATAACATTTTGTCAATCATCATTATGTGGCAAGATAGGACTTCACCAGTTAAGCTAGCCATTATTTTGGGAATGCCCGCTGCTTGCTGGCCACCCACTTCACAAATGTACCAAAACATAACAGCATGGATGTCTCAGTTGCGATGGCACATTAAATACGTATGCTATCTTATACGATTGAGAGTAAACATATTTTTTTGCTAAAGACGAAGCAGAAGTATGAATGTTTTCTGGAAATAAATCTGTTATTTCGATTGGTGCTTAATTTCCGGACGACTACCTGCATTCCGTACTTTTAATTTAATGCCTTATGTGTCAAGATTTTCTCTAGCAACATACATCACAAACTGATTTTAATGATGTACTATGTTTTACACTAATGCCACACCCTATTTATCAGTATATTTATGTAAAAAATATCAGCAAAATTTAATATAAAATAATTGTTTCATGTCTTTTCCACGTCTTCGTTGGTCAAATCTTTGCCATTATTATAAACGCGAAAGTTTGTGAGGATGGATTATGCTTTTTACTCTTTCATGTAAAAACTTCTGAACCGATTTGATGAAACTTTGCAGTATTATAGCTTATCCATCAGAATAATACTGGGTTACCTTCTGTCACACTTCCCGACACCTATGAGGAAGAAGTCGCGGGGGAAGCTGGTAAATAATCATTTTTGGAAAAGAGATTTCAAATATAAAGCAAACTGTTACTCAACTTTATAACTAACTAGCTGAACCGGCGTACTTCGTACCGCCATATCTTTTTTACAATCCTCCTGACAATAACGAATACATAAATATAAAGTTTTATCCAATTCGGTGAAGTCGTTTGGAAGTTATGCGCGTTTCGGTAATTCATTTTTAGTTATATAGAAGATTAGAGGGACTTCACGGTTTATACCCGCAAACGTGTTTCGTCTGGATACGCTGCAGTTGTATCAATAGAGTATCACTATCGTCATCATCGTCCTATTCCTATATAGCACTATCCCGTTTGAATCCATGACTTTTTCGTCATGGAGCCTGGGTTCTGCTTACTAGTTTAACCTGATGTTACAGAATACGTATTAGCTTCGTAGACTGAGCTTCTAGAGAATCTTCGCTTATACACATATGTGTGCGCAAGGGAGAGCGAGAATTATTATCGATTATAGATCTACATGATGTGGACGACCCATATGCGTGTATAAACATGCTTGATTACTATGCGCTTGATTAGTATTATTAGGACTTCACCTAGGAGTAATACTTTCAGCACGAAATTACAGCAATTACAAAGTAGTGTTTCGAATTGACTTCATCAGTTTATTTTCTTATTTATGTTTCTTATAAAAAGTAGGGTCATCGGTAACCGATTTAAATTCTCATATACAAATTTGGCAATATAATTTAAATACCTGACGGCCGACCTGAATCTACTCTACAAAAACTAGGTCATCTAAGTAACTGCATATTTGGATTTTCAGTAGTATTAATTAGGGGAGACCGGGTATAATTGTCACACTCACTGGTTGCTTGTCACAGAGGCCATAACGGCGTGGTGGGAGCGAGGGAGTAGCACATCCATTTTTACCTCATGTCAGCGTACTCCGACATGCCGTTTAATGGACTTATTCGACCACTCGATATTCTATTATGTGCTCTGTGACAACCAACCCGTGTGACAATCATACCCGGTCTCCCATACCTATTTGATAAAATCTATGCTAATGGTGATTACGCCTCGACAAGTCGATAAAGTTTTAACTAGGTATTTATATTTACAAAATGTTTTGAACCCCTCCTCAGTTCAGGATGTCGGACTTCCGAAACAACATGCGGCGTTTACTCGACAATGAGTGATGGCGTATCTATATTTATTTATTTCAGAATAACGCCGCACGCGTCAATATTTAACAGTCTTTACGAATGCCTATAAAATAGCGGCCTTCTATTTTTGTGATGGCGGAAATTCTGACTGTCATGATTAGAATGAAGATCGCTTTACTACGGTGTTAGTGGTCGTAGACAATCATCACAATTGTATGAAAGTCTGTTTTCAGATGGTATTGTCAAATTCAAATTCTTTATTTTGCAATATAGGTACAAAGTGACTGCCTCGTTGGTCTCGCGGCATAAATGTGCGCGTGGGATTGGGAGGTCTCGGGTTCGATTCCAGGGTCGGGCAAAGTGATATTGGGTTTTTCCGTTAGAAAATTCACACTAGCAGCACGGAGTCTGGGTAATGTGCCTGGTACGGCAATAGGCTCGCCCCTCATTACGTGGGACCTAAAAATTCTTGGCGAAATGTGGGTGTAATATTACACCGCTGCCTACCTCTTCGCGGATACAGGCGTGAGTCTATAAAAACAATATAAGATACAAAGTGGTGGTGGTGGTTGTTGTGATTTTATTTTTAAATTGCTTCTATCTCGTTGCTTTACTAGCCTATGCTAAGCTTTATTACAAGCTTTTATTTAGGTACTTTCACCTGTTCCGGTGTCTGAAATGGAATCTTGCAAGATAGAGACCCACCAGGTCTTCTATTTAGCTGAAATTTCAAATACATGGAGCTGATCTGATGATGGAGCTGGGAGGTGGCCATAGGTACTCCGCAATAAAACAACACAACCCCATCGTTGGGCTCGTTTGAATCGTATTGACCAGTACTATGATCTTGTATGTTAAGCACATATGAAAACTGGTTTTAAAAAGTATTTTTACTAATTATATTTTTTATTGCTCTGCGACTTAGGATCGTAATGTGACGTTGCAATTTAAGCTGTGTTGACGTCAATGTAGATCAATTTCAAAACTTCTTCATCCGGACTCTTTTAGCTTAAACATTCTGTCGGATGCATTACTAGCACTTCCAATCTAAGGTCATAAAGATAATTAATATGTGCAGCGAATTGAAGAATGTGTCGAGGTCTTGCTATGACGTCATTGAAACCTAATTCGAATATGTATAGCTGCGCTTACATAGTAGATATATCTTATGATTGTCACTGTCTACTTCTCTTACATACCTAGTACATTATTTATTTTTAAAATTTAATTTCGATTCGAACTGAAAGTTTTAATAAATATATTTCAGTGTCTAAATTTTAATACGGCATATGTATACTTATTTTTTGCTTTTCGACAAGCACGGAAGAAAGTATTAAAAGTAATCTTTTTATGTAGCTAGTATATAATGATGCTTGCTATCGTACCACCTGTGGTACGTTTGCACCTGTGTTGTAGATAAGAAAAGTTTTCTTCGATAGTGTTTCAATAATCGCGCATCCGCAGTGTTATCGGCAGATATACATGTAAATCTGATAAAGTTTATGACAATTTTTTGTGTCAGCTCTAGGTACAATGTTGACACAGTGCTGACAATTAAGTATATTAGTAAAACCTTCGATATTTAATGAATAATGATGTTATGGCGCTAATACACTTGAAGCATTCACCTGTAATGACCATTCTCGCGAATGTTACAAAACAAATGAGTGTGTTTTAGCGAGCATTCTCACGAACATTCGGGCGAGCCTTAGAATATAGATAATACCTACATAGAATTCGCGCTACAATGGCGGTTAAACCCAATATATTTACTTCACTTTGACTCATTTTTTTAATCAAGGGAAGAATCTTCGTAGTTTGTCACTAATTTTAACTTGACTAGTGATGGGCTTACTCAGAATAAATATCTATAAAATATCGATAATGTTTACAATAGATCCTTAGATTTGGTTTACTCAGAATTCATTTCAATAGAATGTTGATAAACTCTCGATATCAATAAATAAATTTGAACGTAGGAACAGACACTTTATGTGATTTATTGAACCTGTTCAAATTAAAATCTGCATTTTATTATTTCGAAACGTCATTTGTATATGTATCTTTCTCATACTCTAAAAATAATTCATAAGTGAAACTGAAATAAAAATATTGGGTAAAACTGCTGTTGTAGTGCAATTTCTATATTTTTTCTATATTCTACGGACTATATGAATTTAGAGTTTTCGCTATATAGAATGATCGTGAAAATGTTCGGTTCGACAAAACAGAAAACGGCGAATGCTCGCTGTTCAGTTATAAGTTAATGCTCAGTATATTTTTGACACTTAAAAATTACTCATGAATTAATGACAGATCAGGTATAAGTATAAGTCAAATGCAAGGAGCAATTATTAATTGCTCCTTGGTCAAATGTGTGTGGGCAAGTCGATTGCGGCAGACCTCTTCGACCAAATTGGAAACGTCCTAAGAAACGGAAAGGTCCGAAGTACCCAAAACCGTACCATGTATGAAAAAAGCAATTAATGTAGAGGAAGCACGTGAGGTTTGTAAGGATAAGCAAGTGGCGTTCTGTTGTCACTGCATAACTGGACGGGAAAAAGGCGAAAGCATATGTAGGTATGTATGAAAATAACTCCTAATATTTATGAATCTTATATAAATCCTAATATTTATGAATCTTATACTAATATATAAAGCTGAAGAGTTTGTTTGGTTGAACGCGCTAATCTCAGGAACTACTGGTCCGATTTGAAAAAATCTTTCAGTGTTAGATAGCCCATTTATAGAGGAAGGCTATATAACATCGCGCTATGAGCGACGGGAGCGGAGCAGTAGCCTTAAATAACGCAGGTGTAACCGCGGGCATCCTCTAGTTATTCTATACCTACAGCACAACGCTGCTGCCACCGTGCCCAGTCTCATCACAAGAAAACCACATCGCATGAACCTGTATTGGAACGTTCTTTCACATATTTTTACATTATAAGAATTAGGAGTTGTTGAGATAGTGTAGGTGTTCGGTGATAGTTGCCGTCGGGCGTTACGGGACCTCCCCCTACCTAGTACTAGTAGTAGTTCTAGATTTGTATATTTTTTATTTGTATTTATTTTTCATCAAAAATGTAGGTATTTTTATTAAATAAGTGTCTTATGTCTTTAAGTCCTTTTTAACTATTCCGCCTATGTTGCTGGGAGTGGTCGGTTGCACTGAAGGGACACCGTTTAGAGAAACCGTTCCTCTGCCTTATTAACTTAACGATGACGTGGATGATGATTCCCTTTAAGTTTTTTTACAGACATCTCCTGAAACATGAATCAATCGTATGTCGTGGAGGACTAAAATCATTCAACCAAACGGACTCAATGAAAACTCTGAATCCAAAAAACCATTTGTGGATCAAACAACGCGTTGTCTCGTTTCTCGTTAATGTCTATGAGAAACAACTGAAATAGTTGGCCACAAGTTTATCTTCTATGGGCAATAATAAAACATACAAACATAGACTCACGCCTGTTTCCCCGGAGGGGTAGGCAGAGGCATATTAAACGCCCACTTTTCGCCAGTGTTTTGATCCCACGTAATAGGTGGCGAGCCTATTGCCGCTTATCGGGATATTTTGCTTGCCAGAGCCTCGTCCGTTGGTCGGCAGGTGCACCACTTGCAGGTGAGGTTGGCTAGGGACCCTAAGTTCTTGGTGGGAACCCTATGCACCCCTTGGTGGGAACCCTATGCACCCTAATAATAAAACAAAATATAAATAAAAACACGTTGTACTCACAGGAACACACCGAACTACCAGTAGTCATATATGTAGGTGGTGTGAGAATGTTTGTACATGTAAACAAGTAGCCATTTATGTTTAGGGACCACATATGTGGGCGAACTATGTGCCTTTACTAATCCCACACCTACTCTCACCACTGCACCTAGCGTTCATTTGATATTTGTATAACATACCGTCAAAGGCAAGCAACATTTGCTGAAGCTGAGCTTACCATTTGGATGGGGGACCATTTGTGCGGCATATAAATCAAAGCGTGCTTCAGAAGACTCGTAAAGACATTGGTGTAACACGAATTATTACGTCCTATCAGAGATCTGTACGCAGTTTGAACCACTTCGACATCAGAGCCCATACCCAAGAAAAGGTTAGAGCAATACATCGTATGTAGGTACACTAAAGGTCTAGAAGTTGTGATTCACACGGTTTTGTGAGTCAATTGTCAAAATTGGAGGATTTGAAACACTACACCAAACTGGCCAGACGAGTTGGTATAGGGTTTGAATTTTCCTTTGCTTTACAAAGTTGCTATTTACTTCGAGTATTTTCGTTGATCGCTTCTCACGATACCCACGAAATGAACTGTGTACCAGACCTATACGGTTCGATGTTGTTTTTATTAAACTTCACAGATATTCATCGGTCCCCTCCATCGTACCTTCGACGAAACAACTTATTCTAATAAGGACATTTTCTTTGATTTTATCACGATAAAATAAAATTCGAAGGTTAATATTAAATCGGTGAGAATAAATGACCAAAGGTCAGTTGTGACGACAATATAAATATACTAAATTGCACACATGCTTAATCCCCATATAGTTATTGACTTCTACTTACTATTATTATTGTTTTGAAGTCTGATATACGTAGTTCAACGAAGGTTATACTACAAAGAAGGCTTAGGTTTGACGTCTGTGGCGTTGCATGAACTTACAATGAACTTACCAATCTACGTTGTCTTACGTTTCTAGTTATAATAATAATAATATATTAGTCTATGGTCTTTCGTATCTGTCTGTCTTATGTAGCTAAATTTATTCATGCATATATAGAATCTAATACTTATCTAATACATGTATATAAAGCTTAAGAGTTTGTTTGTTTCTTTGCTTGAACGCGCTTATACCTATCGGTAGGTACTTCTGGCCGATTTGAAAAATTATTTCAGTGTTAGCAGAGACAAGTAAAGAATAGTGTTAGATAGCCCATTTATCGAGGAAGGCTAGAGGTTATATAACATCCCGTTATGAGCCTCGGAAGCGGAGCAGTAGCCTGAAATAACGCGGGTGTACCTAACCGCGGGCTCATCTGGTAATAAATAATGTATATATTATCATTGTCCTAACGTCTGTACGTACCTTGAAGTCAGGGGTCTGCCTTCTAGTCTAATTAGATTTGACAGGTGTTTTTAATTCCATGATTAGATCTGTGTACTTTCCTGTGTCTAAGCGATGTAACTCATATTAGGGAAGTTTCCTGCAAGCGAAATAAATTATACAAGTATTTTTATCTAGTGAAACATGTCAAAATAATAGTAGTTCCATTCATCAATTGATGTTAAAACTTTATGTAACAATTTTTATCGTCAATTTATTGATAATAAGTGTTCTACTTGACAGCAAACCACTATGACGTCACTACGTCATATTTCATACAAAACCCTTGGCAAAGGTCGTTTTTGACATTTCATTAAAAGTGCTTGATTTGACTAGTTGGAAACAACCCTATTGGTGATACTCGAGGGTACTATGTCTTCATAACGATTGTGAAAGATCTGCGTGACACCCGCGACCAACGGCTTATCGCACTCTTCGGGCCACGGGGCAAAAAATAATTAACATCTAAAGTAAATGGTGCGCGCCGTGGGTACGAATCCGATACTTTTTGAACAACTACTATATCTTCCAGCTGTATTTAAAAGAAAAATAGGTACTTGTTTAGTCCCCAACACTTGTAAGACATATATACACATCACGCAAAAGTAAACATTTACTTTAAAACCACTTCTTGCTATTAAAAGCACAAATTCTCCAAAAACGATCCAACGGGTCTGAAAGCTGTTGCAATTTTATAACCACACCTCAATTTTCTTTCAATATCCTGAGTCTGTATAAATATTTACGAAATCAGCTAATCACATTTCTCTTCTACAATGATTCATTAATTTAGAAGCTGCGATGACGCGGTAAAGTAAAATTATGCCACCTCCTTTAGCGCAAGCTCATATTGCAGGCGGATATAGCAGAAATGTTTAGCAAAAAAGGGAGTTTCCTAAATACGATCTTCTGTATAATGGCATGTTAAACGTGTTACCAATTTGGTACTAATTAAACATGGCATCCGGCTCATTGGCTGTCAAGTTTTCGGAACCTCGAGGTCGTCAGTTTTTGTGAGAAGCAATTCACTTCAGTAGGATGATCTCTGTTGAGTTTCATTCATTACACCGTCAGCGTTGTGTGGATAAGACGCACTATCAATTAGATCGCTTTACTGGACATGACAGCCAACCGTACCGTTCTTATGGCGTAGGAAATAATGCGGTTTTCCCGAACCAATACGACCTTCAAACCTTCAAGAAAAGAGCGTATTCCTTTTTAAAAGGCCAGCAACGCACTTGTGACTCTGGTGTTGCGGGTGTCCATGGGCGGCGGTAATCGCTTAACATCAGGCGATCCGTCTGCTCGTTTGACGCCTATCTCATAAAAAAAAGTATTAAAATCGTACTGCAACTTTTTAGCTTAACTTGTCGTTGTATGTATATCTCAAATGCAACGCCCATACAAATAATTCTGTATCACAGGGACTTACCAATATTGAACCAACGGCCCAAAAAAGATCACCCCACAATCCGTAGTCTTAAGTCAAGCTCCGTCACATCTTCTAGGTATAGCTACAATAATATATTGATGCCTGATTAATGCCAACATTATTGAGACATAAAAGTAATAACAATTTGCGAATCCTTGATTTTTGTTATTGGGGTGACTGTTTCTGATCTGCAATATGTGTTTGATACATTATTTTTCTTACTATTTTAAGTCATAATACTTACTTAAAGAGTTAATCCGTAATCACCGGCTATTATTGCAGAGCTGAAATTCGAATTAGTAGTCAAACCGATAGACTTTCATAACTATCATTTATCAACATACATGTAAGGGCGCTTTCAATTTAGACGGTTGGTGCCGGACTGCTCTACTCCCGCACGGTTGTTACGACCGTGAGCCGTACTGCTGCTCGACGGCAGAATCGTACGACGTGAATCGTCTTGTTTGAAGAGATACGTGGCTGCAGTCCGATCGAATTTTAGTAGATTTCAATCGAAACCATACTTCAGTAGTCTGGTTTCAATGGAAATCACTGATGCCATGGAGAGTCCTTAAAGACAATTTAGCTGTTTTTTTTTACTATTTTACAATGTCTAAAGAATGTTTTTATAAATTAAATAAACTAAACATAATAAAGCCTTTTATTCACACCTTTGCAATATAACAGTAATAGTAATAATTATTTTCTATTTTTAAATCCAAGCAATAATACATATGAGTTATATAAGATTTATTTTTATAGACTCACGCCTGTATCCCCGAACGGGTAGGTAGAGGTGTAATATTAAGTACTTACACCCACATTTCGCCATGAATTTTTAGGTCCAAATTATATATGACTTAGTTAAAAATGGAATTCAACGTTCACCGCACTAGCAAACAACATTGTTGCCGTGCCGCCAACGGACGTGCGCCGCACTGCTCTCACCTTGCGTCGACATATTTTGTATGAAAAATCATGACCGCCCGTGCGCAGTAGGTACGATATCCGGACTGCAGAAGTCCGGCACTAACCATCTAAATAGAAAGCGCCCTAAGTCTACTTGCCCTGACTGTCATATCATCGCAAAGCCTAACTACTAAAGCTAGAAACATGAAATTTGGACGGTGGGCTTATCACGTCGACCATTAGGATAAGGGTTGAAAGTCTAGGGCACTACCTAGCGAGCTAGTTCTCTACACATCTATCACACTTTTACTCAAGCTACTGTCTACGTGCATCAAGCACAGGCATATCCACATTATTCCTCCGCTCCGAGTATTCGCACCGGAAATGCGAGTCGTTATTCCATTCGCCGATGACATGTGTCGCTGTGTCGGTGCGCCCGCATGTGTCGGGGAGGCCGCCGAGAAATTGATGACGTCATTAGTCATATCAAGTGGCCAGTTCTTAAGTTGGACCTCACAGGAATGTTCGCAAATGTTTATTTGATGTGGTCACTGCAAATAACACTTGAGGCCCGAGGTGATGCGATGTTGCTTTCTTTTTTTTTCTTTTTGATCTCGTTGACTTTGACCTTCTTTCGGTCTTCTTCGTGTGAAGTATTAATTTGATGACGGAAGTTTTTACCGAACAATTGTTGTTTGCCATGGTTGTAATGGTAAGTATGGTACGACCAAGTGTCGATTTATCAGTTCACAGATGGTTTATTTGGAGACTAAAGAAGGATTTGTAGTGTACCTATGTATGTTTAATTTATTTTATTTTATTTTAAGCATGTAGCGTCCCACTGCAGGGCAAAGGCCTCCCTCTCCTTTGACCACAGATCTCTATTTTGTGCCAGCACAGGCCAGTCCTTCCTGTAAGAATCCAGTTCGTCCCGCCATCGTCGTCTCGGCCTTCCACGCTGTCACCTAGCACCTTCGTGGAGCCAATTAGTGGCGATTTTGGCCCAAAGCTCTTCCAGCACGCGGCAAACGTGTTTAATTTACTAATAGTATATTGTTCGACAAGAAAATAAAGATGGTAATCACGCCCTTAATCACTGATTGATAGAAGAATCTATGAGAACAAAATCGAAAAAGGTTCACACCTAGGACCTATATCCCTAAACTTACCAGCTGTTAGATGGACCCATTGCAACATGAATTCCTGGGCTATTGCCTGGCTGGTGCAGAAAATAAGGCTATCGTGCAGCTCAGGACAACGACAAAGATAGCTGTATTATTTATTGAGGCTAATCAACAAAATATTTATGCTTTATCGTTTCATAATATTGACTAGAGTGTACTTTTCAGACAATGCAATTTACACATTTAGCGACAACATCAGCAAACATTGCCAAAAGTTATTTCCTGTTTATACAAACATGATATCGAAGGTATTTCGATGATGGATGAGCTCATTGCCCACCTGGTAAACATACACAAATATTAAGGACATATTTATTTCTGCATTTTGGTTGTTTATAACACTTATACAAGTCGAACCCTATTCTAGATGATGCAGGGTCTTCCTACCTAAAAGACATCTTGAAAAGAAAAGCCGGAACAAACTCAGAGTAATTGCATTCAGTCATTTAAATTTCTATCATATTTTAAAGTCCTGATAAAATGGGTTTAGTATGCGAATACAATTCAGGATATTGTCTAACGTATGCGACTGCTGGTCGGAGGTCCCGGGTTCGATTCCCAGGCCGGTTTGTATACTCAAGTTTCCCGTGATGCGGTATTTCTACCAAGTGCTGATTTTGTCTTTTAAGATAAAACATACAAGATAACTCAGAAATCTGAACAATATCGCTAACAAAAGGCGACGAGTAAACCTTGTCTGTCACTGTTTGAATTTTACGATACTATGACCATTTTCGTTTCATTGCGCGTGTATTACATTGGTATATCTACAAGGATATCACTTAATATTGATAGTTGTCCGTGTATAACTCAATGATTTGCAGACAGGTGCACTGATAACTCTGTATCATTATAGATTAATATCTTTAAAGCGATTTGCTAATTGCGGTATCAATGGACTGACCTGAGTCATCTGACAATTAATACCGCGGTAATAGGCGGCAAACGAGCAGACGAATCGCCTGATGGTAAGCAATTACCACCACAGGAGTCATAAGTGCGTTGCCGCTCCTTGGGGTTGGGAAAAGCGATAGGATGAGGAGTGGGATGAGGAAGAAGGAATAGGGGATAGCGCCTCCGGCACTCTCACTCACCGAACGAAACGCAACAGTTTAGGTACTGTTACTTTACGTCGATTATCTGTGAGAGGGTAATACTTCCCCGGTCGAGCCGGCCCATTCATGCTGAAATCAGAAAGGCTCTATTACTGTGCAGAGACCTAGACCTAGTACGACTTTAGCCACTGCGTCTATTACTTCCATTTGATCGTATTTTGGCGCACATTATTGCAATCCACATACCTTTGCTGAGTGGTCCGATCCAAAAGTCATCATCATTCTAGCGTTATCCTAGTTGCATTTAAGACTTTCACCTGGCGAACCTGGAGTCCGCGCACTACTCTCACCAGATTTGATAGAATAAAATATTAACTTTGCCCGAAGCGTAAGTAACGACTGTCAAAGATCTTCATGACAGTCGGGGCTGACGCCGTAACTTCCCTCCGAGGCGTGAGGCAAGCGATAGTTCACAATTCAATACGCGCATAACTCCGACAAGTTATTGTTGCTCGCCGTGGATTCGAACCCAATTTCTGCCATTAGGCTGACATTATACATACGTGGTTCTTTCTATTTGGCCTAATATATTTGTGCACAACATACTACTTAATTGTTTATTTTTATTTTTTGCTTTCTGTACCACAGTCCTGACTCATCATCACATTAATTTGGTAAAAGTTATAGGTACATATGCAATTATGTGTGTGTATTATTTTATAAGCAGTGCCTGCACGAGTTACTTGGCTTTTGATGGCCATCATGTAGGCTGATGGCTTGTGCACCAAGAAAAGCAAAAAATATATTTTTGTATTTTCTCTAGATAAACTGATAAAAGGCAAATTTTGTCTTCTTGCATTTGTAAATTACTTCTGAAGAGTATTTTTTTATAGACTCACATCCCTCACGTCTGTATCCCCGAAGGTGTAGGCAGAGGTATAATATTGTTCCCATATTTCACCATGTCACGGTGCGTAATTTTAGGTCCCACGTAATAGGCGCGACCCTATTGCCATTACCGGGCACATTGCCAGACTCCGTGCTGCTACTGAGAATTCGGAAAACTCAGTAACACTTTTGCCCAACCCGGTAATCGAACCCGGGACCGATCAGTAGACGCATACGCTCTCCACTGGACCACTGAGGCAATCTTTTCTAAAGAGGTCTAAAGAATGTGACAGCCTTTCAACAAAAGAGATAAATATTTGATATATTCTGCCGTGCCCTATCTCCACAATCATAAATATTCTATTACCGTAAGCAATACCATATAAATGCCAAAAGAATATTTTACCCGCCTAATTGATACATAAGAGTACGGTTCACCTGTGATAGGTCGGCAATTTGGATCACAAAAAAAACATCAGTTAATCGGCTTCGGAATCACACCTTTTATGTAAAAAATTAAAATATCGTCCTTCGAGTAAAAAGCTACATAGATTTGAGGATGAGAAATGAATAGAGCCGGCACTTATTTTATTCCAAAGGTTTTTGAGAAGAGTTGTTGTAATCAAATCAATTTTGGCTTTTAATAGTAATATTGAATCATCATCATCATCATCAGCCTTTAACAGTCCACTGCTGGACTAGGCCACTCCTTTGAAAGGAGGAAATGGCCTACTATACCACGCTGGCCAAACGGGTTGGTATAGGGTTTGTATTAAGTTTTCCTTCTCTTACAGTGCTGTTCTCTGCATTATATGCTCCCTCTGTCGGCTCTTACGACACCCATGGGATGATATGGGGTGGTGACATTCTGTATTCTTAATCCGTCACCACACGGACAATATTGAATAGTAAACATTTATTAATGAAGTGACAAGATGAGGTAAAATATAACAATGATATCTTGCAACAGCTTCTTAAGTTTGCCCGCTATAAGCATTTAGTCAATTAAAAATAATTTAAGTTTTAAAATTTTTACATAGTCAGATGCAATTAAGGTTTAATTAGGTCTGCCAAACTTGGTTGTTCCAACCTAAGACTATAGAATAAAAGGCAGACAGAGCGCGCGGAACACTTGCGTGAGGCCACTAAAGCAAATACAAAATTGAAAAGCGAATACAAACTCGACTCAGTGCGCTGCGAAGCATCGCACAGTTCACACGCCACGATCGATCCTGCTTTTAAATTCATAAAATGCCGTCTTGCGTTTTTAAACATTGTAAAAATTGTTTCTAAAAGCAAATACGGGAAGATGGAATATATTCTTACAGATAACTATGGATTATTTGACCGTTTTATAATATTATTTCGATAAAATTCGTATTTCTGCAGAAAATATGTAAGTGTTGCCAGCTTACGTCGACACCGTTTTCCCTGAATTAGGGAAAATGCACTTGTCAATTGATTATGTAGGTAATAATGATTGTCATGTTAACTAAAAATACATTAACGTATTGTAAAAGTATATTGTAGATTATATTTTTTCTTATAAATATACTAATAGGATTTCCATTAGTATATACATTGTTTTGAGTTCGATCCCCAAACGATCCAAATATTCGTGTACACGCGGCTACTTGTCAAGCTATACACTTTGACCTTTGTACCGTTGTTAGACCTTTGTACCGTTCTTATGGCGTAGGGAATAAGTATCAAAATCGTACTTCGACTATTTATCTTGACTTGGCGCCGTGTGTACATTAAGTACAGAAACAGAAATTATTGATTGTAGCCATTATTTATTTTTAATTGCAATTTTTTTTGGTTACGATTTATGATTATGATATTCATAATTTATTGTATGCATGACAAAATGTTTTTAGCTAATTAATATTTATGACGCAAGCCTATCTATTTATTTCTCAATTTACGAATAAAATTAGTTAAAACTTAACTCGGAGCCTACATTTTTTAAGAAATGTATTTATAAAAGCATACTTTAAAGGTATCTTTTATTTGAATAATTTTCACAACAGCATTACATATTAAAAGCATTAATTAAATCTATGGTAAATTCTTCAAAACCACAAACGAATATAAAATATTACCTATGTAATATTTTTATATTCGTTTGCAAAAACTATATGCAAAATAGTGGGAGATTATTCATAATCTGGCAACTTTACACACACATAGACGCGCGTGTCCGTACAGTGCCAGTCGCCAAATGTCACGCACACATAGCTGTCAACGTGCCTCACTTAGTTGGACGAATACGCTACATCTGGTTCTTGTTTGTTAAATCTGTGGTTCCAACAAAAATGTGATAAGAAGTATACGGATAATAATGACATCTGGCTTATAGGATACAGGTGTCATCATTATCATTATGTACGTTATATAATGCCATTTTTTGTTAATTCATTCATACAAAATCGTATCTATTTTTAGAACTATAAAAGACAATATTAAACCTCTTATACATTTCTTTCGATTAAAAATAAAGGTAAAATGTGGCTGTGAAACATCAGCAAACGCAACCCTATTTAATTTAAAAGGACTCACTGAGCTAAAGTACCGCAAATTAAAATACATGTTTTTCCAAGGCACAGAGATAATGTTTATCATGTAATAAAGATTTGTATATCAGGGGAGAACAAAGTTACTGATTCGAATACCATGCAAGTAAGCGTTGTAAGAGTTTAATATAAGTATATTCCTTTTAAATCAGAAAATATTTGTGAGTTGCCATTGGGTATGCTTTAATATTTTAGCCTCTTTTGCTCTCTTATAACCTCTTTTGATCTTCTTCTACGTATGTAATTGTATAATAATACATTAGTACATTTATATACATTGATATATAATTTTATTTGTTTGTTTGAAGTTTCAAATGTCAAGTATGAAATGGATTTGCATTTTTTTTTTTGTAGTCGACATACCAATGATTATGGAAGGTTATCTATTTTATTTGCTAAGTTACATAACGTTACGGCCCTTACGAGCTGAAAGTAGGCAAGTGAAACTGCGGGATTTAACAAGTTTACCTGTAACCACTATCATCTAATGTATTACTAGTCATTTAAATACTAGATGCAGACAAGTATCCATACCGTTACGATTAGATCAGCTATAACAATTGTGAGTACAGATGATTGTTGTTAAGAAAGATTATAAAACAACTGTTTATTGTTCTTGTAGATCTATTGACGCATTCAATTTAGACTTTGGAATGTAAGAGACCACCTGCCACAGTAAAACAATCTCACACCTCCATTATCTTGAAAATCACGAATTGCTATTGGTCGATATGATGAATATCGACCAACAATATTATTAGCCCTATATACTGTCCCACTGCTAGGCACGGGCTTCTTCTCTCTATGAGAAGGGTAAGGCCAAGCTGGCCAAGTGCGAGTTGGCAAACTTCATTTGTCTTTCGAGATCATGATGGAGAACTCTCAGACATGCAGGCTTCCTCACGATGTTTTACTTCACCGATAAGCAAGTGATAATTAACACTTTAATACGCACTTAACTTCGAAAGGTCATTGGTGCGTGCCGTGGATTCGAACCCGAGACACTCTGCGTAGCAATCTGTCGGTCTCTCCACTCGGCTATCGCTTATCTATCTTATCAAAGGAAATCCCGTAGAAAACCTCAGTACACAATAACTCTAGTAGGTATACCTAATTACTCTCGCCTGTCTGTAGGAAAATTACAAATACATGCCTAATATTAAATAAAAAGAAATTGAAAAGTGGGGAATCCCTATACCCCTCGATGTTACAGCATTAAATCCTATAATAATCAGATTATTATGATAGATGGTTTCAACGTGACTTTAAATGTCGTTATTATGATAATAATAATTATGCATAACTATTTTCTTCTTTCTTATCTTAAATTGTGTCTCTCGTGCCTCGGAGAGCTGTTGCAGCCGGGAGTGTTGTCGTTATGGGGAGTCAGAACCTTTGAAAATACTAAATTGATAATTGCTTTAATATTAAACTCAAAATTCATCATCATCATCATCAGCCTTTGACTAGGCCTCTCCTTTGAAAGGAGGAATTGGCCTACTATATCACGCTGGCCAAACGGGCTGGTATAGAGTTTGTATCAAGTTTTCCATCTCCTACAGTGATGTTCTCTGCATAATATGCTCTGTCGGCTCTTACGACACCCATGGGATGATATGGGGTGGTGACATTCCGTATTCTTAATCCGTTACCACACGGACGAATTATTTTGCTATTCAATTAATTGAATAGCAAAATATATTTTATAACTAATCATAATAAACATATTATTACTGACCAATAAGCTTTTCTTTTGATTTAATGGCAGGCGACTCAAACTATATTAATCAATCTGTCAGGTCTACTACTTTGGTAGCGCTATGTTGCACAATAGTACAGGACCGCATCGGCCGCAGGTGGGGTGCATAAAAAAAGGAAAGGATTCGCCGGCCTCCGCAGGTGCGGGATCAGGTGCCGGGATTTAGGTTACAGTTTAGAATTAGCTCTTGTATCCGACACTCAATTTTGACAAAACTGCTTGACATGTTAATTGATTATAAAATTAATTATTTTTTATTTTATGTGATAACGAAGACTGGAGTAATGTTTGTTTTAATTATCTCTCTATATACTTGACTGCACTGGGTTGTAGGTTTGATTTCGGTACGGTTGCTTGGTATTTTTTTGGGTCACAAACTGTTTTTGTAGGTTGTTTGGTTTGGTTGTACTTAGTTTAGTTAATTGACTGTTTGTAGAGTCCTGCCCGATACAGGAATTATTCCTATTACGCGAGATGTCTTTAGAAATAAAAGCATCGCTTACAGAATCCTTATACTTTTAAGGTTTGTAAAGTATTTTCTTCAAAATGTAGGTCAAATGTCTTTCCTCTCTTTCTAGATTTACGCGTCAAGTCGGTCTGGATACTATTCGAGCCTAGTAAACATGTCCATCCTCAGAAACGTTTCTTGAACATGTTTCCTACCTGGACGTAGGTAAGAAATATTTTGTATAGTTTAACAAACAGGAGCAATATTACGTTATATAAACGGTTTACTAATGTTTGCCATAATTTAAAATGCCATAATTTCATATGCCATACTGGTATTTGCCATAATTTCATTAGAAATAACGCTTCAGTTGTCATAATCGTGAAATGACATAAAATTACTTTCACTAATTCCATTGGTCATAATCGATCAAGTGTCATAATAATTTAAATCCATAAATGTATTTGCTATAATTTTCGTTTTCAATAATCTAAGCAGAAAATAGATCATAAACTGAAGTTGAACAACTTCAGTTTATTAAACTAGTGTGTAGAATGTGGACTAAGTTGACGGAGCCCTGCTTCGCAGGGCTCCTATTTTTGGGTTAAGGGTCAAAAGAGAACCCTAACCTAACCTATCCGAGTCGGATTGCACTGAGTCGGGGTGTTAACGATAATTAATTTCGACCTAACAATATTATGTATTATTTTCATAATTATATCAAATTTTGATTATGTCAAGAGTCGATTATGAGATGTGTTACTTATGGAAACTAATTATTATGTTATATGTTGTTATAGAAAGTAATTTTATGGCAAATGAAAGTTATCACTGTTGAGTTGTTAAGGCAAACGTTATTAGTATAAATGATAATAGTGCAAGTAAATATTATGATCGGGGATGATTATGGCAAACAATATTAGTGCAAATAAATTTATGGAAAACGAGAGAATACCAATATAAACATTATTATAACACCAATATATACACACATTAAAAAGCGACTTATTTACATCAATAAAATATTTCTTCTTTCTTCATAGCACAATGCAAACATCCAATCCTTTTACATCGCATTATTATAAAGAAAACTAGCGGTATTAAAAATAGGTTTATATTCTAACAATGCACCCCATTGACATGGGCATTGCGAAGCCGATGGTATCCGTCACTCGTTACGACACAGGTGAATGTGACGGAGACGAGCGGTGCGACAGGTAGCGCTTTGTGTTTCAACAATGGACAATCACACGACGAATCGTTTTTTTGCACCCCTACAACACAACTGATTACGGCCCTGTCGAAATTGGGGCATTTCTTTTTGTCAATGCGAAAATGATTAAGTAACAAATAATTACAAAAATCCAAAATTTCGCGCTTTGAAGTTTTTAGGTCTCAATCGCGTTACAATTAAAAATTAAAGAATCTTCTGTTCTTGGGATGTATGTCATTCTTCTAGTATTGTCTTTATTTCACCAACCCTACGCCTTAGACAAAATATGCGGCTCAGCCCTTTCGTCACATGGGCGAAATGGCATGGGTGGAAAGGTGAAAATCTCTTTACTGGGGATCTGGTCCGAGATTGATCGAGATGCGAGTCATTTCTCGTCGGGCACAATTTCCAAACATTTTGAAATTGTTTCCATCGAGAAACAAATCGCAAAGTCGCAACTCGGTCAATCTTGGTGTAGACGCCCTGACCAAAGTAGGTACCTAACAAAACAAGCCACTTGTTATTTGACAAAGGTGTAGATGTAGACTTTTGAAGTTAGCGTTTGTAGAGTTAGGGCGTGTAGCGAAGAAGCTGGACTCTACATAATTTTGAATATTTTTTTACGATGCAACGTATATCTTTACGTTTTACATGAAAATGGTTTTAGTGGAATCATTTTAGTATGTAGAATTAGATATTTTAAGTTGGCATGTTCAACAAAAACTTAATAAGCTTAATAAATATAAGATTTCGAAGTATATACTAGCTGTTTTCCGCGGTTTCACCCGCGTCCTGAGGAAACTACTTCGCGTACCCGGTTAATTTATAGCCTAAGTTACTCCTTGGTACATCAGCTATCCGCCAGTGAAAGTCCCGTCAAAATCGGTCTAGCCGTTCCAGAGATTAGCGAGAACAAACAGACAGACAGACAGACAGAAATTCTAAAAAATGTCATCCTAATATATAAAATCCTTGCGTTACTACAGCCGAAACTATTGGGCGCAGGAAGCTGAAATTTGGCATGTAGGTATGTTCCTTGGGGACCGTAGCGGTGCACTAAGAAGGGATTTCCCGAAATTCCCACGGGATCGGGCAAAACGGGAAATTCGAAAATATATGCGTGCGAAGCCGCTGGCGTCGACTAGTTTTGGTATATGTACCGTGTATACATGCATATGAATTTAGTAAAAAGCGGTTATTTTAATATTACAAACATACCTACACTCCAATTATCGCGTTTTTTAAATATCAGAGTAAAATATAGAGCGCCTTTGTCTCTTGGCATGTCTTCATAAAAAGCTTAAATTAAACTAAAAACTTTTAAAATCCTTACTCGATAAATAATAAATATTCTACCACATACACACATCACCATCTAGTCCCAAACTAAAGAGCTTGTACTATGGGTACTAGACAATGGATAAACATACATAATTATATACTTTTTTTTGTAAATACTTACATACATATTATACATAGAAACACTCAGACCAAGACAAACATCTATGTTCATGCACACAAATGTTTGACTTGAGCGGGAATCGAACCCGCGACCTTCGGCGTAGCAGTGGCTTACACTCCCGCTGCGCCAACCGGTCGTAAATGGATTATCCAACATAAAAGATTTTCAAATCGAAACAGGAGTTCCAGAGATTAACTTTCAATCAAACAAACTAACTCTTCAGCTAATTAATATGAGTATGCTACTGCCTGCGTTCTACGGAGAATTTTCTGAAAGAAAATCAGAATAACTCTGCAAACCGCATGACCGTTTGCATAACCAGCAAAACTAATTCATAAAACCAAACAGAGTACTGAAGCATCTGTAATGGTGAGCAATCAGAAAGTCACTAGTGGTGGTGGTACCCGTAAGTTATAATTACGATAGTAATCGGCTAATCGGTTGTATAGAGAACAGCCAGTGATTAAATTCTTATACAACGCTAAATTTATTTTTTATTTTTATTTATAGACTCACGCCTGTTTCCCCGAAGGGGTAGGCACAGGTGTAATATTACACCCACATTTCGCCATGAGTTTTTAGGTCCCACGTTATAGGAGGCGAGCCTGTTGCCGTTACCGGGCACATCACCAGACTCCGTGCTGCTACTGAGAATTCGGAAAACCCAGTAACACTTTTGTCCGAACCGGTAATCGAACCCGGGACCTCCGATCAGCAGTCGCATACGCTAAATGTAATACCGATTTACTTCATCATTTGCTTAGATTTAAACCAAATCGAACCTGGAAACACTGCTTAAAAACAACATGTCAAGCAACATACTATGCTTAAAAAATGATGATCAAGCAGGTGAAGATATTGCCAAAAATATTTCTCCACATACGCATCAGAGGACAAAACCAAAGCAAGAAAATCCAGCCAGACCCCACTTTAAAACTAATCACTGCAACACTGCTTGGAAACAAACGACAACGCCAGGACAATGACGAAAGCTGGTGAAGTTATCGCCAAAAATATCGTCGTCTACGTACCCTTCTCGGTGTTCATTGTGTCCGTTATAGGCTTGTTGACGAAAAAGAAATTATAAGTCCGTTCTTTAGATTATTCAAAAATAAGCGATACGTATTTTTTTATTTGTAAATTAAACCAAAAATGACCAAGATATAGCTCATTAAAGTTACGTATAACGTCACGCCGTGCTGCATTTTTTCGCCCTAGGTGACGTCACACGTAACTTTAATGGGCTATATCTTTGTTATTTTTTATTTAATCGAAAAAAGAAAAAATACGTGTGCAATATTTTTTTATAATCTAAAATACGGACTAAATAAAATGTAATTATTTTGACCCCGGAAACTGCCCTATTTGTTTGTTAATTAGTCATAGTGCGGAAGTTCTTTTAAAAAAATATATAAAGAAAAGTAAAGAAAAGAGAAACCCCAAAGAAAATCAAGTTGATACCATCGAGCAAACAGACGATACAAATATCTTTATAAACCAAAACCCACCTTTGTCTGTCATAACATCGTTGCGTTATTTCGAGCACATATTAATTAGTCATCGGACAAATACAGACGCATAACGTTTTGTTCTAAAATTCAGCAATACAAAGAGATTTTTTAAAAGCGCCGTTAATTGGCACCGTCTCGTCCCCATTACGCAGCCTCAGAGCAACTGATACGCCTTTGCGTACACAGAATGCACATCTGGGAGCAATGAAGGACTTGGAAATCTCGAAAAGAACTCATACATACACCATTTACATACAAAAATCAACCTAATACTTTCAAATTTAAAGTTTAAAATTGGGCTTCTATAGCCCCGACACCCATCGCTGCGAACACCTGTTTCAACCGCAGCGTTTATCCTAACAATCACAAGCAAAAAATAACTTTAATACGCAGTTGTAGAGTCGAGTTTTATTTGTATCGGTACGGATATTGCATTCCTGTTCTGTAGGGATGTTCGCATAAATTATCGATGTGTTTCTCTCCGCGTGAGCGTCGAGGATACGTCTGTCCCTCTCTGTTGCTTGTTTTTGTTTCATCGCCGCTATGTAGAATGTGAGGACGTGAGACAAGTGCCGGGCTGCGATGTCTGCCGACTCCCATACATGTTTATGTCTGTCTGTGCCACTGATTAAATTTTTTACATCCTCATTTTTTTATTGCCTCAAAGATTTTTGAGGCGTTTTTTAATACGACTGCTATGGTTTACAAAAGTTTTCTTTCTCCTTTGCAAGTTTCGATTACATTTCAATTACCCGGTTCATTGTAAGAACAACTTGTTTAGAAATGAGTTACTGAATATTTGTCTATTTGTTGAGTCAAATAGCACTTGATCGACGCCGGGTCACGAGTCTAGTTCATAATACACGAGGTGTCGGCGGCCAGCCGGCGCCACGGCGGCAAACGCGGCGCCTACTATCCTGTCAGCCAACTCACTACCTCAACAACCACAAAACAAACCTTACCTTTAACAAATAAGGTTCAAACTCCAACAAAACCCTCCACATCAGCTGTGATTGCCCACACATTTAAATAGTTACTCTACCGCAGTAGGAATAATGTTGATTTTATATTTTTATTACAGTACGATATTGAATACGTTCCTCGATTTTGAATTCCAAGCAACGACTAAAAGAAAGCAATTTTTTTAAGGAAGTGTTCTGTGTTTAGCCTTACATTAATTTAGTTCTTATGTAACGACAACCACGTTTACGTCGGTCTGATACCATTACAATATGTGGGATGTTAGATAACTGAAAAAGTCTCTCTTGGGGCCGACATAGAAAGGACTTCCATGCCACTTGCAATATCAATACAGTTTTTACTTCTCGCGATGTTCACGGCATCTTTATATTTCTACACAAACTGCTTATCTTACATGAGACACAGTTGAATCAATTGACGAACAAAAATAACAAAAGAAAGGTCTGACGAACACAGGAATAGAGTCTGACTAATTATCATAGTACGTGATCGTTTAATAGTATGTGTAGTATGAGCATCGAGTTGTCGCATAGAGGTCAGTTATATTTGGCGCCACTTGTCTGCCGCCAGGTGGCTGCGCACTTGGGTTATTTCATCAGTAAATCTTATTTAACAACGATCCGCGCTCCAACTTATAAGGGCAAGTCAATTAAACCGTACCTCGGTGATTGACAGGTCATTCAAAGAGAACACTTAAGCATTTTTCCCGTTTTTTATTCACGTAACACCTTTTTTTATCGGAATACTCGAAATTTAACGAGATATTGGTACTTGATAATAGTAAGTTGTTTAGCTTAGGCGCGATCTCATGGCAAACAACATTTCATTCAACGCCTCTCTCGGCGAGTTCGAGTTTTCAAAGCAACAACAAACAGCCAAAAAAAATTAGACGTTAAATAAAACGCGACGAGATTCACGCCGTTTCCTTACGGTCATGGCTAGGTGTCAAAAGCTTTACCTGACCGCTAACACCTACACGGAGCAGGCAGCTCTATATTGGACCGATATTTACTATCTCAGCCGCATCATGTTTGTTCGGGAGTTATCCCTTCACACCTCCACACTGAGGCCGCTACTCAAATTATAATGCAAACATCATGACTTCAACTTTTAGAAATGACACGTATTGTAAATTAGCTCATGTTTGCGGGAAACGCAGTCTGATTATACCAAAAACAACATGGCACAAAAAATTCAGCGCCGAAAATTAAATGACATTAACCGCAATGTTTCGAGGCATATTTCAAGTGTGACGTCGAATAAAATGAAAGCAATTCAGTTATGATGGTGGTGAATTGCGGCGGTACTGTGGAAACAATTATTTTCGATCCCTTATGACTCGAATTAATGTGGTAACCCCTGTTTGAGCCCATAAAAATTCACGACAAAACCTGTATAAACGGCTGGAGGCAAAACTTGGTTGTTTTTCGACTCGTTCCCAGAAATCGAGGAAACGTTCGAGCAAAAAGCCGACGGAACAGGATTTTGTATCGACATCGCCAAATCTGGACGCGTTAAGAAATGATAAAGAGGACGCCGCCACCGCAGCCAACTGCACCGAGAACGAAAAAATTACAACAAAACGAAACAACCAGCGCATACTTCCTTACCCGAGGACGTTTTGATACACGACGCGCCTTCGCACAGCCCATCAACAGCACTATGTCTGGACGTCTAATAATGACTGTAAAAACTAACGCAGTGATCGAGCACAATTTCTTATACTCTCTTACGGAGCTTCATTACAGCTATGACTTGCGTAATATCTTCATCTGACACCGATAGTAAATATCCTGATATACAATAATGTTAGTCTATTTAGCATGCGACATCTGGCAGCAAACGCTAATAGACCACGATTGTAATATCGATTATCTAGTGCGAATTTTGATAGGTTAATTTTAATGCGTTAATAGGTTGTAAATACGTGGTTTGTGCGAATAAAGTGTACGTAAATGATGTTATAATGCGTATGCGTGCGTGAGTCACGGCTGCTGAGGCGCTCATATGTGCATGTGGAAATAGTGTGGAGTTTGTACAAATGTTGAGCTGGGTGGACCGTGGTTGTGTGGACGTATAGTGCGGTGTTGTGTAGCGATGCTCACGACGACCCGCCGCCGCCGCCGCCGCCGGCCAGAGAATGCGACCGGCTGGCGCACCAGTGCGTGCCGATATATCGATATTATTTAATTATATTATTTTATTGGAATTATTTTATAGGAGATACGATAAATGTATAAGTAGTTATGCATAGAGATTGGCGATGTAATGTAGTAGAGTTACTGAAATATTCAGTAATTGTATTAATTTTATTAAGCTTATCTTTTTTGGTGATTTTCGGAATAATACTTTTAATTATATTGTTTTAAATGGCTTAGGCTCTTTTTAAGTTAAAAATTAAACGGAGATTGAAACAAATTTTAGTAATGGCCAAAAAGTTGATCAGTAAAAACATCAAACAACAGCAACAGAGCTAGTAATCATCATCATCGTCTTAGCGTTATCCCAGTTTCAACCCGGGGTCCGCTTACTAGTCTAGTAATAAGGTACTCAATATGATATAAACAAAATTTACTGCTAGGTGTTCTTACGAGAAAAGCATATTACAAAGGTGAGCACTTTTTTGAAAATTATGAAACTGAACTAGCTGAAATTATTTAATAATCAGTAGAGATAGACTGATTAGATAAATTAAACATCGAAGACGTTATAATAATATAAGGTAGATATATCAAATATTTTTTTGCATATGAATCTATTGCCAAATAGGTATTTTATAGCAGCAACACTTTTTAATTAGTTATCGTTATGTCATACAATAAGTTAAGAGAATACGTAACATATTTTTGAACCTGCGATAGATTTAAACTGCAAGTGAGGCAGCACACTATCCCCGATCACCGTCCGCAAAATCGTAGATTTGAGCGAGACAGTAAATTATCATCGCCTTCGAGATTCGCGAAAGTCATCAGAAAATCCGTTTTAGCGTACGATAAAATGCCTAAGATATCATTGAGCGCATCTCTAAGGGCGCGACCGGGCTGGCGCCGTGCTTTTTTACCCCGACTCACTTCAGCCAACTTTAAACTACGTTTGTTTCATCAGTCGAGCGCAGTTTCTCGCACGGGAAGGATGTGCGCACCGTCGCATCCGAACACTTCCGAACGTGTGCGTTCGTAAACATGACAATAGTGTAAACTATACTGTATCTTACTAAGTGCCAATTGTTTGAGTGTTGAATTGTTTCCAAAGGATTGTTGGTTAATTGGATTTGTCGTAAGGATATTGTTAAGATGTCGAATTTCACGACTAATGGAGATACTACCCAGACTGCTGTTAAAGGTTTGTAACTTTTTGACCTATTCATAATTGTGATGACTGATTTATTTGAGAGATCAATCTTCGAATAATGTTCTTACTTAATACTTACATAGTTATTATGACTAAAGTTGAGCATTGCATAGGTAAGTG
This sequence comes from Euclidia mi, assembly GCA_944739405.2. Lineage (NCBI taxonomy): Eukaryota > Metazoa > Arthropoda > Insecta > Lepidoptera > Erebidae > Euclidia > Euclidia mi. The sequence continues at coordinate 13,211,412 of OX123202.2, forward strand.
CTGTAGCAAATGCTGCTACAGGCTGTTGTTATTATTTATATCATCGGTCAACTTAATGAGATGAACGCACTGTTAAATATTCAGGATAATGCCTTGAATTGTTATTCTTCTTAGTTCCTCTCAGGAGTACCTAAAATGAAGTCTTCCTGAAAGGAAGTGGGTAAGAACAATTTAAATTAAATACGAAAATTTCTTATTTGTTTATTTATTTTGCTCATATTATTATGTTATCCTGCATATTGACATGATAGGCGAGGTCAGTTTGTCCAATCAAGTCTAGTTTGTTATCTTACTCGTAACTATACAGAAATAGGTCAAAACCAATATACTTACAGAGTACCCCATACCTACTGCCATAGGTATTTGAAGATTCAAGAAACAGGTCCCGCCACTCTGAATAAGTACTCTGACCCAAATATCGGCACCATTAATTACTTAACAAACTTATGAATAGGTCAATGTTATCTAATTATTCAAAATATTAACAAGAAGCGATACTTAAACGTCACCTAACTTAAAAAAACGGCTCTGAGTAGTAATTACCTATTATTTTTTTGTTTATAACATTAACGTCTTCCCTCTAGGAGGACTTCCTGTGGTGACTTTACAAACATTTAATCAATTGTCACAAAGAACATCCAAACTTGAGACAGTTATTTTTGGAACTATGAGACCCAAGTTTTATCCAGTCTTGGCATCGAACTTAAGACTTAAACGGCGCGGCTACCGCTTATACCGTAACAGTCAAAATGTAACTAGCTAATTCATTCATGTTAATGTTTATATGTCACCCCACATTACTTTAAAAAAGTAATGTGGGGTGACATGGTAACTTACATTGTAAGTTCTTGATTAAATCTTGTTTTAGTTGTCAATCAAATAATATTGAAGAGGCGCCTTGTCAATTGCCACTGGAAGCGTTACAAACCAAGATCACTATCTCTAACACTGGCTAAGCTAAGAGTCATGATATCCATATAGCGTAGTGGAATAGTGAAGTGATCCATAGATAGGCTTTTTGGTTTTTGGTGGTGGTCGAATATTTTGAGAATATTTTATCAAAATTTATTACAAAAAGTCTCGGAAGTAAAAAATAATTTGCAGTGTGGGAGTTATTATGATACAGATATAGAATGTCATAAATTTACAAAATCATTTTATAATTCACGGTCACTGCGTTACCCGGAGTCGATTATTTATCGATAAAAAGTGATGTTTAATGTTGACATGCACTATTCCCGTTTGAAGCACAAAACGCAACCTGAAGCTTCAATTACACAAATTAACTTAGCTAAAAATCGACGAAATAAGACCAATAAATAGACACTCAATGCCAACTCTGGCACTTGTTCCTTAGAAAATTAATTATAAATTACATGCTTTTAAAATCTTCCTATAACCCTTCCGCTATCCTTCTTCGGTAAATGATTCCGCCAGAATATCTTCAGACCGTCATAGTACCTAAATTGAACTACATATTCTTATCCCCTTTTATAGCATTACGAATATTTATTAACATAGGGTGATTCTTACAGCTGCTAGCTATTAGGTATAGTTTAATAGTATTTACAAATAACTCACGTAACTAAGCAAGCACTTAAAAATGTTAAACAAAACCAACAATTCTCATAGTAAAGTCTATCAATACTAATTATTCCACAGAACCCCGCATTAATATTTTATTCCGACGCAAAACAAAAGGGTGTAGGGCTACAAAAAACGTGCACATGTTAGGGCGAAAACCCTTAACAAGTGTATTATCCACCAACTTATATTTTGCGTTCGTGCCAAACACAAATAGCCCTTGAGTACGCCGAGTTAAGTTCACAAGTGATACATGAACAACTACTGTTTATTTGTGTGTTTGTACACATGTTACTAGACGGGGGTCCAAAGTTCTGAATAGAGGTTTTTTTTAAGAATCGTCAATCTCGACCCTGTTACTGCAAGTGTTATTTATTTTAAAATGTAGGTTTGTTGTATATATGACGTGCAGCAGCTGAAAAAATAGTTAATTTTGTAAAATTGTTCAATTCTGAAAAGAAGTTTTAAAAAAATCTTAATTTGCGTAATTTTGAAATGGCAATTTCCGGTTCCCTATAATCCAAAATTTGTCTATGGCGATACAAAAAACGTTCAATGCCAGTTTCGACATCTTTATGGACATTTCTTACATGCCCTTTTGGTTTTCCTTTTTCCGTATTAACGGATACTCAAAAGTGAAAACCGTCGGACAACCGTATTTTCACTATAGGCGTCCAATCTCATCCTATTCATTCTATTTAAATTATCCGTATCCAAATATGGTACCAATTTGACACCCAATTCATTACATAATACGAGTAACAAAACAAGAGTACATTCGAACAATGAAGGGACTTGTCGCCACATGTGGCTGACGTCACCACTGGGGACCAGATGTGGACGTCCCTAACACCAGATGTACTAATCGACATATGTATCTATATCGATTACAATTAGTAAAGGGTGTTCAACAGCTACTGCGCGATAAAAACTAATATCACATGCAAATTACGTTCCATTTATACGCATTGCTAGGCAAACGTAAGTAAGCAGCCATTTTATGCGCTGTAGAATAAGACGGGCGTTTGAAATTGGAATATACTTTTAATCAGGGAATACAGGCCATAATAAAGACTTTTATAAAAATAAAACGCATAGAGCAGTTTGAAAATAGAATACATACATACTCGTAGTGCGGGCTAGGTAACGTGTATGACTTTTATCGATACTGTCTAGGCATTATGGGGCGTTTAATTAAAATAAGAGGTTTTGTACTTATTTGGGTTATTTTGATCATAATTTGAAAACGGATTATTCGTACAATCATTTTTGACAAGGTATGGACTTTGCAATTAAGGCTTTTCAAAATCCAGCTGTGTCATTGTCATTAAATTCACTAAAGCAAGGCTTTTCAGAATACGTAATACTTTTGTTGTCCATCATTTTATTTTATTGATAATTTTCATTTCAGAAATAAAAAAGTACTTATCTAAATTTAGAACATTCCATTCCAAGTTAAGATGGCAGGTGTCAAATCAGTTTTCAGTTCTTCGTGCACCTGTCACTATCATTGCGATAACATAAACAAGGATATAGCAATATCTTTACGTCGATAATATATCCATGATAAGTTCATATGCATTGAAACAATAATTACTTAACGAAAACACACTAAAATACGCCTTTTTCGATTGGTCAGTTAGGATTTGATTGGCAGTAGTACGATTCTCCGCCTACACTGTATAGCTTATTGCAGAAAGGTATGCTCACAACTGCACTTATCAGAAAGCAAGAGGTGTGTATTAAATGCCCCACCTCATTTTACGTCCGCCTCTACTCTCTACAATTCGAATTTAGACCAGGTGGAGGTTAGCCGATAACTAAGTCCGGAACATCCCTCTGAACTAGGCTCAAAGGCAGACCAAGAGAATACCTCAAAATAAAAAAAGGGAAAGAACGGTGGATGGACGAGGTGTGAGACTTTCCTCTTAAGCCGGTAGAGCCCTACTTACTAAAGCACCGCGGTGTCTTCAACGTCCAACGGAGTATATAAATATTATTATGTACTATTTTGCCATAGCAAATTGACCAAAAAGAAGGTTGATACTAATTGTCTCTAGTAACACTGTTATGAGTTTTTCTTAACCATTGATTCGACGAGGCTTAAATGAATTAATGACTCCTCTAGAAGTTCAATCAACTTAACTCTTAGACGTGCCTTGAGATAAATCTTAAAAGTAGAGATGAAAAAAAACACATAATATGTAAGTACGGTCCGTATGTCCTTCAACATTGGTCTAGCGATATGCCGCTTGGATCCTAGACTTCCACATTGGACCCCGGGATCCACTTTCTAGTCTAGCCTGGATTGATTGATTATTTTATGCTTACGTATATCCTTCAAGATAAAAAGCCTTACACTTACTCACGTATGTTTGATATTTGTTGTTTATTGTTAAAAGACAACTCCCGCATTAGGACTAAATGTCGCGGGGGACTTTACAAACATAAAACTAATGGACACAGTGAACACCCAGACTCGAAACAACAATTTGTTAATTACACAAAGTGTTGCCTCGTGTGGGAATCGAACCCACAACACTCAGCGCAGTGTCAAGCGGCGAGGCGGCCGCTTAAACCACTACGCCAACCGTGCAGTATATGTATATGTGTATGTATATGGATTCATTTGATACATCCTTCAAGCGATTTTATATCAGCCATAGATTTTTAATTATCGATATTAATACGATTTACTTACTTCATTATTAAGATAGCGAATTTAATGGTTTATTGGAATCCGGATGTGCTTACTGTAAATAAAAAAGATTATTACGTGGCCTGTTTATGATTATTTTCGTGGACTGCGGGCTCTTGGGTCCATATCATATTATGAAAGTTTCAAAACAAAAATCTGGAATCTGGATATTTTTTTGGTATTTTTCTGCTGTGTTTAAAATGTGTGGGGTAGAGAATTATAGGTAAATCCGTTGCAAATAAGTTGTTGAAGAAATAAACGTGTAAAATAAAGATTCTTTAAAGACAGAACCATATTAACGCTAGTTATTGGTACTTTAAGCCATGTCTATTAAAAAACGCTTCTCAATTTTCCAAAAAAAAAAGCAAAATCTAGCAGACGTTCTTTTAAAAACAAATATGTTATCTAGTACATCTGGTGCAACCAGAACATCACTATCACTCAGAGAAATATCAGAAACAGACCGATATTATTATCACCTGATATCAGTACCCAAGCTAGGTATCTATTCCCAAAATACGTGTTATAATCTCCGATTAGATATATCGTTACGTCAAACCTGATACCGCATGTCTAAAGTCTGCATAGTGTAATTACCTACATGTACATTTATCAGAGCACAAGCCAGATTATCTCTTGATACTCTTGATAGTGAGACAATCAATACTTTTATTTAACAGGTATTACCCTATGTTATCAGTGCTTATGCACCGAGGCATGAGTATTCGTAGTTCGGCGAAATAGAGATATTTGAGTGCGCTTAGCAACTTAGATGTGTCTGTGCTGATAAATTTGGTTTTCATGTAATTTTTGCGTAAGAAATGTCGTGTATTAAGGTTGTTTTCACAAATCACTAATGCTACTACGCTCGGTACTAGTCTGTTCACATGTAGAGTTGTCAATTGTGGTGCGTCTAACTTTTCTATTTGATATCTGATGAACAACGAATTCGAGTTGGGACTAGTTCTGAGGTGCATTATAGTGAATTTAAAAAGAATTGTTATTGTAAGTACCTCTTTGGTATATTATACTCTTTATTATACAGAATAAAACTAAAGCCTTTTTTGTATTCTTCGACCAATGTAGTAACACATTTCCGACTATGCCCGCACAACACGTGCTGGCACATAAACGCTACATTATTCGCTATATAACTCGCAGAAAAAGTGTGTGATAACATTTTTTTCAGCGCGCGCCGCCGTTTTGTTTCCAGCCAGTTAGGATTTTTACGAGTGGCAATATTTTGAAACAGTTCTCACGTGGTGCGGTGCACGTGCGAACGCACCGGATGCTTCGTAGTTTGTTTGGGCAACACTCGGCTCTAGATAAACCTACATATATATAGGTCCACAGAATCTAGATTCTGGGGACCTAGTCCGTTGGGCCCTCATGGAACACCTTCAAACATTTCGTGGATAAGACTTTTTTCATACATTTTCTATAAGTGCCACTGATATGCACGTCTTTGACTGTTGGCTTTTCAATACGCGTGAAGTCACTTATGTCCTAAGTAAGACATTGTTTTTGTTCACTAATATCCATAAGAAATTTTCAGATTAGGTAGTACATTGTTGAATACATAATCACGTATAAGATTCCACATTAGACTCGTCACGGTTGAGTTAACACAGTTTTTTGTCATCGGCTTGCGAGGTGTATGGTGACGACATTCGGAATTTCCAAATTGACTACGAACTATAGAACATTCTGCCTTTTAAATTTCGACCAAGGCTGCTTAGTAACTAATACTTACCGTGGATATTCGCGCTTATCCCGTGACTTGACGACTTGACGTGACGTGAAAATAGATTGGGCAGTTAAGCAACTTTACATAGGTCACCACTTGGATGGGTGACCGTTGGTTATGGCGTTTACATCAGATTACTACCAAGCTTCGGGCAGATAAAGACTTCGGATCTTGCGTCAGAAGTTTATGGGACAGTATTTGTTAGGTCATGTCGTAGGTTTTCGGGCGGTCTTTATAAACTACGATACGATATCTCCGCGAGATGGCGGCCCACACTCACATGAAAAACAGTAAGAACACCACGGATCGAACAAAATGTCTTAAACTTCAAATGACGAATCTATAAAGTAATCGATATCCGCTTTCGTAACAGCCACAAATCTGGCGTCCAGATTCCTAATAATACAATTATTGTTAATAACAGTGTTTATGAAAGATTTTCAACAAATATCAACATCTGCGCGGCACGCTGACCTTGTAAACTTTTATTGTTGGAATATTCGCCTCCATCTGTCGACTTAGCGCTGCCGTTCAATTGTTTTACGAACTCTTTTCAAACGTGGAACAGTATTGACATCTGTTATCTGCGCGCAAAATGTTTCTATTTTTTATAGTTGTAGGGTGACCAGTGAAAATAAAACAGTCCATTTGTGGGAAACAAGTTTTCTTTTTCTTTTTTTTTTTTTTTAAAAGACAACTCCCGCATTAGGACTTAAGGCCGATTCACACATATCAGTGAAGTCACAGTTCCGTCACAGTACCGGCACCGTGATAATTATTCTTTCATACATTTTCTATGAGAGTACTGAGAGTACTGTGTCGTCACTGACACTGACAGGTGTGGATATGTTCATAGAAAATGTATGAAAGAATAATTATCACGGTGCCGGTACTGTGACGGAACTGTGACTTCACTGATATGTGTGAATCGCCCTTAAATCCTGTGTCGCGGGGGACTTTACAAACATACAACTAACGGACACAATGAACACCCAGACTCGAAACAACAATTTGTGAATTAAGTACACAAAGTGTTGCCTCGTGTGGGGATCGAACCCACAACACTCGGCGCAGTGTCAAGCGGCGAGGCGGCCGCTTAAACCACTACGCCAACCGTGCAGAACCATTGAAACGTTGTGCTTAAAAACAGATCACAAATTATGAATTCAAGATTTGATAACTATCTTTAATTATGTAGTTAATCCGATTTATACGATACAATTATCAAACGTCTTTCTGATGAACGAATGTGGTGCAATTATGTAGAGTTTGTCTCTACAATTCTACATCAAGAAAGTAGGACCGTTTTGAGGAGCATACTTACTTATAATCAAACAGACAAAACTATTTAAAATATTATTGTAATGATTTCATAGGTATTATATCTATGTTTGTCACGATTTAACTACCTATAATTTCACCTATCGATTGCTATATCAGTAAAAAATTTCTCCTCAACTTTGATGTCTTCTAATGATAAGTAGCATTCTAAGTTACAGTTTTGCATACGCATTAATATTGGAGGGGTGTAGAGAAGCCAAATATTCTTCGAAAAAGACAAAGGGAGGAAGCGAACGGGTGGCCAGCAGCAAAAACAAAGCTCGGCCGAACTTCCCTTGCGTTGCGGATATTAAAAAAAATGTTCACTACAAAAATACCGCTTAGAAAGTCTGAAGACTTAGAAACGTCTTCACATAAATTTAAATGTACATGAGCAAAAACTGTTATATTGTATATATATAGATTTCAAGATAAGTATGCTATATAAATGTTGCTAGTTGTGTAAGAATTTCTAATAACATCTGCCAGCTTAGCTGATCCTTACCCTAATCTCGTAATTTTTCTAGCAACTTTAACGGCTCAATATACCTTGATACATAATGTGCCACTATTATGTATGTAGAGTAGGGTTGTTTCCAACTAGTCAAATCAAGCACTTTTAATGAAATGTCAAAAACGACCTTTGCTACGGCGTTTGTATGAAATAAGACCTAGTGACGTCATAGTTTTTGCTGTCAAATTATTATAAAATAATAAAAATATTTAACTTATTGTCAATAAATAATAAAATTGTCGATAATTTTTTTTAAATTGATGAATGAAACTACCATTATTTTGACATATTTCACTAGATAAAAATACTTGTAAAATTTATTTCACTTGCAGGAAACTTCCCTATTGTAGATAAAAAAAATATGACAATATCCGTCAAGCAATTGGTATTAAAATCCCTCCAATTAAGATGAAATAAAGAGTTAAGACTGTTAGTAAATGTTTGATTGGTGGTGATTGAACCTACAACCTCTGAATCGGTATTCCAATAAATCATTGAGTAACTGTAGTATTCACTTCCATTACACTTTCTAATAAAGGTGTAAACTATAGCTTATCGAACAAATTCGTGATGGTGTAATAAAAAAGTCATATCCTGCGGAAACTACGATTCGAGAGCCTGGCAATTTCTAGCTCTGAGACTGCGCTCGAATTAAATTGTTTTAGCCGTATTCACACAATCTGACTTTAATTTAAAAAGTAAAGAATTTTTGCACATGAAAAAACGTCTCGTATATACAAATAGAATCAAAAGAATTTAATAAGTAACAAGCATAAACTCACAACTTTGTATGACAGTACACGGCGCCGACGCCGACGGTTAGAAAATCTAAAAACAGTGTTCGATCCCTTAAATTTGGATTTTCTACACACACTTGTAATATCCCTGAAGACTTTTCATACCTATTTTCTTATAAAAATATCGATTTGTTACTTGTCATTTAGGCTGGTAGGTATAAAAAATAAGGTTCATTTTCTGCTCTATGCTCCTACCAAAATTACGCATTTACTTGTAAGACGCGACTCGGATTCAACACTTAATCCGCACTACAGTTGCAATCATTCGCACCACAGGACCGCAGCAAACAAAATCTAATAAATTAGCTTGCAAGATAAAATTCTTTCTAAACTAGTATTTCTAGTGGTCTTATAGTGCTGAGAGTTCAATTGGTTGTTAGCCAGTTCTGCTGGCCAGCGGTTGGTTCGTTATATTCAATTATCACTTTCGGGCGGCGCTAACAGACTCACACTTCACGCCTTTCGCATTATAATTATAAAAAAACTATAAAATATAATAGTTTTCAGAATTCATCGCATTTGTATCTTCGCTATTAAATTACGTCATTCGCCTTCGTCAAAATATTTTTAAATTAAGATACCTAACGTAAGTACCTAGAGAAACCCAGAGAAAATTGATGTATAATTTCAAAATACTCTATAGCGCATTATTTCTTTCAGTTACAGATCAAATTTAAAAGTGCAGGATTAACTATATCTAATTGCCCTGAAACTGAAATTTAAAAAACTAGGTACTCTGCATAGCTAAGTTTATCTACTCATGTAGCTAAGGTTTCATGCAAAAACATAATTATGTAAGAAGGACTGTATCGTTCGATTTTGAACGGTTACTAACAGTCTGCGATTTCCATAGCCGATATCATATTTACTCGAGCACCCGAGAATGACAGCGCCATAACCTTGTAGGGTTGTCCGATTGAATTATTTAGACACGCATCGCTACTTCCGTAACCATATAGACTTTAAAAAATATTCAAGACTACCTTAAATATACACCTCGAAATGTAAAACGTTAAATTAATTAACCTATTGTTTCGTGCCCATCATAAATGTGTCCTGCTTTATTTGGATGTATATTTTATGTTGATTATAAAACAATCACGCCTCAATAGGTGAACAGACCCACAAAAATCCTGTGAATAGAATAGTAGCATATTTTGGTTGCCGATGCAGTCTAGTAAAATTAAAACTGGCGCATTTGATTTGATTTCTAGCTCGGTAAAATTTAAGTTGTAATCTCGCTTCATAGAATAGGTACCTACGACTTGATCAAGATAGAGTCTTATTAGAAATTGGTGCTTGCCGAACAAGGCAAAAGAAAAGCTTGGAGATAGTGCAGTTCACAATGAGTTTCAATAATGGGTACATTCAGAGAGGATGATAATGAGATGATTGTATGAATACAATTCTGAACATGTAAAGCGTCAGATTGGACGTATACAAATCACAGAGCAGAAGCTAGTTACTTAAGTTACATCATGGATATCCAACAAGAAACAATCGTAATTATATAAGTTATAAATCATCAATATTAACAAGGTGGTAATAAAACTCATTATTCTCAGAAAAAATCTTCAACTATGCCCGTGTTTTTGTTTATACGTGATGTTTACACGAGTAGCGCGCGTCACCGCATTCCACACGCGCCAACAGAGACATTTGCATTAATTTGCTAACGAGAAACGACTGAATTCGAGATTACTTTTAAGATAAATTGCTGCCTAATTTAGACGGCGCTTAACTCTAACTTGTTTCTAAGCGATGAATCCGGGAGATGGCGCCTTTCGTTATGCAAACAGATTGTATCTAAAACATGTGAACTATGACGTAATATGTTTCGAATTACAGTGTAGATAAATACGTTGTTTTCTTGGAAAACGACCGGCATATATAACCACTGCAGCCGTCGTTTGAGGAACCCGTTCCCATTGAATGTGTGAATATATTTTGATGGAATTAGTTTAGCCGCTTTTCAGGGAATATTATCACCTATTTTATAGTTAACTAGAGGACGCCAGCAGCTATACCTGCATTTTTTTTTAATTTACGCGTTTTGGCGGATCCCGTGGGAATTTCGGGAAATCCCTTCTTAGTGCACCCCTACGGTCCCCAAGGAACATACATGCCAAATGTCAGCTTCCTGCGCCCAATAGTTTCGGCTGTAGCGTGTCTGTCAGTCAGTCAGTAACGCAAGGATTTTATATATTAAGATTTGCAATAATTATTTTATATCTCTTCTCTTGTGTTTTAACTAGCATTTGGAATAGTTTATCAGGGCTTATCACAATTATATTTTGTTCATTTTCTCTTAGCCCGAGGCCATCTTCAAGCATAATTGCCGGCAGTTTCACACTACTGTCCAATAAAACGTTATCCATCACATTTATAATAGGTATGTAGAGTTGGAACATAACAAACCGAACGAGTGATACACGCGGTTAATAGTTTTCATCAGTCGTAAGCAAAATTAACTTTTTATATGAGATTTATTTCTCGTCACTAAGGCGCCAACACGAGGTCACGCCGCAAGGCAGATTTGGAGCTGCGAATTCCAAATTAAAAATATCCGCATTCGTAATTTAAACATTTTCCATAGAGTAATTAGTAGACAAAATTAAGATTTTCTGAAGGCGTCACGTGGCACAGGTTTCGCGACAATTAAAAACGAATGCATTAATTAGAATAGTATACCTACATGCAGTTGCTAAGTAAAAAAATAACCGATTATACGTACCTACTTAGTTACAAAACACTACACACATGTTTTGAATAATTTTGGCTTCTGAAGAATAAAAAAATATGATTGTGTATCGTCAGCAAATAAACTCTGTATATACAGGGTGTTTCAGAACCCTCCGTCCGATCAATGAAGGGGTTGTAGGGTAGAGTAAAATGATGAGGGATTTGTCATTAATTCACGGAAATTCGAGATAAAATTTTCCCTGGTAAATTTAATTAACTTTAAATAATATAATATCAGATTACCCATGGCAACACTGAAGAATCATAAATCGTAATAACTAGGTATCTACCTAAAGTTCATAAAAGGTCGTCGAGTGCATCGGCCGCCGCCGCCGGCGGCCGCGTCTAGTTACCTAATCCTTTGACAAAAGCCGAACGTCAACTTTACACGTGCCATCATTTTAGTTAGGTAGGTATACCCATTTTATTTATGAGTTTGTTGCAACAGGCGGTTCATTGCATTATTAGGTAAAACGGAAGGTATTGTTTACGTTGTTTGTTTGTTTCGTAAGAGTGCGTAGCCAACTTTGGTGTCCGTGTATTCAGACATTTCAGATCACCCGAAGGCCCACGACATGGCCTTACGATTCTTAGATTCAGTTTTACGTGCCTTCTGAGTACGTGGGCACCCATCCAAGTGATGACCTGCGCAACCGTTGCTTAACTTTGCCAAACTATTACGATCCAAAAGCTTAGTCACGCTATGAGCGCTGCAGTATTTACGGTATTAACCAATTTTTTAAATCTTACTTAGGCAGGTTACCTTTAATTCCGAAAAACATCAACTTGTAAGCTGCGTACGACGATCATGCTCCACATGTCGACCGTAAAGGTTAAGACACTTACGGTACCTTTTCATCAAAGGTACCTATTTGAAAGCACATTAACTAGCACACTGTAGTTCACGAGGTGGTGAAGCCGTTGAACAACGCGCTCCAAAGGCACTGGCAGACCTGGTGGTCCAGCGAACTGTTCCTCCTTATCACTACGTGCACCTGCATGAATTGCATTCACTCCTACCTAAACACATCGAAATATTAAAGTATTCAAAGTATGAATACGACCGACGACGTAACTATTTCACAACGTAAGTTATTCCGGAAGTCCGAACGAAACTAATCCTAGGGCAAGACTGAGTGATCAGTAGGTAAATTGAAGTCGTAAAAACTAGCCAGCTAGGGATGTAACCAATGATATTTATTGGAGTTCTGTTTTTATCGATATGTTATTATTGTCCCCGTACGAGATGGGCACGTATCCAACGCAAAATTGTTGTTTCTTTTTAAATTATTGTTATAACATAAAAATGATGTAACTTTTTTATTTGATTTATGTTACCGAAATTCGTAGATCATAGTCTTTTGTCTATGATCGACTAAGTTCTGTAACACAAAAGTATTATTTAAGTCTTGTTTACGTAATGTGTCGATATCGTAATATCATTAATGTAATAATTCTTTGAAAAATGAATGTTGTGTCACATTTCATGTTAAAATTTATTAAATCGACATTAGCTGCTATCGAACGTAAACATCTCTACCGCGTTTCGGTATTGTGTCGAGCGGCTTTTTATTAGAATCATAAAGGATACCGCCGCTGAGTGGAGTGTTGCTAGTTTAGGGAATTTTCCCTAATTTCGGGGTAATGTTTCTCGTTAATACTATACTAAGGAAATAAATTGTGAGGTTTTATGAAGAACTAGATTTTTTTTATTATTTTTCCTAGTATGCCTTACAAGTCAGTAATATGTGGTTTTGGTATCGGACAGGGGTATATGAAACACGCTGTATATAGGTGCTATATTTCAGATCGTCGCAAAATTATAATTGCACCTCAATATACCAAACAAAATGTTGAAATATTGTTATCTCACCATTTGTTAGCCATAAAGAAATCTTATTGAAAAGCATTTTGATATAATTAATTAAGGCCACCTACCAATGTTGTAGGTACATAGTTTTCTAATTCTTAAAAGATTACAATTTAATTTGTCTCTGGTATTTTATTAAAAATCACATAAGGAATTTTAATTCGACATCTATGCAAATTATGTTCTAAATACATTTAAATGACGAAAATCTTTTAAATAATTAAAGTGTTTACAAAAAAGAATAGTTAATAACAGACTATAGAAATTCGTAATCAATTTAATTTTCCAAAGAATGTTGCATATTTAAATGTGATATGAAATGACGTCATATTATTATGAAGAGTATGAAGAGGAGCTACACTCCGGCGGAACGGATTTCCTTTCGGTTATTTTTTTAAAACGGAAGTTAGTGTTTGCAAGAAGGGCCTTATCTACTTATTTCGTAGAAGTCCTTTCTGACCAGGTTTGCAGTTGGTTTTCTGCAACGATTTTGTTAGTATGCAAGCTTTATAAAGCAAATTATAGATTTTTGTATATCAAAAGCGCTTATTGGTCCAATAACCATATTTATCTTCCCTTAATGCAAAGTATTATGCTCAAGTAAAAAAACTAAATATTTTTCATCTCATAAAAATGGTGAGTAATAATATGTAGATAGGTAGATATATATGTTTTTACATAATTATTAAGCCTCTTGATATAAATCAGTAAATCCAGCTAGAAATATAAATTTCCAAAACATCTGTATTAAATTATCAATGGCGAATGTTACGCACTAAAAATGCAAAATAACAAGCCGAAGGCAAAACATGTTCTAAGTTGATTAATGGTAGTTTTACAAATTCATCACGTTGGCAACATTACCATAGCATTACCCCGACTCCCCGCATAAATAGGTTAGTACAATCACCCTCCAAAATACAATCTGTTGGAGCCACATACAAATTCTCAATAACAAATAAATAGTTTTTCTATATAACGTGCAATTTGAAAAATTTATCATTTCCATTTTGTTTTCCGAGTTTGAAAAATGACCTCGGTGCATATTTTTCTCTCTAACTGTACCACCTTGTTTCCCCCTAGTGCATAATGTATGTGTTTTATATGCGAAATTCTATGCGTAAGTCTAGGTTTTATTCAAATCCAGGCCATCGGCGTTTCGAAATAAATGACTTCTGCCAAAATGTCACGACGATGCAATTTTTCTATCATCACCAGGTGGTTTTATCCATTATACATCGTATTGAAGATGACTAAAAAAAATCTATTCAAGTTATTTTGAAATTGAAATGCTTTTTTGCAGCCGCCAGGCGACGTTACATTTTTGATATACTACTTTTAAAATCAATGAGTTTAAATGATCTACATTTAAGTATTAGCGGCATGAATCTACTTATATTTTATAATGAAATTGGTTGCTGCGTTTACTGACTGGATGAAAGATACCTAACTAAATTTGACCACTGCCTTGAACGCTATGAAAATTGTGGTCCTTTCTTATTTACTTTTCTGCACTAAAGATACGAAGTACATAGCTAATCTTTAATGCTGCTGGGGCATCAAACAAGTTCGAATTACAAACGCCCGCCTTCATATACCAAAGACAAACTTGAAGTTATTTTTTTTTTACCGCAGTAAAAAGGTGTACATAGAGATAATAAAAAGGAGGTCTACATACTTTTTTGTATAGGCACGTGGCTGCCAGGTGCTGTACAGACACGACTGTTGAGTCTACAAGAGCAAAACAATGGAGTATTTTGACTCCAGCGGACACCACAGCACACAGTTGCAATGTTTGAACAGTTGGTAACAATGGGCCCACTATTTTTCAATACAGAGGGGAGCTCGCCAGTGTTATAACATAATAATGCTGTAATATGTTTGGTATATTAAATAATGCACTATTACGAATAGCTACCGGAAAGTTTTAGCATTCAATATACAATGCCATCATCAAAATCAGATGCAATTAAACTAAGATTCTACTCCCGCGATGGGCCAATGTAACGTAGTTATAGAAAAACGAGTACACAAACGAGTTTAGATGTGAACAGCACAGATATAAAAAAGCAATACGTTTAAACTAAGAACAAAGATGGTCTTGACCGGTGTTGATGGAGGCACTCCGATCTATTTAGAAACCAGTAATTTATTCTAAGCTATCAACAAAAATAAATAAGTAGATGATATGGCAGTAGAAGATAGTTTATATAAACAATCGACAATTTTCTTTTTACACTTGAAAGAAAATTATTATCGAGTGGACTTTTTTTAATTTTTTTTTATTACATTTATATAGGTACTATATATAATACTATTAGTATTACAAGTAGGTACCTAAATCAAAAGTCACGATACAGATGTTTGTAGTGCGGATCGATCGCACGATAATTCTAAGAAGTGCAACCCTCTAGTGAATATGTAATTGCACGGTGGCGCCATGTAAACATAGCCTATTAAGAACAGGTACAGGAACATGATTTTGAAGCAGTGATAGTATGTCATTAAACAACTTATTGGTAGGTATCATTAGATAAGACGTAACGTTATCAACGCGACGAAAACAACCAACAGGTAAGTAGAGTTTAATGCCGGAAAATATGAAAATGTATTAATTTTTTAAAGTAATCTTGCGTCTATGGTAACTGAAACAAAACTGACTAGCATTTTTACAATTTTATCCGAAAAAAATAGAATATGTATACCTAAACCGTTTTAAATTTCGAACAACAACGATAATCAGATAAGGTGCTATGCATCTCAATTGTAGATTGCATAACATCACAAGTGCATAGTAAGGTATACAAGTAACTACGTTATATGAGTGTATAACGTATTGTAATTAGTGATGGCTAAAGAAGCGGTATTTAGTGGTACTTCATAGGTAACGGCGACTGGCCGGCGCCGCGCCGCGCCGCCGTGGCGTCACATACGTGACTAATGTAACGATCCCGCAGGCGTCGCAGGATTCGATACCCGTCTCAACCAAGCTTCACATCATAAATAATCAATATGACAACACAGGTTACAATTATAATGCACCAATCTTAAAATTGAAACGATAGACTAGATAGGTAAGAGGTATTAAAAAGTGAATCATGCGGTGATTAATATTTTATTATTCTAGACAACTACGCACCGTTGCCACAGTTCACAAGTAATAAATACTTATAAAGTAATCCTACACTATACTTATGTCATTTTCTCACAGGTATGGTTAATCATAAGTAATCATAACCTACCTATGTATATCGATGCCTTACGGCCAAAAGAGGCTAACCGCCACTTTACAAACTTTACAGGAGAGTAGTTTAAAGTTCAAAATAAGTGAAAAAAAATCATAGAAAATTTTCTGTACGTTCCAAAAGTTTCAAAATTTAACTATATAGTTTTTGATTAGGTATCTACGAAATTACATTGTTAATTAAAACAAATCACATGCCTAACACTTTTTAGTGTCGCTTACCCTCAAATGGTCCTAATTATACTAACAGGAAAAAACGTCGTAAATGAAAACAACTCAATTAATGAGTTCCAACCCAAATGATTTAACTGCACCATTTATTTTATTTCTGTTGAAGAAAAAGAGCATACCTGTGCTTTTTCTGTTCATCTAGTGAGGCCAATATGACATAACCGGCTATTGGTTAATGGCAGAAGAACAAGGAAATTGTAATAAGTTAATTATGTATAAAAAATACAATAAGCTCTTTTATACAATGCGAAAGCACATAGTGATTAATTCTTATAAAATTATAAATACATATTTACATACATACATTAGACTTATATAAGTTTTTAAACAGGCTAACCGACTAACGTATGAATTAAAAAAAGAGAAATTGTCCTCAATCAGTCTTTATTTTAGAAAATTGAACAAAACAATAATTACTCATTGTAAGTTAGTCTTGCATTATACATTCATGCTGACATTCTAGGTATGACAAAAAATATAAACTTAAAATGTCGTACTTATGGACCACTTTTAGGTATGACGGCGTTTGGTCCTCATCGTCCGCGGGCATGTTCGCGTCTACAGTTGCCGTAAATCGCCTCTCTACGTCCGTTGCTGGGGGAGTCCTCCACAGCAAAGAAACTACATAAAACAACCGCGTCCGAAAAAGACATGCGTCAGGCGGAAGGTGAGGACACCATGGCGACCTCCAGCCACTCCACAAAGAGGGTTCTTACTATCAATTTTGCCGTGTATCCATTCATTTGCACTCACCCATACATTCACTCAATCGATAAAACAACGATGTTGACACATGTTAAATCAGTTACGGTGGCAAATCTTGAGGCAGAATAACAATTTGCAAAACAAACGTGCAGTTTTTATTCTCTCACTCTCATAGTCCCATAGGCAATTCGACACAACAGAGTCATATCAGTCGCAGGATTAACTCTTGACTGTTACTGAGAATTCATAAAAAAATCCAATAATTCCTTGCTGGCCCAAAGTGGGATTCGCAACCTTGATTATGATTGTAAGCCAGGCCAGCCAACAAAAACTCTGTAGGTACTTATTTAACCATTCAGTATTGTCTGAACAAGATAGCAAAATAATGACCTAATGAATCTTACCTTTAAAACTTAAAATAACTAATTAGAATACACAATTATAGATGAATATAAAAGTCTATTAAAAGAATCTTACCGTTTTATTTTCTTCGAAAAACTTCGCGCCAAACTGACTCGCAAGCACGGAGGTGCTTACGCCGCGGTGAATGTTCGCTGTGAAACGCTAACGACAATTTGTTCGAACGAAAGAGTGTGATAACCGACGCTTTTGGTCATTCTTCTGTAAGCTAACCGCCAAACCTTTGATTTACCTTATTATCTAACCACCATACCAGATATTATTTTTTGGGAGGGAATAAAAGGGTAAGCGACAATGTAAGGTGACATTAGTTTGGATGATTTATCCTAAGCGCCTTCGATGATTGATTTGGTGACTAGGGAAAATAAAAATAAGCGCCAAATAAAGTCACAGAAATGAGACCTAAATGTGATAAATGACATATATTTTGTCCAAAGAAACTGCCCTAATATCCTAACCGAAAGTTTGGAACACAAAGATTCCAGTAAAATTTGATTAATGTATTTTTTACAAAAAAATATTTACAGCCCAAACTACTTAACGTTCAAGTAAAGAAAAAAATAATCAAAGCCAAAATTGCTTATATCACAGTTTTGAAATATTATTTTTATCCAACCACCATAATACAAAATACACCAAAAATAACTGTCGTTTATGACGAAAAACTTACTGTTAGAACCTCAATTCCTTTACCGCCTAAGCGACAAAAATATTGTCCTAGAGCCACGAAACTTAGACCATTAGACGCAGAAAAAAAAGCCGATTCTAACCATATATATAAGTCGATTTCGCAAAAAATGTCGCTTACCCCCTTTTGGCCGGAAGGCATCGATATGCATTTCAGCGACGATGGCGAATCAAGCCGTTGACTTGTGACCGAATGATTCAAATGCCTGATATTGACTAATACGAGCACCAATTATACGTGACCTAGAAACCAGTTAATGAGAAAAAGGTTATACAATCAGTTGACAAAAATCTGAAAGTATTAAGTAATATAGAAAAATAAATAGCATAGAAATCTAATGGGCTAATCGCGCAGCAATATTGCACAGGCGTGCCCGCAGTGGCGCCATTCTTAATGCTTGTTCGGTGAAAGTTGTAACATCACGACTTCACATACATTAAGCACAGAGGACCGTGCGAATGTATCAGCTCGGACACAACGTATATTAGTCCAATTTTTTCATCGACTGAACACTCATCAATTTCTCATTTCGTTCTGTGTAGTCACGTAAACAAAATCCTCTTTAGTGTGATTATTGCTGTAATGTGTATGGCACATCACTGTTCTGCGGTTTTCTGAATTTAAATATGGCATTGCATTTTTCTTTTTTTATATGGCTCCATCGTTTATCGATGATTTGCAATGTTTAATGTTGTGTTTGGAATGCAGGCCATAGTGACAGATGACAGATGCTAGCGAGCCGAGCCGGTGATATAGGTATTATGTGTAATCATCGTGTAATAGTTTATTGTTACATTTAGTTTTTTTACTTCTAGCCACTTCAGTAGTTCAGTATCGCTTAATAAGTTGATAAAGTTTTGTTTGACTTGAATATATTTACAGTTCAATTTAAAGTTGTTACTTACTATCATCACAACTTTCTATAATAGGCAATTTATATTAACTATCATACATTTAACGCATTGAAAGGGTTACAAAATTCTATAGTTTTTTTTAAAACAACGGTCTTTTTTCATCAGACTCGTCGGATTTCTGTGAAATTTGGCGCCAGATACGTATCTAAACGCATGGCGGTGTCTTATCTGATGAGATCGACACCCATTCAACAGCGAGAAAGCCACGAGAGGGCCAAGCGGGCCCTTTAACTCTTTGTTTTAATACCGCTCGCTGACGGCCCGTAATGAGCTGATCGGTGTAGCCAGTCTTGGGCCCAATTTTATTATGCTCCTCGACGCCAATGATATATTAACATCTTCCTAAATTTACATACGACCTATTAATCACGGTCAACTTTTCTTTTTAAAAATACATTGACTTGAATGTTTTCCATAGACCACATGGACCCAGGACACATCCTGTGTCTGTTCCAAACTACGTATGTGCGATATTTTTCAAATCCTGATCAACAGTTTAGGGGAGAAAATGTAAAAAAAACTTAGAAAGTAACTTTCGCATCTATAAAATTTATATCGATGCCTGTTATTCTCTTTAACTAGCCGTAGTGTAGAGCATAGGTACAGGTTTATTATTACGTCGACAACATTTTGATCGGAGAATATCCAACGTAATGTTAGGCTGAAGGCACAATATGACCCTAACACAAATATTGATAAGTTGCCTTTGATTTCTTAATCAAGTGAAATCTGTTGGAATTCCTTAATAACAATAACGAGCTATATCCAATTACTTCATTTGTAAAATCAATTCTCTACTTTCGAATCGATTTGTTTTGAGTCACGAAAATTTGGAACGTTCGTTATTTAAATTCTGACGTCCACCCACGCAATAACGTTTTTGTTAAAGAAACAAAGCAATTCTATAGAGCGATTAAAACCCGGACTAAACGTCTAAGTTCTATCCAATCTTTTTTATCGGTATAAAAACACCTGTAGTGTGAGAAGCTCCGTGAGTGCGACTTAGTCGAGTCACAAACTTAATTTACAATCAATACATGTCGTATCAGTCTCTAATACGCGTTGATAAGGTACACAATTGCGTGGAGCTATTGAATTAAACGGTAAAACGTTATGTTAAGTTGGAACGCCTCTACGGCGCCGCGGCCACCCGATTATGAGCAATAAACTAATTCCGGTAGCGGGCCCATTAAGAATGTACGATTATACGTATTAGTAAGTATTCGCTTCACTAGCGTCGGCGCCTAAGCTCTACGGATGTCATTACTATTTGAATTTGGAAAAGCCGTGTCACGTGACACGAATTTGACAGGTGGTTGGCGCCAAACAAGTATTGTTTTTCGTATAAGCATTGTTAAGTTTAGTTTTCAAACGCATTGCGCTTTTTTCATTGATAGCTAAAATAGATTTTATTTTTATTTTTCCTAAATCCTACTTAGATAATAGTATCTACAGTTATGGGCGGATTCGAATTGTCAGTATAAATACTTGCAACAATTCAATCAGCCGTTTATGTACAAAGTTGTTTGTGACACAGCTCCTGTTCATAACTGTGTCGATAAGTTAATAACACATACATTGTAGAACTCCGTTAATATCTTATCTGATTAATAAAATACATGAAAATGTGTGATAGAGCAAAGGAATAAGTGGCCGTTTTGACCTTATACTTAGGCCCATTAGGTTAACTACCTAGCTTAAGACCTAACAATAACGTTTTACGACACCGGTTCAACAAGTTCTTTAAAACTTAAAGCTTAACCATTCCACCAAATATTAATAAAATAACCATTAAAGTGACAAACAAAATTTATATTTAATTTCCAATTTCTCGATAGGTTCAAATAAATTACATTTGGGAAAACCACATTATACAAAAAAATCGTATATCGTTTATAAATACGAATATTTAAGTAAGGAATGCGGACCATGTAAAATAATATGATAAAATAACAATCGGCGCCAGAGCCGACCATATGGACTGAAACCTGTTTCATATTGTTAATAAATGCGTGCATACCGATACAATATCGTTAGACGCACACGAGATTACTTATTCACTGATGTTTCTTTTTATCGGGCTTGATGACTGACCCGGATGAGCGATGAGTGTGATGACGCTACTAAGTTGTAACTTTAACTAGAAGACGCGGATTACTTTCTTAATAATAAGGATTTGTAGAAGCAATGCCATGTAGGATCCAATCCACTGGCAAAGACAAAGAGAAATTGCAGATCGAAAATTGTGTCTATGATGATAATTATTGATGCTGGTACTATTAAAAAAATAGTCATTGTCATTATTGCAGCGTGGCCCGCGTTGCGATCCAAGATTCTCGCCTTAGATCTCGGCATCCGAGATACAGACGCAGTAAACGCACTTATTGCTCCATTTAAGAGCAACTTTAACAGTAACATGCTGTCAAGCTAAAAGGCTTAACGACTCCAAGCCAGATAGGAGCGAAGTCCAGTTTTCTAAACTGTTTACAAATACTAGATGATTATCCGACTCCAAACTCGCTGTTTCAGGAGTCACACTAAGCATTACAGCACTTAGCATACGTCATTTCTGAAGCCATCAGATCATATAGTTAGTATGTACACCACACATAAAATTGCGCTCTCCATAAAATCTGCGTCTGTATCTTGCAATGTAACCACGGCTAGTGATCTCGTGTATAGTGGCACGTGACGTCACTTGCGCTGTGCGCAAGCGCCGGCGCCAAGCGACTGGCTCGACGCGTTTCAACCTTGTCCTACCCATACGATTTAGAAAAAAAATAACAACGATTCTCAATTTTATCACTTCTCGATTAGTGTAAATAATTCAGTGTGAATTTAGTATTTTTTGGGGATTTCCAATGAAAACTGATCTGAACAATAATATATTATCTTTTGGGTTTTAATAATTTGTTGTAATTTTATACGCTGCAGATGTTTTAAAATTAATACATAGAGATATTGCTGTATCCTGCAAATAAGAATGGAGGCAGAAAAACATAGTAAGACGAAAACCATGCCTCGCCAACTGTACTCACCCCAGTCTAAGTGGTTAGAACCTAAAAAAACTAATTGTAAAACTACAGAATATACAATAAGTACCTGTAAAACTAGGCACTGACGACGTTGGGTATTTTATAAGAATGTCGTAATTGAATTAGTTCTGTCGTCATATAAATTATTTTGTAACGCATAGGTATGCACTTCTGGCACGCGGCCGTGCGCCTACAGTTTATACTGCGATAACTTTCTCACTTCTCACACCAACTATGGTGCATGGCGCCATTTTCTAAATGTCAAAAAATTGCTGCTAAACTAAAAATACTATAAGTTCGGTCAGGATACTCTTGTGCTATCGGTACAAATCTCTGCGCAGTAAACATCATCAGAAATTTAAATTTTTATAACATTTGCTAGATTGCATTCCCGCCAAATTTACTTAAAAGTTTGACAGGACCCGTAGGCACAGATAACCGCAATAGTGCCTTATGTACAATATGTACCTACGTACTACTTGAGCAAACCTTAACGCATAAAATATAATAAAGACAGGTAGATAAGTATGTGAATACAATGTATGATACATGTGGTATAGAAGCTATAAATAAAACTGTTTTAATTATTGTTTATTTATATTCATAGTCGGCCATTAGATGCTCAGTGACGGGCGACCGAGACATGTACCGTGTATGGCTAGCATATTAGCGATAAATAACATTAGAGGATAATAAATCATTGACTTTTGAAGTATGACAACTATACGTTTATTATTAAGATATTTTACCAAATCCACTGGTTATTTTGTTATTGTTTCTATTTCACTAGTAAAACACCATATAAAACCAATGGATTTTGGCACTTCTCACGTAATTTGGCTGCAAGCATTTTAGTAAATTAGTAGGTTTTTGATGCTGTTTATGAGACATTCAAAAGCAGCAATCTAAAATGGCGATGTCTGCACCGAATTTTGGGACGGTCGGATACAGCAACAGAACTCCTAAATGCCATGCATGAAGTAGTCGCAAAATTTGCGTTGATCCTATAAGAGCATAATAATGTGCTCTATATTAATACTGCCTCTAAACATACCCTGCAACGTAATGGCTCCACGGTATTAAAGAAGCAAGTCACATCGTGTGCGCCGTAACGAGTGTCGGCGCCGTTTGTGACTCTCGGCTTTTTGCTGCGGACGCATGCGCAGCTTCCGTCGCCATACCTCCTCCTAATAGCTTACGATCTGCTATTTATCGCTAACATCACTTCGATGATCAGTATTAAAAAAATCTTGGCCATTTGACGTTAGTTTGAAGCTTACCGTCGAGATTCTATTCCTTGTAAGGTGTTATTTGGTTTTTAGTGATCGCGAGGTTTTTAAACCCTATCAAAATACCAACCACAAGTTCTCAATAACTGTAAAGGTACATATTTCCCCTTGCTACTGTTGCAATATGCTGACAATCCTCATGTATTTAGATAAAAATAGTGTCATTATTTTAACAGAAATATTTGCATTGTTTCAGAACGCATTTTAGAACGAGACGCTGGCTTCGTTTCCGGTGGTGATGACGACGATTCCTGCTCCGGGCCTGCCCACTCTGACGACTCCGGTGTCAGGCTTGTGGAGTCTGACTCAAGGGTCAAGCGACCACGCACCCCCACCCGGTGTCAACCACCTAAGAAACGTATCCGGCTCAACTCCAGAGAAGACATAGCCAGCCCCGAAAGCGACACCCCAGCCAGCCCATTCAGACCCTGGTCTTTTACCGAAGAACCTCAAAGAGAACCTCTATCTTTAGTCAAGAAAGAGAGCAGTCTACTGAGGCAAAGGCGAAGACCATTAGAGCCACCACCACCTCCCCCACCTTCCACATCACCCTTACCGCCCGGACCCCCAAGGGTACCGCCTCATCCAGGTGTTGTCGAACCCTACACCGATAAGGCTAAACCGAGGGAGCAGAGAAACTACAAGAACATGACAAGAGAAAGAAGAATCGAAGCCAACGCTAGGGAGAGGACGAGAGTCCATACAATCAGTGCAGCCTTCGACACGTTAAGGCGTTCAGTTCCTGCGTACAGTCATAACCAGAAGCTGTCGAAGTTATCGGTCTTACGGATAGCGTGCGCGTACATTGCTGCGCTATCTGCGGCCTGCGACCCTGAAGCTGACCTCACGAACGCAGTGGATCATGTCACACACACGATACACACCGAAGGCAAGTTGAGAAAGAAGAAGGATGGTGCGTGAATATGAGACTGAAAAGTCAAAGTTGCCCGCTCAATCATAGTCGGCTTCTGGTCATTCATCCTATTAGGGTAACCCTCAATGGTGTTAACACTAGTGCACTATGACGTTTGAGTGTGTATAATTTTATGGTGCAGCTCAGAAACCGATTAGGATAGCATATTTTCAATTAAAACCGTCCTGCGAAGCCTATTGCCCTCTCTACTATATTAGTACAAAAATGACAATAATATTGGTAATGGAAATTTAATGTATATTGAATTTGAAAGTTTTAAAGAAGTCTGAAGAATTAGGTTTCATTAGGATAAAGACGGTGAACTGAAGGGTTTTTATTCAAACTATTTAAACAGCATATTATAGATTTTGCGTAGCCAAGCTTACCTACCTATAGAGTTTATAAAAACATTGGTGAATCTCAAATTTGTAGCATATTTCTTTTTTCAATTTGTAGAATACTGGCAGTCATAAAGTTAGTTAAATACCTAAAGGTACCGATTTTCTATGATGTTATTATAGTTATAGGTTCTCTGAAAACAATAATAATTCGCCTTACCATTAATTTTTCTAAGTGATGCCTTAAAATAATAAGCTTAAGGTCGCGCATGAATCATTCTCTATGCTGTGTGTTAAACAAACAAATTTTCACATAAAAATAAATACCTATTATTCTGAAAGTCTCGGCTCACTTTACTTTCTGTAAAATCACAGCTAAGATTATGGTGACGGCTCAATGTTCTTTTTAATCCGGCTTCAATTATTTTCAAAAATGAGTTGATAGGTATGTACTTACACCAATTACACGATAAGATAATTTATATTATATTTAAATCCATAAATATCATTACTTGTACGCAAAAATATTGTTGCTTATTAAACATGAATACTTGTAGTTTGAATAGGATGCGATATTATTTGGACATTTTACTGACCAATTCATCTTTGAAAATTGGAGACCGGAAACTAGGTTTGCCACATTTTTCTTATAAATAAATCGGCCTAGTACAAATTATAATGTTCCTATTTCATTTCCGTTCATCTACAACAGATCTCGGGGTATTAATATTCCTATTATGTAAAGTAATTTAAACGGGACTGGCACTCATTAAAATAAAAGAAAAAGAAAAAAATTACCAGATCAAATATATAATATGCAAAACTATAATAAATAATTACGTTACTGTTTTACCGCCATAGAAAAAAAACTGTATAAGTGTTAACCATTCCTCAGTCCAGTATTACAATAAGGCGTAAATAATAAAAAAAAACTGTGTAAAATGTATGTGTATTTATGGCTTTAATACTTGGTATATTTATATTACAATCGAGTCAGTAATTTAAGGGAAAACTGTATAATTTTTATTTAGCTTAAGACAAATGTTGCATTTTGTAAATATTTTATTTGTAATTGTAAATATCTAGTTATTAAGACCCCTGTTTTGTTTGACATACTAGAATTTATGTCAAGGCATTACTTTTTTAATTGACGTAAGTACGAGTTTTAAAATCTGTGTTGCCATGGTCACAACAAAATATTTTATGGTAGTTTAGTAGCTGCTATTTATTTTGTTTACCCGTTGTTCATTTTGTTTACATTTTTTGACTGTAAATAAAAATTGTAAACAGTATAAATTACGTTATTATCTGTGAAATATCAATTTGGGTTTTGTTTATTCTTAATTTTTACTAAGTTTGGTTTGAAATTAATAAAATTTTGTGGAGGTTCCATGTTTTGTTTCGATTTCGTGCATTACGCATCGTAGGGCAAAGCTACATATTTATACATAGTGAAAATAAAAAATGCCTTGAACATGCATTGTGATACGATTATTGTAAATATTTACCTGTATGTTAGTACATCACATTGTTAAGTCTGAAGTGGATATTATAACAGCTGATATTGGCCATCTTAAAAATGGAGCACTTCATCACAATAATTTAACCTTCATTTTGTTTATAAGTGACAAGAGATATTTAAAAAAAGTATAAAACTACATTTGCACCGGCGCAACTACCCAATTGTTTGTTCAAAGCAGTAAGTAGATAAATAAGTAATCCCACCAGAAACGATAAATTACTAGATGCGCAGATATGTAAAGTTTCTTCAAAAGGTATATTTTTTTTCACCTACACACAAATTTAACGCCAGTTGTTATGTGCAATACGTAGATTTTTTTTACAAAATGTGTTATTATCTATTTTTATGTAGGTAAAGTTCTGGTTATATCTACGAAATGAAAGTTAATTATGTATGAGGTGATGTTGTCTCTGATGGTGCATAAATATTTCAAATATATAATTAGTAATAGAGAAGAGAAATAAAAAGAAATGAAGTACATCCCTATATCTATTGTTTCATTTGCCCATTGGAAAAGATACTTAAACTGGGTGAAGTTACCAATTCCTACCACATATTATGAATTACTATTTCGTGAATAACTTAGAAAAGAATGTCGAGGAATACTTCTGCGAGAAGGGCGTAGTGGTTTAAGCGGCCGTCTGACAGTCTTGACACTGCGCCGAGTGTTGTGGGTTCGATCCCTACATGGAACAAAACTTTGCGAGATCAAAAAATTGTTGCAAAAAATCTGAGCGTTCTTTGAGTTCATTGGTTGAATGATTCAATCTCCTGTGATACATAAGATAAACCTAATGTGGCAGGAGTCTTTAACGGTTCTGAAAGATTTAAAATTGAAAGCATGAATGACTTCAGGTTCAATTCCTATGCCATAAATTCAAAGCATCATAGACATTCCATCTACCAAATCAGAAAAAACGCAAGAAGTAATAGAATGCAATATCACGCAGGTATAGTAACAAAAGGACTGAAAGGGGTTGATCTATCAAGTAAAAGTGTACTTAAGGTCAATCACGATCTGGTGGACTAAGTAATACTAAGTATTACTCTGATGTTAGGCTTATGAGAGTGAGGAATAATAATAATAATAGATCTATCCCGCACCCAGACCCGCAGACCATGGCAGAGTGAAACACACTCCTATGCTGATCCCTGCGCATCAGAAGTCCAAGGGGATTATTTCCATTTAAAAAAGATGATTTAGAAGTCATGTATTGGTCAAGCATCCAAGAATCATCGTGTCAACCACCTAATAAAAGCAATCAGCTCTATTCCCGAGAAGATTTAGCTAGCCCTCTAAAAGCGTCACCCCAGCCCGAGAGATTAGCTTACTGAGACATAACGAGCCTTATCAACTTGACCAAAGATTTCTCAAAATCAATTATATATTTGTCAAAGCTGCACGTAAGGTGTAATGGTTTCAGCGGTCGCCCCGCCATTTAACACAGCGTGAACAGTGGGTTTGGTTGTTTATTCAAGTCTGTGCGTTCTTTGTGATCATGGCTTGGACGTTTGTTTTAATTTTTTCTTTTCTTTTTATAAAAGACCACTCCCGCACTAGGAAGAATTTCCTGTGTCGCGGGGGACTTTACAAACATTCAATCAACGGACACAATGGACACCCAGACTCGAGACAACAATTTGTGGATTACACATGGTGTTGTCTCGTGTGGGAATCGACCCCACGGCACGCGACGCAGTACCAAGCGGCGATGAGACTGCCTAAACCACTACGCCAACTGTGCAGTCAAATACATCAATCGCACACGATGCAGTATTTACC
The DNA here is from genome assembly GCA_944739405.2 of Euclidia mi. Lineage (NCBI taxonomy): Eukaryota > Metazoa > Arthropoda > Insecta > Lepidoptera > Erebidae > Euclidia > Euclidia mi. The sequence continues at coordinate 13,239,766 of OX123202.2, forward strand.
TACTCGTAGAGTGGGAGTTGTCATAAAAATGTGACTGTTTGAGTCGCAGAAAATATGAAGAAACGAATTTTCTGATAAGTAGATAGGGATTGGAATCGGTTAGCTAGAGTTGTCAAGAAGAACATTACCGGGTCAAGCCGAAACAGTCTCGTATAATATAAAAACTCAATAAATACATGCAAAACAAACTCCTTATTTTATCACCGGGAAGCCTAGTAGGAAGTGGGTGAAAAATAGACATCTGTCAGTTGTATAAAGGGTCTTTTATCATCCGGGTGATAACACGACACGTGCCCCGGACTCAATTGACAGATTATAATAACGTTTGCACTGAGGGTGTTTCGATTACATATAAAAAGCCGCGACAGCAGATTTACCTACTTTATGTAATAAGTTCTAAAGGATGCACGCAGCTACGCCCGCATATTATACTTGTTTAAATTTATCTGTTTTTCGATTCCTGATCTCATGGGAATTTCGGGAAATCCCTTCTCAGTGCACCTCTACGGTCTCCAAAAAACATTAATGCCGAATTTCATTCCATAGTTTCGACTGTGCGTTGCCTTGTCTGTCGGTCAGCCAGCAACGCAAGACTATTATTATAATACACAGATGATAAGTTAAGTCTAGCATTATATACCAATTTTTGTAGAATTTGTCGAGTAGCAGCCGGATTTTTGTTACGCGTCTCTATGAGATTAGTCACATTAGTACTTATTATTAATAAATACTTAGGAACTACTTATTAATATACCTGACAATCTAATTGAGTACCTACCTACGCCTGTCATGAGCAACATCCTCCTCATCCTCCTAGCGTATACCAGTTCCAACTCGGGGTCCGCTTAGGTAGGTACTAGTCGGGCCGGATTTGGCTGAATATTAGCTTTTCCACAAATCGACTACCTGTCTAAACTCCGAACGCAAAAAGATAGAAATATTCCATGGTTTACATTAGTGTCAGTTTATTCAGAGGTAGGTACTGACTTGTCCGTGTGGTGACGGATTAAGAATACAGAATGTCACCACCCCATATCACCCCATGGGTGTCGTAAGAGCCGACGTAGGGAGCATATTATGCAGAGAACAGCACTGTCAGAGAAGGAAAACTTGATACAAACCCTATACCAACCAATTTGGCCAGCGTGGTATAGTAGGCCAATTCCTCCGTTCAAAGGAGAGGCCTAGTCCAGCATTGGACTGTTAAAGGTTGATGATGATGAGATACTGACTCCCTATAACTGACAAAGATCTTTATGACAGCCAGCACCGAGGGCTTTTATCGTGCTCTCTGAGGCACAGGGCAAGAGTTAACAATTCAATACGCACATACCTACCTACTTAATCCCGAAAAGACAGGCCTACGTGCCGTGGATTCGAACCCAATACCTTCTGCATAGCGTTGTGCTGGTATCTCCACTAGACTATCGCTGCCTTGTTCCGTCTGTCACGAGCATTACCTATTTAATTATGTTTACTTAGATGGGAGGCAACGTACACGAAATTAATGCTTTGGTGTGTTTATGACATTAAAGACGATATATAAAAATTGTTTGGAAATGCTTTTACTCGTCAGTTGTCAATTTTCAGATTTTCATTTCACAGCGCCCTCTAGGGAGGAGTAGTGAATTTATATGAATAGTACCATTTTGGTCCCGCCAATATTGCATGTAATTATACTATTACCTGCTAGATGGCGCAAAGGAGCTATTAGTCTGCTGACTGTCTCATAGATGGCGCTGAAGACAAAATAAAAGATATGGACTACAAAACTTTGAAAGTATCAAAGAAACTGCAATAGCGTATGTAAGTACGTACCTACTACGACTTATTTAATTTAAAATATATCATATCCAATACCGATGTTATAAAAAATGTTGCTTTAATTTTGCAACTTTTCATGTAGCTACGATTATCTGTGCCACTGCCATGGTTTTTTAAATATTTAGGCGGGAAACTAGAAAAGTGCTAACGCGAAGAGTAAGGTACGATTGTAACGAAATAAAACGATTAGCTTTATTTAGTACAAATTTATTCTTAATTATTGCGATATTTAAGCAGTCCACTTGAGGCACCTGGTATCTAAGTGTGTACCTAAGCATCTGACACAACAGTATCGTGCTCCACAAGGTATGCAAGTGTAAGTCGATGGGAAGCCACACACAGCACAGAAATGTCGGTCGGGAAATCTGAAAAGAGATGGAGTTCGACATTTTATACTTTTTCTGCTTGTGTCTTGTAACTGTATATAATTTAGAACTTTTCAAAGTTTTTATACTAAATAGATAAGTTTGTTAGAGCCTACCTACTACTCGCAGCCCAGATATTTATTTTAGGCATCTTTGTTTTTTTACCTGGTAGATTTGCGCTTTTTTGTTTGCTTTTGGTGCAAAAATTAGTTTTGTATTTATGAAATAGTTGATCCAGTTTCATAGAAGGAATGCAGAGCTAGAACGGATACCCAATATCCGCCGCCCACCTATATAGCCTTCAATAACTTCCTCATAGTTTGATGTTTGTTTGAAAATTAAATAATAATTTAAAAAGCTTTCAGTTTAATGTTATTTGAAAAGTACTTATTATAATAGTAGCACATTAGGTACTTTATTTTATTTTGAATTAAGTTAAGAAGATCATTGGGTGCACGGCTGTCTAATTACATGTCCACTGTTTAGACTGTAAGGTAACAATAGTAAACAGTCTTATTTTAGTTCTTAAATTGTAGTATGCATCCCAAAATTAATATAATAATTATAGTCCATCTATATTTCATGGCCCTAGTTGTTCTGTACTGATTGAATATAAGCCAATTTTCGATTAATTTCTAGCTTTGGTACCTATAAGAGTTATGCCAAATCTCATTCATCAGTTTCGGAAATTGCTCTAATAATGTTAACTGTACATATACAAGTAGGTTTAATTAGCTCTTCTTTCTATAACATATTGATACTGCAAGTTATTTATGTCATATTTTATTGTAATATCTAATTACTTATTCCAATTTTATACTCACTTAGAAGGTGGCACTTGCGCAGATAAGTAGTTAGGAGGATCCGGTCTAAAGCTGGCATCTTCCTCAACTAACTGTGCAAATGTCTTCCGAAATCTCATCTTATAATATTCAGCACTTTTAGCCTTCTTCTTTCTAGTTGGTTTGTCATTAGAGTCAGCGAATTTCGGCACCTTCTTCGACATAACCAGGTCTGCGTGAGGGTCCTCATGGAAGTTGTCTTGTTCAAGTGCCTCCACTGCTTTCCTAGCCCTCCGCTTTCTCGCAGCATCGTCCAAAACCTTCCTCCTCTCCACATCCTTTACCCTACCAGATTCTCTTGATGTCATTTTGATGTCTACAGTCCTTTATCATGTACTGGTATACTCAATTGGTCCATCAAATCATCTACACGAGCTTGCAAGGTCTCCACTATGTCTGAAGATATGAATAAATGTGTTTCATCCAGGTCTTGAAGGATAAATTTCCTGCCGAGTGCCAGTGTCTCGTCCAAGTGTAACAGAAACTGTTTCATCGCCGGATCACTGGAAAATGTCAAAGAAACGTGGATTGAGTGCTGATGAGAAAAAGATTAGGATGTTGGAGATATTTCATAATAGCAAGGATTTCTTTCAATTGAAGGTGAGTATAGGTAAATTCACGAAAGTTGACCACAAATGGCGGCCGTCGCGCATATGTACATTCGTGCACCAATGGCGTGGCTCCATTCTTGACGCATTTAGGGAATGCGTCAAGAACTGAGCCACGCCATTGGCATTCCACCCGCGCCTCACCCCGCACCTCCACGGGGACCTAAAAAATGATTTCTGCGCAGTGGTCACCTTTCGTGAACCGACCTATAATAATTACACAACTAAGTACTGGAATGGTGCAGTGGCTTAGAGGTGCATTCCACTTTTCTGAAGTAGCTAAGGAACTACATTCAGACAAATGTTGTATTTAGAAGGCAAACTTGACAACCTAAATATGACACTCAGTAAGATTAGTTTGTAAAACCATATAGGTCAAAATAGAATCAATGTAGACTCTAGGATCTCAATTTATAGTATTGGATGGCTTATAGTAGGTGGAGCTGTTGCCGAGATAAACATAATATAAGTAGCATAAGTATTGAAACATATGGACCAGTTAGTGCTCAAACTAGTACTAAAACTGATAATTAAGATTGTACAAATATTGGTAAATTCTCACTGAAAATAACAATTTGTTTACAGGAATTGGAGAAAATTGCCCCTAAAGAGAAAGGCATTACAATGCAATCAGTAAAAGAGGTGGTTCAAAGTTTGGTGGATGACCATCTTGTTGACTCAGAGAAGATTGGCACATCTATCTATTTTTGGTCATTTCCAAGGTAACTGCATGGCTTGGCAACAAATGCCTATTATTTTTTGTTGTATATTATGACTGTACCTAATTATTTTCCAGCAAAGCGAAAAATGCAAAGAAGAAAAAGTACAATGATCTTCAAAGTGAATATGATGAGTGCATTAAGAAACTGAAAAAGACTGAAGATACTATTGCAGTAGAATCAGTATGTATAAGAAATTATTCTAAAGAAGTAAACAAACAAGATAAAGTAATGGTGCCACTGTTCTCAAATTATGAATGTCAATTCCAATTTCATTTCTAACCTCGAGCTGCTAAGCTCTATACAAGTTTGGCTAAAGTATGTTACAATTATCTAAACATTGCACCTCCCTACAGATATTACACTGAGTGCAATGGGTTTGAATCTCACATGGAATAAACATTTTAGTCACTTACCTATTAAAATATAAATTTTGCCTGTTTACATTACTACTTATTAGAATTTGAATGATTTCAAATTATAGTGAGTACCTAGGTTTATTTTTAAGTATTATTACTAATTTTAAATTTAATTTACTTACAGAGTAACAGAGTAAAATGTGAAGAGAGAACTCAGTTATTAACATTGTTGGAAGAGTTAGAGAAAAAAGAAGAGAATCTCAAAAAAGAGTTGCAGAAGTATAGAGAATCAGATCCTGAATATATCGCTCAGTTGAAGACTGAATGTCAGGTCAGTTAATAACTAACTTCCCGAGTACTTCTTGAACATCTGCTCAAACACGCTAGACCTTCATGTCTTCATATTATGTGTTCAGCTAGCACTGGGTAGGTTAAGCATTATCTAAGCAAATATGGACAGGCCAGTTGGTCTAGTGTTCAGTGTCTCTCAAAGCTATGGAATGTGGCGGTTAGAGTTTTGATGATCATGATTTTTTTGTAGTCTTGGTGTTATTTATATTGAATACCAAGCTTACTTTGCAGGGAAAACCTTAACCCAATAGCTGATTAATATACTATCAATATACTAACAGTAATTTTACTGAAAATATGTTTAAATTCAACTGAATAAACCCTTATCTTGATTATTTACTTTCAGGATTTGAAAACAGCAATAAACAGATGGACTGAAAACATCTACATACTAAAGTCGTACATAAAAAATACGTTTCAAATGGAGAGCGATGTTATAGACCAGAACTTTGGAATACCTGCCGATTTAGATTACATTGAGATATAAAAACAATAACAACATAACCTAAAATTGTCTTACAATTCTTTGTTTTTTTTTTTGGATTTTATCTTACAATTCTTTGCTTGAAAGGGTATAGAAAGTCCTTGCATATAATTATTGAAATATTAAAATAATTAATGTTTTTACAGCGTCATAATTTACTTACCATTCAACAAGAACACCTTTCATAACATTCACCATGATTCATTTTTTCAATTGCCTTTCCTAACTTGTTGCGAAATTACTGCACCATGCGGTATTTTCTATTTACGAGAAGGGGTACTTATTTTCTTTTCTGTATGCTTATTGTCCTTCTTAATTTAAGAATCTTAAATGAAATAATAGAAATAACGATCGTTTGACAGTTTTGACACTAATGATTGACTAGTAACGTGTCAACACGATTAACATGTGTTACACATAGGGAACTCGATTCAACTCGAGTTATCCATCACTAACTTGAGTTTTAACTGGCGAACAAATCAAAGAGTGAGGGCGCGTTTCCTTAGTTGAATATGCTCCTGCGACTTAATATTCTTAGCTCCGTACACTCAACGCCAATAGTGCATCGATTATAATCAATTTACTTGTTTCTCATTCATAAATCCAAGCATTTTTGTTATTTTGGTGCAATAATTTTAATTCTCTGAGCAGTTAGTTTCAAGACAAAAAAAAGCAAAATAAATGTTTGTGATTGATCTTTGCGGAATCTCGCCTCTAATAAAGATGTTAAAGAATCTAAAAAGGCAAGTGGCAAGTATGGAGCACCTAGGAAGTGGAACAGGTACGCTTCGCAGTGTTCAACAACCAAAAGGCGTTGACTGTTGAACGTAAACCTCTCCGTAGGTTATCATTTTAGCCACTCGCAAATGGTTTGAGGCTCAGCTGCGTATTCCAGTGCATACACGACCACGATAGATAAAACTTCAGAACCTTCCTGGCTCAACGGGCGTCGGGTCTTCGTGCTATGTGCTTTGTTCACTGCTACTTCAGATTGTCTATCCGGAGAAATGACCACATTTCTATAAAGATCTCGCAAAGTTATAGCCAAGCATATCTTTCTTTTGGGCCTTCTGATACGGACAATGAGCGGCTACCAAGGGCGTCGCCAGCTGATTGCCTAGGGGCGGGCAAGGTCCCCAGCCGATGTAAAAAAAGAAAGTATGAATTGTAGGGATTTCCGAATTTCTAGGGGAGGCAGGTACCCCTTGGCGATGTTTAGGTACCACATTCTCTGATCTGTAGGTCATCGGAGGCGGTGATATTATGCCATAGCCATAGCAGTATATCAGAAAAAGGACTACAATCGACATTATTAGATAGCCGGTAGGTAGCCGGTACCTATATAAGATCCGGAGGGGCAGCTTCTCTCTACCTCTCCCCCTCCTGTGCGCCTATGTACATACGTGATTTAGAATCACGTTATATACGTATACATTTCTTTTTAATTTCAATCATCTTAGTTAAACGAACGGGAATATTCGAGAAATTTACGATCTACCAATGTCTCAAACATGGTCGCTTTTTTGGGAGTGGGACGTTTTTGGTATGTACTTATAAAGTGGTGCATTTTTTCCAATATGGAAAGGGCTCAAACCCAGTACTTACCATCTTTACCATAAGGGCACACAGGGCCCTGGCCCTGGGCTCCCATCTTCAGGAGTTACAAATTTGTTACAAATTTATTTTCTCAAAAAATTATCGTCAGAGATAATATTTTTTCCAGGAACGGAAGTGTAGGTTTTCCTTCAATATTTGGATTATTTACTTTTAATCAGCACCTAAATAAGACACAAAGCTTTTTTTTACTACTAGACTTCAGCCGCGTCTTCTATTCGGTTAGTTTTTGTGTTTATCGCGTTCATTCAGACAGACAGGATGGAAAAGTCATGTAAGTTTAGATTTTACGTGTCAAAGAGCTTCTGGGCGCACTTCCCATGAAGGAGACGGTAGAGAAGCAGAGAGAACCAAAGTCTCTCCGGTGCACCAATGACTCTAATCTAGCCATGAGATTGGTATCATCGACGATTCAAACGGCACGGCGCTGTCCTAGAGAGTCAAGTGGATCCATCTGATGTCTAGGCGCCCCAGCCCAGAAATGTGTGCAATACATACTCTACATGAGGCATATAGAATCAAAAGCAGCTAAGTGCCACATTTTCAAAAAATGAACTAAGTATGGAGCCATCTAGTGTTCTTTTAGTATCATCTCTTCATAAATTTATAGCAAGAAACAAACCCGGCTAAGGCCCTTAAAATTACATTCAAAAATTGAATTTAGGATCAAATACAGCTAAGTGCCTTTTATCATATTAAAAAACAGCTAATTGATACGATTTTTTGATATTTTTAAGCTTATTAGATAGCAACCATAGAAAAAGACAACCAAAACCTATTATTATTATAGGTACATCACAAGCCCTACATCCAAAGTCATTACAAATGTAAAAATACCTACTAAAACGTTTTTTTCATTTCCTGCTATTTCGATATGAAGTCACTTAGCTGCTTTTGAATCTATATGCCTCACATGTGACCGAACTTACGTTTTATAAAGCGTAAGTCGTTGAATTGGCATGAAATACAAAGAATAACATTCTCTTTACCACATTCGGAGGCTTGGGCTCAAACCCTCAAAACGACCTCTTATCGGTCATTATTACCGCTTCTAAATTTTGTGAGTACATAATTATGTGTCCCAACCATATCTATTACGAAGCTGTCAGTTATTTTTTTTTATTTGTTATGACCTGTTAACTCGATCTGTAGTACTCGAGTTATTTGGTTCGTAACACGAGTTGAGTATATCCTAAGTTGTCACATCTCTATGTTACTTTGACAGTACTTAACGATAGTGTTGCTCGCATTATTTTTATTTAATGGCAATGAATGCATTTAAAAAACCTTTTAATAAAATCTTGTACATAAACTGAGTTTATGCATAAAATTCATAACATAGCATACATGGCTAAGTTAACGGAATATCTGAATGAATTATTAATTATATACAACATTTGATCTTGTTTTTGGAAACCGTGCAGAGTGAATTAGATACATAGTTTTTGTTTTTTTTTTAAAGAAAGGACTAAATCCTTTGTCGGCGGGGGACTTTACAAACATACAAGTAACGGACACAATGAACACCCAGACTAGAAACAACAATTTATGAGTCAAACAAAGTGTTGTCTCGTGTGGGGATCGAACCCACACCACTTTGGCGCAGTGTCAAGCAGTGAGGCGGCCGCTTAAACCACTACGCCAACCGTGCAGTCATACATAGAGTAAGATTATTTAATTAGATAGGAATATGATCAATTTCAAACGGCCTATTGTCATTCAAAGCTTATTCCGCCCTTCTTCTTCTTTTAAAAATGTTATTCCGTAGCAATTACTGAAGCTGGGTATCAATTTTACTTCATTCAAGATGGCAATACAATACATAGCAATTACAATTATTATTTCAAACGCCTGCCTCCTAAAATAGCAATACCGTTGAGTGAAGAAGACACACTGCAACTATTTGCCTTTATTATTTTATCAGGCACTTTCCATTGGGATAATTTAAAATATGAATAAATGCAAAGTTTTAAGCATTAGCATAGCTTGCTAATGTATACTCCAGAGAGGTATACTCTAAGGTTTTTGACATAAGCTCCATACCAAATATGTCAAACAGGAATCTCGAATTTCAAAATCCATGAATGGATCGATATGACGATCGTAATCACATGCCATGAAAACTTGCACTAAAATTATACCTACACAACAAAAAATAATTACTTATAATTATTTATAAATGTTATTATATTAGGTATAATACAGCAGTAAATTTGATAATAATATAATTTATTCCCACAAATTTTATTTTCTTATCATAGGTAATCTGTTCCAGATAAGTAATATTATCCTGAGGGTCTAGTACGAGTTTGGACTCGATCGTCACGGTGGACGATAGCCTAGTCGACGGGAACAATTTCCATAAATTTTGTAAAAGCGCCCCTAACGGAGAGTAGCGATCGATAGAGACCGCTAGGAATTAGAAAATGTATGAAAAAACGATCGAGTGCAAACTCGTACTACATCCTCTGAACAAGTATTACCTACAGTTCTAGGTACGAAATAGGGAGTAACTTTTGGGCAAACTTATGTGAAAATTAGGGGTCATGACTGTGTTCAACAATGAAAGTCTAAAAATTAAAAGTCTCATAAAACTTTTGTTTTTACAGATAGAAGTCTGTTTTTTTACGTATGTAGGCAATATGATTGGGTATAGAATGCCATTTATGGTTTTTAAAATTGATGAGTAATCGATCAGCAAAAAAATGAATTCAAATAAATTGGAAATGTTTCATTGTGTCCACAGTACTGTACACAATGAAACACCTCAAATTCAACAATGAAACATTATAATTAATAGTGTGTTCAACAATGAAACACTAAGAATCAGGCGCGGTCCGAAGGGGGGGTCATGACCCCCCCCCAAATCTAAGGTCAAATTGAAAAATCTAAAAAAATTGCCAAATAATAAAAGGAAATTTCTAGCTATCCCCTAACAGCGATAAATTTATAGTTTGCTGACTCTATCTAGTGGTGTTTTTATGAATTACGTTCGATGGCCAAAATAACTTGGAAATTACATCTAGTTTAGAAACACGGAACCGAACTACCTACGTAGTTTTGGTAATCCTAGCAAACTTGATATGCGTCGTCATGATAAAGATTGTTTAACAATATTCTAATAATGTAATTTGTCGGTTTATTGTAAAGTTTCAAGATAAAGGCTGTCTACTAAGTTGTGAATTGTGATTCTTGTTGTTAAGTTTTGTGATTGAAGAAAAATTAAAATACCTATAACTTAACTGTTGAATACTTACTACTTACATATTATTTAATTTGAAGAACAGTGCGTCATTTAATGATAATTTTATAATAATAGTACCTAAGTCATTGTAAGTATCTAATGTCAAGCCTTTCCCGCCATTTTAGCGCAACCGACAAAATCTAAATTTTACAGGAGAAGGTTTTTTTTTATATTTTTATTCAGAAATGTGCTAATAAAGTAAAATTTGATGTACATTAATGATTTTTAGACATTTACACGTATAATTAAAAAAACTACAAATATAATAAGTATTTTGGGTTGGATTTTAAAATGAGTCGCCTGAATTTGGGGGTATTGGTGGTGTAGGGGGCTTATGGGAGTTAGTCTTAATCCCCCTCAAAGTAATTTTGGCTGCCGGAGTTGCGTCTAAATATTTTTAAACAATTTCCAAAAATTCTTAAATACTTTGGCAATTATGCAAAACAGCACGTAATTTTTATGCTTTAGAACAGTTTTTCAAATGTAATTTTTAGGTTTTATGACAAAAACGTGAAACGAAACGCAACCCGCCATCTTGGATGGATGATATTGACAGCTAATGTCAAATTTGTGCATCATTCCTTTGCTTTCGAGTGCCTAGGGTTAGGTTAGGTGTGACTGTAATTGAAGTACCGAACTAAATAGGTTATGTTAGGTTCTCTTTTGACCCTTAATCCGAAATTAGGAGCCCTGCCAAGCAGGGCTCCGTCAACCTCAGTTTATTAAACTAGTGTGAAGAATGTGGAAGTTGGCACCACCATACACACTGATGTTTATTTTTTCTAAAGGAACCAAGTATTTCCGGCGTGTGAAAATGGTGAGGGGGGACCCCTCCCCCCAACCACTCACAATCCCTTAAAATGGCGACGTATTTCGAAATTTTTACCAGTATTTACGCTATAAATGGCGATCCAGAATCCAGATACCTATTTTTTATTAAGTAGTTTAGTGAGTGACCTCCTCCAAAATTTCAGGCTGCGACCGCGCCTGCTAAGAATTCAATAATTCGTACATCTTTAGTTTTTACAGATACCTACGCGTATATTTTTTTGAAGGTACAAAGGCAACTTTATTGGGTAGGTATCGGATGTCATTTATGTTTTTTTAATTAATGTGTAATCAATCAGCAAAAAAATAAAAGCAAACATATTGGAAATGTTTCATTGTGTCCGTTCTGGGGTACACAATGAAACACTACAAATTCAACAATAAGACAATAATTTAAGTGTTTGACTCATATTTTTGAAACGTATGGAGTAGGAATAATAAAAAATGCTCGAGTTCAATCAAAAAAGGTTTTATTAATAATTGTACTTTAATCAGACTCTTTAGGTTACCTATAACTAGTAAAGATAACGCCTTACAATAATTGTTACTTAAAGTAATAATTACTTTTGCTATATTTATGGCACTCGTTAATTAAACTACCTAGTTAAACAATTTCATCTTATAAAATCACAATCATAGCTATAATAATTGGCAGAGATCACTTTAAATTAAGAAGATGCTGTGCAATAGAATAGCTCGAAGCATATTTTCTCCTAAATTATCGCCTTTCTTCCTTTTGAGATTTAGTACGCGCAATCTTAAATGAGAAATAAACATCAAATGATAAGATTAATTTCTAGCCTCAAAAATTATTAATTTGCACGGAAACTAAATTTTGTTTGGTATATAGTATACAATTAAACAAGATAGTTATAGTTAGCAACCAACCTTCGCCTTTAGAATAAGTTTAGACTACCAATTATGCTTAGTCTTAGTTTTAACCATCCTTCTTAGAAGTAAGATAAGATGGCCCAACGGATGTGTCTCGCCGGTGGGTCGATCGGTAGCATAGTTTAATTAGAATTAAAGTCGCCTCCAAATCGGCTACACGTATTTTAATTTCTCATCCTTAGTTTAATAAGTTTATTAAAGTTAGTTTTTAAAAAGCGTTTCCATCGCTCCGGAAACAAGAGTGGCGCAGCCGGTAGGATTTCGCCCAGTTTCGTAGGTTTTTCCACGGTTCAAATTCGTCCCGAATAAGCTGCCGAAAATTCAAGGACGGGTGAAATCCGACGAACCAAATAAATAACTCTTGGTACGCGATTGCGAGCGCAACAAAGGCCGGTATGGGAGTTGCAGTTGGTTGGTGAGTGAATTTTTTCGCCAATCCTTGTTCCGTATCCTCCTTTATACCTTATCTTATATCTAACTATAGTTTAAAGTATTTTGAGATCGAAACTTGCTCATTATAACTTGCCCGTAACATTTAATTATAAAAATAATTGTGTTCATTGCTATCTTAGACTCTTAGTTCTATAAATAGAACATGCATAGAGTAGTTGAACATCCAGAGAGTGCAGCTAAACATTTAAAAGTACTAAATTGTGTGTTATCTATATAATATAAATACCTATAAAATTTGGGTGTAAAGTGTAAAAAGTTTTACATAATATAATATGAAATAGAAATTTTATATAAACATATTTTAACAATTTTACCTAAAAGTTTATACAAATATATATCATTTTGCCTTTATTCCCAAAACATTGTGTTGATTTTTGTATGTTATATTTTTAATTGTGTTATCTTGTGTGTATTATTGAATTACTTTAATTGACCGTACCTTGGTCAATTGTTTTATCTGTGTCGTACATTACTCTGTTAACATGACGACTCCAGTGACGATCAAACAAATACCCAAAGAAATTATTCAGTTAATACCTTTGTATAACGGTGATAAAAGACAGTTAAATCTTTATTTACGAAAATGTCAATATGTCCTTGACCGTTACAAGGGTGACCATGAACAAGACCTTTACGTGTATAATGTTTTAACCAGTAGATTGAGAGACGAGGCAGCAGCACTCTTGTCAGAACGGGAAGATATTGTTACATGGTCCGCGTTTAAAGAATTACTTATACAACATTTTGGAGACCCGCGTAGTGAGGCTTGTATTAATATCGAATTAGAATCTTTAAAAATAAATTCCAGTGAAAGCTATTTAGATTTTTGTAATAGAATCCAAGGTGTCCGCTCGTTATTGATGTCCAAGGTCAACATGATCCAGGATACGGAATTGAAGCGTGCAAAAGCAGTGATATATAATAATACAGCTTTGAATGTATTTTTATACAACCTTCCAGAGAATATGGTACGTATAGTTAGACTCAAGTCACCCACTACTTTAGAAGCGGCCTTGAGTGTAGTACTAGAGGAAGTTAATTTCTTAGAACAGTATAACACTAGAAATCGTGTTCTCGGTCAAACTTCAAGTTCAGGACCAAGGTTAGTGATGACACCAGCTGGTTACAAACCTTTATTACCAAGTAATATTACCTCGCCTAAGTTTAATTTCGGTACCCCTCAAAATAAATTACTCCAATCTCAAAGTCAACTACCAAACGCATTTACGTCACGCGCAAAATTTGGTTATACACCGCAACCACAACAATTTAGCTATAAACCAACTCAACAATTTGGTAATAGGACGAGTCAACCGTTTGGTTACAAACCACCCCAACATTTAGGTTATAGACCACCACAGCAGTTTGGCTACAGACCACCTCTACCTCAGCAGTTTGGTTATAGACCACCTCAACCACAGCAATTTGGCTATAGACCACCTCAACAGTTAGGTTACCAACCACCAAATAATTTTAATGTACCCCAAGTACAAAAACCTCAAGTACAGAGTACTGATGTGTCCATGCGAACGGCACAACCTAAAACAAATGTACCACAAGGTTTTAAATTGAATGAGCTTTCTACCGCGAACTATGAACCTTATTGTGAAGAATATTACCCCTATTATGACGACGATAATTACTATGACTCAAATGACGTAAATTATTACGACGAGACTAATATTGAAGAATCGCAATCGGATAATGAAATACACGTAACGGATTTTCACGAAACGGCCTTGAACGACAAGAAATCCTAGAATTGAACTGTGACCCAAATTTAAAATTACCCTATATTTATATAGAAGAAATAGATTCTAGATTCATGATAGACACTGGCAGTATGAGATCATTTATTAGTCCCCGAAAGGCGTATGAATATTTCGGTAATTACATACGTAAAGAGAATTTCCAAGTTGTTAGCACACATGCTACTAGTAGACATGACGAAGTAATTGAAATTCCTCTTTTGCCTACCTTTGTTAGCAATGACTGGCATAAATTCTATGTATACGATGTAGATCAACGATACGATGGTCTTATTGGTAATGACCTATTACAGCAATTGGAAGCGATTATTGATTTAAAAGAACAAATCTTAAAGACAAGTTCTACTTGCATACCAATTATAAATAATAATTTAAATTATAAAATCGAAGTGCAACCACGTTCAGAACAGCGTGTAAAACTGCCAGTAGACCAATTTTCAGGTGACGCTATTCTCGACTATCATGATTTTCAAAACGGATTGCGAATGCCTAGTGCTATAGTAAATTGTATTAATGGGTATGCATTTACAGTAATACAAAACACCTTAGATTGTCCAAAACAACTTACTATCACGCGACCTTTTACAGTGAAGTCCTATATAGACACGGAATGTAATTTAAATTTTATTATGAATAATGATTTGGAAATTGACAAATTACTTGAAGAAAACCTAAGTAAACTAAGACTCGAGCATATTAATGACGAGGAACGTGCAAAAATATTCAAACTTTGTAAAGAATACAAAGACATATTTTATTGTGACCAAATCCCTTTAACGTTCACTAATCAAGTAAAACACAATATACGCACGAAGAACGAAGACCCCATATATATAAAACCATACAGGCAGGCACCTTTTGTTCAAAATGAGATAAATAATCAGGTACAAAAATTACTAAATGACAATGTTATCCAAGAATCGCATTCTCCTTGGAGTGCCCCGGTTCATCTCATCCCCAAAAAGAAGGACGCTTCTGGTGAAATCAAATATAGAATGGTTATTGACTATCGACGTCTTAATGACATTACAGTTGACGACAAATATCCCCTTCCAAACATTGCTGACTTATTTGACAAATTAGGAAAGAGTACGTATTTTACTACGCTTGATTTAGCAAGCGGTTACCACCAGATTGAAATAGAAGAGAAGGATAGACCGAAGACTGCTTTCTCAACCCAAAATGGACACTTTGAATTTCTGAGAATGCCGTTTGGACTTAAGACTGCTCCTGCGACATTCCAACGTACAATGGACAACATTCTACGTGGCCTACAAGGACTGCACTGTATGGTATACTTAGATGACATAATAATTTTCGGTAATAGCCTTGACGAAATGATAAATAAACTAAGACTTGTGTTTGATCGACTTAGAGCCACTAATATGAAAGTACAGTTAGATAAATCTGAATTTTTACGCAAAGAAGTACTCTATCTCGGACACACCATAACAAAGGAAGGACTAAAACCCAATAACGACAAAATTTATGCCGTGTTAAACTACCCATTACCTAAGACGACGACCGAAATTAAGAGCTTTCTTGGACTTATAGGATACTACCGACGTTTTATAAAAGACTTTGCACGAATTACACAACCATTAACAGCTTGTTTAAAGAAACGCAATAGAATCATCATAGACCAGAAATACATAGACGCGTTTAACAAATGTAAGGAACTTTTGACACATGCACCACTATTACAATACCCTGACTATGACAGACCCTTTATACTCACGACTGATGCGTCCAATGTCGCTATAGGCGCTGTTCTGTCACAAGGGCAAATTGGTAGTGACAAACCTATTGCCTATGCTAGTCGCACCCTCAGTGATACCGAATCGCGTTACAGTACTATCGAGCGCGAACTGCTCGCTGTAGTGTGGGCAGTGAGACACTTTAGGCCCTATCTTTACGGTCGAAAATTTTATATTTATACAGACCACCGTCCCTTAGTTTGGCTTCGATCCCTTAAAGACCCCAGTAGCAAACTCACTCGCTGGCGGTTACGTCTACAAGATTACGATTTTGAGTTAATATACAAAAACGGAAAACAAAATACAAATGCGGACGCCCTATCCAGAATAAAAATTAATGCTCTATCCTCAGACGACGAGAACCAGTCTACCGCAGTTAATGTTGATGAAAAAGAAGACAATGATCTAGATAAGTATGTTGAAAGCGTAGTACAGGACATAGAAAAATTAGCTGGAAATAAAAGGAAACGTAATAGTTCATCAACATTAACGATATCTGACTCTAGTCGAACTGCTTCTTGTAGTCCTATAGATTTTTCTGACAATATTAAAGATAGTAAACAAAATACGCATGAATACCCAATGCGACCAGTTTCTAGTAGCTCCGAAGAAACCATTCATTCAGCTGTTGAATTAGAATCAACCGGAATACCTATTCTAAATGAAGCCATTGACACCAAACCTAATCAGATTTTAGTATACTCGTGGTTTAAGAATCAAATGCAAGTAAGGAATTTATCACGTGAGAAACAGAAAATATTAGAAGTGTTTTTACCAAAAGACAATCCAGAATTGATAAAAGAGTTTTTAAAACAATATATAAAGCCAAAGTTAAAATATTTTATTTATTTCGAAGAAGATGAACATAGAAAACTATTTAGTAATATAATAATTGAGTTATTCAAAAAGGGGATGGTTAATTTACATGAATGTACGGAGAGAGTTGTTTTTATTGAAGATGAGGGAGAGCAAAAAGCACTAATTATTAAACATCATGAAGGAAAGACGTGCCATCGTGGTATAAAAGAAACAGTAGTTAGACTCCGCAGAAATTATTATTGGGATAGAATGCAGGAAACCGTAACAGCAGTTATAAATAGTTGTGAATCATGCCAGAAAATGAAGTATGATAGGAAACCTATCAAACCATTTTTACAACTAACACAAACCCAGGACTCCCCATTTCAAGAATTATTTATAGATCTTTTTAGTATAGAAGGTAAAACTTACCTAACAATTATCGATGCCTTTAGCAAATTAGGCCAGGCAATCGAAACCCAAGGGAAATCAACCCCTGAGGTAACTAGAGCACTAATGAAATATTTTTCTTATTATGGCACCCCTAAAAAGATAAGTTCAGACCCCGGAACTGAATTCAATAATGAATTAATTAAAGAATTTTTAAAATTACATAAGGTGGAATTACACATTGGAACTCCAAACAACCCCAATTCAATGGGTCTTGTTGAAAGATTCCATTCAACGTTAATAGAAATATATAGACTGGCTAAATACGAAAAGCGATGTACTGACGCGGCCTCGGTTATGACGTATTCTATTCTCGCATACAACCACACTATTCACTCAGTTACCGAACTTACTCCTTTTGAAGTTGTGTTTGGACACACTGACTCTAGTAGCCCCTTTAGCGTAGATTTTGAAAAGTGTTATTTCCAAAAATTAGTAAAAGATCATGCAAAAAGAATTAAAACTTTATACGAACATTTAGCAGATAAAATGGTTACTATTAAGGAAAAGAATAGAGCTAAGAAAGGTGGCGAAAGTGAAATGAAATTTAGGGAAGGAGAAACAATTTTTGTTAAAGACATTAATAAACGTAAAAGTAAGGATAAGCCCCGATATTTAAAAGCTAAAGTCACAGGTGAAGCAGAGAGAAACGTTTTACCCATTCAAATTAGAGAAAGGGACACTAAAATTCCTATTAAAAATATAAAACGCCCTCCACAGGTTGTGCGGGATGTTACTAACGACAGTGACAATGCCATCGCTGGCCCTTCATCTGCAACCTCTTGATGGAAATCCAGGTATTCTGCCGGTGAAACAAGGTCAAGCATATATGCAAACTGATCACTGGACTATTGTAAAGGTTATAAGTTTAGAACAAATTTATACAGATTTAAACTACATTTCTAGCAACTATCAAAAACTTTGTAATTTGATAGATTGGAATGCATCATACTCTCAAGAAATAATTAGCATTAAAATGCATACAGAGTTTATACGTAAAATAACTACAGAAAAGTATCAACAACTCATACCATCTAAACGCTCTAAGCGAGGGCTCATTAATCCACTGGGTTCTATTATAAAAATTATAACGGGTAATTTAGACAACGACGACGCGTTAAAGTATGATGAACTTATTTCTAACATGAATCAAAATCAAGTAATTATTTCGAAGAAATTAACTTTAGTCTCTAAAATGTTCAACAGTATTATAAATGTTACAGAAACTATTGAACAGAACACTGTTAACCTTCACAACCGATTGACTAAGATTGAAGTGTTAATTAAAGATCTAACTGTCCAGCAAAACAATTGGATTTTTCTTACATATGTAATTGGGTTATTCAATGTTTTTATAAGTAGTTTTCGTACTATATTCATAAGATTAAGTGAAATTGAAACTGCACTCGCCTTAAGTAGGATATCTATTCTACATCAATCAATTGTAAACTCTTCAGAACTTTTGTACCATTTAAAATTAATTTCTGAAACTGAAACCTTAGTATACTCACCTATTGAATCAAACTTAATAAAGATAGAAGAGATAATATGTGTTAAATCTTATATAAAAAATTATCAAATTGCATTTATAATGGAGATTCCACTTACTGATAATGTTACTTATAACTACTATAAGATATATTCCTTACCAATTTTCCATGAATCTGAAAATAAAACCCTAGCTATTTTCCCCAAATATCCTTACCTTTTGGCGAAAGAAAGTACATACTTACCAATTATAATACCATGCCGATCATTCTCTGCTGGCGATCATTTCCTGTGTACTGCAGACAACCGAGTTCCTTACTATGAGCTTACCTGTATTGAGCAGCTTATGAAGTTTGAAGATGACCTTACACACTGCAAGCAGCGCCCAATTCAAATTGAAGAGGTCAGAGTGCAACAAGTTGCTATGGACAACTGGATCCTATATAGTAGACTGAAGGTTACGTTAACAAGACATTGCAGTGATGAAGTTAGCAAACAGCCGGTATATGGTACTTACCTGATGACCATCGACGAGCCCTGTGATTGGGAGATACATGGCATACATATCCATCATCGCTTACTGATAGAATCGGGAACAGTGGAAAAGATGCCGATAGTTACCTTACCTGAGTTACGTGCAAACGCGAGTTTATTCAGTGCACATGCACTTGATATGAAAGGCGTTAAACTAGACGAAGTGAAATATATGGCGTATTCGTTAAAACATAGTGAAGTGATTGAAAGTGTTTTTGATGCCAATAAAAGTAGCTTCAGTGGATCTTTAGTATACGTAACTTTAGGATTAGTTATTTTAAGTATTTTCGTATTTTTCATGTACGTAATTCGGTTCAAATTGCTGAAATATACATGTTTTAAGAAAAATTATCGGAACCAATCTCAAATCGATTCTCCCGATAATTTTCCTCTTAAGGTCGGAGGAGTTATAGTTAGCAACCAACCTTCGCCTTTAGAATAAGTTTAGACTACCAATTATGCTTAGTCTTAGTTTTAACCACCCTTCTTAGAAGTAAGATAAGATGGCCCAACGGATGTGTCTCGCCGATGGGTCGATCGGTAGCATAGTTTAATTAGAATTAAAGTCGCCTCCAAATCGGCTACACGTATTTTAATTTCTCATCCTTAGTTTAATAAGTTTATTAAAGTTAGTTTTTAAAAAGCGTTTCCATCGCTCCGGAAACAAGAGTAGATATTACACAATGAAACAGTGTTTACAACAGTGTTTCATTGTGTGCATTGTGCAACTGTTTCATTGTTGACTACATAGGGTTTATATTAATACCCTCAAAAAAAATATCACTAAATTGTAACACTTAACATATGATCTGTTCTACTTAGTCTCTGATATGTTTTTAATGCTAGGGAATCATGAAAAATATGAATTTATCAACCATATTTGAATGAAAGATCTTCAAAGAATGACCAAAATATTAACATTTTTGTAAAAAAAATAAAAAATGCTCCACAGACACGTCTTCTCCTACGTGGCGCCGACGCGAACTGGGGTGCGGCGGGGTATTCTCGAGAGGGTCCTTACTCCTTACGCGCGATATAATGCACGAGCTAGCAACGCAGCATTTTAGAAATATTGCAATGTTTTATTGTGTACCACTGTTTCATTGTTGAACATCTGACCCTAATCAATATTAATAATTAAATGATTTAGATATGCAAGTGTATTTTTTTGTTGCATTTGTAGCCATCAAGATGCTTTTGTTTGTAAAGAAGTGTGACATCAACAACCTTAGGATTTGTAGCTTTTGTTAATTAAGATAAATTTACGATTACTATGAAAACAGTTGTAAGAGAGCGCTAAGTATTTTAAATTATTTCATTTGCATATATCAACTTTTTATTGCGTTTGTCAGAATCAGGGAAGCTTCCTATAGTGTAGAGACAGTTTTGATAAATAAAAGAGACAACTATCAAATCATACTTTCATTTATTCAGTTTGGCACAAGGATATATCTTTAGATTACGTCGTGATTCTACATTTACATTTACAGCCCAGTTCGCAAAGCAAAGACATAGAACCAAGAGAAAGAACGGGCAATAAAACTCTTGATCATTCTTTTCAATAACTATATATATAACAATAATTAACAAACAGTGGTACAGCCAATTTATATCAAATATCAATGTTGTGGGTAGTTGTATATTACTAGAAAGGTCTGTCTTACAACAGAACATAATAAGCATTATTTAGCATCAATACAATTTACTAAATGTTTACCACAGGTATATACCTAATGAATCTCATTGATACGACTTGATCCACAGTATATTATTCTATCCCATATTACAATCTATAATATCTCACAAACGATCAAACTACCCACAACACAATATCAATAAGATAATGATTACACTATTTTACATTGTTTCCTAGATGATGAAACAAAAGAACAAGCAACACAGAATATTGGAACACAGTGGCAATTAAATAGTCAGAACCATATCGTACCCGAGCCGTCGTCGAAGGAGAATAGGACGAGCTAGCCGAGCCTGTCGACTTATATAGGTACACCTTATTTACACGTTTGACATCTCAAACGTCATGTCAGTGTCATTTAGTTGCCACTATCCTCTTACATATTATGTATAAATACTTGGATATCAGTAATTTCAGCCCAAAGCCTAGATATTATTACATATCTCTCACGGCCAGACTGACAATTACTTCGTCCTCGAAGTACAATAAATTACACTTTACTAAACAATCGCCTGACGGGCGCCCTGTATTATGTAACAATGAATTCTTACCATATTGATTAAAGCCATCTAAAAACTCTAGTATCGTTACGTCCGCAACGGCTATACTGACTTACGTCGTCATCTAAGTAAGTTCAATTATAAGAATAGTATCACAACAACAATCCATTTGTACGAAACAATTACACAAAAATAAACTGGACTCATATTTACAGTAATTACGGTTTCATTTTGGGAGTCTAGAAATAAGTTCTGTGTCAGCTGCTTTGATACCATTGTTACAAATTGTATTTACTATTCTACGAAGGGATCATTAACATTCACAATACACATGTTACATAGAAGTACAGTTTAATTTTACAATATTACACCACTGCATTATCCATCCACAAATTGACAAAAATAATATAGTACAAAAGGAGCCACTACGAAGCATAAAAATTTAAGTAAGAGTTAAATAATTAAATTCGATTTCAATAAATTACAAGTATACAGGTACCAACTTGTATGATAACAGTAGTGTAATACTAGGACAATACTTTCATTCTAATACACTCATTGCCATTGCCTTTCCTTTCACATTAAATAGACAAGTAACAACGGTCAATCTCCTTGATACTATCTAGCCCCACACCTGCTGCACATGAGTCCAGGCTAGAACAAGGCGAAAGACTTCAGCAGTTCGTAGGCAATATGATCAATATCATCAACATCAAAATGATTATCAGTATCATCAACATCAAAATGATTATCAATATCATCAACATCAAAATGATTATCAATGTCATCAACATCAAAATCATTATCAATGTCATCAACATCAAAATCATTATCAATGTCATCAACATCAAAATCATTATCAATGTCATCAACATCAAAATCATTATCAAAATCATTATCAAAATCATTATCAAAATCATTATCAAAATCATTATCAAAATCATTATCAAAATCATTATCAAAATCATTATCAAAATCATTATCAAAATCATTATCAAAATCATTATCAAAATCATTATCAAAATCATTATCAAAATCATTATCAAAATCATTATCAAAATCATTATCAAAATCATTATCAAAATCATTATCAAAATCATTATCAAAATCATTATCAAAATCATTATCAAAATCATTATCAAAATCATTATCAAAATCATTATCAAAATCATTATCAAAATCATTATCAAAATCATTATCAAAATCATTATCAAAATCATTATCAAAATCATTATCAACATCATTATCAACATCATTATCAACATCATTATGAAATCATTATCAAAATCATTATCATCAACATGATAATTGCCAGCAATAATAATTCAATCATCGTCAACTATTTAATCATCAATGAGTAAATCGATGTTATCACATTATTATAGATATTTACAGATACCTTTATATCATCACTGCTACCTACATTATCGATCCTTGTTTAGAAGAAGTTTATATGTAATGCTGTGTATGGTTATCAGAACCTCTAACCTCTAGTAAGACCGCCCTTTTATTTTCTTTGTATATGTATTTTAAAATTTAACTTAAATACTTTAGTAAGAAAACAAAAAAAATGTTATCTGTAAAAGCTACTATGTCATCAAAGAATATCTAAACGTTATTAATCTATAAATCGTAGCTATCTAAAAGTACAAAGTCCTTTATTATATGCCACAAAAATTAACTGTAGGAAAAACTATAAATGTCACTTATCATAATCAAAATTGATATCTATATTAATAATACACTAAAATGTTATCAATTTAGAATAATAAATGCAGCAGACCCTATTAAAGCATGTTACTATAATACATCTTTTAACTATAATATATCAAATGCACCTAGGTATAATATATAGACTATTATAGTATATTACTAAACTGCTCCTCTCTCCTAAAAGTGATCCATAATAACTGTTTCCTAATTGTAAGTCTGCCACCCGTAAATGTACAGTATGGAATGCTATAAACTGAATTGACCTGAATGTATTGCAGGTACAAACAGTACAAAAGTATAAATAAATAACTAGTAATCAAGAATGAACCAATTTAGTTAATAGTTTATTTATGTTACCAATAGTCAGTGAACTGCCTACAGTTAATCTAGACGCCAATGCCAGTAAAAGTACTCTTGGTAAGAAACGGTATAATAAATAGTCGTGTAGAAAGTCAAACCAGACACTAGTTACGGACCAGTCGGTTAATATTTCAATATCTATAAGTCAAATATATATACCTAGATTTATTAATTTAGGTCGCAACACTTAAAAATATCAATGTACTTATACAAATACTTATTATATTAAGCAGAATATCTTATTTGATTTCATCAATTTCAATTTAAATTATCAATTGTATCATGTGATTGTGGCTATTTTCATTCCATTTACACAATCAGAACACTGACATCGTTTTTTTTACGTATTTTACGTTAGGTATCTGGTTCATTCAGTTTCATTATAATTAAGATTTGACGATTCGTAAGAGGTTTGGTATAAAAATAGTAAGCTTACATGTAAGTATTGTTTAAAATAAATAAACAAAACCCTTCAAGCACCTAGAATGATTAAATACCATTTTAATCATTATTGCCATGGTCTCCTACAATTGAACCACAAAGTACATGTACAAATATATATCTTTGCATAATAAATATATCTAAATAGCTTATCTATCGCAGTGTTTATACCAGAGATACTAAATTGATAAGATAGTTCATTACCGAGAGCTAATCCTAAGATTGATTATTACTATATGGTCTAAATAGGTTTACAGTTTAACACATGGCACTTCATAATCAAAATACATAATTTCAATGAATAAAAGCAGATAAAAATAAATACCGTCTCATATTTTATTAATTTCTTGAATTTATTTGTATTATTTCCGAGAATGGATAAATAAACAATGAGAGTGTTTTCGAAAAAAGATCAGTGATGTAATTTGGAACTGTTTTCAAATTGAATCAATTTAGTTGAATAGCTTATTTCAGATCCATTTAATTAGACAGATGTCTGCATTTATTACACATTTCATTTTAACTATTTTATCTGCTATTATCGTTATAAATAACAGGAAATTATCAACCAAAATAACACTACTTGAAAATATTGGATACACTGCCATCTAATAGGGCCAGACATAAGCAAAATGATGTCACTTTCTTTAACAAGTCAATTTAATCCTATGTAATATAAAAACATTCTTCAATAACTACTTTTTAATAAAAATACCTTGAGCTATATATTTAGACGTAGCATATATGACCCCTCAGCCCTCAGGAGGATGAGGTATGTTTAAAAAATAAAAGGAAATAGTTGCTAAACGAAACTATCATTTTATCGATATGATCTAGCTAGACACAGACCCGCTTGATATAATATAGAATATTTCTGTACCTACACAAAAAAGTTCGCTTGTAGTAATAGTTATACAAAACTCATAGGTTATCTTTACAACATGTCATTCAAATGTGGTGCCTCTAAGACAAATGGAAGCTATTTGGTTTTGTTCTTCCAATAGAAATCAAAGTGACAAAATCATAAGTATGTCTATTCTAATAGAAATCAAAGTGACAAAATCATAAGTATGTCTATTGCAAGTAAACTGGTGGAAATTATCTGGGTACATGACAATTACTCACTACACAATTATAGAAAGTGCATTATTAATTGAAATTCTATACACAAATTTTTGTGCCATCAACAATTATTAACCAGTTCAAAATACGAGTATATTTCAAAGATATGTTGAGGATAAATATACAATTTCGTATTCCTATCTCCAGGGCAACACATTCAAGAGCTTAAAATTAAAATATTCTTATTTTATTTTTCTTTCGTTATAGTTTGGATCCGATTTAATAATACTATATAGCATGAACTGATTAATTTGGTAATTATGGCGAAAATTTAAGTACAGCTTATGGAACAGAGCTAAGGCACATTCCTACACCGCAATATTGGTCTGTATGTAATGAATACACAGCCAACAAAATTAATGAAGAAATCTCTGAAATGTATTCTACCTACCATCATTTCATATTCGACTTGTAATGAAAAGATTCGTCAGAGCACTTAATTCTTGGAATTCAAATATGCAGGACGATTACGCTAATCAGTACTAACACTAGAAAGAGTTATCAACAAAGCACAAAGCCAATGCTCATACCGAGTCTCTGTCAATCACTACAAATGTTGCCTATTTAAATTCCAACAGATTAGAACAATATCGGCTACTTTAAAAATCTAATATACATTTTCTGTAACTTTTTCGCTATTACCTACATAGTTTTATACTCAGATACATTTTTGATGAACATGTTAAAATAACCTGGTACCACATAAACACAACAGTCATATTTTTCGACCATTCATGGCTATAATCTTGGTGGAAGTACATTACCAGCGTTTGCAGTTGCAGTTGGTTGTTGCTGTTGGCTTCAGCATACTGTTGCAGATCGTTAAGATATGTAGTCGGTACTCATCCAACGGCTTGCTTTCGGCAACGTTGCTACTGGATCGTAGGGCAATCGTTCTCCGTCGTCAGCTGAATGGTGCAGTGACGGGCTTAGGCAGAATCATGGCATCACGATGAGGAGACTCTGGAACTTGCAATTGGATGTATTAGTATTGTGGGCGCAAATTTATCACACTTCTGATGTCAGAATCAGGGAAGCTTCCTATAGTGTAGAGACAGTTTTGATAAATAAAAGAGACAACTATCAAATCATACTTTCATTTATTCAGTTTGGCACAAGGATATATCTTTAGATTACGTCGTGATTCTACATTTACATTTACAGCCCAGTTCGCAAAGCAAAGACATAGAACCAAGAGAAAGAACGGGCAATAAAACTCTTGATCATTCTTTTCAATAACTATATATATAACAATAATTAACAAACAGTGGTACAGCCAATTTATATCAAATATCAATGTTGTGGGTAGTTGTATATTACTAGAAAGGTCTGTCTTACAACAGAACATAATAAGCATTATTTAGCATCAATACAATTTACTAAATGTTTACCACAGGTATATACCTAATGAATCTCATTGATACGACTTGATCCACAGTATATTATTCTATCCCATATTACAATCTATAATATCTCACAAACGATCAAACTACCCACAACACAATATCAATAAGATAATGATTACACTATTTTACATTGTTTCCTAGATGATGAAACAAAAGAACAAGCAACACAGAATATTGGAACACAGTGGCAATTAAATAGTCAGAACCATATCGTACCTGAGCCGTCGTCGAAGGAGAATAGGACGAGCTAGCCGAGCCTGTCGACTTATATAGGTACACCTTATTTACACGTTTGACATCTCAAACGTCATGTCAGTGTCATTTAGTTGCCACTATCCTCTTACATATTATGTATAAATACTTGGATATCAGTAATTTCAGCCCAAAGCCTAGATATTATTACATATCTCTCACGTTCATAAGAATGCGCTTTAAGTAAAGAAAATAGTTAAACCACAGAACAGTTAAGCTTTAATTGTTCTGTGAGTTAAACCTAATGTATAAATACGTAAATCATAAATACGAAGGTAATTTAATAACAGTAAAAAGGTGTATGTTGACGCCTCGCATGTGGGTCGATCTCCTCAAAATTTTATTCTTGTGCTAAAATATGTGATATTTTTGAAACTAGCAGTAGAACATTTCTTTTTTGATACAATAGTCAATAAGGCATTAAAATAGAAGCACTACTTACGATGATATAGGATTTTAAGTAAAAGATCTGGTTGCTGACAATGATAACTGTTGAAGACAATGATATTTATTACGGACACATGTCTGATGATGTAATTTCACCTATCAATTAAAGGGTAAAAGTAAGAAGAAAGGATAATAGGGAGATAAACACAAATAATTTGGAGAGAAAGTATGTATTACAGTTTATTTTAAGTAATCAAACATACAATAAATTTTCTTGAAATTGAAACTTAAAGTAATAGATTTCTATTAAGATGGTAAGTAATGTAGTGTAACAACTTTATCACAAATAAATACTAAATAAATGATAGCAACTAATTTAATAAGCACTTATTTGCTGTCATTTATTTGGTAAATACCAACATTTCAGCATATTATTATTTGGTTAGACAATTCATTATTTTAGGGAACACAAGTCTCTTTGTATCTCTCAATATGTATAGGTACCTAATCATTATTCATTTGCTGATTAAATAAAATCAACATTCACTTGCTAGCCTAAACATTATATTTAGCTTAAAATAATCTGGGCTAGGTGGTTTATTTATGCGTAATCATAGAATATGAATCAAAGAAAATAAAATTTTCATGACTACCCAAATTAACATAACATTATTGTATTATAATAGACTACAGGCCCATGTCCAAAATGGATGGGTCAGTCATATGAACCACCAGGTGACGTATATAGGACGATATAAGAGCATAAAATAATAAGATTCAGCACTATGCCGTCACTTGTAAGCTGTCCAACTGAGTGCTGGTGAGAATTCAAATTCAGTTTGGATTTACTGGTGTAGTGGGGTGGTTTGCCATGTACACATTTTTCATAAGCACCACAATCAAAACAACTAAGGCTTCTTAAAGTAGTTTTATCTACAGATTTATCCCACAGCGTTTGGTACACGTCAAAGGTGCCCCTAAATGCTTTTAAAGTCTTTGGTATTAAGCTTTCTTTTAGTATTATGTCTTCTTCATTTACTTTTTTTATAATAATATTTAAGTTTTCGTTGAAGGTAACTCTAGACAGTAAGTCACAAAACTGATTAAAATTGCCAATATCTTCTCCATATAGTACCATACGGTCCGCAGTTCGTTTGATTGTTGCTCCGACCCCGTCAGGAGCACCTTTGCCGTGACCTGCTTCAGAGTAATTCCAAGTGACCTTCTCTATTTGGGGGAAATCTTGACAAATCTGGCTAATTATGAAAAACATATATTTATTTCTATATTGCGAGGTCGGTGAGTCCGATAAAAAATGGATGGTATCCACAAATGGATTTAACTTAATACATTGCTCTATTAGGGGAATTAAATGCGCCCAAATCGCTGGAGCTTCGTGTCGCAAACACTCGCTTATAGTACACATAGATGTTGGTGTAACTTTACCAGTAGAAAAGCTGTGTGTATAAATCACGGCGGTATGTAAACACACTTGCTGCCGACTTCCACCAAAATGGAACGACTGGACTTCCGTTGCATATTTTAAAGAATAATTTTCGGAAAAGTCTACGTGTACACAAGCTTCTTGAAAATTTAGATTATCTTTCAAGGTTTTTATTGTCTTGTATTGATGAACGATTTTAAAGACGTGATTTAAAAAGATGGTCAAATCTCTATCAAATTTAGTAACGGCTTCTACAGGTTTAACAATAGTTTTGACTTTCTCAGTTAATGTTTGTAACTTCTTGCTACCATTTTTAAGCGGAATTTGTTTCTTTACTTTCTTCCATTCATAAAATATGAAATCATTATCATTACAGAATTCTTTATATTCAATGATTCTACATTTACATGTCGCACAACTGCGTTTCAAACACTCCAGGTTTCGTGGATCACAACATAGTTTACTTAGTAACTCGTCACTACTTTTTTCGTTTATTATAGATGCTTTATTTAAAGATTGTATTAATAATTCTATATTAGCATGAAGTGAGCATTGGCAAGTATCCCTATTTGAACTCTTTGGGAAAACCACCCAAAATGGCCGCACTTTACAAAAAAACGAATAACTTACTGCTATATTAGTCTCTAATATAAATTTTCTATATAAATCTTTTAATGGCTGGCATAAATAACGTTTTTGCATTCGTTGTTTGCCTCTTGTAATATATTGCTTTTTGCCCGGGGAAATAACACTATTTGCGTCGTCTAAATAAAAGTGTTTGATGCGTTCGGTTGTTGCGGTGGCAGGTTTCAAGCTTACTGCTGCGTTTGCAAATCTCTGACTTGTTGTACTAATAGGCGGGACAATCGAGGTCGTATCAGATTGATTAATCTCCATTTCAGCTATTTTATTCTTCAGTCTTTCAATAAGCTTACAACGAGCTCTATCTCTTTTTTTATAAGCCATAATAATCTTCATTAGAGCCTTACGCTTTTTAAATTCTTTGTAACGATTTTTCCTTATTAGTTCCGAAATTAAAGGATCCGTTGAAGGACCTGTGAGGCTTGTAGGACGGCTATCAACTGTTTCAGATTCTGCTTGTATTTGAAGACATTCAAATGATGGCTCTTTAGTTTCCTTTTGTTTTTGTCGGTACAGGTGTGCTCCCACTACGCATAGCACACATGCACACGGCAGACCGGCGTAAAGCAGCCAGCGCGGCGCCGCGGCGCGGGGAGGGGGCGACAAGGCTCCACTAGCGCCCAGCCACGGCGAAACACACAACTGATCAGCCACGGGAAGCGTGCGCACATTCACCTTAAATACCTTAATTATCTTGTAAACAAAATCAAATATAGTATCGTTACAAAGTTTTACATCTTTAATTTAAATAAAGTATACATCAAAGTCCACCCGCAAGCAAGACAGTACCTAAGTTCAAAACATATGGTCCTTCGACCCGGATTACAGCGCCAAGCGACTACAAACGGAACATAGAAAATACTGCAAATCGCGGCCATTACGTGGACTTTGCACGGAGCAATAACGGACATCGAATCAAGAAGAAGTCACCTACTACTCGAAGGGCACATTATACAGCGTCGTAAGTCCTGGCGGGGAAGTAGCATTACTGTGAGTTCGTTCCAATTGATTTCTTTAGCAGTTCCGTAATCCATTATCCATTTTCGGCATTAATTAGCCCGTTTCAAATCCTTCATTATTTAAATTATACCTATATATACATTTCATAATAGTCCTACCCACTGCATTAGGCTAGAGATTATTTTTTTTATCTAACGGTTGCATTTGTATAGTAACGGTTAAATTTAACGGCCATACTTGAGTAAAATTCTTTAAATTTTCATCAGACCGCCAGGGGCAATGATATTATATGAGTAATATTGTTGACCAGTGGTATTGCGTTGGTTTATAGGTAAAAACACACTCTAAGTTGTTTTATCTTGGCAATTATAGCGCATAATTCTTTGCCTATTGGTTTATAGGTGAATACTCATTCTTAATTGTTAGGTACATCCTAACAACAATAGTTACCTAATATTCTTTGACTAAAAGGTCTCAATTTGAAAAAAGTCCCGTTAACGCGTAGGTAATAACGGCATTCATAGCTCATTCTGTGTTTTTGTATTTCAGTATCGTGGACAGGCCGTGGTCGCAGGCACCTGCCAGCCAAGTCAGCTGTTAGGCTTACCCGTGCGTTGCACTAGCACAGCTTAATAGCTTGCTCGCGTTATATTTTTACCCACGCCCTCGGCTCACCCTCATTATAAAATTTAAGTATAAATTTGCATCAAATACTAAATTTTGATTGTATTTCATTGCCTTTCTTGCTTTAATGTCATTTCACGTGTTTTGAATAATCTAAAAATACATAGCCAATTAGACATATTTTAATCATGGAACATAAATCATTACTTAAAAGGCGGGGTAGTTATAAAGCTAAAGTAACTCAATTCAAATCATATTTGGAGATTTTAAAAAGCTGTAATACTTTAAGTACGTTACAAATTAGCGAGTTAAAGTTGCGATTACAAAAAATTTAAGAATTATATTCCGAATTCGATTCAACGCAAACTGACATTGAAAATTTTTCTGAAATTCCAGAGGACCAGTACAAGGAACGCGAATCCTTCGAAAGTCAATACTTCGGCGCGATTGCTGTTGCACAGGAGGTGTTGAGTAAGCAGCAGACCTCTGCGGACCCGGACTTTGCGTCGGTTACAGGTTCTGGTACTGTTTCTCGGCATACAGGTGGGCCAAAACTTAAACTTCCGACTATACACCTACCTACCATTTTGGTCATTATCATAGCTGGTTAGAATTTCGTGATACGTACACTTCACTCATACATTCCGATGACTCAATACCTAAGATTAGTAAATTTCATTATTTACGCGCTGCAGTAAAGGATAGTGCCGCTTTGGTAATCCGTTCTCTAGACTTCTCAGCCGAAAACTATGACATTGCATGGCAGTTGTTATGTGAACGGTTCGATAATAAAAGGCTTCTTGTAAACAATCACATTCAGGCAATTCTTAACATTGAATCTATTCCAAAGGAATCATTTAAAGCTTTACGTAACCTTAGTGACCTAGTCAATCGCAATTTAAGAGCCTTAAAATTACTTAACCTACCCACTGATAGTTGGGATGTGATTATTATTCATTTAGTATCGAATAAATTAGATGTAGTAACAAATCGAGAATGGGAAATTTATCGCAATGATTTGGAAGATTTACCCTCGCTTAGTGACTTTAATAAATTTCTCAAAAACAGAGCAGATCTATTGGAAACTATTGAGGACGCGCGTAGTACAAAACGAAGACATAATGATGTCACGCATTCTAGACAAAAAACATTTACTGTAAATTCTAGGCCTTCAAATGCCAAGCAATCATATCATTGCCCACTGTGTAAAGGTAACCATGCTATCTACCAGTGCTCAGAGTTTAAATCGCTTCCTATTGAAAGTCGTATTCAAAAGGCGAAGTTCTTAAAGTTATGCCTCAACTGCTTGCGTCGAGGTCACTTGGCAAACGCATGTAGATTAGGATCATGTCGAATTTGTAGCAAGTCTCATAACACAATGCTACACCTAAATGAGCCATCCACACAGCATTCAAATCAGTCTGATAGTACAAATACACCTACCAATCCTAGTACCAGTAGTATTGCACTATGCTCAACACAACCAGATATTCAATCACAACCTTCTGCTTGTTTACAAGATAATGTAGTGCTATCAGCCACACATAGTCGATGTTTAGTGTTGCTATCAACGGCTTTAATTCAAGTAAATGATCATTATGGTAAAAAACATACAATTCGCGCTTTATTAGACAATGGAAGCACATCAAGCTTCATTACAAAGAGCTTGTGTGACAAACTTAAACTGTCAACTTATTCAACCTCCACATTGGTCGAAGGATTGAATCGTCAATCTTGTAGCTTATCCAAGCGATGTGATGTAACTATATCGTCACTTGTTAGTTCATATTCTGAAAATATAAGCTGTTTCGTTGTGCCGCACATTACGCAATCGATACCAGCTACACAAGTCAATTACGCAGGGCTAGACATACCTCAAAATATTGTATTAGCCGATCCCACATTCCACACGCCATCTCAAGTAGATATGCTACTTGAAGCAGATTTATTTTGGAGCATACTTTGTTCACATAATATCTCACTAGGTAAAAATAAACCTACATTAAGTGAGACGCAGTTCGGATGGTTGATATCCGGGCCTATACATTCATTACATAACAATACAGTCCACTGCAATCATTGCATTACGCATTATGATAATATGCTTCAGGATCAACTGACCAAGTACTTTGAACTCGAATCAGTCACCGCGCACAGCCCTATATCCAAAGAGGAACAGGAGTGTGAGCGTCATTTTGTAAACACTACCACACGTGATGACGATGGTCGCTTCGTTGTAACCATTCCATTAAAGGAGTCTCCTCAACGATTGGGTGACTCATATGAACACGCCCTTGCTAGGTTTATATCATTAGAGCGTAGGTTCAAGCGAGATCCAGAGTTCAAAAAGCAGTATACTCAGTTCATCCAGGAGTATATCTCATTAGGTCACATGACTGAAAATACCTCTCCTAGTGATGATAAATATCAATATATTATGCCGCATCATGGCGTTTTACGAGAAACTAGTTTAACAACAAAATTACGTGTCGTTTTTGATGCATCTGCGGCAACCACGTCTGGCGTGTCCTTTAATAACCTGCAATTAGTCGGACCCACAGTTCAGAGTGACCTCATAAGTATATTGATTAGATTTCGCCAATTCAAATATGTCGTTACTGCAGATGTAGAAAAAATGTACCGCATGATTAGAGTAAACAAAACCCAGCGTATGCTTCAGCAAATATTGTGGCGGTTTGAACCCCATGAGCAACTTAAACAGTACAAACTCAACACTATCACATATGGCATGGCCTCATCAGCATTCTTAGCGACTAGATGTTTAGTGCAGTTAGGAAAAGAATGCACTGAAAAACCGATTTCAGACGCCATTATTCAGGGTTTCTATGTTGACGATTATATCTATGGAAATAATGATAGCTCTAAGCTAGTACAAATATGCAGAGGCGTTATAGAGCAATTAAAAAAGGCCCAATTCTCTTTAAGAAAATGGCATTCAAATAATACATCCGTAATTCAGGAGCTCATAGGTGAAAATGACACAGATGAGTATCTCAACTTGAGTGGTAATGAATACTCAAAGACCCTCGGATTGTTATGGGGTTGTAAATCCGATAAATTGTTATTTTCGGTCAACCTTACACAACATGAACACATAACGAAACGTATAATTTTGTCTACCATGGCACAAATATTTGATCCTTTAGGTCTTATCAACCCTTGTATATTGCAGGCAAAACTCATTTTACAAAAGCTATGGTCTTTGAAAATAGGATGGGATGAAAGGGTTTCGACTGAAATTGCCGTAAGTTGGTGCAATTTAATTAAATCTTTACTTTATATTAATCAAATAAGAATTCCTAGATACGTTATATGTAATCATCCTGTATCCTGTGAGATACACGCATTCAGTGATGCATCAACTCAAGCATATAGTGCGTGTGTTTACATTCGATCTGTGACTCATAATGATGAGGTATTGGTTAATTTGATAACCGCAAAAAGCCGCGTTGCTCCTTTGAAGCCTATGACGGTGCCACGGCTTGAATTATGCGGAGCTCTTCTAGCCGCTCGTCTAGCTGATAAGGTTAAATCATCATTAACGTTAAAAATTCACAGCTGTATTTATTGGTGTGACTCAACCATTGTCTTAAGTTGGATCAAATCATCCAAAGCCAACTTGTTGAAACCGTTTGTTTACAATAGATTTCATGATATAAATTCCCTTACAGAACCATCCACATGGCAATACGTACCTACACGGGTAAACCCTGCTGATATAGGGTCACGGGGAGCGGACGCCAGACAGCTGGAAAAGAGTAGCTTGTGGTGGTCAGGTCCAGAATTTCTTTTAAATCCTAAATCAGATTGGCCAGTTCAACCGACTTGCATTAATGAAGGTGATCTGCCCGAAATGAAAGTGCTAAGTCATTTAGGTATCTCAGAATCACAGTCAGTTGAATATTTTAATAAATTTTCTGAATTTTCTAGATTACAACGTATCACAGCTTACGTACAACGTTTCATTCATTACTGTCGCTTTCCAAATAACAACTATAAAGGTTATTTAACGTTAAGCGAACTCAATTCAGCACTGATTACATTATGTAAATTATCTCAACAAGAATCGTTTGAACTTGAGTACAGATTGTTAAAAAATAAAAATACTTTGCCATTAAAGAATAAACTAGTAAAGTTTAATCCCTTTTTGGACTCTGATGGCCTCATACGAGTAGGAGGTAGGCTAGTCAATTCACATTACTCATACGACACCAAGCATCCAATATTGTTACACGCATTACACCATATTACAGAACTTATCTTCAAATATTATCATAAATTACTTATTCATGCAGGTCCGCAATTACTACTCGCTAATATTCGCCAAAGGTTTTGGGTGTTGAATGGCAGGAATCTTGCGAGAAAAACTGTGCGTAATTGTGTTACGTGTTGTCGATTTTCAGGCAGAATTATACAGCCGATCATGGGTGTTTTGCCTGGGGAGCGATTGCACGCTGATCATCCCTTTATTAATACAGCGGTAGACTATGCGGGACCTGTAATGATCTTGAACCGAAAAGGTAGAGGAAGCACTATAGTAAAGGCATACTTATGTATATTTGTCTGTTTGGCTGTCAAAGCAGTACATATAGAGCTTGTAACCGACCTGAGCTCTAAGACCTTTATTGCTGCTTTAAGCAGATTTATTGCCCGCAGAGGAAAACCTGTCAATATCTTCTCTGACAACGGCACGTGCTTTGTAGGAGCGTGTAATGAATAAGCGAAATTCTTAAAATCTAATTCACATTATATAGGTTCTTATGCTTTAGATATGTCCATTAACTTTAAGTTTTCACCTGCATATAGCCCACATTTCAATGGGTTAGCCGAGGCTGCCGTTAAATCAGTAAAATATCATTTAAAACGTATTCTTGGTCTTGCCAATCTTACTTATGAGGAAATGAATACCGTTCTTGCCGAAATTGAAGCTATTCTAAACTCGAGGCCTTTAACTCCCTTATCTTCTGATCCATCGGATCTAGTAGCTCTCACGCCTTCACATTTTCTCATTGGACGAACATTAACAGTGTTGCCTTCTCCTCAGGTACAAGATGTCGCTAAGTTGTGCACCTTCTCACGTTTCATGAGAACTCAACAACTGAAAGCTCATTTCTGGGCCAGATTTCACAAAGAATACATTTCAGAGCTTCAGATACGACAGAAATGGTGCAAAGATGAAGGACAGCTACGTCTTGGACAAATGGTGCTAGTCAAAGATGACCGATTGCCACCAAACAGATGGTTGCTCGGGCAAGTGTCCAGCGTGTACCCAGGCTCCGACGGCGTAACCAGAGTGGCAGATGTGACGACTGCAACAGGCACCCTTCGGCGCGCCTTCAACAGGCTGTGTCCTTTGCCAGTGACGACGGAATCTGATGGCCCAGCGAACCAAGACTCTTTCTCCTGAGGCGGCAGCATGTTGACGCCTCGCATGTGCTCCCACTACGCTTAGCACACATGCACACGGCAGACCGGCGTAACGGCCCTGTCACGACCTTGCCGCTCTGAGCGGCGGCTTAGCGCGGGGCGGCTAGCGGCAAGATCAAATGTATGAAGACGTTCGAAGCACGCCACGAGCCGCCGCGCACAGCGATAACGCGCGCGTTTTTTTTGGCGCGATTGGCTGCGCGGCGAGCGGCGCGGCGTGCGGTGCGGCGAGCGGCGGGAACAAATGTACTGCGACCGAGTCCGACGCCACGACTCCGAGCGGCACAGACAGCGTTACGCGAGGGACGAACTAGGCGGTTAAACTATTTGTTAAATATTTTGTGGCGGTAATGAATACGGAGACATTTAAAGTCGAAATTTTTAAACGGTCGCGTGTGTGGATAGCAACACATCCACTGTATAAATACAAAAATGTTAATAAAACGTTGCGAGATGTAATGAAACAATGTTTTACAGAATGTAATGGTAGGTTTTAATATAAATCGCAAACATTAAAACATTGTGTAATGTACATATGTACCTATTTAGGTACAGACACAGCTACTATGAAAGTTAAAAGGTGATTTACCTACCTACTTAACGTAATCTACGTTGTGTAGGTACCTATTCAACGCCTCATTAATTGCGAATATGTATTATTCCTTTGATATAAAATACTTGTAAGAAATGAAGATCCAATGTCGACAATTTTGTAGGTATACCGTATAGTTACACAAAGATATTTTGGTTATCGCCATATTTATGGGTAACTCCGTCGGCCCAAATACGTCCACATTTGCCGCTGCGTTTACCGCTGCTGTAGGGTCGTGGCGTGCACGACGCTCTGCCGCGCCGCCCGCCGCGACGCGCGCCGCTTAGACCGATCTCGTGAACAGGCCCTAAAGCAGCCAGCGCGGCGCCGCGGCGCGGGGAGGGGGCGACAAGGCTCCACTAGCGCCCAGACTGATCAGCCACGGGAAGCGTGCGCACATTCACCTTAAATACCTTAATTATCTTGTAAACAAAATCAAATATAGTATCGTTACAAAGTTTTACATCTTTAATTTAAATAAAGTATACATCAAAGTCCACCCGCAAGCAAGACAGTACCTAAGTTCAAAACAGTGTATATTTATAAAAAGAATAAAACAATAAAATATTATCACGGATACAAAATATCAAAATATTACGGCGTTATTATCTTTATATATATATATATATATATTACACATTGAAATGTCCTTTATTTATCTATGGACTTAAAGGACAGATATTTTAGTACCTCTAGGTATTGAGTATCTGAGTATAGTTATAGTAAAATAAAATAAACAGTAATATTTCAGCTGCTCTGTGAGTGCCGCCGTGGTCCGTATATATATATATATATATATATATATATATATATATATTCTTTTTATGTTAATAGGCGGCAAACGAGCAGACGGATTGCCTGATGGTAAGCAATTACCGCCGCCCATGGACACAAGCAACACCACAGGAGTCACAAGTGCGTTGCCGGCCCTTGGGGTTGGGAAAAGGGATAGGATGAGGAGTGGGATGAGGGAGAAGGAATAGGGGATAGGGCCTCCGGCACTCTCACTCACCGAACGAAACGCAACAGTTTAGGTTCTGTTACTTTACGTCAATTTTCTGTGAGAGGGTAGTACTTCCCCGGTCGAGCCGGCCCATTCATGCTGAAGTCAGCAAAGCTCTACTGCCTCTACTATATGAGTAATCAGTAGATAGGTACTGCCTCCGTGGTCCAGTGCATAGCGTATGCGACTGCTGATCGGAGGTCCTGGGTTCGATTCCCGGGTCGGGCAAAAGTGTTACCGGGTTTTTCCGAATTCTCAGTAGCAGCATGGAGTCTGGTGATGTGCCCAGTAACGGCAATAGGCTCGCCCCCTATTACGTGGGACCTAAAAGTTCATGGCGAAATGTGGGTGTAATATTACACCTTTGCTTACACCTTCGGGGATACAGGCGTGAGTCTATAAGAAAATATTAGGGTAAAGTCGTGATCATTGGACCAGCGTTTTCTTTGGACCACCAAGGTATTTCCAAAACTATCCAAGCTAGCAACACCCAAACTAGTCGAAACGAGTCCGTGCTGACTCAGTTGGACCCCTCTCTAACCTCAGCGACGCTGCGGAACTTGGCGAGGAGTTACGTGTGTGATTATATTTGTAGGCGGTTAAAATCTTATTATATGACTCGGAACAATCTGATGTAACTATCATTCTACTCATATTTGTTTGTATGCACTGGTATGAAGTATTAGATAGTTTAATTGTGATGAGTGTTATTCAATTTTGTCTAATCATGTCATTGTAAATTTTAAATTTTCTTTTACGAAACGAATACCTTTTTGTTATCAATGGACCACAAGAGAGTGCCGTCGTTGGATCGGTCCAAGCATTGCAACTTTTTGTTGATTTTTTTTTTACTCACGTACTAACGTAGGCTCCGAGTATTTCAGTGATTATGAAAAAAAGCTCTTGAAAAACATGGTAAATTAATAATTTTAGAATGTCGTCATATAAAAGAAATACTTAATTAAAATGAAACTAGCATAAACCTCGCTCTAGAATCAGTGAAAAAACAAAAGGCTGGTTTAAACCCAGCCTTTTGTTTTTTGAAAGCTATATATAAAGCTATATTTATGAAGCTAGTAGAATTTTCGAAGTCCCGAGAGTAACACTCAAACGAAGGTAACATGGAGTAAACCAAAAAGCCCAAGAAAACGTCAACTACAACTATAGCTTGTTTGGTTGTCGTAAGTGTATGAGTATTGTTTGTCTCTCCTCGTATGCCATTATTTAATCAAATTGATAATTCTAATAAGTTACCTGGAATGGACCTCTAGAACAAATTTCTCGAAGTCCATTGACGGCAACCTAGTGGTTCAATAAAGGTGCCCTTGGTCCAAAGAAGGTAACAACCAAAGATTTCGTTTTCTTCGTTTAAACGAAAAAGTATACGCCCGAATTGTTTGTGCGTTTGATTATTAAAAATAAAGGTCCCACGGAATAAAAATAATACACTGCTTTCATTTTATCACTTATATTTTTTAAGATATGACGTTGAAAAGTTAGGTGTTCCATTCATAGCAACCTTCCCCTATACTACTAAAAGTAGGTAACATTATATGTGCATAACTACATTAAAACCTAACAGGATCGAAAATTATCGACGGGCAAGAAGAAGCTTTCCGTACTACTAACCTCTTTGGTTTCAAAATTTGTTTTGACATGTTGGACGTGTTTAACACCGTTTTCGTTTTCACAACACTTTGGAAAGGGTGCTAGGCAGTCCGCTTTGTAAGCGAATGATTTGCTATAGTTCTCTTTGGACCTCTCTTGGTTATTATTCGCCGTGGACCTAAGGCCACGAGTCCGTCCTCAGAGTTTTGATGAGCCGTTGTTGAGGAGTCTGACGCTGCTTTCGCGGCCCATGCTGGCTCTGTAATAGTGTAAAAATGAAAAATCTTATTAAATTATATTTTTTTTTATTATGCGTGTGTGCGATGAATGATCGGGGTAAAACTGAGACGCAAGAAATC
Organism: Euclidia mi; assembly: GCA_944739405.2. Classification (NCBI taxonomy): domain Eukaryota; kingdom Metazoa; phylum Arthropoda; class Insecta; order Lepidoptera; family Erebidae; genus Euclidia; species Euclidia mi. Next base: position 13,279,701 of record OX123202.2, read on the forward strand.
TGACGACACAGTTCACTGTACAGACTATAACAGAACTATAAGTATTTGCCGAGAAGTACCTATCCAGAATTTTGCCTCAAAAGGGGAGCGATTCCATTACTTACTTACTTACCTGTGCGCTGCGTTCTAAATATTTCATCAGACTTACCTCCGTTCTAAATATTTCATCAGACATTTCGGACATTTTTGTTTCTTGTAATTGTTCCTATATAAGCATTTGATCGAGCGTATAGCGTGACTTGACACTTTCGTTTCTAATGGATCGGGTAAGTGATACAACTTCAGCAACACGGCATTAAAATAAGGTTTAGCAAGTATAGAAAGGTCTATTATTATTTATTATTAATGCCTCGTTGGTCTCGCGGCATAAATGTGCACGTGGGATTGGGAGGTCTCGGGTTCGATTCCCGAGTCGGGCAAAGTGTTATTGGGTTTTTCCGTTAGGAAATTCTCAGTAGCAGCACGGAGCCTGGTAATGTGCCCGGTACGGCAATAGGCTCGCCCCCTATTACGTGGGACCTAAAAATTCATGGCGAAATGTGGGTGTAATAATACACCTCTGCCTACCCCTTCGGGGATACAGGCGTGAGTCTATAAAAAAAAAGGTCTATTATTATTACCTACAGTTCCTGGGACTGAACAAAAATATACTTATTTTTAACCCCAAAGTTAGTAACGCATTCGTTACGACTTACAGACTTGTTCTATCAATAATAAATACAAAAAAATAGACTCACGTTATAGGCACCATGTTAATGTTAGTCTTTCTGCTGGAGTGCAGTCTTCTTGATGTGGAGATAGATAGTGAGCCTCGCGGTCCATGCGCGGAACTACTTCTGCATAGAAGATACCTGAAACATAATAGTTAGATAATTATGTATTTGTTATATGTTATAGGATGGCTTATCCGCCAGAAATGATAATAGTTGTTTTGATGCAGCTAGATTTTGTGTGATGCAGCTATGTTTTGTGTGAATGGCTTTGTTTTAAAACTTGCTTAGCATTAAAACTTGCCCCGAATCTATTACATACATACATAATCTTATCATAATGGTTGCCTGGAAGAAATTGCTGTATGCGATAAGGCCGCCAATTGTGCATTTCTTGTTTGTGCTCATTCTATGTATGTTTTCCTTATGTAGTGTACAATAAAGATTTATCTAATCTAATCTAATCTAATCTCACACCTATATCCCCGAAGAGATGATAGGCAGAAGTATATTACTAGACCCACTTTGCGCCAGATTTATTTTTAGGCTCATTTCAACTGCAATGCAACTGCACTTGCAGTTCGGATGCAGTTTGAATGCAGTTGACACGACTGCAATAGAACTGCAAACCAACCGTGCAGTTCGACTGCACGCTGACTGCAATTGAACAGCAATCGGACTGCACGTTTGGATTGCAGTTTAAATGCGATCAGTCTGTCTAGACCCTTAGTCCCACGTAATAGGGGGCCGTAGCGGGCACATTACTAGACTCCGTGCTGCTACTGAGAATTACCTAACAGAAAAATCGAATAACACTTTGCCCGACCCGGGGATCAAACCCGAGACCACCCACGCGCACATTTATGCCGTGAGACTAACGAGGTAGCCTCGAATCTATTGTACCTACTTTAAGTATCTTAAGATGAACCAATGCTTGTTTAGCAACCATTACTTATTAGTATATATACTATAAAATCCTTGCCTTACTGACTGACTGACAACGCACAGCCAAAAGCTAAGTATTGGTTCGTTAGTACAATCTATTCTGTAGTAAGGGGCGCAAGAAGTTTTTGGAAAAACGATCCTTGGAGAGGGTAGAGGGGCAGGAAGAGAGGATTTTAGCAAAGTCCTTCTCTACTGGGCTTAAAGAGTAAGAGTTCCAAACGGGCGGAGCTGCGGGCGAACTTAAGTTATGTATAAAAATAGGTGTCCTAACTGAAAAAACATCGCTAGAAACATTAAATTGGGACAACGGGTTCCTTTTAAGGTATAAGCTTCCACTAAGAGATGACTTAATATTCAACCTCTAACATGATAAAATACCTACGGGAGGATAAATTTTTGGAAAATCGCTTGTCCTGATAATATCGGCGAGTGAAACAGCGGGGAACAGGCAGTACATAATGAAACCGGTAAGTTTGTCCCACGCGCGATTAAGGGAAAATAGTTACCATTGTTTTGATGAGGTTGAACTTTGTTCTGCTGTTTAATACAGTTATTATAACTTGAGCTAATCAACTCAAAGTTAATTATAACTCGGCAGTAGTAAGTTCACCACAATTTCACGAACTTATGACTGATGTCTATGCTGAGAGGTGGATAATGTTTTGGCAAACAAGTTTCTGCAGAGGTGAGAAGTTGAGAACTGGGTAGTCAAAATAGTTGTATGAATGAAGTACTTAGTAGTTTTACTTTTTAGCTCACACTTTAGTGAGGCCTGAAGGACTAGCTTGCCCTCTTGGGTGGGTGTCGGTTATTACGACAAAATATTAGTGGAAGGCTCTGGAACCAACTGAGAGGGAAGCCAGTTGACTCATCGGGGATATACAACTGGTTGACGAAAATGTTCAAAGCCTGGAGTATCGTCGCAGTGTTGCCAGTGAGTCAGTATTTAATAAGATAGGTACATTTCGGTGAGTGTTCAGAGAAACTCCGTAATCTGTAGCCTGTTAGCTTTATATTCTGATACCTACTTCAGATTACTGCGCCGTTTCACCAAAATCTATTCAGTATTTTTTCGTAACTTTAACAAATAGGTATCTAACTAATCATTCATCTTCACAAACTGTAATAAATATAGTTAGTTGCTTTCCCGTCAAAAGAACAAGTCAAATATGGACGGAGGGTACTGCATTGGCTATTATGAGCGTGTTTCGAACGAGGCTAAACATAATATACATGTTTGAAACTTACGGCTAGATTGCTTTACACAATGTGTTAGAATTAAACCGGATTTTCACCTAAGCGAAGTAAGTACCTAGACCGGCGGCGAGTAGGTACGTATATGAAGGCCAATAAGGTAATATACTTATCTTAAGTCAACTCCACTCTCACTTCTAGTAGGGAAGGTAAATATATCTTTATCACGAGTTTATCTAAAAAAAGCAGCTATAGCCTAGTGGAGAGACCGACAGACTGTTACGCAGATGGTCTTGGGTTCGAATCCACGGCACACATCAGTGAGAATGTATTAAATTTGTAATCATAGCTTACTAAACGATGAAGGAAAACATCATCGTGAGGAAATTTGCCTGTCTGAGAGTTCTCCATGATTTTCTTGAAAAACTTATGTAAGTCTGCCAGCTCGAATTTGGCCAGCCTGGTCTTACTCTTTTCACAGCGAGAAGAGGCCCGTGCAGCAGTGGGACAATAGATACATATGCAGAGCTGATGATGATGTCGATGATCACGAGTTCAAACCAAAAAAACAACTTTAATTTCGCGCTCAAAATTGCCAGCTGCGCAACAATACTTATTTAACTCATAGCTTTATAAAAAGTAAGTGCCGTCAATAGCTGGGTGCAGAATACGACCAGGTAGCGTGGCTCAGAAAAGTGAGCTGTTTACATGAAAATAGGCTGATGGCACGGGAAAACAGTGCAACGCTCAGAGACAGCTCTTCCTCGCTTTAGGTAACCAATTCTCGTACGTAATAGCACGGCACAGCTAAGCAATGCTAACACAGTACACAGGCCGCCACTTGAGTAAGTGATCGACTGTGGCATTTAGTCGTAAATCAAAGTGCTTCGGTCCCGGTTCAGGTCTCAAGACAAAAATTGTTAAGCCCTGTCGAAGGCCTTTGGGCGGTCTGAAAGCTTCGATACTAAAGTTTGCCACACACTCACACGATAAAGAAAGTAGCAGAAGCCCGCTACACCGCACATCTTTGGACGGCACCACACAGTAGGTCCTAGGTACTTATATCTCATATCATCCCATTTTCAATTTGATGAAAACGTTTATGACAAAATGGAATTGACAACGCAAAGGAATGTGTGCGAGAACGCCTACGTAGTCATCCGGTATGGGCATAACGAGTGCCGCTCGAAGTTAGTTAACGAACCAAACGAACAGATGAGATAATTCTCTTAAAGCGCTATTAGCCGCTTTGTGTCGCGTGTCAGCTGCGTGCTAATAGCGCCACTGAAACGTAGCTCTTGAGTTCGACAGAGAGAATATCCTACCTCTGGTTAAAATGTTACTTCGCAATAAATCTAGTGAGATTGTAAACTGTCGATATGAGATGTGTACGTTTAGACCTACATTTTTAGATCTTGCGGTGGAAGCACAGTTGCGAGGCTGCTTTGAAGGCGTGAGGGCCTAGTGAAGCGGCCTCTAAAGTTAGTACCTATAATTTAGTGACTTCAGCTTGGTACTTTCGTTCAGTAGGCATTGTGGTGAACACGATTGGAAATACTATTCCTCCATTATTATCTTTTTTGCGAGTGCAATACCAAGATGATTATTTTGACCTTGGTTGGCTGCAGGTTTCCATTTATTAATTTTCATTTCAAGAACCATATAAATACATGTTTCTTCTTCAGGAAGAGTTTTTAATGCAATCATTTTTGTATTACAATCCACAGTAAATAAGCCACTTTGTTCCCAAATCCCAAACAAAAAATTGGAAAACATTATTGCAAAACCAGAACCTCGGTAAGTAATATATTTCCGTCACCGCCACACCAATCCACTAAATTGGATCGGGCGAATAAGATCCGACAAGAAATAAAGAGGTTATTTTTCACAACTAATTCAAATTTCTTAAATAAGTAGATTGTCTGAATATGCAGTGCAATAAACGCTCTCACTACTGGGCTTTATAATAATAATAGCGTGATAATAATAGCGTGTGAGCACACTACATTGTCCCAAAAGACTGTAGGAATATTGTTTTGGGTATTAATACAAGAATAAAAGTGTAAAATATATTTTTTCACAAAAAATATATTTGTAGCGGCAAGCTACATAACGCATAGTACTGTGTCTTAGTAGTTCCGTCGTCATTGGGTAGATGGCGCTGTGATATGTGTTATGAAAATGTCTGGCAATAATGAATTTCAATTTTAGACAGTATTTTTAAACACATATTTGAATACCAGCTTTGATACTTTAACGTAAGTAAGTATGTTTTTTTGGTACCTTTACTTCGTGCTACCTGTGAAATGGCCTGGCTTTCAAGCTAGTGGGTCGGCATACTTCTTAACAAGATTTTATACTAATTATCCTCAAAATTTCAGCTTTGCTAAAATGACGTAGGTCTGGCGGCTCTGGGATCTTACTCTATAGGAGATGTTAATGTCATTTCCCAGTTCTGTAAATAGATAAAGTTTTCTACGAAACACGATTATTTATGGTGTGGGAATAGCGATAAAACAGAAACGCTTTGTACTTGCACGTTAGTCAGAACATGAGCAAGTCATCGCAAGTAAAAATTGAATCTAATCACAAAGCAAATCAAGGCAAATCGAAACCGCATGCGGTAATAGGCAATCCCAAATAGCGATCACATATGCCTTGACAGAAATATATTGGCATTCCTACGTGCGTGCGTTTATTTTGCTTGATAATGAAAAGCCGTTATTGAAGACCAACTTTCAACCACTGGAGACCAACGAAAAGCCTTTGAAAAATCAGCCTCTTTTTTAGGGTTCCGTAGTCCAAAAGGAACCCTTATAGTTTCGTCATGTCCGTCCGTCTGTCCGTCCGGAGCCTAGCTCAAAGACGCCTGGTGCTAGAAAGCTGATATTTGATATGTAAATATACATACGATATTGCAACAAAACTGTAGAATAAAATTTAGGAAAATATTTTTTTTAAGGGTATCTGCTCTAGGTACATATATAGTGCAGATGATTTTTTTTTGATTGAGTACCCCATTGTGTGGGGTATCATTGGATAGGTTTTAAAAAATATTATTAGTTTGCTCAAATCATTTTTCGATCCAGTGATTGGTTTGTCAAATATCAAGCTTTGAAGTGAAAAAAATTGTTAGATTCAAGTGTCCCCCCCCGCTCTGCTGGCTAAACTATTAATTTGGAAGAGGTGAAAAAAATCACAAATGTAGTACATATAACGAATTTAAAAGGAAAACTATCTGGGCTAAGTAGACATCACTAGTTTACGAGTAATAGTCGGTTAACTTATAAATACCTATATCTGTGAGTTTACATTGGGAGCGCTGGCTTAATCTTAAAGATGCCCGTTTTTAGTCCCATGTGAAACAGAAGTTATTATCAATAATGGCCATTATGGGCAACTACGGAACCCTACATTGCGCATGGCCCGACACGCACTTGGCCGGTTTTTTTTAAATACTTGTTTCATCTTGTCCAAAAGAATGTTGATAGTCATTTAATTTTTGTCTTGAGATATATATCTATGTAATCATGACGCATGAAACAGTGCCGAAATATAAGGTACCTACACGAAACAGAAGTGCTACGTATACAGAAATATATATATATATATATATATATATATATATATATATGTATATATAATTTTTACATATATATATTAATTTTTACATATAAGTAATTTTACATATATATATGTAAAATTACTTCCTTTCAATCCTCTTTGAATGGAAAATAATCTCACAATATTATTTTTCTAATGGTGCTTGTAATGAGCTTAAAATGTTCTCAGTTCAGTTTATTACCCTCACGTGTTAAAGTTTAGGACTGAATGAACTTAATGAAGGAAATGAATAACAGAATTTATTTATAAAAATACGAAATTATATATTTACCAAATTTATGAATGAAATTAATTCATGTAATAATTTCCCGATATAAATTAATTGCAACCATATCAGTTTCTCAGATTTCTCTGCATTCAAAGTTATACTAGTACTTACTAAAGGATGCCCGCAGCTATATGCGCACTGTTATAGGGACCCTTTCGGAGGACGTTTTAAAAACACTTTTTATGAGGCTTAAGACGTATATTGTTCTTGAACAATATGACACGGATAGTGGGGTCCGAAACTAACCGCTTGAGACAGAGTTGAGACGCAGACTGAGGTCCGCGGGGTTCGGTACATGAATATATTACTAACATAGTTGCTGACTTGCAAATAGGACGTCTGATCAATAGCATAACGCTATACATGTAAGGGGTATAACAGCACACGCAAGCAATTTTTTTAAAATTTATCGATTTCTACCTGATCCCTTGGATATTTCGGGCAATTCCTTGTTAGTGCACCCTTACGGACTCCAAGGAATATACATATGTGCCAAATTTCAGCTTCTTGCGTAGTTTGCCCAATAGTTTTGGCTGTGCGTTATCTGTCAGTCAGTCAGTAACGCAACAGAAGATAATATTCCTGTAGCATACCTGTTGAAGTGTTTCCTGAAGATGCCGCTGGTGCAGTACAATTCTATTGAGTTCACGCAGCTGTTGAGGAACGATAGGCAGAACCTGGTGATCCTGAGGGCGTGACACCAACCATTGTAGTCTTCTTGTGCCGACGGGCTGAGGAAATGAGCAATATTTGGTCATTAGGATTAAGTGAAGGCATTATTTGTGGTTACGGGGGGCTCAACAATAGATAGAAAGATAGATAATTGCTTTATTGTGCAAATGTTGATACAAATTCGATGTAAGTAAATAATAATAATAGATGGGGTGGCAAATGCTGCTCCAGAAATATGCAGGGAATGCGTGAGTTTATGAATGTAAAATGCAAATGGTACAGGTGGAGGACAAAAATAACAGCGTTAATAAAAATATGAGGTTCCCTCATACGCCATTTAAAATAGTTTCCCTTTTATTGTGTTTTCAAAATGCAGCAAAATATTATAGCATTTCTTAGATAAAATTTTTGGTCTTCCTTGAATTTAGCGAGGTTTTTACAACAGGAATAAGGGGCCCACGCTGCCAACCTTTCGAATTTAACTTGCGGCCCAATCTGAACCTGTACTTCGATATACACTTAAAAACGGTATAAACTTACGTCGAGTACTTTTATCGAAACAAATAAATAATAAGTAAGTAGAGTAAAAGTCATAATATATGTATGTACTATCTAAACACGTCTTTACGATAAAATTATTATGTTTTATTTTATTATTGTTTTCTCATAAAGTGTGTTTTTTACTTTTCAACTATACATTTAAATTTTTTTTGTTGTTTTTATAGTAGTGTATTGGTATCGGTCCTTGATAAGTCTGCTAACTTTCACTTCAATCCGACGTTTTAATAGTTGTCCAAAATCCCATTAAAGATTTCCTTACTTTGTAGATCCATTGATTCATAGATAGGTACCTACATACAAAGTTTAAAAAAGCGTGTAAAAAGGGGTCTTCTTCTTATAAAAGAAAAGCACATCTATAGAAACCTCGTTGACACCTTCACGCGTAAACCCACGCATTCTGAGCAACATAAAATATCGCTCAGAGTCACGAAACGAATAGCTCATTAATTTCCTCTCGTCTTGCTTATAAAATTTTCTTTTATGTAAGATATTGATAATTATCTCGGGGTCCTCCGTTCAAGATACAATACCGCGGCGGTTGTAATGCGAAAGTGTGATCTCGTTAAAGGATCGTGGAAAAATATTACCTATTTATAGAAGATTAGCGACCACCCTTAAAATTAAGTGGCACTTCCTGGAAGGCCAGAATATGAAAGGAAATTTAGAGAGCGAGTTGTGAATAAAATGATAGAGATGGATGATATGGAATGTAGAAGTGTGAATGAATGCTGGAGTGAAATGGCAGGGTGTATCAGGAGTACAGCGAAAGATATTTTAGAAGAATCAAAAGGAAAAGGTACGATAGATAGAGATACATGGTGGTGGTCGACAGAAGTACAATAGGTTTTGAAGGATAAGAAGATGAAATTCAAGGAATGGCAGTGTGTGGGTGAATTGAATGTCAGCCTGATACAAGAAAAGAAGGTAGAGTATGATGAGCTAAAGAAGAAAGCTAAGTGTTTAGAATTACCGTAGGCAGGTAGGAAATTGTTCAGGGTGCGCAGTGGAAGTTTGTTATACATCCACCTGATCACGGTAAGGCAAAGACCTAAACACAATGCACTGCGTTGCACAGTGATGAATTGAAATCCAAATTACAATAATATTGATTGCTTACCAAATATCTTCACTGATGTCAGGCTTGAGCTAAATTAGACACATTCATACAAATATATTGGCCAAAATAGATTAATGAAGTATCTTATACTAAGCTATTAGGCTGCAAACGCGACGTTTTCAAGACACGATGGCACGTGGACGTCGATACCGGATTCACAAAATTTTCGCAAATGTTCATTAAGATACAACTTATCTTTTATCACAAATAAACCGATGCCAGCTGATCAATTAGCGGCAATACACTACGGTTTTTGGTTTTACAAACAATGTCCGTGTGGTGACGGATTAAGAATACGAAATGTCATCATCCCATATCATCCCATGGGTGTCGTAAGAGCCGACAGAGGGAGCACATTATGCAGAGAACAACACTGCAAGAGAAGGAAAACTTGATACAAACCCTATACCAACCCGTTTGGCCAGCGTGGTATAGTAGGCCAATTCCTCATTTGAAAGGAGAGGCCTAGTCCAGCAGTGGACTATTAAAGGCTGATATGATGAAACAAATACAAGATCTAAAACGCGCTCACAAAACGGAATCTGCCAGAGTGAACCAAAAGCTAGGTTTTTTCGCTGACCGCGGGAAACGACAATGAATGAATGGAATGACAGTTCATAGTGTGACCACAGTCAGAAATTTTCAATAGACTAAACAAATGTTACTAAATCGATATAATCGATTTGACTTATCACAAATAATGTTTCTATTTCAAACATCCACCCGCCCCGGACCGGCCTACCGGTCCGCTAATCGGTTGGTAAACGTGACAATGTTGCAACCGCTCTCCTCAGAATCGAACCGTCCACCAAGACCTCAGCAAATCGGGGAACTCCATCAGCCCCAGTAACCAACCGAAGAATGCGCCCCCTGCGCCATCTGAGTGGCGGAAGGTTAGCCTCCTTGATCAAAACGAGGTCTCCAATCTTGGATAGATCGGTCTTGTCGGTCCACTTAACGCGTTGCTGGAGTATGTGCAAATATTCCAAATTCCAGCGTTTCCAAAAGCTCTGAGTAATCTGGCGTACCAATTCAAAACGCGAGAGACGACCAGGTCTCGTATCAATATAGGGGTACTCAGGCAAGGCGACAAACGGGCGACCGATCAAAAAATGGCCCGGCGTAAGGGCCTCCAAATCATTCGGATCTGAGGAGATCGGGCACAATGGCCTAGAGTTCAAAACGGCCTCAATCTTACAAAACACAGTTGCGAGTTCCTCAAATGTAAGGACAGACTCACCGATTGTCCTGCGCAAGTGTGTTTTGGCCGATTTTACAGCGGCCTCAAAAATAACACCCCAGTGTGGACAATTTGGTGGGGAAAACAACCAATTTATCCCACGTCGGGCAAGCCTATTGCCTATATCAGCCTAGTTGGTTTCAAGGAAATTAACAACATCATTCAAATAATTAATAATAATAATAATAATAATCTTTATTCAAAAATGTTTACATTTCAGTGGATGGATACATTATGTCTGGATAATCTTATATTATAATACTTTATAATCTAATAAACAATAAATACTTAACATATAGTTTAAGGCCGGTATAGGTTATTTTTACTTTGCTATCTAGGTTTAAAATTAATTGCCTGAACTAGGTTTTCACCTGTGTTTCAGGCTGTTTTGTTCTTACGTAATATAATTGTGCAAAATATAACAAATGTGCATACTCTTAAATTTAACATTGACGCAATAATAATTAAAATCGAAGCTATTCAATGGTAGGTAATTATTTTATGACAGTAAGAAAATTCTCAGTATCGGAGTAGGTCATTGTTTGTAAGTATCTAGTTATGATTATTTTACATTGCTTATAACTATAATTATATATATCTAGTAACTTATTTAATGTATTGTATAAAAAAGGGCCTATGAATAAGAAAAATCTATTTATAAAGACATGTTTACCATGAAACTTAGTACAGACTAGATCTTTTCGTCTCTTGTCCGGGGGCAGTGGTTTGAATGGAGTTAGTGCGTGTTGTTTAAGTATGATGTGCAGTATGAACAATTGACGTACAGTTAGGACATTAGTGGACTGATACAAATCATAGGTAGGAAACATATAAGGTCGAAACGTCGCCACTTTTAGAATAGCTCTTTGAGCGCGTTCTAGTGGCAATAGGACAGTTTTGGATGCCCCTCCCCATGAAGTAATGCAATAGGATATGATGGACTGACACAACGACAGGTAGATTTGTTTAATTAATTTAAAATTTGCAGCGCTACGCATTGTTTTGAAAATAAATATTAATTTGCGCACCCGTTTACATAAGAGATCTATGTGAATGCGGAAATTAAGATTATTGTCAAGTGTTATTCCAAGGTACTTGATACATTGTGTAGATTCTAAAGTAAGGCAGGTGCATGCAGCGTCAGCAGATGAATGACATTTATTGTCGTGAGCGAATATAGTGTTGTTAGGTGATTCATGAATGTTATTGTTACGTATTGAGAAGTGGATATATTTTGTTTTCTGGGTGTTTAAAGTTAGTATATTGTCAAAAAGCCAGTTATTTACAGTATTGAAACCTAGTTGAGCATGTGTATATACCTCAGTACGAGTATTTCCTGTAAATAATAGTACCGTATCATTTGCATAAGACACAATGACACCATTATGAAGACTTAGGTTACATAGGTCATTAATATATATTAAGAACAGAGTTACTCCTAAAATGCTTCCTTGAGGCACCCCGAAGGGGGCATTAGGGATATCCGCGCTGAGGTTTGTACCTAGTTTTACACACTGACATCTGTCGCTAAGATAGTCAGTAAGTAGTTTCAATTGTGTGCCTCTTATTCCCACATACTCAAGCTTTCTTAATAGACCTGGAACTGAAACAGAGTCAAAAGCTTTGGCAAGGTCTATAAAGATCCCAATAGTATGCATCCCTTTATCCAGGTTAGCCACAATGTGATCAGTAACCATGTGAACGGCCTGGTTTGTTGACTTTTGCGCTCTAAAACCAAACTGCCTGTCTGAGAGTATATTGTTCGATTCCAGGTATTTTACTAATCGATTATCTATTAGTTTTTCTAAAACCTTAGACAATGCTGGCAAGATTGAAATGGGCCTGTAGTTGTTTACACAACTTGTATCTCCATTCTTGTGTATTGGGATAACTATAGCCTTTTTCAAGGACTTCGGAAATATACCGTCAGACAAACATATTTTAAAAATGTGGGTTAGTGGAGGTGCTAGGAATGTCTTAAATCTTTTGATTATAGTGGTGGAAATGCCATCCCACCCTACCGCTGAAGTGTCCCGTAGTCCTGTTATTATTTGAACTACTTCGTCAACGTCAGTATCTAATAAAACAAAAGATTTGAGCGCGGGGTTGTGTGATTTGTTAGAGGTGTAGTGCGATGAAAAGTTTCTTTGATGCAAGATTCTTTCTCCGAGTGATTTTCCAGCCTTAGCGAAGAACATATTTATTTTATTGAGTGCCAGTGTGGGATTTGACTCGGACTGAAGTAAATCTAATGCTGGTTCTTGATTTTTGGTGGTAAAAGTGCATTTTTTAATAAATTTCCAGACTAATTTGCTGTTTTGCCCAGCCTTTTCTAGTTCAGCCTTATTGTATTCAATCTTTAATTTTTTTAGAAGGTTGTTACAAAAATTACGATATCTTTTGTAAGACATCGAGATAATTTCATTATCTGGTGCTTTCTTAGCCTTCGAGTGCAATTTATCTCTATGTCTTATGCAGCGCAAAAGACCTTGTGTAATCCACGGTTTTGTTATTTTATATCTGTTAGACAATTTTATAGTAGATGTATTTTTGTGAATTGCACTTTGTATTTCGTTTGTGAGGTAATCGATTGAAATATTAGCATCAGCACATAAGTAAACGGGGTCAAGATCTATGTTAGGTATGTCAATTGCAAGATTCTTCATGTTTATTTTAGTATAGCTAGGTGTGCATTTATGTTTAGGAAATGATAGTTTTAATGACAATAGAATAGTGCGGTGATCCGTGATTGAAGAGTTAATGACCAAAGTGCGTGACGGATGCTTTGTTTTGATAATGAAGTGGTCTAGGCATGATCCACTTTGATGAGTAGGAAGAGTATGAGCTGGCAAGAGACCATGAAAAGAGCAGACATTAAGATAATCGTGGCCGCGGTCGTCATTTCTCTCAGACAGAATATTTATATTTAAGTCACCTGTTATAATTATATTCTTGTATGATGATAGACTGTTTAGTGCTAAATCAAGTGAATTAAGAAACCTATCTGTACTAAGAGACGGTGGCCTATACAGAGAAATTATGGCAGTATCATGGTTAATTTTAATGAGCAGACAGTTGCATTCATCTATATTAGGTTTTTCTATAACTACATTTAGATGTTTTCTAATATATACTACAACGCCGGCATTCTGATTGATATGATTATCACTGCAATATTGTCGATATCCATCTAAAGTTGGTAGAGCATCAGATCTATTAGATAACCAGCATTCCGATAGCACTATTATGTCGCAAGTTATGTCAATAGTATGTAACAAGATTTCTAGTTCCTGAAAGTTTTTATAGATACTACGAATATTTTGCGAAATAATAGTTAAACATTTATCTTGTGGTGGAAGAAGGCTTTTACAATCCTCAATATTACAAACTTTTGAGTCTGAGATAGAAAAGTTGTCCAAATCATCTATTAGCTTATTAGCCATAACTATAATTAACGAGTACCTGTAGTAGCGGTGCTTTCACGTGTAGTTAGGGGCGCTCTCAGGCGCCTTCATAGTCTATGGAATTCAGGTACCTGTCCTCGGCATATTTTCTTGCTGGGCAGCTCTCGTCCCCAGTTTGGTGATTATTGGACTTCTTAAATTTCATACACGTAGCGCAGGAAGGTGGTGATGTCTTCTTACTGCACTCTTTGATGACGTGGCCTGATTCACCGCAATGACCACAGGTAGGGCTAGTTTCGCGGCAGAATTTCGCTGCGTGTCCGTATTGTTGGCAATTATAACACCTTGTAACTAGGGTAAAGTCCCTTACGGGACATGATGTCCAGTTTATGTACACTCTCCCCTGGTTAATAAGGGCTTTTCGAATTCCCGGTGGTACTTCGATTATATAATTGCACACCGATATGTTCTTCTTCCCAGATTTGTGGCTCAATTTAACAGAGGCAATGAAGGACTCTCGTGTCTTGTCTGGAAATGTCTGTGCCAAGTTTTGTTCAAATATGCATTCGAACACCTCTTTTTCAGTGAGTGTTGTAGGAACTCCGATTACGACTATTCTAGGACGACGCTTAGTCTGCTCTTCGACAGTAAGTCCTGACGTTAAAAGCTTTGTAGAGCTTTTGAGCTTCTCTACGTCATCTTTATTTTCGGTGCTGATGACTACACCGCCATTTTTCGTCTTTCTGACACCGCGTACGTGCAATTTCATTTCCTCGGGCGAAATTATAGTCTGGAGAAGGGCTTTAGTGTCGTCACTGCTTTTACTTTTGTCGGCCGGATATATCGTAACTGAACTAATAGAATTAGGGCGAATAAAATTGTTGCTCCCTTTTTTAACCATATCGGCAAAAGTATTCTTCTGGGTCTGGGTATGATTTACTTGCACGACTTTCTTAATCTCCTCAAGGGTATCTGAGATATTTTTCTTCTCTTGAAGGTGTGCTTGTATCACCTTTTGTTTCACAGACTGATAGTTTACAGCCATCTCAGATGCAGCAGTGCTCACTTGGCGGCAGATACTTGTGACTCGTACTTTTGAATCGGTGTTAAGCTTACTTTCTGCAGCAATTGAACAAACTTCAGTCAAATAAGAGTTGATAATCTTCATCCATCTTTCTACTTCTGCTGTAGATATTAGTTCAAGTGCCTTTTCCGTAGCGGGCGCTTTGTCTTCAGGACGAGGCGACGGCAACGGTGTTGACGGTGTAGGGCTCCTACACGTGATCTGACTGCGCCCAAAAGGACTGGCGCTCGACATTTTTAAAGATACACTTCTAACTCAAATATTTGTATCGATAAACATTATCTAAGTTCTTGCACATATACACGTACGAAACTCTCGTGACACACTTATTTATGCTATGTCATAAAAATAGCGAATATAATAATGACTGCTCTTCAGTTAACAATAAACACGTCTGCATCTAGTGAGTGCAACGAAGAATCTGTCTGTAATTATAAGTGCCCTTGAAGTTAGTGCCGCAATCAGAACGGATCAAGGAAGGCAGCCCTCTGCGGGATACAAATCTGTAAATGTGGCTACAAACGCCTCGGTCGTAAGCGAGGAGACCAGTTCTAAATATACGGCCCTTGTGGAGAGACAAACAAAAACGCACAAGTAGGCCTTGACAGTCTTGCTGTTTCGAAGTGTCGACGTTTTCACCAAAAAGGGACCAGCGAAGTCCGTGCCAACACCGTCAAACGTCCTGCTCTCAGTTACGCGATCTGCCGGTAAGTCTCCCATCAAGGGCTGCATGGTAGAAGCCTTGAGCTTATAGCAAGGGATGCAGCGATAGACTACACTCCGGATAACTCTTCGGGCAGACAAAATCCAAAACTCGCGTTGCAAAATGGCCAACAGCGCATTACAACCAGCATGCGAATTTTTAAGGTGACGGTCAGTTACCAACAAGCGTACCAAATGACCGTCCTTAGGTAACAAAAGGGGGTGACGTGCTTCGTAAGGGAGGTTGGCGTTCTTGAGACGCCCTCCAACGCGCAAGAGACCCGTTTCGGCTAAAAAGGGGTTCAATTTAGATACAGCTCCCGGTAATTTCAGTCTCCTTGACTAAAGGATAACAATCTCCTTCTCAAAATGCGCCAATTGCACAGAACGAATCCAAAAGGTGAGGGACTCCTGTCGTTCCTGTGGTGAGAGAAACGGTGTCAGTCGTTTCTGTTGTGGGTGCCTAAAGTTAAAAACAAAACGCTTTATCCAAGCAGTAACACCTAACAACTTGTTGAGGGAGCTGTAGCGATTCAATAAGAAATCGGGGTCGAAGGCGCATTCTACCTTCTCAAGAGCGAGTGTTCGTAGACCCGGCAAATTAGAAGTATTCAAAACTGGAGTTCGAGGCCAATCAATTTCTGGTCGACTCAACCATTCCGGACCCCACCACAGCGAATGACCTATCAAACTAGGCGTCAAGCATCCGCGCGAGGCACAATCAGCGGGGTTGAGCTCACCTGGCACGTGTCTCCAAACAAGTTTGACTTCGGATTTCTGGATTTGGGAAACGCGATTAGCGACAAATACCTCCAAAGTGTGGACAGAAGCCTTCAACCAACAAAGAACAATTTGGCTGTCTGTCCAGGCGTAGGTCCCATTAATACAAATGCTTTTACCCAAAGTACTGGACACGTGGTTCAATAAGCGTACAAGTAGGGCTGCTCCCGAGAGCTCCAATTTCGGGATGATCAGAGATGTCCGAAGGGGTGCCACCTTGCTCTTCGCCATGATCAGGGAAACTCTCACCTGACCTGAGGCACTGACTGTGCGCAAGTACACCAGGACCGCGTGACCACGTTCCGAGGCATCACAAAACCCGTGAAGGGTTGCCTTGTACTTCCCGGGAGGAAGGATGGGACGAGGCAAGGAGATCTCGTTGACGGCAGGAAGTGAGGATACAAAAGAGGTCCATTCCTCAATAAAAGTGCCGTGTAGAGGTTCATCCCAGGTCAATCCTGCTGTCCAAAGCTTCTGCAAGAAGCATTTTGCTTAAAATATGACAGGACAAATCCAACCGTTTGGATCAAAGGTTCTGGCGACAGTAGACAACACGAGACGTTTAGTCCAAGAACAAGGCAATTTCAAGTCTACGTTATACTTAAAGATGACTTGGACTGGTCTGTACTGGACGCCGAGAACAGCCATCATGGCGGGGTTGTCAACAATCTCAAATAAATGTGGATCTTGCTGATGATCCTCTGGCAAGCCTTCCAAAAGCGCTGGTGAGTTGGAAATCCATTTGCGCAACTCATAACCAGCGGAGGCCAAAATACCTATCAATTCGTCCCGCAGGAGGATCGCCTCGTCCGCTGTGGAGGCGCCAGAACAAATGTCATCGACGTAAATGTCGTCTTTCAAGATGGTGGAGGCTCGTGGGAAACGTAAGCCTTCGCGGTCTGCGAGCTCCCAAAGAGAACGTATTGCCAAGTAGGGGCTTGACCTTAACCCGTACGTATTAGTATTGAGCTCGTAGACGACCATGGGATCGCGAGGAGTCTCTCTCCAAAGGATCAACTGGAAGCAACGTTCATCAGGGTGGATAATCGTCTGCCTAAACATCATTTTTATATCGGCTACAAAGACAACCTGATGTCGTTGGAAGACGGTGATGACGTCACAAAGGTCTTTGACCAACTTGGGACCAGAATGCAAGCACTGGTTCAAGGATACGCCTGTAGAAGTCTGCGCAGAACCATCAAACACCGTGCGCAGCTTGCCAGTTGATGGCTTCAATACCGCGTGATGCGGGACAAAATAGTGCTCCACCGAACGCCAATCCAAATTTGACACAGACATGTGTCCCAATTGTTCATATTCTCTCATGAACTCAATGTACTTCTGTCTGAGCTCCGGATCACGACCCATGCGGCGCTCCATAGCCAACAATCTCTTTTATGCTAAAGGTCGTGACTCACCAAGCGGAGGCCGAACAGACAGAAAGGGCAACTTCGTAATAAGCCGACCAGATAGGAGTCGACCAGTGTTGTTCTGGAAGAACAGCTCGCACTCCTCATGTTCTGGATTCAAACGAGCAGCTTGAGGGGGCTCCTCTACCTCCCAAAACCTCTGAACCGCATCAGAGAGAGCGGAGCCTACCGACAACAAATTATCAAGTTCGGGTGGAGGGGGGTCCCTTGGTACAGGTCTCATCAAAGCAAATCCAAATATGGTTGGGATGGCAGTCAAACCATTTGGCACCAAGACCCGTTTCCCACCAATCAAAATTCCACCGAGGACATCAGAGCCAATCAACAAATCGATTTGTCCCGGTGTGTCAAATTTGGGGTCTGCCAGATCCAATCCCGATGTCAAATTCACCACAGCAGCAGGTAGCTGTTTCTGTGGATGCATACCCAAAATATTCTTCAGCACAATAGCCAAGGTTTTAATCCTCGGGTGTGAAGATTCAACAGGGCCAAACAAAACCTTAACTTGCCCTTCAACATTAGAGGCTATGTCACCTATGCCCCGTATACAAATAGGAAAAGAGCCCATATTTAATTTAACCTGCCCTACCAAATAAGTGGAAACAATGCAACCTTGTGAACCTGTGTCCAATATAGCACGGACAACAACAGAGGTCCCCGTGGGTTCCCAGACCCTAACAGCAACTGTTGGTAGTGTGGCAGCTAGAATAAAACATCACATACGTGCACACGCGCCGCGCGACGCAGCCAACTGAGCCGGCCGCCGCACCTGGCCCACCGGCGATCCTCGATACTCGACGACACGCGCGACGTCACCATATCTAATCCTTACGGCAAAGCGCGCGCTCTGATTGGTTCGTTACGTTAAATTGGTGACCCCGACGTGATAATTTACCAAGTGTTGAGGTAGAAATAAAACTATCGATCTGAGGATATATATATTTTTATTGGTTTAGCCCGGCTTACATTCATATTTAAATCATACAGAGAGTATTAGGACTAATCCGCAATTATAGGTAACGAACCAATCAGAGCGCGCGCTTTGCCGTAAGGATTAATTATGGTGACGTCGCGCGTGTCGTCGAGTATCGAGGATCGCCGGTGCGCCAGGTGCGGCGGCCGGCTCAGTTGGCTGCGTCGCGCGGCGCGTGTGCACGTATGTGATGTTTTATTCTAGCTGCCACAGTAGGATAACGGTCTCAATGGGGGAGGTTGGAGTTATAGGGCAGGGGTCAATGACCTATTGTTGCCTGGGCGGTGACCGTTGGCCAGGACCAGGCAAATCAAAATGAGGGTGCGGCTTGAAGCCCTCAAAAGCGCGATGACTCGATCCGCGCGCCATCTGTGGGGGGTCATAGTGACGCACCCGCCCAAAACGAGGTGGGCGCGAGTCAAGGCGGGGACGCTCCGCCAAAGGAGGGGAATACCTGGGGCAGCAGTCATGGTGCTGGTGACGTTGAGCAGTGGCACATTCAGGTGCGCGAGAGAGAGGAGGCGTGCGCACGCTACGGTTCTCCAAGCGGGGTGAGTGGCGATCAATTGAGCGAGGCGACTCTCGGCTACGCGCCGGTGAGCCTCGGCTGCCACCTTCAAAACACCCGCCCGTGCGCGGCGTCGGCTGGTTGGACAAGCGGCCTACCTCTCTGGCATTCATGCAGAGAATGTCCAAATGCTGTCCTCCACAGTGAGGACAGGGACGAGAGTTTGGGCAGTCTCGCTGGTAGTGGGACCCCAAGCAAGAGAAAGAAGCAAAAGCGGCGGGCATTCGCGATGCGCCTACGAGAGGCGACATGAAGGTCCAAGAATGCCTACAACTGGCCGTTCTGTGCCCCGTGACCTTGCAGTAAGAGAACTCCGCTGGGCTCTGCGTGACTGCAAAGCGAGGAGGGCGCCGGTCAACATTGGCTCGGGTGTGAACGCGAGCCTGCTCCTTGACCTTGGGCGGCTGCGTCTTAGCCAGCGTGTCACCATCGGAGTTATCCAAGACCCGGCACTCATCCTCGAGGTACTTCTCCAAGTCGGAGAAGGCGGGCAGATGGGTCGCGCTATCGCCACCAAAGCGCTGTTCAAAACACGACCTCAGGTCGGCAAGCAGCTTCTTTAGTACAATGTGCACCAATAGATAGGACCATTGGTCCACGGGTAGGTCAAGGCACTTAAGTGCGTTGATTGCCACCAAAAGCGGGTTCAAAAGTTGGGTGCGCAACCCAAAGACCCGGATGAGCGTGGGCAAACTCAAAATCTGTTCAATATGCGTGTCGGCGAGGCCATGGTACCTACGGGTAATTAAGTCCCGAGCCGTCTGGTACACCTCGTCAAACACGGCTAGATGCTGGATGAGGCCTTTGGCCTCTCCATCCAGAACCGACATCAAATATGCCAATTTTTGTGCCAGCCGAAGGGCAGCCCTGTCATTGACCAGGCTGTCAAACAAATTAACGAAGCCCAGGTAGCTTCCTAGGCAGCCATCGAAATGCGGGAGGTCTAAGGTAGGAAGCCTAGTCACCAGCCCCGGTGCTGTCCTAGGAAGCTCCTGCTTCAAGCCGGGTTGCCCGTCCCTCTCGGCAACTAATTGTCTCGCACTATTGGAGACAGCATCATACAGGTCTAAGACCTGGGCATAATCTTCGCTGACCTTATTTCGCTGGTCAGCGGTGAATTCATTAACTGACACTTCGAGACAGCAAGCGCTGAAAGTGCGGAATTGCTGTTCCACACTTGCCAGGCGATCATCAATCCGCTCATACCTTTGTAGTAAGGCCTGCTGGCGATCAGGCCGGTTCACCAAGGCACTGGCTGAGGCAAACCAGCGCAAATCTGATGCAATAGCACCAGCAGCCGCGCGCAAGTCCTTGATAGCTGACATAATCAAGTTTCAAAAGAGCTCGGACAAGCGTTAAATAATATTAACAAGCAAAACTTAATATTTGTTAATTCTTTGTAACCAACAAAGTATTAGCCTGTTTACTGCTGGTACAAGCAAGTGACAGGTATTTACTGCCCAACAAAATTAATAGTTTCAATTATATTAACACAAAGACAAAGTTATCAAAGTTGAAACTCCAAATAAGTTAATTAATTATTTGCAACAGACAGGCTCACTGTGTTATTTGTGATATACAATAGTAAGTAAACACAGAATATGTGTTACCTAACAATATTATCAATATATTATAACAAGGTTTATCAATGTTTATCAAAAGTTTGGTTGTTATAATGTTTCAAACTCAATATAATATATTTAGTTTATACTTAGTGTGTTGCATATTGTGCATTTAACCATTAACTAAATTAATTGATACATATCTTTTTTCATCATTTTTATTATGTATCCAAACAAACCGACTTATTAATACTAACAACAACAAATTTAAGTTAGATTTCAACAATACAAATCAAACAATTACTGATTGAGGTTATGTAAGACATGTGTTTCAAGTTATGCAGGTCAACCAATACAAATAAATATTATGTATTTTAGGCAAAAACTGACCTGACAAACACTACAGTACTGTCTACAATGAATATATAGCTCAGATACAAGCTTATACAATACCGAAAAGTTTAGATACAATCAACGGCTAAGTTTCAACTACGGTCTGCTACCAAAATTTTGTTTAGAATTACCGTAGGCAGCTAGGAAATTGTTCAGGGTGCGCAGTGGAAGTTTGTTATACATCCACATGATCACGGTAAGGCAAAGACCTAAACACAATGCACTGCGTTGCACAGTGATGAATTGAAATCCAAATTACAATAATATTGATTGCTTACCAAATATCTTCACTGATGTCAGGCTTGAGCTAAATTAGACACATTCATACAAATATATTGGCCAAAATAGATGAATGAAGTATCTTATACTTAGCTATTAGGCTGCAAACGCGACGTTTTCAAGACATGATGGCACGTGGACGTCGATACCGGATTCACACAATTTTCGCAAATGTTCATTAAGATACAACTTATCTTTTATCACAAATAAACCGTTGCCAGTTATTGATCAAGGAAGCGGCAATCAAACGGGTTTACAGCACGAATTCACTTCGACACCACTATGACTCGCGGAGCACCCATGTGCTTTCAAGGGGCGATAATTCCAATAGAGGACAAATCCGTAGATATTAATTTACTTTTGTCAATCGCTCACAACCTCGTCGGACAACTTCATATAGCGACGGTTGCGAGGTTGTTAATTACTATAATTAACTCAAAAACTCAAAATTACAATAAACTGCGTGAGCGAAGATAACTTTTTTTTACCGTGGACGGAAGTGAATGACAGTTCAGTGTGTGACCACAGTCAGAAATTTTCAATAGACTAAACAAATGTTACTAAATCGATATAATCGATTTGACTTATCACAAAGAATGTTTCTATTTCAAACACTAAGAAAGCCGTTGTTTTGGCAAAAACAGCAGCCCAGGAGAGCTTATATAATAATTTAGAGAGCCCGGCGGGCCAAAAACATCTATACCGGCTAGCTAAAGCTAGAGCGAGGGGAAGATGAAAATGGGACGGTACTTTGCGTGGATGACAAAATTAAGGATAGATGGAGGAATGACTTTGCAAGACTGACGAATGAAGAAAATGATTGGAGTGGTGTGCTTGAGAGTATACCTGTGAATGAGGGGCTAATAAGAAAGGTAAGTGTGGATGAAGTGAGGGTAGCAGTAAATGGAATGAAGAATGGAAAAGCTACGAGGCCGGATGGAATACCAGTTGAAGCATGGAAGATACTACAGGTAGACGGATGGAATAATGGTTAGCTTTATTCTTCAATAAGTTGTTGGTGGAAGAAGTCATACCTGATGAATGGTGTAGCAGTTCGCTGGTGTCCATCTATAAAAGCAAAGGTGATGTGCTGGAGTGTAATAACTATCGAGGAATAAAGCTAATTTCACATAGTATGAAAGCTTGGGAGAAAGTGATTGAACGACGATTGAGAGAAGAGAGTGTGATTTCACAAAACCAATTCGGTTTTATGCCTGGTCGAGGTACAAAAGATGCCATTTTCGCGATTCGCCAACTATGCGAAAAGTACAGAAGTGCACACAAAAACTTCAAATTCAATTGTTTTTTTTTAAATTCAAATATTTTATTACTCTCCATATGTTTTCATGGTGTTACATACATAAATAGATCAAATATGGACCCTGACGGGCACGGCAATTTACAAAAGAAGAAGAAAGGAGGAAGGCGCTGGCGACAATATTTCGGTTATTTTATGTTTTATATACATTTCTAATAATAATTAAATATCTATTTAGATATTGTCATTAAAGTTTATATTATAATTATTACGAAAAACAATTAAAGCTATAGGTAATTTTAATGATATTTTAACATACATACATACATAGACTCACGCCTGTTTCCCCGAAGGGGTAGGCAGAGGCGTATTAAACGCCCACTTTTCGCCAGTATTTTGATCCCACGTAATAAGTGGCGAGCCTATTGCCGCTTATCGGGATTTATTTTAAATGTTTTATTTTTCTCTTATTGAGTTTATAGATTAGAGAATTAATTATTTCAATGTAATATTTTAATTAGCCAATGGGGTTTTTCATTTATTATATTTATTGTTTTAAAATGGTTGGAGTTGGAGATTAATATTTTAGACTAAGGAAGTTAAATTATCATTTAAGTATTCATCTATACTATACTAAACTTTTTGTAGGAGTTTGCGTCTTAGTTGAAGTATGAAAATATTAAATTTGGTTTCATTTTTAATTGTATTTGGTAATTTGTTATATATTTTTATTGACATTACGAATGGGCTATTTGAGTGCATGGCGAGTTGAGAGGTGGGTAGGTTAAGTCTGTTTCAATGGCGTAGTGTCATGCTTGTGTTTATGTCTTCTCTTTTAGTATATAGTTCTAGATATTTTCGCACAAATTTACAGATTTCAAAGATGTAGATACTGGGTAATGTCAATAGCTTTAGCTCCTGAAAATGAGGTTTGCAGGTTTCTGTCTCAGTTATGTTAACTATTATTCTTAACAGCTTCTTTTGCAATGTAAACAGCGTAGGTGCGTCTGTGCTGTTTCCCCACAAGATACTTAAGCCAGGCGTTTGCGTAAGCGTAGTATGTTGCCAGTGCACTTTTTAGGTCTGTAGTTTTTCTTATTTCTCGTAGAGCGTATGAGAATTTTGATAACTTAGCTCTTATTCTTTTGATATGAGACTTTACTCAATTAATATGGTTTTTGTGGATCTCGAAAAGGCATATGACCGAGTGCCGCGTGAGGTTTTGTGGTGGGCCCTTAAGAAGAAAGGAGTGCCTGGGAAGTATGTACAGTTGATCCGTGCGATGTATAATCCATGTCCGGTCCACAGTGGGCAATACCGGCAACTTCAATGTGGCTGTAGGCTTGCACCAGGGGTCGGCTCTTAGCCCTTACCTCTTCCTGCTAATAATGGATGCCCTTACGGTGGACATACAGGAAGAGGCCCCCTGGTGTATGCTATTCGCCGACGACATAGTTTTAATTGCCGAAAGTGGCCTTGAGGTCCAGAACAGACTGACAAATTGGTGGCAAAGACTGGACAGTGTGGGCCTGAAAGTCAGCAAAAGCAAAACCGAGGACATGTTTTGCGACTTCGGCGGTCTCTCCAGTCCTGTGTCCATATGCATTGTTGGAGAGCCTATATCAGTCTGTTCCGACTTCCGGTACTTCGGGTCACTTATTCAAGGGGACGGTAAAATAAACCGCGATGTCACGCACCGGATCAACTCAGGTTGGATAACATGGCGACAGGTCACAGGAACAACTTGCGACCCACTGATGCCCCTTAAACTAAAGGGCAAAATATACAAATCCGTTATAAGACCTGTCGCACTGTATGGATCGGAATGCTGGGCCATGAAGAAGACGGATGAAAGAAGATTACATGTAGCAGAGATGAGGATGTTGAGATGGATGTGTGGAGTGACAAGGGTGGATAAAATTAGAAATGAGTATATTAGGGGAAGTTTGAAAGTTGCACCGGTGCAAGAAAAGCTGAGAGGAAATCGTCTAGCATGGTATGGGCATGTAATGAGGAGGGATGAAAAGCATGTGACTAGAAAGGTGATGAATATAAGAGTTGAAGGATATAAGGCAAGAGGAAGACCAAAGAAAAGATGGATGGATTGTGTGAAGGTTGACATGAATGAAAAGGGAGTGAAAAATCAGATGTCGTCTGATAGGAGAGAATGGAAGCGAAACACATTCTGCGCCGACCCCAAGTAATATGGGAACAGGGCAGGCAAAAGAAGTTCAAGAAAATGTATTAGCCTTTTTTAAGGAAACTTTTTATTTGCACAATAGCTTTATTCAAGCTAATAAGTACTTTTGTTATCTAATAGAAAGTTAGTAGCTAGCTCATGCTAGCTCTTTGGCAAAAAGTGTGCTAATAATAGATATGGAGCGCTCAAAAGG
Organism: Euclidia mi; assembly: GCA_944739405.2. Taxonomy (NCBI): domain Eukaryota; kingdom Metazoa; phylum Arthropoda; class Insecta; order Lepidoptera; family Erebidae; genus Euclidia; species Euclidia mi. The sequence goes on from OX123202.2 coordinate 13,304,858, forward strand.
CTCCTAAAATAAAATATATCATACTCTAGTAATTACCTTGAAACAATACCTAAGTAAATTTTCTATAGACTTGTCTCGCACTGCTATATTTTTCTTCATTACTTTTATTCCATACTAGAGGACGCCAGCAGCTACGCCTGCATTTTTTTTTAAATTTACCCGTTTAGGACGATCCCGTGGGAATTTCTGGAAATCCCTTCTTAGTGCACCCCTACGGTTCATAAGGAACATACATGCCAAATCTCAGCTTCCTGCGCCCAATATTTTCGGTGTAGCGTGTCTGTCAGTCAGTCAGTAACGCAAGGATTTTATATATTAAGAAGATAGTGTGAAGAGGCCCGTGCTCAACAGTGGGACAGTTCACAGAACCGATGATGACTTTTATTCCATACCTAATAACAAAAAAAGAGGAAAGCGATTCCGATCCCCACACGAGACAAAACTTTGTGTAACCTTATAAATAATAATTATAACTTATAATAATAATAATAATTACAAATTGTTTCGAGTAGCGGTCTTTGTGTTCGTTGGCTATATTTTTGTAACATCGCCTGCGACGAAGGTACAATGTAGGTAATGGATATCCATTATCTACATTGTGCAGGCATTGTCTTTAATTGTGTAATAAAAATATTACAACTCGATTTCGCCCGCGGCTTTTCCAGCGTGGTTTATACACCTAAACCGCCCTCACTTATATGTAGGTGAAAAAGCAGAAAAAATCTTTTGATAGTTTTTGAACTTATCGCGTTCATACAGCAAGACAGGGAAGAATAGGCACTTCATTTATTTATAAAATGTACAGTGAAGATATTATTTCAAAAATCTTACCAGTAGTAGAACCACATCATAAAGACATGTGAAGGTAGAAAACACGCAGCGAACAAGAGTACGAAGGCTAACACCGTCACGGCTACCTTTCTTCTAGCTCGCATCTGTAAATATAAATATTGTATAAATATATAATAATATTCCAAATAAATACTTTAAACAATTCGCTGTCTGGCGCGAGACACAATAGAAAATCAATTGTTATGAATCGTATACGATACACGGGACAGTGAAACTTAAGACCCGATTTCACCACCTCTGTATAGGTTTTATCTTTGAGATAAATGCAAAATTAGAACGAAATATTATTATGTAAGTATGTGTTATCTCATAGATTAATTTAACAGCAACTTATCAGAGAGTGGTAAAACTGGCTCTAAAACTTTTGCGATGCGTAAATACACAACTAGTTCAGTCAGTCTGTTCGCATTAGACTGCACGAATGGAATAGTGGTTTATGTACTCTGTTTATCACTGTGTCGAGGACTGCAGCTTGTGTGTTGATTCCACAAGTCTAGATGTACTTTGTGTACAGTTAGAAGTCTAGATGTATTTTGAGTCCGTTGATTGACAAAATATTGTCGATTGTTTATTTGTAAAGTGCCAAATGACACAATACTTATCTCCAGTGTAGGAGTAGTTAAAAAGAAGTTTTTTTCCGCAGCCTGTCATCTCGTGATGGCGAATAGTGTAATCCACCCCGAAATATCGGGGCAAATAGGAGATATTCCTTTATCTAACAAGTCTCAATAACGCAATTGAGACTTGTTACATAAATTCTAGTATTAGATCAAATTTCTGATTGCTACGTAATTAAGGTCACCTACGTAATTGAGCTAGCCAAATTGTGGTTATTGATTTTTAGTAAACTGATACATTAGTTTCATTTTCTAGACCAAGGTTGTCCAAATAATATTGAAAAGACAAACTTTGCCTTAAAGGCCGTGTGGGCCACTTATTAGTAGGAAAAAGAACTTATTTTAGATAGACCAATTCAAGACTCCGCCATAACATATAATATTACTTTGTGGTGAGGTAAGCTTTTAGTAACCGCGGAAGGATGTTTCTGCAACTAGAGGGAGTATCTTCTAAGCAGGCTAGGTGATCGTACCTGATGGGCTACCGTCCAATGGATATTGTCAAGCACTTAAATTTCAGGACCTTGAATTGTTTTTGTCTTTGTAGTACGGACTGCATCCGTTAGATGTCGCCAGCGATACTAGCGTAGTGTAGGTACATAATTATAGATGACATACACACACTACTACACACTACTGTTAAACTGTCCAGAATATATCAAAATCATTGCAATAATAATAGGAAGTTCAGTTACCTGTCGTTGGGTGCCCTGCATTTCTCCCAACATGTTTTGCGTGCTGAGCACTAGATGGCGCGCCATCAGTATGTAGAACAGCGCTATGACGGCCAGCGACAGAGAGTAGTAGGTACACCAAGAACCGCAGGGGTACGATCACTCGGGGGTAGCTCTCCCCCCACTCTAGTGGGTATGGGTAGCATACTAGGAACTGCAACAAAATAGTAATGGTTACGATAGGTTAGATATACTTTTAGGCAGCGATAGCCTAGTGAAGATACCAACGGACTGTTATGCAGCGGGTATCAGGTTCGAATCCTCGGCGCGCACCAATGACTTTTCGGACTTAAGTGTCCAGAATTAAATTGTTAATTATCGTTTGTCCCTTGCCTCCGAGAGCACGTTAAACCGTCGGTCCCGGCTGTCATGAAGATCTTTCGTTACGGGGAACCAGTCCCTTCAAATAAATTCATATTGGTTTAAACCATGGAATTTCGCTATCCCTTTGGGTTGCGGAGGTCGGACGCCAGTCACTCTGTGAAAAAGTTCATATTCTGTCATATCTGGTTAGACCAGTAAGCGGACCTTCCCCCGGGCTCCAAGGCGTTCAAGTATTGGATGGAACTGGGATAATGCTAGGACGATGATGATGAGATATACTTATTGCCACATACATAAATAGACACCGTAATGATAGTCTCATTGCCCACTTTCGGGCATAATAAGTTCACGTTTGCCTCAATAGTAAAGAATTTTTGTTCATTAAAGCGATAATTTACAAACGCCACATGTTTGTTAAAATTAATTATGTCATCATTGCAGCAGCAAGCTATAAATGATAGTGCATAGCAATTAAGACAAGAAATAACGTAAACTTTAAAATGTTTACATTCAATTATAGAAAGTAGAAGCGAAAACATGGTAAATAACAATGTAAATTTGTTTCCCAGCCGACGAGCCAAAATTTCCCTCTTGACCTATGCTCCAATTCCCAATCGGTATGCGTTAAATCCAGATTTAACACTCCTCGTCGATTCTATTGGGAGTTGATTCATGGGATGATAGATTAATGAACAAACACGTCGTTTCACAATACACGGAGACTTGGCAGGCATTTTTGTCTCGATTGCAAAAGTATTGGAATGTTACTTTCTGAAGGATATTTATTTATTTATTAACGACCACAAAATTAAATTAATTTTAACATAAAACAATTATAACTACTTATATAGACATCTTACTACTAAAATTAAATTAAAATATTAAAATATAGGTACAATACAAAAAAAAAAGAAAGAGAAAATTAAAGGGCGTCGTGAAAGTCCTCCACATCGCCGTCTATTGGGAACGTGCCCAGAAGACTGGCAGCATTGCCACGCTGTATGGCAATGCTAATTTTTTGAGCTAGATACATACCAGCTTTCTGAAGTATATCTAATGTTAATTTGGGTTCTGACATATCAGTGCATTTATATTTGTGTAACGGGTGCATAGATAGATAGATATATACTTTATTGCACACCAAAATACAGTAAATTATTAAAGTGACTTAAAACTACGATTTATGTACAAACGGCGGCCTTATCACCAAGGGCGATCTCTTCCAGGCAACCTTTGGATGGACAGGAATGTTTTAAGCAATATTATGGTGATGGTGTAGTATTGTTACGCCATCTATCGGTGAATGGGGGTACTAGAAGAGATTGAATGTATCGGTGGTTTAAAGGTAATTCAGCTACTCTGTACTAGATGGCGATTGCTGTATCGAGCATCGGACTGTTCGCGATTATTCGACAGTTTTGTGGAAATATCTAGAATACGCTAGTGATGTTATCCGGCCAGTATAAATAGAGCGGGAGCGAACGGACCGGACACAGTTCAATTGAATACGGAAAGCGATCAACATCAAGCGAAGGAGAAAATAAGTCGGAAGTGTTTAGTGTTGTTCTAGTGGTGTGAATAGTGTGTTTTATTAGTGAAGTGAAAATTAAGTGTGTGTATCTGGTGTTATTGTGTCAGTAAATAAAGTGCAGTTTTTCTGGCATAGTGTATATAATTTATCACGAACCCCAGCTCGTAACAAATTGGTGGCAGAAGTGGGATAAATTATGCCGGTTATGCCGAAAGAAGAAACTGAAGGAGTGCGTACCAGGAACCAGCGCCAGCAAGACCTGGACCAGAGACGCTTCGGAGACGTTCCAACTCCATCGTCTGGTGGACCAGGCGACTCCGCGGCTGCAGTGGAGCCTGCAAGCGCCACACACTCCGTGACGGTGCCCGACATCGCGGCTCTGATGGCGTTCATGCAGGAGCAGGCCCGCCGTCAGGAGGAGCACGCGCGCCGCATGGAAGAACAGCGACAGCGCGACAAGGAGGAGCAGGCCCGCCGTCAAGAGGAGCAGAACCGTCGTCAACAGGAGCAGGCTCGCCGTCAAGAGGAGCACGCGCGCCGCCTAGAGGAACAGCTGCAGCGCGACAAGGAGGAGCAGGCCCGCCGTTTGGAGGAACAGCTGGTGGTGATGAAAGACCTCAGCGCCGCTGTAGGGAAGGACCTGAAGGTGGTCAAGGAGGAACTCCAGCAGCACGAGGCCCGTATCAGCGACATTGAGAAGCGTGTACATGATCAACTCGTGGCCCGTATTGCCGAATTGGAGAAGAAATTGTGTAGGCTCGGGTCCTACGACGTTACACCTGCAGCTTTGGCGCCCTCGCCTCGTTGGTTTAAGGTTCCACCATTTGATGGCTCATCATCGTGGTCTGCATACAAGGTCCAGTTTGAGGCCGTTATGCGAACGAATGGGTGGCACAAAGAACAGGCCTTCACCGCCCTAACCTTGGGCCTTCGTGATCAGGCCTTGACGGTGTTGGAGGTGCTCGGGCAAGACGTCACCTACGAGAAGCTTCTGGAGGCGTTGGAGGCGAGGTACGGAGACGCGCACCTCGAACATGTATATCGTGCTCAGCTGAAGGACCGGACACAACGCACCGGAGAAACTCTGCAGCAGTGGGCTCTGGAGGTGGAAAGGCTGGTCAGGAAGGCATACCAGTCGTTGCCGGCGCTGATAGATGAGAACCTCGTCCAGGTATTTACCGATGGAATCCGTGACCTGGAGGTTAGAGCAGCGGTAAGACTTAGGCACTTCAAGGCCGTCAAGGAAGCCTTAGCCTACGCTCTGGAGGTGGAAGCAGCACGTCACGAGGATCGAACTTACCGTATCAGGGAAGTTGTTTCTTCACCACGGTGCTACAACTGCGGGGAAAGAGGCCATATCCGCTTGAGCTGCCCAAAGCGTAAGCGGCACGTTGGTACCCTGTCTCCACCAAAGGGGTTACCTGACGTACCTGTCTGGCGGCAAGAGCAACGTAGCGCAGATGCTCTGACAGGTAGGGCTTACCCCGACCAACGCAAACACTGTGCAAGACAGGAAGCGAAGCCGGCAGCGCTAGTGAGATTAATGTTGAAGACGGATCTGAGCGACGGATGGAAAGAAGCTTTGCAGCGTGCTCAGCTAGAAGACAAGGACGTACAGCCGATTCTCAAATGGAAGAAATCAGGCGCTCCTAGGCCCAAATGGAGTGATATCGCAGCAATGAGCCCTGTCACCAAAGGTTATTGGGCACAGTGGGAAAGCTTGGTTGTCCAGGATGGAGTTCTGTGCCGCAAATGGGAAAACGCTCGAGGTAACCAATGCCATCTGCAAATGGTAGTGCCCAAGACTAAGGTGCCGGAAGTACTGCGGCTCTATCACAATGGTGCTTCGGGAGGTCACATGGGTGTTAAGAAAACGCTTACTAAGGTCCGAGAGCGGTTTTATTGGCTCCACTGTCGGAATGACGTCGAGGATTGGTGCCGCAAATGCACAAGTTGTGCGGCTGTGAAGGGGCCACATACTCGTAGCAGAGGTGCATTCAAGGTGTGCAATGTAGAAGCTCCATGGGGGACGGGACGGCGGATGTCTGGGAGGATGAGGACTCGCTGCGACCGGAAGGCAAACAACAAAGGCTTCGATGAGGGATCATTGGTGTGGCTTCATAACCCAGTACGAAGCAAAGGCAAATCGCCTAAGTTACAAGCCAGATGGGACGGGCCATATCGCATAATTACCAGGATGAACGACGTCACCTATCGAATCCAGAAGGGGTCGCGAGGTGCACCGAAGATAGTTCATGTGGACCGGTTGGCTCGTTACCATGGGTCCAACGATGTTCGAGACGAACACGTTTAAGAGGGGGGCAGTGTTACGCCATCTATCGGTGAATGGGGGTACTAGAAGAGATTGAATGTATCGGTGGTTTAAAGGTAATTCAGCTACTCTGTACTAGATGGCGATTGCTGTATCGAGCATCGGACTGTTCGCGATTATTCGACAGTTTTGTGGAAATATCTAGAATACGCTAGTGATGTTATCCGGCCAGTATAAATAGAGCGGGAGCGAACGGACCGGACACAGTTCAATTGAATACGGAAAGCGATCAACATCAAGCGAAGGAGAAAATAAGTCGGAAGTGTTTAGTGTTGTTCTAGTGGTGTGAATAGTGTGTTTTATTAGTGAAGTGAAAATTAAGTGTGTGTATCTGGTGTTATTGTGTCAGTAAATAAAGTGCAGTTTTTCTGGCATAGTGTATATAATTTATCACGAACCCCAGCTCGTAACAGTATTATATTAAATGAATCATTCAATTTTAAAATATAATACAATATATAATATACCTATACATACAAAACCAAATAAATATACCTACATATATACGATACATTATATACCTACATATATACGATACATACATAATGTATGCACATGCAATAAATATCTTTATACATATCACGTAATTATTTGATAATGGAGGTTAAAGTGCTTATATTTGAACAGACGTTTGGGCATGGATTACACCACGTGGTCACGGAATGTTGCGATATAGACCCGTTACATAAAAATTATACACGCTGATGATTTTTTATTGGTTTTGGAGCGAAAGCCATCTTATTACTTATCGTTAATAGAACCTAACCATTTGATTTAAATTGTCTTTCGGGATATATACCACGTACCTTTGTTTGGAATAACCGATATTTCGGCACTGTTGCAAGCGCCATGTTCACGGATGTACTGAGGGTATTGCGGGTGGATGAATGTTACGAGCAAATATAACGGTCTACCCGCTTTCTTACTCGTTTTTTGCGTACAACACCACTGCCACTGTTTTCACTATCGCACTGTACCCGATCACGACAAACTACACTCACTACGTCAGCTCGCGGTTTGAGTTTTTCCGTTTCACGGGTTTTACATAGACGCACCACTGGATGCCAGATACTCGACAGTTGACAACCATTCTCTCTATTGAAATTATTAAACTTTTTGATTTCAATAGCCTCCCTATCCATTCGAGGTATGTAGTGGCGTTCTGTCGAAAGCACCTGAGGGTTGTGTAACTCAATCCAGTGGTCGGTACCCGAGTCTAAAAGGTGTTGAACTGTGGCTGACTTATGTGGCTCGTTATTTTTGACTGCCCTGATGTGTTCTTTTATCCGGCAAGAGATGGTGCGTTTCGTTTGTCCTATATAGGAACTCCCTCAGCTGCAGTCAACTTTGTATACACCTGGCTTTTCTAATGGAAGACTGTCTTTCGGCGTTCTTATATATTGAGACAGTTTCTTAAACGGAGTGAAAATAGTCTTTACTGAAACTTTGTTAAGAATATTCGTTGTTGTTTATTTGCCATATTTACTTGTACCCCTTCTGGTAAAGGCATTCGCCTTACGATACGTCGTTGACCCGGAATTTGCTGTGGTTTTATTATTAGATTTACTCCGACACCGGATTGTCTAATGGCATTAGATTCTCGAGTAATGAACTCATCGTCGTCGTCCGTGTCTACGATTTCGTGTGTTAGTGATACAACCGGTTTCCCTCCTACACCAAATGCTCCTTTCTAAGTTCGTTTAATAGCTTGCAGTCCAACGCGATACGTGTTTGGTTGTGGATATCTATTCCTAGACATAATTACATTAGTTCCGTGTGATATTCCTTCAATTTTAATTTCAACTTCACACATAATTCCGAATACAGATTTTTCGAGACTGTCGTCAAGATTTAATAGTGGTATTACGCCTACTCCAAAACTGTGTGCCATATTAGCGGTTGGTGAGTCTTCCATTGACATGTATGTAATATTATCAATAGTAGCTTCTTCATAAGAAATGTTACTTATTACAGTTGGACGATTTACGTTAATTGCGCTAATAATTCCGCTGACTTGTTCAATTTGATGTGGTGGTCCGCTGTTTCTCGGTGCTAATGCTTCTAAGTGCCACGCGTTGTTTAACTGGTGGAATGTCCCGTCCGTTGGTGTATATGATTTTTCATATATGAGTCCCAAGCTGTTTGTGGCATTTAATAAAAGTTTTGCTTGTGTTACCAATGGCGGTGTGAAAAAGTTTCCATCGTTCAATGGTACATCGTAGGTATCCACTTTCTCAACTGTTTCGTAAATTATATCTATTCTATTGTCAACTGTTACTGTGCTTACTGGTATATCTATGAAGTCTCTACCTGATACTACCCGATCCTTTAGTGGTTCACCGTATAAAAATGCTGGGGTAATATTTCTTCCAGTCTGGATACATCCAAAACTTTCGAATTTTTCCCATACTCCAATGGTTGTTTGTGAATTTGAATTCGCATACTGAATATTCTTTGCTGATGTGATGAATGGTGTTCTATTGCCCAGGTTGTATAATTTCACGTTTACACTTAGTACCTTTGCCGTGTGATTTGTGGCTTTGATGTCCTCAAATTCCTTTGAAGTTAAATAAAAGTATATATGTTGCCATGGTATACTGTGAATGTATGTTTTTATAGCACATCTTCGTACATGAACATTGTTATGACTGTTCTGGACTCTAAATTGTAATTTTTTCGATTCCACGTTCCATAGAAATCGTTTCGTAAATTTATACGAATTGATATTTTCACCATTTTCGACTGTTGTCGCGATAATATTATTACTACTTGGCACTGGAGGAGTAACTATATCCATATTGAAACTGGTTATATTACTTGTTTACTGCGCCACGGCTGTAGCGAAACTAGTTTGTTGACCTTTAGGGGGAAATATTTATAGACCGGTTGCGGTTAGTAATTTTTTTATTTGCTTTTTCAATTTTTGTCTTAAGGCTATGTTAGTAGAGTTCTATTTACAGTTAGCGTTTATATCCCACACAGTATACAGTGTACACATTACAATCTAAAGAGCTGTATTTTACAATAAGCGACTAATTCTATATATACATTTTAAAATACGACAGGTAGGTACTCGGTTGGCTCCGTTTGTGTTTTCTATATGTACAAATTCCTTACTTAAAATCTATCTTATATACTAGTACTTATAATTAGTTGTCGTCCTCATCTTCATCTTCGTAATATTTTTTCCATAGTGTTTCCCATGTCCATGGAGATATTTCGAAGTAGTCCGCCGGAGTAAAATTGAAACGAATTTCGTGTGTTCTCGTACGTATCGCTTCATCTGCGTCCGGTACTTGAACATAAGCATTGATGGGATAATTGCTAGCAGTATATAGAACACAATCAGTTACGTTGTGTCTGTGTTTATATTTTATATCTGTACACATTGGTTGCCCAGCTGCTAGCAATTTCCACTGTTCGAACTGATTTTCTGTAAGTTTACATTCATCCATAAAACACGCGTTGGCGTGTATTAGTGATGAAAAATTAAACGAAGATCCCGGTGATAATCCCGTTAATCTTTCGAAATTGTAATGTAAACTCACTAGTGATTCCATTATCATAGTTTTTCCATAGGTTAGGTTGAGGTTTGTTTGTAGTACTGTTAGTAGTTTTGAGTCGCCGCTAGGCGACGGGGGCGCGCCGGCGCGGCCTAGCGGCCGCCCAGCCAATTAACGAAACACACTAGCAAAAGTATTAGGCCAGCAGCACCTATCTAGTTTAAGTCATGACTTTAACTAGATAGGTGCTATACTAGTATGTGAACACTACGTTTTAAGTCGACTTTAAGTAGTGGTGTTCACATGTGTATGTAGGGATGAGTCATCCCTAGGGGTCGTGAGGACCAGGATAGCATACATTAATAGGAGATTTTGATTTCTTTTTTTTTAAGTCGCTGACCTTTTAAATATAAACGTTATTTTTGATATCGTGGGAAAAGATAGACATTAACTAGAGTGTCGCGTGCCACTAACTACCTCATTAACATATTCATAAAAAAAGTGACCTTTGACATTTCATTCAGTTGTGCAATTCAAGTAATGTGCGTGGGCGGGCCACGTAGTACAGTCGTAGTATAGCACAATACCGTTTACAGAACAGAAATATCTCTCATAGTTTAGGAGTAAACAAAGAAAACCGGTTAGGTTACATTAGGTCGACTTTCATATAAAATAGTTCTTAGGTTAGGTTAGGTTCGGTTAGGTTAGGTTAGGTTAGGTTTTTTTTTTTTATATGCACCCTTTTGACGGGGTGTTGGCAGTATGACACCACAGACTTCCGTCCGTGATTTTGTTATATTATTCAAAATTTATTATTTTACTGTTATGGTGGTGTGTGCCTGCTTTGATGTTATTTAATGGCACATCACACCCAGGTTTTTTAGACTTTATAGTAAATGTTGTTGTGCTGTTGTTATGCACTTTGTCGTGCTGATGTTTTGCACTTTTAGAACTACTTTTGTAATAAATATATATGTAATGAAAATATTTGATGAATTATGCATGACTTTTATGAGTTGACTATTTCATGATTTGATTTTGTACCGGTCTTGGTGTTATTTTTGGTATTTGCGCATTTGACCTTTATTTTATTTTGTTTTGTGTATGCAAAGCACTATGCCACTTGGCCTGGTTCTAGTTTGGCCAGTCTGGTCATGGTTTTCTCATCCCTGCTGTGTATCGCCATTTTCAGGTTGTAGTATTTTATTTCCTTTTCGGTAGAGGAGTTTGCCTTTTTGATGAATTTGCCAATCGCGTCGTCGCTGTCTACTGTATAGTATACACAGTTCTTGGTGTGGCGCGATATGGCTGCATGGGTCACACTGTCGTGGATTTGTAGCCTTTTTGTTGCGCACCTGATGATGATTACGGATTTGTAGTTAAGCCCCTGAGCTTCATGGATGGTAAGGGTTTTCGAATTTCTCCCTTTACCGTACCCTTGGTCTATGAGGGATTTCTTCTCTGCCTGGGTGAAAGAGAGATATAAGGTCTCTGGCAGGTCCTTGGGGATCTCTATCCCTCTGGTGGTACTCAGCTTTAGGGACTTCACCACGCTGCTGGACGAGTAGATGCCATTGTACACCTGTTGGAGGGCGTACGCGATATCCATAGGGCAGCGATGGGTGCACAACAACTCTTGGCTGATGGTCGCCAAGGGATTTGGGCGAAGATACGCGAGTTTAAAGAGGTTGTCGCGGTCTATGTACGGCACTTGGTTTATGTCGCCGATTAGCAGCAGTTCTTTGATGTTTAGGATGCGAGAGACCATCGCGGTGGCGCCAAAGTGGTTCATCAGTGCCTCGTCAACGATGAGTCGACTGCACTGTGCTCGGACCTGTTCCTGTATGCCATTTGCGAGGATCGATGCCATGGTTCGGATTTTGTTGGCTGCATCCACCCCTGCTCGTCTGCTGATTCTCTCTTTCAAATGGCGTTTCGCCTCTGACGTTGCTGTGGCTACAATGTCTTTGGAGACCTTGAAGTTTTCCAAGATCCAGGTGGTTTTACCGCACCCCGGTACTCCGTTTACCCACGTTATCCTGGGTACCACCCAGTTTTCTTGAGGTTCGCTTTCGGACAGGGAATTTGTTCTGTCCATGATTTTGTCCTCAAGCCAGATCTCTGTGCCTTGGGTGGTAACTAGTAACTACTATGGGGTCGTTCAACGGGGTTTGGAATGTTGTTTTTCCAGTGCGCCGAGTCTCGCCTTCGTCTAAAAGTACTATGCCCGCCGTGGCATTGTAAGCCGCCATGTGGCGGGACATCTGGTTGCCTTTTATTACTTGTGAGGTCTCGTTGTTATAAATGGTGGCCTCAGCTTCCTCGATCAACACCTTGAGGAGCCCTTCGTTCTGGTTGCCGAACGCTTGTAGGATCTTCTTGCATCGGGCAGTCTTGGTGTGTTTGGTGGCTCTATTGATTGCCACGAATTCGATTAGGGCGTTGGCCATGTGGTCCTCTGGTGTTTCGGCTTTCTTAAGCTTCGGCGCCTGTACTTGTCCCATGTCGGCTTTAGTTTTCCTGGTGGTATTCATTCTCACTGTTGGTGTTTGTGGTTTGGCTTTGAAAAACTCCTCAACTGCGGCTGCTTTCCTCTCTGTGTCTCTATTAAGCAACCTTTTCCCAAGAGTGTGTGGTACCCATAGGGTGGCTGAGCTGATGGATTTTAGCAGGGATGTTATTTTGGATGGCTTTTTGGGCGAGGTGTTTTTGCCTTTGCGCTCTTCTTCTTGTCTCTGCTGCAGCATTTCGGAGCCACTCATTGTCGGGGACGAGAGTCCTTGACCTATCTGCAGAGGTGAGGTTGTTGGGGTTGGTGGTTTTAGTGGTCTGAGGAAATCCAAACTCTGGTTCCGGTTCTCGTAGACCACTACCTCATGGTGCTCTGATGCTTTAACGCAGCCGATGTAATCTGCGATTTCGCCTCTATCAAATTCAACCTTCATTACGTCCACGCTAATGATGCGCGGAGCCATTGTGTGGTCTTCTGTCTCTTCTGCTATTTGCTGGAGTAGTTGGCATGCCTTGGTGAACTGGGTCCTGTTTGCTGTTCTGTCTAGTAAGAGCACTGACTTGTTGTTTTGTCTGACTAGTCGTGCTTTCAGTCCAGCTACCTCCAGTTCACTTAGCGCGTCGTAGCGTTTGCGCTTGATGCTGGTTTTTGTGGTACTACCCTTCAGTAGCAGAGCGACTCCCGGTGATATTGGGACTCTCTTTGTTCCTGCGCTACAGCAGAAGCCTATCCCCAGTCTTTCATAATTGGTGTTCATGAATAGAACCACACTTCTTGTTCTTAGTCCTGGTGCGCCTTTCTCCCCGTGCTCTGCATCTGTAAGGATGACTTGTTGGTGGTGCTGGATGGTCCAGGCTGGGTGGTTCCTCTGGGGATGGTTATGGCGAGTGTTGTGGCTTGGTCGTCTGTGCTTTGCATATTTGGTGGTAGGTTCGCATTCCTTTTAATGGCAATACGGAAGATCGTCTCCAGGTATGCTAGAAATGTATTGCGTACTTTCGCTTCCGTCGTGAGGATGTTTGGTAGCACGGCCTCGGTCAGCTTGATGTTGAGCTGGGTCTCGAGGTCCGTTCGGTGTCTAAGGAAGCGGGGACAGTCTATTATTATGTGCCATACCGACTCTATGGTGTTCGGGTCACATTCGCATTCCGGACTGGACTTCAGCTTGAACCTGTGCAGGTACTCTGATATTCCTCCGTGACCTGTTAGGGCCTGCACGTGGATAGGTGTCAGCTTAGTCCCTCGCGATAGCCGGTATGACTGGTATACTTGGGGGAGGAACTTCTTGGTGACTGCTCCTGTGCTGGAGGTTTCGTACCTGTCCTGCCATTTTCTCACTGATTCCTCTCGGATCTCTCTTTTGGCGTAGGATAGGGGGACTCGGTCATAATCTGGAGCCGACTTGGATGATAGCGCCGCTTGTTTTGCTAGCTCGTCAGCCCGTTCGTTTCCTGGTGTTCCTACGTGCGCCCTCAGCCAGAAGAGTCTCAGTTCTCTCCCTTCCGCTCTGATGGTGTTTACGCTCTCCTTTAATAATTTTGTTAGTGGGTGTAGGTCTCGGGCATTTTTCAGCAGTTCTAGCGATGATCTTGAGTCGCTGAGTATGTTAATGATAGGTTTGCTGCTTTGCTTAGCCATTTCTACTGCCCTGTGGAGAGCGTATAGTTCCGCTTGGAACACTGTGCAGAACGATCCAAGACTAAGGGTGGAGTTTTGGACTTCCTTACCATTTTCCCACCAGGTGAAGGCAGCGCCTGTTTTGCCCTCTATTTTGCTGCCATCTGTATAAATTTGTGGGCCTATGATGCGGTGGGATGTCACTGTTTCGGGGTCCATGTTTTCTAGGAGCTCGAATTCCAAAGTTGTTAATTTGGTTGGGTGAGGATAGGTGTAATGGCTCACCTTTTCTTCTAGCTCCTTGCCGGGTGGAATGTAGTCTTGGGAGATGCCTTTTTTGATCTTGTACAGGCTTGCTACTTCCTGGATGCGTAGGTCTATGGGTAGCAGGCCCGATAAAGCTAGGGCTGATGTTAGGGAGACTGTCCTGTACGCTTTTATAGGTTAGGTTAGGTTAGGTTCCCCCCCGTGGGATCTCCACCTTGTCGTGGTGGGGGGGGCTCAGTAACCGTGGATTGGTGACCCGCGGTGAAGCTAAGAGGGATCCAGGAGGGGACGCTCCGCGTGGGCTTAGAGGGGCCTGCGCAGGATGCGTCCAATGGTGCGGGTGCGGGGGACAGTTCTGTCTGTCCCTCGCAGTCGGGTGCGGTCGCGGGAGGAGAAGCGTGTCGGTGTTGCGTTGCCGCGCGCCCTATCTCCCGTGACCAAATGGCGGCGCACCATTCGATGCGTCGCGGTGGGGCCGCAGAGGAAGAGGAGATGCGGTGTTGCGTTGCCGTCCTCCCTATCCTCTGCGGCCGCTGGGCGTTTTGGCGGCGGAGTCCAACACCTTAATCCGCCGCCAAGGGGGTTTTGTTCGGGGCCCGCCTGACCATCTGGCGGGCCAATACCCGTCGGAGGGTGGCGACGAGTGCTTAGGTGATGCCCCACCCTCCGACACACGGGTACATGGCGGCAGTCGAGGTGGTTTTTAGTGGAAACACCACATACTCCGGCTCTTATTTCCCCCAAGAGTCGGAGATCCGAAGGGATTTTCCACCTCGCAAAACAAAAAAAAAAAAAAAAGGTTAGGTTAGGTTAGGTTTTTTTTTTTTTTTTTTTTTTTCTCCTACCGCCGCTGTTATTCGGCACCTATTCTTAACGTAATTCTCTTTGTCATACCAGTTCTCGCTCTTATTCCTCTCGCACTTTCATTCCTCATACTGTATCTTTCTTGCATTCTTTCATCATACTTTCCCATTATGGGGGGGGTACCCATAGATAACCTATTCTGTACTTTCTTTTATTTTTAACTTATATCTATGTACACGGGAGGGCGTAGGGGTTTTCATTTTTATTTGTTCCCATTTTTAATTTCACTTTACATTTATGTCTTAAATCTATTTACTTAATCTATTACATTGTATGCCTTATTATATTAATTCTTATCTAGTTATTTATCTAATTTCTTATACTATTTACATTCTTACTTTTAGGGAAGCTTCTTTACGTTCCTTTAACATACTTTCTTAACTTTATATTATGCCTATGTACATATTTTATAGAATCATCTATAGAATTGTGCATATTTACTTTAACTATTTCTCTTATTTACCATTTTTACCACTTTTTTAAGGAAACTAATAAGCTTGTCCCTGTCCTTTCCTACCATAATTTTCCCTACTGTTTACCGGGTGATCTCTACCCCCAGTGCCTGCTTCAGGTTCTCGCGATCCACAGCATGAACAGGGCAGCAAAAGAGAACATGTTCTACCGATTCAGCCTGGATGGGGTCACAAACGCACGATGGATTCTCCTTACACTTGAACCGGGTCAAGTATTCTGAGAATCCACCGTACCCCGTCAACGCCTGTGTTATGATCCCATCCAGGCTGAGCTTCCTAATCGTCGTGTACGCAGCCACCGCATCCGGGAAAAAGATCTTAGTAGTAGCAGCTGTGGCACCGGTGGTGTATCTCCGATTCCATTCATCAAGCGTTCCCGAACGAATGTAACGCTTGATGAACGAAATCGGGCACAAGTCGTAATCCGGGGCCCCCCTGCTATCGAGTGCGGCCTCTTTGGCGAGCTGATCCACTCTTCCGTTGCCCTCAAACCCTGCGTGCGCTTTGATCCAGAACAAGTTAACTACCTTGTTCTGGCGAGAAACGGATGTTAAGTTCTCTCTAGTTTTGACAGCTAGGGGATGAAGGCAATCGTGTTTTTTCACTGCCTGCAAGGCCGCCATCGAATCGCTGAAGACCCCGAATGACGATGCCGCGCTCTTACGAATCTCCCCAGTCGCTCTGCATATCGCCAGGAGTTCCGCTTGGTAGACTGTGCAGTATTCTGGTAGCGCCAACTTGCGAGCGCGTATCTCGGCACCGTTTGTCCAAATGGACAACGCGGCTCCGACGCGCCCGCCGATCTTACTGTCGTCAGTATAAATACTGACGGCCGGGACTGGGTTGGCGCTAACCTGCTCCTGATCTGCCAGGATACCGAACTCCAGGTCGATACGCTCGGCGGGATGGGGAGACTCCAGTGCAGAGGCCATCCACTCCACCTCCCTGCCCCTCAGTACCGGCTGTGGTGCGGGGGGCACCACAGCCGGTACTGAGGGGCATCGTACAACGATGCCACCTCGCGTATGCGGAGGTCGATTGGGAGCACCCCAGCCAGCAAGAGGGAGGCATTCAGGGAGACAGTGCGGTATGCCTTGCACATTTGCTGTGCGACACCTCGTTGCACGGTGCCCAGCTGCTTTATTTAGGTTAGGATTTTTTTTTTTTAAATGGCACCCGCCATCGCAGGGTGTTTAAATGATATCTATTTTAATACATTTCATTATTTTAATTCATATATACGTATATAATTAAGCTAAGACTTCCTGCGAAGCGAACCATGCGCAGAAAGATCTATTAGGGAGTCCGAAGGACATATTTAGTTAAATAAGATTCTACTCCCCACTCTATCTATTTCTGCGCATGACTTGCTCCGCAACAACAGTACAGAAATTAATAATCTTATCCCTTGTTTTGAGGTCCGCCATAAGGGTGCACAAGTTGTCCACCCTTATATCTTATCCCTTGTTTTGAGGTCCGCCATAAGGGTGCACAAGTTGTCCACCCTTATAGTGTCCCCCATTTCTTGTTGCAGATTATATCGTTCTACACCGTGGATAGGGCAATTTAATAAAATGTGAACTACGGACTCCGAGGTTCCCGGCTCACAGAGATACGACGGGTTCTCTTTACATTTGAATCGGTGTAAATATTCAGAGAACCCGCCGTGTCCCGTTAGTACTTGTGTTAGTATCGCTGTCAGGTCGATCTTGCGGACTAGCCGGTACGCCTCCACTGCGTCCGGGAAGAAGAGTTTCGTCACAGCGGCGGTGTCCCCTTCTCTATACCTCCGATTCCATTCGTAAAGCGATTCCTGACGGATCTGTCGCTTCACGAATGAAATCGGGCACTTGTCGTAGTGCGGTGCTGTTTTTAATTTCAGAGCGGCCTCTTTCGCCAGCAGGTCAGCCCTCTCGTTCCCTGTATGACCTGCATGTGCTTTTATCCAAAACAAAGACACAGTTTTATTCTGGATCCTCGCCTCATGCAGGTTTCTACGAGCCTTGACCGCTAGCGGGTGAGTCGCCCTGTTATTTACGACGGTTTGAAGGGCCGCGCGTGAGTCACTGAAGACTCCGAAGCTCGCTTCAGAGCGGGCCGCTATTCAAATTCAAATTCAAAATCCTTTATTCATTTGGGTCACAATGTGACGCTTATGAACGTCAAAATAATAAATTTATAAAATAATTACTTATACTCAAATTTAAAACATTATTACTGTATGCTTCTACATTTACATTTACTGCCACGTTCGCAAAGCAATAGGTAGAACCATGAGAAAGAACTGGCAATAAAACTCACGGTCACTCTTTTTCATCGCCAGGTTTTTCATAATACACAATTTACATTTTGTAAGGTGCTGCAACTGTTACACCTTCTATATCACTTGTATATATTTACTGTACATCATAATACTCAAGCATAATACTTTTGGTTAGCCTCCTCAGAATAGACATGGTGAAACAGGAGCATCCACTTACATTATATATACCTAATAATGCAGGCAATCCGCGAAAGTGATCAGAACCATGATGGAAATGATGCAGTTAAATATTAAAATCTAATACCAGCCCGCAAGACCGACATCGACCAGTCATCGCAAGTAGCACCCGTTCACGAGTATGACTCATGTGCCAGCCATCATCCCTCTCGCCATATTAGAGGGACAGGGATGACCCGACACACGACGCCACCACAAGAAATGACATTTTAGTGAGCATGACGACAACGGTATACGAACCAGCAGTAAGAAACAATCTATTGGTATACTGACCATGACCGCCAATTACCTCCATTTTCCAGATCGTTATTATTAACATAAGTTAGTGGAACGCGTGAAGGAATGCAAATGTAGAAAGAATTTTGTGAAGGTGACAAGTGAACAATGATATGATCAGAGATAAATAATGTTAAACTACATTCAACAAATCATAAAAATATCCAAATCCTGCAAAAATCATGTGTTCACGAGGCACCTCCACTTAACATGTAAATAAAATAATCGTGAGTTAAACAAGCCTAAGCCTATCCCCACGGTGTCTTATCATTTAAAAATTCCTTAATAGTGTAATAACCCCTTTGTAAAAGAAAGTTCCTAATTGTCCGTTTGTATTTGTGCATGGGTAAATTCATTATTTCAAGAGGCAATTTGTTGAAAAATCGTATACCAATCCCCGCAAATGAGTTCTGAACTTTATGTAGACGGTAGTTAGTTCCCACCAGTTTATGCTTATTCCTTGTGTTCACGTTGTGCAAATCACTATTTTTGCGGTATAGAATTAAGTTTTTCTTAATGTACATTAAGTTAGCATATATATATTGCGATGCAACTGTCAATATGTCTACTTCTTTAAATTTATCACGTAAAGAATCTCTAGCACCTAACTTATAAATTGCACGTATGGCCCTTTTTTGAATGACAAAAATAGTCTGTATATCAGCAGCTGTACCCCATAACATTATTACTATCTCCGCTGTGGCCTTCCATATGGCAAGCAGTTCCGCCTGGTACACCGTACAGTAGGATGGCAGTTTGAGTTTGAAGGCCCGGTCTTCGGCCTCACCAGTCCACACGGATAGTGCGGCCCCGACCTTATAACGTCGCTTACCGACCGGGCATACAGCTTGTGTGACGATGAACATTTGGGTAAGGAACTTTCGCATTTCAGCGACGTTCTACACAAAAACGGATACAGTAGGCGAATCAGACCACCCAGACATACTAAAAAACACCTGGACTTCAAGCTTGAACGACACCCAGCGTACTTACCGTACGTCAAAGGAGTGACAGATAAGATCGCCAATATTCTTAACAAAGTTTCAGTAAAGACTATTTTCACTCCGTTTAAGAAACTGTCTCAATATATAAGAACGCCGAAAGACAGTCTTCCATTAGAAAAGCCAGGTGTATACAAAATTGACTGCAGCTGAGGGAGTTCCTATATAGGACAAACGAAACGCACCATCTCTTGCCGGATAAAAGAACACATCAGGGCAGTCAAAAATAACGAGCCACGTAAGTCAGCCATAGCTCAACACCTTTTAGACTCGGGTACCGACCACTGGATTGAGTTACACAGCCCTCAGGTGCTTTCGACAGAACGCCACTACATACCTCGAATGGTTAGGGAGGCTATTGAAATCAAAAAGTTTAATAATTACAATGGAGAGGATGGGTTTCAACTGTCGAGTATCTGGCATCCAGTGGTGCGTCTATGTAAAACCGGTGGAACGGAAAAACTCAAACCGCGAGCTGACGTAGTGAGTGTAGTATGTCGTGATCGGGTACAGTGCGATAGTGAAAACAGTGGCAGTGGTGTTGTACGCAAAAAACGAGTAAGAAAGCGGGTAGACCGTTATACTTGCTCGTAACATTCATCCACCCGCAATACCCTCAGTACATCCGTGAACATGGCGCTTGCAACAGTGCCGAAATATCGGTTATTCCAAACAAAGGTACGTGGTATATATCCCGAAAGACAATTTAAATCAAGTTTAAATGACCACGAAAGTTTAAATTCCTATATAGAACCTAACCAGCTAATAATATTTGAAATATCTTAATATATAAAATCCTTGCGTTACTGACTGACTGACAGACACGCTACAGTCGAAACTATTGGGCACAGGAAGCTGAAATGTTGCATGTATGTTCCTTGGGGACCGTAGGCGTGCACTAAGAAGGGATTTCCCGAAATTCCCACGGGATCGGCCAAAACGGGTAAATTAAAAAAAAAGCAGGCGTGGCTGCTGGCGTCCTCTAGTAAGCTATAAAAATCTTGAGAAATTAATTAATTTAATAGTACGAGAACACGAAGTATCACTTTGGCGCACACTGGCGCAGTATGAGCAATCGTGTCACACACACACTAGCATTATTCATTGAACTGCGATTCCCGCTCTCCCCGCTCCCCGCCGTGCGCGCGCGCCTCCCCTCCGCTGCAGGGCGCCAGAAGGGGCCGGGGGCGCGGTGGAGTGCGGCCCGTGCAACGCGGGCGCAAGTTGACCTTCAGTCTTAAGAAATTAGGTCAATGGGACAGTCGTATATCACGCTCCCGTCACTTTGTGTCCGTGTTACGTAATAAAACTACAATCGTGGATCCTTACAATACTGATGTGTTCGCTAGTGGATTGATAGGCCGCAACCTGACCTAACTCCATAGGGTTTAATTAGTGGATCGAGGTTATAAGATTTGTGTACAAAGAAGAAACGGAGTCGCGAGAACGCGAGAAACATGCGCTGTAGGTACTCCGAGTGCAAGATGTGTGTCAATTGATTGTGATGTAAGCAGAAGACTGTAAAGGTAAATGATTTGATTTATTGATTGTTGTGAATATCAACGTTGATAACATGTTTAACACGCCAGAAATAAGTAAATACCTAAATTCGGCTTTTACTAGTTATTGAAAATGATTATGTACCTACGACTAATACGTAACTAATAAGTTCTTCGTTCTTTCTTCTACTAGTTTATTATGATTGCGTGAACCCACAGCTTATTTCTGTCGACTTACGAAGGAATAGGTACAGCTATTTAGTTTGTTTATTATTTTAATCATTATTATGTGTTTTAAATTATTGAAGTTCTCATCGTAATTAATTTGTGTTTTGTAAGTAATTAAATTAGGTATCACTATCCATCCGTACTTCTTAGTGCTATGCTGACTGATACGTGTTTTACGTGTAGGTAGTTACCTACTGTTACACGCGCTATACGTAAAACAGCTGTTGACCTCGCCGCGCGACGTCAACAGCTGTTTTAGGTACAACGCGCCGACGCGCTCGATCTCGACTCGTTGTCGTGAGTTACTAAGTATTTTCTAGAGTTATTGACTTTTATAACATTTTTATTTTACGTGTTAGGTAAATTTTGATTTTGAATATGAATAGTAGATATTTTTTTCAACGTGAGGTTTTTTTTCCTAAACCAATAAAAAATCATCGTGTATAATTTATATTAGAATCAGTCCTATCCAAATTGATATCATTTTCATATTTGTGTTTACCCATTTTGATACGCCACACATCTCCTAAAAGGGATGGATAAGTATTGTATTTATTTATATTATACTGTATTGCACGTTGATATGTTTTTGTGGATAGACAGAAGATGATAAATTAACGAAAGGATGATCGGTTTTGGCTGTCGGTTGTCTTCCATTTCAAACTCTCATGTTTGTTATGAACTTTATCAATGACGAATAACATGTTTGCTATACTATGATGTCAATATACAGCAGATTCTTTTTTTGTAACCCCAAATACCTATACTTGTTTCGAGTATTCAATATTTTGGCATTGTTGCAAGTCCCATTATTATGAATACCCCACGTCATGATACTTTATCAGAATTATCGGATTCTCAAAACAATGGTAGGTACGTTAAAAGTAATGTGTATGACCACGCAGTTTAAAGTCAGACATTTTCCGATAAAATTTATTTTAGATAGATCTAAAATAGTACTCGGTCCAGAAATAAATCCTGTTTCAAAGTATTTTTCAAACATTCAAGTTTAAGAACAACCATGTGTAGCTGGCATAAAGTTTTATTCGAAGCACAGTGTGCGGATCAAATCCATAAAACATCGCACAGTGGATAGTAGCGGTAATACCGCTTACCATTACGCCATCTGTACATTCAATCTATCATTTATGGTTTACTAGCTGTTGCCACCAACTTTGCAGTGCTAGCTTTAAACTCAGGGATTTTCAAACTAACTTTCAAACGTCATTTTACCTCTAGTGGTAGGAAAACAATGCTTACATAGGGACAGCGCACATTATACCGAAGAGCAGCACAACGGGGTTTTTACTGTCAAACTGTTATCGACACTGTTCTCATTACAAATAATGTCCAAAATCAATTTTCAATTTTAAAGGCACAAAAATAAAAGAAGACTAATTTAAACTGGAAATCCCACATACAGTACGTCTGCTCAAAGTTCATATGCTTTATATACATTAACAAAAATGCAAGCATTTCTACAGTCGTGACTGCTTACTATGCATATGTGGAATCAACACTATGCTATGGTATAATATTCTGGGGTAACTCTACAGATTGGGTAGCTGCATTTAGAGCGCAGAAATAATGTGTACGATCAATATTAAGATTGAAAGTGACAGACAGTTGCAAAACACATTTTAGAACATTAAATCTACTGACCTTGCCATGTATATACATACTAGAGACAGCTTTATTTGTAAGAAAAAATATGAACCTATTTGAAAACCAAAGAGGAAGTCGTCACCAATATAAAATAAGAATTATGCCTAGTAAGACATCCTTATTAAATAATAGTATACTTTGTATGACTACCAGGATGTATAATAATCTACCGACTGAACTCATAGAATAGATCATGTCAATGTGTTTAAATATGAACTGAAAAAGATATTGGTACGTAAAACTTACTGTAGTGT
Source organism: Euclidia mi (assembly GCA_944739405.2). NCBI lineage: Eukaryota > Metazoa > Arthropoda > Insecta > Lepidoptera > Erebidae > Euclidia > Euclidia mi. The sequence continues at coordinate 13,327,907 of OX123202.2, forward strand.
TAAAGAATATCTAGAAGATTAAATCATACAATTAATTACTTGATCCTTTTTTTTCACTGATTAAATAATTAAAAACTTTCTTCCTAGTAACACCAAGGTAATGCTCATGCAGACTTTAATCTTTCCGATAATCGACTATGGTGATGTGTGCTGTTTTGACCTGAATGCAGAACTTCTCAATAAACTAGACCGGCTTCTTAATAACTGCATTCGATTTGTTTATAATCTTCGCAAATACGATCATGTATCTAATTATCGCTCTCAACTTAAATGGTTGCCTATTCGCCAACGCTGTAGCTTACGTGCGCTGACCACACTTCCACTCTTCTCTTTTCTTAACTTTCAAGTTTAACTGATTATCTTTAGTGTATATATATATATATATATATATATATATATATATATATATATATATATATATATATATATATATATATATATAAATCTCGGAAGACTTCTTGCGTCATTTCAAAGTCGAACCTTGTGGCGTCCACCACTGTCAATGAGATTTCAATTGTTATTTGTGCGAATATAGGTACACTTTAGTCATGTGAATTCAATTATCAACAAGAAATTTTGATTAAGCACGAAATGAAGATATTCAATTTCAAATAATTCTCGCTGGTTTCTGGCGTCCGTTCATGATGGAAATAATGTGACGCACTGTATATTTTTGAATATGTTCTATGTGTATTACAGATTATCCCACATCCATCTAAATTTAAGTTTATATCGGATCCGTATATTTTCCTGTATTTAATAAAAGCATTCCATTAATTAAATGACTTCCTACTACATTAGAGGTTATATTGATACCGAATATTGTTTCTGTATATAGTCCATATATTGTGTTGAGTATGCTGCTTCCTCCTAAACTGATATATTTATCGATACCGTACACTCTCGTGTTCCAACCGTCATGACCGTTTCGAATGGTACCTACCATTAGTTGCCATATTTGATATCACAACTATAAACTGAAGAACTGTTGCTCAAGTTGTTGTTCTTTTTACATGTAATGTTTTTGTTGAAATCTCACTTATTTTTGTTAGTCATGGTCTTTATCAAACATCTCTCCTCATGGGGTGTTATTCTACCCTGCACCCCACCGTGACCCCCATCCGTGAACCTCCATCCGTACCCCATCCGTGCCCCCAACAGTGCCCACACCCGTGAACACCTACCCGTGCCTACACCCGTGAACTTCCACCCGTACTCCCACCCATGAGTTCGCACCTGCATCCCCACTTACGTACTCCACCCGTGAACCCCCCCGTGCCCTCAGCAGTGAACCCCCACCCTTGTCCTCACCCGTGAACCTCCACCCGTGTCCTCACCCGTGAACCCAAACCTATGCCCTCCACCCGTGAAACCCCACCTCCCCGGGCCCCGACTTATGCACCTCCACCCATGCTCCTCGCCGGTCCCTTCCCGGTGCCTGCCCGATCCCTACCCTGATCCTACCCTACGAGTACTTCTAGATAGCCAAAAATATTTGAATCTAGTAGGGGCATAAACTGAATTCCGAATTCTAAACCACAAAGTTATCTTGGTGGAGTAATTAATACCTAATTCACATACTACAAAGGTTCACAAACTTATTTGTGTAGATTCTAAAATATGAAAACTAGACCAAAATTTAAAAGGTTTAAGGATTTTTTTTATTTTTTTAGGCTTAATGATAATGATTATCAAAATTACAAGCTTATGCCTATGTCTGCTAGAAATACCTTAGAATTTTATGAAGACCGTTGAGTGAGTGTGACAATCAATAATTTTAAAGTACTAGTTCGATTTGGATGAAACTCTGTAATATATTTTTCATCCCTTCTATTCCAAAAGTGTCGCTTTGTTCCTCTTTTAGTTGGAGCAAAATAGCTCTTTTCTGTTAAGCACTTTTTAGCGGGCGGAAAAGTGATTTGAATTTGGAACGTATACCATTCATAGAAATCGAACGTAAATTGTATAAATAACTGGCTGGTACGTGTTGGCTGCACGGGCGTGACCCGCGCTAACAAAAAAACAGCGCGCGAATTACGACTCTGTTCTCGTAATCAGAAGGTACATACTTTATTGAATTTTGCAAAAATAATGAGTTCTGCGTCGAGTTGTGAAAGAGGAAAATATAAATTTGTAATTGTTTTAACTTATATTCACACGTCTAATTTTATCAAATATATTCATTAATTACATAACACAGTCTCTTATTTATTTTCTCATAGAAAGGGGATGGAAAGTAGAGTATATGACTCGAGAGCAAATTATTTTTCCCTCGGGCAATGTATTTTGAACCCCTCGCAGCGCTCAGGATTCTACGTTATAATCCTTCGCTTCGCTCGTGGTTCAAAGTAGCGCCCTCGCCGTAAAAATACCATTTTGCTCCCTTGTCATACAATCCACTATTATTATAAAGATTTTCTCTTGAGAATGAAATGTTCAGATGTCTAGCTTTATCCAGAACGAAGTAACAGAGACTTGAAAATGGCCTGAATGGCTTCGGTAAAAGTAAAACTAACGACTGAGCTTTTTTGCTCGACTTTTTTGGGTTCAATGCCGTGCACCCTGTTTAAATACGAGCGTTATCCAGGATAAAAAAAGCTTATTACAGTCATAATTGAGTTGGCATTTTTGTTCTAACCATATCGATGTACTGCCTGATGTTAAGCAAATATGTTGTCGAGGTTGTAGCACACTAACGCAGAAGATACCTGCCTACCTATTTACTCGAGATTGGATAACCTTTTTCTCGCGTCGGTTTCCTCAATGCTGAGGGTCGTGACCACCTCGTGGAAACCGTCTATTGCGGACCACATCCTGCTATCTATTCCTATCTGCTGCTGAGTGGAAAGCGTTCCGCACGACTCTTAACACCACGGTACACGATACCGTGGTGTTAAGAGTCGTGCGGATCTGGTCGATCCAACGTATCGGGCTTCTGCTTCTCGATCTTTTTACTTCCACTTTGCCAGTGATTATAAACTTTTCCCAGTTATCACTGTCTTTCCTTGCAATGTGCCTGAAGTACTTTAGAACTTTGCGCAGGCAGATGGTGGAAAGCCTCGTCTGGATCTTGAGCTCCTGTATGATCGATACGTTGGTGCGGTGTGCTGTCCAGGGGATGTCCAGCATCTTCCTCCAGCACCACATCTCGAAAGCATCAGTGCGATCACGGTCATCTTTCTTTTAGGTCCATGTCTCTGCGCCATACAAGAATATGGAGAACACAAGAGTGCATACAAGATTGATTTTGGTTTTCAGAGAGATATTCTTGACATATCTTTGACAGCAGTGCCATGGATCCTTTTGCCATCCCGATCCTTCCTCGCAACTCAGATTCACAAGTACCATTATTACTAATGCTTGAACCCAGGTACATAAAGCTGTTAACCGTCTCTAAATTGAGTGAGCCAGTGGGCTCAAGCTTGCCTGTTCTATGACCTATGACCATGATCTTCGTTTTGGACCTGTTTATAGAGAGACCTAGTTAATTGCTGATGCGCTCCATCCTATCCAGTAAGGTGATCATCTCGGCGTCATCTGACGCTAGCAAGGCGGTGTCGTCTGCATAACGCAAATTACAGATTTTGCGTCCACCAACGGTGATGCCGCTTTTCCCAGCTATCGCAAATACGCCTCACTATATATTCACCGTTTATATTGAATAGGATGGGTGAAAGGACGCAGCCATAAAAAACTCCTTTTTCAAAACTGAATGGTTTAGATTTTGTACCGTCAATCCTCACCACACTTTGTTTCTTGTGATATAAAGATTGCAGAAGTGTAATCAAGTGATGAGGTACACCCAGTTCTGATAAGACCCTCCATAGAAAAATTATGTATGTACGGATTTGGTGGACCAATCTACAAGTGGATAAAATCATACTTAACTATCGTGACTTCAAGGATGTATTGAGTCGCTTCAAATCATCCACACGCTCCATAACTTCAGGAGTGCCTCAAGGATCACACTTAGGGCCATTATTATTTAATATGTTTATCAATGACCTGCCGGACTGATTTCACCCCTGCCCTGCTATTCGCATATGACCTTAAAATCTTTAAGCCTTTAGAGTCACTTAATGAGGCCCTACTTCTTCAGAAAGATCTGGATTCGTTGTATATGGTGTCATAACAATGGTATGCAATTGAATCCAAATAAATGTCAGTTTATGAAGTTTACTCGTGGGATTGACCAAATAACATCAAAATACTCGATCAACGGCGTAGAATTAAATGAATGTGATTGTGTAAGAGATTTAGGCGTTTTGTTAGACAAAAAGATAACCTTTGTACCTCATTTGGAAATGATTATTAGGAAAGCATCTAGATCTCTGGGTTTTATTGTAAGAAATGGAAAGGATTTTCGCAAGCCTCATACAACATTTTTGTTATACAATAGTTTTGTGAGAAGTCATTTAGAATACTGTACTGTAGTTTGGCGACCGCATTATGCCGTTCATATTTTAAGGCTAGAAATGGCACTTGTCGCCCCCGCGTTTCCCAAGAATGGTTTCTTATCAGGATAAACTTAAAAAATACAGAATGGAAACACTTGAAAAGAGAAGAAAATATTTAGACCTGGTTTTATTATATAAACTTGTCCGCAACAAAATTGACTGTACACAACTCCTCCATAGAATAAATTTTAGAGTGCCATACAAATATCCTAGAGTATACTCTAGGATATTTGTATGGCACTCTAAAATTTATCCGTGACTAAGAAAAACTGTTTCAGGCTCTACCTCTCCTGTCCCTTGCATGTGCAAGCTACTTAACCTCTGCAATCACGATGTTGATATATTTGCTGATTCTCTTACTAAATATCGCAAAACTATAAAATGTAATACTTTCTTATAAATGTATTTCTGTATGCTTGGCAAATTTTTGTATCAGGAAAAGGTATGCTATGTAAAAAAAAAACTGAACTGTAATCCGTACTTTTTTTAACTTGTTATTAGTAATACTTACTTATGTTTGTTATTGTAAGTGGTGTTTGCTTATAATTGGATGTACTGTTACTGTTACTCTAGATCGTAAGATGTTTATAATATTTGCTTGTATTACTGTTACAATTGTTAGCAAACCTAAATAAATAAAAATAGACAGTCCCAGTTGACACAGTCAAATGCCTTACTATAGTCGACGAAGCACATTATGACAGGTGTGTCGAACTCGTAGCATTTTTCCACAATTTGCCTGACGTTTAATATTTATACACGCGTGCCTTTTCCCTTGACAAAACCGGCCTGTTCTTGCGGGATCTGCCAGTCAAGATAATACCGGACCCGGTTGTTTATGATGTCTAACTTTGCTTGTGTGACAAATTAAAGCGAGGGTGCGATAATCATCACATTTTTTGGTCGAACCTTTTTTATGAGCCTTGGGCCACTTGCCGTTCCACTATACGTGGTTGCAGATGTTGTGCAGTGTGTCAACACCTTTTTCATCCAGAGTCTTCAACACTTTAGCTGCAATTTGATCCAGACCTGGCGCTTTGTTAGTTTTTAACGATCCAATGGCCGTTACTATCTCCGATCTTAGGATGTCGGGTTCCAGGTGCAATTTAGCCCATATGGATAACCTAGACGTCTGAATGTTTAATACCTAACTAAGAGAATATCGTATGACGAGGTACATTTCCAAATTTCATTTAAATCGTACTAGTAGTTTAAGAATTATATTGCAAGTCAAAGTTATTTGATTTATAATCCACTTGAAGAAGGAGGTTATCAATTCGACTGTATGATTTTTTGTGTATTTATTTCGCGGATTAATAAGGAACCGTTTTCCATGGTTCTTTTCTTCATAGGTCATACTTCAGTGTTGGTCCCTTTCAAATTTTATCGAAATCAGCTGAGCTGTTTTTGAAAAATTAAGAATAATTAAAAAAGCATATATATATACCTACTACTCAAAACAAAATAAGGGCAACTAAGATTTTTGCTGTACCATGAAAACAATAAAGACAATTGTTTCACTTATGTAACTACAAAATAATGTTATTGGTTATAATATAGGCTAAAAATTGTTTAAAATAATGATCAGGAATTGTTTTTTAAGTCCATAATGATATTGGCCATATTGAATGAAAAACATGAACAAAAGAAATCACCGAAAAAAGGCAAAATACTGTTCTTGTCACTTTTGTTTCTTCTTTTTAGTAATGAGTATGTCCTCCTCTCTTAGCAATACACTCCAGAAGCCTTGTCTGCATACTCTGGATCAAATTCCTCACTTTTTCATCTGGAATCTCCTCACAGACACGTTTTAAAGCATCAATCTGCTGCTGTTGATTGTAGACCCCTTGCTCATTCACTCTAACCCTTCGTTTCAATTGGTTCTACATTTGCTCGATTGGAATTAAATCCGGACTGTTAGCTAGCCATGGTAATACCTCAATATGAGACCCTTCTAGGACAGTTTGGGTCGATCGAGCTGTGTGCACGGGTATTGTCTTGCTTCAGGATGAATCCAGGTCCCAGTCGTTGTGCAAATGGGATCACTTGAGACCTGATGACATCCTCGATGTAACTGTCTGCAGTTACGGTACCCGCATTTAGAATGGTAAAATGGAGCTCGGTTTTACCGTGTAAACTAACCCCACCCCAAACCACGTTAGGACCACCAAAACGGTCAACTTCGTGGATGCAGGACTCCGTAAACTGCTCGCCGCGTGGTCTCCACACCCTAACACGCCGATCATCATTGAAAAATTTTACTTTACATTCGTCTGTAAAAAGCACCTTGCCCCACTGATTAATCCCCCAGTTCAAATACTGACGGGAGAATCTTAAACGGTTTGCACGTTGAACCCTGGTCAGAGGAATTAGAACAACTCGTCGTCTTGACATTTGCTGGTCTTCGTGCAATCGATTACATATAGTTTGATCACTGACACGGGTACCCGTTGTCAGCCGTAGCCGGTGTTGTAACTTACGGCCCGTAACTGTACGATCACGACGAGCACTTAGTTGGATGTACCGATCCTCGTGCGCCGTTGTTACACGAACTCTACCTGAACTGGGTCTCCTGGCAGCACTGCCGGTCTCTTGGAGGAGATTCCATAGATTTTGGACAGCTTTTCAAGAAAATCCCAACTGCAAACCCAGGTAACGATGAGAACGGCCTTCTTAAATCATAGTAATGGCTCTGGTTGCCGTAATTGTATCCATGTGCCTTCGTAATGGTGGCATGATTAACGCGAGATGATAAATGAATCAATTAAAATTGAAAAGTAAAACTTTTTTCCTAAAATAACTGAGACAAGTTAGGAATACAATCGAAGAAAAACTTAAGAATAACATCAATTTTTTTTTTCTTGGAATGATGACCAATACTTTTCAAATTAGGAACACGAACACCAGCATAAAAGAGACCAAACACCAAAGAGTTCGTAATATCAATATAATGCTACTTATCAGTCACTTTCAGTTTACTAAAGTGCACTTCATCATTTCAGCCAAACGACGTCCACTGCTGAACATAGGCCTCCCCCAAGGTGCTCCACAAAGTGCACTTAAATGTAAATAAACTAGTGGCCCTTATTTTGTTTTGAGTAGTATATATCAACTCGAGTGAACTATTCGAATTTTGTACACGATTAAAATCGGTTGTGTGCCACCTTTGGTGAAAAATAATTAGTCACCGACAACTGACCCACTAACTCCACGATCATCATAACAGGTTAGACGAGTAAAAAGTAAATAAAGACAACCAGTGGATATCGGGTGAGGCATCAAGGGAAGCAACCAGAAAATAATAAGGGACGTATAGGCCGCGCCACACAAGTTGGTGAATGTGAAGTTAGCTACAAGCTGCGCAATATCCAATCCTGACTGAACCTCACATAAAGCTGCGCGTTGATTGGATATTGCGCAGCTTGCAGCTTATTTAACATCTGCTAACTTGTGTGGCGCGACCTATAACCAAGGTGGCATCAAGGGAAGTAACCAAGGGCCATCAAGGGGCCCAACTAAGGAAGCATCAAGAAGAAAGGAATTGTATCGGTAATACCATCAAGCTTTATTTTTGCCGAGTTATTTAGTAAAATATTAAGACCATAATCGTAAAATTACAATTTTTTCACGATTCAATCAAGTCAATCAACAACAGACATATTTTTGTTGTAAATTTGACCCAAACAAACAAATAAACTGGTCAAGCTAAATAAAACCGTAAAATATGCGTAAAAAAATTTGAGGTAAAAAGTAGGTTTTCTTACAAATGCACCCTTTCACTTAAAGAAGGAATGTTGTTACATCGTTTGATAGTTATGTTTATTATTTTCAATTATATGTAAAGCTTTTATTGATAACTTTACCTAATTCAACAAAAAAATGTTTTATTGAAGGAAGTACGAGTTACATAAACAAAACATACTCTACATTTCTTGGTATATTTTCATGAAATATAATATTTAGTCTCAGCTTACAATTTGATTACAAGTTATTTACTTAATAAGTTATTTACTTAAAAATACTCATTTACCTATTAATCATTTTAATTGAACTTTATGATACTAATTACTTGCAAACGAAAGTAACCTGGCACTTCTTTTCATGTTGCTGGTTATTTTACTTTCACTTCACACCACAAGCATTTTTGCATCCGCCCCGGCTGGCTAGTCAAAACGGTGTAAACAAAATTACGCTGCGGGCCTCTAACAGGTTGCAACCCGCGTGCTAACTCCGCCCCCTCACACTAACCATCTCCGTATTTGCGCCGTTTTGTTGGACGCAATTAAATCGCTAATTAGAATCGATAAAAACTTTTTATTATACTGAATAAGAATTACGGAAGCAATATTATCGGCATGATGTATGTAACCAAAATAATGAATATACGCCATTAATATACATCTCTCAGTAGCGGCCTCTAAAATTCGCGCGGCGCACTGCGGAACTAAAAAATACGCCGAAATTCACTCTCGTGACAAAACTACGTCCATGCCAATATTTCACCCATGCATTGTACTGATCTTTTGATGGCTCCTGGCTGAATTTGAGAGATGGTCAATCTGGCGTCCGTATACAGGACGCAACAAGTCAGTCGGACGCAACATCATCGGTAAAAACCGCCATGTAGGACGCAATATCAACATGGGGATGTAAAAATAATCAAATTTAATGGTAGTTTTTCAAAAATCATTTCTTCTAATGGTGTTTTTTTATTTATGGCAATACAACAATATCATTCTGCCACCATTCAATTACGAGACCACTGATCGATCACTTAACTATCATTATGAAATACCAGACTACGAACTTTTGTCAAAATGACAATGGGATCGTGTTGGACTGACGAATGTGTTTAAAATAGCAGACTTGAGGCCCTGAGTATGAAATGAATTAGCTGAGTTGAGTTATTTAGTTCTTCCGCGCACGAAAATATTTTAATGAAACTAGTAAAGTTGAAAGGAAAACTAAACAACTTGAGTTATTAATTTGGGCATTAATGAACGTTCTTTCGTTTTTAAATAAGTATTTTTATTTATTTCTTCTTCGAGAAAATATAAATTTATAAGAGATTGGAATCTCTTATAAATTTATATTTTCTATCAAATAAATGTCAATAAGTGAAGTTATTTCATATTTCTATTTATAGTATACGCACGTTAGCGAAGTTATCGTATAATTCAGTAGTACAAATTAGTGCGAAAGAATGTAAACCTATAGATTAACCATTCTCAAAGTGCGCTCCACAGAGCGCCAGGGCTCCACGAAGCATCTCTAGAGGCTTCACGACAATATTGCTCCAATTAAAATAAAATAACTTAAATATAACTAAATCACTAGGTAGCAGAATACAGCAAAATGATCGATTTAGATTCTAAACTCAGCATCAGCCCCTTACAGTCCACTGCTGGACTAGGCCTCTCCTTGGAAGGAGGAATTGGCCTACTATACCACGCTGGCCAAACGGATTGATATAGGGTTTGTTTTAAGTTTTCCTTCTCTTACAGTGCTATTCTCTGCATAGTATGGTCCATCTGTCGGCCCCTATGACTTATTAATATGGGGTGGTGACATTGCGTATTTTTAATCCGTCACCACACTAAACTCACTGCAACTTAAAGTAGTAGATTGTGCTATACTAGTATGCTATATTTTTACCGGCGATTTATTACAATCGGATAATTATAGTATAAGCAGATATACTATTATTAGATATATTATGTTACTAATGTGCATAGGGTTCCCACCAAGAACTTAGGGTCCCAAGCCAACCTCACCTGCAAGTGGTGCACCTGCCGATCAACGGACGAGGCTCTGGCAAACAAAATGTCCCAATAAGCGGCAATAGGCTCGCCATCTATTACGTGGGATCAAAACACTGGCGAAAAGTGGGAGTTTAATATGCCTCTGCTTACCCCTTCGGGGAAACAGGCGTGAGTCTATGTATGTATGTATGTATTATGTTACTAAGATAGGCAGCGATAGCCTAGTGGAGAAATCAACAGACTGCCATTCACAGGGCTCGGGTTAGAATGGCTTGTCTCGTGCCTCAGAGAGCAGATATTTAAGACTGGGTGGTGTGGTCACCCCTTCCTACTTTTTTCTGACATCAAGATTTGATGTCTTCCGGTGCAGGCTAGGTTTTTTCAAGGATTTAGTACCGTGGGCCAAATCCATACAGAGCATACTTTTTCATAGGTTATTTACAAATCCGAAGAGTAAAACCGGCCGCTGTGGCTGGCTTTTGTGGACTACGAAAATGCCTTCAACTTCATTGAAACTGGGCTGTCCTGCAATGCACTGCCTACACTACTTGTCTCTTAGAGAGCTATGAAAAGGACAATGCTAGGGATTTCGCTGATTAATAATTTCCGGCACGAGATTATCCGGCAGAAGACCAAAGTAACTGACATAGTCCAGGGTTATAGCAAATTGAATGGGGGAACTTATGGTATGTCGATTAAAAAGCAGGCTCTTAAATTAACGTCACGCCTCAGCAAGCGTATTGTTGGCCGCTAGAATGGGTCTTGTGGCATACCGTGGGGAGGTCCACCTCTAGGAGTGATAGGCTGATGAAATGAATTAAATGAGAAGAAGTAGTTAATATTATAATTGTTTGACCATTACACGCCTTCTTCCTATTATGAAAGCCTAAAGGTTAGAAAATACCTTGCGTGATAGCGAGCAAGGTGTGACGTGGCAAACCGATACTCCAAAGAGGTAGACATAAGTTACACCCACATTTGGCCATGTCATGCATTTTAGGTCCTACTCAATAAGGGGGTCTATTGACGTTGCCGTGCACATTGCCAGACTTCGTTCTACTACTGAGAATTTGGAAAATCAGCTACTTACTCTCTTGCCTAACCCGGGTATTGAACGCAAGACCTCTCGATCAACAGACGCATAGCTTATTTACTGGGCCACGTAGGCAATCAGTGACAAAATAAATATAAAGTATACGAAGATTTATGTCAGTAATATAGTCTTTTCTGCAAATGTGGACCTTTTTCCACAACTTGTACCCTCAATTTGTCTAGTAATAGAGCGTAGTATGCTGCTGTAATAGTTATCCCTTCCGATCTCTCCATGAACATCCCAAAAAACAGTCAGCATCACTTTCCCAGCTGAAAAACGCCTTTGTCCTTTGGAGTCGGTTCCTCCTTAGCAATTTACTATTTGGCATGTATGTATTATTGATTTGGGCGTATAATAAAAAAAATTGGGTGTATCCAGGTTGCATCTACAGTCATTAATTATACCAAAACTTGGATCATAGGCCTAATCTACGCAAAGAGTTCATTAAAAAAAATTCGTGAGCAAACGCGGCACCCGTCGCGCTGGGAGCTTGCTTATGCTTAAATCTTGTTTTAATATGTAGCTAATACATTTGTTAGTCATTTTCATAGCCTCTGCTATCTCTCTTTCAATCCAGCGGTCGTCTAACACCATTTGGTGAAATTTATAGAGGTTATCATCAGTGGTTGCAGTTTCTGGTCGACGCGGACCTTCATCTGTTCCCTAGCTCTTACGACCAAGTTTAAATTCAAAATTTCATTGTGTTAACTGATGGAATAGAGAGGCAGCGATAGCCTAGTGGAGGTACCAATGGCAGTTCATCCAGAGGGTATCGGGTTCGAATGCACGCACCAATGACTTTTCAAAGTAAAGTGCGTATTAAATTGTTAATTATCGCTTGCCCCGTGCCTCGGAGCACGTTAAATTGTCGTTCCTGGCTGTCATGATGATCTTTGACAGTCGTTACGGGGAGTGAGTACCCTCAAATAAACTGATACAGTAGACCAGTGGAATATCGCTATCCCTTTGGGTTGCGGAGTCGCTCTGTAGAAAAGTCGATATTCTGTCATATCTGGTTAGACCAGTAAGCGAACCTCGGGCTCTAAGACGTGTAAGTCTTGGATGCAACCGGAATAACGCTAAGGAGATGATGATGGAGCCGAGAGTCCCCATAAACAGAGTTTTAATCAAATTTAAATGGCGTCGGCGTATTGCCTTTCAAAAACAAAAATTTAATAACAGCTCGATACAAAATTTCCCATTTACACAAAAAACACTCACTTCAACTCAATCGTATGGCTGTCAAACAGCAATTAGTGGTACAAAACAGCTGAAATGTTGGTGGATAACTGCCACAAGTCTTGTACAATTGTACTCAATTACATCTACAACACTTTTTTGACGAGTGTTGCTTCCTTCAGCTTCAGGTCGGCAACTTTTCAGACCACCCTAGTATCTTTTAATGCAAAGGAAAGTTATTTTTGTTTTAGTTGAGTTTAGAATATTTATAATAAGTAATTTATTATTATATAATTATAATATTTTGTTGCCATACCTAATTCTGTTAATTAAATATTGTAATTTTAGGTTTTTTTATATATATATTTTATATACAATGTTACTACTTCCAATCCAGGTCTTTTATTTCATGTGATATCAATAATCAGTGATAAAATTTCACAGATAAACTTTCACTAAGAATGCCTAACTTTCGTGTTTAAATATTTATTTAGGTTGAAAACTCAATAAGTGTACTTAGTTTACCCAAATTCATGTATTCACATTCATTTAATGTGTGGGAAAACTGAATAACTACAATATAGAATTAGCTAACTACGGTATGTTTGCAATATCTTGGTGTGGCAAAATTGGATAACTTCGTTTTTTATTTTTATTATTTTTTTGGTTCATGATAAAAGTTAGTTTAATCAAGAATAGAATCGACAGCAAACATGCTTAAAGCATATAAAATCGCCGACGGTAAAATTGTTCTCCATTTCTTAGAAATGTAAAAAAAAAGTGTCAAAAAAACAGTAAATCGCGATTATCTCGAAACTTGAAATTTTGAGTTATTCAGTTCTTCCATTATACCCACGATATAAGAAATATTGTTATATAATTAAAATTAAATGTTAACATGTCCTTGCATGTAAGATAAATATGATTATAAACTTATCCCTACAATATTCGTATGCCTGATAGAGGTGAAATGAGAACTGTAAAAAAATTAATATGAACATCTATTATGTACCATTTCAATCGAATAAAGTCATTTCATTTCCTACGTTTATTCGCGAAAGCAACTCGTCTCTGGCGAAAGTTTGTAAATACGGATGGATGTTTGTTCCTAAGGGCAAAAATTACTAAAGAGGTTTTGACAAAACTTTGCAGTTATGTTGTTAAAACATGGGAAAATAATGTAGGGGTGTTAGTTACAATAATCGAAAACTACACAGGCAGAGGCTCAGACAGAAACTAATATACTAATAAGAAAGTGAAGCTTGAATTTTGTTTGCCTTTTTAAGAAAAGAACTGGTAGTATTCGCATGTACCTACTTTTAGTCGTTTCGAGAACTGTGTCCATTATATGAAGTATATCAAGAACAATACATTTTTAACCCAAATTCATAAAACCGATAGTTTACGAGCACAATTAACGAGTACAGTTATTATAGCGATTGTTTAACGTCTCATAAAGCATGGCCGCAAACAGTTGCACAGTAAATAACACTGATCGTTACTCAGTGAGATTTATCACTGACTTTATTGGTACAAGGAAAAATTAAAAACAACATAGTTGCTTGTACTTCCTTTGGTGGCGTCAAGGGATAAGGTAGCTATTTATTGCTCGTTCTACGGTAGTTACATTCAATTAGGGGGTAGTGTTCCTTAAGTCAGACAAGGTAGTAATTATTAGCAATAATTACCAATAGCAATTAATTACTGTAGTAGGCAATTAAAAAAAGATCTCTGTTGTAGATTAACCTCTTGTGTGCCGGAACGCAGATCTACGCGAGGCATAATAGCTTTTTAATTGTGTCTGGCATTCCGGCATACAAGAGGTTAAGAGCGTGTAATCGATTTTAGACGAAAACATGACGTTTTATGAGTTTTTGAAAGGTCATATCTTCACAACGTCACAAAATAATTCTATATAAATTGCAGTTCTATAAGGAATAGCTAATAATGAAGTGCACTTACAGAATAAAAAAAATCATTTAAATTATATTCCTATAAAACAAACGCAGTTTCTCCACAACGTTTTACGAAAACTTGCGTCAGAGCCAACTTTGAGTAAAATTTTAACTGTTTTTATTAAGGTAACTACTTAGTTTTAAGCGACAATTTCATAGAATATATAGAGCTTAAGGTGTAAATAGAGTCATATTTACTAAAATATCATGCACTTCTGCTTGACAACAGAATTACAGAAACACAGAATCGGCCAACTTTTACATATTTTATTTACTAGATTAGGACATTAAATTGATTTTTAGACTCATATTGTAGTAAATTATGTAATACTTAAAATACAAGATTTTTTTAAAACCCGTACTTAAAACCCCCTTACTTATGTATTTAATATGATTATTTTAAAAAGTACTATAAAACCTCGCGCTCGAGCTACGTACGCTCATTCCGCGGCGGGTCCTCCCAGAGAACGGACGTAACACCTTTTCCTTTGGTGAGTTAAAAATACTCACCAAAGTACTTTTGTTTTTAATAGTAGATAACGTATATTATTATTATTAACAAAGGGCAGCAATCGATTACATTCGATTCGTTTGTGGATGGAGACATTTGTTCATAAGCGAAAGCAACCTCGACTACTATCGACCATTACTAACCGAAAGGGTCTACGGGTGTACCTACTACACTAATATGATCTATTGGTGCCCGAAATCATAACTGATATATTTACTGTATAATGAAACCTTACCGCAGTAACTTTTTGTTGAGAAATATTTCAGAGTATTAAAGCTCAAAATTCTATAACAAAGCACTCGAGGTAACCACATTTTGTTGCTAAAAGTTCTTGAATGCCGGCGTATTTCCAAATGATGCTCAACAAAAAGTAGCTTTGGCTTGGATGCACCATTATATATTTATAAATACAAATAAGTTCTAATAATTGAAGTATTTTAGCAGCATGATTTCTATTCTAATCTTATTGAAAGCTTAGAATAGAAATTCTGTCACTCTACGGTAACTCTATTTGCTATTGCTATAGACATTCAGGGCAAGATTTTATCCAATATTTTTGTGGCAAATTTTGGGAGCTGAATAAGCGCCACGTAGGAACTTTGTAAGACACTTCAACTGAAAAATGCATTGCATTCCAAAAATAGGAATGTCTGAATTATTCAAGATTGGCTGCACTGCGGGAGAGTCTTGAATTGTTTTACAATTTTTTTAGAATACTATAGATTAAAAAATAAATATTAAGCTACTAAGGCAGTGATGGCCCAGTGGCGATACCAATATATTGCCACGCAGAGTTTCTAATATATATGTGTATTAAATTCTTAATTATCGATAGCCCCATGCCGCGGAGAGCACCTTTGTTCTTGATAGCCGTTGTGAGGAGTCAGTATCTCTGATTAAACTGACACTAGACAAAACCATCTAATATCGCTATCTCTATAGATTGAGGTCAAACAGCAGTCAGTCTGGAGATTGACTTATAACTATAACTTCTGACTTTATAAGCCTAGTCATCAGCTGTGAGAGTGAGGGAATAGAGAGGATTCTTGTGTTTGCGCAAGTTGTGCACAGTTAACTAGTTCGCATTGACTAGCTGCTGTAACCGAAATTTGGTCAGGAGAACATCATTAGCACAATATGTAAGCGTGGTTTCCCACAAACCCCGAAACATGTATGTATATTTTAGCCAACATTTTGGTAAATTAATTCAATTAACATTCCGTAAGTGCGGCATCATTAGCAACAGAAAGCAAAAAGGCAGGACTATGTTTGATTCCCGAAAAAACCAAAGTAATGACCAACGGTGAAAGAAAGAAAGCTGCCATAAACGTAGGTGGCACCAAAGTCAGCTATGTAGAAGAATATATATATTAAGGCCAACTGATAGCACCAAAAGACAACATAGATAAAGAAATAAATAGACGAGTAATCAACAGCTGGAAGAGATACTGGGGCTTGAAGGAGGTGATGAAAGACGGGAAGCTTCTCAGGTCAACTAAGGGTAAACTATACAATAGTTGTATATTACCAGTCCTAATGTATGGGAGTCAAACCTGGGCTCTAACAAAAAGTCCATAAGCAGCTTAACCACATGTTAACGAGCTATGGAAAGAAGCATGTTAGGAGTCAAGAAAAGATAAAAAAATAATAGCAATAACATCCGACTGAAGACCAAAACCCAGGAAGTAACCCTGAAGATCAAGCGGCTAAAATGGAAATTGTAAAACCAATTGGAAATGGTCAGGCCACATGATGAGAGGAAGGGAAAAATGGAGTAAGATGGTCAGCCAGTGGTACCCAAGAGAAGGCATAAGAAAACGCGGCAGACAACAAAAGATTTGGGATGATGACATTCGACAAATAGCTGGAACTGCGTAGAGCAGAGTGGCCAGATGCAGAAAGGAATGGAGGAGACTGGAAGAGGCCTTTGTCAACTGACAAACAGACACACAAAAATTAAAAAAATCCATATATATGAAATAAAAAAATGTAGGTATCATACGCATGTCTGAAAAAGGCTTTAAATAAATAAATAAATAAAGTGCGGCATCATCATGGTTTAAAATCAACCGTGTTAAAATCCGTATACTTAATATATTTTAGTTTAAATTGATTACAAATAGTAAATTTATATTGATTTTCTCTGTTTTGACAGGATTAAACTAGTCGCCATGCCGAAGCTTTTTACGCTTCATTATGCTACATTGAAATCTGGTTTTAGTTTTGTGAAACACGTGTAATCTGTATAAATAAAATCCTTGCGTTACTGACTGACTGACATACAAGTTACAGCTGAAACTACTCGGCGCAAGAAGCTGAAATTTAGCATGTATGTTCCTTGGGGACCGTAGGGGTGCACTAAGACGAGATTTCCCGAAATTCCCACGGGATCGGGCAAAACGGGAAATTCGAAAATATGTGCGTGCGAAGCCGCTGGCGTCGACTAGTTTAATTATAAAAGAGCCTTTTGTGCTGACCATATTGTATCGTTTTCAAATTCTAATTAATATCCTTATTCGTTAAAAAAATATATAAAAAGCTAGAGGATGCCCGCTGGTACGCCCGCACATTTTATTTTACCCGTTTCTATCCGAACCCGTGGGAAAGTCTGGAAATCTCTTCCTAAGGAGTAGCTGGTCTCACAGTCACTCAGTAACTCAAGAATTGTATAAATAAGTACAGAAGATTAAGATACCTGACTGGGTGGCAATGGGACCAATTGGAAGTACGCTCTTGACGGTGAGAGGAGGCTTTTACAATGACGAAGAACTCGACATACAGAGATCACGTCAAACATACCGACAAGAAGGAAAAGATTTGCTACATATGTTTGTTTATCAGTTATCTCCTTACGTTTGATTGTGTTTTACCTAGTAATAGTAGTTGTTTCAGTATCACGTAACATAATATTTTATAACAATGTATCACATGTTCACTAATTACTTCTCAGCACCATTGTGTATTGGAACAAAAAGCTTTGCTTTAAGTCGTCGTTTACAAGTATAAAATGGAGTAAGTCTTCCGCGTTTACATGAGCCTAGTTGTCAGTACCATACAAAGTTTGTGATAACAACTGATATAATAATGAGTACTGCATTTGACGAGGGTCTTCGCCGTTCAATAGGCATTATGCTTACGTCATTAACACTTTATTTTAGTAGAACCATTTGTTTGAAAGGGTTAGACACCTTATTTTATTTGTAACATTATGATGAATAGAAAATGGCTTAGTGGTTCAAGCGATCACTGCATTTTCTGACTGTCATGCGTTCCGAGAACGAGAGAGAGAGAGAGCAATTATCATCACATAGTCTATGATTTATTGGTCCGTTGTTTGGATGTTTGTAATGTCCACCGCGAAATCATACTTATTCCCAGTGCGACAGTGATCTTTAAAAGTAAAATAATATTTTGTTGTATACCTATATTTGATAGCTACCAAAATGATATTTAATAAAAAGTACCCTTGCGTATAACACTAAGTGATATACTATCAATGTCACTGTTGGCACTGACTGCACGGTTGGCGTAGTGGTTTAAGCGGCAGCCTCACCGCTCGACACTGCGCTGAAGTGTTGTGGGTTCGATCCGCACACGAGACAACACACTGTGTGATTCATAAATTGTTGTTTCGAGTCTGGGTGTTCACTGTGTCCGTCAGTTGTATGTTTGTAAAGTCCCCCGCGACACAGGATTTAGTCCTAATGCGGGAGTTGTCTTTTTTAGAAAAATAAAAATGCAGTTTTTGCATGCTTGAGTAAACAACATCCAAACATAACAAAAAAATAGTTTAAAAAACACTAGATAAAACACCATGTACCTAATACAGACGCACAGGCGGAGATGGAGAGGATGAGGGCGCATTCGCCTATAAATGTTAAAAATATTTCGTTATCAAAGACCAAAAAGTATAAAATAAATTAATTGTTTAAAAAACACTAGAAAAACACGCTTTTATAAATGCACATAAAAACAAAAAAAATATTATGGATCGTTCAAGTTGTCTCTATTTTTGGGCTGGAGTGTAAACTATATGCTTTTAAATTATATCTAATATTTGATTGTAAAAGCGAGGGGCGCTTGCTTTTAATTATAATCCCGCATCGTCTCCATCTCCGCCTGTGCGTCTGTATTAGGTACATGGTGTTTTATCTGTCAGCTTTTAACTATCTAGCTCTTCAATCAGGAGACCACTAAGTGATTTTACTCTACTTAGGGCCACATACGCCTGTCCAGCCGCAAAAGTACGGGACCCTAATTACACCACTGCGTGGTCTACAATACCTATATAATTGGTTTGTTATAACCTTGAAACCTGATCGTGTTCAAAGTCCATTACATGGCCTTTCTCACAAGTGCAAACACGACAATAATATGATATTCCCTCATGAAATGCCAGTGCCTATCTTCCGGCTTCACATCAGACCTTGAAACCTAATCATGGCCAAAGTTCATTACAAGAGTTTTCTAAGAAATCCAAAACAGCTATGATACAATTTTCCATCTTGAAGTTCCAGTTCATGTCTTCCAGCTCCATCACCAGATCAGTTTGATAGTACCATATTATTGTATTGTCATCAGAACTACATACAACTGCCAATTTTCATTACGCTACAATCCTTGAAAGATGGTTACATTAGTAAGCTTAGATTCCATTACATAGGTAGTTAGTTACATACAAGACGATCTAATAAAAGTGTGTTAAAAATAGTAGCGCTTTGATTTATCTTCTTTATTTCGTGTAAACTTTTTAGGTACTTACGAAACATCATATTTAAAGTAATATCGTTTTATACAATTGAGGCGTATAGAATCAAAAGCAGCTAAGTGCCACATTTTCAAAAAAATAACTAAGTATGGAGCCATCTAGTGTTCTTTTAGTATCATCTCTTCATAAATTTATAACAAGAAACAAACACAGTTAAGGCCCTTAAAATAACATTCAAAAATTAAATTTAGGATCAAATGCAGCTAAGTGCCCTCATATCATATTCAAAAACAGCTAAGAAATACGATTTTTTGATATTTTTAAAGCTTATTAGATAGCAACCAATGAAAAAGACAACCAAAACCTATTATTATTATACATCACAAGCCCTACATCCAAAGTCATTACAAATATAAAAATACCTATTCTAAAACTAGAAAAACGTTTTTTTCATTTCCTGCTATTTCGATATGAAGTCACTTAGCTGCTTTTGAATCTATATGCCTCAATTGTTTTTAGTGTTTCAAATAGGAACAGTTCAGTCCCAAGCGTTTTGGTCGTCCTTATAGTCAGATTTTTTGTAATATGCTTTTGAATATAGTTAATTCGGCTTTTACAATAATTTTGAACTTATTAATAGATAGATTTCTTATATTATAAGGGAGCTTGTTATAAAAGCGTATACACTGCTTCATAAAACAGCTACTAATTTTGTGGAGACGGGTGCTATGCGCTACGAGATTATTTCTGTTTCTTGTATTTACAGTATGTCACTTTATTTTTTACCAAATTTCTCAATATTCTTATATAGTAAATGAGTACGATAAGGCTACGCTTCACATGGATGATCGTTTCAAAAATCAAAATCAAAGTCATTTATTCATCTAGGCCACAAAGTGACGCTTATGAACGTCATAATTTAAGTTAATTACTTAATGATTCTACATTTACATTTACTGCCACGTTCGCAATGCAATAGGTAGAACCACGAGAAAGAACGGGCAATAAAACTCATGGCCACTCTTTTCAAACAAATATAATGGTGGTACATTTTATTTTTGTAAGGAGCTGCAACTGTTTCACATTGTAGACATCTACTAGTAAAATTTTTAGTAGCTATTGATATCATACTCAAGCAGTAAATGATGTTCATATGGTAAGCCTCCCAAAGTAAATATGGTGAAACAGGAGCATCCACTTACGTCTTTTTAATGTAGGCAACTCGCGAACATGGTCAGAACTATGGTAGAAGTGAATGAAGCAGAAAGTAACGGTATTATGAAACCAAAGCAATCGACAACCTATTAGTTAGCCCATGACCACGAGTTACCCACATTTTACAAATCCGCAAAGTTATAATGAAAGTGTGGAACATGAATGCAAAATATAGTATGAAATGAGAATATCGTAATTAACTACACTATAAAATAAAACTACTAATTATTGACCTAGTCAAAAGCGAACAACTACTTCCAAGCGCTCCTGTCATCAAAATAATCCTTCAAACTTAAAAGTTTACGTGGTCAGTGATATCATTTATATCAGAACGCTGTAGTCGGTCCCGATTCTTGTCACAGCACAGGACAAGAATAGTTAGGCCATGATAGAGGACTTTGGGCGTCTCATAAACTCCAACACCACACGAAAATAAAAGAAGAAAAAGCTATCCTAGTGGTATTAAAACGTAGCCTGGAAACTATGAATGCTTCGTAGCATGAAATAAGTGAGCAAGAACTCACTCATGTGTGTATTCTCACAGGTTTATCCTTTGGTCTTCTACTGCATTCAAATATTAAAGTGAAAATAAAATCGCAAAGAAAAGTGCACGGGAAAAATTATTAGGATACAGTATTTCTATTTATTTATTAGTGAGCTTATAAGTCTGTTTTGGAAATGAAAAACGCCTGTTTAGTAAAAATAGCTTTCCTGAGAGTATGTTCATTCTTGGTGGCCATCGTTGAAAGAAAGCGCTTCATGCACGTATGATTTAATATGCTCCGTTAAGCTGATAAACTAGCCCTTGACAATAATATATGAATAATTTCTCTGTACATTTCTGCAGCGTTCAGCATAGAAATTGTATTAGCATCAAACAGCTAGCAAACTTAGAGTTATTGTGCTTCACATTTTTATTTTAGAAATTGAACGTCCGTGCTGTACCTGTAATACGAGAGCTTTACAGTCATGCAACCAACGGACAGAAAGAACAACCAGAAGGCCAATTTTCGTATTTTATCTGAAATCAACACTGTTTATTGAACCAAATGCGATTAGATTTTAAATTGACTCACAACTGGTATTATGCTTACTTTATGACTTTATCGTCAAATTTGAAATATATCGCTCGACGATGACACATAGTTTGATAGTTTGTTCAGTTTACGACCTGGTCGCAATAAAATTCAAATTCCAGTTAATTTAGGAGAAGACGATTTACGACGTAAGTGTGACACTAGATTGAAACTGCATTTTGTTCAAATATAATTACAACAATTTGCTCTCTGATTTGAAACAAGTTGTGCAAAAGTTCAGTGTTGTCCCGTAGGTACGTGGATCGAGCTTGCAGCACTCGGCGCTGTATAAAGCAGCGAGAAGAACGCTTAAGCCACAACGCCATACTTGATTCGAAATATTCGTTTCCATTTCTATTGGGCAAGTTATTTCTGACATCTCTATTGTTGTCAATAACCATGGTTTAGCATTCTGATGAGCGAAAAGTACGACGAGCAAAAACATTTGAACATTAAATAATACGGAATCTGACAAAGAAAATACAATCACTCCTAGTTTTCTTGTTCCTTCGATTTATTGAGTAATATTTATGATTATTAGGTACACAATATCAAAGGAAATATATATTTGGTACATTTCTGTTGGTATTCTGCAAATAATAAATGATAGTAATATACTTGTAATCTAGGTTATATGTGAAGAAATTGGTGCTGTAATCAGATATTTTGTGACATCCAATTTAGGGATGATCCGATGATAGTAATAATGTAATACGTTATTTTGTGATATTATGTTTTCAAATAGTTGTTACCTACAGGTTTATTTATTCTTTATGTATTCTTTAGCGTCACGGTATGTCCGTGTAGTGAAAATTCTTATATGACCTCTTCTACTTCTACCAAAAAAATGCATGAAAGTCGGTTTTAAATTCATATTTAGCAGTGGCCGAGTGATACTGGTCTGGTCAAGAGATCGGTCTAAGCGGCGAGCGGCGCGGCAGGGGCGATGTACATGGCGCGTTTACTCTGAGGCGGCCGCGCGCCGCGTCACAGTAAACGCGCCATGAACATAGAAAACGCTCGCCGCTGCCGCCCGCCGCTGTAGGTCGTGACCGGGCCTTTAGGCGGTTGGATGGGGCGGCTGAAGACCGGCCTGTCTGGAGACTGGGGAGCCTTAGGGGAGACCGATTTCCAGCACTGGACGTATAGTTAAATAACCAGCAACTGAAAATAAGCAATAATAATTTACCTATCGAGGAAGTGATACAATACAAACGTTCTAGACTTCACATTGTAACTCATAACACCTTACACATAACACCTTTATTATTACTAATTAATTAACATCAATATCAAACAACATTCTCAAAATCTCGTTAAACTAGAATATTACAAAATCTCGTCTAAAATTATAATAAGCATCTCATTATCTGTGGTAAGAGCTTATTATGCTACTTTATGTTATTATGTTTCAATAACGTCATCCGGCGCATGTACTGAGAATTTATTAATCAAAGAGAATTATTGGAAGCTTGTCTTCTTCCGCAGTAAAATTAAATGTTACCCGTCGACGAGGTTTGTTACGTTTATTTTGAATGGCATTGGATCTGTTATCCTGATATTGTAAAATATGTTTAGTTGCTTCATTTAAAGACAAGGAAAGTTTTAGTTTTTACGGTTCCGCAGTCAACAATTATAGACACGTCGTGAGTTTCGTATTTGTAGTAACGAGATATCGTTTGACAGTTTATCTCGGAGAATAATCGTGCTAAGGAGGTTAAAACGTCGGACAACAATATCAGTCGTCATAAAATTAGATAGGTAACTTAGAAATATGGTCGGGTGGGGTGAAAGCGTCAAACATTCGACACTATAGTGACAAAATCTGACTTGTTAGTTGCTTGACTAGTGAAACAGAAGCGAAATTATCTGTTCTGTAACACAAGATTTAGTTAAATTATTTTACTTATCTTTTGAACTTCATGATCTGATTGGCAGCTGAATCTTTACCGTTACTATTTTTGCCGTGGCAGTGTGGGAAGCGGCATGATATGAGTTAGATATTCGAGATAGTTATTGGTATCACCGCATCGCGGGAATCGGTTGGATGAGGGCGGTGCAAGATCGGTCTACGTGGACAGCTTTGAGGGAAGCCTACGTCCACCAATGGACGTCTCTAGGCTGAAATGATAATCACTGTATTCGACAGTGAATATTATATTATCTAAGGTACAATTTTTTTTTAGGTTAACGCTCCAACACCCTCACCTCGGTCACGGTAATATAATCTAACAGTATTGTAACTCGGCCGTCTTCGTGAGTTATATACCTACCAGACGCGCCGCATGCGAGCTGCGGCACGATAGCGGCTGCGGGTACTGTAGGTACAGTCCGCCCAGTCTAATGGGTACTCTGCTCGCGGCGCGTAGGTATAACTCGAGTTTCGTGCGTTTGTATGGAGTTACAATACTGTTAGATATTATTACCGTGCCTCGGTGCTTGGGGTTCGTTAAATGAACAAGTAGGTATATAACAGTATTATTGGCTAATAAGCTTGATATTGTCTGTCTTGCACTAATTAAACCAAGACGTGATTCATGTAAGCAGTTTGCGTCGCCATTTTTTGCCTTCGAGATAGTTGTCGTAAAGCATATCACGTCAGTGTTGCCATGGCCGTAGGTTAACAGCAAAGAACAATGGCAGAATTTGGTCTGGGCACGTCTGGGTTTGTTGTGGCGACCTTAAACTTCATATGAACAAAACAAATTGTTTTTTTTTCTACGGTTTTTAATATTTTCACTTTGTCTCGTTAAAGCTGGAGTATTTTATGATGATAAAAAGCATTCCAATTGATTACGAATACTTTATTAGTTGATTGTTGCCCTAGACAATGGTGTGACAGGAATAGACGTGAGTGCTATAGCCGTATCGATTATTAAATAAGTAATCAATACGATCGACCTTTATAGAGTTGGTTTCGTTTAAAATGCAGTTATTTATTATTTAATCAACATTATATCAATAAGCTAATATTTTTGAAGCAAAACAATGTTTAAATCAAATAAAAACGTCACAGCATCGTTTTACAGTTGTATTGATTTCACATAAAATCGATTTAAAATATGCAGCTCTACTTTTGTCTTTGGCTGTGACAGTTAGATGCTACAATATACTTCCGCGTTTTGATGTCAATCTGACATATGTCATTTGATAATTCAAACGAACCTACCTACATTGTTTAACTTTCATACTATAACTTTCCTTTTACCTACATTGTTCATTCTTAACTAAAATTCAAACACCGATATCTTCTTTTTCCACTTTTCCTGAGTGAAAATAGAATAATTTATCGACTCTGTTACTTACGCCAATTTTTTTGATATTTTTTATTACTGTTCGCTTCAATTTAATTTCAGACATTTTGATGTATGGAGATCTGCCATTGTCCTTTATAAGTGCCCCATTAGCGTTTGCTTTGGCTGTAAATAAAGTTGACATCTTTACTGCAGGTCCTTAGTTTTATGTTGACAACAAAAAAATGGCGCATTTATAGCCGCGTATTGAAAGAGACTTGGACGTCGTAATTAACCACAATATTATTTATAGCATACTGTCTTAATTCATGAAGTTCATCTCTCTCTATAGAGCCAACTATCAGATAAGAAACTTTCTCGTCCTTGAACTTGAACTTAACTAGGTATACGCAATTTCAAAACTTCATTAATGTCGGTTAGGTAAGTGGCTGCCGAGATTATTTTGTAACCCGCTTCAGAATTCTAAAACCCACGTAGGTACTGCTGTCGAACTTTATACATACATACATCTTAAATTTAGACACAGTCTTCATCTTGTGTGTCATAGCTAGCAATTGTTTTCCAGAAACCTTGGCATGGAGACGAATTATATAAGTAATTATACCTATAAATGATGATGTTGCTATTTAAATAGATCACAAAATAAGATTAAAATAATGAAGTCTCATTTATCATAACATAAAATAACTATACATCTACAATAATAAAATAATTAAATTCTTGTGTGGAAGGTGAAACCACAACAATTGGCACAACGACAGTCTTGTGGTAACTACTTTAAAGTGGTTGGCGCATTAATGAATAAAATAACAATATTTAAATTCAATGGTTATATAAATTTTTGGATTAATATTTTTTCTTCAGTGACGCGTATTTCTGGTTTCGTAATCTCTTCTTTAAAAGTTTTGTATCTTCAAGGTTTAGCAAAATGGGTTTCAGGTAAATACCTGGCGTGCAGTATCCCTTTCTGCATACTAAAAAAAGATTTTATTTTTATACTATGCTTTCTGTGTGCCGCCTATGCTTCGACACGTGTTTCAATTCTGCACAAGAATCCCCAGGAGAGATTAGCAGTGACTGAGCTTCTGTCAGTCATTGCATCAAAATATGCAGATGCATTCGTATGTATTAGCACATTTAGACCCGATACCGATCCCATGAGAGCGAAGCCGCACTCACAAACTAGTAGTATATTTTTCAAATTATCCTCAAACTAATCTCATATCAACATTTCAAACTCAGGTATACTTTGAGAAACGAAATTCATATTACAATAATAGGTATATTGCGTATTCAAGATCAATAAATTTGATGGGAGTGAATGAAGCAAGAGAGATATGTCAGGATCGTTGCAAATGGCGTTCCGTAGTCTCTGCCTACCCCTCCGGGAAACAAGCGTGAGTCTATGTATGTATCTTTGTATGATCAATAAATATTTAATAAAGACATTTTATTTGTTTATGTATGTCAATAGATTGTCTTATAACTCATAATATAAGCAGCATCGTAATATATGAAAACTTCATTTATTTTCTATAACACAGACTATTTTCTTTTTTGTAAACATTTTCTATTATATTTCTTTGATGGTTAGCCTAAATTGGCATCCACACAAATACATTTGCTCAAAAGAATTCAAATAAAATCAAATAAAAGCAAACAGTGAGGGTACATTTCTAGCATTTCCTAATAGATTTACATCTTAAACATGTTTCTGTTAAACTATCACTTAAAAATAGAAGGAAAATGTAAACACTTGAAATGTAAAATCTATGCAAAGTACCAGATGATCTGGAATATAAACGGAAGGAACTTTGGCGGTGCTGTAAACTACTTAAAATGTTTTAGTGCGATACGCGAGCGCAGAACAAACATTTTTAAGATCTTATGTATAGTCGGATATTTAGGGCCGTATAGACAAGCAACTTTCTGTGTAGATAGGTTGTGTTTTAGTAGCTGTGCAATTAGTGGATCAAAGTCTTTGTTAATTTATGGAAATGGGAAAAAAAATATAATTTAGTTGAACTTTTATAATTATGTCTACGTATTAAAGTTGTAGAAATATTACTTAACCGATCCATTTTAAATCGCGCACCGCTACTTTGATATTCGCTTCTCCAATTCTGTCGCTAAGATTGCGAACGGCTCAGTTACAATTCTTCTCAATTATACAACGCTTTTGGCAATACCAGAAGTTAGAATATCTTGCCATGAAATTGATAACAAAACAATACATGGGAACTCGTAGGTGGTAACCACCAACTATTATAATATTGCGAGCAACTAGGCGAGCATTTTGCTCTTCTGCTTTTTAGGAAGAGGAATAAGAAGTCCTTTCTCAGTATATTATTGTACACAGGTAACTCTAAGCAAATTTCGTCATAACAGCATAAAACCTTACCGCCTTATTAAAAAACAACATAATATTCAAAGTTGTTCAAACGATAATAAAATATAAACGTTGAGTGACAAAATTATTTAAAAGATTGAAAAGAAAAAGCATTTGCTCTGCCGTAAGACCTCATTAATCCTTATAGAACCAGCATCCGAATACTAAGATGGCGACAGGAATTATTACAAGCAATTTAACGACATTGTACGCGTTGTAAAAATTCTGTAATGGCGTAGGCGACACTAAAAGAAATTGTTATAGAGCTATTATAGTGAATTTTACCGTTTAATTTTACCTTCTTAATACTTAGATGCGAATGGGATTTGTACATTTGATATTGTTATTTTTATCCGCGATGGTATTTTTGTACATATTTTGCAATTGGAGTTTTCTTTTCTTTTGACTCAATAATAAGTTTGGCCCTACAGTTGGTTGAAGTAGGTATTATGGCAAACTGACATTTTACTATATTTAGTGATGGTAACTTATTAATTACTTAGTTTACAAAAATATTATTTTCCCTGTTGCCTACTGTCTCGTGACCACGAGCGACGTAAGGTGGTCGAAACGCCCAGCAAAACTGGGCATATAAAGCCTTAAGAAAGTACTTTTGCAATTGAAACTACTTGTGTAAATTATACGTCAATAAATATCGCATTATTTACACAGGAAGCGTAGATCTAAAATGAAACAAACATGAGATATTCTGCTTATATAGTTTTTGGAAAAATTAACTAAATACACTTCCTTAGTCATATATCACTTGCGCAGAATAAATAATATCTGCTATTTCGTCAATATTGTATGCGTCTACTGTCAGCAGTAAAATTGTATGTTGATTTTCCCGGTTTGTGACCGAATAAAATGTTTTCCTCCTCATTTGTTATTGGTTCGCGGGTCTCCATCTTTCATATGGCCCATTCAATACACTGACTATAAGGTTAGGATTCATTTATGAGTTTCGACATCGCTTTCTGAGCATAGAAAGAAAGAAAGAAAAAAACTATTTATTTGTCACAGACACAGAAAAAAGTTTTACCTACATATGAAAGAAAAAATCATAAAACCATAATCCACCGCCAGCTTGACTTGACTTTTGCCAGTGGCTGTTTAATCAAAAATAAAATGAGCTTCTCAATTTTCTAATTTTCCTTTCAACACGCGCAATTCGGCGTAATATAATCATAAGTTATTACAAATTAAACATTATGGATGTAATAATTCAATCTTATAATAATACTAGCTTTTGCCCGCAGCTTCGCTCGCGTAAATTCGGTTCTCTAGTTGGACCGAGTTGTGCCAAAATGTTCCACCCCACAATGAACACATTTTGAGTTATTTCAGTTTAAACATTCAGGCGAAGTTTTTCCATTGAAATATTCCGATTTTGTAACATATGAAGGTTCAATATTTGGAATATTGAATATGGTTTCTAATCATATGTTTTACAAAATACAGCAGCAGCTATTTTTTAAGATATTGAGAGAAATATCGTCTGAATCATTTCAGCAAAAAATAAATTTGTATGACACTGTGACAAAATTAATTTTGGAATAATGATCCAAATCACTTCCATAAACAGTTTAAGATCTATGCAATTTTTTCAGACATAGATACCTAATAAATATCTACCCTTTGACAAAGGTGAATTTAGTTCATGCAATGGATTTTTAATTCCGTGGTTTTATTTATAATTTTTATGTTATAGTAATTACGTTCCAAAAAAATCTGTTATTCGGGGAGATAGGCATAGAGTAAAGTAATACTACTGAAAGAGATGGGCCTCGTTAGTTTTGGTCAGCAACCCGCCTAGGAGAAGGAACACTCCAAAATTAAACCAACATTCAGGAAGCATACCCGAAAAAAAACCCCAATCCAAGGTGTCAAATTGTTTAAAGGAAAAAAGAGGAAAAAATGAGTTGGATAGCAGATTATCTGAAGATTTCCGGAGAAACATAAAGTTTTTCTGGAAATCCATTCGTGGAGTTCGAGGAAGAACTCAATCTTCAGAATAAACGTCAATCATCAGGTATAAGAATGGAAAGATACTGAATTGTTAATCGTGCGTGCTGAAGAGATGGAAGAAGTATTGTGATGGTTTATTTGAAAGAACGGCGATAGAGACATCGATTGCCGAAGTGAATGGTATTAATAGCAATGATGAAAACGATATTGGGGTGGATGAGATTGTGAAGGTGCTGGGAAGTATGAAATTAGGTAGGGCTGCAGGATATGATAGGATTATAGTTGAAATGCTGAAGGCTGGACAGGGCATCATAGTTGGTCAGCTGCAGAGCTTATTTAACTTGTGCTGGAGCACCGGCCGAGTATCTGACGACTGGGCCACAGCTGTGGTTGTGCCTCTTTATAAAGGAAAGGGCTTGCAACAAGACTGCAAGAACTAGAGAGGCATTAGCCTTCTCAGCATTGTTGGCAAATTGTATGCGAAGGTACTGATTGAAAGAGTTCTGGAAGTAACCGACAAGAAAATATGGGATGTACAAGCGGGATTCCGAAAGGGTATGGGGTGCACGGATCAAGAATTTTCCTTGCAGTGCATAGCCGAGAAATTCTTTGCCAAAGGTCAAAATGTCTATTGCGTATTCGTGGATTTGGAAAAGGCTTACGATAAAATGGTGAGGAATGAAATGTGGTCGGTCCTGTCGAAGTATGGGGTGAACAGCAGCAGCTCTGAAATCCCTTTATGAAGATTCTAGAGCTGGTGTGAGGACAAATGGGTCGTACACTGAATGGTATACCATCGAGACAGGTGTTAGACAAGGATTACTCATAGCGTCGCCGTGGCTGTTCAACCTCTTCATGGACAGTTGTTTGCAAGATTTGCAACATAGTGACTGTAGATTAAGGATGATTGAGTTACTTGCTAATGCTTCCTTTATGCTGATGATCAGGTAATACTTGCGTCTGCAGCGGAGGAGTTGCAGGAGATAGTATCAATCATGCAAGGTGCTTTAGGGAGGAAAGGAATGAAAGTGAATGTGAGCAAGACGAAAGTTATGGTTTTTGAAAAGGAGGAATGTGCTACGGCTTGTAATGTTATAATCGTTCGATAACGAGTGGAGCAAGTAAAGGAGTTGGGTACGTTGTGTACTTAGGTACGTTGTTTAGAAGATATGGTAAGAATGAAGAAGATATTGAAAGACGAGTTACTGCAGGTAATAGAGTGAATGGAGCTTTGAAGTCATTTATGAACAGCCATAACGTGTCCAAAAAGGCACATTTGGCTGTGCATAGAGGAGTATTAGTGCCTACCCTTATGTATGGTAGTGAAAGTTGGGTATGGCAGAAAAGACTTGAAAGTAGAATAAATGCTGTAGAAATGAGAGCACTGAAAAGTGTGTGTCGAGTGTCTTTGAACGATAGAGTAAAGAATTGTGTGATAAGAGAGTGTTGTGGGGTAAAAGAAGATGTAGCGACAACGATTGAGAAAGGTATGCTAAGATGGTTTGGACACATGGAGAGCATGGATGTCGAAAGACTGACCAAGAAGTTATATAAGGCAAGTGTGAATGAGACTGGAGGAAGGGGAAGACCTAGACGGACGTTCTCTGACCAGATTGGAGACATCCTCAAAAAAGAACTGGTTAGAAGTATCCTTAACCAAAGAGCATGCATGAGAAATTTGATGGGAGTGAATGAAACAAGAGAGATATGTCAGGATCGTTACAAATGGCGTTCCGTTGTCTCTGCCTTCCCCTGCGAGAAACAGACGTGAGTCTGTGTATGTACTATGTATGTATGATTCAAACTTCAAGCCTCATAGAAAATAATTTTGACATGTTATTGAAAGCCTACACATTTCAAATTACATAGAATTTTCCTGAAGTTATTGCTATTAGCACGAACGTTTGAAGTAGCGTAGACCGCAATTAATTTCAATTTCTAATTTGCAACAATCATTCAAGCCATTTGGAACAACTTTTTTCTGGTAAATTAATAAAAAACAGTATTGCAACAACGATTCAAGTGTACCTGGATCATTGTGGCAAAACCGATTTGTATTAATTTACCAGAAACATTTTGTGCCAAATGACATGAATCATTTCCGCAATTTAGTCCCATAGATGTGGAGTGGTATACTTTCAGTATATCTTTTCCTAGGGAGCAGATAATAAATTGAGTCTTTGCCAGGTGAAAATAAGGCTCAGTTTAGATTGGTTAGCATAGATAACTCAATTTCGATAAATATGTGGGTTGGAACATTTTGGCACAACTCGGTCCAGTTATAGTAGGTATATCATCTATGTTCGGGGTAACAGAAATAGCCTTTATTGGGCGGATATTTCCATAATTTTATTGTCGTTTTAACTGTTGAAATATAACTGCAAAAAGTATTTACACATACAAACAACTTGAACTAAGACTTAGTAGTACTCAAAATGTTATTCGGTATCTGTGACTTTTCGCTAGCGTGGCCAATATGGCGACTGTGATTTGTCCAGAGAGGTTGGACTAGTAAATAGTCTAAGGATTTGTCTGTCAGAAGTCAGAACCATTAGAATTTAACAAAATACTCGACAATCCGAATTTTGCGGATATATGTTGTCGACTCGAAATCTTTATTTTTTAATGTTTTATTATTCAGGTAAGGTTTCTATGTACTCCTTGACGAAATTATTAATATAAGATTTGACACTGCGATAGCAGCGCAGACCATCGGTGCCAATGTGAAACATTCCAAAGTCCACAACTACTTACAAATTAAAAATTAAGTAAAAAATCATTTTCCAGTTGACTAAATTGTGAATCTAAACCATTCTCAAGTTCCCTTGAATACACACAAAAAATTTCATCAAGATCGGTCCAATCGTTTAGGAGGAATTCAGTGACATAGACACGCACACAAGAAATATATATATATTAAGATGTCATCGCGTTCTAAATTTCTCAGTTATGTGGGCGGAATTCACTGTGGAATTCTAGCTATCCGTAATACGTGTTCACCATATCATTTAGTGGGTATGGCATAGTTTTTTAAAACTAGTGAACAGTGAAATTTACATGTGAAAGAAAATCCCGTTTAGTATCAGTTATGTAAAACTACACTATTGCAGCCGGCCGATTTTAAATAAAGAAAGTTGACACTATCAAAATTATTTCTTTATTATACGTCACATTACACAATGGCCAAAAGATGTAGTATACCTAGATTTACCTGGGCATTAAAACTCAAACTCAAATATGTTTATTTCCATAAAAATGTTCAAATTTTTGGACATGTCAGAAGGTCATACAAATGAAAATAAAAAAGTAACTTTAAATGCATATTAACATAATTAAAAAAAAAAAGCCTGTTCAGAAAGTAGAGCCTCGTGAGAAGAATCAGGCAAGAAACTCCGCGCCACTCTTTTCTTCGTCTTGATTCTATACAATTTAAAAACTTAGCAACTACATTGAATTTTTCATAGGTATATGAGCTGGTGTGTCTATAATGTTGATGTCAATTAATAAGGTTTTTTATAATAATATAAAAGTACTAAACTAGCATAATATAGACACAATAACTCACAAAAGCATTATTGACTGTATTTTCTTGGCATTAAAAGAACTATTCCGAAGAATAACAAAAAGATTGTATTGAAACAAAATAAAAGATATTGTATTCTGCCACAGATAAAAGAAACAAAAAACAGATTTGAGTCCTTATGTGACCAATGAAGCGTATTCGATATTTTACTTATTTTCTCGATACTTGACCTTTTCGGATAAATGAGGAGACGTACATTTTGAAAATAATTAGTAGTATTACTATTAGTTAGTGAGACTTGATCATCTGACACGCTTTTTGTGATGTCTATTTTATTTATTGCCTATTTTTCAATTGTTTTATTCTCAGGATTGTGTTGCAATGCAAATATACTAGAGGTAGGTTTTTATTTGAATATCAATTGATTACGATCTTTTATGTATTTCTTAAAAGTGTAAAATGCATCTACATATTAATATACCTATTAAATACGCCATCGTTTTCGGTGTCTTTCGGTCGCGCTTTACAACCAACGGACCTCAAAAACGATGTCATGACGATGTGTATGACTGCCCAGCAGTGGGACAGAACAGAATAAGGAGATCACCCAGCCTCCATACAGAATGACCAAATTTGTATGGAAGATGGGCTAAGTTTGCTTCTCGATGATTTGACCAGTAAAATATAGTAAATATACGCCTAATTCAATTAGGAAAAAATTAATACGATATTCGGCGGCAGTTCTTAGCTATCGGAAAATAAAGATTTCAAATATTTTGAGGTTAAGTATTGTGATAGTTACATGAATTACGTCATATAAATAGTAGTAAATTATTTAATTATCGCCCGTGCTTCGAAGAGTACTTACGTTAAGCCGTCGGTCCCAGTTGTCATGAAGATCTTTCACCATCGCACGTCGTTACGGGGAGTCAGTACCCTCCAATAAACCGATACTTACTGGTCTAAGCCATACAATATCGCTTTCCCTTTGGGTTATGGCGGTCAGACTATGGAAAAGCTAATATTCTGCCATATATGGTTAGACTAGTATGCGGACCCAGGGCTCCTAGGCGTTGAAGTCTTGGATGCAACCGACATAACTCTGGTGATGATGTGATTTAATCGTAGTACCGGAATTTATTAGAAGCCTCTATGTATATTATACAATACAGAAAATAGTTGTAAAAAGAAGTGGAGCTACGAAATGCTACTACTACGCTTGTACATTATATTAGTTTGCGGTTTTTTCAGTCGGATATATTTCTTACTGAGAATTCTCAATACCATGTGGTTCAATTAATGAGAATTTCAGTGAGGCTAGTTCGCAAAAGATAAACTCATTCCATTGGACCTTATTACAAAGTTGGCATTAAAACAACACTATTTTATGCCTGATAGGTAAATGAAACACAGTTTTTATGTTATTCTTCATTTTACTTGTTATTATACCTAAATCTTCTTCAAATAAATCACCTCAAAATGAAGCAGGAGCTTGTATATCGTACACCATAATGTGGTACAGGTATGACCTCATAAGTTACAACAGCTTCAATTAATGTGTAGCATTCTAAACATAAGACTCCGTTCAATTTCTGAAACAAACAATTAAAGTAGTTTGAATATTCGGCGAGGAGAGCACGAGAGAATTGTAGGAATTGAGAAGAGAAGTAAACAACACTTACACAGACTGGCGCTATCCATGATGTCAAAATATTGAGCTCCAAATCAGCTAGCTTGTCCAAAGAACGGACACGTGTTGCTGCCAAGGTAGGTACCGCAAAGGATGAGTTAACATAACTGCAATCCTCACCACGGCTATAAATACTAATGTTACTAACAAAGGCTGGCTCATACTTTAGTCAACCCACGAGTCTTGTTTGATAACACGAAATAAACTTGTTTGGTCCACAAAGGATTGTTCAAGTCAATATAAACGACAGTAAATTACTTATTTTCCAATAAAGAGATATGAGCATAGGTGAAAAAGCAATTTGACTGTTTTCATGTTAAAATAACTGACTACGTGACTACTCTGTGTAACTGACGTAAGACTAGAGAGGTTGGACTAATAAGGTTATATTTCTTTGCGTAAGACATTACATATGCCAGTATAATAAAAATATGTTCCCATATTTTCGATAAGTACAAAACATTATTTCGTGGGTAATATGTTGCTAAAAGGATAAACATATTATTTATAGAAAATATCACCACAATACATTTTTCAAAATATCATGAGATTCTGGGTTATTTTGCTTATTAGAACTTTTGTTATGTCACCCTGTTTTCACTATGAATGTATTTTTTCCCTATTAAAAGGGGTTTGCAAGAAACTGTAAACATTTGGCAAAATATGCAAAATGAGTTTTGAATATGAAATGGCGATATCACGACCGGAACAACGCAGATACTATTAATTTTGAAATAAAAGTCCCCGTTTTGCTTTAAATTAAATTTAATGTATATAAAATTATAAAATATAAGAAGATTTTCTAGATATGAATGGTTTAGAAGCAAAAGTGCCACAAAATAGCCCAGTTTTGGTCATTCTCCTTTGGGCAAATTCTAAAAGTGCCGGCCAACTAAAATAAACCTAAAATTATTATAGAATAGTACGAAATAAACACTTTTTATTTCCGAGCTCAAAAATTCTCTTCTGTTAGTGAAATAAATCCTTATTCTTGTTATGTTTCACCTAAAATAATGTGCAAGTTGCAGTTTAAATGGTATCAGGTAAAGGCAGGTAGAACGCCAAGAGCGATTTAGCATTAGACGTAGCATCTGTCATGCTGTCTCGCTCTAATTCCCACTGCGCTCGCGTCCGCTGCTTCCTTTGTTATTCTTTCAGTATGCCTTAATGACAGAAGAGCTATCGGCTGCTGGTCCCATGTAATGTGCATTATGTGGTATATTAGATATTAAAGCCACCTTTATTTGGTGTGTGGTTGGGTCTATTCACTATACACCACGGTGTCCCTTGACGGCGGGACCAAGCTAATTGCGGTTAGCAACGCGTCGTACACCGTGACCCTGTCAGGGTTTAGCTCGCCGTTCGATGCTGGTGGGCCATGTCATATTTGCCAATCATCATTTCTGGAGGTGCACGTTGACACGACGCCGCGGCATCAGCCTACTGGCGGACGGGGACCGGCCCCTGGGGCTGCCATTATCTCTCTCTCTCGCTTCGCCGTCTTGTTGATCAGCATTACTGCCTCACTTCTGTGAGGCAGTAATGCTGATCAACACAACAAGACGGAGATGGTGACATTACTAGCCAGCACGCACCAGACCATGGACAAGGCAGGGAGGGAGGGTACTGTTACGATGCGACTTGAGAAAGCGTTTTTAAAAAAACAGTTTTTAGATTTGAAGATGATTTATTTTGTCCTTGACAATTTAATACAATAGTTACAATGGCGAGAATGATTTGGGACTACCGCGCACCGTGGAGGATAGGAACGGACTGATGGGGATTATGGTAGCGTCTATTACGATAACTAACAGGCATGCTGAGTAAGGGATTTAACTGTTAGGGATAGCAGGTTCAGTGGTTAGAGTGGCCTGTAACAGCCCCCCGTTTAAGACTAAACTTACACCCTAAGGTGAAGTTTATGTTAAGATGCGGAGCCGAGGGAGTTCTTCAGGAGTGGTAAGTTCAATTTCGGCAGGAGAGTTAGGATTGGTGATATTGAGTGATTGAGAGGGAGGAGTGCAACGATTTACATAGTAGCATTTATACAATTTATAGCATAAAATAGAAATACAAGCTAAAACAAAATAGGATATTAATGGGACATAGTAATGTCCATAAGTTTGGACGCTTGGTTGTTCAATGATCTTCTCAAATTTTTGTTTTAGTAAATCAAAATTTTCTTTGTAATTAATTAAAGGTTGGAAACTTGTGTGTTTAATGTTTACTTCAGAATACTTAAGGTCTAGCAATTTTGGTATACTTATATTATTTAGTTTAATCGTATTGTAATCTAAATCTATATGTGTTAAATTTATTTTAATATTTTGTTTGGATGGTAACTGTGTGTTTTTACAGTAGCCAATACAGCCATCTGGAATATTAATTATACCTGTGCCATTTATATTTGTTTCGTAAACATGATCATTTGAACAATCAAGTGTGAATTTTGTAATTTTTGACATAACAAATATATAATTACTATCGTACAGTTCTTGCCAGATTTCGATGTTACCTTTCACATATTTCGTTTCACATTCTTTGGGATACATAAACAGAGTTTTAGATACTATTTCGCTCTCACAAATAGGCTGAGCTACACTGGATAGAATATTTATCTTATCACAAATATAGTATTGGTTCATAGATTGACATTCTTTAGGGTTATTTACAAGACAATATTGATTCTTATCTCTAGAGAACCCTATGTGTGACGTAGTGGGAATAATAGTTATATAAGTATCATTATACTGTGGTATAGGTAAGGGTAATGTATTATACAAGTTAAATTCTAAAGGGTTAACTAATGGGATCTTAATTACAAAAATGATCTTATTCTCGGAATAGTATGAACTTATTCTAGACATTTGCATAAGTACATGGATGTTACTTATACTTAGGACAATAGGCAATTCCTTAGAGCTAGGCAATAAACAAAAGTTAGCAACTAAATCGTTATACAGTTCTTCAGGAGAACATATAGCGGGATATAGTACATTATTTTTACTAAACATTAACCCATTACATATATCTTCTAACTTAAAAGATAAGGTAAGTATACTATTCTCTAACATGGTTATAATCTCCATTATTTTAACCTTAATAGTTAAATTTTCAGATATATTAGTCAAATTTACAAGATTATCCGATAAGAAGTTGATAGCGTTATTCAAGGACTTTTCATTTTCAACGAGTTGATTAATTGTTTCATTAAATGCAGTAAGTGTTGAAGTTGTTAATAATATATTTTCTTTCATATAAGTAGCTAATTGTTTTTGATTATTGTTAAGTTCTTGAATAGCGTTATTATATTGAATAGCGTCGTCCTCGTCCATTGTGCCAAAGAGATGTTTCATAACGGTACCGACGCCGCCAAACCATGAGGATCGTTTTACTCTCTGAGTGAGCAGGTGAGAAATGGCATTAAAGTCTCTAGTCATATCAGTATATCTGACTCGGAGTGGTTGAATAATTTGATTACATACTGAAGTATCGAATACATTACTTTGAATACATATATTGTCAATTGAATGTAAAATATCATTTATATTATTGAGGTGAGGGCTAATAAAAGATACATCTATGGGTACCACTACACTTAAATGTCCATTAATTATTTTCACGGAACCAATCGGGTCGAAATAGATTCCGGGACCATTCTCTACTGGACGTATTATATCCGGAAAGCTCTTAGCAATAGTACTGTAAAAGATTACAACTATTATATTATACAATACTTAAGTTTCTATAATTAAAACTAAACTGATCTAGGACCTATATGAGCTAATTTTAGCTCGTCAAAGTGGTGTTTTACATGTTTCTTATTTATTAATAGGGATGCATTATTGTTGCCATGCAATTTAACTATCTTGAACGGGCCTTTCCAAACGGGAGATAATGCTTTGCCCATTCTCAAGTGGTTTTTTAAATAAACATAGTCACCTATTCTGTAGTTGACGGGACGTGTCTGTCTATCATAGTAGTTCTTAGATCTTTCTTTTGATCTCTGGATGTTCTCAATAGCCTTTTGCTGTGAATACTGTAATCGCTGTTGAAGTATTCTCACATACTCAGGGTAAGTTGCGTCAACATTATTCTCATAAATTGAATTAGGTATATATGGTTTTTTTCCAAAAACAAGCTCGTGGGGTGTAAAGTTTGTTGTGCAATGAATATTGGTATTGTAGGCTAACATAGCGGTGTATACATATTTTGACCAGGATTCTGGGCTTTGATCAATGTATGACTTAAGATACTCCTTCAAAGTGGAGTGGCTTCTCTCTAAGGCACCTTGTGTCTGAGGATGGTAAGGGGTCGACCAAATTTGTTTTATTCTGAGAAAAGAGCATGTTTGTTTAAAGAGTTCGGCAGTAAAGTTGGTTCCTTGGTCTGATACTATATATTTAGGGATACCGAATACGGATATGAAATGTATAAGACATTCGCTGGTTTCTTCTGCTGTAGTGCTCCTAATGGGATACGCTGCTGAGTATTTCGTAAGGTCATCTTGTAATGTAAGGATGTATTTTAGCTTAGCACTACCAGACTCTGGTAATGGACCTACTATGTCAAGAAATACCTTTTCGAAGGCTGTGTTTGCGGTACTAGTGATCTGCATGGGAGCTCTATTCGTTCGACGAAGCGCTTTATTAGTTTGGCATAGTTGACACGATTTTACATAGTCCTGTATGTCTGATCGCATGCCCTTCCAGTAGTAGCGTTCGGCTATTCTACTATACATTCTAGTCGATCCTACATGACCAGCAACAGGTAAGTCGTGATTGTCTCTAAGAATTTGTTTGATTTCGCTTAGTGACGGGTATTGAATGTTATTATGGTAAATATGTATTTCTATGCCAGTTTTATTAAATAAATACAGAATAATATTATAGATTTTGGTGAAATAGTGCTTATCGAATGGATTTTTGAAATCAGTAATTGCTATAGATTTGACTTCGTCGCTATTGCAAACTATTAGTTCATTTCTAAGGTTTTTAAGGCTTTCAAATATATCTGAATAAGAGGTTGTATCGAAATGATTAATCTTTGTAAATAGGAAGTAATATTTTTTATTATGATCTTGGTGAATTAAGGACGAATAAAGGTTTCTATCGCGTGCAAGAAAGGTATCCTTGTCGGCAAGATTGGATATTATGTTTTCTACATAAGGGATGGACTCATCCATATCGACTGAGGTAGGTACAATGATATTCTGGCATGTAGTTTTGAGTAAGCTTTCGTTATGTTCTATGATCGCTACATTAGATTGAAAATTTTTGCTACTAATGACTTTAAGAAATTCAGTGTATGTTTCAGATCTAGCGTTTGGGCTGTCTATTGGATCGGCGAGAGGAGGAGGTTGCGGCTGTGGCTGATTCACTAAAGGTAAGTCATCATTTGAATTATTATTACTATTTGGACGCTCTGAGATTTCTAGGTCGTCGAGATTTATGTCTCTAAGGTCATCGGGTAATTCCACTAAGTCTTGAGGAGTAGGGGATAATGCTGGAATAGCATTTGGATCTAGGAGGTCGTCAAGGTCACGCACATCATCATCTGAATCAGGAAATATAGGATTGTTATCATCAGCCCATGAAGGGCCTGGAACTGGTTGTGGAGCAATTGGATTTATAAGCTTAGTGTCTTCATAAGGGTATCTAGAGAGAGCGTCAGCAGCATTGAATTTGCCCTTTCGGTACACTATCTCATACTCGTACTCTTCGAGTTTCAACCGCCATCTTTGTAGTTTGCTACCAGGGTCTTTATGATTGAAGAGCCATTTTAGGGGTCGATGGTCAGTGACAATTTGGAAGGTCCTGCCGTACAGGTACGGACGGAATGTTTTGCATCCAAACAATATAGCAAGCAATTCCTTTTCGGTGGTGTTATAGTTACACTCGCTTTTATTTAAAGTGCGGGATGCAAAGGCGATAGGTCTATCTTTACCCAATTCTCCCTGGGATAGTATCGCGCCTATGGCGTAATTGGAGGCATCAGTAGTTAATATGAATGGTTTAGAGAAATCGGGGTAAATCAATAATGGTGCTGACGTCAGTCTGTGTTTTAGGGTATCGAATGCAAGTTGATGTTCGTGTTCCCATTTAAATGGAATATCTTTTTTGAGGAGATTAGTCAAAGGTTTGGCTATTTTAGAAAAATCATGGATGAATCTACGATAATACGAAACGAAGCCCAAAAATGATTTTATGTCTTTCGGGGATTTTGGAGTAGGGAATTGGTGGACTGCCTTTATTTTATCTGGGTTTGGTTTGACTCCTTCGTCTGTGATGATATGTCCTAGGTAGGAGACTTCTTTGCGCAAGAATTCGCATTTGTCTGGTTGCAACTTCAAATTAAAACTACGGAGACGTTTAAAAACGTTAGAAAGGTTTTCGATGTTAGAGTCAAGGTCAAATCCATGGATCACAATGTCATCTAAGTAAACAAAGCATTGCATGCCTTGTAAGCCGGAGAGAGCCGAATTCATTAAACGTTGAAACGTAGAAGGGGCATTTTTTAAACCAAATGGCATACGAGTGAATTCATAATGGCCTTGAGGTACGGAGAATGCTGTTTTAGCGGCGTCTTCCGGTTTCATTTTAATTTGGTGAAAACCGGAAGCAAGATCTAAAGTACTAAAGTATTTGCTTCTGCCAAGTTGATCTAGGATTTCGGATATGTTCGGGATGGGATATGAGTCGCCGATAGTTACATCGTTTAGCTTTCGGTAATCTATCACTACACGCCACTTTCTTTCACCGGAAGCGTCTAATTTTTTAGGCACCACCCAGATGGGTGATGACCAGGGCGATACGGATGGTTTAATAATACCTTGGTTAAGCATTTTTTCAATTTGAGAGTTGACCTCTTTTTTATGACATTCTGGGAAACGGTATGATTTAACATGGATTGGGACTGAAGTAGAAGTTTTAATTTCATGTTGGATGGCATTCGTGTAAGTCAATTGGTCACCTGGGAGGTGGAAAATGTCTGAGAATTCGCTACAAAGATTTAGGAGTGCAGAACTCTCTTCGGTATTTAAATGAGATATGCGAATTTGATCAAGTACCTTTTTCGTGCGGGAATAGGAATCATCGCGGCCACACTGCATATTGTCAGTCTGAAAATTGCAGATTCGTCGAACTTCTTTGGGGTCGTAAGGTGTTATTTCTAATTTTAGGTCAGGGTTGAAAGATAAGGGATGTTCTGAAACATTTACTACGGAAATATTAATACGAGAATTGTTTTTTACTTTCACTACACAATTAGCTATAAGCAGGTTTTTTATTGGATTCTGGTCTAATATAAAGCCTTCATCGACTTCCGGATTCGAGACACTGCATTCTATTACAGTTTCGCATCTAGCAGGTATTACACAGACAGGTTCGTTGAAATGAAGTTTGAATGCTGAGCTATTCAGTAATAAGCATTGTTTGGGATAGTCAATATTACCGTTCATGGAATCAAAAATATCGCTGCCGATTATACCGTCATAGGGTAGATCAACGCCTTCGACGACGTGAAAATTATGTTTTAATGAACCGAATTCTATAGGGATGTGACCTAGTGTAGACTTAGTACCCGAGGAGTCAATGCCTTTAAATTTAATAATGGATTTAGTAATTTCAGGCATCTTTTCAATACAGGACTTTGATATAAGGCTGAATGATGCACCTGTGTCAACTAGTAAAGATAACGGCTTCGAGGATACAGAGGTAAGTATTTTTATATAAGGTAAGAACTTACGGGAAATATTTGTTGTGTAGTTATAGATTTTAGGATCTTGAATTGATTCCGAATTTATTTTATTTTCTACAATACTTTTATTTGAATGATTAATTTTATTTTTTTCAGGAAGGGGGCTCGAACGCGTAACTGATTGTTGACCCGAAAGGTTATTCTTCATGGTTAACGAAGATTTATTTCTATTCAAAGGATATAGTAAGGATTTAGCATTAAAATTGTCATGGCGTGTCCTTGTTGCGGATGCCGTTGACCTTGGATTTGGTAAGTATTTATTAGAGTAATTATTTATTTTATCAACATTTCTAGGATATAGCAAGGATTTAGTACTAGAATAGTCATGGCATAGCCTTGTTACGGTTGCCATTGACCTTGGATTTGGTAAGTATTTATTATTTAAGGAATTAGAATTATTATTTTGGATATAGCAAGCAATGTCGGATTTTGGGATGCGGTGGCCCGACCGACACCAACGCGGGCCTCGATTTAGTTTAAAGAATCAGTATTAGTGTCAACAACGTCTTCTCCTTGATCCACGAAATTGGTTCGATTTTGAGTTTGATTGCTCTGTAAATTACCGAACCTTTTATTATTGTATTCCCGTTTACGGCAGTTTTCAATGACGTGACCAGGAAACTTGCAGTATCGGCAATAAAGTGGGTAAGCTCGCGGCTTGTTTTGGAAAGCGTTATTAGGTCTAAACTCCTGTGACTTACTTTCAGGTTTTGGAAATGACCTTGGTCGTGAAGGTCCTGAGTCGGCGTTAGGGTGTGATTTCCTGTTGACAAATTGCAGAATTTTTTCCTCTGAAACGGCTGCGTTAATCGCCTCATTCAGTGTTTTCGGGGATCGAACCCGAACATTGTTTGATATTCTTGGGTGTAGACCAAGGACAAAGGTGTGAAGGGCTACTTCCTCCATTGCACTAGTTTTGCCAGGAAGCTCTGATTTCTTGGAATTGCTTAGATTAATTTCAGTTAACAACTGGGATAAACATGTCTCTAAACGCAGGGAATATTGTGTAACCGTTTCTGTGTTCATTTGCCGACACTCTTGAAGGTCGGTTAGTAAATGTGAATAGCATTTTCGCTCGCCAAATTGTGTATTTAAAAAGTCTTTAAGTTGATCCCAATTATTAAAATCTTTAATGGAACATGCAGTTTCCGCTCGTCCTTGGAGTTGGCTTAAAATATACCTGAACAATATGGGTTTTTGGTTCGTAGAAGCAAGGTTGTATGCATTTGAACAGTTAGTTACAAAAGGTGTGAGTTTGTCCCTGGAACCGTCATAAGGTTTTATGAACTTAATTAAAACATTTAAATCAACAGAGTCAGATTGCACTGCAATAGGCTTCTTGAGTTCTTCCTGTGACATTG
Source organism: Euclidia mi (assembly GCA_944739405.2). Lineage (NCBI taxonomy): Eukaryota > Metazoa > Arthropoda > Insecta > Lepidoptera > Erebidae > Euclidia > Euclidia mi. The sequence goes on from OX123202.2 coordinate 13,371,806, forward strand.
TAGTTTAATAATCAAAACAGGCTAAATAAAATCAAGGTTATAAGTATTGGCAGTATTCGTTACAATAGAATGGTAAGTAACAAAGAATAGTCAGACACGAATTCTACGAACTTAAGCGAGCCTTATCGCTTTGTTATGACTGCGAGTGGACGGCGCTATTCTTATCTCGAATAAGTCGTCTAAATTACATCCGACGAATGAGTCGAAATTATAGTATCGGATATTAAGTTAGTTAGTCTAGTTTATTATAAAACGTATGTTTTGGATCACTGTAACACTGGAAATTGCACTGCACTGAATATGGTTTGCACTGGTAAGTATAAATGGTGAACAGTTACTCACATTGAAGTCAGGAACACACCCAGCAGGAACATATTATACAGCATCTTCTAGCAGTACTTCTCTCGTCTAGCAGGACGAGATATATAGGATAGCACTCTGGATACGAAGTTGGTTTGTATGTAAGAAGAACGCGAGTCACGTTCCGCGGTATAGTACTATTGTTTCCTTACTCGACTTTAACTCTCACAATCAGCTCGAATACACTTTACGAGTATGTCGCGATTTTGATTTGGAAATGGTAAGTATGGATTTAGAATTATTATCACTTTTCTCACTGCACTGGAATGTAGCTTGTTTAACGGTACGGTTTTATGCACTCGGAGGATACCTGGGATTTTGTTATCCCTTTACGCTGCCACCAATGTTACGATGCGACTTGAGAAAGCGTTTTTAAAAAAACAGTTTTTAGATTTGAAGATGATTTATTTTGTCCTTGACAATTTAATACAATAGTTACAATGGCGAGAATGATTTGGGACTACCGCGCACCGTGGAGGATAGGAACGGACTGATGGGGATTATGGTAGCGTCTATTACGATAACTAACAGGCATGCTGAGTAAGGGATTTAACTGTTAGGGATAGCAGGTTCAGTGGTTAGAGTGGCCTGTAACAGTACGACTGTATCAATTGCCGCGACCAGTTCATGGCCAATCGAAAACATGACCAGTGAAAACTCCAGCGGAATAACAATTGCAGTAGGGGGTAATTGCAGTACCCCATTGGATTGAATCAATAAATATGTATAGGTACCTAGAGCAAGATGGAAAGATGGGCAAAGCAAACCAGATGAACGAGATTGGTAGATATAATAGGGTTGGGCAGATATCGTCAAACTTGCTTTTGCTATGAATATTACGAAGCAACAAAAAGCAGGAATATTCAAGCAGTGCGTCCTGCCAGTGCTTACCTACGGAGCCAAAACTTGGGTTGCTACAAAGGTAGCTCTCCAGAAACTTGAAGTAGCCCAAAGGGCAATGGAGAGAAAACTGGTTGGAAATACACTAAAAACAGAAAGACGAATAAATGGCTCCAAAAAGAAGGCCGAGTATCAAGCGTTGTCAAAAAAGTAGCGTAGCTCAAGTGGCAGGGGGCCGGACATGTAGCCTGAAAACCTGAAACATGGTGCAACCAAATATTGAAATGGAGACCGTGGCATTGCAAACGTCCAGCTGGAAGACCGCAAATGAGATGGAAAGATGACATCGTAAAGATAGCGTGCAGTAATTGATTGAAGACTGCCCAAAACAGAACGGAATGGAAGTAATTAAAGGAGGCCTACACCAAAATGGTCGAAAATGGCTTAAAATGATGATGAGTTCACGGTGCTAAAATGCCTAAGCGGGGCATTCTACCAACGTTCGCAGCGCCGTTTCCTCCACTGGGTTGCGGGTGCTGACACAATTGTGACATCTGGGCGTTTCCTTCTGGCCTTTTCTCCACAAGTACCGGCCGAAATAACGATGGCCGGTGCGGACTTACGTAACCCCGACGCGACATCTCTTCAACCACATGTAAAGAACAGGAAATATCGCCACTACAGTGGCGTGCCCATATGGACACGTGCACGCCACTGTAGTGGCGATATTTCAAGACATCTGCCTGTGATAGCCATTGCTGCTCAAGATTTAGACGATATTTTTATATTTGGTAAGGCGAATAAAAACGTTTTTTACTGACTTTGTATGAGTTCACTGCATTTTTAGGCGCGCGTATTTCACGTGAGATGAATACATATTGTTGACCACCATTACAACTCTTTGATTAAACACTTTTGACAGAACAAAACTGCTTAACGATATTTTTAAGCTGTACATTCAAACCTAATATTGGCTCAGAGAATGGACTTAGAACTTTAGTGTAATAGTAAAAAATAATCAAAAAAACAATACAATGTTATTGATTTGCCGGCAAATTAAAAAATTAGTCCAATTCGGGTGATGTTCTTTGCACACCTAATTTTTTCATTCGTAGAATATCGGAAAAAATGTGAGCCGCGGCGTACATCGGTCGATGGTCTTTACGAAGCTTGGTGAGAGCTTAGCGTGATCTTCGTGGAGACTGGGTTTCGGATTTCACATCACATGTGTGGATGTTTTTTTAATTTTTTTATAGTCTTAGATGCCACGTAATAGGGGGCGACCCTATTGCCGTAACGGGTACATTACCAGACTCCGTGCTGCTACTGAGGATATCCTAACGGCAAAACCCAATAACACTTTGCCCGACCCGGGAATCGAACCCGTGACCTCCCAATCCCACGCGCACATTTATGCCGCGAGACCAACGAGGCAGTCTGTTTGACCAACGTGTCCATGTTGGTCAAACGTTAGTCTGGCTGGTTGGTGGAATTTTGCGTGACAAACGGATGTTGGTTAAATTTACTGATGACCTACGTGTTGTTCTGTGGTGGAAACTATAAGTGAAAAAGTAATAAAAATCCATGTATACCTACAAACTTTCGCGTTTATAATAGTAAAGTTTGCTGTTAGTAGAATTTTGCTGGCAATTCTGAAACATAAGGAACTTATCGAGCTATTTGACAGACTCCTATAGTTGACACACGGTACCCATTTGCCCGATTGAAACATCAAAATCATTTATGGTAGGCAAGAATTCTTCTTTGCTATTCTGATAAACGTTACTTAGATACTGAGTTAAACAAGTCTAATCATTTGTTGGCGATGCTATAAAAATCAGCACCAACTGCTATTACTCAAAGTGAGTTAATCCATTGAAAAAGGGTTGAAGCCATCGGGTGTATAGTATGGCAAATGTAATTCTAAATCATACGCACAAAATGTAATAAATAGGAAACCAAAATAAACCACAAACAGGACTAGCTTATGACACTATGACTGACCAAGAAAATATTTGAAATAAGGTAGGTGCGGCCAATAAGGCCTTAGCTAGGCCTTATTGGCCGCACCAGCGAGAATTGAAATAAATCAAGAACTATTTAAACGTATCAACAAATTTTAATGTAAATTAATCATTTATACCAATTACTATGATAACGGCAACTACTGCACTAAACATAGTCTTAATTAAACATTAAAAAAACACTGTCTTCAGGCTTTAAACTATGGTACCTACTATAATAAGGCCTAAAACTTTAACTAACAAAATAAACTTCATGTATTTGGTAATTGAGTTTCATAAAATAATAGCTAAGCTAATAATGACAGCAACGACGTAAAAATATATTTTTTTTTAATTAGGAAAAATCTGGCCACTCAAAATCATCATCGTCCTCCTCTGACAAACCGCTTATTGAAATAGGCCACATTGTACTGCTCGGGCTGCCGCAACCAGGTCTTCATCAGACAACACATACACAGCTCGCTGGGAAGTTAAAGTGATTATAAGTAGTCTCTAAATGCCATAAATCAATGAGAAAACAGTTAAAATTACATTTCTAAAGGCATTCAATAAACATATTCCCTTGATAATGCCATAGAAGAGGGTAATAAGGCCTATGGTCGAATTTTATAGGCCTTATTAACCACCACTATGTAAAGATTTATTTTAAATATAATTGTTCGGTCTTATGGATACCATTCGTACAACGCAGGCCAAAGCATGAACTAATAGAAAATTTAACTGCAAAATAATGTATTGTACAAAAATTTTATATTTTAAAAATTACTTACGTTTGGTTCGGGCGTTATATTATAATTTGAGCTGAACATCTATGAACCACGACGAATGACGCAGCACCGGTGGCAGCATGAGGGTAAGCGAAATGTGACAAGTTTAGGTCGCCATCTGGAATGGTTAGCTACCTATGACTGTGAATTCGGTCTGTTGGGATTATTTTTAGTTGCTTTTCTGATACTTAGGCCTAATTACCCGACAGGCCTTAATGGCTTATTATATTATCGTTTTAAAAAGTGTGTTTATTTGTTAGTATTTTTATGTACTTATTCGGTGGATAACTCTATCCACATACGTTTTTAATGTTATATCGCATTAAAAGTCTTTGAATGACCGTTTTTTTCTTTGACCGGTTTATCCACAGAAACTTAGGCTGAGTGTTCATCAGAGTTGAGCGAAAATATATTGTGCGGCAATGAGAAACATTACGTTAAGTTTGGCAGATGTGTCAAACACAAGCAAATGCAGCATACAGATAGCTTCACAAAATATATTAGAATGTTTCTTTTATAATTATAAAACACAGTTTATTTTCTGTTTGTTATAAACACAAAAATTACTCAACGGAATTTCATGCGGCTTTCACTACAATGGACGGAGTGATTCACGAGCAATATTTAGATATATTTTGTGTCGCGTGGCTATCGCGGCATAAAATGGTTAGACCGCAGGTGGAAACTATTTTAAGATAAAGCCTTATTATCACAGATTACTAAATAGTTACTTCGTAACAGATACATCACTCCCATACAAAATCGAAAATACCTACGCTATAATCACCTACAAAAGCTTAATAATAATAGCCGTTGTTCGCAGTGAAGAGAAATGTACCCTAAGTACTCACGCAAAGAGTTGCAGATTGTGTAACTGTACGTACAAGCGCGTCATCGAACGAAGGCGCTAGGGTTGTTCTTATGATTATTTTGATAATAAAACGAATGTTGCGCAATAACCATATTTGCTAAATACCTACTTATACATATTATACACGAGTCAGTTAGTAAATACATATTGTTAACATATTTAATAAAATTTACAATAAATAATATGTTATAAAAAGAAATAATATGTATAATAATCGTACGTAGTAGGGCCTATTGCCTATTTCCGTTTATCGGGCACAAAACCAGACAATACAGTAAGTACGTACTTAAGATTCTGACATTAAGTAGATTTTACTTAATAAAAACATTTACATTTTTTTCTAATAACCTTAAGTTATCAATTTACGAACATTTCCATACCTAGTATTTCCTTTCTTACCTTTGCTCTAAATAAAATAAACGGTGTCAATTTGTAGATTAAATTTTATATCAGTACCACTTATATCAAATCTTATACCATTACTTACTACATAAATCATTGTTTGTCCTTCGGCAATGAAAAAACAACAAGTTTTCATTTATTTTGTGCCTTTAACACCCATCCACTGTACAATAAGTTCGTGGTTTCGGCATTTCTATAAGAAAGCGCGGGAAACGTGCCGTGCGTACACGCTGCCGGGCGTGCGGCGGCCCTCTGTCGTTTGTACCGATATCGGTACACGAAATGTTAGGTATTTATCGCGCGAATTTGAGCCAGTGACGGGGGCCTGCTATTATTCTCATTGTCGAATTGATGTTGGTTATAATATGAATGAATATTGAAGCTTAGCTTCAATCTGGTTTCGCTTACACCGCTAATTTCATATAGCTATACCCACGATCAGAATCTGCGCAACTCATTTCAAATTAAAATATACCCTCATCTTGGTATAGTTTTATACCAAGATGAGGGTATATTTTCATTTAGATGAGGGTATATCCCTAATATCCCAACGACAATTCTCCGGAGACTAATGTACGTAATAAAGTGTTACTGCAAAGAAACGAAAGAGTACCTAATTATTTTTGTTGATAATGAGAGGACAGAAGCAACATGGCACTTTAAGCCTTCGCCATTTTTTTGCAACTCGGGTTGTCAATTTGAGCCTTTTGGTTCTTTATTTTTCTTTCCTTTGAGTGTGTGACGAACTCTGATGACAGAGTTTTCAGACCGCTTGAAGGCCTTCGACATGGTCTAAAGATTCTTATCGTAAGACAAGAACCGGGACTGACAACTTTACATGCCGTCCAAAGCACGGTAGTGCTCCGATGTAAACGCCATGCGGTCACCCATCTAAGTGGCGACTTGTGCCAACATTGCTTAAATTTGAGGACCTATTACGAATTATGAACGGCAAGTTAAGTCTCGCTTTGAGGGCTTTTGCTTTTTATAATGTAATTTGAATTGTTATGCATATCATCTCCCATTGCATGGAGAGCGCCAGAGCATTACCGTGGTTCATAGTCATCGATTCAGTCCCTTGTCTCATGTCAAGATATCGATTCTTTCGATCATAGTGGTGCTTTGTCGCTCGTCTTTTTTTAGAATAGAATAGAATAGAATATAGTTTATTTCTTAGTACATGGTACTACAGATATTACAAATATTATACAGTGTTTCACATATACTACCGTATCCGGTGTAGAAATATTTTACAATTAGAATATTAAAATAACATTAAGTACCTATAATTAATTTTTGCATAGTGGTTCTTACTTTTAAATATTACATTATATTATTATTATTATTCCTTTATTTATTTTTCTTCAGCTTTCATTTACATTTTTAAATATACAATAAAAAATAACATACATTTAAAAATATAAAAAAAAACGTGGGATCCCACCAGCAACGGGCACAGGGTCCAAGCTGTCGGTGGTTAGGGCTCCAGAGACAGGAACTTCCTCACAATACGTGCCGTGTCGAGAAGTACTGCCTTTTGCATCAGGCCCTTGACCCAAGCACCCAACGCGAGCCTCTTAAGGTGACGATAAGGTGACTTATTATTATAATTATTATCAAGAGTAAGCATCCATTCATGACTTATCTTAATATATAAAATCCTTGCGTTACTGACTGACTGACAGACACGCTACAGCTGAATCTATTGGGCGCAGGAAGCTGAAATTTAGCATGTATGTTCCTTGGGGACCGTAGGGGTGCATTAAGAAGGGATTTCCCGAAATTGCCACGGGATCGGCAAATCGGCAAAACGGGTAAATTAATATTCTATAAAATCTTTAACAGAGTAAAAACACATATCCAAAAGCCAAGAAGATATTTCACGTCTGAATTTGTTTGAAGGCAGCTGCCTGATCTGTGGTGGCAGTTTATTAAAAATTGTTATTGCCATGCAGTAGGCATTACGACCATACAAGTGTAGTCTCTTGCTTGGTGCAACTAATTTGTTTGGGTTTCTATGTTGGACTCTTTTGGAAATACATTCATTTATTGGAAATAAATGGGAATGCCTCTCAACAAACATGCACATTTCAAAAATATAGAGACATGGTAGTGGAAGTATCTTTAATTTTTGAAACAATGGCCTACAATGATCCAAATAATTAGCACCACACATGGCCCTAATGCATTTTTTTGCGCTTTGAATGCCCTATCTATGTCTACTGAATTCCCCCATGTTCACGCCGGAACATGACCTTCCTGAAGCCTATCCCGGAGAGACGCCAGAATGTTCAAACATGAACATGACATTCTTGGCATACCAACACACATCCAACTTATCACCGAGGAAGATGCGTGATATTTTAAGATCATCTAATTTATCACGTACGGCGGTCGGCTCAAACATGCTGCATCAGCACAATACACCGACAGCACACAACTAAATACGTGTATATATGTGTATATAGAATAAGTTTAGTATATAAGATAATACTATTAAGAAATAAATCAGTCACAAGTTCACTCCCGGCTTGGACTCATACCCTACCCCACACCTCTCACTGCGGCCAAGACACCCTTAGCCGTCACCATGATCGGTCTTGTGAGTCTGCTCGACCGGCAGTGAGATAACCCACTCCGCTACACCTTAATCCTACCCACTTTCCGTCTGCCGCAGGTCTCCCGGCGACAGATATCCCGGCCCAGGGATCCCAGGGACTGCTAGGGAACTAAGGATTAGGGTTGTATACGCGACAGTCTGTGTGACCACAGTGTACAAGGCCTCGCTATACGATATACCTAACAGGGGTAGGGTAGCACTAGGGAGATAGGGAATAGGTGGACTTGGTTACTGCGACGGTAGCCAAGTTGAGGGATACTACTACAACAAGGGAATAGGAGGACTTGGATACTGCGACGGTACCAAGTTGAGGGAAACTACTACTACAACAAAGGAATAGGAGGACTTGGTTACTGCGACGGTAGCCAAGTTGAGAGAAACTACTTTTACAATTGCTACTACTACAACTAATACTACTGTTAAATAAGGGAAGGAATATAATTTCTGGAGGGGTGAAGAACATGCAATTGTATAACAAAAAATGATTACAATTGCGTGTTGACTAAATATATATATATATTTTTTTTGAAAACATATGTACCAACCGATTAAGTTCTTAACATTTCCCCCGCAACGATCGCCTTAAGACTCTACAGCATGCAACGAGGTCAACTGTCGCTGCCAGGGTTGCATCGCACGTGGCCTACAGCCAGCCAACCGAAGCCGTCAAGAAAACAACTCACCAGTGAACAACCAACTACCGATGCAGATGAAGTTGAGCTGAAGCCTACGCCAGACACCCGCCAGAATGTTCACGCCTGAACATAAGAACTTTCTAGAGCCTGCCCCGGAGAGACGCTAGAATGTTCACGCCGGAACATGACCTTCCTGAAGCCTATCCCGGAGAGACGCCAGAATGTTCAAACATGAACATGACATTCTTGGCATTCCAACACACATCCAACTTATCACCGAGGAAGATGCGTGATATTTTAAGATCATCTAATTTATCACGTACGGCAGTCGGCTCAAACATGCTGCATCGGCACAATACACCGACGGCACACAACTAAATACGTGTATATATGTGTATATAGAATAAGTTTAGTATATAAGATAATACTATTAAGAAATAAATCAGTCATTGTTCACTCCTGACTTTGACTCATTACCCTTCCCAAACCTCTCACTGCGGCCAAGACACCTTTAGCCGTCACCCTGATCGGTCTTGTGAGTCTGCTCGACCGGCAGTGAGAAAACCATTTCCACCACCCCTAAATCCTACCCAATTCCATCTGTCGCCTTAGGTCTCCCGGTGGCAGATATCCTGGACTATTATATATAAGTATTTATAAAATACGATATAGTAGGGCTAGGGGGATAGGGACATTAGGGTTTAGGGACCACAACAACGACGCCTTTGTAGGAATTAGATAGGTTGTAGGAATAGTTCATAGGACACCTAGGTTTACGACATAATACGTAGGATAGGTGTTAGATTAGATCTAAAATAGGGATAGGTTTATCGTAGGTAGGTTAGGCTAGATATAGGAACCAGTAGGCTTAAATTAGGATAAGTCTAGGTTTAGGTACGTGCAAGCTTAGGGCTATACTTAAGAGCTATCGAAGGTTAGGCCCTAGCTTGTCCACCCCATATGACCAATCCGTAGCGCTATACTGAAGAGACGTACCCATGATAAGCGTTGAGGACTGTTTCTTTACTGGCCGTGAGTCTGAGTATGCGAAGAAGTATGCGAATACAAATTTATCTATTTTACTACACAATTTATCTACCTGTTCCTTCCAGTTCAATTTATTGTCAATAATTATACCTAAATATGTAGTAGATTGTACTGGCTGCAAAACAGTATTATTATATTGTATTGTGATAGGATGACATGTTGAATTTTGAGTTTGATACTGTACTAATTTAGTTTTATTCAAATTGACACGTAGATTATTTTCTTCCAGCCATTGCACCGCATTTTGCAAATCACTATTAGCCTCAAACTCGAGATTATCTTTGTTCAAACATCTTATAGTCAAAGTGGTATCATCAGCAAACAACGTGCATTTATGTTTTAGTTTACTGCAGAGATCATTAATATAAATAATGAATAAAAGTGGCCCCAGAATGCTGCCCTGCGGCACGCCACAACTACAAGATTTAAGTTTAGATTCAAATGTAATTGTCGCGTTATTTTCTATTTTTGAGAGTAAGGTTTTTTGCTGACGATTTGACAGATAGCTTTTAAGCCAGTTATGAGCTGTACCTCTAATTCCATTTACCAATTGTGGATTAGGGAAGGATTGAATATCATATTATTTGGAGACTTGACGTTTATTGTAGCCTTTCTCATTGTTCTGAATATGATTTCAGGTCATGCAATAAAGTGTAATAATCTCAAAATATGCAATTTAAAAAGCAAGTGCTTTTGTTACGTTTTCAGTTATTAAGTAATTATGGTAATAACTATGATTTTACTACTGCGATCAGAAGATAAATTGTAAAAAAAGCAAGCCAACTTTTTGATTATAAAAGTTTCATCTATTTGAAATCAAAATACATTAATAAATGTTAAACTGACGTACTCTGGACTCTCAATATAGCTTTAGCGAAAATTGAAAAAGTTATTTAATTTTATATCGAGGTCGCGAAATGTGCACTTTTTATAACCTGTCCTCGCCGGCAATATTTTCTGTATCCTGATAACAGCGCTACCTGCTGGTTCTTAATGTGAGTCAACACCAATCATTGTCCGTGTAGTGACGGATCAAGAATACAAATGTCACTAACCCATTTCAATCGTATCATAAGAGGTAACTAACGGAAGCAAATAGTATATTTGCGAAGAGACGGAAATCGCGACGACAAACCCTATACCAACCTGAATAGGCAGCGTGTGACTCGCAGCGCTACTGTCAAGCCGATTCTAATCCCCATCAGGACTGCGAAAGTCTGGAGAGTATATTAGACTCCTCAAGAAGAAGAAGAAGAAGAAAACTCATTTATTCCGTTTATGTAACATGCATGCAACAGAAAGAGAGATAAAAACTTAAAAACTAACTAAACATAAACATAATCGGATCCCAATTCAGCATAATGCCACCTTGTGACTCAAGATGGCGCTGGTATTCTGTTGGGGTAACAGGTAGACGCTTAAAATTTTCACAGAATGTAGTTGTATATTACCTTCCAAAATAAATAATTAAATGAAAATATCCCATACAACAAACGTAATTTTTAAGCAATTTTTTTCTCGATCTTAATAAACAGATAGTAACTTAAAAATATTTAAGTATTCATGCAACAAACGTGATTTTCTTTTATAGGTGATGGTACGGAACCCTTCGTGCGCGAGTCCGACTTGCACTTGACCATTTTTTTATAAATAAATATGTTTCGGACACAAGAAAATATTTTTAAATACATATTGTACAGGTGTGTTAAATCCTAAAAACTATTTGCACAAACTTAACAAATGACAATCGGTAAGCTTCCACCATACACAATACAGTATCATAAAGAATTTTATCAACAACGACTCACCTGTTTAAGCGCTGCTCAATAACATACATACGGAGAGAAGAGGTTTTATATGTATTGAAGATTTTGGATCCTGCATGCCACTGCTTAATAGCAAATTACCTAGGTAATTTAATTAATCATTATCGTTAGCCATGTTTATAACCTGCTCACTGCTAGGTACAGGCCTCTTCTTATTATTAGAAGGGTTAGGCCATAGTCCACCACACTGGTCAAGTGTGTGTAAGCATACTAAGCATTCTTCATGTCTTTCGAGAACATTATATAGAACTGTCAGACATGCAAGTTTTCGCATGATGTTTTCCTAAGTAATAGGTAATTGGCATTGGAAATGACAGTGGTTAGCGCCGTGGGTTCGAACACAAGACCCTATGCGTAACGACTGTTGGTCCCTCTACGAGGCTATCGCTGTTCTGAAGTATTTATTAAACTTATGATATACTTTTCATTTCCAGTAGGTATATGTCTTACTAGCCGTTTCCCGCGGTTTCACCCGCGTCCTGAGGGAACTACTTCGCGTACCCGAAAAACCCTAATATCTTACGGAACCCTATTTTTCTAAAATAAAATATAGACTATGTTACTCGCAGATAATGTAGGTTTCTAATGGTGAAATAATTTTTAAAATCGGTCCAGTCGTTTTTGAGTTTATCCATTACAAACAAAAATACAAATTTTTCCTCTTTATAATATTAGTGTAGATGTAGATATAAAAAACAAAAAATACTGAGTGTAAGGAACGGCGTACCGAAAACCGATACCAGTGATTTAGTACATTATACTGAGGCCCTTGGTGGTAGAATTTAAAAAAATCTAAGAATTAATCATTTTTCCAAATAAACAGTGTTGTTTAAATAAACCTTCAAACTCACACAATCAGCTATGCCCTACAATGGCGGGCGGCAGCGGCAGCGGTTACGATGTACGTGGCGCGCTCACTTTGCCGCGGTCGATGTCGCGTTAGAGTAAATGCGCCATGTACATGTAAAATTCTTACAATATTGTAAAAAAAATCACGTGGCTTGACAGTAGAAAATTCACTGGAAAATTCGACCGCCAAGGGCCTCAGTATCATCTACTGAATCACTGGTATCGGTTTTCGGTACGCCGTTCCTTACACCTACTATCAGCAGTAGAACTAGTAGATATTTAATTGGTGTCAGAGATCTTAAAGTTACCATTATAGTTGCCAGGCAACTAAAAGGTGAAACGTTTGAGACAACCTTTTCAGCAAAAAGACGGAAGTATTTTGAGCGCGCGGTATGGGACGCGGCTAGCAAAAGAATCTCTTGAATGTTTTAGAAAAATAAAATTATTGCGTGAAAGGTTTATACCCATTGTGCCACATAACTTCCTTATAGAATACAATCATATTATACCGGTTTAAGTTGCTTGTAAAGCATATATATTTAAAAGTAATCACTACATAAATAGGTACTTTACGTCATCATATCAGCCCACTGCTGGACATAGGCTTGAGCCAATTGTTTCATGTACGACTATTACAAGTTTATGTAACATTTCGACCGGCTTAAATCAGTCATAATCAGTCTGCCGATCGACACGTTGTATAATAAAAATTTAGGTATTCAAATAACCATTTTATATATAGCGGTCTAGACCTGCTACTTAATAATCTACCCGCAACATTCAATTTATAAATTTACGAGTACTGAGTAAACACGAGTTTTAATTATTAAAGCACACTTACGTCATATCCAATAACCGAAGAATAACCTTGTAATAACAGTATTGTAGTTCGTGTATTAACGAACCGATTCTGTCAACATTTATTCATAGATCTGCCAGCATGTTCGTGTATACAAAACGGCAACCTTTTACATTTGTAATGTGTGGTGTGGATACGAAGGCGCTAAGAGATAGTGAGCGAACTTATAGCACGAGCTCAGCGATTGACGCTAGCGAAGCGGTTAGCGGGCAGCGGGATAGGAGCAGTAGCGATAAACGGATGTCTAACCTAGTGGTCTACTAAAGCGAAAATCAACACGACGTGATAAAATTTCAGGTTCAAGGTTCAGCAGATTGAGCATTTATTACTCATATGAGCATGGATGAAAATCCTACTAATATTATAAATGCGAAACTTTGTGAAGATGTATGTATGGATGTTTATTACTCTTTCACGCAAAAACTACTAAACGGATTTGGATGAAACTTTACAGTAATATAGTTTATACATCAGAATAACACATAGGCTACAATTTATAAAATTTTTGTGTAATGTTGCCATAATATAAGGAAAAGTATCAATTAAGTCAGTAAAAATCCTGAGCTCTGAAACCTATCTTCGCGTGCGTTGCCTAAACCGTTGAAGTTACATGAAGATAATGTAGAGTGATATTGTTCATCTTAAAAAGTTCTAAATAAAAGTCCGCGGCAGCATATACCTACCTTTTATGTAGAAGCCAATATACACTAAAAAGTGGTCCGTAAAAATAATTAAATTTGATACTTTTTTACAATGCTCATTCTAGAGTAGTTACCAAATTGTTTTCAAAATTGATAAATTTATTGTCTTCAGTATTTAATGTAGATGAACTTTGTCTTTTACAGTAAGTAGTTTGGGTGAATAGTTTAAAAGTTATCACGATATAATTGACCTATGCGCAGCGTTATTAAAAGCGCTTACTATGAGTTGGCGCGCTTAAGCGCAGCGGGGCGGAGGGGGCGGTCTGATTATGTACTTTGTGGTAATATTTTTAGTTTTTATTTTTGTCTCTTCAGTAGGTGTATAAGCTCTTCAATAACTTTAATAATATACTTACATACTAATCTTTACCTGAAGTTTGACGACTCATGATTGTCTTGCTCTGGTCCCAATTTATTTGGGTTCGGCGCAGTATGTCCTTCGCTTCCATACTTCTCTATCACCAGTCATCCGATCGTTTACCCCTTTCTCTTTCATATCCATACTTCCACAGTCCATCCATCTTTTCCTTGGCCGTCCTCTCCCTTTTCGTCCTTCTACATGCATATTCATGTAGAAGGACGTGTTTTAAATACATACATATCATCTCTCCGCATAACATGTCAATACCAGGCCAGTCGACTCCCTTTTCATCAATGGGCGCCACTTTCATACTACCTCTAACGTAATCATTCCTTAATTTTAAGTATTATTTGTTTATATGTATGCTACACGGCTAATGTGCAGATCCGTTTGTGATGAAATTTGATATGGATAGCCTGAAACCTGGGGAAGTACAAAGGCTACTCTTTATTAAAATTTCATGCGGGCGAAGCCGCGGGCGAAAGCTAGTGCTAAATAAATGCTTTGTTTATTTGAACGCACTTCTCTCCATACATATTAACATATAGGCTTTAGGTAGGTCTGACAGTTTGTTTGCGTGGCTCACATTGCTACCTCACGTAGTATTCTAGCTTAGCGTCCATCGTTACATTCGGCATCTGCTCTACCCTTTACTTCTCGTTTCGCTAATGCTGCAACCGTTGCTGTCACTGTGACTCCTCATATGCACTCTAGAACGCGCAATCAGTAAATAGCAGACGAGTAAGTTTCGGTGCATATTAGTTATGCTTGAAAATTCCACGAAATTTTGAATGTGGTTTTCTTAGAGAGTTGGGTTAATGTTTGCTACACTGGCTTCATAGTCGAGTTATTTTGTGTAAACTCTCTTGTTATTTTAGGCAGGATCTTTGGCTCTTCCTACGAATGTGGTGGTTTTCGCATCCCACTTGACTTACTTAAAGTTAACTGCAACTACAGTTGTAAAATAGCCTAAATAAAACCTCATATCAGCTTTCTGCTAGTGAAAATCCGATTTATAGCGCTCGTGACATTTTGGCAATTATGCAGTCAAAAGAAACAGACCAACAAGCAAAAAGTAAATTTTTTTACCGCCTGCAAAAAGGAGCTTCTCAATTCAACTCATCCTCTTAGCGTTATCCCAGTTTCAACCTGGGGTCGGCGTACTAGTCTAACCGGATTTAGCTGAACATTAGCTTTTCCACAAAGCGACTGCCTGTCTGACCTCCGCAACCCGAAGGGATAGAAATATTCCATGGTTGAGACTAGTGTCACTTTATTTAGAAGGTACTGACGCCCTATAACGACTGTCAAAGATCTTCATGACTACCGGGACCGACGGCTTAACGTGCTCTCCGAGGTACGGGATAAGCTATAATTGATAATTCAATTCGCACATAACTCCGAAAAGTCATTCGTGCGCACCGTGGATTCGAACCCGATACCCTCTGCATGGCAGTCCGATGGTATCTCCACTAGGCTATCGCTGCCTCGCTGTCTCGAGCTTCTTTCTAAATTTGCTAACCTCAGAACTTTTTACTGGGTGGACCGATTGTAATGCTTTTAATGCTGTTGGGCTCATTTAAATTTGATCAAAATCTGCTGTGTAGTTTTTGAGTTATCCATAATAATACGTTTTGGGATTATATATTTTACGTTTTGAAGAAGATCTAGATAGCTAGTATCCTATAGAATTATAATTTCGAAATTGCCACGAAAGTACAGCCGGTATTATAACGCATATCTGTTCTATCGTGATCTATGAATCTATATTTACGACTGTTGCAATGTTTACGTTCCACCGATGTTTCGCAAGTGTTCTGATGTGTTCCATCTCTAACAAATTCAGATGTTTTCATGTTGTACCATTTATTGCCGTACTATGGCCGTTATGAAGAGATTGATTGTGGAAAAGTTATATGGCCTGTCGGTCTAGTGGTTAGTAGAGTACTAAGCTGGAGGTTGTGCATTTTTGAATATTATTTAGAACAAATCGTTGTGTGATGAGGACGATTGTTCTGCAGCTACGCACGC
Organism: Euclidia mi; assembly: GCA_944739405.2. NCBI lineage: Eukaryota > Metazoa > Arthropoda > Insecta > Lepidoptera > Erebidae > Euclidia > Euclidia mi. The sequence continues at coordinate 13,387,999 of OX123202.2, forward strand.
ACAATTTATTTCAACTGTTTCATCGCGATCTCGAGGCAAGTTCACATGAGTAGATAAACGAAACAGAGACACAGCTTCATACAACAGCGCGAATCGGTTGCACTACTACAAGCACGCGGCTTATGTGTGCGTGACCACTGGCTGCTTGTCGTGTACGCGGCGAGACTGGAAAGAACCGGTTTACGTAGGCACAGGCAGTTGACAATCTTAGGGTTATTACGACGCACATTGTTTGTTTTGTACGTTGCAAGTTTTAATAGTATAATGTAAAAAAGTGGTGTTTTATTATTAATAATGGTTGTTTATTGTACTGTGTGTATGGATAATACTAGATGAAATAATTAAATCATTATAAAGATTTTAACAATGGTAACGTACAATTGGGATTTTTAATTAGGTATAACTCCTGATAATTTTGTCGCATTTGTTGAATTGTTCGAGCAAAAGTTTCGCGAATATTTCGATCTTGAAATAAATATTGTCAATGTTGGCAACGAAATACTTAACAACTCATTACTTGTGAAATTGTGTAAAAGCTATTAATGTTTACAAAACCAATTACTATCAGAAAGTGATCAGCCATCGATAGGGATTGCAAAAAACAGGTGCATGCGATTTTCAACCTTATTGACGTAACTCAGAATTTATAATTTTAAGAACGTTTTAATGTCAGAAAGCAGGAAAATACCAAAAAAAAGTCTGTCATGAATTGTCAATAAGGTCGAAAATCGCATGCACCTGTTTTTTGTAAGCCCTATCGATGGTTGATCATTTTATAGTCATTTGTTTTGTAGACGTTCATTTGTCTTACACAATTTCTTTTAAAACTTATTTTAGATACCTATCCCCGTGGTAAAACTAGTGGCCATAATAGCTAAAGGAGATTCCTATGTTTATTAGCAAAATAGATCATATTACCAGAAAATATTCAACACTATGTCGAATGTCAAATAAATCACGTCGTCACGTCGTGTCCTTGGTAACAAATGTATAATATTTTTATTCCGTGCTTTTAAAAGTTTCAGGTGCATGCCTTTTTTGGTTCCACTCGCTATTTTATTTACAACTGTACTTCTGCCATATAGAGAATCCGTCGAGTCCAAGAATCTGCCCAATCCATGAATCTGTCGAGTTGGGAATCTGTCAAATCACGAATCTGTCCAATCCAGAATCTGTCGTATACCGAACAAGCGATTTGTCTTAACCTATTGTGACAACCCTACCAAAATAGGTAACAAATTTACAAGCTCTTAAGAAGCTGTCTCTCTGTTCGGTTTATTTACTCATGTGGCAAGTTCGAGAAATCACTTCTTAGTGGACTCTTAGTCTCCATCAAACATACTTGCCAAATTGCATACTTCTGTGCCCAATAGATTCGGCTGCACTTTGTCTGTTAGTCAGTCAGAAATGGAAGAATTTTATATAATACGAATATGAAGTAAAATCAGTTGTGCCATAGTACCTAGATGACATACGTAGTTTGGTTACTCCTTCATTCTTGTCTTTGTTTCCCTGCTGTGACTTTAACTATTCAATAGTCAACACTCATCAAAGTTTTTAATATAAGATACATGGTGTAAAATATAAACACTTGCATTAAAAAGTAGGATAACGCTAGGACGATGATGATTGTGAAATTTTGTGGTTGAGAATAAAGCCTTATTTTTATTGTTATTGCATTTGTAACAAAACTAGGCGACAATGTTTCAACTTAATACTAAAAGTGGGATATGTTTATCTGAGTTTTTGCTCATAAACATGATTCACGATAACTCGAACGCCACTTTAATTGCCAAGAAAACTTTTCCAAAAGTCGGGCAGTTTTTGGTGTTATAGACAAAGAAAACTGATTCCTTAATCATTGCATGGTAAGTGGGTGGAGTGAAATGGATTTGAAATGGTTCGTTTGTAAGTACCTAAACTAAATATGGAATAAAAATTATCTCTAGTATTTTCGTATAGTCTTCTAGTTCAACCACGGATATTTAGAACAACAGACATTGTGATACTATAAGGGGTCCTTATATTATACTGAGGAACCCTAAATACTAGTTAGAGATCACATATATCTGCAATCAAAAGAAACACTGTCCAAATTTTGAAGTTAAAGAATAATGTGGCGGCAGAAAGGTGTGGTGTTCCTCCAACTAGAGGGAGGATCCTCTAACCAGGCTGGGTGATCTTGCCTGGTGGCCTGCAGGCCGACGGACATACTTTGGAAGTTGTATATTATTATATGCGTCGTAGCGCGCGAAAGTTGATAGCGCGGTTCAGGATTTTCGAATTTGGCGGGTCGTCTTCGACAGGTGCGGTCGTGTTGTAGTAGTTCTGTCGTCTTTGGGTAGATGGCGCCATGATATGTGTTATCTAGCTGTTCGTTACAAGTTGAAAGTGCCTATTTAGTCATCTTTAGTTGGTACACAGAACATTATATCGAAACTGAATACATACGGGCATTGACAAACAAGGGGTGTCAGCCACTTTATGCTGGCCGAGTTCCAGCGAACTAAGTAACTTATTCTTCCTTCACCTACCAGAATAATATGTCGGGAACTTTCAAGGACGACAATTTCTCCATCACTATGTCCTTTGACGCACAAACTAGTGAATAATATGCACATAACTTCGGGAAACTATTGCCTAAGAATGTACACGTATGAAAGAGCTTCTGTCATGGTAGATTTTTGATCCAGGAAGTTGTTTAACGAAGTTTTATCAGTATCATAATAAGTTACGCCTCAGATTGCTAGGAAATGAGGCACAATTTTGTTATGTCCAATGTAGGTTACGTTATGAATTAGGTTAATAGATATGTCATCTAGGTAATTATCTTTTATTAGTAGTAGGGGTTAGCTGTTCGGCGCGCTGCCGAACAGACCTTAAAGTACTAAACATTAAAGGTGAAACGGTGAATTACTAATTGGCCAGATACTGGCTATTAGAACTTGTGTTCACACATGAACATGCCATGCCATATCAGCGATATAATCCTACGTGAGTTTTTACCACAACAATTATTGTTCATGATTTTTATTAAATTAAGAGAAAATCACGTATTCACGAAAGGCATGTACCGCTGAGATGGCACCTTACACACACAGCACACAACTGTAAAGTTGCGTGTGTGTACATAGGATAAGTTTAGTATATAAGATCATGTAGTTTAAGAAATAAACCAGTCACAAGTTTAATCCGACTTTGACTCGATACCCTTCCCATACCTCTGACGGTGGCCAAGACACCTTTAGCCATCAGTACTGATCAGCTCGGTGAGTCTGTTGAGTTGGCCGTCAGAAAACCATCTCCACCATACCTAAGTCCTACCCACAGTCCGTCTGTCATCAGAGGTCTCCGGTGGCAGATATCCCGCACCTATCTATATAAGTATATATAAATACGTATAGTAGGGCTAGGATCTAATAGGGATTGTAGGGACAAATAGGGTTAGGTTCTAGGCGCGTACGAATCGTAGGTCTGTATCACAGCATACCACAGTAGTACCACGATAGTACGTGCCATAGGTTAGGCGCTTAGTAGTAAGTGCGTATAAGTGCTGGTCTGTATCACAGAATACCACAGAGCACCAAGCCTATACGCATTTTACGCTAGGTGCAAGTTAGGATACGTTTAGGATACATACAGGTATAAGGATTAGGATAACTAGGATAGGATATTAGGTATAGGTGATAGGCTACGACTCTAGGATAGTATAGGTTAACAAATTAGATTAATCCCTTATCATTTAATCATTTGCCCTACAGCAGGGTTAACAGCGTAGGACTGCTATCCCGCTGTCCATTGTGGTCCTTCGCCGGTCGGGTAGGATTTAGGATTTTAGTCCTATTCGGGCAAAAACCAGTAACACGCGGTCCTCTTGTCCCTTAAATTGACAAATTCACTAACTGACAACTGGTATACAGCAGACTTGCGCACCATCCTAGCGCTTGTTTCGTTGTATATTAAGTGACTGACTAACTTAGTTGCGTCGTTCGGTAGCGGATCAGGTATCGGTCTCCCTGAACAGGGTCGCCCCGGTGCTCGAGAAGTCGCACATACCGTAACGAGGAAACAGATCGCAACTAAGTTACTTTTTGTTTTCAACCCACCCCTTGTTAGGTTAAACAGGATAGGATAGGGGCAGCAAGATGGACGTACAACAGATAAACGCAATTGTAAAAAGCCAGGAGAGCTACTACAAAGAAATCGGACGCATATTAACCAACATCAAAAAGGACTCGGCATCCAGGAAAACAGAAAAATACATCGCAGAAAGAAGATCGCAACTCACAGAAGTATTTACCAGAGCATCGGAGAACCATTCACTACTGGAAGACCAGAACATCGTAGAAGAACATACGTATACAAAGTCTAACAACTTCGGGATAGTCACAGATCTCTATAATACGAACAACTTGTAGAGCCAAACAAACTTCAAATATTTTCATCAATGATAATATCTTACCCGAAAAAAATAAACGATTTAAGTGTCTCGCATATAGCAATTGTAAAGGAAAATCCGATTATAAACAACAAAATCTATAAATAGCTCGTATAACTACAAGTGCTGGCTGTGTAATAATTGCATGCATAACATATAGATACAGGTGCGCGGAACTTAAAACGTTGTCAGCAGAACAGCGTAATAGTAAAGTATGCAAACAGTGCATAATACATTCATTCAGTGTTTTAGTGTAGATATTGTGGCGAACTAGGTAAACATTTATTATTACACCTTGAACTTCAAAAGAAGGTTAATGTCAACAATTACGTCAATAAAAATGACGAACATAAAGGGTTAAAGGATCGGAAAACCTTTGAAAACCCAACTACAACTACAACTTGGAAGAAAACCAAGTCAAACATACCGGACCGGACACACAAAATACAACGCTCTTAGCAACGGCCCTTGAGCAGACATAAGCCAAGATAAAGGCTACTAAGGGTGCTGTGTGATCTAGGTTCTCAGGCTTCATTCTCACAGAAGATGTAGCCAAATTACCATCCTACACTCGCAGAAAAATAAAATGCGAGATAGTAGGTGTCGGTGACGAAACATCGACGACTTCAAGCCACAGAGCTGAAGTTAACTTACAACCAAAACTGTCACAGTGCAACTTGGTCAAAGTTACCGGACCGGACACACAGAGTACAACGCTTTTAGCAACGGACCTTGTGCATACATAAGCCAAGATAAAGGCTACTAAGAGTGCTGTGTGATCAAGGTTCTCAGGCTTCATTCTCACGGAAGAAGTTGCCGCAGCAAAATAAAATGAGAGATAGTAGGTATCGGTGATGAAACACCGAAGACTTCAGACCACAGTGTTGAAGTTAACTTACAACCAAGATTGCCACGGTGCAACTTGGTCAAACTTATAACAAAGGTACGAACAGTTTCTTTGCTTCCCTGGAGTAGTGAAGAACATGCAATTAAATGAAAATTGCATCGTTGACCAATTATTGAAAAATCAAACTAACACTAAATGTCCTACTTATATCACTACACTAAAAGTCAAGTAATATCCATTGGAAACATCTTTACACTGGTTGTTTATAATAAACATCAATAAAATAACCGAGAAGAGATAATTATTAGAGACGTAGAAGTAATAAAAATTGCCGACAACGGTATAACAAAAAGAAAACACCCCAAATCATCAAGATCTAATCCACCACACCCGCAACGTGCACCAAATCAAGACAGCAAACAACCATCCACTGCATGGAACACCGTCTACAGCCAGCCGAACCATCTGCCGAAGCCTCCCAGGAAGCAGCCGCGGAACCAGGACGCAGCCAAGGATGACTCCATAGAATTATACCAACTGGAGTTGCCTGTTCCTCGGAGAGGCCAGAATGTTCACACATGAACATGCCATGCCATATCAGCGATATAATCCTACGTGAGTTTTTACCACAACAATTATTGTTCGTGATTTTTATTAAATTAAGAGAAAATCACGTATTCACGAAAGGCATGTACCGCTGAGATGGCACCTTACACACACAGCACACAACTGTAAAGTTGCGTGTGTGTACATAGGATAAGTTTAGTATATAAGATCATGTAGTTTAAGAAATAAACCAGTCACAAGTTTAATCCGACTTTGACTCGATACCCTTCCCATACCTCTGACGGTGGCCAAGACACCTTTAGCCATCAGTACTGATCAGCTCGGTGAGTCTGTCGAGTTGGCCGTCAGAAAACCATCTCCACCATACCTAAGTCCTACCCACAGTCCGTCTGTCATCATAGGTCTCCGGTGGCAGATATCCCGCACCTATCTATATAAGTATATATAAATACGTATAGTAGGGCTAGGATCTAATAGGGATTGTAGGGACAAATAGGGTTAGGTTCTAGGCGCGTACGAATCGAAGGTCTGTATCACAGCATACCACAGTAGTACCACGATAGTACGTGCCATAGGTTAGGCGCTTAGTAGTAAATGCGTATAAGTGCTAGTCTGTATCACAGAATACCACAGAGCACCAAGCCTATACGCATTTTACGCTAGGTGCAAGTTAGGATACGTTTAGGATACATATAGGTATAAGGATTAGGATAACTAGGATAGGATATTAGGTATAGGTGATAGGCTACGACTCTAGGATAGTGTAGGTTAACAAGTTAGACTATTTCCTTATCATTTAATAATACAGTTGGGTTAGTAGCGTAGGGCTGCTAGCCCGCTGTTCAACTTGAAATCAGATCCATGAAACTACAACTATAGTAGTTAAGCTTAATAAAGAAAATACCACAAATGTAATCATTTTTTTACATGGGGAATTGGAATCCGTGTTGCCTCTCAATACTGCTGTGCATTTTATACTATTTTTTTATAGAGACACGCCTGTATCCCAGAAGGGGTAGGCAGAGGTGTAATATTACACCCATATTTTGCCATGATTTCTTTAGGTCCCACGTAATAGAGGGCGAGCCTATTGCCATACCGGGCACATTACCAGACTCCGTGCTGCTACTGAGAATTTCCTAACGGAAAACCCAATAACACTTTGCACGACCCGGGAATCGAACCCGACACCTCCTAATCCCACGCGCACATTTATGCCGCGAGACCAACGAGGCAGTGTGCTTTTTATACTAGGTACAATTTGGTGTACGGCCAGATACACCAGTTACCTATTTTCCGGACATCCGATTCTCTATCATTTATAGATACCTACATTTAATATTACAAATGAAAACACTTGTAACATAAAACTTTTTACAACGGATAAAGAATGATTTCTTACAATCCTCTATATTGCAGTTGTTGTACGCATAAGTAGCTGTTAAACAATTCAAAGAAAAAGTGTATATACGCATTACACTGAATATGAAACAGCCATTTTGTTCGGAGCAGTATTTATTTTGAGAATGACGTAAATATATAACTGACTGTATCAAGTGAGTGAACCCAGTTCATTGTAGTCGTATTTTTAACCCTGTGTGCAAACATTATTATAAGTATAGCGAATCTGCGGATCTGTATATCGGTATGTCTTAATCGAATGCACTGATTATGATTAGGTATTTAGACCTTAAATATCATTGCAAATTGCATAGACTGCCTCCGTAGTCTAGTGGTATATGATAGCTTATGTGTCTACTAATCGGTAGATAATGTCTCGGGTTCAATTCCCAGCTCAGGCAAAAGTGTTACTGAGTTTTTTCAAATTCTCAGCAACAGCATGAAGTCTCGCAATGTGCTCGGAAACAGTAATAGGCTCGCCCCCTATTACATGGGACTGAAAAGTCATAAGGCGAAATTTGGGTGTAATATTACACTTCTGCCTACCCCTTCGGGGATACAGGCGTGATGCTATAGAAACCAAATATATTATATCATTGGTAACACGACACGTTGAATACATTTATATTATAGAGCATGTGTACTACTCTATCTCTACAATCGCATGAAAACACAATATATCTCACAAGTAATACATTTAAAACTTTGATTGTTTAGTGCGATTGCCAAGTCAATCTATTTATTTAAAACGTCCAATTAATATCCAACTTGGTATTACATGGATCTCACAACTTTTTACGGTAGAAGAACTGAGTGGCGAGACTTGGTTTTTTGACAAGTATTGTTTTTTATGGGATCTAATTTCTTTTTGTAGGTAGTCCTACTTTTTCCCTTTCCGGTACCTTCGACTTCTTGTATACCTAATGATTTTTTCTTTAAGCCTTAACTGCAAATGTAACTTTGTAATCCTATATATGGGGTTACAAAGTTATTTATGCAGTTGATGTATCTCGAAAACTGAACAGAAATTGAAAAATATTTTAGTTTTCCAAGGAAATGTTTAGTGTATGAATCAAGATTCATACACTAAACACTTATTGTATTCTAAATTTGAAGCTTCTATTTCTGCTAGAATTGACTTAAGAGCGTTTATTCCGGCCGCGCCGATTTCATGGATTTTCATCGTAAGATTACTGTGAAGATAAATAACACTGAATAAAAGCAACTTGAAAATCTGAAAGGTCTTTCTTTAACTTAGAAGGTGTATTAGAAAACTATATGACCTTTCATAATAAATATTTGAAAACTGACGAATTTAAATTGCACGTTTTCGTAAAATCTGTAGATCAGGGTGGATTCATTGCTGTTTTGTGCAAAAAAAACAAGTTGTGTTTGAATCCTGTAAATGCTATCTATATAATCATAAGACGTTCCTGAATATGTATTACCAAAATTGTGTACTTTCATTCAATTTTTTTAAGAAAACCGTCGTTCAAAACAGAGTTATAGCTCAATTTTGGCGTTCAATCCTGCTATTAGTTCTAATAAACCACTGTGATAATCATATAAATACAAATACATATCTGAAGTTTCGGTTACATATTACATCATATAAAAAAATTGGAATCTAAACATTTGATTTGGAATTTATATGTTTTTTTTTTTAAAGTGACCTATAAATCATGAAACGCAACCGCGTCCCAGCCACTCCGCGCCAAGCGCGCTCAAGGGGTGGACGTATCGCTCGTCGCCACGCACGCCATATTACGTAAATATAATATTTCACCACGTTTATAGCACGGCCGAACTTTCTTGATCCGTAAGATTTTTTTAAACTCATATAAATATTTATGTAACTGTTCATGTTATTATTATGTAACTTGACTGACGTGTTGGTTAAGTTTAGCGATTAGTATTACCAGACTACTAAGTCATACATATACCTATCTATGATTTGATTCCCGTCATTAAATAATATTTGTATGGATTATGGTGCTTTACAATTAGACTTTACACGCACATGTATATAGGTACCTAAGACGTAGCTATGTATTATTTTCAGATTACAGGAAATATGTGTAAAAAGGACAAAACCCAATACTATGGGAACGTTAAAAGAAAAAGGAACATTGGGGCGAATAATTTGAAAAGGGCAAGAGAGGCTAAAAAGTAATAAAATATGTTTATATTTTTTGTTAGAATCAATCTTTAAACATTTTGTAACAGTGTTATATATATCTTACATCAAATTATTGTATTACAGAAAAGTACTCTCTAATGCAGCTAACACAAAGGCACTAGATAACACAGATGCAATTCTGCAAAACCAAGTAATTTTATAATAAATTTGTTTTTTCCTTCATATGCGTTCTACTTTGCGATTCTTACAATATTGTATTATATTTTATAGATGCATGCATCAGTAGGACCATGTACTTCTGATACGTCAAAAAATAATCTGGTCGATCAACCTTTTGGCACACCTCCACCTACCACTTCGCTAAGTTCTATTAGTAATAACGACACTGATGATACAATGGTGACTATATTTATTTACCTAATTTTGTTTTTTGATGATAAATTGATGAAGTAAAGCGACGGTTCGGCTGTTTTACATGAACCGTGGTCACGTAGATAGACCACGGGTTAGTTAATAATGAATTATCAATTCAAGATCTGTCAGTTTAAAAGGAATCACTACAAAACTAAACATAAACAGCGTAAAAAGGAGTTTAATAACAAGGTATTCAGTGAGTTGATCTAGGGCTGATTAACAACAGTTGTTTTATTAGTAATTTTATCAATTGAAATTTTCCCTTTTTGACGTTCCATTTTTTAATTTTTACTACTCGGTTAAATATTTTGTAGGCAGGAGATGTATTAGCAGGATCATGTATTTTTGATTCATCTAAAGGTAACCTGGGTGATCCACCTTTTAACTCAACGTCAACTATCACAACTCTTGCGACGTATTACGACGACACCGATGATATAATGGTCAGTATTATGCTTAGTTTACTTAATTTTGAGTTAACGTAATTATCAGCAGTCCTTTTACAGAAAATAAATTCACTAATTGTTTCAATAAAAATAACCCTTGATTTACTCTTTACTAAAAAATAAATCCATCATTTTTCCATACATTTACCATGTAGAGATTATACATAATTGTTTTGAAATCGAATATTTTCTATATGTAATCTGCTGTTATGACGGTATAGTAAGACCCCGACTTGAGCATTATAAGTTAGTCCAAATTTAAACAAGTTCTTCTTTTTATGAGTCTGGGTTATCAGCAGCTGATTAGATCGCTCAAAGAAATTATACTTAATAAACCCCATTTAAATCTCTTTGTAGTCAAAATAACCTTTCATTATTTGTTTCAAGGAAATTGAGACCGAAATTGCGCCAGAACCAACGGAATTAAATATTGAAGGTCGTCGGATAGTTGATTTTCATTATCATATTAATCAACTCCTAACCATAAATAACCACAATAAAATTTTTGGCTGTACCATAGAAAATATAAAGTTTATAAAAGAGGACAAGAATGGTCTCCACTCCGATTTTATGCTCAAATGTAACATGTGTAATTCTGTATTTAAACTGCATACCAGTAACAAATCTTTGAACAATATGGACGTTAATCATGGTGCTGTAACTGGAGCCATGATGATTGGAGCGGGTATGTCCAATTTGAACGAATGTCTAGCTTCTATGGACTTACCGATACTCAAACAAAAAACCTACAGTAGATGCCATGATGAAATTGCTGATTATTGGAAAAAAACTGCAGAAGAGAGCATGCTCGAGGCTGCTAAAGAGGAAGAAAATGCAGCAGTTGCATGTGGTGATATAAAAGACGGAATCCCCGTAATTACGGTTGTGGCTGATTGCTGTTAGTCAAAGAGATCATACAAAACCAACTACTCAGCATCATCGGGAGTAGCAGCAATAATTGGCAACAAAACAGGCAAAGTATTGTATATGGGTGTAAAGAATAAATACTGCGTTATTTGTGCTCGAGCAGCCACCAAAAAAGTGGCACCTGCTGTTCATAATTGCCAAATAAACCATCAAGGTTCTTCTACGAGTATGGAACAAAATATAATCGTAGAAGGTTTTAAAACCTCCATTAAGAATCGCAATTTGATTTATGGCACTTTAATTGCTGATGGAGATGCTAGCACCTACAAAAAAATTGTAGAATGTCGACCCTACCCAAGTATTCAGGTCCAAAAAATTGAGTGCTCCAATCATCTCCTCAGAAACTACGGTGGCAAAATACTAAGCCTAGTCAAAGATACGTCGATCCCTTTGGCCGAACGGAAAATACTTACGGCAGACAGAATGAAAAGACTTCGGCTATCTATAAAATCAGCAGTCCGATTCCGAAAAGCACAAAACTTTGCAGTAACAGATCAAATAATCAATTTGAAAAAAGATATTCTGAACAGTCCATATCACATTTTTGGCGATCACAGCAAATGTGACACATATTATTGTACAGATGACAGAAAAAAAGAGGAAAACCTCGTAATTAAACTTCCATCACTGTTCCAAAAACTTATCAATTGCACGACACAGATTGCACTACATTTAAAAAGTTTGTTACATAATGTTAATAACAATCGCGCCGAACAATTTAACAGCGTGGTTGCTAAATTAGTTGGTGGAAAGCGTGTCAACTTTTCATTAAAAAAATCTTATACCGCACGATGTCATGCAGCAGTAGTATCGTTCAATTCCTCCCGCCCACAGTATATATTATATAAATCCAAATTCAATAAAAGTCCAGGTATGTACTTGAATCATTTTTTTGTCTTAGGCATACACAATATTTCGCACCCACCACCACTTACATTACTTGGTATCAACACTATAAATAATATTTATTGCCTATAGGTAAAGTTCTAAAATATATGGAGATGGCTCGGTTAAAATTGAAACAGAAAAGAAAAATGTTACCTTGCAAGCGAAGATTACGGTTAAATGATATTAATAAAAGTTTTTATGGCGAAGAGTGTCAAAAACCGGATATAACACCAGACGAATATGATGTGGCTAAACAAATTTTCATAGAAAACCTTCAAGAGCAGGTATATTTTTTAAATTTTTAATATACTAAATGTTAGAAACTTTAAAATGTATACTTGCAATTAATAAGATAAATAATAATTATACAACATAAATAATTATAGTACCAATAATTAATATCGTATAATTATTATTTATGTGGAAGTTGACTAGTATATTTATGGCCACATACCGGAAGACGCTGCAGAGGTAGGCCCCCGCAAGGTGGACCGACGATCTCGTTAAGATCGCGGGAAGCGGATAGATGCGAGCGGTTCAAGACTGGTCTGTGTGGAGAACCTTGGGGGAGGCCTATGTCCAGCAGTGGACGTCGTTTGGCTGATATGAGTGAGAGAGTGAGTGATTAGTATGTGTTGTCAACGTGTCACATTATTTGTATTGTTTATTGTAGGTAAATAATAGACAAGAATTGGAAAGAGACACTGTCTTGCAAGCCGAAAGCGCACTGTGGCTTGAGTTAAGAAGGTGTCTTTTGACGGCGTCAATGTTTAGTAGAGTGTGTAAAAGACGTAACAATATCAGTTCAGCACCTCTAGTTAAAGCTCTGCTGTACACATACAGCCTTGATAACGTCGCCAGCATAAAACACGGAAAAGAGAGCGAAAAAATTGCACTACAACAATTAGAAAAGGAGCAAAACATAAAAGTTGAAAAATGTGGTCTATTTGTTGATCAGGAGCTGTTTTTTTTTGGGAGCCTCGCCAGATGGACTATATGAAGAAGGTATTATAATAATAATAATAAATAATAATAATAATTATTTATTTATCCTCAAAAATACAAAAACGTACAGTACAATTAGCCTTAAATTAGATTAATTGGTATAACTAGCCTAAAGTCTTATATTTAGTTTTACATAATATCATAATTATATGGCATATAAACAATAGTGTACATAAGGCTAAAAAATAAACTAAGATTGCGTTATAATACTTATAATACATCGGCTACCCGCTCGAACTAGGTTATACCTGTGTTTCGAGCTGACGCTTGATTATTACGTAATGATACAAATGACTATAATATTTAATTGTATGCTATAATATAACTTATTGTGAAAGTAATTAAATTAAGATTTATAGTAAATTATTAGTGACTAATTTATTTAAAATTAATAATACAATTACGAAATACTATTTAAAATTCTGTTCAGTTAGTAATGTAACATATCAGTGCAAAAAAACACGTAAAAATAGTAATATTATTAACGTTCATTTTAAAACTACTAGTAATTTTTCTGTATCGTCGTAATTAAGCTTTTGCAAATATTCTGATACTGTTGTGTTGCACATTTTATAATTATGACTATATATATAGAGTAATTTATTGAACTTATTATATAAGAACGGGCCTAGAAAAGTGTAAAATCTATTAACAAAGACATGATTCGTGTGAGGTGTTGTACATACTAGGTCCTTTCTTCTTCTTTCAAAAGGAATAGGAGAATAAGGGATTTCGGTGTGCTGTTTTAGTATAATGTTGAGTATAAATAGTTGGCGCACTGTTAGCACGTTGCATGACAAATAGAGCTAGTGCGTAGGGAATTTAAAAGGTCGAAAAGTAGCAACTTTAAGTATTGATCTTTGTGCTCGTTCTAGCGGCAAAAGAACTGATTTTGCTGCACCACCCCACGTTGTAATGCAATATGTTAATATGGATTGACACAAAGCTAAATAAACCTGTTTTATTAATTTGTAATCGGCTATGTTACGTAGTTTTTTGAAAATATAAATTAATTTACGCGTTCTCGCACAAACAATATCGATGGGGTTACGAAAATTTAGATTTGTGTCAAGTGTTATACCTAGATATTTAATATTGTCAGTTTTAATTAATGTGGGACAAGTACATGCTAGGTCAGCGTGCATTCTACAGTTGTGTGCATAAATGTGTAGGTTAATAGGTGATGGATTAGTATTTCTCATTTTAAATAATATGTATATCGTTTTGTCAATATTCATGGTTAGCAGGTTTTGGTGTAGCCAGTTTGAAACAATATTAAAACCATTTTGGGCACGATCATATAGCTCAGAGTATGTATTGGCCGAGAATAAAAGCGCTGTGTCGTCAGCATATGATATTAATTTACCATTTTGAACATTTAAGCTGCAAAGGTCGTTTATATAGATGAGAAACAAAGTTGGCCCCAAAATACTACCCTGTGGTATGCCAAGGCCACTATTTTTACGTTCAGAACCAACATATTTATCAATTTTCACACATTGATAGCGATCACTCAGATAGTCAGAAAAAAGTGCAAGTTGTGTACCCCTTATTCCGAATGTCTCGAGCTTGCGCAACAGTATGGAGCGAGATATTGTATCGAAAGCCTTGGCAAGGTCTAAAAATATTCCCATGGAGTGCATGCTCTTATCTAGACTATTGGTTATGTGCGCCGTAAGCTGGTGTACTGCTTGGTTAGTGGACTTTTTAGGCCTGAAGCCAAATTGGTTATCTGAAAGCAATTTATTATCTTCGAGGTACTTAATCAATCGAATGTTTATTATTTTCTCTAAGATCTTAGAAAGGCCCGTTAAGACTGAAATTGGCCTATAATTAGTAATACATTTTTTGTCACCGGATTTAAAAATAGGGGTAACTACTGCTTTTTTAAATAAGCGAGGGAAAACTCCTTCGTGTAAGCATAAATTAAAAATATGTGTTAACACCGGCGCAAATACATATGTATTTGAATTTTTTGATAATATTGTTTGGTATATTATCCCACCCCACTGCACACACCTCTTTCAAACTACTTATGATACTTATTACTTCATCAACGTCGGTATCCAGCAATACAAAAGAATTTAGCGTTGGTGATTGGCTCGTTTGCGACGGGAAGTTACTTGGTTTAGGAGTATTTTCCGTTAAAGATCTACCGACGTTAATGAAATAATCGTTTATCTTATCAATTGCTGATATTGGACTTATGTCTGTTGACAGTAGGTCGAGTGGTGCTTCTGAATTTTTACAAGTAAATGTATTTTTTTTTATAAATTTCCAGACGAGCTTACTGTTTTGTCCTGCCTTTTGCAATTGATTTTTGTCGTATTGAATTTTTACGGTTTTTAGAAGATTGTTGCAGAAGTTTCTGTATCTTTTATATGATACGGATAGTATTTCATTGTCAGGTGCCAGTTTTAGTTTTTGATGGAGTCTATCTCGGTGTCTTATGCAACGAACCAAGCCGGGAGTAATCCAAGGTTTTATGTTAGTATATTTTCGAGACGTATATATAAATGACGTATGTTTTGTTACTGCATCTTGCACTGAGCTTATAAAATACTGTAGAGAACTATTCGCATCCTTCGAGTTAAAAATTGGTTTAAAATCTATGCTACTGATACTACTTGCAAGGGCTTTCATGTCCACTTTTGCATAGCTGCGTGTGCAGTTGTTCCTGGGCAAAGATAATTTTACGGTCAATAGAATAGCACAGTGATCTGTTAATGATGAATTAGTTATTAATGTTATTGTTGGCTTAATTGACTTTATAATGACATGGTCTAAGCATGAACCACTTTGGTGAGTTGGGTGATAATGTGTTGGTAACAACCCATGAAATGAGCAAATGTCAAGGTAACTATGTGCATGAATGTCGGTTCTTTGAGACGCGATGTTAATATTTATATCACCTGTCAGTATAATGTTCTGAAAATGAGATAACCTTTTTAAATGTGTGTCTAGCGATTCCAAAAATAATTCAATATTTTGCGAAGGCGGCCTATAAATTGCTAAAACTACTGTATCTAAATTGATCTTAACTATCAAGCAATTACTGCCCAGAAATAAAGGTTCCTCCACGGATATATTCAAATTATTTTTAGAGTAGACTACTAGACCATCATTTTGATTTAACTTAGTTTCCGTTTTGTGTACACAATATCCATCAAGAAGTGGAAGAGCAGTTGTATGGCTTGACAGCCAACATTCTGTTAACACTATAATATCACAGTTAACATCGAGATTATGTAATAATAATTCAAAACCATTTATATTACGGTTTATGCTGCGAATATTTTGTGTCAGCAAAGTCAGCACCTTTTCACTACTCGGTATAGAATATTTACACGCATCGACATCATGATATTGTAGAGATTAAGTGCCCCAGTTCCGCTTTTGGAATAACTGCCGATGAAGCGATTGCACAGAAAAAAATTAAATTCTGGAAACAAAATGGAACCGTTAATAAGTCACACGATTGGTTCTATCAAGTACAAGGCCAATTACATATTACCCAAAAACAAATATGCCTCTTTGCAGTATGGACAGGCAGAGATTTTAAAATGAAAATTGCAAAAATTTATAGAGATGACGAATTTTGGAGACAATTTATGGAAACAAAATTAATAATTTTTTACAATAAATGTCTCTTACCCGAGATTGTAGATCCTCGTAAGGCGCGATCAATGTCTTTAAGGGACATATTTTATTGAGCGTATCTAGTCCTATTATCTTATCCTATATATATATTATTATTAAACTAACACTTATGAGACTTGATAAGTTTTTCTACAAGGGGAGACGGACAAAATTGAAACAGTACTAATGAAATACTCCACCAAGACTGCCGATAGCTGAGCACCTGCTAGTCTGAACCAAACCACTGGATAGAATTGGCTTCAACCAAGGCTCTTCATCCATCGATCGACACTACTATTCTAGGATAGTACGTGAAGCAGGTGAAAAAAAAAGACACGACAATTTCAGTGGATACAGATTATCGGCAACATGGAATCCAGCCATCAACAAGTGTATACGTGTATAAACACTGCCGCAGTGACACAGCTCATCAGTGTGTAGTCGTCATAAGTGTAATTAATGTGTTGAAATACCAACAGTGCTTACATGAATAATTAAATTACCAGTAAGTACGGGTAATTGCCGAAACCTGCACTTCACGAAGATGGCGCCGAGTTCACACCAGTACAATCGCGATCACAACTGATGCAAGACGATTGAAACGTCGAGAATAAACAGGTACCTATATTTGCCGTCCGTAAAATATATACTGACTTGCACCTCTATATTCAACGGATTTCTATTGAGTATAGTTGTTTGAAATGTACTTACCTTAATATACCTTTTTAGCTAAACTAAACAAATAGGTAGAATATAACTACCTAAAAACCTATTTTATGCTGAACCTCAAGATACCAAGCATAAAAATCTTTTTGTCTGAGTGTGTAATAGGAATCTATGTAGGAATAATATTATATACTTACATTAATAAGTAACGCAATAGATGTATATTTGTAATGTGACAATTATATAGATGACAATTATAAATTATTTCTATCATATAATAAAACTGCGCCAAATTATTATAAATAGTAGTTGTTTTCCTGAGAAACATCATCCAACTAAACAAATAATATATTATATCTTTATTTGATACCTTTAAATTCATGTGCATTGAAAATAATGAATTTGAATATTATCATATCATTATCGACGTATTACATAGACGAATACTGTTCATGTATGGCAAGAAGGATCAAGATTATTATTCCACGCGATACCGTCACAGTGCGCCGGATCTCGCATGCGCGGTGCGCGGGCGACCGCGCTACTTAAAAACCTAAACTCGAGCCGCCGCTCGAGGCGTATACGCTCTTAAAATTTGATGATCGGTCAGTGAGTGACAAAATTATGAAAATTGACTCGTTAAAATTCTTAAACTACTGGTTCAAATTGAATGAAATTTGAAATATACCGTGTTTATACAATACTTGTCGGTTACTGTAAATTCAGGCTTCTAGTTTTATCCACAACGAAGTTATAGGGGGTCGAAAATGGCCTGAACTGCTTCGAGAAAAGGATCGTATGGCTGTGCCGCTTTTTTGCTCGACTTAGCGGGGGCACTCCTGTGCCCTCACATAACGAATTTAATTAGCTGTTACTTGTCAGAGCAATGATACGCATAATAATGTAATTTGAAGATAAACTGTGAACATTTTATATTGATATTACTAATGAACATTGATTCCAACATCAATGTTACTAATCGAGTAATTTTCATAATAACATTACAGATAATTAATTATAACTATATACATTACTATCTTAAATAATCATAATTTCTAAGAATATATATGTACAGGTGTGTTTAGGCGTCGCCGTTGTAGAATGCCTCCCCATCAATAATCTCATCTAGTGAACGATTTCTAAACTTCGGTGTTCCTTAAGGGAGCACTTTTATTTATTTTATATATAGGTATAAATGACTTTCCAAATTCGACAATCCAACAAATGACTCTTTTTGCTGACAACAGCACACTGACAGTTGCATGCAGAAGCACTAATTCCTATGAAAATGACATCAAAAATTCTTTGACATCAATAATTTCGTGGCTAGATAATAATAATTAAAAAAAATGTCTATGAAAAATGGCTGGGAATTTTTTTCTGTTTAGAAAAATCACTTTTAAAATAAGTAATTTTACAACAAATAGTCCAATATTGGTCAATGGCCGATCATCATTAGACTCTATAATTAAAAAATATCTTACAAGTCATTAAAGACCTAAAATGCAAGAAGTCTCCATGGCACCAACCAAAAACAGTTTCTAAGCTGTGACTGTGATACATATATTATTTGAAGTTGATGGCAAAAATCAGTGAAAATATCAGGATCAGCAAATAAATGATCTTATTGGCAAATCTACCATTTCGTTACCTATGAAAAACTACGTGAAGTGCAATGTGCAGAACTTGTATGTGATGTATGATCCAGTTTCTTGTGTTTTTGTACCTTTTTATCATTTTATAATAGACAATTTTATTTTATAAGTTAAATTATAAGTCAGCGTTGACGGGACGCGACGCCGGCACCACAGAGTACCTTTTTATATAGCCGGCACCTAGGCGACGTCCTGTCACCAGCTAAAGTCAGGTGTATGTAAATAAATAATTTGATAATTTTTAAGATTTAAGTTAATTATATAATATTTATGTCAGCAACAAGTGACGGCATTAGTGATGCAGATTTGAGTGCGAATCAATCTGCCACATCGTCGCAGAATAACCTAGTGCGCTGCCCAGCATGTTCTCAGGCTCGTTTTTTCAAAGGTACCTAAGCGGGGCTTGAAAGTACATTTTGGCAAAGTTCATAAAAACCAAAATGTGCTTCCTGACCCCAGTACCATTTCACATCCTGTTCTTACTCAAATTCCTTTTTGACAGTACTTAGGTACATTAAAAAATTCAATTCCGGTTTTAAAGAGAGTTCCACGCGGTGCGAGACCATTAGTAGCTCACAATTTAGCTCAATGCATTGGTCTCGTTGTGCGTGAGAACTCCAAAACGGCTTGGGAACAGTTACTCACCTTTTCCTATAGGATTCTACACATTCAAAGTAGCCGAGCAACATCAAAATCTTTGACAGCCCAAATTAAAGACCAATTATAACAATTGGTCTTCCTGCTCACAATTTTGACCCTAAATTTAGTTTCCATAGATATAAGAAAACAATTTATCAATGTGTAGAATCCAAATTGAGGGAAGGTGACATTCAAGGGGCGTCTAGGTTATTGTTTAGTAGCGATGTGGTGGCGCCTTACTCTGCAGACACATTCACAGGGCTGCAGAGTAAAGCTTTCAGCGCCAGCTAATGACCTCTCCTTTTCCGACATGCCGGACGAAGATATTGACTGTCTGAATGTTTCAGCCAAGGACGTATTTGAAGCCGTCTGTTCCTTTCGAAGTGGATCCGCTGGCAGTCTCGACGGCTTAACCCCCCAGCATATGAAAGATCTTCTGGGTGAAAGTGCTGGAGAGGCTGGAGATGCACTTCTGAAGGCACTGACGGCTTTAACTAACCTTATGCTCTCCGGCAATGTGGCCACAGATGTCACCGACTTATTGTACGGGGCCAACTTGTGTGCTCTGCGCAAATAAAAGGGTGGCATTCGGCACATTGCCGTACGGTGTACCTACAGACGTATGGCAGCCAAACTATGTTGTAAACATTACAGTGATATCATGGCGGACAAATTTCAGCCAATCCAGCTTGGCTTTGGAACCAAAGCCTGTGAAGGAGGGAGGGAGGAGAAGGGAGGCTGTGAGGCTGCCATACATGCGCTGTCTACGTACCTTGGCTGCGGTAAAGGTGAGGTCATTCTAAAGATTGATTTCAAGAATGTCTTCAACTCAGTGAACAGGGACACCTTGTTGACACAGGCTAAATTAGAAACTCCCAAAATTTTTAAATTCCTTTGGCAATGCTATAGAAATCCATCAAAATTAATTTATATAGACAACGTTTTGGAATCTGCTGTTGGTTGTCAACAAGGTGACCCTCTCGGCCAGTCATTTTTAGTTTAGACATTCACCCAATAATAAAACAAATAAATTCTAAATTTAACGTCTGGCATTTGGACGACGGGACCCTGGGAGGGGACGTTAACACTGTCTTACAATACTTAGAGCTAATAAAAACTAAATTTAAAGCAATTGGCTTGGAACTAAATTCAGACAAATGTGAAATTTTTATGAATGACAATTTGGATAACCTTTCGATCTTAACAAAATTTAATTCTTTGGCGCCAAATATTAAAATCATCAATAAATGTTCCTTCCGCCTCCTTGGGTCCCCTATTTTCGACGACGCTTTTGAATCTTTTATAGATGAAAAACTACAAAATTTGTGTGAAACTTCAGAACGGCTTTACAAAATTAATATTCATTCAGCTTTCACGATTATTCGGCACGGCCTTTTTGTTCCAAAATTTACATATTACTTGCGGTCCTCTCCTTTTTGGCAACATTTATCCCTATTGG
Source organism: Euclidia mi (assembly GCA_944739405.2). Classification (NCBI taxonomy): domain Eukaryota; kingdom Metazoa; phylum Arthropoda; class Insecta; order Lepidoptera; family Erebidae; genus Euclidia; species Euclidia mi. The sequence continues at coordinate 13,409,130 of OX123202.2, forward strand.
AAAACATTGATAATATTATTCGGCACATCTTGAGCAAAATTCTAAATCTTGACATGAACGACCGAGTGTGGCTTCGAGCGACTTTACCAGTTCGTTTGGGCGGCCTCGGCGTTCGAAAAATTACCGATGTAAGCTTACCAGCGTTTTTGGCCTCGGTCCACGGCACTGAGGACTTGACCAGGAAAATTCTAAAACCCACACAGGTTAATTCTGAGGTGCCGTGCCAGACTGATGCCATTAACGCTTGGAAAATGGCTTGCCCGATACTTACTTACCGATACTTACCCCGATATCTATCATCTCAGAGGCAATAGGAGGGACCGCTCTGTAGCAAGGTGAGAGAATATATTTTAAGTACTGCATCCAGTGTTGCAGAGCGCGCCCGTTTGTTGGCTGTGGGAGAGTGGGAATCGGGGCTATGGCTTCAAGCACTTCCGGACGTGTGGACGATACAACTTTCCGCATCGCTTCTTGCCTACGCTTGGGAGCTGTTTGCAATTCTCCGCATCGCTGTCACTGCGGTGAAGCCGTCGACAGTCTTGGCCACCATGGCCTATCGTGCAGCAAGAGTGCTGGGCGTATTTCCCGACATGCCCACATTAACGACATAATCCGTCCAGCTCTTGTTACCGCCGGAGTACCAGCTCATCTTGAACCGAATGGTTTGGCACGCGACGATGGGAAGAGACCAGACGGTATGTCCTTATTACCTTGGAAGATGGGCAGGCCTCTGGTATGGGACGCGACATGCGTCGATACCCTTGCGCCTTCACATCTTCCAAGCACAGCTGGATCGGCTGGCGCTGCTGCTGCATCAGCGGAGACACTCAAACGGCGCAAATACGGAAACCTATCTAGTAATTACGTTTTTGAGCCGTTTGGGCCTAGTGCACGCGCTCTGTACAAAGAAATCGCTAAAAGGCTGATCGAAGCTTCCTGTGACCAGAGGGCTGGTTTATATTTTGCAGAGAGAATAAGCATTGCCATACAGCGTGGCAATGCTGCCAGCCTTCTGGGCACGCTACCAGCCGACAGCGTTGCGGAGGAATTTTTTGACGACGCGTAGTTTGGGTTTTTTGTTTTTCCTCGTCTATTTTGTTATTTTTTTATTTATTTAGTTTTATTGGTTTGCTTTAGGTAGTTGCATAAGTAGTTTTATTTTGTTGTATATATGTTATTTGTTACTTTTATTAATATTTTTTTAAAATAAATTTGAATAAACCTAACATCATGCATTTTAAACAACGCACCGAGACTCCATCACAAATAAGCATTATATATGATAATAAATTAATTAAACAAGTCGATAATTCCTTTCTTGGCATATATATTGATAACAAATTAGGTTGGAAAAGTCATATCGAATATGTTAGCAATATAAAATCAGTAAATCCTCATAGCTCTATTTATGCTTGCTCCGTCTGTCAATATTGCAACTCTGCTCACTGCGAATCATGGGCTAGTGGCATCTACTCTGCATTATGGTGTAACTTTCTGGGGCAACTCCACTAATAGGGAAATTGTGTTCAAATTACAAAAATGCCATGCTATGTTTGGACTGAAAGTCACTGATAGCTGCCGCCCATTTTTTATTAATCACAAAATTTTGACATTTCCGTGCTTATATATTATGGAAGTATGTATTTTTTCAAAAATAATCCTCAATTGTTCCCACGTCTTTCGGATATTTCCCAACGGAACAGGAGAGGTAATCAAAGGCTATGTATGCACAGTGCCAAAACTGCTCTTATGAGCAAAAGCATTTTCTGTATGGCACGTAAAATTTTAAACAAGCTGCCAAAAGAATATAAATCATTAAATAAAAATATGTTTAAACACACATTCGGGGAGATGGGCCTCGTTAGCCTTGGTTGGCAACCTGTCTAGGAGAAGGAAAACTCCGAAATTAAACCAAACGTTCGGGGAGATGGGCCTCGTTAGCCTTGGTTGGCAACCTGTCTAGGAGAAGTAAAACTCCGAAATTAAACCAACTTTCAGGGAGCATACCCGACACAAAACCCCGGTCTAAGGTGTAAGCCGACCCGTGCCGAGAGATTCGTGGCCAAAGGCTAAGCTGGTCGCAAACGGAGGGTGCCTGTGTTGGTGGTCACAGGGCACACGTGATATTCCGCCTTACCCCCGTAAAGGGCTCTATGGGGATGAACATTTAAAAACCCTAATTCTCGTGGGAACGCAATGGGAACAATAAATAATATTTCCTCACACGGCGGCGACGCGGTTCGCAACCCATCACGTCTCGTTTCCCGCGAGGGCGAAAAGCGGCCTACGGAGAGCAGGTTTGCAACATTGAATGTTGGAGGAAGAATGAACTGCAAATTGGATGAAGTATGTCAGATGATGGATGATAGAAAGATTGATGTTCTTTGTGTGAATGAAACAAAAAGAAAAGGGTGTGAAACTACCAAGCATGGCGCATATACGGCGTATTGGTCTGGGGTAGATAGTACCACCAGAGCCTGTAAGGGAGTTGGAGTAATACTGTCTGCGCGAATGAATGAGTGTGTAAAAGAGTTTGAATGTGTAAATGCTAGGCTACTGTGGATGAGAATGAAAGTAGGAATTACTCGTCTCTTTATTGTGGGGGTGTACGCCCCGGTCAATATAGTTACGAGTATGTCACAACATGAGCAAGACGAAAGGCAGGAGTTTAGGGAGAGTTTAAGAGAGATTTTGAGGAACTGCAAGGATAATGAACGATTGATCTTGTTAGGGGATTTCAATGGATGGGTGGGAGTAAAGCGAGATGGATTTGAAAGGGTGTTAGGTGCATTTGGTGATGAGAGTGTGAACGAAAATGGAAAAGTACTGCTTGAGATTTCTTTGGAGTGGAGCCTTTGTGTGACAAACACCATGTTTGATCATAAAAGGATACATATGTATACGCGAGAGGCGAAAAATGTTAGAAGAAGTATGATTGATTTTGTGATAGTAGATGATCGATTGAGAAAGAATGTGTTGGATACAAGAGCATATCGAGGGATCGGCATCCACACAGACCACTTCTTGGTGTTGAGCCGGATAAGTGGGCTCTTTAAAGGATGGCGACACCGAGAGCGTAATGAAAATAGGGTCTTGGAAAGAATTAAGGTAGAAAATCTACAAAAGAAAGATGTGAAAGATGAGTATAAACGAAGATTGATAGCAAAATTAGAGAGGTTCGATTGCATAAATGATATGGAAGAATTATGGCAGGCCTTTAAAGAAGAGGTAGTATATGTAGAGTCTGAAGTATGTGGTGTGATCAAGAGAAGGAAAATACGAAAGGTTAAGAATACATGATGGGACAAGGATGTACAATCAGCAGTGTCAGAGAAGAAGAAAGCTTGTTCAGATTGGTTGGATGCCAGAGCAAATGAAAGAATAGGAAAAGCAACGAGTGTAGACATAGATGAAGCAAGAAAGGAGTTTGTTAGGTCAAAAAGAATAGTGAAAGAAATGGTTAAAAGGAAAAAAGAGAAAAAGAAAGATGAGTTTAATAGCAGATTATCTGACGATTTCCAGAGGAACATTAAGTTTTTCTGGAAATCCGTTCGTGCAGTTCGAGGAAGAACTCAATCCTCAGAACACACATCCATCAGAGACGAGAATGGAAAGATAGTAAATGATAAATCGTGCGTGCTGAAGAGATGGAAAAAGTATTTTGAAAGTTTATTTGAAAGATTGGCGATAGAGACACCGATAGCTGAAATGAATGGTAACGATAGCAATAATGAAAGCGTTATTGGCGTGGATGAGATCGTGAAGGCACTGGGAAGTATGAAAGTAGGTAATGCTGCAGGATATGATAGGATTACAGTCGAAATGCTGAAGGCTGGACAGGGCATCATAGTTGGTCAGTTGCAGCGGTTATATAACTTGTGCTGGAGCACCGGCCGAGTACCTAATGACTGGGCCACAGCTGTAGTTATGCCTCTTTATAAAGGAAAAGGCTCGCAACAAGATTGCAAAAACTATAGAAGCATTAGCCTTCTCAGCATTGTTGGCAAATTTTATGCAAAGGTACTTATTGAAAGAGTTATGGAAGTAACCGACAAGAAAATATGGGATGTACAAGCGGGATTCCGAAAGGGTATGGGATGCACGGATCAGGTTTTTTCCTTGCGAAGCATAGCTGAAAAGTTTTTGGCCAAAGGTTAAAAGGTCTATTGCGCATTCGTGGATTTGGAAAAGGCTTACGATAAAGTGGTGAGGAATGAAATGTCGACCACATTTCTGCACAGTGCTGTCAATGAATGGGGTTGACAGCAGCCTCATTCGAGCTCTGAAATCCCTTTATGAGGATTCTAGAGCTTGTGTGAGGATAAACGGGGCATACACTGACTGGTTTACCATCGAGAAAGGTGTTAGACAGGGATGTGTAGCGTCGCCGTGGCTGTTTAACCTCTTCATGGACAGTTGTTTGCAAGATTTAAAACATAGTGACTGCGGATTAAGGATGAATGGGTTACTCGTCAAATGCCTCCTTTATGCTGATGATCAGGTAATACTTGCATCTTCAGTGGAGGAGTTGCAAGAGATGGTAGCAATCATGCATGGTGCGTTAGAGAGGAAAGGAATGAAAGTGAATGTAAGAAAAACGAAAGTTATGGTTTTTGAAAAGGAGGAATGCGTTACGGCTTGTAATGTTTTGATCGATGGACAGCGAGTGGAACAAGTTATTGAGTTTGTTTACTTAGGTACGTTGTTTACAAGAGATGGTAAGAATGAAGAAGATATTGAAGGGAGAGTTAATGCACGTAATAGTGTGAATGGAGCTCTGAAAGCGTTTATGAACAGTCAAAACGTGTCCAAAAAGGCACGTTTGGCTGTACATAGAGGAGTGTTAGTGCCTACTCTTATGTATGGTAGTGAAAGTTGGGTATGGCAGAAGAGATTTGAAAGTAAAATAAATGCTGTAGAAATGAGAGCACTGAGAAGTATGTGTGGTGTGTCTTTGACCGACAGAGTAAAGAATTGTGTGATACGAGAGTGGTGTGGGGTAAAAGAAGATATAGTGACAAGCATTGAGAAAGGCATGTTAAGAAGGTTTGGGCACATGGAGAGGATGGATGACGATAGACTGACAAAGAAGATTTAGAAGGCAAGTGTGAATTGAACAGGACAAAGGCGAAGACCTAGGCGGACGTTCTCTGACCAGATTGGAGACATCCAGAAAAAAGGACAAGTCAGAAGTACCCTTAACAGAAGAGCATGCATGAGAAACTTGATGGGAGTGAGTGAAGCAAGTGAGGTATGTCAGGATCGTTGCAAATGGCGTTCCGTAGTCTCTGCCTACCCCTCCGGGAAACAGGCGTGAGTCTATGTATGTATGTTTAAACACAAACTTAAAGAAATGCTATCCCAAAAAGCTTTTTATAATATGCACGATTTTCTAAATGATAAAATTTTATAATGTAGTTAGATTAATTTAATCCACTTATAATTAGTATATTATGTTTTTTTTTCTATATTTACAATAGTGTATTATACTTTTTTTTCTATATTTACAATGAAACATTGTTATTTAATTTAATTGACATATTATTTTATTGTTATTATGACTGTTTTAATTGTTCTATCATTATTAATGTATTTAACTTCAATCCTGTAATATTTGTATGTTATCTATGGCAAAACATGTTTAGATACTAGCTAACTTCAACAACATTATAAAATTAAGTTGTCAAGATATATTACTTATATATATGTATATATATATATATATATATATATATATATATATATATATATATATATATATATATATATATATAACTAGTTATAGATACCTACGTATACCAACGTAAATTTGCTGTAAACATTTTGTGCTTGAGTTTGAGTTTGAAGTACAACATATTTTGTAAAACACATGTTTTGAACAAATAAATAAATCTTTATCTTCATCTTATCTTTAATATCATCGGGTAACGTGCTCAGAAGGCTGGCAGCATTGCCACGTTGGATGGCAATGCTGATTCTTGAGCAAAGAATAAACCAGCCTTCTGGTCACGTCAGACGTCGATTAACCGTTTAGATATTTCTCGGTATAAAGAACGAGCGCACGGACCCCATGAGCCTAGCGTTTCCACCCCAAACGGCTCAAATACGTAATTAGCTACTAGATTACTGTATTTGCGCCAGGTCACTTCCCGTCGTCACCAGACGCGACAAGAGTACGACGGATTATATCATTTAAAAGATCATGACGAGGAATTCTACCAGCGCTTCTGCTGCAGGTAGCCCATGGTGTCCGAGGCTATCGTCGTTTTCTCCACAATGACATCGATGCGGAGAAATACACGGAGTAAAACCATTTCTACTATTATTGAAAAGAAACATTTTCAATTTCCTTCGGATTTAAATTTAAAGCAAAACGTTCAGTGGATGTTAGTTCTCTGACGAGGCGATTCTTTTTCCAACATCATATTTTGACTTATACATAAATCAAAATTAAATCTGATAACATGAGGTAGAATAGTTAGGTAATCCATAAATTTTTATTTTCATCTCATTCCCTCCTTTTTAAGAGTATTTTTAATTTTAGGCTCAGTCACGAATATGTCCTAAGGGAGAGCTATTTACAAAAAAAAATCAAATGGGTTCTAGCCGTTTAGGAGGTGATGCAGTGAAATATACCCGCAGCAGCATAATATTTGAACGCACAGAATAATAAATAAACATCTTGTACATGAATGTACCACTACATTAAACGTATGGCTTTTTCCTATGTAGCCAACAAGACTGATTTATGGACATAAACAGTTCAGCATACACTGGACATCATTATAGATGTAAATAAATCCATTAAAACTTAACCTTGCTTCACCACAATAAACCGTACGACGTGGATATGCGAGCGATCGTAAAATTCACCTACTCGATAACTTACAAATGGACTCGGTGTATTACGATTTGGGATTGATGCGGACCAATACGACCGGATTTCGACCCGGACTTTCTACCGAAACAGCCATATTAAGCCTTAAGCACACTGTGCAATATTACACAAAGAGAAGTACACCTGTGTATGCATGCTTTTTAGACCTGTCAAAGGCTTTTGACATGGTGTCTTACGATTTACTATGGCAAAAGCTCAAGAAGACGGGCGTGCATGCGCAGGTGCAAAGACTTTTTCATTTCTGGTATGCTAACCAAATTAATAGTGTTAAGTGGGCTAATAGTCTCTCTACTGCATATAGAATGGAATGTGGGGTGAGGCAGGGTGGACTAAGTTCGCCAAAGTTATTCAATCTGTACATTAATGAGCTAATGGTTGAACTCAGCAGCACACAAATGGGGTGTTCTATTGATAATGTCTGTATGAATAATCTCAGCTACGCGGACGACATGGTGTTGCCGAGTCCATCTATTGGCGCATTGAGGAGGCTGTTAGCAATCTGCGAAAATTATAGCAATAGTCATGGATTAAAATATAACTGCCTAAAAAGCGAGTACCTGATTTTCAAGGCTCTCGGTAAATGTCCATTAAGTGTACCACAAATTAAACTAAATGGAGTTGAATTGAAAAGGGTTCAACAATTTAAATATCTTGGACACTATGTTACTGAGAGACACTTGGACACTATGTCTTGATGATCAGATGAATATAGAGAGGGAGCGCAGGGCTATGGCTGTAAGAACTAATATGCTGGCCCGTAGATTTGCTCGCTGTAGTAATGAAGCTAAAGTAACTCTGTTTAAGGCGTATTGTCAAACATTCTACACGAGTAGTCTATGGGTCGCCTTTACTCAAAGGTCGCTAAATACTCTGAGAGTGCAGTATAACAATGGATACAGGATATTATTAGGATTGCCTCGCTTCTGTAGTGCTTCTGGCATGTTTACGGAAGCGAGAGTGGATGGTTTCCACGCTATTATGCGTAAACACATTGCATCTCTTCTAAAAAGAGTACGGGGTAGTACAAATGGCATCCTGAATGTCATTGCCGATAAGTATGACTCCGATATATCGAGGAGATGGTTGCGAGTCCTTCTAGATTAGTAAATTTATTGTGTTCACTAACATAGGTTAAGTTTTATGTATGTAATTGTAACTATATGGACCTTGTCTGAAATAAAATACCCGCTACCTGATATCGAACTGAGATATACCTGCAGTACTTAAAATTGTTAAATGCATCGATGTATATACGATACGTTATATATGCAGAAATTACGTAACACTGCAAAATTGTAGCACAAACATAATAGTTATAAATCTCTGTGGTGGAGCCATTATCTCATCAGGAGACTAAGGATTCGGCGGATACACCATTTCAAAAAACACCACCACTTCCTAGAAAAAAATAACAACAAAAGGAAAAGGTTACAAAACACAGGGCACCTTTGTGTAGAACTAAATGTGAGTGGCGACACTGCGGTCCTGAATGCTTCAAAGAGTTGGCTAGGGCGTCGCGGCGTCGTGTCCAGTTTGACTGTAATTTTGCTTTGCGCGATACCAAGAGGACTCCCAACTTTGGCTCGCCTTGGGCGATTAGAGGAAACTTGCAAAAGCTGTCTGCTCAGGGATGTATATACATTAACATTTTATTTATTCAAAAGCTGTCTCTTTGGGGATGTATATAAATTAACATTTTATTTATCTTAACAAATAAAAACCAATCCACTTTTGCTTAATATCTGATTCGTCATTCTTACTTTCTGAAGACATAATTCAACTATTTTCATAGTAGGTATATGAATGATGTATTTAACTGAATGCAGGATTCTTGGAGAACTATTTAATCTATGCTACATTTGAATATGGGATACCATTGAGATATTGGATACAACGAACCCTAAGCCTTTGTATGTAACAACATTTTATGGATCATACGAACTTTTATTACACGTGCTCGGATTAAACCTTTGTCTGCATCCGTAGAATTCTATTTTAAGCAGTTATCTACCTGTGTTGCATTATTTCGAGTACAAGGGGTTTAATCCGCACATAGGACAAAGCTTTGTACGATCGAAAATTCTTTGATTCGTGGCTTATTTATTTTATCCGTATTTTGAAGTCTACGAGCAGAATTTATCGCTAGTATAAAAATACAGCGCCTCTCATTCAACGGATTTTGTGTGAATTGAAATACTGCCCAGTTTGGCTCTATATAACCTAACCAAGGATAGCCAATAAATGGAAGCAAAAAAGTGCATCAGCGTGTGAAATGTTAGTTTTCTATTGAATAAATCGTGAAAATGTTCTAGTACGAATTAATATGTTTCACTTCACTTTCACGTACTTTTTAATTTGCTTTAAATGTTCGACTCAGTATTGCCAGCCGGTAAATCAAATAGTAGTAAAAACATTTCCACTATTATTATAAAGATTTTTTTCCTTATTTGCATTCGGATTCGCTTTGAAAGCAAAACGTTCTGTTGATGTTAGTTCTGTGACGCAGCGAACATTTTTTCAAAAATGCCGCTCGCAGTTAACTTTAAAAAATAATGTTGACAGTAACCAGCTGGCTAGCATCCATCAATTTGAAAGTTAACCTTACAAAAACTAAGCTAATGCAATTTAGAAATTATAAATATAAACCGCCACTATTAAATATACTTCATTCAAATACTTCGATTGAAGAAGTAGAACAAATCAATTTTCTTGGGGTCACTATAAACCACCACTTAAATTGGAAAGGTCATATAGAGAAAGTCAATAAAAAATTATCATCTTACTGTTACACTTTGTCCATACTTGTTTAAACGGCTTCCCCAAATATTGCTAAAACAGCTTACTTCGGTAACGTTTATCCACTGTTAACTTATGGAATTATATACTGGGGCAATTCATGTGACATCCAACCTACATTTGTCTTACAAAAGAGATGTTTACGCATTATCTATAACATGTACAATATAGAATCGCTTAGAACTGTTTTTTGTGAAAAAGGTTTCCTTACACTAACAAGTATTTACATTTTGCAGCTTTGTCTATTTGTAAAAAATAACATCACATTTTTTGAACTTAAGTGTAATTCCAAATCTAATATACGCGGAAAATATAAAAATAACTTAACTTTACCAAATATAAAAAATAATATTTATTATAAAAGCGCATATATAACAGCGATTAGAGTTTTCAACCATCTACCTGTAGAAATAAAAAAATTAGAAGGCAAATTGTTTAAAACTGTCTTAAAAAAATGGTTAAATAAATCCGCTTTTTACGATATGCAAGAGTATTTTGCTTCCAAGTGATACAATTTTGTTAAATTAAGATAATATTGTTATGTCCATAATTATAAAATTAACTTTTATTTGTGCTATTGCAATGCCCGACAGGGTAGACTGTTGAAACAATATCTAATTTTAAGAACACATTTCATGTACCTACACAGTTTAAGCAATAAATATCTTTGTCTTCGTCTTTGTGTTTGAATGAATAAATCCTGTATCACGGTGTACTTTACGTACTTTACAAACATACTACCAACGGTTACAAAGTAAACCCAGACTCGATACAACAATTTATAAACCACACAAAGTGTTGTCTCGCGTCGAAATCAATCCAAAACACTCAGGCAGTGTCAAGCAGCGAGGCGGCCGCGTGCACTGAAATAAATAAATTTTCCCTTGAATATATGGAGTGGTAATCATCCAATCATCTTTAAATAAGTATTGTAGATCCACATACCAATTGGCTATTCATATTGCCAGACCGAATTGGCAATTAGTAATTAGCTTAACACTCAACATTATCGACGTAGTGTTATCTGAGTTGCATCCAAGACTTTCGCTTTGGAGTCCGGGGTCTACTGTCTCATCTTGTTCTGGCTTCATATCACAAAAGGATTAAGTTATTCGGCAGAGTAAATTACTTGTTAGAGCTTGTGTGATTTTCAGGGACTTGTTTTTATGGTGATATATAGTCAAATTCTGATATAGTCAAAAGAAACATTAATAAATAAAAAAAACGACGTGCGGACGTGTTTTGTCAGCAGCAAATAAAATACTCAAAACCCATAACATAATATATTATACTGAATTTCTTTTAAATTAGACAGTCACTATCTTCGAATTAATCTCCTGTACCTGCATCAGTTATGGTAAATAAATACTATTCATACCATTAGTCTTAGGTGCCGTAGATTTCGTATCGCAGTTAAAGACATAATGACATATTTATTTCTGCATTTTGGTTATTTACAACACTTATACAAATCCTATTCTAGATGATGCCTGTTTTTCCTAGCTAGATGACTCCTCGAAAAGAAAGACCGAAACAAACTCAGATGCCCGGTTTCTGAAGTTCACAGATATACTCTCAACAGTTATTGATTCAATATAGTTATGGAAACGATAAACGTTGGTTAACTGACACTGCGTTTCTGACTACCCATTGGAGCGTCCAATAACTGTTGAACCGATACGTAGTTCTTTTTATGCCACTAGATGGATCTGTTATAAAGAAGTGTTGAAAATTTATATAAATATTTTAATTTGGGCATATTAAAATAGTTAAATAATTTTTTTAAATAGTTAAACTAGATTTTTTATCATTATACGCTTTTTTCAGGAGTAAAAACAACTACGTAGTTGCTTGTAATTTTACTAAAATAATACGATAATGCCTCATTCGTAATGGCTGTATACCTGCTAACCTAGGCTGATGTATCTCTCCCCCCCTAGGATCTCCACCTTGTCGTGGTGGGGGGGCTCAGTAACCGTGGATTGGGCATCCGCGGTGAAGCTAAGAGGGATCCAGGAGGGGACGCTCCGCGTGGGCTTGGAGAGGCCTGCGCAGGATGCGTCCAACGGTGCGGGTGCGGGGGACAGTTCTGTCTGTCCCTCGCAGTCGGGTGCGGTCGCGGGAGGAGAGGCGTGTCGGTGTTGCGTTGCCGCGCGCCCTATCTCCCGCGACCAAATGGGGGCGCACCATTCGATGCGTCGCGGTGGGGCCGCAGAGGAAGAGGAGATGCGGTGTTGCGTTGCCGTCCTCCCTATCCTCTGCGGCCGCTGAGTGTTTTGGCGGCGGAGCCCAACACCTTAATCCGCCGCCAAGGGGGTTTTGTTCGGGGCCCGCCTGACCATCTGGCGGGCCAATACCCGTCGGGGGGTAGCGATGAATGCTTATGCGAATCCCTACCCTCCGACACATGGGTACATGACAAAAACGGGTTGGTTTTTAGTCAGTAAGAGTCTGACAGTCCCCTTCGTCCTTCCCCCGGGGCGGAGGGACTCCATGAGGATTTTCCAACCCGACACCAAAAAAAAAAAAAAAGGCTGATGTATCTCTGGTCCTAGCTGCTAACTTAAAAACTTTAAAATAAAACGTCAAACAGGCCTTGCTGCCAGATGTCAAGCTGTTATGACCATTGTTGATTTTTGTTTTGTTTCATTTGCGTGCGACTTGAGCGTGTTATTAGTAAACGATAATAGTTCTTGTTGTGTTGTTTCGTAAAAATGGAATTAATTGTAAACCGCAGTAAAAGTTTTACTGAAAAGGAGAATATGCTTCTCATCCGACTAGCCAAAGATTTCATAACTATAATAAAATATAAAAAGAAGATAATAAATTCTTCATCCGTAAACATTTTAAAGGGATTTCTCCTAGATCTTAGGTTTTTAGGAACTGATTTATTAGCAATAAACTCCAGCACTTCAAAGCAAACTAGGACGAACTGCTCGAATACATTTTGTATCAGTTATGTTAAAGTTATAAACACAAACTTACATACATAGACTCACGCCTGTTTCCCTCAAGGGGTAGGCAGAGGCATATTAAACGCCCACTTTTCGCCAGTGTTTTGATCCTACGTAATAGGTGGCGAGCCTATTGCCGCTTATCGGGATATTTTGTTTGCCAGAGCCTCGTCCGTTAATCGGCAGGTGCACCACTTGCAGGTGAGGTTGGCTTGGGATCCTAAGTTCTTGGTGGGAACCCTATGCACCCTTACACAAACTTATCATATCATAACCTTAAAAATCTTAAAATAACACGTTTGACAGGTGTTAAACTTCAAATATGGAAGCGATAAACTGTGAACGTTGATCGGTTAAGTTAAACTAAGGATAACTGGAGTTTATGTTATGACGCGTTGTTCGGAAACGCACTTTTTTGAGTTATCGAACCAATAACGCTAACGGATAGATAAACCACCGATAAAAGTATCTCAGAAACCGGGCATAAGTCATTGCTTATTTTGTCTGTCATTTCAATTTCTTTCATTCAGTTGTAGCAAAAGCCAAATTCCTTCGCTGACCAGTAAACACGACTACATAATATACAGTAAGTTCCGTATAAAACAAAAATAGCTCGTGCAACAAACAAAGATACGCAAGTACGGCAAAATTGATCGCATGCCAAACAAAACACATCGTGCAATGTTTATTGACATTTAATTCTTATTATCTCCAATCAAAAAGAACGTAATCATTGGTTTGTTAACGATCTCGCATTGCATCTGCTTCCACATCTGGTGTAGGACATGAGTAAACGGGTATAGAAGTTTATTAACACGTTTCAATTTAAATAAGATAGTGTTAGCGAAAAACATGCGTAGGAAGGATTTTAATAATTTAACAAGGAACCGACTTCTTTAAGTGCTCAAACTTAAACATAGTCAACGGGGCGATGTCAGCTGTACACGGTAGTAACGTATTCCAATTGGTTCTGAGTATTTTATGAGACAAGATGTCTGATGTCTTTGAGAACGTCATTGGCAATACTAATGTGCGGTCGGGTAATACTGATGTGTGTTCGGACGACACCTCGCTACGGCGCGCTATAGACATGACTGTGTCGGTCGCTACGGAAGGTATTTCATACAAATACTTAGAAATAGACTACCCACAAGGGATGCCGAAGACCGTGCAAAGTGGTTTAGATAGAGTAGAAAAGCGGATCCCGGGCTCGGAGGCGATGGCTTTGGATCGCAGCCGGGATGGCGGTAGGATGATGATGATGACAACATAGAAACCAGGAGTGTCCCGGTTACTTGTCACGTGCAGCTGCGGTCTGCGTCCGGCTCAGTGCTTTAGACAATAATATCTCAATTAGTGCTGCTGTATATGAGGTGTGACACAGTCATGTCCAAAACCGTTAATTTTAGACCAAAATACTGAAAACAAAAGGTGTAATATCAAAGAAAGTAAATAACTTGTGTTTCTAATAAAATGCCTGGGTAGAACGAGCCCACGCATGGCCTTTATGCTATGTATGCGTATTTTTGACAAACAAAGTTTTATTCATAGGTTCCATTAAATATAAAAAAATGTGCAATTTTCACTGAAGCGGTTTTCATCTCGAGTCTTTTGTAATATCTTAATATATAAAATCCTTGCGTTACTGAGTGACTGACAGACACGCTACAGCCGAAACTATTGGGCGCAGGAAGCTGAAATTTGGCAGGTATGTTCCTTGGGGACCGTAGGGGTGCACTAAGAAGGGATTGCCCGAAATTCCCACGGGATCGGTCAAAACGGGTAAATTAAAAAAAAATGCAGGCGTAGCTGCTGGCGTCCTCTAGTATTGTATAAGTCTATTAATAACTATATTTACCACTAGCTGATACGGTGAACTTCGTACCGCCATATTTTTCTTCTTATATACACAAATCTTCTCCTGACAATAACGAACACACAAAAGAAAGATTTATCCAATTTGGTGCAGTTGCTTGGAAGTTATTCGTGTACAAACATTTCGGTGATACATTTGTATTTATATAGTTTTTATGTAGTTTGAGGCAGATTATTCTATAAACCGCTGCGATTAAAAGACTCGTGTTGAAGCAAAGCAGATGCATACGGTAGGATATAACTATTAAACTACATGTTTGTGATGTCAGTGAGCGGATCTTTCCGTTACAAATCCGATTAGAGCCGATTTCTCGCCTCAGGACATCGGATTGGTATCTCTTTAGGATTGCCCGAATTCCGGTTGCATAAATGATACGTTAATTCGTTGTATTTTATTTGGAAATGCAGCTTTATTTTTTGGTACTTTCTATATATAAAATATTTTTGTATCAAGAGCGATTCCAGTTACAAATTTTACTCGTAAAATTAATTTCATTTGATGTTTCCTGAAAATGAAATATTTTTTATAAGTATTTTTATCTAGTCAACATGTCGAAATAATAGTAGTTTCATTCATCAATAAGTGTTAAAACTTAATTTAATTTTTTTTATCGTCAATTTATTGATAATAAGTATTCTACTTGATAGGAAAACACTATGACGTCACTACGTCATATTTCATACAAAACCACCGAAGAATAACTGAAGCATGGAAGGAACGATATTTTTAAGAACAAATTGAATATAGCTACCCTCTTCAATCATATGATAAATTAGAGTTGCCAGAAGAAGATGGCACTATGTTTGTCAGTTAGGGCTAAAGACAATTTAAACACAAATATCGTAACTTTTTAATTTAATAGTGACTGAGCAAATGCGCTATCGATATCGATTAAAGTTTCAATATATGTAGATTCAAAATCAAACGGACTTGTAAAGTATATTATTTATACGTTATACATTTTAAATTCCGTAACTGTGTGTCCACAGCAGTCAGAACGCTAGTTGATGGACAGTCTTTAAATAATTATTACACAAACTTGCATTTTTAACTGAACTTATATATTTTTGTTTCAAATGGGTACTAAGTAGCACATAATCTTTCAAGGCGTTATTTTCTAATTTTCATGTTATTTTTCTTTACGCATCAACAGCCTTTTCCAGTCCACTCCACTCCTTCCAGTCTTAAACCTTCCGTGGTGGAGGTTTGGCATACTATTATACCACACTAGCCAGACGTATTGGTATAGGGTTTTATTTCGAGATTTCCTTCTCTTGTGTTTCTCTTAGTCGCCTCATACGACACCCTCGGCATAAATTTTTATTTATACTTATTTATAGTTAGTTTTTCAGCTGTAATGATAGCTGTAAGTGGGATTAATAAATATTAAATAAATAAATCATCACCCCCAACTAACATAATTATTTTTATTAAAGAAAGCAATAATTAAGAAAAAAGCAAAACTCATAGCTTAAGCATTATGATAACTGAGAATGGCATATCCAAATTAATTATTTACAAGGATAGGACATAGTTGACATGGATTTTATCAAGCAAAAACATAAAAATTAACTTAAAATAGATAAATCAGACAAAACCTTGAATAGTGCCCAAAGGGTTGTTATTAACAATAATCACTTTATTGAAATTTTCTCATTACATAGTGTAGGTAATTCAAATCTATGTGTAAAAAATGTATGTGCGGAATCGGACACTTTTCGATCATACATGTGACACACAGAATATTTAGAAAATGTGTAATTTGGCCAAATTACACATTTTTGCTAGAGAAAGTAAACAATTAAGAATAAGGCAAAACGCATGCTCAGGCATTATGATAACTGTAAATATCATATATTATACAAATCGACATATTAGAAGAAAAGGCATGGTCTACATGGATTATTGTATCAAAACACATAAAATTAAAGTTAAAATAAATAATTTAGTGAAAATCTTCAATAGTCCCCAAAAGCTTGTTATTATTAATAATCACTTTTTATTGACATTTTCTCATTACATAGTGTAGGTAATACAAATCTGTGTGTAAAAAATGTATGTGCGGGATCGGACACTTTTCGATCATACATGTGACACGCAGAATATTTAGAGAGAAAAAAATTGTGGCTAGACTAGCCCTTCGATTTTATCTTGGGATCGGCACATTATTAGTCTACTAGTCGAACAAGAACAACCAAGTTTTGGTCTCTAGGTAGATGAGATTTAACAAAATTTCTTTCAAATGAAGATACCCTTATTTTGATGCATATCCACTCAGTAGTCGTGACTATGAAAGCAGACAGTTCTTATCAAACCTTCAAATTACTGTCCTTTAAATATTACTGTCTTTGTAAAGAAAAATCAGATTTCTTCTATAGGTGCATTAACTTTTTTTTTATATTCATGGAAAACTTACAGCTAAGATAACATAACAGTGATCATTCTAGTAACTAGACAGCCAATTACAAGTTTTCACTTCTAGAAGACAATATAAAAAATAAAAGTGTGTGGACAGTCTCGGAAGAAAGAAAGAACTATAGTTATAATATATTATAGATAATTGGTTTGTACACAAAGGCCGAAAAAATAGCACTATACCTAATACGGTCTATTCTATTAAGCATATTACTGAAACATTTAATCCATCTTTGGATTAAAGAATTTAAGGCTTAAGTTTCCCCTTGCTAACGATACTTTGGTGGTAAAAACATCAAAATCGTGCTCCTTGCATAATTTATTAAAATTACGGCTCACTCTCACGACATACGAGTTTTGTCTGTAGTTAGTAGATGCGGATGGTACATTTATTGGTCGATTAAACCTTGTGAATTTTGGTGGGACATTTAATGAAAATTTTGATAGTAAATGTGAACAATCAATTTCATTGCTCATTATCTTCATTAACAGAATACAGTCAGCGATCTCGCGACGGTTTTTTAAAGGCAATATGTGTAATTTTTTGCAAAGGTAAAGATAGTTGCTGGAATCATATGGTATTTTTTTATGGTAGCATAGATATTTAATAAAGCTCCTCTAGATCATCTCAATACGGTCTACGTATTTAAAATAGCAAGGGCTCCAAACCTGCGACGCATACTCAAGATGGCTGCGGACATAGGTACAGTACAAAATTTTGAGTGTCTTCGCTTCAGTAAAACATTTAGACATTCTCATCACAAACCCCAGGGCTTTGGAAGCTTTTTTGACTAGTGCTTCAATCTGTGCATCAAACAATAATTTAGAATCGTGAAGCACGCCAAGATCTCGGACAGAGTATGATCTAGATAATGTTTGGCCTCCCAATGTGTAATTTGCTGCAATTGTTGAGCAATTGTTAAAGTGGTATTTTTTTGTAATATGATGGATTTTAACAAGCTTCGGAATTCACTACTGTTGCTGATAGTTTAATTATTACCAAGTAATTATTTAAACACTCACGCCGTGTGGTTGACGGCATAGAATACAAGTGTCACCACCCCCTATCTTCCCGTGGGTGTCGTAATAGGCGACTAAGGGATAACAAGATGCAAATATCATCATTGCGTAGAGACAGAAAACTCGACATCAAACCCTATACGACTGCTATGTTGGTCTCGCGGCATAAATGTGCGCGTGGGATCGGGAGGTCCCGGGTTCGATTCCTGGGCCGGGCAGTGTTATTGGGTTTTTCTGTCACAAAATTCTCAGTAGCAGCACGGAGTCTGGAAATGTGCCCGGTACGGCAATGGGCTCGCCCCTTATTACGTGGGACTAAAGTATATCTGGCGAAAAGTGGGTGTAGAAATACACCTCTGCCTACCCCTTCGGGGATGAAAGGCGTGACGATATGTATGTATGTGTGTATGTCACACTGATATGTTTAGAAGGAAGGAGCCATCTGTCATTACTATAAAAACATTCCGCAGTAAAATGCTTGGAACAAATTCTATGGTGCTTTCTAGGCACCCAATTTTCTCCACGACATACTGCAGCAATCCACTTATTTTATAAATCGTTATCACGTGCACATAGAATCTAAAAAATAACGAGGTAAAAATATACGGTGGATAGACATATCGATAAGATTTTTTACAACACTTGAAAAGTCGATATAAATATTATACGGCTAAATTCAAAATCATGATAGAACTGTTATAAAAGAAAAATCACTAGGGTTATATAATTTGATGGCATAAATTGTCTAAATTGTATCTTACACGTCAGTTGACTGTGTTCAATTTGGGAGTACTAGGACTACCTCTATGTATATTATCCAATCTCTTTGTACAAAACCCTTAGCAAAGGTCGTTTTTGACATTCCATAAAAAGTGCTTGATTTGACTAGGTGGAAACAACCCTATTATTAATATTCAAAGCAGTTCAATTGCAATGACCCTAAAAAAACGAAGTGGCATGGGTCCACTTATCATCCCCTTAGAAAATCTGACACGTACGATTAATTTTCTTCTTTTTAGATATTGATATTTAACATTCCTACATTATTAAAAATACGTAGGACATGGATGCTATCAATGTCTGACGCGCTCGAGTAAATCCCGAAATCCCTTGATGGGCTCCCCTACTACAAAAATAACAATTTACGCCATGGCTGTCAAGACTCACAGATAATTATACACCTATTTATTACGCTTCAGAATTATCTTGACAGCCGTATATTATGACATCGTTTCGGTCTGTAATAATATATTCTGCACGTCTTGAACAGCTGTAACTGTTTTTCTTTCGTGCAGACTGAGCTTTCCAATTGTTTTAAGGTGTTGATTGAGAAAGATGGAGCGAGAAGCGGATTTAGCAGTCAAGCAAGGTTCTGGAGTTAGATTTGGTCAATAGGAAATTTTCTGGAAAGGACTGAGATCTATCAAAGGAGTCTGCTTATTACGCAAAGAACAATGGCCATTTATGACCTGACTAAATTTCGAAACGACCATCAATGATTGTTCGCTCAAAAAATTGGCATTAATGTTTATATTAAATTATGGGCATTTTAATTTTTTATCGACAGCGGATTATTTTAATAATTAAATATCAAAAAAGTCTTTTTTTTTCTATTTTTCATTTACTTGGAACGCATCCAAATCGTTTCTGACATAATCTGTGACGTGTGTTTCATTTTACACAGAATATTTTTTTTTAAATCTGGAATTTCTTAGTTTTGTCAACACACAATAATACGGTGATTTTGTATCATAATAAGTGTTTGTTAAGTATTAAAATATATATCAATGATTGCTTCAACAAAGGTTTTAATGATTGAACATTTTTACAATTTGAACTATTTCATAAAACGAAACGTATTTTAATACGACTACTGTCAAACCGCGTTTGTTTACATTTTAGTTTTACCGCGGCACCGCGCAGTCCTTCCTTAGTCCTTCTCATCAGATAACACACGTACGTTCGTACTATGGCAATGAATACAGAGCTCTTTGCTATGAAATGAAATGAAATGAAATGAAATGATTTATTTTCGCAGAAAACACTGTTACAATGATGTTAACAAGTACATATCTAAGTCTCAAGTGTTTCGGCCTGGTGGCATGCAAAATTGTTATGGATTTAACATGTACTAAGAATATAAAATAAATTGAATTAATTACATATTTAGAAATAACACTTCATTAAAACAAATTCATTACCTACATATTTAAAAACACAATACTAAAATAAATTCGTTCAACACATTATTAACATAAATTCATTGTATATTTAATCATTAATTAAAGTCAAACCTAGTCAAACATAATTAATTATTGTAATTTATTTATCATTCAAATAATCATCTAAATCATAGTAACATTTATTTAGTAATAAGACTTTAAGTTTTTTCTTGAATAATTTAAGATTCATTGCTTTTATGTCAGTTGGTAATTTATTATAGATTACAGGTGCCATATGAAAAATGCTTTTGTGCATTAAGGCTGTACTGGTCTGCCGCATACAAAGGCGATATATGTCACGTTGCTTTCTGTTATAAGTTGTTGACGCTAAATTATATAAGTTTGGGTTCGCTTTAACAAAATTACATACTTCATAAATATATAGGCATGGCATTGTAAGTAACTTATATTTTAGGAAAAATGGCTTACAAGAGTCAGTTGCCTGTAGCCCAAACATAGCTCTGATGCACCTTTTCTGTGCCTTAAATATTATGCCCCTGTCCGTCGAGTTTCCCCAGAAAACTATGCCATATCTTAGGACTGAAGCTACCAACCCATGATATGCCACTAGGAGAGTGTTAACACTTGATATTTTTGCTAATTCGTGAAGAGCATATACTGATTTATTAATCTTTTTGCACAGTGTTTCAATGTGAGCCTTCCATGTTATTTTGTCATCTACAATAAGTCCAAGAAATTTTGTCGATTCAGTTGTGCAAACTTGTTCACCTTTATAGTTGACCATATTCATAGCAGGGTTTATACGTTGTCTAAAGTGGATTAGTTTGGTTTTGCGTACGTTGGCCTTTAAGTTATTAGCATCTAACCATTTAATTATGTCACTTAATGTTCTATTTATATCACGTTCATATGTTACTTTATCATTGCATTTAATTGCAACGGTGCTGTCATCAGCAAAGAGTGTCATAGGATTAGAAGTCGCATTCGGAAGGTCATTAATATACATTATGAATAGTAAGGGACCCAATACGCTCCCCTGCGGTACACCATAATGTATTTTGCGCTCTTTCGATAAATAAATGTCCTCCACCTTGGTTTTAAAATTGACTTTAGTAAGTTTGACATATTGGGTGCGATTTTTCAGATAGCTTTCGATAAGTTTTAGGATATTTCCCCTTATGCCGTACCTATCGAGCTTATGCAATAAAATATCCAAATTCACATGATCGAATGCCTGCGTCATATCCATGAATATGGCACAGATAGGCGTACGTTTGTCAACGCAGGACATAATGATTTCCAAAAACTCATATACCGCAAGAGTAATAGTTTTATCCCGTCTGAAACCTTTTTGCTCCTTTGCTAGAATATTGTAAGTTTCCAAGTAATTATTAATTTTATTATATATGTACTTTTCGAATATTTTAGATATAATAGGTAGTAGAGCTATTGGCCTATAATTTTCCACGTTTTCTTTACTGTCTTTCTTATGTACTGGTTTAACAATAGCAATTTTTAACTTATCTGGGAATGTCCCACTTTCTATACACAGATTCAAAATGTAGCTTAGTGGAGTTATGATATAATCAGCCACACATTTAAGTATTTTAGTGCATATGTCATCATATCCAACACTGTTTGTGTTTTTTAAACCTTTTATTATTTGTTTTATGTCATCAGGTACACATGGTTTCATATATATTGAATTAAGCCTTGTAGTTAAATAATTGTTATATTGATCTTTACATATACTGGTTTTTGGAGTTATCTTGTTTATATAATAATCATTAAAAGCATTTGAAATGTCATAAGGGTTGGTCAAAATGGAATTATTTAATTTAATATATGGAATAGAATCAATTGGTGTATTTTGTTTTATTGAATTTATGATTTGCCAGACAGTTTTAGATTTATTCATAGATGTTTCAATACTATGAGTGTTTTGTGCGCGCTGAGTTAACTTTACAATCTTTTTAAGTCTCTTTGTATACTGCAATAGTTTTAACTTGTTATTGTTGGTAGGGTTAAATCTATACTGCCACAGGAGCAATCGTTTTTTAGCACTGCAAGTTTTTATGCCACGTGAAATCCATTTAGGCTTCTTATGCACATGTACAGTTATAGTCTTGTAGGGGAAACAAAGATCATAAAAGAGCTTAAACGTTTCAAAGAAGGTATTATATGCCATGTTTGGGTCACAAGCACCATACACATCCTTGAATGACATCTGACTAATACAATATATAAACTTTCTTTGATTTTCGATGCATATGTCTCGTCGCCTTATTCGCCAGTACCTAAGTGAACATACATTTTTAACTTTGCAACGTAAGAGCTGGGCAGTGTGATCAGACAACGCTAGTTCAATAATTTCAGACTTACATTTGATTCTAAAATTGTGAGCAAAATTATCAATACATGTGTTGCTTTGTAATCTGGTTGGTTCTCTTATCTGTAAATGTAGATTATAATTCAACAATAGACATTCAAATTCAGTAGTTATATTATTTTTCTTCAAAATATTAATATTAAAGTCACCAGCTAGTATAATGCTGTATTTATTATAATATTTATTAAGATAGATTAATACATTATTTAATTTGTCAAAAAATTCATTTAAATTGCTTATTATAGGTACTCTATATATACAAACAATAAGGATTTTCTGGTCTATCAGCTCTATAGCGCTACACTCAAACACTGAACATACTGAAAACTCTACTAATTTTAATAAGTTTTTGTAATTATAACCATTTTTTACATAAATACATGACCCGCCTCTTTTTGAATTAGTTCTGGAGTAACTTGACGCTAAATTGTAGTTGGGTATCACACAAGAGTCCTCCTGTCCAGCCATCAAAAAATGTTCAGTCAAACATATGACGTCGACATGTGTGTTTTTGTCTCGCAATTCCTGTAGGCACACTGATAGTAAATTCGATTTTCCACGTAGACCTGCAATATTTTGATGGAGAACGTTTATGTATTTAGACTCGAAAAAGGCCTGTTTCGGCTTGTTCTGTGTCAGGCAATAATTCCTCCTGAGTGTTTATAGCATTCTCATTAATGATTCCCAGCATTAAGTCGTAGATATCCTTAAATACAGTACTCATGCCACGATCGTTTAATGCCCCCGAACTTGCATAAGAACTGGGGTGATAGCTATTTGGGGAACATGTTAGATTTCATGGGGGTATAGGATTGAAGTGGCGAGTGAAAATATTGATTTTAATGGATACAATCTAAGAGGAAGTCACGACAATACTCTGATACGCCTAAAAATAAAATGTAGACACATAATATGTAGAAAGCAATATTATGTATATATTTTAATTGAGAATAATAGATTAGGTATAGCAGAGTATTGTTGTAACTGTTTGGTAGGTCGTCGCACTGTTGGATGTGGGTGTGCTCATGTGATGACGCTGGTGTCATACCTTGCATGGGCCTCCTGCTGAGTACTTAGATGATGTAGTATTACTACTACCTACCTACTTTCCCTTACGGGAAGATATTGAATAATGCATAATCACTGTTTTTATTTATTCCTTTACTTTCTTCGTTTCCAATTACGAAATGTGGCTTTATTGTCATCAGCATTCCTATCAAATCAGCAGAAGCTAGATCTGTCTCAAGATATTACATTTTTAGTAGTAGTGTACCTACCGACCTGGTAAAGTACCTAATAGTAGTAGTAACTTGTGTTTAAACAGATCAGTTTTTTTTTATTGTAGGTAATAAAAAACCGATGTATTTATACACAAAAGTAAAAGTAGATAATATATAGCTAGATTTAATTGAAATAGCAAGCAAATCTGGTTGTTAGAGCTACACATAACATGAATCATAACCTTAAAAGATACAAATGCAAACTTCTATTTTGCTATGTTACTCTGCTTTCTAGAAATATTTCCTTTTCAGTATTAGATTGATAGCCTGTAGATTAACCAATTCAGCCATACATCTTTCATGGTCGCGTGATTTGGTAGTCAGGTCTTGGCATGTATGGACAATGACCAATGTTCTTTATTATAAACCCTGTGCTGTAGCTTTATATACATCATAGGAAGGAACGGCCAAACAAAATTCATGCTCGTTGAGCATACAACTAAAAGTTTAGTTTTTGTTGTTCCATTTTAATAAAATGATTGCCACCTCAGATAGCTTTCATGTTTCATATAAATAAAAAAATCATATAAATAAGTTTCATGAAATCCCTTCTTAATGCGACCCTACGGTCCCCAAGGAATATACATACATGCCTAATTTCAGGTTCTTGTGCCTAATAGTTTTGGCTGTTGCTTGTCTGTCAGTAAGTCAGTAACGTAATGGTTTTATATGTGATATAAACAGATTGGGTTCTGCAACTTTCTTCTTCTTCTTCAATTTGCACAAGCTGAAATATTTCACAGGCAAGTGTTTGCGGGCAATTTCTTGCGATCTTTTGCAATATGTAAATATAAAAGCGTCTTTTCAAAGATATCTTACGTAATAAATTGTTGGAAGCACTAAAACGCTCCTCTCATGCAATCGCCTCGCTTTATTCCCGCAACTCTAAATCCAAGACCTATGTTTATAAAGCTAGATATTTACAAAACATTAGCGCTCTTCATTGTTTTTAACGATTCTCAATTGGGTTTTATCGCTTATATTTTATGGTCTCGTAGAAACTTACTGCAGTTTTATATTGCAACGTTGAGTTTTAATTTAAAATTATCATTTTTTATGTTCATATGGATATAAAATAGAAATTTATAAAGTTGTTCAACGTAAAGTTCAGTCTAGTTAGCTAGTTATGGCGAACTGTGATGCAATTTTAATACTCTTCTTGAACATAAGTAGAATTTTATTATCGCGTAGTAAATGCAAGTTTATTTATTCGTGATCTTTTTATTTTTCGTGTGAGTGTATGGCAAACTTTGGTGTCGGAGTTTGCAGATCGCCCAAAAGCCTGCGACATGGTCTAACGATTTTTGCCCTGAGACAAGACTGAACCAGGACCAACAGCTTTACGAGACCTATAAAATACGGTAGCCCCTTGATGTAAATGCCATACATCTCATGAGCTTTTTCTGAATTTTATTTCATTTTATAAATACTTCTTCCGCTCTAAGAATTAATTACGTATTGCGGGTGACATCCTTGAGGAAGTAGACAAAAGTGTAATATTACACCCTCATTTCGCCATGATATGAATTTCTTGAGCCCACGTAATAGGGCGCGAGCCTATTGCAATTATAATTATATGTAGAATCATTTGTGGGTGAAACAATAATGTCTGTATGATTATCGAACCAACACTCGGGGACTATTCAGTGCCTAAACCACTAAGTTATCCGAGCAGCCATAAACATTTAATTTGTATTCTTCACTGCAAGTTTATTCGGGAAAGTTTGAATTATAAACAGAAGCTTTATTTTTATCTTCTTCGGCCTTTCAAACAAAACCACCATAGCCGTTGTCTGTTTACAGATTTGTTTAAATCACATTTAATGATGCGTAAACCGAGATAATAAAATATTGGACAGCTCCACATCACGCTTTTGTCAATATTATATTTGAATTTCACGCCAGTGAATAACTTTAAATAATCAACGTTGAATGTCTAAGTAGCTAAGCGTGATCGAAAAATTGGGCGAAGCGAAAGCTTTGGGTTGCGATACTATACATTCTTCCAACTTAATTGATGGATGTTATCATGTTTGTAAGCATTTCATAAATTACAGTATTAATGTTGAATCTATCCATGGATTTCAAGATTATGAGATACATGTTTGAGATATTTTGTATGGAGCTTATGTCAAAAATGTATCTCAAATCTCCAAATCCATGGATAGATCGAATATTGAAAACAGCCGTAAGATAGGAACGCGACTTAACATAGTATCACCATACCATACACAGCAGTTAGCGATAGTACCATTTAGTTTTAATCGGTCCAAACTAGAGCATCTAAACATAAAGTAGTTACTTTACGATCGTCACTTAACAACCCAGTCATGTATGCATAGAAATGACATAGCAGTTCTTGAGTTTATATCCAGTTTCTGGTCAAACGTTAAATCTTTCATAATTCTCAATATTTTACTAGCTCTTGAGCTTATATGCTTCACTTCTTTCTCTTAGCGTTATCCCAGTTTCAATCTGGGGTCCGCTTACTAGTCTCACCGGATTTGGCTGAATATTAGCTTTTCCACAGAGCGACTGCCTGTCTGACCTCCGCAACCCGAAGGGATAGCGATATTCCATGGTTTAGACTAGTGTCAGTTTATTTACAAGGTACTGACGTCCTGTAACGACTGTCAAAGATCTTCATGACGACCGGGACCGACGGCTTAACGTGCTCTCCGAGGCACGGTACAAGCGATAATTAACAATTCAATGCGCACATAACTCCGAAAAGTCATTGGTGCGCGCCGTGGATTCGAACCCGATACCCTCTGCATGGCAGTCTGTTGGTAAATCTGTTTGAAAGCTCAAGGGTATCTGATCATTTAAGCTTTCGCGTTTTGTATTTATGACACAAGTTTTTTTTGGTGCTAGGAAGTTAGTATATGCGATTAACACCGTATGAGGTATTTGTGCGGAAACTAATACACAACATAAGATGTGTGCTTTGCTTGTGAAAAATAGGTAGCTTATGTTATTTTATGTACCTATGTCTAACACCGTGTACGCCAAAGTTCACGATGATCGGTTGCACGGTAATAATATCTAACAGTATTGTAACTCCATACAAACGCACGAAACTCGAGTTATACCTACGCGCCTCGAGCATAGTACCCACACAGTCAAATAATCCATACAGTCGTTCGACGAACGCGTCTAGACGGGTCAATCGTGCGGGGGCCAAGAGGTGAGACGCGGGAAGAGCGGTACCTAGTTACGTATATCGCCTTAGTTCCTAACTAGGTACATGTTTTTGGGGGCTGGCACGTGCTTGTTTTTTGTTCGCTACTTATTTATTTGCTTATGAATATTAATTATGATGGTGCATACGACTTGTGCTGTGAGACATTGAAATTCTTTATGCTGTTTAAAGATTTAAATAAATAAGGATTTAAAAATCTGTGATTTCATCAATTAAAAAAAAGAAAATGTCATAAATTATAATTATTTATATTATTTTGAAATGTATGTACCTATAACCACTTAAAATAATGTGCACATTCCTACTAATCTACTAACTTTTACAATATCTCATGTCTGGCCAAATCACAGAATAAAGTAGCAATTAAGGTACGTAAACAACATGGCAGACGTAAGAAAATATGCGTTGTAAGGTAATATTCGATTCTGGTGTGATTTTAATTTCATTCAATAAGTACCTAGTATAGTACCTTCGCATTAGGTAAGTACCTATCACATATTATTATGTATCTTGGTAACGACGCATCCTAGCTCAAAAATAATCATATTTTTGGCCCCCTTTTATAAACCCCACACATGTTCTCCGTAATCTCATAGCCCGGTCACCCATCCATAAAATGACCGTGATGTCTATTGCTTTACCTTAACGTAGTTTGCTCGAAAAAAATCTGCAAAATACTTCATATCGATAACATAGGCTCTGCAAGCTGACCCCAAGGTTACCCATCCATTAAACCACCGCTATGTCAATCGCTTTATTTTAACTTGGTTTGTACGAAAAATGCTTTATATTCTTAACCATCTCCCACGACACCTGCGGGATGAAATAGGTGCTGACTGACACTTTGTATGCAAATCTGTCACCGCACGAAAAATGCAACGTGTTTTATAATAATAATTTATCGTTAATTATTGGAATATAATAAACTAGCTGTTTCCCACGGTTTCACCCGTGTCCTGAGGGAACTTCTTCGCGTACCCGGTTAATTTTTAGCCTAAGTTACTCCTTGGTACATCAGGCCAGTGAGAGTCCCGTCAAAATAGGTCCAGCCGTTCCAGAGATTAGCGAGAACAAACAGACAGACAGACAAAAATTAAAAAAAAAATCATTTCGGTGCATGTACCGTGTATACATCCATATGCATTTAGTAAAAAGCGGTAATTTTAATATTACAAACAGACACTTCAATTTTATTTATATGTATAAATAAGTGATTTACACTATATTATTCATGTAGCGTAGCAATTGTAATATTATTCTAAAATAAATATAGACGGTGTTTGAATAAGTAGGTATTGTTTACATGTGGCAGCCCTAGCCTACTTACCCTTGTCTAGACGTTGTCGGCTTTTTCTACGAGATCAAAGGCGTCAAACTACTGTATGTCTGTCTTTATACTGTGGTACCCATTAGACTGGGCGGACTGTGCCTACAGTACCCGCAGCCGCTATCGTGCCGCAGCTCGCATGCGGCGCGTCTGGTAGGTATATAACTCACGAAGACGGCCGAGTTACAATACTGTTAGATTATATTACCGTGTCGGTTGCAACTACGAAGAATACTGATCATCGCTTCCTCGTTGGTGGTGAGACAAGTAGGTAAATATAAAATAGTTACTCGCAAAGGACTCTCATAGCGATATAATTATTATATTTTACATTGTTAAAACTAGGAATTATAATCACATTAACCTTAGCGACGCCGACGTAAGAAAACGTTTATTTGATAATATATACGAGTAGTAACGCATACAACTCAAGCTTTGTACCTCTTTTGAAGAAGGGTTTGATTTTTGTATTATGTTAAGCATTCAGAAATGTAATATAATAATAATATAATATTTATTTAAATTATCACCACAAATTACATTCTTTAAACAAACAACACCAAGCACAAGTTTATTTGTTGTTGACAAGTAGTTCGCGTGACATATTTGTAATTTGGGTGATCTGGAGTCTAAACTAAGTCAGAGCCTGAATTTTAGAACTCCAGGCCCCCATCATAGTGTGGCAGCTACAATAAAACATCACATACGTGCAAACGCGCCGCGCGACGCAGCCAACTGAGCCGGCCGCCGCACCTGGCGCACCGGCGATCCTCGATACTCGACGACACGCGCGACGTCACCATATCTAATCCTTACGGCAAAGCGCGCGCTCTGATTGGTTCGTTAGCTATAATTGCGGATTAGTCCTAATACTCTCTGTATGATTTAAATATGTATGTAAGACGGGCTAAACCAATAAAAAAACACATATCCTCAGATCGATAGTTTTATTTCTACCTCAACACTTGGTAAATTGGTGACCCCGACGCACAAGAAAACATGGAGTCTAAGGAAGTCGCAGCGATATCGGTGAAATCTCGCATCCCCACATTTTGGAGAGACAAGCCAGGACTATGGTTCGGCCAATTCGAAACTGTCGTCAACCCACAAAAGCCCAGCGACGAAGCTAAGTTCAGTCTGCTCGTCGCACATTTAGAAAAGGCGGACGTCGAACAAATAAGCGACATAGTTATGTGCAATTCACGTACCGGGATGAAGATGCGAAGAAACGTTTATTATCAGTTTACGAAGAGTCCGAGACAAAGCAACTTCATAAGTTACTCAACGAAATGGAACTGGGAGATCAGAAGCCGTCTCAGTTACTACGCTGTATGCGAGAACCTGCACGCGATAAGATACCTGACTCCACCCTACAAATGTTGTGGATGAGCCATTTGCCTTCGTCAACGCGTGCAGTGCTGTCCATAAACGAGCAAGCTACCTCACTCGACGTCCTAGCAGCCATGGCAGACAAGATGCACGAGCAAACACGTGAAACGCGCACAGTCTGTTCATGTCAACATCCGTCGACGTCCCGAAACGAGCACGAACATCAAAAGCCTGACCAAGATCTAAGAGAAGCCATCATGCAGCTAACCCGAGAAATATCAGCTATAAAAATGTACCAATCGTCACCGAGAAGAGGTCGTCAGGCGCAGCGATATGGGCGCTATACTTATCGGTCCCGCTCGCAATCTCACACACGCGGACCGCGGCAAAACACAACGGGCGACACATGTTTCTACCACGAGCGCTACGGTGAACGAGCATGAAAATGCAGATCTCCTTGCAAGTTGTCGAAGCCCCGGGGAAACTAGTGGCGACCTTGGCTGAGACGGGACCCGAGGTCAATGACATCTCAACATACCGTCTACATGTACACGACTACAACAACAATCTGCAATTTTTGGTGGACACAGGCGCGAACGTCTCCGTGATCCCCTACAAGAAAGGAATGCGCGCAGCTCACGAACTATTGTATGCGGCAAATGGCACTCCGATACAAACATACGGCGAGAAAAAACTAGACCTCAATCTAGGCTTGCGTCGTGTGTTTGCGTGGAAATTCATCGTGGCAGCTGTGACTAGACCGATATTAGGAGCCGACTTTTTACGTCACCACGATCTCCTTGTCGACATCCGCGCAAAGAAGCTTATCGACAAGAAAACAGGATTGCACATTGGCGGGCAAGTTACGAACAACACAACAACCCCTACGGTTCTCACGATCAACCCTACGGACCCGTATCACAGCTTGTTACAAGAATATGCAGATATAACGTCGTCAAACTTCGCTAGTCTCAGGAAAAACGCCGTCGAACACCACATCGTTACTCATGGACCACCGACATACTGCAAGGCAAGACCCTTACCACCACACAAGTATCGAGCAGCGAAAAAGGAATTCCAGGCCATGATCGATCAAGGAATATGTCGACCATCCAAGTCACCCTGGGCAAGCCCATTGCATTTAGTTAAGAAGAAAGATGGCGAGTACAGACCGTGTGGCGACTACCGAAAATTAAATGCAGTGACTAAACCCGATCGATACCCGATTCCACGGCTACGCGACTTCACCTGCAGGCTGGAAGGGATGAAAATCTTTTCGAAAATCGACTTGAAGAAGGCCTACAACCAACTAAACATTCGTGAGGAAGATATCGAGAAGACGGCTGTTATCACACCCTTCGGGTTATACGAGTTCCCAAGGATGTGCTTCGGTTTGCGGAACGCCGGGCAAACCTTTCAACGCTATATAGACAGCGTCCTAGGAGATATGGAATACGTTTTCCCATTTGTCGACGACGTCTTGCTTGCATCGCCCGACGAACATACTCATCGAAGACATCTAGCAGAGTTATTCAAGCGACTACAAGAACATGGATTACGAATAAACCTCACGAAATGCGTATTTGGACAAGAAAAGCTCGAATTTCTTGGGTACATGCTTACTGAAACGGGTATCCAGCCAACACCGGACCGCGTCAAAGTCATATCTACCTATCCACAACCTACAACAGTGCAAGAGTTACGACGGTTCCTAGGCATTCTGATTTTTTATAAAGAAAGTATACCCCACGCCGCTCACGTTCAAGAGAAGCTATTCAAATATCTGCAAACAAGCAAGAAGAACGACAAAACCCCTATAAACTTCACGCTCGACGAGAAAGAAGCGTTTGAAGCCTGCAAGAATAGCATCAAAGACGCCGTCATCTTATCACACCCATCTGTACACGCGCCGATAGCTTTAATGTGCGACGCATCACTTATCTGCGAGGGCGCAGCACTACAACAACTCGTCGCCGGGAGCTGGAGGCCGCTTGGATTCTTCTCCAAGAAACTAACGGAAGCACAGAAGAAATACAGCACGTTTGATCGTGAGTTGCTTGCGATTTACCAAGCCATACGACATTTTCGGCGAATGTTCGAAGGCAGATAAATAACAGTTTACACAGACCATAAGCCGCTGACGCACGCCTTATTGAGGCAAAACTCGAAGACAGAGACGCCATTACGTACAAGATATTTGCACTATATCAGCCAGTTTACGACGAAGATACTCCACATCGAAGGGCAGGACAATGTTGTGGCCGATGCTTTATCAAGGATTGAAGCAATATCTCCACCCTCCTTCGTTGACTACGATGAGCTGGAACAACAACAACAACACGATAAACAACTGTCTGACGTCATAAAAAATCCAACGCTACGTTTTGAACGCCTGCGGCCGACCTCGAACACAAACAAGACAATAATATGCGAAACATCAACAGGCACCGTACGCCCTTACCTGCCTACAAAGTTACGATACATTATTTATAATAGTATTCATGGATTAAGTCACCCTGGAATACGAGCCACTAGAAAAATGATAACCCAGCGATTCTTCTGGCCAAAGATGAATCAGGACATCAACACCTGGACACGTACCTGCATACCCTGTCAACGAACAAAAGTACAGCGCCATACTATATCGCCGCTAACAGATTTTTCACCTGCACATCGCTTATCGCACATACACATTGATATCATCGGACCACTACCTATATCAGATGTTAACGATATTGTGTAACGATTATCGACAGAGCAACGCGATGGCCCGAAGCATTTCCCGTAAGCAACATTGACGCCACCTCAATCGCAACAATCGTCTACGAAGGCTGGACAGCGCGCTTCGGGTGCCCCAAACGGATTACAAGTGATCAAGGACGGCAGTTCGAATCCCACCTGTTCCGATCACTTATGAATAGAATGGGAGTAGACAAGACTCGCACTACTGCTTATCACCCTCAAGCAAACGGCATGATCGAACGATGGCACCGATTTCTAAAGGCATCCCTTACCGCACGCCTCCAAGATTCGACATGGACGCGCGAATTGCCTACTGTGTTGTTAGGACTACGCGCCGCAATCAAGGACAACGCAGACGTCTCGCCAGCTGAAGCATTATCCGGAACAACATTACGACTGCCCGGTGAAATGTGCGGCGAACGACCAACTAACGCAATGAACACACATTATGAAGACGTAATAAGCACCGCTTTAAAGAAAATGCGAGCCGTACGCCGAAACACTGATCGTCGCGCATGTATTTATACGCACCGACTCTCACCGCCGCCGTCCGCTTACGCCTGCCTACCATGGACCATACCGTGTTCTACATAGGCAAGACAAAGTGTACACAGTACAAGTCAAAGATCAACTAGTCAACATAAGTATAGATCGCTTGAAGCCAGCATTCTTGATAAACGACAACGAGCCTACCACTTCATCGGATAATTACGTCACCCGCTCAGGCCGAACATCGAGACCTACCGTTCGCTTCGCTGGGGGGCAGCTATGTGGCAGCTAGAATAAAACATCACATACGTGCACACGCGCCGCGCGACGCAGCCAACTCAGCCAACTGAGCCGGTCGCCGCACCTGGCGCACCGGCGATCCTCGATACTCGACGACACGCGCGACGTCACCATATCTAATCCTTACGGCAAAGCGCGCGCTCTGATTGGTTCGTTAGCTATAATTACGGATTAGTCCTAATACTCTCTGTATGATTTAAATATGGATGTAAGACGGGCTAAACCAATAAAAAAACACATATCCTCAGATCGATAGTTTTATTTCTACCTCAACACTTGGTAAAATAGTATAAAGTTTATCAACTTGAGTAAAATTATAAGTGTGTGTGTGAGTGTGCGTGTGTGTGTGTGTGTGTGTGTGTGTGTGCGCGCACCCGTGTGTGTGCGCGTGTGTGTACGTGTTTGCGTGCGTACGTGTGTGTGTGTGCGCGTGTGTGTGTGTGTGTGTACGGGTGTGCGGCAGTGCGTGTGTGTGTGTAGTGCGTGTGTATGTGCGTGTGTGTATGTGTGTGTTTTTTAATCTTATTTTAGCACCTCAAGTATTTTTTCGGTTTCTGTGTAATTTAATTTCTGTAGTTGTTTGAAAACCTTAGATTTACCTTCGTTTTAACTGCAATTAGCGATATTAACAATTTTATTGACTTTGTTAAATAGCATGCTACCTCTGAAATGTAAAAATCTCTGCGCAAAGTTTTTACTTTAACTGAATCACATATTGCATAGTTTCTTCTGCGAAGAGGATTAAGTTTCTTACTTTCTTCAGAACATTTGCAGATATTTTTAATAACTATTCGCATTATATACAACTGACGTACAGACAAAACTTCAATCTCCAGATCTCAATAGTAGATAATAGATGGGGTTTGAAGAAGCCAACTTTTAGTAGGTATCATTCTTTGAGCTCCTTCGAGAGTTATCAGTTTTGTTTCACAAGCACCTCCCCATGTCGTCATGCAATAGCTCAAAATTGACAGCACAAGGGCCTGGTATACCACCCTTATGGTATGCCTTTCTGCTACTTCTCGGATTCTTTGAGAAAGCGATCGTATGTGATTTTCGAAGGTTAGGTTCCAAATCCAAATCCACACCAAGATATTTAAAATGTTTTACAGGGCTGATCACAGGGCAAGAACAGTTTAGATTCGGCGGAAAATTAGGCACATTTGTGAGCATAATACAGTTAGCGAGATTACGTTCTATTATTCGATTCTGAATTGAAAAATACACATATTTGTATATCATTTCTGTACATTATAACACGGTTTTACCATCATCATAGAAACTACGAACAATTGTGTCATATATCTTCTAGTAAGTAATACGTTTTCGGGTAGCACTTTATTAGATAAAAGTCGCAGAATCTCCGTAATAAATTAATTTATACCGCAGCAGTCGTTCTCGACTGGCACTCACACTGAGCCACGAATTTGCATTCTACTCATTTTTATCGCGAGCTCTTTCTGTAGTCGGCGGTGGGTCAGGGTGAAGATAAATAGGGTACAACTATTTAGTCAGTTTATTTCATCTCGTTGTCTCGTAGCTTCATTATTTTATACTTTATTGTTTAATATTTGCTTGTGAACTTTATCTCATTATTATACTAGCAGCTGTCCAATTTGAATGCTTGCAGATTCATAGGCTTTTCAATGCAAAATAAAAAAAATGTAGTTTGTCCTTAGGGCGGAATATTAAAAAATCCTTCCTTTGTGAGTAACTACGCTAGAACAAGGCCTAAATGTTATGTTTCTAGTTTAAGTAATTAAGGCTCTGCGATTATAATTATATCAGTCAGGACCAGTGATTAGGTATGTATATAACATTGATAGAAAAATATTTAGAAAAGTATTTAGGTTAATTCCCGTATATAATATATATTCTCAAAACTTGGCTTTAAGGGTGGGTACACTTAAAACATACGTTGCAGTTATAATTACAATACAAATTTGGCTCGATGAGTACGCTACGAGTGTAACAATTTTGCGGCTCCATTCAATAGGATTCATGATATTCTTAAAATACTTACACTGAAGAAAGCTTGGGATGAAAGACTCACCACATGAAACAACGATAGATCACTTAAAAACCGGTCACAAATAGTGCATAAAAGATCATCAATCACCGTCTGTTTAATTGGTCTTAATTTCGTTTTCGTGAGCTAAATATTTACATTCTTTCAGACACTTGTTTATAATAAATGCTAAAAATATTCCTTTTATCTATTTCATTTACATTCCTATTCGTTTCAAAGAAAAAAATATTACAGCTAAAATTTGAATCTTTTACATTATAGGAACTTAAATAAGCAAAGTACTTGTATCTATGCTCTTAAAATTTAAAACTTTGTTTTATAATGCCCTCTAGTCA
The DNA here is from genome assembly GCA_944739405.2 of Euclidia mi. NCBI lineage: Eukaryota > Metazoa > Arthropoda > Insecta > Lepidoptera > Erebidae > Euclidia > Euclidia mi. The sequence continues at coordinate 13,444,694 of OX123202.2, forward strand.
TATAGATCAGTAAGTAAAATAGTTTGTTGAAGTGCGGAACAGTTCTGAATTGAAGCCAACTGAAATTTGGTAAAGTTGTAACAGACATTTTGTAGTACCTGTGAAATAAAAAGATCCTTTCAATGTATTTAGTCTATAATTTTGATAAGAACACGCCGTAACACTTACCGAAGGACACCTTTTGAGTAGCAGCTTGTATAAAGGTTCATATAGGTAGGTCATTCATATAGGTGTATGTATGAAAAACGCGTAGAAATACACGATTATCCGAACCTGAATGTAAAATGTATGTGGCGGAGTTTTAAGAATGCCTCCGACATGTCCTAACGATTGATGTCGTGAGACAAGAACCTAGTCCGGCGATTTTAAGTGCCCTACATTTACTTATCGATTGGAAAGAAATTAGGTACATTTTGTATTACCACTTTCATGTTAGTTGAGATATATCTCGCTTGTTTGTTTTGTTTTTCGTGTGCGCGTGTGGCCAACTCTGGTGTCGGAATTTTCAGGCCGCCCTAAGGCCTCCGACATGGCCTAACGATCCTTATCCTTAGACAAGAACCGGGACCGACAGCTTTACGTGCACTCCGAAGCACGGTAGCGCTCAGATGGAAATGCCACACACGGTCACCCATCCAAGTGGTGACCTGTGCAAACGTTGCTTAACTTTGCCTATCTGTTACGAACGGCAAGCCAAGTCTCGCCACGAGCGCTTAAGAAAAGACACCCTCTGATCAGAAAAACTAAAATGTTTGGCACTAAATAAAATTCGAATATTGACCTGGTATTATTTCAAATTTTGATTTTAGATCCGTGTGGTGACGGATAAATCCGTGTGGTGACGGATAAAGAATACGGAATGTCACCACCCCATATCATCCCATGGGTGTCGTAAGAGCCGACAGAGGGAGCATATTATGCAGAGAACAGCACTGTAAGAGAAGGAAAACTTGATACCAACCCGTTTGGCCAGCGTGGTATAGTAGGCCAATTCCTCCTTTCAAAGGAGAGGCCTAGTCCAGCAGTGGACTGTTAAAGGCTGATGATGATTATTATTTCAAATTTTGCCATTCGGTACTATACAAAGTTGGTCCCTAAAACTTTTGGGTCTTATCCAGAAATAAGATAGGACAACTACAGAAAATGTACCGAAAGTACTCTCTCTCTCGAAAATGCTTCGTATATAATTATATTAGACTAGAGAATGCCAGCAGCTACGCCTACACATCTCCCCCGTGGGATCTCCACCTTGTCGTGGTGGGAGGGCTCAGTAACCGCGGCTTGGACACCCACGGTGAACTAGCGGGATCCCGGGAGTGGACGCTCCACGTGGGCTTGGGTGAAGCCTGCGTAGGATGCGTCCAAGGGTGCAAGTGCGGGAGGGTCAGTTCTGCTTGTCCCTCGTAGACGGTCGCGTGAGGAGAGGCGCGTCGGATGCGTTGCCGCGCGCCCTATCTCCCGCGACCAAATGGGGGCGCACCATTTGCTGCGTTGCGGTGGAGCTGCAGAGGAAGAGGAGATGCGGTGTTGTCAGGCTGCCGTCCTCCCTATCCTCTGCGGCTGCTGGATTTTAGTGCCTGCGGACGACGACCACTGGTGCTGCTCCTAGTCCGCCAAAAGGCAAGGGGGTGGCGTAGTGTCCGCGCCACCTCCCAAGTCATAACGAGACGGGGCCCATCAACACCAACGGCGGGCCGATCCCGGGCGGGGTCGCGGAAAAGAATGCTATCCGCGAATCACGTGACCCCGCCAACATACGAGACCCGTAGGGATATTATAAAAAAAGCTACGCCTACACATTTTACGTTTCAGCCGTTTCTGCCCAATCCCGTGGATATTTTGGCAAATCCATTCTTAGTGCGTCCCTATGGTCTCCAAGGAATATACATGCCAACATTCAGCTTCTTGCGTCCAATAGTTTCGACGGCTCGTTGTCTGTCTGTCAGTCAGTAACGCAAGGATTTTATTTATACAGAAGATAGTAATTATCTCAAGTAACCTACCTGCAGTCCCTACTAAAATATCCAGGCCATATTTTACACTTTACTTCAGTTTACTACAGGGCATAGGAAGGCAAACAAATGGGAAATTTGAGGCGTTAGAGCGCAGAGCGAGAAATTCAATCCTGTAATGGCTGCAATTGTTTTACTGTATACATTTCACTAGGTATATGATCCTGTCCAATTTTACCTGACTATGGTGCGTTGAAGCGTTAAAAAATCAGCTACTATTTGTACTTGTACCCGCTCACTGTATATCTTTCTACCTGCATATCATAATTTGATAAATTATGATTTGCAATGAAAAGGTTGAAAAAGATCACATACATGTCGGGAAGATCATCATCAAAGCTCACATACATGTCGGAAAAGAATGCTATCAGCGAATCACGTGAACCCGCCAACATACGAGACCCGTAGGGATATTATAAAAAAAAGCTACGCCTACACATTTTACGTTTCAGCCGTTTCTGCCCAATCCCGTGGATATTTTGGCAAATCCATTCTTAGTGCGTCCCTATGGTCCCCAAGGAATATACATGCCAAAATTCAACTTCTTGCGTCCAATAGTTTCGACGGCTCGTTGTCTGTCTATCAGTCAGTAACGCAAGGATTTTATTTATACAGGAGATAGTAATTATCTCAAGTAACCTACCTGCAGTCCCTACTAAAATATCCAGGCCATATTTTACACTTTACTTTAGTCTACTACAGGGCATAGGAAGGCAAACAAATGGTAAATTTGAGGCGTTAGAGCGCAGAGCGAGAAATTCAATCCTGTAATGGCTGCAATTGTTTTACTGTATACATTTCACTGTATATGGGTATATGATTAGGTCCAATTTTACCTGACTACGGTGCGTTGAAGCGTTAAAAAATCAGCTGCTATATGTGCATGCTCATTTGTACCCTCTCACCGTATATCGTTCTACCTGCATATCATAATTTGATAAATTATGATTTGCAATGAAAAGATTGAAAAAGATCACATACATGTCGGGAAGATCATCATCAAAGCTCACATACATGTCCAAGGCTATGGTTTGGTGCGCTTAACATAGTCGTGAAGTTTAACCTCACGCGTGAGGATTCAGGGTCCGATAGTTCTAGACTAACAAAACTCTATTTGTAGAGAAATACTATGATAGTAAAGTGAGCATATATTGGAATGTAATGAACAATTGAACGTGAAGTAAAACGTATGCTTTATTGCAGAAGACCCATCTGTGCACCCAAATAGTGTCTGATTTATCAGGACAAGACCTTACAATCACATACATATTTACACAATCACTGGATACCTTTATTTTACTTTATTAAATAGCTATTTTAGTCCTTTAGTTGTAGATAGGCTTCAGTTACTAAACCTAATCTTGTAAAGAAGTATTTATAGCTTTTCACAGCCGATTCTGACTGTATTATCACAAAACAAAATAAACCGTGATCCATAAATAATATCCGAGCTTAAGCGATCTTTTTATCTGTTATTTCAGGATCTTGCGCTATATAGAAGAAAGAAGAAAGAAAGAAAGAAAATACGTTTATTGTTGCAGTATGAATCAAGTTTACAAAAGTTATATAAAATACATATTATGGTAAATATCTTAAAACTAATATATATACATATTATAATCTACCTTTATATAATAAAAAAGACTAACTGCAACAACAAGGCCCCACTCAGCTTAATGCAGTACAGTGACTTATGCCACTAAACTGCGCTGATTTTCAGTGAAGACCTTTCAGCTGATCCACGGAGTTTTTATTAAGCCAAGAGTCGGTCTTTGCAAAACAAAGTATGATCCCTGATGCGATTTATGAATAGATTTTTTATAAATGTAGCAGGTCTTTATTGCGTAATTCACTGAATTTATGATTTTATAGACTAAGCAATTAACATGTTGATCCTTAATATTATTTAATAAATAAGGCAACCTAGTGAAGGGTCTACACATGATGCGTCGTACGGTGCCACTCTAGAACCTTTCTTGGGAAGCAGTTGGATGTGGCCAGCTCAAGATTGGCCTGTGGGTAGACTTGTAGAGCCTTTTGATAGAATTATAGGGAGTATGGTGTTTACCTTTTTGACTTAATCTACATAATTATGTGAACTGCAGATATATTTAACGGCCCATAAAATTAAGCAAAATTACCTTAAATATTCTACAATGCCATCTTTTGTATTAATTAAACTCGACCTTTCGTTCCACCTAATGTTGCAATTTAAAACTGAGATACACTTTACTTAGCAAAATTTGTTGATATTACAAGTTCCATCTAAAGTGATTTTAAGCCTTATTGTTATCAAAATAAAGTTGAAAATTTAGTTAGCCTATTGTCTAGTTGCGTGTTTTATACTAGTTAAAATTTATTTTACCTTTGTAGGTCGTAAAAAGGAGTCGTTTATGAATTATAGTGATATTATTTGCCGCTGAAACATTGATAGTAGACGTTCAATGTGGTTCATATTATTTTGTTTTCAGGGCATTTCGGCTAAACCGCTTTGATCACGCGATAGTCGTGTGCCTTTTTATTATTGAAATAACGTGTTGTAGAATTAAACAAGACTCTTATCTGATGGTTTGTGGTTCTTGACTTTGGCAATTTGAGGATCAAACCCTTAAAGTACTATGCGTTTATGAAATTATAACTCTCTGATATTCTCTTCTTTTAAATCCAGGCATTGTGCTTATGTCATACAGTTAAATGATGGATATCTCCATTTATAGCACTGTGAAGATAAATGAACCAAAGTTCATAATTTATTATGCGTTCTGCCGAGAAGTGCAATTTGCTTGAGTTTGTAGTGCTTGATGAATACAATCCAACAGAAGAATAAAAAATGAACTCAATTTGTTCAAAATAAACTCTTTGAAAATATGTTTAAAGTTACGTGTACTAACAGATTTCCTATTAAACACTATATTTGCTGCATTTCATACGCTTTGAACACTTTTCATAGAACATTTTCTATTGAAAACTTTATAACATCAACGAGTAGAACGACAGCAAAAATATTTAATTACGTGACTTTGTAATTTAGAAAATTTAATATTAACGCTGACGATGTGAAATGTTGGTGTACATTCTATATTGCAGGTTGTGCACATTTTCCGTTGCAAATTTATAACATATTTGAAAGCTGTCACACCTATTTTAGTGGCACAGAGTTGTGACACGAAAGGAAATGCCGCATGTAATAAGTGAAAAATCCTTGTTTATACTGATTGCTCCGCCGAAACGACTGCACGCAAGAATCTGAAATTTGAGTTGTAATTATCTTCCTTCGGGACGGTAGAGGTGTACTAATAAGGGATTTCCCGAAATTCTCAAAGGATCGGACAGAAACGGTCTAAATAAAATAAATGTGCGGATCCTCTAGTAACTTTAAATTGACTAGCAGTTCCTCGGGAGTGCAAGTTTTAGATATTTGGTCGAAAATAGAGTCACCAACTTGAATTTCGCTCTTAAACTAAACTTAATCAAAGCTGTCCAGCCAAATTTAGCTGCCGGATTAGTTTTCAAGATTTTGTATTTAGCCCGTGAGAGAACTTTCGCTTTTATCAATTTACTACGGAATTCAATATTCGAAATATAGATAGATCTGTAGATTTCAGATTAGTTTTTGACAGTTTTTGACATAAGCTCCATACAATATATGTCAAACACGAATCTAAAATCTATAGTTTGAATATTGAAAATGGCCGTTAGATTAGCTAAGCTTTGACTCACTTGTCATACAGGCCTTTAAAGTAGGTACTAAGGCGCAACGGATACAAAAAGGAGATACCCCGTCGGAAGAGGAAGGACCGCAAATCTGAAGTAAGCAGAGTGCCGGCCTACATGCCTTATATCAAGGGAGTGACGGACAAAGTTGGAACAGTACTAAAGAAATACTCCATCAAGACAGTATATAGTCCCCTCTCCAAGGTAGCACACAATCTGCGTACCCCAAAGGACGTAATTCCTCTACAAACACCAGGCGTCTACAAGGTTGATTGCAGTTGTGGTAGTTCCTATATCGGACAGACCAAACGAACGATCGCTGAAAGGGTCAAAGAACATATCACAGCTGTCAAAAATCGACAAATTAATAAATCTGCCATAGCTGAGCATTTGCTGGAATCTGGACCAAACCACTTGATAGAATTACATCAACCACAAGTCTTATCCACCGATCGCCACTATTACTCCAGGATAGTACGTGAAGCGGTTGAAATAAAAAAACATAGAAATTTCAACCGGGAGGACGGATACAGACTATCGACCACTTGGAACTCAGTTATCAACAAATGCAAACAACGCCGCAGTAACACAACTCATCAGTGTGTAGACGTCATAAGTGTAGTGTGTCGAAGTACCGACAGTGCGGATAGAACTCAAAATATCAAAAATACAAAACAAGTGAGGGTAGCTGCCGAAACCCGCGCTTCACAGGGACGGCGCTGAGCTGACATCAGTCCCTCCGCGACCACAACCGTTGCAAGCCGGTAGAAACGTAGGAGAATAACAGAGGTATTTATGCCTTGAAATAAATAAATTATCGCGACTAAGACCCGCTAAATCATATTGTATGATGTATACAAATCGCGAAAGTTTAAAATCGATTAGGCCTTTAAAGGTTTTAAAGTACATCACATCTAGTTACTGAATATTAAGCTACTCGATATCGAACATAGTAATGATAAAATGAATAAAATTTTATTAATTAATTTCAGCTACGAACTACCTACCTCGATCACGACTGCTTTTAAACAAGAAAATTAAGTACATCATAATTGATCCCTTTGTTTAGCAGCTGCGAGGCTACAAAAAAACACTCAAATAACCGCTTGCTTGCTCCGCGCCGCAACCCACGCCGGCCCCTCTGCCCGGCCACTTGAAAGCGATAACGATCAAATGCCCGCGCGTTTTTATCGCCTCGGCGCGCGGGTCGGGTTCCAAGCAATCGGTCCTTGTGACTTAATTTGTTTTGAAAGGTTGTCAAGTGTTATATTATTTATGTTTGTTATGAAACTAACTATACAATGTTATCTTTGTTTATTTAGATTACGATTCTGGTGTCGAGTGATGCTCGTTTGAAATTGAGATAGCGCGTTTTAGAGTTCGCTTTGTATATATAAGTTCATACCTCAAAACTTAAAGCGGTGACATATCGTTTTTAATATTTAATTACGTTACTTATATATTAGATAATAAGATAAAAATAAAAAAGTACACTTGTTTAGACATATTTATGAATTACAGGCCTCTGATTCCAAACCATTATCTGGCGCCGCGCGGCGTAATTTATGTTAAATTTGATAAGGCCATATAATGCACAAATAACAGTTTTAAACATATAAATAAACAAACACTAAATAAGTAGTCTCATATTCTTTTAAAACAAAAAGAAATCATACGGATAGCATTCACCACTTCTGAGTAATATGAACATTTCTGAAACAGTTCCCATACTCTCAGTAAAATCACTGTCGCCCGCCAAAATCTACTTAAGGTCTCGAAAAAAGTCAAATCTTATATTTCATGCTGGAATTATTATATATACGTGTTAGTTATTTACATACCTTGATAAACACAATAGATCTTAAAGAATAAAACTAAATTTAATAGAAAAAACAGCACAAATACACTCACACATTCCGCACATTCCGCACCGACTCAACACTCAATGACAACATTGACAACGAACGTTTTTTTTTTTTAATTTCTCTATGGAGTCGAAACTCGACTGGGATTAGTATGACGGGAAATTTAACGTAGAAACGAGATAGATAATACACACTAAGCCATAGAGCGACAGAGACGAGTATATTTCACTCTTTCGACTGCGGGAGCCATGTCATATACAGTATGACACGGGCAAAGTAGACTGAGATGCGATTTTATATGCCATATAACACGGGCAATTTAGTGTTTGAATTTTGTTATATGCCATATAACACGGGCAAGCAAGCGGATACGCATACACGTTATACTATGACTGTAGAGATCGGATAATCGGATGCATATTTACCTAAAGTTGAGGTGTTGGCTATTATGGAATGCACTTTTGAATCGAAAAATCCCGGGATTACGGAATCGACAAATTTAGTTTTTTTTATTATACAATCAAATCAGGTGTAGGTAAATTTACTTATTTTAACTTTTGTACCAAAAAAAAGCTCTAGAAATAATAAAATCATCTTAATTTTCTTCAATTTTCAAAACATTTATCTCAAACGAATAATAAATAAGAATTACATAGAAAAACCATTCAATCTCATAATAATTAATAACTTAGATACAACAGCACCCACTGCCTTTTTTCTTTTTTTTTTTTTTCGTGCTCCTCATGTACCCATGTGTCGGAGGGTAGGGTTTCACCAAAGCATTCCTCGCTACCCCCCGACGGGTATTGGCCCGCTAGATGGTCAGGCGGGCCCCGAACGAAACCCCCTTGGCGGCGGATGAAGGTGTTGGGCTCCGCCGCCAAAACACCCAGCGGCCGCAGAGGATAGGGAGGACGGCAACGCAACACCGCATCTCCTCTTCCTCTGCGGCCCCACCGCGACGCAACGATGGTGCGCCCCCATTTGGTCGCGGGAGATAGGGCGCGGGGCAACGCAACACCCACACGCCTTTCCTCCCGCGACCGCACCCGACTGCGCGGGACAGACAGAACTGTCCCCCGCACCCGCACCATGGGACGCATCCTACGCAGGCCTCTACCAAGCCCACGTGGAGCGTCCCCTCCCGGGATCCCGCTTAGCTTCACCGTGGGTGGCTTCTAACCCACGGTTACTGAGCCCCCCCACCACGACAAAGTGGAGATCCCACGGGGGGGAGCACCCACTGCCTACCATTCCTCTTACACTCAACATACTCATAAATTGATGGGGAGCTTAAAATTAACTTCAAGTAAATTCACATTAATAATTATGTAATCCCGGAGATCAGTTTCTTTTTAAATAAAAATCACATGTTAAAGACGTCGTTTCCTCACAATCCCGGGATTTTTATTTAAAAAAATATGTTTTAAGAAGCCGCTTCCATAATATCCTAGCCAAAAAATGAACTTTAGGTGAATATGCATCCGATTATCCGATCACTATATGACATATACAGACTGGGTTTTATTATGCACTAAAGGACCATGAGAGAAATTGGGCTCAGTGTCTAACAGAGTTATGGCATATGCCATTTTAAAGGATCTTGTTCGTACTAAAATTGTAACTACCGGCACCACCTTCAATTCCATTGCAGAAAAAAGATATGCACTTAAATATATTTTGTAGAAAAATACAATTGTTAGTCATAAAACTGTTAAAGTAACAATATATACATACTTTAAACATTAAAATAATGGTAAACAATAAATGCGCTTGCGCCCGTGTGATTTACAACAATCTCCATCCCTCTCACACCTCTCGGACGTCTGCCCGGGTGCCCGTGTGCTCTCAGTCAGTCAACTCGTGATTCTCACGGTGATATCTCTGTTTTCGTGTATCTTCTCGGCACATACAATTTAATCCACCGGCAGGTCATCTAAACGATATTATTATTGATATTGATTGAAATGTTAATAAAAATATTTTTAACTGTTTTCTTTTTTATGTATTCTTTGCACATGGAATTAAAAATAGTTAAGTATGTCAAACAACAAAAACTACAATGCCATAACAGCGTTACTTTGCAGGATTATAGTTTATTTATGGTAGGAGAAAAATATTTATAGTAAAATAACCCCACGGATTCTTCGCATAAATGAGTTTATATCTTTATATTTAGTGCTTTACAAAAGTATATTCAAAGTGATCTCATCTCTGTTGGTGGGTGAGCCCAGGCTTCATACATTTTTGCCCATGGTCCTTTGACAAATATTTATCATAACATGTATACAAACAAAATAAAACTACTTATATAACTAAACTATCCTAAACTAAACTACAAAAACGAAATAAGTAATGATAACAAAAGAAAAGGTAAATCAATAAAAAAAGAAAAATTGACTACGACGACGCGTCAAGAAATTCCTCCGCAACGCTGTCGGCTGGTAGCGTGCCCAGAAGGCTGGCAGCATTGCCACGTTGAATGGCAATGCTTAATCTTTCTGCAAAATATAAACCAGCCTTCTGGTCATGGGAAGCGTCGATCAGTCTTTTGGCGATTTCTTTGTAAAGAGCACTAGAGCCCCATGGCCCCAGCGTTTCGACCCTAAACGGCTCAAAAACGTTATTACCAGATAGGTTTCCGTATTTGCGCCGTTTGAGGGTCTCTGCTGATGCAGCAGCAGCGCCAGCCGATCCAGCTGTACTTGGAAGATGTGATAGCGCAAGGGTATTGACGCATGTCGCGTCCCATACCAGAGGCTAGGCCATCTTCCAAGGTAATAAGTACATACCGTCTGGTCTCTTCCCATCATCGCGTATCAAGCCAATTCGGTTCAAGATGAGCTGGACTCCGGCGGTGACAAAAGCTCGACGGAGTATGTCGTTAATGTGGGCATGTCGGGAAATACGCCCAGCACTCCTGCTGCACGATAGGCCATAGTGGCCAAGACTGTCGACAGCTTCACCGCAGTGACAGCGATGCGGAGAAACGCAAACAGCTCCCACCCGTAGGCAAGAAGCGATGCGGAAAGTTGTGTTGTTGTGATGGAAGTGCTTGAAGCCATAGCCCCGATTCCCACTCTCCCACAGCCAACAAACGGGCGCGCTCTGCAACACAAGATGTAGTATTTAAAAGATATTCTAGAATCTTGCTACAGAGCCGCCCGTCCCATTGCCTCTGAGAGGATAGATATCGGGATATCAAAGCTCGGGCAAGCCATTTTCCAAGCGTTAATGGCATCAGTCTTGCACGGCGCTTCAGAATTAACCAGTGTGAGTTCTAGAATTTTCCTAGTCAATTCCTCAGTGCCGTGGACCGAGGCCAAAAACGCTGCTTGACTTACATGGGTAATTTTGCGAACGCCGAGGCCGCGCAAACGAACTGGTAAAGTCGATTGAAGCCACAGTCGGTCGTTTATGTCAAGATTTAGAATTTTGCTCAGGTGTGCCGAATAATATTATCAATGTTTTCCAATAGGGGTAAATGTTTCCAAAAAGGAGAGGACCGCAAGTAATATGTAAATTTTGGAAAAAAAGGCAGTGCCGAATAATCGTGAAAGCCGAATGAATATTAATTTTGTAAAGCCGTTCTGAGGTTTCACATAAATTTTGTAGTTTTTCATCTATTAAAGATCCAAAAGCGTCGGGGACCCAAGGAGGCGGAAGGAACATTTATTGATGATTTTAATATTTGGCGCCAAAGAATTAAATTTGGTTAAGATAGAAAGGTTATCCAAATTGTCATTAATAAAAATTTCACATTTGTCTGAATTTAGTTCCAAACCAATTGCTTTAAATTTATTTTTTATTAGCTCTAAGTCTTGTAAGATAGTGTTAACATCACCTCACAGAGTACCGTCGTCCAAATACCTGACGTTAAAATTTGAATTTATTTGTTTTATTATTGAGTGAATGGCTAAACTAAAAATGACTCTCCCGAGAGGGTCACCTTGTTGAAACCAAGAGCAGATTCCAACACATTGTCTTTAAAAATTAATTTTGATGGATTTCTATTTGCCAAAGGAATTTAAAAAATTTGATAGTTTCTAATTTAGCTTCTGTCAACAAGGTGTCCCTGTTCACTGAGTTGAAGGCATTCTTCAAATCAATCTAAGTCGGAGACATCTGTGGCCACATTGCCGGAGAGCATAAGGTTAGTTAAAGCCGTCAGTGCATCTCCAGCCTCTACAGCACTTGCACCTAGAAGATCTTTCAAATGCTGAGATGTTAAGCCGTCAAGACCGCCAGCGGATCCACTTCGAAAGGAACAGACGGCTTCAAATACGTCCTTGGCTGAAACATTCAGACAGTCTATATCTTTGTCCGGTATGTCGGGAAAGGAGAGGTCATTAGCTGGCGCCAGGTGCTTGCTCTGCAGACCTGCGAGTGTGTCTGCAGAGTAAGGCGCCACCACATCGCTACTAAGGGCTCTCAAGAATGAGGTAGGGTCCGCTTTCTAGTCTAACCGGATTTGACTGAATATTAGCTTTTCCACAGAGCGACTGCCGTCTGATCTCGGCATGGCTATATTCCATGGTTTAAACTAGTGTTAGTTTATTCATAGATACTGATTCCCTATAACGACTGAAAAAGATCTTCATGACAGCCGTACTGACGGCTTCATGTGCTCTCCGAGGGACGGAGCAAGCGATAATTTACAATTTAATACGCACACAGGGGTATCATCCCATGGGTGTCGTAAGAGCCGACAGAGGGAGCATATTATGCAGAGAACAACACTGTAAGAGAAGGAAAACATGATACAAACCCTATACCAACCCGTTTGGCCAACGTGGTATAGTAGGCCAATTCCTCCTTTCACTGACTGTTAAAGGCTGATGATGACGCACACAGAATTCAATATTCACACGGAGATTTAATTGTCATAAAGACGTTAATTGCACAACAATTGGTGACCGGCAAAGCGAGACTAGATCGTGTAAAAACAAATCGGTTGAAACTGGGCCGTGTGTACACTAATGGCCAATTTTAGTGCTTTAGTCTGAATGCGAACGGTATACTGTGTCGGTGTATTGGTGTTAGTATTATGCGAATTATCTATAGGCTATGATAAATATCGAAGGTTTAGGATAAGGCTTTTTACAGTGGTTATTGGTAAATCAAACATTCTCTTTTGCCTATCAATGAATTCGTTTTAATTTCAGAATTTTAAATCTATATATATAATACAATCAAAGCTACAGCTAGCCTCTTTACTGGTTTTATTTTCATATTGCAAAATTGTCTTAAAAATGTTGTTTGTATAGCTCAGAAAAGAAGAAAAATCAGAAGCAAAACGATTTGGACGTGTGTGAATTTAGACACTTAAATTTTTTACGATGTTATTTAATTTAATGAAATATTACAATACAGGCATTAGGCCATTAGGGCCCTTTTCCTCTCATGCGTATTTTCGTCCGCGCGTGGATCTGGTCCACATGCGGATGATAATACGCTCATGGCCACACGCAGACAAAGATTTCGTGTGCCGCTGCAGTGTCGTAACTCGTGCGTGTCGCCAGTGACTCTCTCTGTATTAACTTTCATTGCTTCATTTGCGTATTATGACCATGCGTGTGACCCGCGTGACAGTAAAAACAACACTGAAGGAAGAAAACACCGTCCGCATCCGGATAGCACGCACGCAGGCTGCGCGTCCGCGACCAATCCGCGTTCCGTGCGCGTGATGCCCGCATGATAGGAAAAACATGTATGAAATGATAGGATGCGGGCAGCCTGCATGCGGATGAAATCCGCGCGCGGACGATAATACGCATGGCAGGAAAAGGGCCCATACAATGTTTCAAAAACGGTCAACTTTTTACACACACTTTGCACAATCATGTAATCCTTTTTAAACACATTTTGCACAATCATGTAATCCTTTGTCCCCTTGAGTAGTCAGATATACTTGCCCAATTTTACAGACATGTCATACTGAAATGTTATTATACGTAGTAAAAAAAGTACAGGATTAAATTCCACCAAAGTGAAAATTCTACATTATGAAATATTTTGTTCACCATATAAAATTTTATCTACGGATTTTTGTTAAGGCAAATGCATACCTGATAATTACTTGTAGCAAGTGATTGGTTATTTTCCGTTGGAATGGTCACTTAATAAGATTTTAGACAACTCCTATTTAAATGCGCGTTTGATTCGAATAGAAACAGTATCGCGTTTTATTGGTCTATACAAGTTTCAAGGACCGTATGATTGCTTTTAAAACGAAAATGTATCTATTTGAGAATGATCTCATTGGAACTACGTAACCAATTTGTGTGTGACTTTCCCGAACCATGGATTCGTGTATAGTTTTGTTTGTTGAAGTATTTGGAAGCGAAGGATTTAAAAAGATTTTTCAGCAGTACACAGCTATTTGCTTGGGTTCGCCAGAATGCACTTTAACAAGCTGCCTCACTTTTCAATCGTTTGGTAAGTTTTAGTAAACAGCGAAGGCTATAGAAGTGCACGAAGCACCTCAAGAGCCTCGAAATATGTTTTTTTTGTACTGGAATTAATCTTGTACCACAAGAAACTTATGTCTACACTTGAAACGACAATGTGTGAATCACACAATGTGTTATACCGCGAGGGAATCAAACCCTCATCATTTGCTGCAGTGTTAAGCGAGACAGTCTTAAACCAATATGCGTATAGTTCATATGATATTATTTCTTTACTGGTCTGTTTGTCTAGTTTATAGTATACAAGCTTCTGCTTATTTTATAATCAAATAACCGAGTGTGAGTAACTCACAATATTAATATCTTACGATAACTGTTATACTAAGATATTATTATTGTTTGCTACCTGTATTTCCAGACCAAACATATGAAATTATATTCGGTAAATATTTGTCGTGCAACAAAATCAAAAGAAAACATTAGTTTGCCCGCCCGTTCGCTGAAACCGCCCAATTTATTCAGATGGCACTCGACTTTTACGCTTCGTATTTACCAGGTAACTGCAATGAACTGGCAACAATTGTAGAAATAGTATTGCAAAAGTCTTTATAGTAGTGCAATAAATTTTCAGCGACGATAGCTCTGACTTTTTGAAGTTGTGTGTATTAGAAATGTTAATTATCGCTCGCTTTACAATTTGTTCGGTACATTGGCAATAGGCTTGCCCCCTATTACATTGGGACCAAAACATAACTGGCGAAGTGTGGCTGTGTAATACACCTCTGCCTACCCCTTCGGGTATAAAAGGCGGAAGGTTATATTAAATGTTGAGTATATTTAAGTGAATAAATAAGACTAGTTAGATCTGTTAGTGGTTTTCAGTTCGGCAGATATGATCTATTTTATTCAATCGTTTCTGGCCGACCTCACGGGGTTTTTGGAAAATCCCTTCTCAGCGCACCTTTGCGCTCCAGAAGGGATATGCAGGCCAGGTTTCCGCTTCATAAGCCCATTAGTTCCGGCTGTGCATTGTCTGTCAATCAGTACTGCAAGAATTTTATTTATACCGATGATATTGATGACAAGAAATAATATAGAGTAGGACAACTTTGTTCTAAATAATATGTGATAGATGCATACATAGTTATAACATACATAATATGTAGGTGTAAGTAAACACAATTTGGAAGCCAACTAGATTTTATTGAATTTTAGTTTTTACCCCGAGCGTTTTATAGCTGAAAATTTTCGGTTTAAAAAATTTTTTTATGTGGTTAGTGTATTATTAAAAACACCGCCGATATTTGGTTGCGTTTAATCGATGGTATGTTTACAATGCTTTTAAACATAGTATAGGTTGTGTTAGTCGAGTATTGAAATGAAATGAAATTTATTAGCATAGAATACAGGTACATAGGAGGTTTAGGATCGATATCATATTTTGCCTTCATTAAGCAAGTAAATAATAAAAACATTCGAAAACGGAAATTATATTGTAAATTAAGTTTCAATCAGCAATAAACATTAAAATAAATTAATATGAAATGCAAAACAATATTGAAACATAATTATATTTTACTATTTTATCTTATATTGCACAAATTCATAAATATATAAAAACACTAAACTTATCTACTAACAATTTGCGTGACTGAATTTTAAAATGGTTTAATGGTAGTTCCGATATATTTTTGGGCAATTTATTGAATACACATATGATAAACGTTTCTGTTATTAATAGTAGTTCTACTATAAATCAGGCTCAACTCGTAAATATTCTGATTATTTAGCGCAATATAGACAACGGGCTGCTTCGTCTGCAGTGGGCCAAGAGTTCAAACCTCCGATGCGCACCCCTGGCTTTTCGAAGCCATGTACGTAGTAAACTGTTATAATCGCTTGATAAACGGTAAAGGAAAACATCGTGAGGAAAACCCGAAGTCTGCATGTCTGAGAGTTCTTCGTAATGTTCTCGTAAAATATGTGAAATCTACCAACTCATACGTGGCTGGCGTTGCGAACTGTGGCCTATCTCTTCGCATAGTGAGAAGAGGTCCGTGCCCAGTAGTGGGGCAGTTTGTATACTGATGTTATGTCAATTATTTGCCAATTTCAAGATAGTTCAAAATTATCCTGGGTCTTCACAAGTACCAGAGTTAAGTATATTCAGTTATGGCTTCAGCATAAATCAGACTACACTGTGGCAACAGTGTGAATGAAGGAAAGACCATCTACAAATAATAGGCCTTATGATTACCATTATAGTCGAGAGTAGGGTGGGTTCTTTTCACAAACTAGATAAAAGTTGTGAGCCAATTGTAGTTTTCCCGAAGCTTTATAAGTATTGTTCTTATTTTCACAAGAGGCAAACTTCAATACTGGATGACCTTTGTGTCCATTCGAGTATTGGAAAGCTTCTTATGGTAAAATATTCCAAACTTTTGCGGTTTGTTTACATACTTACGGTACGGTATGGTAACGGGTCGCAAACGCGTAAATATTTAAACACACAATGTGAAATACCATCCTTTTAGCCAGAAAAATAGCATGAATCACTTACTAAAATACCTTCTATTTATAACTTCTACGTTTTCGCATGATTAAAATCAGTTATAATCAAGGAATGACTGAAGACTTCTCTAAGCAGCATTGGTTATTTAAACTGTTAAATTTTATATTTATGACTTTGAAAAATATACATGTGGCTTTCTCCCTACTAGAGGAAGGATCCTAAGACCAAGGTAGCTGATTGCCCGGTGGCCGTATAGTCAAAGTCAAAGTCAAAATCCTTTATTCACTTGGGTCACAATATGACGCGTATGAACGTTAAAATAATAAATTTATAAAATAATTACTTAAAGACTCTACATTTGAATTTACTGCCACGTTCGCAAATCCAGGGCGTAGAACCATGAGAAAGAACTCGCAATAAAACTCACGGTCACTCTTTTTCATCGCCAGGTTTTGCATAATACACATAATTTACATTTTGTAAGGTGCTGCAACTGTTACACCTTCTATATTACTTGTATATATTTACTGTACATATTAATACTCAAGCGTAATACTGTTACGAGCTGGGGTTCGACGATAAATTATATACACTATGCCACTAAACTGCACTTTATTCACTAACACAATAACACTAGATACACACACTTAATTTTTAAACACTAATAAAACTCACTATTCACACCACTAGAAACACCACTAAACACTTCCGACTTACTTCCCTTCGCTTCTTGTTTATCACTCCGATATTCAATTGTAACTATGTGAACTCGCTCGCCCGCTGGGTATTTATACCGGCCGGACAGGCAACGAGTTCTTTCTAGCATATTCCCGAACATTCTAGATGCTTCCACAAAACTGTCGAAATAATCGCGAACAGTCGATACTCGATACAGCAACGCCATCTAGTACAGAGTAGATGAACTCTAGCACCTAACTTATAAATTGCACGTATGGCCCTCTTTTGAATGACAAAAATAGTCTGTATATCAGCAGCTGTACCGCAAAACATTATACCGTAAGACATTACGCTGTGCAAATAACTAAAGTAAACTAGTCTAGCAGTATCTATATTTGTGAATTCCCTAACTTTTCTAACTGCAAACGCTGCAGACCTAAGTTTGACTGCGAGACAGGATATGTGGGCGCCCCACTGAAGCTTACCATCTAAAGTTAGACCTAAGAATACGGTTGATTCGACTAGTTGAAATGTTTCCTTATTTAAAATTAGTTTAGTAGGAACACTTTTGACATTAGGCAAAGAGAATTTAACTAGTCAATAATAACCGTACCTTCGTATTACCGTCAGTTTCCTTTCTTCTTAGGCGTTACACTCTTGGCAGAGTGGTTGTGGTCGTCACATCAACAGCTGTGACCTGTTCCACAATTCGACGCCACTCGTCACGTTTTTCCGCTCCTCTTGTGCATTCGTGTAGTGAGCGGTTGGCAGCGATCTTAACTGGGTCTGTCCATCTTATTGGTGACCTACCGCGTGGTCTGGTGCCATCTACCTTACCCTAAACTACTAGGCTTTCTATAGACTGGTCTTCGCGTCGTGATACATGTCTGAAAAAAGCGAGTCATACGATCCAGAAGAGTCCATGTCTCAGAAGCATAGAGGAATATGGAAAAAACGAGGGCTTTCACAAGTCGTATTTTTGTGGCTTAGGTAATCGATATTTCCATACTTTCTTCTGTTTGTCCATATATTACCATGGGTCGCTTGATTTCGTATATGCAGCCGCCGTTGTTTGATATCAGTGCTCCGAGGTATATGTAACTATGTCTGAACTAAATCGCAATTAGCAATTTGCCTGACTTCTGGAGAGTTGTTATTAGCACGGTCAACGATCATCATCTTAGTTTTGCTGCGGTTTATTCTGAGACTGAAATCAAGGCTAACTCGTTCCATCCTATGCAAAAGTTCTTCTATAAGAGTGATGTTACTGGCGAACGAGGTGGTATCATCCGCGTAGCGAAGATTTGGTTCGGCCTCCGATCGTAACACCGTCACTCCAACCCTCAAGTGCAATTCTCATGATGAGTTCTGTGTTTATCTTAAATAGCAAAGGAGAAATTATGCAACCCCGCCGCACTCCTGCGCTGGGATGAAAGTCGTTAGACAGAATCTCATCAGTTCTAACTGAAGCCGTCGCGTTATCATAAAGGTGCTTGAGAATTGAGACAAGGTGTTTCGGCGTACCCATGTCGAGGAGTGTTCTCCAAAGCATTGGCCACTTGACTGAATCGAATGCTTTTGAGAAGTCCACAAATAAGGTGTAGGTCGGTTTGTTGAATTCTCGGCATTTTTCGATTATTTAGCGAATGAATAGAATCTGTTCTCGGGTACCCTTACCCTTTACGAATCCAGCTTGCTCAGGTGATATTATAATAATAATATTTTACCACATATACACATCACCATCTAGTCCCAAACTAATACACAGTAATAGATACTAGATAATGGATAAACATACATATATACATTTTTTTTGTAAATACAAACATATTATACATAGAAACACCCAGACCTAGACAAACATCCATGTTCATGCACACAAATGTTTGACTTGAGCGGGAAACGAACCCGCGTCCTTCGGCGTAGCAGTCGCTTACACTCCCGCTGCGCGAACCGGTCGTATTTCCTTCGATAAATAGGATTTCAGGCGTTCGTTGACGATGTGAAGGAGGATTTCGCTCGCGTCTGATATTAGTGCGATTAAGCGGTAGTTGTTGCAAAATTTAGTGGGGCCTTTCTTGTGTAATGATACAAAAAAGATGTGTGCCCAGTCACGGGACCGGTCCGCCATATATTGTTACATAATATGTGACAGAGGTTTATACTATATTCTCCTGAAGCTTTTAATAGTCTCTATTGGGGTAGCATCTCTTCCTGTTGCTTTCCCACTTTGCCCTTTGATTTCCTTTAAGGTACCGCAATTTAGTATTATTTGTATAGGATGGGTCCATTGCCTAGCATTGTAGGGATCGCCAGAGTTTTCTTGTCGGCAATGCCAACGTGTATACCAATCAGTGGATACACCCTACGCGCTGCTTCCATTTATGAAAGGTATTATAATTAAGATGTGTCTGATGCAGATAATCGAACGGGTATCTTTAGACGCGTCAGTCTTGATGTTTTCGCGAATATGCGATATATGCTGTTAGTCTTATATACCTAGCTACCACTATAGAAATAAAATAAACCAGATTTTTTTTCATCACATCGTACAACACAATAAGCAACTATAAGATGACGTCAATGACACAGACAATTCATGCACGTTATATCGAATGAGAGCCCTTATCCCTAGTCGTTTGTTAATCCGTCGATAACCACTAGAGACGCGGTTGTCAAATACCCAACTATATTCGAAACTCACTTGTGATATATTTAATAAAAGGTATTGACAAAAATAGGCACATTTTATACCGAATACTAATATTTACGAGATCAGTCTAACAGTAGATGTAGAGACAGTTTGCCTGAGTACCCTATTAATAAATGGGCCTGAATCTCAACTAAAGCCCGCTTCGCACGGTGCGTGGTTTTGCAGACGAGCGCGGTACCGTTAAAGTTTAAGCAGCGTAACTTATTATTATTTATAATGTGTAAATATTTCTCTATTTCCCGACGTAACAACCAGGATTACACCGGTCATACTCATATTTAGACTTGTGTGATCAATCAATGAATTACTATTTGAATCATTTACAGATACAACATCATGTGACCAGTCCAATTATAATACATGGATGGACTGGCATATGCATGCTTGTTATTCTTTCACGTGAAAACTGCTGAACGTATTTTGATGACACGTTATACATCAAAATAGCACAAAGGCTATCTTTAGTTGAAATAACTGACACACACGTGTGTGTCACGGCTAGCCAAAGGTAGAAACTTATCGTTTTTAAATCCAGCCAATTTTAGCACAACACACACTATTTGTTAAGAAATATACCCAGCTACGTAACATATTATTGTTGTGTGTGAACGGCATTTGCTATTATGAATTTTCATTTATTTTTAAATTCAAACTCATTTATTCATATAGGTTACAAAGGTAACACTCATGAACGTCATTTCTTTTTTTTTACAACCAGGTTCGGGATGGTAGGGCTATGAGAAGAGCCTGGAAGAAACTCATGCCACTCTTTTTTTAAATCAGAATCTTAATCTTACAATTTGTGGAACCATGATTGCTGAAACAGCCAAAATACTTCGCGACACTGATTAGAAATAAATGGACATGAAAAAAATATGTGAATAGTACAAACAACAAAACACTATAGCGACAGTAGTATAGCTGTATCAGCAACCAATAGGTTAAAAAAATTTGTAAAGGTGACAAGTGAACAATGATGTGATCAGGGATAAAAACTGATATACTAGATTTAATTTTGCAAACGCAATAAGTATAACGAATCAATATCTGACTCCAACGTTATATAAAGTCTCGTATTTACTGGTTGAAATATTATTATAAAGCTCCACAGGTCCCGATAAAATGTTTCATGTAGATTAAGTATTACAAATATGTAATATCGATCATTCTTTCACACACCATAAACAATCCATTTTATTTACTTTTGAATGTATTTTTAAATTCGATACGTAAATTATTTATAGACATTGAACACCAATGTATGTTACTACAGAAGTTACAAGTTTATACTAGTAGAACTTGCTCTTAAAGTTATCATAATCTATAAAAATCACAGTGCCGCCAACATGGTCCTTTTGTCAGTCGCAAAAACAACATGTAGACATGTCAGATTTTCTTGAAGCATCATTAGGATACGTTGTCAATTCAACATCCATGTATACATACTTTACATGCATATATATTACTTTCTCGAAAGGTGCCACGCAAAATTACGTTCTGCGAAAACCTACGGTAAATGTTTCTACAGTAAACCGAAGAATTCTTGTATATAAATTAGGTTTGTTGTATAAACAGAATTTGAATAATTCAGTTTTTGTTTCGGTTTCGTCTTTGAATTAGCGGAAATCCTTCTTAGGACAGCATTTTAAAAGTATTTAGTTTCATAGTACTTTATAATTAGGTTGGTATTATAGGGTTCGAAGATTGAGATTGAAGGGCCTAGTAATTAAATCGTATCGTCATATGCAAAGTCCCAATGCATTTAGGTACAACTTTGAAAGGCCAGACTCCAAGCCTGCAAACAACTGGGATAGTGCTAGCATGATAGTTGATAGTAATGACAAACACAAAGTATAGTAATCAGACTGTTCTATTTACGACTAAAGTAACTGTGTGGCAGACAGCCAGCCAGTTATTTTCGTAAACCATCAACTGCATCTCGTGGAAACAGTATGCAATCTGTACATTGTAATGCGGCTGCAGAATTTTCCAAGAAAATGAAGGAATATTTCTACAACATTTCAGCTTTCAATAGTTTAACATTGAGTTTCGAAGGTCTGTTTTGACTAGAAGCCAATTGGATAATACATAATGTTATTTACTTAAATGTGTTGCAGACACGACTCCATTATAAATGTTTGTACATAGGACTAAGGAGTAGGTAGGTACTCGTAGTTCATAAATACTTCATTCAGCACGAATATTAAATCTAGAAGGGTGATACACTTCAATTCAATTCACGTAAAATCTTAGCATCGCTCTTACAAGTATAATTGTGAGCGGCCGGCTTACAACTGCATTGAATTTAACAGAGTGACCGTTCAACGTGGCAAAATTACGGTGTACGAAATTAAAAGAATTCTTTAATTTACTACAAAGCCTCGAAAAATAATTGTAATGAAGCTGTGTAGAAATTCTTTTTTAAAAGACTTGGATATATTTGTGTTTTTGTTCGAGAATATAAAAAAATATAAGCGAGTTATTTATTTATTTATTTATTTGTCATTCACCCGTTCATACAGGAATAGTGCAGTGTCCCACAAAACCGTGTCATCGATTTGATTGTGGGATCCAGTCTCCGTACAGTATTAGAACGTTTACATAAATAAAATTTCAATAATTACTTATAACTAACTTAACTCTTAACTTCTAGCACTTATCTAAGTAATATTGCTTAAGTCTCCTTTTAAATACAATTTTATTATTTTCGTTCCTTATGTCCTCTGGGAGATTATTTAGCAGATATGGCAAACGTTTTTTTAAG
Source organism: Euclidia mi (assembly GCA_944739405.2). Taxonomy (NCBI): domain Eukaryota; kingdom Metazoa; phylum Arthropoda; class Insecta; order Lepidoptera; family Erebidae; genus Euclidia; species Euclidia mi. Next base: position 13,467,362 of record OX123202.2, read on the forward strand.
GTTCTATCACTATAATAATTAAACACTCTTGGTACAACATATTTGCCAGAGGCCATCGATCGGTTGTTATGATTATTTGTAACATGTTCCAAGTTATGCTCAAGACTGCCATGGTTGTTTACAGTCAATAAGTATTTATGTTTTAGGGAAATTGGTAGTATTTTACAAATTTTAAATAATTTTGTGTAGTCATTATTATGCTGATTTCTAGTTTTATTATTGACGAGAAGTTTAAGAAACTTTGTTTGGATTGATTCTAATTTATTTATATATGTTTTGAATGTTAGACCATAGCAATCTAGAGCATAACCGAGAATAGACTCCACGAGTGACTTATATAAACATTTCAATGTTCCTTTAGGTACTTTAAAGCTTAAATGATAGAATTTTCCAAGCAATACTCTCAGTTTGTCACAAAGGTAATCTATATGATGGGACCATGAAAAATGTTCATCTATTTTCATGCCTAAGTATTTTACACAGTTTACTTTTTCAATAGGTTTACATTGACAGTTTGATATATTATGAAAGCATGAATAATCGTGTGTATACAATAATGGTTCTACTGATGGTCGCAAATAGGGGGAGTGTATTATTAGCAGTTTGGTTTTCTCTGAATTGATGACGATACCGTTATCGTGTGGTCTCTAATACGTCAGAAAATAATGGAGCCAACAACTTTCAATGAAATCTCGTTGCACAGATAAAATATGATGTTTCGTAAATGCATGTTTTCATACCACAATGTAAATACTGAAAATAAACAAATACCGATAATAAACGCAAAAAAAGTAATAAGTAAATTGATAAAAAGTTTGCTTGATGGTTGAGAAGCTTTTTTCGTTCATTTTGATGCAGAACTGTTATTTTGAAAGTTGTTGGCTCCATTATTTTTTAAATATATTTGAGGAAAAATACAGTAACGTGTAGGCGTGTGTACGCTGGCTACACATCAAGCTAGACACTTTGACCTTTGCAACGTTCTTATGGCGTAGGAAATAAGTATTATAATTGTACTGCAACTGTACATAGTTTGAAATGTGGCTGTGTGTACAAACGACTTGGGTTAGTTAACATGGTCACTACCCTACTAACGTGCACCGATTACTACATCTTTATTTTTTTAAGATGTCGCTCGCTCTAGAGTAAAATCTGATCCCGAAATCTTTACAAAAAATTAATTTTAATCTACAAACAACACAATTTGTGGATCACACAAAGTGTTGTCTTTGTGGCAATCGAACCCACACTTCTTGGTGCATAGATAAACAATAGGCGACCGCTTAAATCACTACGCCAATGGCTTAATCTCTAATTTTGCTAAAACATCAACTCTACTGTGACCTTGCTGTCAACTATGTAGACAGTTATAGGTCGGTTCACGAAAGTTGACCACAAATGGCGGCCGTCGCGCATATGTACATTCGTGCACCTTTTTTTATTTTTTGGTGGGTAGTTGGGAGAATAAGTGGTATTTAAATTTACTTGTTAAAAAAATTTTAATTAATTATTTTATTACAATTATATATAAATTTTAATGTATAGAAGTGAAAGCTAACAGTAATTACCTGCCAGTCAAGCATTATCTCCTGAAACTAACACATTTTCACAAAACACACACCATGGAAGCATTCAAAGTATCCAGTATTATTGATATGCAGTCCTATTTTGAGGAGCGGATGGCAAAGTTTGAGGCTGACCTCCAAAAGAAGTCGACACAGAGTGCTGGGAGTTTGGCTGATGAGTTCGCCTCATTCAAGACCTTTGTACTGCAGACCTTGAAGTCCTTCTCTCAGCAGCTTGATGTCGTCGGCCGTGAGGTGGACAAGATTGAGATGCGGAGCCGCCGGAAGATGCTGCTGCTTCATGGGGTGGAGGAGCGTAAAGATGAAGATACAGTCCGGCTCGTGGCGGATGTTGTCAAACAGCGTCTCAAAATTGACTCCTTCGCGGCTGAGGACGTCCGTCGTTGTCATAGGATGGGACGCCAGACTACCACCGACAAGGCAAGGCCCATTCTGATTAAGTTTGAGTCTGTTGTAGTGCGGGACAGTATATGGTTCGCAAAGACAAAACTCAAAGGAACGGGAATCACTTTGTCCGAGTTCCTAACCCGTTCACGACACGACGCATTTATGGCTGCCCGGGCGAAGTTCGGCGTTGCGAAGTGCTGGACGAGAGAGGGCTTTATTCACATCCAGGGCCCCGACGGTAAGCGATATCGCATAACCTCTATAAGCGATCTAAATAAGATCAAGCTCGTGGAAGTCGTGGACGCGGAGAAGTCGATCACTAAACCAACCACAACTAAGGCCAAAAGAGCTGCAGCTTTGAAGAAGTAGGGTTTGCCGATCTTCATCACGTACTTAACTGTAGGTAATTTTATTTAATTTCAGTATGTATTGAATGCACCTTCACTACCGTTTTATATTTTTCATTTTATTTTTCGTGTACCGCAAACCAACAATAAACATAAACAAATCGTTACTGTCACCTTCTGTCATAGCTGTCAGTTATGTCAATTCATAATACGTTCTGATTTTACTACCTTGTTTGAAGAGGTGTGTTTTTAGATGACTATATATTATTTTATAATCTTTAATTTTTAATGTCTCTCTTAACTTTGTCGAAATATTTTGTCTCTTACATACCCCTATTTGTTATTAATTATTTGTTAGTTTAATATTGTTACTTTTTTAATTGATGATATCTTGGTCAATGCGCAACTGGCGGGTGGATACTATAATATATATTATTTATTAGTATAAATGTCGGATACAAACTCACATAGCGATGCCGATACCTTCCTTTCTGCTTCAAGTCTAGATGATAGTTTTGTAAGTGTTCCCTCTCTAGGAGACATTCTCCAGTCCCAGTTTTCGGACGTACCCAAGAACTTTAATGTAGTCCATTTAAATGCACGGAGTATTCCAGCCCATTTCCCCGACATGCTGGCCAACTTAGACTGCCAAAATATTCATGCCATTTTAGTTTCAGAATCTTGGCTGAAACCTTGCCTTCCATCAGTGACTTTTTCACTTCCAGGTTTTAATCTTATTAGAAATGATCACCAGTTCGGCGGTGGGGGCGGTGTTGCCATATATTTACGTCACCATATTCCTTATCGCATAGTCACTATGTCACCGCAGCCGCCACCGTCAAACTCAGGCGAGCATCTCTTTTTGGAAGTAGAACTTCACCGCATAAAAGTACTTTTAGGTGTATATTATACTCCGTCTAGTCGTGTTAACTTTTTTAATTCCTTTGAGCTAATATTGGAAAACCTAATTCCTTCATATGATCACACACTCATAATGGGAGACTTCAACACCTGCCTCCTTAAACAGGATTCTCGTACTGTTGCTTTCCGACGTGCTGCAGAGTCCTGCAATCTGTCAATTTTAAACTTAAATGCAACACATCACTTCCCTAATACTTCTCCTTCTCTTCTTGACCTTATTCTGGTTTCTTCCCTTCATTTCGTTCATAGGCATGGTCAATGCACAGCGGATTCATTTTCTTACCATGACCTCATTTTTGTGTCATACAAGATTCGTCCTCCCAAAGCAAAGCCGACGATAGTCTTGCAGCGCAATTTCAGTGGCATGGATCATGACAAACTGCGGGAAGATGCCGCCATTATTGACTGGGATCCACTTTAATCTTCAGACTGTGTCTACATGAAAGTCCATTTTTTAACAAGTAACCTCGTTAAATTATATGATGTGCACGCTCCAATCCGTGCTATTAAACTAAAACATTTACCAGCACCTTGGCTAAATGAGGACATCAAAAAAATCATGGCAAAAAAATCTGCAGCCAAGGCAAAATTTAAGCTTAGGCCTACACCACTAAACCAAGAAAAATACGTTGAGATCAGAAATCACTGCAACAAGGTGTGTAGGAAAGCGCAACGCCAACATATTCATAAATCCGTTGAAAATGGTGATCCAGCTAAAGTCTGGCAATTTCTAAGAACTCTGGGAGTTGGTAAGACACGACATCAACCCATTCCGAGTAAAGTCAACCTTGATTCACTCAACATACATTTCACTACTTCGTCCAATTTCGATGGCAATATGAAAAGATATACTTTACAACATCTTTCTTCCTTACCAACCCCAAATTATTCTCCTTTTGTCTTCTCGCAATTTGCCGCCTGTGATGTTAAGAAGAGTATACTGGCAGCTACATCCAATGCAGTCGGTAATGACTGTATTAGCCGCAATATGATCCTTCCTATCCTAGATGAAATTCTTCCAGTCCTATGTCATCTCCTTAACCATTCCGTTGTCCGTGGCATATTTCCATCTGCGTGGAAAGAGGCACTCATTATCCCTTTGCCTAAGAAATCTAAGCCTTGTTCCTTTGCAGATTATCGTCCCATATCCATACTACCCTTCCTGTCAAAGGTCCTTGAACGTCTAATCCACACCCAACTCAGTTCGTTCCTTCGTAAAAATTCGCTCTTGAATCCCTATCAATCTGGTTTTCGCCCCGGCCACAGTACCGTTACTGCATTGGTTCATGTAACTGATGACATTAGGCGAGGTATGGATTATGGGAATCTTATGGTCTTGTCCTTACTCGATTTTAGCAATGCTTTTAACACCGTAGATTTCCATATCCTACTTGGCATCTTGCGCTCTCTTAACATATCTCCAGCGGCAATTGACTGGTTTCATAGTTACCTGTTTGGGCGCCGGCAGCGTATACGCATCGAAGACTTGTATTCCTCATGGTCTAACACGAATGCTGATGTGCCACAGGGTGGCGTGCTATCTCCGTTACTCTTCGCAATATTCATTAATTCTATCTCAAACCAACTACTTTCTTCCTACCACCTTTACGCAGATGAATTGCAGATCTACACGCAAGCTCCCTTAAATAAGTTAGCAGAAGCTTGTACAACTATTAACACCGACTTGGCGCGGATCTGTGAATGGACCAAGAAATATGGACTCTTAGTAAATCCCGATAAATCCCAACTGATCATTATAGGTAGCTCCAGAATGGTCTCAAAAATTAGTTGGCCCGATCTTCCGCGAATAACTTTTGATGGAAAAGATCTATCTTTCAGCAAATCAGTAAAAAATCTCGGGATCTATTTTGACGAAACCTTGTCTTGGGGACCACAGTTGCAGGAAACTAGTCGCAAACTATTTGCATCTGCAGGTTCATTGCGTAGGTTACGCAACTTCCTTCCGACTGCCACTAAAATTGCGCTTGCGGAATCTCTGCTTCTGCCTATACTTGACTACGCTGATGTCAGCTATCTTGACCCCAACGAAGAGCAGCTAGACAAACTTAAGCGTCTCCAAAATTTTTGCATACGATTTATATTTGGACTTCGCAAATATGATCACGTTTCAGAATTTCGCCTCAGGCTCAAGTGGCTGCCAATTCGTCTTCGCAGGAATACTCACATTCTTACATTATTATACAATGTCCTGTTTAAACCTAGTACCCCCTCTTACCTCAAAGAACGTTTTAAGTTCATTAATGACACACATGTAAGGTCCTTGAGGTCGTCCAGGGATTTGACGCTGGAAATGCCAATGCATTCTACAAATTACTTTGACAAATCCTTTTCTGTTCAGGCTGTGCGCCTGTGGAATGCATTGCCAGTAGAGATTCGAAGCGCAAAATCTCTAAACATATTTAAGGGAATGTTAAAAAAGCATTACCTCTCCATCTAACATCAAAAATGCAAACAAAATAATGACCATACTGAATGTAATGTCTTGCTATATAACATCTAGTCTTTGTATCATATGGTATTTTTATTGGTACAAATATACTTAGTATGTCCTATATATTATAAGTATTTGTATATATATGTATTATATATTAAGTAGGTATATAATATATATGGTTGATAAATGTATATATTTTTATTTAATATTATGTTTTGTTTTTTCTTTATTTCATTATTTAACTACACCACCACCACACAATGACTGCTTACATTATTTCTGTCCATCCTAAGGTTGCCTGGCAGAGATCGCATCTAGCGATAAGGCCGCCGATTGTACATAGATATTAGTTAATTTACCAATGTACCTGTACGATTTCATTTTGGTGTACAATAAAGTGTATTATCTATCTATCTATCTATCTATGTTTTGAATGTTAGACCATAGCAATCTAGAGCATAACCGAGAATAGACTCCACGAGTGACTTATATAAACATTTCAATTTTCCAAGCATTACTCTCAGTTTGTCACAAAGGTAATCTATATGATGGGACCATGAAAAATGTTCATCTATTTTCATGCTTAAGTATTTCACACAGTTTACTTTTTCAATAGGTTTACATTGACAGTTTGATATATTATGAAAGCATGAATAATCGTGTGTATACAATAATGGTTCTACTGATGGTCGCAAATAGGGGGAGTGTATTATTAGCAGTTTGGTTTTCTCTGAATTGATGACGATACCGTTATCGTGTGGTCTCTAATACGTCAGAAAATAATGGAGCCAACAACTTTCAATGAAATCTCGTTGCACAGATAAAATATGATGTTTCGTAAATGCATGTTTTCATACCACAATGTAAATACTGAAAATAAACAAATACCGATAATAAACGCAAAAAAAAGTAATAAGTAAATTGATAAAAAGTTTGCTTGATGGTTGAGAAGCTTTTTTCGTTCATTTTGATGCAGAACTGTTATTTTGAAAGTTGTTGGCTCCATTATTTTTTAAATATATTTGAGGAAAAATACAGTAACGTGTAGGCGTGTGTACGCTGGCTACACATCAAGCTAGACACTTTGACCTTTGCAACGTTCTTATGGCGTAGGAAATAAGTATTATAATTGTACTGCAACTGTACATAGTTTGAAATGTGGCTGTGTGTACAAACGACTTGGGTTAGTTAACATGGTCACTACCCTACTAACGTGCACCGATTACTACATCTTTATTTTTTTAAGATGTCGCTCGCTCTAGAGTAAAATCTGATCCCGAAATCTTTACAAAAATTTAATTTTAATCTACAAACAACACAATTTGTGGATCACACAAAGTGTTGTCTTTGTGGCAATCGAACCCACACTTCTTGGTGCATAGATAAACAATAGGCGACCGCTTAAATCACTACGCCAATGGCTTAATCTCTAATTTTGCTAAAACATCAACTCTACTGTGACCTTGCTGTCAACTATGTAGACAGTTATAGGTCGGTTCACGAAAGTTGACCACAAATGGCGGCCGTCGCGCATATGTACATTTGTGCACCAATGGCGTGGCTCTATTCTTGACGCATTTAGGGAATGCGTCAAGAACGGAGCCACACCATTGGCATTCCACCCGCGCCTCACCCCGCACCTCCACGGGGACCTAAAAAATGATTTCTGTGCAGTGGTCATCTTTCGTGAACCGACCTATACAGTCTTATTAATAAACTAGGATTAGCGTCAGAACAATTTTACTCCAAGACTTAAGCAAAGATTAGGCAATTATGGTATTAATAAACTAGGAGTAAGGACGGAGTTAACTATTCATTATTTACTCCGGGAGTAAAAGTTACTCCGCGAACACCCATGTTTTAACGCTGGAGTAAGCAAGGAGTAAGCAACTATATTAATAATTTTGTCACGGGGTACGGTAGACTAGATCGAAACTTTACTTGAATACTAAAACAAAAAATAAAGATTTCGAGTCGACAACATATATCCGCAAAATTCGGATTGTCGAGTATTTTGTTAATTTCTAATGCTTCTGACAGTATTAGAAATTATAATAATAAAAAAAGACAGAAAAGTCACTGTCACCGGATACAGTCATGTTACCTACTATGTAGTTTGTATGCCATGTGTAAATACTTCTTGCAGTTATATTTCTTATCGGTATAAACAGTTTGTTTAAACGACAAAGATTATTAAAGTATCCGTCTATTATGAGAGAATTGTGTTACTTCGAATTTACGCGAGTCAAGCCGCAGGCAAAAGCTCGTAGATTTATATTGTATTTACAGCTTTCATTGAGATTTATATACATAACCCAAATATATTTTCACATTCGTTTGGTGTTCGTTAGAGTACTTACTAGTATCTGATTTTGTAATTTTATTATTGTGGATTAAAATTAATAGACATTATTTTATATTTAAAGATTTAAGAATTCTATCATTCTTAAATCTTCAATGAAATAATCTCTATTAGTAATTGAAAAAATATAACCATTAATAAGGCATGTGAAATTGTATAAACCTCGCAATAACCCTTTTGAAGACCTTGAAGAAGATGAGTTTAAATTGTGATTTGTGCCAAAAAACCGACACCGATCGGGTTTGCCACAAGCGCTTGCAAACTTATACAAACCTAGCCAAATACCCTATCCTATATACAACGTGTAATGGAAATAACGCACATCCTCAGACACCCCAATTAGAAAACCTTGTTACAATCATAATGCATGCATTGAAATATTTTTTTTATTTGCGTAAATAATGCTTTTTAAAGAAAGTATTAACTCAATTAAAAGTGAAAATCGTGGTCACTCTAAATCTGCGCACGCACACAAACGAAACGGTTGCTATGGTAAACAAACAACAGCGATCTGATAGGAACGAAACACGATACGATATAACAAAATGTATGAAATTCAGTCTGTAAACCACAATCTGATAGAGTGGGGTTTACAAAAATGATGTTTGAACATTTGTTGCTGTTTGGTCTTTAAAACAAGAACGGCGCGTTTAAAGTTGTCTTGTGAATCTAAATACTTACAATAATAGAATAATAAAATAACTTACAGGCTTAAAAATCACATTTCTTTAGTCCACGTAGCAATTCACTACTTATTTCCTCACAAATCACATCTTTTCACTGTTTCAAAAGCAGCTAGTATCTTAATTAATTAACTACTCGGCACTTTTTCTCTCATCACAATTAACTGGTGATTTAATATTTCTCCACAATGAGAAAGTCCAGGGGTGTCAAGTCAACATCTAGATGATGTTGCACATTCCACACCGGCACCGGCTTGTTGATAATTATTAAATTATACACCATTACACATTTTGTAAACAAGTGAACTTTTACAAAGGTTTTCACAGCACTCACTGATAGAATCAGATATTCCCGGTTGTGTACTTGTCATAACATGTCTAAGCGCATCGCCCGCTGCCCTTGTCATGCGCCAGCACGAGCGAGACATTGCGTCTCGCTCTTTCCCGTTGTTTATTACCTACGTTAGTGAAAGATAGATGATAGACATTTTGGTGGTCAATTGTGTGCTATTGTCTTTTGCCGTCTATTGTGTTGTATTAATTTGTGCGTTTGTGTAAGTCAACGTGGAACCATTTAATCAATGCATTTAAAAATAAGCCGTTCTGCTTTGTTTTAAGGTTTATTTTCGAATAGCTCAATTTTTTTTTTAATTGAGTTGTATTAATGTGTGCGTTTGTGTAAGTCAACGTTGAACCATTTAACAAATGCATTTAAAAATAAGCCGTTCTGTTTTGATTTAAAGTTTATTTTTGAATAGTTCAATTTTTTTTTAAATGAGTGACTACAATTTACGTTATTTTAATTATTTTAAGACTAAAAATAAACAATATTAAAAATGACGGAAATGGATTCAGTTGCCGATTCTGAACAAAGTACTTTCAAGATGTGCATTTAAACTTGTTACATGTTGTATACCTATTACATATGTGTGTTGTGTCTTATGTTCGCTTAGGATAGTTGTGATTGTTAAATAAAAGTATTTAATAAAAAGTTTTTATTCGACCAGGTCATTTTGTTCATTCTTTTTACTTTTAATATCAATGGGTTGCCATAAAATATACCTTAATCTCAGTGTAAGAATGGTATTGTTACTCCGAACTTACTGCGTATTTATTAATACCGTTATTAACACGTGGCTATTCCATATCTAATCTAGAATTAACTACTCCCGGTGTTACTTTGGAGTAAGGGAAGAATAAGCAATTTTTATTAATAAGACTGTTACAGACGTAAGACAATTAATAACTAAAGTTCCTCAGAGGTCACTTTGACGTCATTGACGTCATTCAAGCAAACTTGCTTTTGATCACTACAGTATGACGTCAGCTTAATTTTTACCAAACAAAATATTTATATTTGAAAATTATATCTAATATAATAATTATTTTCCACATACACATCACCATGTAGTCCCAGACTAAGTAGAGCTTGTTGTTAATTGTCTGCATTTGTTAAGCTTCACTCTAGTTAGTAAAGGCATAGGTAAATATCAAGACTTTAATCCTTAACTGCGGAATTCAATATTCGATCTATCCTTTTTTTTGAGATTTTAGATTCGTTTTTGACATAAGCTCCATACAAAATAATTATTTCAAACACGAATCTCGAATCTCAAAATCCATGGATGGATCGAATATTGGAATCGACCGTAAATCGACAAGTAATTACGACAAATATAAAATAGCTAGTTATAAAGCAAATTGGCTTTTGACATTTTACTCAAGTGTATAATTATTTTAGCAATTACGATTTTTTAAGGAACTTTGAGAACTCGTACTGCAGCGATAGATTAGATTAGATAAATCTTTATTCTACACCACATGAGAAAAACATACATCGAAGGAGCACAAACAAGAAATGCACAATATACACTACATATAGGCAATACATATAATACATATACCTACATATATATATACATACATACATAGAGCCACGCCCGTTTCCCCGAAGGGGTAGGCAGAGGCATATTAAACGCCCACATTTCGCCAGTGTTTTGATCCCACGTAATAGGTGGCGAGCCTATTGCCGCTTATTGGGACATTTTAATTATAATATACACCGCTATTTTTTAATTACTACAAAAAATTTAACACAGCACTAAGTATCTTTAACTGATCATATTTATGTAGTTAAAAAATAAAAACACTAAGTCCCAAAACTGTCTCAAAACTGTCCACAAAAATACGTGATAATTGGTAAATGCAATACTAATACTATGACCGACCCGCGCACAATCATAGTAAAATGAACCATTGATAAATTTCCAAATCCCCCCACGCCCCTCTGCGCCTGCGCCACGCCCCGATGATGTGACAAACAGTACTAATTTGCTAGCAAAAGTGAGCGTATCTAATTTCGTTGCAAAAGTTAATTGTTTGTCTACGTTTGCCCGACGCGATGGCCTATCATATCAGTTCATATCACGGGAGTATGTAGCTATGCTTCTTGCGTACTTTTTGAGTGGAAAAATCGCGAGTGCAGCTGTGTACCCATGGACATCTTATTGTGAATGTACAAAAGTGATCCGGTCAGTGTCAAACAATTAAAACAGTGCATATTGGATGCTTTTGATAACGGTGGTGGACATTTCGAAGGACAGTGGAAATACTTGTAAGTTTAGTAAATAATACGTACTTAAGTAAATAATAATTTGATGCAGGCGCCTCAAAATCGGTCTGTGTTCTCCACACACCTTGAGGAAGGCCTATGTCCAACAGTGGACGTCTCTAGGCTGACATGATGATGATAAAATAATTTGTAAATAGCAGATGATTCTAACTTCATAAATACGCCAAAATTACTCTTTTCTTTTAGTCCAGAACACCATCTTTTATTTTGATATTTGTTTGCTTTCTAATTACATACCTCCGTATTTAATTACTTGTTAAACGATAAATTTTACCGGTCCTAAGCCCGAGTGAAGTATGAAGGAGAGGGTAGAATTAACAAAATTAAAAATAACTACCTACATATATTATTTTTCTACATTTTATTTTCTATGGCTACCTACATCATAAGTGCGACAGAGAGAATGCGAATGAGCAGGATGGAATATTATCAATGAATTAGTGAATGGATTGTAAAATATGACTATGATTTAAGTGAGATTTTCTACCATAAACAAATGATAATAACTTTGCTCTTTATTGATATTATGAAATTCTTACGTCACATATATGATAATAATATCTTTGCTAATCTGTCCTTAAAGTTTTTGTACTAATTGAAAAATTGCGGTGTATATATATTACAGTCTAATAAAAAGTTATGGACAATAATGCAATTACCTTCAGTGATTTTGCTCGTCTAATCTCAACTGGCAGTTTGCGGAGTGCGTTGGCATCTGCAATCGCAGACCCTCTGACGACCTCAGGCACTTTGTATGTGTGTCATGAAGGAACTTGAACCGTTCTTTGAGATACAGGGGAGTGTTAGGATTGAACAATACATTATATAGTCATTTTAAAATATGCGTATTCCTGCGCAGGCGAATTGGGAGCCACTTGAGCCTGCTACGAAATTCAGATACATGATCATATTTGCTTAAACCAAATATAAATCTAATACAAAAGCTTTGGAGACGCTCAAGTTTATCAAGTTGCTCCTCATTGAGATCAAGATAGCTGACATCGGCATAATCGAGTATTGGGAGAAGCAATAATTGTGCAAGCGCAATTTTGGTGGTTATGGGCAGAAACTTTCGCAACCTGCGCAACGACCCCGCCGAAGCAAACAATTTCCGACTGGTTTCCTGCACCTGACATCCCCAGGATAGAGTCTTATCCAGATAAATTCCCAGATTTTTCACACTGCCTGTTATTGGTAAGATGTTTCCATCAAATTGAATCTGAGGGAGTTGTGACGGATTGACCTTAGACATCATCCTGGAACTACCAATCAGAGTGATCTGGGTTTTGGTTGGATTTAATTTTAGTCCATAATTTTTGCTCCACTCACAAATTTGCGCCAAGTCCCTGTTTATGGTAGAAAATGCATTCGAAATAGAGTCTAGCGGCGCCTGTGAGTATATCTGCAGGTCATCTGCGTAAAGGTGGTAGGACGAAAATAGATGTTTGGAGATAGAATTTATAAAAATTGCAAAAAGTAACGGAGATAAAACGCCACCCTGCGGTACACCAACAGTCGTATTACTCCATGAAGAGTATGATTCCTCAACGCGTATACGCTGTCGGCGTCCAGAATGCTGGTGTGCCCCAGGGATTCGTCTTATCGCCCTCACTTTTTCTTCTGCATATCAATGATATGCTCACTTTTGGGAGCATACATTGCTATGCAGATGACAGTACCGTGCATGGGCGGTATCTCGGCCCTCCTGCGGCTAAGCAGGCCGACATTGAGGAAAATAGGCGAAAACTTGTCGCTGAGCTTGACCAGGTTTTGAACAGCATCTCGAATTGGGGTGTTGAAAACATGGTCAAGTTCAACGCCAAAGAAGACACAGGTGTGCGCATTTTCAGCAAAGTTATCTCCATTCCTTCCCCAACCTTCTCTTCTGGACATTCCACTACCGATACAGGACAGTCTAAATATACTTGGTATGGACATACGCCGCAATCTCAACCAGAGAAACTACATTGAGGGTGTCATTAAATCGGCATCTCGAAAACTCGGAGTCCTGAACAGAGTGAGGAGGTTTTTCACGCCGGAGCAGCTGTGTCTATTATACAAGACTCAGGTTCCCTCCTGCGTGGAAGACTGCTCTCATCTCTGGAACGGCTCCGCTCAGTACCTGCTCGATGCCATTGATAGATTGCAGCGGCGTGCTGTCCGTATCATAGGTGACCTTGAGGCTACTAAGACCCTTGAATCTCTGCAATTACGCAGGGACGTAGCCTCAATGGCTGTCTTTTACCGATTGTATGACGGTGAGTGTTCAGAAGAACTCTTTCAACTCATCCCACCCTCTCCTTTCCTATCCCGAACAACACGTGCCGGGTTAAAGTGCCACGCTTACACAGTTGAGCAGATACCGCCACGTACGAAAAGGTTCGGTACATCTTATCTTTGCCGTACCATAAAGATGTGGAACTCACTGCCAGCTCACGTGTTTTCTTCCTCCTTTGATCCTGGGTTCTTTAAGCGGGGCGTGAAAAAGCATCTCTCAAGGCCGTCAAAGTGAGGGCCGTCATGTCACATTGCCTAACCAGCAATTGGGGATGATGGCCTCCCCAATAGGACTTCACTGTCAGCTTACCATCAGGCAGCGTGAAGTCAATTTGATAGGTTCTTTTTAATTAAAAAAAAAAGACTGGTAACTACGAAACCAGTCAATCACCGTTGGAGATATGTTAATAGAGCGGAGTATGCCGAGCAGGAGGTGGAAGTCCACGGTATTGAATGCATTGCTAAAATCGAGTAAGGACAGTAGCGTGAGCTTTCCACAATCCATTCCCAGCCTAATCTCATCAGTGATATGTACCAATGCCGTGGTAGTACTGTGACCAGGACGAAAACCGGATTGGAAAGGATTTAGGAGAGTGTGTTTGGAGAGTGTTTTTGGAAATAAAGGAAGAGAGTTGTGTATGTACAAGACGTTCGAGGACTTTGGAAAGGAATGGGAGTATGGATATCGGTCGGAAGTCAGAAAAGGAACAAGGTTTGGATTTTTTTGGCAAAGGAATTATTTGGGCATCTTTCCACGCTGATGGAAAGATACCAGTGGTAACTGAGTAATTAAGGATAAGACAGAGGACAGGTAGGATTTCATCAAGAATGGGCAAGATCATGTTTCGAGTGATACAGTAATTACCAACAGCATTGGATGAGATTGAAATTATGCCCTTTGTAACATCACAACAGGAAAATTGCTCGAAAACAAAAGGTGAATATTTAATAATAATAATAATAGGCAGCTTGGTCCCTGCACCCGATACCGGTGAGCCCCGTAATTTTATTTTATATTTTTATATTTGTTTTTTCTAAATAATATAGAAATGTAAAATATCATTATGAGAAAAGGTTAAAATAAAGAGAATAATAATAATATTCTACCACATTCACACAACACCATCTAGTCCCAAACTAAACAGAGCTTGTACTATGGGTATTAGATAATGGATAAACATAAATATATACAATTTTTTTTTAATACATACATATTATACATAGAAACACCCAGACCATTTGGGAGTTGGGATACGATAAGATCTTGTAACGTATTTTTTTTAGTGGTCCCATCAAAATTGGACGAAGCAGTGAAATGTGCATTAAGTGCATCGATATTAATATCCTTTGGGAACTCGTCGTTGCGTGACTTACCATCTCCATTTTCAACAGAGTTGTGAATGTGTTGGCGTTGTGCATTCCTACACACCTTATTGCAGAGATTTCTTGCACTTATATATTTTTCCAGGTTGACAGAGGTCGGGCGACACTTATATCTCGCCTTGGCCGCGGCTTTTTTGGTCATTATGTTTTTGATCTCTTCTGTCAGCCAAGGCGATGGTAGATGTTTTAATTTAATGGCACGGACAGGCGCATGTTTATCGTACAGCTGCGTTAATGTGTTTGTAAAAACTTGCACTTTAGTGTCTATACAGTCGGTAGTAAACAAAGGAGACCAATCTATCTTGCTGGCATCGTCGCAGAGCTTCGAACTATCCATTCCACCGAAACTACACTGCATAATGATTCTCGGTTTTGCCTTGGGTGGACGTATTTTATATGAAAGATAGATCAAGTCATGGTTGGAGAAGGCGTCGGCAGAACATTGACCATGCTTGGCAACAAAGGTAGAAGAAGAAACAAAAATAAGATCAAGAAGAGAAGGAACAGAGTTTGGGAAGTGGTGTGTAGCATTAAGAGATAGAACAGATAAATTACTGGAATTTAAAATACGCTTAAGAGTGACTGAACTTGTGGCCTGTTTTATAATACAGGTGTTAAAATCTCCCATTGTGACTCAATCAAACTGTGTGACTGTAAGAAGGCATTAAAGTTTCTAGGATGTGTTCTAAAGAAGGAAAAAAACTTACTCGTGATGAAGGGGAATAATAAACACCTAGAAGAACTGTAGAATGATTGAGTTCCACTTCCAAAAAGAGATGCTCGCCGGCGTTCAAGGGTGGTGGTTGCGATGAGATGCTTACTATACGGTAAGGAATTTGGGCACGTAGGTAAATAGCAACACCACTACCACCACCGACCGCACGATCATTCCTAATTAGATGGAACCCGGGGAGAGAGTAAGAAGTTGATGGCAGACATGGTTTCAGACATGACTCTGAAACGAGAATAGCATGTAGGTTCTTACAGTCAAAGGTTGCCAGCATATCAGGGAAATGGGCTGGAATACTTTGAGCATTTATATGGACTACATTAATGTTCTTTGGTACGTCAGAGAACTGAAACTGAAGGGTTTCTGCAAGTGACGGTAAACTAGTGAAGCTGTCATCGAGACTACTAGCGGTCAAAAAGCTGTCATCATCACTGTTTAAGTCAAGCATTGGAAATACCTATACTTAAATATATAATAATAGTGTAATATAAGCTAATTAAATATATAATAACGTATATAATATAAAAATAAAGCAATTTAAAATCAATAAGTCCACCCGCCAGTTACGTGTTACCAAAGTATCAAAAATGAATTACACTAGCATGACAAAATAACACTTTAACACTGAAAGAGGATATAAAAGACCAGGTAAATTTTCATTTAGATACAATGTTATTAATTTGGAAAAACTTCGGAATTACTGCGATAGCTCTTACTCTACTCGTCTACTCGTAATGCAGAGGGTATCGGTTTCTTACCTACGAACAGAGAATATAGGTTTATAACCACAGCACGCACCCCTGATTTTTAAAATGATATGAATTTAAATTGTTGATCATTCCTTGCGTTATTACTTGAAGAGCTTCTAACAGTCAATATGGGAAATCACTATCTTTGAATATTCTGACATTGATCTAAGCTATGGCATAGTGTTATTACTTTGGGTGGCGGAGGTAAGACGGTAGTCGCTCTGTGAAAAAACTAATATTTTATCAAACCTGATAAGAATAAAATTTAAATTACATTTGGAGCAAGTTTCGATTTCAAACGTCCTTGAAATCTTGTTGGAACGTGCGTGGTTTCTTAGAAGCCATTATGTACAGAGTACATGAGGCATAACGATCATCTGACAATAACAGAAATATGCAAAAAAAAATGTATTTTTCCAACACAGCGAAAAATTAATTTATTTGATATTTCGGTTAATTTGTAGTTATTGACGTATACTATCGTAATTTATCATATAATAGTGAAGACACTAACGCGCACAATAAGGTTAGTGAGAAAGTAAAGTAATTTAAGTGCAAGTATACTGACTTTCGGGTCGACTTATTAAATAATTTAGTGGTAGAAGAGCCTTGTAATTTCAGTATGAATGAGCCGGCTTGACCAAGGCAGTTTTTCTTTGATAATGAGTAATATAATCTATAGTGTTGCGTTTGTTCGGTGAGTGAGTGCCGCAGTACCCATTTCAATTCTCCTTCTAACTATTCATTTGCCCATCCAGGCCAGCAATGTACTCGTGACTCCTATGGTGTAGCGGGTGTCCATCGGCTGCAGTAATCGCTTACCCATCAGGATTCGATCCATCTGCTCATTTATTATTCATCATCATCATATCAGCCAAACGACGTCCACTGCTGGACATAGGCCTCCTCCAAGGTTCTCCACACAGACCGGTCTTGAGCCGCCCGCATCCAACCGCCTCCCGCGATCTTGACGAGATCGTCGGTCTACCTTGCGGGGGGCCTACCTCTGCTGCGTCGTCCGGAACGTGGCCGCCACTCCAGAACCTTTCTGCCCCAACGGCCATCGGTTCTTCGAGCTATGTGCCCTGCCCACTGCCACTTCAGCTTGGCTATCCGGAGAGCTATGTCGGTGACTTTGGTTCTACTGCAGATCTCCTCATTTCTGATTCGATCTCGCAGGGAAACTCCAAGCATAGCTCTCTTCATCGCTCTCTGAGTGACCTTGAGCCTTCTGATAAGGCCCATAGTGAGCGACCACGTCTCTGATCCGTACGTCATCACTGGCAACACACACTGGTCAAAGACTTTCGTCTTGAGACACTGCGGGATATCGGACGAGAAGATATGTCGTAGCTTCCCGAACGCTGCCGAACCTAGTTGGATTCGACGATTGACCTCCTTCTCGAAGTTGGACCTACCTAATTGGACTACTTGTCCCAGGTAGATATACTTGTCGACAACTTCGAGCGTAGAGTTCCCAACCTGAATAGGAGCAGGTACAGCATGGACGTTCGACATGATTTTCGTCTTGTCCATGTTCATCTTAAGACCTACTTGTTGGGAGACTCTACAGAGGCCATCGAGCATTGTGCCTAGGTCTTCCATGGTCTCAGCCATGACTACGATATCGTCTGCGAATCGAAGGTGAGTGATGTACTCGCCGTTGATGTTGATGCCGAGTCCATTCCAGTCCAGAAGTTTGAAAACATCCTCCAGCGCAGTGGTAAACAGTTTCGGGGATATGACATCCCCCTGTCTCACTCCTCGCTGGAGTTGAATAGGTTTCGAACTCTGGTCCTGGAGGCGGACTGACATAGTGGCGTTTTCATACAAACACTTCAGCACTTCGATATATCGGTAGTCAATCCGGCACCGTTGGAAAGACTGTAGCACCGCCCAGGTTCCGATCGAATCGAAGGCTTTCTCATAGTCCACAAACGCCAAGCATAGAGGCTGGTTATACTTCTCGGACTTCTGTATAACCTGCCGCAGCGTATGTATGTGGTCTATGGTACTATAGCCTTTACGGAAACTGGCTTGTTCGGGAGGCTGGAAGTCGTCTAGCTTGCCTTCGAGACGATTCGTGATGACCCTCGAAAACAGCTTGTAGACGTGGCTCAGAAGTGTGATGGGTCTGTAGTTCTTTAAGAGGGTTTTATCCCCTTTCTTAAAGGCTAGCACCACCACACCTCTGTGCCACACCTGTGGCGTTTTACCCTCGAGAATTACGGAATTAAATAGCTTCCGAAGGGCTTCTCTAGCGGGTGCACCGCCAGCCATCAGAAGTTCGCTCGTAATTCCGACATCACCCGGCGCCTTGTTGTTTTTGAGCTGTTTGAGAGCCACACTAATCTCGTGCATGCTGACGTCCGGTATATCTTCGGTATAGTGTCGGGTCAATCCAGCTCTAGGGTCTGACGCTGGAGTACTTGCGGGTTGTTGCGTTGTCGCAATTTATTATTATATCCCATAAAAAAACACCTCGGAGTCCTTTGACGTACCCGTAGGGGCGGGTCCCACAGATCCCAGTTAGTATGCAGTGGCGCGACCCCACTGGGGAACTACGTAGAAAATATACTCCAGCTTAATTGTTGATTATATTTTCATTAATATTGTGCGCAAAATATTAAATACTAATTCCGTTGTTGCTTCATAATTGTCCCCGCGAGGTTAGAAATAATTTGAAGTTAATTGAATTTTATAAGAAAAATTGTGTGTAAAAACAACCAAGGCTCGTTACGCATATTATTTATTATTAAATATATAATAAAAACGTTTAATTATATATGTATATGTAGTTGAAGTCCTAGCATTTTTATTGTGATATTTTACATACATAGACTCACGCCTGTTTCCCGGAGGGGTAGGCAGAGACTACGGAACGCCATTTGCAACGATCCTGACATATCTCTCTTGCTTCATTCACTCCCATCAGATTCCTCATGCATGCTCTTCTGTTCAGGGTACTTCTCACCTATGATATTTTATTGTTACCATATTTTGGTGACAAGTTAAGAAAATCATAATTTTCTTCTTATTATACCATATGGTTCCATTCAAATATCTTACCTATTTTTATACGTAAGTATTATCGGATTTACACTAACTGTCACATTCCTGTTTCTCCTTTATTCTCACAAATCTAATATCAATCAATCAAATAATATCTTCTCAGATAGCATGTTGTATGTATATTTCTCAACCGATAAGGCCATAATATATTGGTTATTATTTAACCCAAAAGGATTGAGGTCATTGAATCACACTGTAACCAAGAACACAATGACCATACATAAACTTCTGTATAACACAATCTTGTGATGATGGGATTCGGATCTGCGATATTAAATAATGGATTTGGACGGTTGTTGTCGCGATTTCGCGCGATTTGTGTATAGTGTACATGGCAGCAACATTAATAAATTTATGATGAGCCATAAAGAAAGAGTAAATAATAGCTAACCTCTATGTAAGTATTGGCCACAGCACTGTCGACGATTCTCCGTTTGAGATTTGAACGTGATATACGAAGAATACGAGGTTACTTTATGACTTCATAGTTAAGGATTGACATTGTCATTCAAAACATATTGTATATTGTGTAAAAATCAGTAATAAATATGTGTGTGGAGTTTCATATACATCATTGCCTGCTAGTCTGATGAAACCACAAAATGGGTGCTGGAGCTAAGTATTTTGTGATTCCTACTGTTTGTGAGTAGCTAGTGTTGTAAAGCTAATTATATTGGATCCTATTGTTTCTACGTATCTCGTGATTCTTAATGTATTGTATGGTAATTCTGTATTGCAACAGTAGAGATGTGTTTTGAGCTCGGCTGAGGGTAAAGACGTTTACCGCCTCAGTTGAGAAAAGGGTAGAAACGTCTACTAAAAAACCTGATATCGGTGAAAGACCCGTTTACAGGTATTGTGTTATTGAAAAAACCTGATATCGGTGAAAGACCCGTTTACAGGTATTGTGTTATTGAAAGGACCTGATATCGGTGAAAGACCCGTTTACAGGTATTGTGTTATAATAAAGACCTGATATTGGTAAAAGACCTGTTTACAGGTATGGGAAATTATTATGAAATTATACCCAGAAAGTTCTGGGGGGACCTAGACAGCTGCATTGCGCTGTTTAAATCTAGGCCTACCAAAAACCTGGTCACATAGGATATTGGACGCTATTATGATTGGCAGTTATATATTTATAATCTTAAATAGAAATTGATAGGACTGTAATACTAGACTGCCGGACAGTGGAATCATATAACTTTTTAACCTACAGGTCGCACTGAAAGGGTTGTGGATGAACCATACTGACAAATGCTTGGCATCGAGGTCAAACAGAGCTATCCATGATAGAAAGTGATGTCTACGTCTTGATAGGTAAGTTTCTAAACATTACATTTGCCCGCTCATATTATTCAAATTTCAATATCTATCGGCGTTAAGTTGCATTCCCCATACTCACAATATTCAATGATGGATTTGAGCCTCATTATTCCTTTCGCAATTCTAATACAGTCAGCTACATATTCCATATATATTTATGTGATTTTGGATGGTTGTATCGGTCCAATTAAATGTTACTCTCAATATCTTTTCGGATTATTTGACTAAGAAATCTTTCCTATAAAATTATTTAGAAATTAAGAATAATAATTTGACTGCCTCCTTGGATAGGGTTTCGCGCAATTCCCGGGCCGGGCAAAAATGTTACTGAGTTTTTTCAAATTCTCTGTAGCGGCATGGAGTTTGGCAATGTGCCCGGTAACAGCAATAGGCTCGTCATATATTACGTGGGACCTTAATTCATAACATGGCAAAATGTAGGTGTATTATAACATCTCTGCCTACTCTTGCGGGGATACAGGCGTGAGTCTATAATAAAAGAAAATAAATAAATGTAAAAAGATTTTGAGGTGTGTAGCGACTTTTGTATTAGACTGTACTAAGTCTACCCGAAATCTGCTCAAACTGAAATATCGATAAAGAATGAACTACAGAGAGCTTATGTAAAGCCTTCAGCTAGAAGAGCCATTAAGATTAATGGCTCTTCTAGCTGAAGGCTATTTATTCTATCCGTGAACGAGGAAACGAGGAAACTTTTTATGTAAATCCTTTGTGAAAAAGTAAAATATATTGGTTGAACTTCTTTAGACAAAGCTTCCCTATTTAGTTTCTTGTCACGTAAACAATTCCAGACGTTCTTTAAGGGTTGAATGTGTTACAAGGGTAATTCCGGAACGTGCTGATAGATGGAAAGTGAAGGATTTGGTTTTCAGGAGATATTATGGAAAGTGAAGGATTTGGTTTTCAGGAGATATTACTCTTATAGGGCAAATGCAAATAAAGTAGGGAGAACTATGTCACTGAAACGTGCACTTTTGAATGCTTTAAAAACAACTCTTTTTTCGCACTACGTCTAATACAGAAAGCTGATGTCGCATATTTCGACGGATATGGATCGGATACGGATCGAACGTAGGGCGAAAACGCTCTCATAAAGTCCTTTATTGCAATGTATGTAGATCACAATGCAAAATTTAATAAGGAATATCGGAGTTTCTTTGGTAATGAAAAGTAAATGAAGTGAAAATCATTGGCAAATTTTGTAATTGAAACGTCAAAAACGTGACTCGTTATTTTGTTTTTACCCATATACATAACTAGTCGAAGCCAGCGGCTTCGCACATATTTTCAAATTTCCCGTTTTGCCCGATCCCGTGGGAATTTCGAGAAATCCCGACTTAGTGTACCCCTACGGTCCTCAAGGAATATACATGCTAAATTTCAGCTTCTTGCGGTGAGTTGTTTCGGCTCTAGCTTGTCTGTCAGTCAGTCAGTAACGCAAGGATTTTATATATACAGATTATGAGTGAGATGCGAGCTCGCACTAGGTGTATAGTATTTTAGAATATATGCATACGGTAAGCGAGCACGATATGCATTAAAAGCGGCTTCTAACAAGTTAGGCGTAGTTTTAAAGATGGTTTTCTTCCATACGTAACAACTGTACACTACTAGTCTAAAATACTATGCAATTCGTTTAAGTAAATAAATTTGAGAAAGTGTGCTTACCTTGCGCTGAATTTAATTTTGCCCTCATCTATATATATAAAAGAAAGTCGTATTAGTTACACCATTTATAACTCAAGAACGGCTGAACCAATTTGGCTGAAAATTAGTGGGCAGGTAGCTTAGAACCAGGAAAAACACATGGGATACAATTAGTTGCAAAAAATAAACTGAGAGGGATTGTAGGGAGGGTCAAAGTTTGTAGGGCACAAAGCTACCTATTGTCAGTGAAAACACATGTGCTGTAGTAATTGAGTGCTACCCATGTGCTATCTGTCAGTACTGTCTCATCATTAGTGATCGGATAATCGGATGCATATTTACCTTAAGTTGAGGTGTTGGCTATTATGGAATGCACTTTTGAATCGAAATATTCCGGGATTACGTAATTGACAAATTTCGTTTTTTACTATGGAATCAAATGGGGTGTGGGTATATTTACATATTTAAAGGTGTTGGCTAATATGGAATATAGGTACTTTAATATCGAAAAAATCCCGGGATTTCGGAATTGACAAATTTAGTGTTTTTATTATAGAAATCAAATCAATAAAGTATATTTAATTTATAGTAATTAATATGCTTAATATGTTTTGTATCCTGTAATTATGTGCAATAAAGTATAAATGTATTGATTTTTTTTTAATTAACACCCACTGCCTACCATTCCTCTTACACTCAACATACTCATAAATTGATGGGGAGCTTAAAAATAACTTCAAGTAAATACATATGAATAATTATGTAATCCCGGAGACCAGTTTTTTTAATAAAAAACACATGTTAAAGACGTCGTTTCCTCACCATGTAACAGAGTAGTTTCACATTCCCGAATTTTCTGGAATCCCGGGATTTATATTTAAAAAAAACATGTTTTAAGAAGCCGCTTCCATAATATCCTAGCTAAAAATGAACTTTAGGTGAATATGCATCCGATTATCCGATCACTGCTCATCATACATTGTCACGTATTTTCAAATTGCGCACTGTCATTAGGTACATCGTTCGCTTATGTAAACTAATAATTATTATAACTGCCTTGGCTAATCCCTACTAATATTATGTATAAATACGAAAGTGTGTATGTATGTACCGACTTCACTTCTACTAATTTTATAAATGCTTAAGTGTGTTCAGATTCATATTGGACCATAGCTTAGACATTTGACTGTATGCAAGGTAATGTTGTTGAGTAGGTACCTGTCGCCTGTCGATACATAATGTCATGGATACTGACCAAGTTATTTCGTACCCTATAGAGTTTCTGAACTCTTTAGAATTATCAAGAGTGCCATCACACAACTTGAGACTGAAAGCTGGTGTTCCAGTCCTGTTAATGTAGAATCTTAACGCACCAAAAGTATGTAATGGCAAACGGCTATAAGTAAAACACCTAGGCCGAAACATTATAAAAGCTATTAGGTACTTATAATGAGTGGGACGGCAAAAGGTGAAAATGTCTTAATTCCCCGCATACCCCTTATACCCCAAACAATAAAGGAGATTTGTATTAGTTAGTTACACTATTTATAACTCAAGAACGGCTGAACCGATTTGGCTGAAAATTGGTGTGGAGGTAGCTCGGAACCAGGAAAAACACATAGGATACAATTAGTTGCAAAAAAATAATCTGGGAGGGAATTTAGAGAGGGTTGAAGTTTGTAGGGACAAACCTACTACCTATTGACAGTAAGAACGCATGCGCTGTAATAATTGAGTGCTGCACGTGTGCTATAGCATATCTGTCAGTACTGTCACATTATATGTTGTCATATTGGTCACTGTCATTACTTCATTCGCTTACTTAAATAAACTAATAATTATTGTAACAGCCTTGGCTAATCCATACCAATATTAGGTATAAATGCGATATGTATGTATATGTACCGATTTCACGCTAAGCCGGCTGAACCAATTGAATATTCTCTACTCATAAATGCGAAAGTGTGTATAGATATATATCGGACCATGGTTTTGACATTTGACTGTATGCAAAGTGATTTTGTTGAGTAGGTACCTGTCGCCTGTCGATACATAATGTCATGGATACTGACCAAGTTCTTTCGTACCCTATAGAGTTTCTGAACTCTTTACTTTAATTATCAGGAGTACCTTTACGCAACTTGAGACTGAAAGTTGGTGTTCCAGTCCCGTTAATGCGGAGTCTTAATGCACCAAAGCTTTGTAATGGCAAACGGCTACAAGTAACACCAAGGACGAAACATTATAAAAGCTATTCGCTATTGCGATTCAGACTAGCTTATGAAGGGTTCCGTAGTGGAGGTATCCACTTACAATAGCCATTATCTTCGACTAACTATTAATAGTATTTGTATAAACGATAAAGCTATATTTGCGGTTTTTAAGATGTGCTTTATTTCGAAAACTGCTGACTACATATCGTTCAAACCAATTTTCGTTGGCAGTTTATAACAATCTACAGCATATAATTTTTTAGATTTGTCACTCTCTTACTTTAAAAGTTAGAGGGACACACAAACCCATTTTACCACTTTGGAACAGTATGTCGTTCAAACGATTGACTTTGAGAAACAATGGTTTTAAGTAATTTTTAACGACCCATTTTCCACATCAGTTCCATGCATGGAGAGCCCCCTTAATATTTTTTATTTTTTTATTTTCTATAACGTCGACAGAATACATCTACCTACCAATTTTCAAATGTGTAAACTGAATAGTTTCGGCATAAAGTGGCTGTGACATACGGATAGACTGACAGACATAGCGCGTCTATGAGGATTCCGTGTTTAGCCATTTTTGACTACGGAACTGTAAAAATACTGTTAACAGAAATGTTTTAAATACTTCTTGCGGTTATATTTCTTATTAGTCCCTATGAACAGAATTAAAACGAAAATTACTATCGAACGATGAAGGAGTTTTGTGTTACCCTGAATTTAACGGGAGCGAAGCCGCGGGCAAAAGTAAGTTAGTAATAAAACATGTCTAAAATTTTAATAATTGTATACGGTAACCTTGTTCTATATCTTGTTATGTAATAGGTCTATTTCATATTTATGACAAAAAAAATCGATGACTTCGACAAGTATAGATATAGAGTGCAGTATCTGTATTATCTAAAGAATTGTAAAAATAAATATAGGTACTGAGTAACTATTGACTGTAAATATTTTATTGTACATCATCCGACATATAAAATAAAAAATGTAGCTTATTGAGTTTATGCTATTGATAAAAATTGCGGCATTGCCTAATCCTTTCCGAGGAATGGGTGATTCCTGGGAAAGTATTATATTGGTGAAAAGCGTACATAAATCTTTTAGTAGTTCTTGAATTTATTGCGTTCGTAAAGACAGACAGGACGAAAGGAGGACTTAGATTTTTAGAATATGTATAGATTTTATAACCTTGAGTGACAACTTGAAATGTTACATATTTGTATATGTACACATTTCAAGTTGTTTATTACGTATCCCGGCTATATTTTACGCATACTTTCCAGAACACAATTTAAAATTATGTTATCCATTCACTTGCATGTGATAACGGTCTGACAGATATAAAATGGGAAGATATTACATTATATCCAAGTTATATCATCGTTGGTTACAAGGAAAGAATTTTACTTCCTAGTTCTTTATATGCGACTACATGCAGCGATAGCCTAGTGGAGATACCAACAGACTGCCATGCAGAGGGTATCGGGTTCGAATACACGGCGCGCACCAATGACTTTTCGGAGTTATGTGCGTATTGAATTGTAATTTATCGCTTGCCCCGTGCCTCAGAAAGCACGTTATGTCCACGGTCCCAGCTGTTAGGTAGATCTTTGACAGTCGTTAGGAATCAGTACCTTGAATAAAACTGACACTAGTCTAAACCATGGA
Source organism: Euclidia mi (assembly GCA_944739405.2). Taxonomy (NCBI): domain Eukaryota; kingdom Metazoa; phylum Arthropoda; class Insecta; order Lepidoptera; family Erebidae; genus Euclidia; species Euclidia mi. Next base: position 13,493,827 of record OX123202.2, read on the forward strand.
ATATAGTTATCAATTTGGGTTGCCGAGGTCAGACAGGCAGTCGCTCTGTGGATAAGCTAATATTCAGTCAAATCCGGTTGGACTAGAAGGCGGACCCTGGGTTCTAACTGGGATACCGCTAGAAGGATGAGATGATTTCTTTATATGCGACTAATTGTTTCATTTTCTTAATAGCTTAAAGTAGGCGAAGTTTGAAATAAGTTTTCGACTTCTATTTTCTGTCAGATGTAATGTAAAAAATCCTTGCGCAATGACTACCAAAGTTATAAAAGGTACCAAACATCCAAAGGATACATTTCATTTAATTTCATTTATTCTTAAAAAAAAAACAATTATAAAACTGTGTGTGAATATACATACATTAAAATATAAATAATAGAACCTTTATACCTAATCATCATAAACAAATTAACCCTTGAGGTGCGATCAAACTAAAGGCAAAGTGCCACAAGTGCGAAAGGTCACGTTGCTGCAAATTTTCATTGGCATAGGTTACCGGATAAAAATTATTTATGACACCTTAATATAATTATATCACATAAATTGCATATCATTGTGTTGGTTATAAAATCAGCTATCATAATAATAACATGAATTACTACCAAATACTCACCTTTCCGGCAAAACAAGCTTACAAACTTAGAGGTTTGTTTTTTTTCACTCGTTCACACAAACATTTCATCACATATTAATGGATTTCATTACTTGTTTGGTTCATAAACACAAAAACATTATCACATATACCTTTAGGTTTTAACACAATACATTATTTTTTTGTAAAAAACGAATCTAACGCCACTAAAAAAAATATAATCCAAACGCGTAACAAAAAGTTTGCCGTGCCAGGCCGCCATGTTACTGTAACGAACACTGTGGCTGTGAATTATTTACCATTTAAAACACGATAACCGTGAAAATGTACAACAATGCTAGTATTTAGTTGCTAAAATATGTTTTCAGATAAATAATCTGGGTACTTTTATGTCTTTCATAACTATTAAAAGAATTTATCATAAAACACTTACGAAAATAGCGAGTTTCAAGAGTAGAAATAGCCCTTCTAAAAAGTTTTTGCCTTTTATCACTGTATTTCTTGTCTTTGTCACGAATAATGTCACTTCACAATTAATATTTATTTATTTCTGAGTAAATCTATATAAGTATCTTTATAAAATATTCACCGATTTCTTCCACAAGACAACTTTTATTATAAAGATCGCGGAACAAAACACAACAATGGCGGACGCTTTCGCAACTGAGACACAGGTTTTTAAAAATTTTTGGTTTTAATTATATTATAATATTTTTTGGCACGTTTCGTTTCCCTCACCCTTCAAAAACGATTTAGTTGCATAGAATATAAACTATTCTCATAGTTACTACTTTCGTTTCTTGGTTTAAGTAACACAAAACGTGAAAAAACCGCGACCAATAGAACGATTTATAATTGAGCACGACCGTGCGTGCCTCAAACACTTTGAACCACCAAATTAGAGCACGACCGTGCGTGCTGTAATCACTTGGGGGTTAAACATTATTATCATAAACAAACAAAATTAAAATCAGGACAGGATACAAGCGTTTTATTAGGCTCAGCTACGGTCGCATATATTTTATTTTTTTCTTTTAAACTAACTATTTTGTCTCTTCAAATCGCCAGTTTTACTCACAAAGTCTAGCAGGCATCATTTAGAAAAAAAAGTTGATGTTATGGTACACTTGCGATTGCTTTTATTTCATGGTTCATGTTACCTTGGTGTACGCAATACTATATTAAATTCTTATTTTGCTTACTGTTTCCAGTAAATAATTTATCAAAGTCTAATTTAATTTAAGTCTCAATTCATTGAACTATAGAGCCCAATTTACTTATTTCACAGTATTATAACCTGTATTGTGTATGTAGTATTGTGACCTTACTCCCTTAGTAAATAACGAACCCAAATAAAATATTTGGTATCCATATTACTCAGTCTCGGCGACATTACAAAAACGGGCAAGTTTAGGACCAAGTTCTAAGAAAGTTATTTCATTTAATTGATATAGGCGTAAGAAATTGCTTTCAGCCATACCTTTGAACGAAAATTAGTTTCTTCGTATTACATAATTACATACATAGTCTCACGCCTATAACCCCGAAGAGGTAGGCAGAGGTGTATTTCTGCACCCACTTTTCGCCAGATATACTTTAGTCCCACGTAATAAGGGGCGAGCCTATTGCCGTACCGGGCACATTTCCAGACTCCGTGCTGCTACTAAGAATTTTGTGACAGAAAAACCCAATAACACTGCCCGACCCAGGAATCGAACCCGGGTCCTCCCGATCCCACGCGCACATTTATGCCGCGAGAGCAACGAGGCAGTCGTATAGGGTTTAATGTCGAGTTTTCCGTCTCTACGCAAGGATGGTATTTGCATCGTGTTATCCCTTAGTCGCCTCTTACGATACCCACGGGAAGATAGGGTGTGGCGACACTTGTATTCTATGCCGTCAACCACACGGCTTTTCTTCGTATTATTGGCAGTAAATATTAGTAATTGGTGACCAAATTAATAGATTATTAAAGTTATATGAACGGCGTAATAGTTGTTTTTTTTGTCGTGTCTTTTACCTATTGTGTTCCTTTTTTTTAAGGGACTACTCCCAAATCCATTGCCAAACAAAGAGAAGGAAGGAAAATAAAGACAATTTCGTGTCTTATTTTTCGTATGTTCGTATTTCCATATAAAGAACATGACTGTACTGGGACTGTGTGAATTCTCTGTGGCTATATTCACTGGTCACTCAGTCTAAGCCATAAACATTTATTTTATACTGCGCATAAAGTTTAAACTACTAGCCACCTCGGTATCGGTCGTTATCATTTTCGTTCAAGTTTCAGCTAAATCCCAAGTGTCGTTTGATGTTGGTCCCACTTCTCTATATAAACCACAAAGAGATAAAGGTAATATATCTCATGGATTGGTCAAGGAGGTATAAATAATAATTATTTGTCCAATAAAGTTTGATTTACTATTTATTTTATTTAGTTTCTTTTGCTAAAAAATCTAACGATTATAATATGTTTCCTCAAAAAAACGTGGGAGCCACTGTAGGGCTATAGGTTGTGGATGGTGTGCCCACGAAGCCCGCCGGCCTCTGACCAATAACGTTCTATGTGGACTTCCATCATCATAATCGTTATCAGCCCTATATATACTGTTACACTGCTGGGCACGGGCCTTTTCTGACTACGAGAAGGGTAAGACCATAAGACTTTATTTATTTATTTTGGTTTGCTAACAAATGTAACAGTCATACAAGCACATATTATAAACATCTTACTTTCTAAAGTAACAGTTACATTCAATTATAACCAAGCATCACTTGCACTTTTTTTGTTTAGACGGCCGGTTGGCGTAGCGGGAGTGTAAGCGACTGCTGCATTGAAGGTCGCGGGTTCGATTCCCGCTCAAGTCAAACATTTGTGTGCATGAACATGGATGTTTGTCTTGGTCTGGGTGTTTCTATGTATAATATGTTTATCCATTATCTGTTACCCATAGTACAAGCTCTGCTTAGTTTGGGACTAGATGGTGTTGTGTGAATGTTGTAGAATATTATTATATTATTATTACTTGTATGTGGATAGTACTATAACAAACATAATTCCACGGGGACCTAAAAATTCATGGCGAAATGTGGGTGTAATATTTACACCTCTGCCTACCTCTTCGGGGATACAGGTGTGAGACTATAAATAAATAAATAAAAAAAAATCCTCCGTGGTCCAGAGGATAGCGTATGCAATTGCTGATCGGAGGTTCCGAGTTCGATTCCCGGGTCGAAAAAAGTGGTACTGGGTTTTTCCGAATTCTCAGTAGCAGCCCGGAGTCTGGTGATGTGCCCGGTAACGGCAATAGGCTCGCCCCCTACTACGTGGGACCTAAAAATTCATGGCGAAATGTGGGTGTAATATTACACCTCTGCCTACCCCTTCGGGGATACAGGCGTGAGTCTTGTGCCGTGATACAATACTCGCAACACCTTATTAGGTACTACCAAATAAGGTAGTACCTAATAAGGTGTTGCGAGTATTGTATTAAATAAAAGATATCTTTAAGACATGTTCGTTTATTATACGTTCAGTACAATACTGGTTCTTACATATTAGCTTATATAATGTCGGCATTGTTTGTCGGCATTATTTTATTTTTGGGATAGCTATTACATAAACACAAAGAGTACAAAAATAATATAAGAATCAATACATAAAGTTTACAAAATAAGGTAAAAAGAGTATATGTAGTTAATTTGCGTATATAAAATAATATATCTGTAAAATAATATATTACTATTCACTAGTAAGTATAATACGATTATATGTTTATATCCTACGTGTATACATAGTGGTAAATAGTACCTTCTAAACGTTTCAGTCCGTGTCCATAACCTTGTCATTTCACAATTCACTTTTAACCACTCACTGTTAAATTCTTATGCACTTCACAAACACTGATCATAATATGACGATACTACCTACTATCAAAATGCTCATAATTATAAACAATAGATATAGCTCGTATCTATTGCTCTTGGCAATAATCTGAGTCTCGCTGACTGCGGTGGCAGCGCTGTTTCCAGCGCCATTCTGGGCGATTATTATCTCTTCTTGTTGCTGTTTATTCTGTGATCCGCCCATGATACAATAATATAGCGTAATTATTATGCGAAACGTACAACAGGTTTGTTGATACGTCCAAATCTTGACACTCTCTGTGCATTTGATTCACCGTTGTGCGACGCTTCCTTATTTGGTATGTCAGCACATTCCATGTTCGCGAGTGTAACGGTAGGCTTCAATCTATCTATACTGACAACTTTTTATCTATCCGCCTGCATTAATATAAAATATTTATCTGTCCGGTTCAAAACTTTAAAGGGGCCTATGTATGGCTGTGTTAAAGGTTTTGTCACCTTGTCAACATGCAAAAAAACGTGACTGCAAGTTTTCAACTCGGAATGAACGAATATTTTGCCCTGGTGATTTTCTCTTTTAGGAACTGACGCTAAGTCCGATATGTTCTGTCGCAGATCTTTTAAAAATGTAATATTCTCGCAGTATTCTTGTCGTAACGGCGCAAAGAAATCTCCCGGTAATCGTAACGCTTCACCATATACCATCTCAGCTGCGCTGATTTGTGTATTGTCCCTTAAACTTGCTCTTAATCCCAGAAGTACTGATGGTAATTCGGACACCCATTGATCCGTTTTTCCTCTGCACATCAGTGTGGTTTTAAGGGAACGATGCCATCTTTCCACGAATTCATTTGATTGCGGATGATATGCGGTTGTTCTAAATTTTCTGATACCCATTCTCTTCGCAAGTTGTGTAAACAAATGTGATAAGAATGTTACTCCTTGATCGGTTGTTAAGAATAACGGTGTTCCGAATCGGGCGATCCAGCCAGAGTAAATTATATCGGCTATTGTTTCAGACGTAATTTCCTTAAAAGGGTACGCTTCCGGCCAGCCAGTCTTCCTGTCCACCATTGCAACGATATATCTGTACCCTTGACAGTATGTTAGTGGTCCGACAATGTCCATATGAAAGTGTTCAAAACGATCGGTTTGAATAAAATGTCCATGTGGTGATATTGTCGACTTCGTCCAAAGTCATATGTCCTTATTTATACCTTTCCAAATATATCGGTCTTGCATCATCTCGTAGCCCGTACACCTGGGTGGCTAATTCCATGTAACGCTTTGAAAGCCGATACGCAAAATTGCTTGGGCAAATATGGACGCGCTCTTTCACATGATATTTCGCAATAAATTGGTTTATTGCTATTAGGTATAAATATTTGTTGGAATTTTAAATATGATTTGTTCTGTAAAAATTCTTGTAACTCTTCGTCTTTCGCTTGCGGCTCTGCCAAACATTCATAATGCATAGGCGAAGGTGAACCCTCTATAGTTGCTATGCGTGATAGACAATCAGCGGCCAGATTGTCGTTACCAGACACGTGTTTTATATCACTACAAAACTGCATTATAAAATCTAAATGTCGAATGCGCCTTGGTGTATCGCTCTTCCCGACTGTATTTCGCTGTAGTGAATATACGATCGGTTTATGATCCGTATATATTATATTGTAAGTGGTCTGCCTTCTACAAGCGGTCTAAAATGTTTTATAGCTAAATATATTGCAAGGAGTTCTCTGTCATATGTGGAGTAATTTTGTTGAGCTTCACTAAGTTTGCTTGAAAAGAATCCTAACGGCTTCCATGTGTTTCCTTCACGCTGTTGCAGTATGGCTCCGGCATAGGTATTCGAACAAACCGTCATAAGAGCAATTGATGCTTCCGCCGCTGGAAATGACAGTGTAACAGCGCTTTTGGTTTATACTGTTCGAAAGGTTCTATCGACTCGTCGTTCCATACAATAGTACTTTTGTCTTTCTTTTTGGCATTGTGCATAGTGTAAAGCTGCTGAAATACACGCAAAATTGAATGTTTACCACATTCAATTTTGCGTGTATTTCAGCAGCTTTTGGCGGGTGTCGTCTGTAGAAATTAACCATGCCTAAAAACCAACGTAGTTCTTCCACAGTATTTGGTCTTGGAAATTTGGAAATGGCCTTGATTTGTTCCGCCGTTGGCCTCAGACCATCAGTTGACACATGATATCCCAGAAAGTTTAGCTCTGTATTACCAAATTCGCATTTCGCCATATTTATCGAAGTTCCATATTCGTCCAAACGTTTTAACACTTCACGTGCATGCTTTTTATGGTCATTTAGAGACGTTGCTATTATAATATCGTCTATATATATATAAATACATAATCCATATTCTTCAAGACCTCAACACTCAAAAATCTTTGAAATGTCTGCGCTGCATGCTTGAATCCAAAGCCTAATCTTAATAATTCATATAATCCAAATGGTGTGGTGATCGCCGTCTTCGGTATATCATCCTTATTTATAGCAATATTATGATAGGCTGTCTGCAAATCAATTCGCGAAAATATAGCTTTACCATTTAACAAATATGCGCAATCTTGAATTCGCGGTATTGGATACCGGTCCAGTTTCGTAATATAATTTAATTGACGATAATCTCTATTTTTCTTCATGACAATATGTAATGGACTTGCCCAATTGCTGTTTGAGGGTCTACATATACCCATTTCCTGTGTTCTTTGGAATTCTGCCTTTGCTTTGCTATACTTGTCCGGAGGTAGAGACCGCGGGCGCGCGTATACAGCTGGGCCCGTATTCTCTATGTAATGGACTATAGAATGGCATGGAGTATTTTGAAAACACATTGCCTTAGTCACATTCGGAAACTCTGCTAAAATATAATTATATGAATTTTTATAGTCGTAATGTAGGTTGTTCTTGCACTGATACCGATGCGATCGCCTGTAAGTTAGTCACGGAGTCGACAAGTTTTCGCCTGTTTAGGTCCACTTACAACCTATAATGGGCCAGAAAATCAGCACCAAGGATAGGTTGCTTGACATCGGCCAACACGAATGTCCACTGAAACGGTCTACGTACATTAAAGTCTAAGTTCAAAGTTTTTACACCAAATGTCTTAATTTCAGTGCCGTTCGCTGCATAAAGTTTATACTCATCACACTTTTTTTTTATAGTATAGGCAGACAAACGTTCGCTTGTTCAAGCGGGTCACCTGATGGTAAGTAATCACCGCCGCCCATAGACACCTGCAATGCCCGAAGGATCACAAGTGCGTTGCCTACCTTTTAAAAAGCAATATGATCGCTTCTTGAAGATTCCAATGTCGAACTGGTTTGGAAATACCGCTGCAGGTAGCTGGTTCCACAGTTTGGTCGTACGAGGCAAGAAATGGCATGTGAATCGTACGGTAGAAGAACGCCACTCATCAAGGTGGTGAGGGTGGAATTTTAATTTGTGGCGAGTTGTACGGTGGTGAAATTCTGCAGCGGGTATCAGACCAAACAAATCCTCAGAACACTCCCCATGATACATACGATAGAAAACGCAGAGAGACGCAACGTCTCTATGCAGGTCAAAATGGTCGAGCCGGTTTGTAAGGACCGCGTCATCGATGACTCAAGCCGCTTGACGTTGGACACGGTCAAAGGGAAGCAGTTGGTATTGTGGTGCCCCAACCCAAAGATGGCAGCAGTACTCCACAAGTCTGGCACAAGGCGCTTTTGTCGAAGCTTTCTTCATATGGGCTGCCTGAGAATTTATGCAAATTGGTATCCAGTTTTCTTTCGGAGCGTAGCATTAGAGTCATAGTTGACGGTTCATGCTCTGACCCTAGGCCCGTGACTGCTGGTGTCCCTCAGGGCTGTGTTAGTACACTTCGACAAAAGCGCCTTGTGCCAGACCCTGTCAAAGGCTTTCGCCATGTCTAAACTGACCGCTACGGCCTCCCCCTTGTTCTCAATTGCCTCCGCCCATCTATGCGTCAGGTACACTAAAAGATCACCAGTTGACCTGCCGCGGCGAAAGCCGTACTGGCGGTCGTAGATCAACTGGTGCTCCTCTAGGTATCGCAGGAACTGGCAGTTAATAATGGATTCCATTATCTTGAAGAACAAGGAGGTGATAGCTATAGGCCTGTAGTAGCTTGGATCAGAGCGATCGCCCCTTTTGGGAATCGGGTGCACTGTAGCAGTCTTCCATGACGACGGGACAATGTCAGTCGAATAGGAGTGCCGTAAAAGAAGCGTCGATACCGGAGCCAGCTCAGGAGCGCAAACTTTCAGCACAATGGGAGGAACACCATCTGGCCCACTCGACTTCTGAACACTTACTATTAAAAAGACGAGTTTTACTCACTGGAAGCACTGAAATATTGGCACCCGTATCCACTAAAAATGTTAACCTACTCTTCTTGTCTATAACACAAAGGCGGTGAACCGGCGTGATGGTACAAATCTCCACCTGCGATTGTACCTCAACTAGTTTTCCAGTTTTTCAGGCTTTTTCCATGAACACGGCTCTTCACATTTTGTTGCTCTTTGTCGGTATCTAAAATGATAATAACATAGCCAGTCCGGGCTGCTCGGTGAGCGACGCATCGTATTACGCCTGCGTGACCTTGATCTTGACCGAGAGCGATACTTATTAAAATGTCTTGTATCACATTTCAGATTCGCTAATTCCTGTACTTTTAAGCTAAGCTTTGCTAGCTCTGCATGGAAAGCTCTCAGACATGCAGGTATTCTTACGTTGTGTCTTTTCCTTCACCTTTTAGGAAGTGAGTATGAAACGGAGACCGTGTGTGAGCATTTTGTGTTTTCTCCACTAGAGTATCGTTATTTTGAAGTTTACGAAATGGCATATTCGATTCATGCTGAAACGTTTCAGATTAACCCAAACCGCCAGTGATTTTAAAGTAATTTTTACTATTATATTACATTTTCTAAAGGAATAATTCTGCCTCCGTAGACTGCCTCCGTGGTCCAGTAGATAACGTATGCGACTGCTGATCGGAGGTCCCGGGTTCGATTGCCAGATCGGGCAAAAGTGTTACTGGGATTTTCCGAATTCTACGCACTATGTACGTCTCCGGCCGCTGGTGGTACGGCTGGTACGACTCCGACCTGTTCATTATGTCGTCGTATGTGTCGTTGTTATCTTCCATTGGGCATATTATCTGAAACAATACAAATTGTAAATTTAGTTTTGGTGTTATAGATTAGATTCTGACCACGTGGAATTCAGTTAGCCTATGAAAGTATGTTATTATTCTGCCTTTTAACTTTCCACAGGCACCAAAATAAGTACCTTTAGACTGTATGATGACTTTTCATTTTTTTAAACAAAACTCGCACTAAGTATAAATCCTGTGTCGCGGCAGACTTTACAAGCAAATAATCAATGGATACACTTAGTACCCAGACTCAAACCAACATTTATGGATCACACAAATTATTGTCTCGTGTGGGAATCGAACCGTGCAGTGTAAGGCAGCGAGGTGGGTGCTTAACGACAGCACAGTAGGCATAGTGATCTACGCCAACCGTGCACTCATTTACATTATATATACGCACACACAATTTCCCAGTGCTGTAATAAGAATAGCCTTATTATGCACAGTAGGTAGTATCCTCCGTGTGGTGACTGATTAAGAATACAAAGTGTCATTACTACATTTCGCAGCTGACGTAAGAGAAATACACGAAGCAAATACACGAAGGCTGCTTAGTGTATATTCTTCGTTATCTTTGTGCAGAGATAAAAATGCAAAATGGAACCGTATTCCAAACTGTCGGGTCTGCGTGGTATAGTAGATCTCAAAGGCAATGATCCAACTAGGGAATGCTTATGGCCAGCAGTTTTTCACAAAGCTTGTGTGGTGATGAATATATAACATAGTTGCAAGTCGACGGAGCAAAAGCGTGATAAAAAAGAAAGTGACTGACATTTCTAAGTGGACTTAGAGTCTGGAAACTTGAGAGTTTCCACTAACATTGCATGGTTAACGCTGTTGTAAAGGATATTAAATTTCACTTCTAAAGAGGTGCATTCAAGACTCAAAGTTTGTAAGAAAAGCATTTTTCTTTTCTCCTTACAAAATCGCGGGAAAACTAGTCGAGTAATTCAATTGTTTTTAGAATTAAACTACTTTTAGAAATTTGTTACAGTAACTACCTGCTGGTTAACTTAATATGGCTTTCATTTTACCTGGTATTGGCTTACTTACCCTGCAATGAAACGTGGAACCGCATACCCTAAAAGATTTATTAGGATTATTGTATGCCTAAATTAATTAGTTAGCTTTACGGTACCAATAACTATTTAAATTTATATAGGCGGGTAATCTTGTTATTAGGTATTAACACTAAATTATAGGTGAGTATAAACGCTCTTTTTTGGACAAAATAATTTCTTTCGCGATAATACTCAATAAAAGGCTTTTTACGGCCTTAAATTAGATTTATAATGTCTTTTTGGGATTTATTTCTGTGCATTATCGTGCTGGTCTGAATAGTTTTTACTTAATACGCTCGTGCATGTTTGCAATATTTTTATCCATACGTCAAGACTTGTTAAGCCTATAAAGGACTGCATCAACCGCATACAAAAACAAGTAAACTCTGTGCATGCCTTATAGTTTATCAAAACAGACTCTGCATGCAAGTATCAGCTTGAATATAATAGACATTATCTTTCTTGAATGAGGATTTTGGCACGAAGATTCGCTCTTTTCGGCTTACATGAAGTCACCATTACCCGGAGTTCACACTTTTAGCAAACACGATAAGGCGAAAACTTGGAACATTTTACAGAACCGTGTTTATCTGCCTTTCGAAAACGGTATCGGAAGGATTTGAATACTGAAAAATGCAAAGTAACGTAAGGATTTACCGACTTAAAGGATTTTGTTAGAGCATGTGAAATTTTAAAAAACTGGAGGTGACTTTGCACTGATATGGGTCGTTGTGAGTCTGCAATGTGTTATGTAACGAACGTGATGACACTAAATGTGGATAGATTATGAGCTTATCAACAGATGCGGGCGGACTTAAAGGTTCCGACTAATTTTAGTATGTTCATCGTGTTTAGATTATCGACGTGATATAAATAGCAAAAATAATCGCGTGAAATAGCACTAGATGAAAATAAATTTATAAGATCAATTTAGTAAATATTAATAATTTAAATTATTACTTACTGAATACTTTTAATATTAATTATTTTGTTTTTTTTTATAGTAATAGGCGACAAACGAGCTGACGTGTCGCCTGATGGTAAGCAGTTACCACCGCCCATGGACACAAGCAACACTATAGGAGTCACAAGTGCGTTGCCGCCCCTTGGGGTGGGGAAAAGGGATAGGATGAGGAGTGGGATGAGGGAGAAGGAATAGGGGAAAGGGCCTCCGCCACTCTCACTCACCGAACGAAACGCAACAGTTAAGGTACTGCTACTTTACGTCAATTTTCTGTGAGAGGGTAGTACTTCCTCGGTCGAGCCGGCCCATTCATGCTGAAATCAGCAAGGCTCTACTACCGTGAATAATATTAATGTTTTGTGCTATAGATTAACGATAAAAAATCATAACATCCTCTACAGCCTTTTGCAGTCGAGTACCAGACATAAACCTTTCCTAATTTGCTTCCTTCTTGTATCCAACTCATCCGGATGTCGTACGGTACAAAACCGATTTTAAATAGATAGATAGAAAATTATTCATTGTACACCAAAAAAAAAACAGAAATACAATGATCAAATTATATTACAAATAATTTGAAACATGGGCTCCAAGGCAGTATTAACGCAAAAAGCGAAATTTCTTCCAGACAGCCAAGAATTATTTTAGTGCCATTACAAAAATTTTTTAGCAATTACCTATACTATAACCACAAATAATTATTATGATCTGTTAACATAACCAAACTAATATAACTCGTTAAATAACTGTACTGTATAACACTAAACATAAATTTATTCATTAAAATGATTTAGGCTCAACAAGAATTTACGTTCGTCGTAAACTACACAGAACATTTATAACTATTAAAAAGAAATACAATCTCCTAACGTGTATTCAGTGCAAACAATATAGCATTATGTTGCCAAGGCACAGTTATCGTATATAACGAAGGGGGAAAATAATTTACTTGCGCAAAAGAGCAACACTTTTGGCGCGAAGAATTACTCTTTTTATTTGCAATCCTTATTATTACATAGAGGTACCAAGTATGTGGAGTAGGCGAGAAAACCAAACCAAAATCTTCTTGTCACCTGCGGTCTCAAGCCAACTCTTGTGGTAGGCGTTCAGGTCATACCACCACCTCTTTCGGGGCCTGCCCTGGCTACGTCGTCCATCTTCTGGCACCTACACTGTGGAGATCTTCGTCTAAAGATCCTCGTACATACGGCTGGCGTGGCCCATCCAGTTCCATTTCACACTGGTAGCCGTTTTACCCACATCTTTTACTTTAGTTTTGGAGCGCAGCTCAGTGTTTCTTATCCCATCTTTGAGTGAAATACCAAGGATGCTGCGCTCCATAGCTCTTTGACAGACCGCAAGGCGTGACTTTTGCGACTTGGTAGGCGACCAGGTTTGAGCACTGTAGGTTAGAATGGGCAGGATACACTTATAAAAGAGTTTTCGCTTCAGGGAAATCGGCAGACTCCCCTTCAATAGCGTCTTCATGGATCAGAAGCTAAACCGTGGCCCAATGCTGTCTTGTTTGGTATTGGCGGACCTAAATTAGTGTATATGGATTTAATAAATTGAATGTACTATTTCTCAATAGCTTGGTTTTCTAAAGGATTAAATATTTGTGAATGTTTAATACTGTCAAAAGCTTTATTTTAGTCATCTAAGGCCAAATACAATGGTTTATTATGTTATCTGTGTTTTTCCAATAATTGGTTCAAAGTGTGAAGATGGTCAGTTGTAGAGAAACTAGGGCGGAATCAAGCTTCTTCTGGTGGTCGATGAATATCCAATTTTGCGTCTATACGATTATGGAAAACTTAACTCTCTACCGAAAAAATAGTGACTTGCACAAAGTGAACACAAGGAATAAGCATAAACTAGTGGGCACTAACTATATACCGTCTTTATATAGTTCATAACTCATTTGCGGGACTCGGTATACAGTTCTTCAACAAATTGCCTCTTGAAATAATGAATTTACCTCTGCACAAATTTAAAACCACCGTTAGGAAATTTCTTTTAAAAAGGGGTTATTACACTATTTAAGAATTTCTAAATGACAAGACATCATGGGGCTAGTTGTTTTTTTAAGTTCACTATTATTGTTATTTTTATGAGTGTGTAATATATTTATTAAACTCTCTTCTTAATTTGTGACATGTTAGGTGGAGGTGCCTCGTGAACACTCATGATTTTTGCAGGGTTTGTATATTTTTATGACTTGTTGAATCTAGTATATCAGTTTTTATCCCCGATCAAATCATTGTTCACTTGTCACCTTTTCAAAATTCTTTAACCTATTGTTTGCTGATACATCTATACTACTGACGCTATTGTGTTTTGTTGTTGAGCTATTCACTTTTTTTTCATATCCATTTATTTCTAATCAGTGTCACGAAATGTTTTGGCTGTGTTCAATCATCGTACCACAAATTGTAAGATTAAGATTCTGATTTAAAAAAAGTGTGGCATGAGTTCCTTCCAAGCTCTTCTCATAGCCCTACCATCCCGAACCTGGTTGTAAAAATATATATATACATACATACGTAGGCTCACGCCTGTTTCCCCGAAGGGGTAGGCAGAGGTATATTTAACGCCCACTTTTCGCCAGTGTTTTGATCCCGTAATAGGTGGCGAGCCTATTGCCGCTTATCGGGATATTTTGTATGCCAGAGCCTCGTCCGTTGATCGCCAGGTGCACCACTTGCAGGTGAGGTTGGCTTGGGACCCTAAGTTCTTGGTGGGAACCCTATGCACCCAAAATGTAAAAATAAGAAATGGCGTTTATAAGTGTTGCTTTTGTAACCTATATGAATAAATGAGTTGGAATTTGAATTTGAATATGCAGTACTATGATGAATGTTTTATAAATATGTGATGTGACAAAAACGATATCAGTAACTACCGCCCCATTAATTTAATGTGACGGTAATTAGTGATATGGTTTTGCTGCCTTTCTTATGCAAAAGGATTATGTTTGAATGACACATTACCTGTGGAACTTGACCTGAGTTTAGAATGGTGTTAAATAATTTTGTGAGGGGCAATATTAGAGATGGAGAGCTGATCCTTAGAGCTTCAGTAGTAATACCATCTTCGCTTGGACTTTTTTCATATGGCATTGTATTAAGTGCTTTTTGCACTTCAGAAGCGTCCATAGGAGGAATGGAATGTGGAAGGTTGTATTCTGTTAATGTATAATCTAGGATATTGTCGGAATATAATGTTTCATAGAATTTCGTTACTATTTCCATAATTTTTTCTCTATTGTTATGTTTTATATCTCTATCATAAACCAAACTATGTATCCAAGATTTGCCCTTTGTAAGTCCTTGCTTTGAAATCCTTAAGGATGAATTCTTTTTGAAAGCTGTTTTTACTATATGGGTGTTAAGATTTCCTAGATACAATAACATAATACGCATGTGTCTTTAAAGTCCCACATCCGTGTGGTGACGGATTAAGAATACAAAATGTCACTTATCTATTTCCTTGATGGTGTCCTAAAAGGCGATTAAGGAACTCGTCTGGCCTAATCATCTTAATACCTTGGATTGCTAATGTGAAATAAATTGTAAAGGGCTTAAGACTAGCAGTGGTCTGTGGACAGCTATATTATCATTGGGTATATACCAAATCTTACGTTTTTTATCTTTCTATCAATATTTTCACTCACATTCGCGCTTGTCACGCCTGGTCCTATCTTCTTATTATCTCTATATTACAGAGTAATATATTCTCAACAATGGGAAGAAAATGGGAGTAAATAAGTTTGATTCTTTCGGGAATCGAACGATTCGCAATGGATTTGTATTGAATCGTGTGGAATACTGATTGCGGTAAATTGGTTCTTGATTTATTCGTTTAAGAAATTTTTTTGGGTTCAAGATATACGATTTGAAAATATTTGTGGTTCTGAGTTAAAGTCTCAACTAACAGCTGACAACAAAATGTTAAGAATTGGTATTGTATGCTATATCTAGAATTCATTCTATATATTTACATCAATTGAGAGTATTTTTGTAAAAATAATTATGTCAATGTGAAAAAGTTGTTCTTGGCGGAGACGTTTTATTTACTACAGAAGCTGTCCTTATCACTAAAAAGGAAGTATTGACAAGATGTTAAAGTTTGATCAAACCGTTGAGTAGACGTCGGTTCTGAAGCCAACCTTGGCTGCAGATTCAAGTTAAGACAGTCGAAATTCAGAATTTCAACTGTAAAAAATGACATTAACTTAGCTTGCTAGATTTGAACCACACTGTAAAGTAACTGTAAAATTTGTGTAATAAAACCTAGCAATTTAAAATAAATACCAAATTAAATATAACATATTTCTAATGGAACCCTTGAGAATAGACTTGATATCATACGTTAACATACTGAATGTTTCGTTGCATTTATTCAACATAATGTTTTTGTAATTGCGTACGTAAATTTGTATCAATTTGTTTTAATTACTTCTGCGATTCACGTGCCTATCTAATGACAAAACATTTTTAACTTAGCTTACTAGATTTCAACGTCGTCATATAGTAAATGAAAAGTGTGTGTAATAAAACTTAGCAATTAAACAAAACATGCCTCTGATGGAACTCTTGGGTATAGAAGCATGATATTGAACGTTAACATAGTAAATATTTCATTGTATTTATTCAAAATAATGTTTTTGGTTACTGAGTACGTGAGTTATAATCAATTTGTTTAAATGACCTCTGCAATTCAAGTGTCTAGTAACTCAGTACATATGGAGAATCTCTCGAAAATTTCATATCGAGGGTTCACGGACAAAATGTACTAAGCGACATTTTTTAAATTTTACAGGAGAGCGTTTTAAAGTTTCAATTTTACGAAAAAAAATCGTTATAAAAAAAGTTTAAGGTTATTAACGAAAAAGTGACCGAAGTTGATTTCCATGACAAAAGCTGCATAATTGAGTATAGTTTTCATTTCTTTTAAGCTACTATTAATAGAAATAAAAGTCGCTTGATACAATATTACCCTAGTTTACTTTTATTTAGAAACAGGCTAAATGATATAGGTAAGTGTCATAAACTTCACAATACAGGTATAGGAAAAATGATTTAAGCGACACTCTGGTCTTATTTTGTGTAAGGCTAAATATATGAACAACCATTGGAATACTAAAATAAAATCAGGCTAATCGGCTTAAGCAATTGAAATATCATAAAGTAGTTGCAGATTAAAATGATTTATGTAGCACTTTTCTCTAAAAGTAAATTGTTTGAAATAACAATTAATTTGTATGTATAATTAGGATTGGTGGTTAGATCAACAATAATTTGGACTATTGTTTATTTCCTACAAATGAAAAATCTAAAGAAATTTTAAAATAAAACAAATACGTGCTTAAAGTCAGACAAGTGATCGTTTTTATTATAAAAATGGCACAAGGATTCACATTTTTCGCTATTTGAAAAATATTCAGCTTACAAGAAATAGGTACATATTTTTTAGATAAATTACATCCAGACAAATCATCGTACTCATCACACCACGATTATTCCTGGATGATTTGATTCTGATAAGATATTTTTTATATTTGTTTAAAGTATTTTTGTCTGTTCATTTCCATATCCGTGGATGTCACTGTAAGCAGAAATTTCCAAAAAAGAATTTAGTTTACGCATACCAATGTCATTGCTAAGCATGAAGCCCGGGGTTTGATTCCTAGGTCAAGAACAGTGTTCTCAAGTTTTTCCATGTAGAAATTCTCAGTAGCACCACAGTCTGGAATTGTGCCTAGTAAGTGGCAACAGGGACATCCCATGTTTCATGTGATAATATAACTGGTAAAAAGTGTGTCAAATATCTCTGCCCTCTACCCTTCTACCTCTCCAGAGAAATACAGGCGTAAATTTATGTTATGTCAATTACTTAGTTTAGGACTTTAGATTATGTGTAATAACAGTCATCATTATCCTAGCATTATTCATGGTTGCATCCTCTGCTATTTGCTTAGGAGCCCAGGGCCCGATATCTAGTCGAACCTGATAGGGTGCAATATATACCTACGGGATTCTATGAGATAACGATGTTCTTTGGTTAGACTAGTGTCAGGATATTTGAGGGTGCTGACTCTCCATAACGACTGTCAAACATCTTCATGACAGTCGGGACCGACGGCTTAACGCGCCCTCCGAAGCACTATACAAGCAATAATTTTCAGGTAAATACGCACATAACGTTAATAAGACTACAAGTTGTTCAAAGTTATTGATGTGTGCCAGATTTCGAATCCGAGACCCTCTGCATTGCAGTATGTTGGTCTCACCCCTAGACTATCGCTGCCTGTAGTAGGTAATGTTTGCAAAATATGCAATAATACTATCTGTGTTCAATTCTGTTGATAGCACATAAATACACATACATAGTCTCACGCCTGTAACCCCGAGGAGGTAGGCAGAGGTGTATTGCTACACCCACTTTTCGCCAGATTTATTTTATTCCCACGTAATAATTGGCGAGCCTATTACCATACCGGGCACATTCCAAACTCCGTGCTGTTACTGTGAGTTTCCTAACCCAATAATACATTGCCCGACTCGGGAATCGAACACGAGAGTTCCCGATCCTACGCGCACATTTTTGCTGCAAGACCAACGAGGTAGTCAGTAATAGTTCTGCTGATAGTAACACTAAATTATACATTTTAATAAACACAAACAACTACTATAATAATAATAATTATAATAATAATTCTTTATTAGCACATTTTTTCAGTTTTGCCGTATAAATCTAGGTATTAAAAAATAACACAGACTGTTACAACATATTAAAATTGTAAGAAAACACAAACGTTTAACCATTGGCATCCAAGCTAAGATTAAACTTGTATTATGGCTGCCAGGGCCCTCTCGGTGGTGAATAAAATAATCTTACAAACGTCTTCTGTAAAAATTATATGGCGTTACATTGCTGTAGTAGTATTATTTATAGATAATAAAGAAAATAAAAAGTAAAACAATAATAATTAAAGCAATATAAAAAAAAACGTAAAAGTGACGAGCGTGTGTGTGTGTGTGTGTGTGTGTGTGTGTGTGCGTGTGCGTGCGTGTGTGTGTGTGTGTTGTGTGTGTGTGTGCGTGCGTAAGATGTGCGTGCGTGCGTGCGTATGCGTATGTGAGTGTGTGTGTCCTACAAATCAGCCACAAGCAAGTTTTCAGTCTCCTCATATGTCAGAGACAGAAGATATGATCTAATAATATTCATGCATTCAAACCTATTGCGACCATAAATATTGCAACTTTTATTTGACCTATTATAAATGCGACATCCCAATATTTTAAAATGTCTTTCTGCCAGTTTTGTTCTGTGGCATGCCACGGGGCAAACCTTGGCAGACTTACGTTTGACTAGGTGTGCTTTGTCATATTGTAGCGTCCTATGTTTGCGTAGTATCGCATTTAGCACGAAGAGCTGTCTGACGGTCATGACATTACAGTCTTTATATAACTGTGTGGTGCTGTACTGATAGTGTTTAAAGTTCATCACCTTCAGGACAGCCCTCTGTGCTCTTTCCAATTTCAGGATTTTACTTTAGGAGCACCACCCCAGACTACAATACCGAACGATAGAATTGACTGGCACAGCGAGAAATAAACCATCCGAATAGTTTCTGTCGTTGCACTATGTCTGAGATTTTTAGAAATAGCAACGAGTTTTCTGACCCTACCTGACAATTCCGATATTTGTTGGTTCCAAGTCATAAGATTGTCTATCAGGATTCCCAGGTATCTCACACTAGCGGTTCTTGTAGAGAAACAAGAGCATTGCTCCCACTGTCCATCACACGTGTGAGCTCTGACAGTAAATGAGTTCTCTGGTTGTGAAGATGATTTGGTGCTAAATGGAATGTAATGTGTTTTTTCAACATTTAATGTCAAAAGGTTTGCACATAGCCATGACATAACAATTTCAAGTGAAAACTCTGCCTGCTCACCAACCTCCTCCCAGTCCTTACCAGATATGAGTAAGGCTGTATCATCGGCATACGTGAATATTTTGCAGTTTGGGATGGTAAGATTACATAAATTGTTGACATATATTAGAAAGAGCATTGGTCCTAGTATTGATCCTTGAGGGACCCCGTAGGTCAAATTAAGCTCATCGCTGAGATATGTACCTATTTTGACACGCTGCGTCCTCTCAGAGAGATAGCTCTCAAAGATCGCAAGGGCAGAGCCCCGAACGCCCATTTTCTCCAATTTGCTTACAAGAGCGGGAACAGAGACGGTGTCGAATGCCTTTGATAAGTTAAGAAAGATTCCTAAACATTTAGATCAACTATCTAGTGTACCTACGGCATTGTCAACGAACGCACTTACAGC
This sequence comes from Euclidia mi, assembly GCA_944739405.2. Lineage (NCBI taxonomy): Eukaryota > Metazoa > Arthropoda > Insecta > Lepidoptera > Erebidae > Euclidia > Euclidia mi. The sequence goes on from OX123202.2 coordinate 13,513,837, forward strand.
ATCTTCACAGGATGTTGCTCTCCGGAAACCAAACTGATTTGGTGATAAAAAATTATGGGCTTCCATAAACTTTTTAAGACGGTTGTTAAGCAGCTTTTCTAAGATCTTTGACAATGCCGGCAGTACAGAAATCGGTCTATAATTACTGACACTGTCTCGGTTCCCACCCTTGTAAATAGGATGCACGACCGCTTGTTTCAATGACCTCGGAAAGACACCCCTAGAAAAGCAAAGCTCACATATATGTACAATTGGAGGTATCAAAGTTAGTCGGCTCAGTTGTATCATTTTAGCTGTAATTCCATCCCCACCTGCGGCAGAATCACAACGAAGGCTCATGATTATTCTTTCAACTTCAGTGTGATCGGGTGTTAAAAGTACCAGGGAATTAGACTGCAACTTTTCATGTAGGTAAGGTAGGTGCTTGGTATGTACTCCCTCATGTCTTTTTTGCAAGATTTTTACCAATGGTCGCAAAATATTCATTTACCCTATTGATTGACAATATTTCATCTAATCCAGGACTATGTAAAAGATCGTTAGGAGGAGATTTGGATGGTTTTTTATTTAAGATTTTATTTATTACCTGCCAAGTGGCTTTAGGATTTTTATTGGCTTTAATGAATTGATTTTTCTCGTAAGTCCTTTTGATACGGTATAGTAGCTTGTTACAAAAATTACGGTAACGGAGATAAGTTACTTTTAATACATAATACTATTTATTAAGGAAACATTTAAAAAACATTATGTAAGTAAGTACTTACCTATAATATTTTTTTGTTTAAGCATCGAAATGTAAATGGCAAATAATACTTGCAATTCAGTTTTACACTCTAAAATAGAACTATAATATTCAATGTGAATACTGTCTGATTGAGTGTAAGAGACACGTGTTGACTGTTTATATTTCGAATACATTTTACAGTAAATTAATAATACAATAAATAGGGTATAGGGTATTTGGTTCCCACCAAGAACTTAGGGTCCTAAGCCAACCTCACCTGCAAGTGGTGCACCTGCCGATCAACGGACGAGGCTCTGGCAAACAAAATATCCCAATAAGCGGCAATAGGCTCGCCACCTATTACGTGGGATCAAAATACTGGCGAAAAGTGGGCGTTTAATATGCCTCTGCCTACCCCTTCGGGAAAACAGGCGTGAGTCTATGTATGTATGTAATAAATTATTCACCTTTTAAATGTATTGATAATTTTTTTATGAATTTCTTCAAATTATAATTAGACTAGCCGTTTCCCGCAGTTTCACCCGCGTCCTGAGGAAACTACTTCGCGTACCCGAAAAACCCTAATATCTTACGGAACCCTATTTTTTCTAAAATAAAATATAGCCTATGTTACTCGCATATAATGTAGCTTTCTAATGATGTAAGAATTTTTAAAATCGTTCCAGTAGTTTTTGAGTTTATCCATTACAAACAAATAAACAAACAAAAATATAAAGAAGAATGGCCATTTTTGACCTAAACATGTATAGAGATAAAACTTATTTTAAAATTAAGGTTATTTTTTAGTGTTATGATTTCACTAACAATTATATTTTATAGAAAGCCTTGGTAAAAAGAAAAGTTTTGGGTTGTAAATATGTTCTAGAACTCGTGTACGCATCCTTATCAAAATATTTTTGATAATACCTACTTCTTATATTTCTTTGCCTACTTCCTTGTCCATTTCACTTTCGCGTGACATCGGACATGGGAGAATCTGTCAAATTAATACGAACTTATTTCGGTGTACTAAGTAATTCCTAGACCTTTATAAGAAAAACTGTGTTTACAGTATAATTTCTTGATCATAGAGCTACTTGTTTTCGTACATTTTATCTATATACACAATAATTAATTATCAGGCAATTCAATGTATGAGAAGTGGTCATTGTCCTTTTTTCTCTTTTTAATATTAGTGTAGATGTAGATTATGCACTATTTTACGCCACAACAACGCAATATTTCAATAACCAGGTGATGATTTTTTCCAAATAACACATAACATGTCCATACTCGTACACGGTTCACGGCGACTGAAGCACCGCGGGGGCACGCGCGTTACTCACAGTGACGTAAATCAAAGACTCTGGCGCCGAAACGATATGTCTTACCCGACAACGGATAAACGATTTATACAAAATTTTGACTATCTTAACGAATATAGATTTCCTAATTCCAGTAGAGTAAAAATGTTTTAACTTCCACCACTTCGAATACAATATTTCTGATGAGACGAGCCTTTATTAATTCAGTTCAAGAAGAAGGATTTAACCACCGAGTATAAAGAATTTTTATTAAATATGAAAATGATTTAAGCGCCTGTGCGTATTAATATCAGACGCATGGTAAATGGTTTAAGCGATATAAGGAATGGATTTCAGCAGCAGGCTAAATGTTTTAAGCGACGTCAAGTATGAATTTCAGGTGCAAGCAAAATGCTTTAAGCGACGGTTTGTATATATTTTAGGCGCAGGCAAGACGATTCAAACACCTTATCTTACCAAACTTATGCCGGGGAAAATAGCTCAAGTCAAAAACACTAAATATTTCGCCTGTATGAAGTCCATTTCTTCATAAATTGTAAAAAAATGTTGTCGCTTCAATCAAAGCTACTTCGAACTGCGCCTAAATTTATTATTGTTTTAAGCGCCAAAAAAACCGAGTGCAAACGACGCAGAAAAATCCGGCGATTCCAAATATGTATATAACTCAATATCGGCCAAGATGTCGCTTAATACATTTTGCCCGTGAACCCTCGATATCAGAAATGATATACTCGAGACGTCTCAACTTTAAATAATTATAATTGCCTAAAGCTTGTGTCCCAATAAAGTGTTATCTTCAAACCGTGAAATAATATAATAATAATAATAATATTCTACCACATACACACATCACCGTCTAGTCCCAAACTAAGCAAAGCTTGCTAGATTTAAAACACACTATGGGTACTAGATAATGGATAACCATACATATATACTTTTTTTCGTAAATACATACATATTATACATAGAAACACCCAGACCAACACAAACATCCATGTTTATGCACACAAATGTTTGACTTGAGCGGGAATCGAACCCGCGACCTTCGGCGTAGCAGTCCCTTACACTCCCGTTGCGCCAACCGGTCGTAAATGACATAATATTTATTTATATTCTTACTAACGCGGAACGAATAACCTTAATAATCAGCTTCTAAAATGGTAGCTTTGTTTCGTAATGAAGTTTTGGCAGAGAATTGTCACATTATTATCTTGATAAGAATTTTACATTCCGGGGCATCCCTTAAAATTCCGTTTAGTATTCTTGTTATTTCTTCACAAATTTACTCCTTAATTCTTATATATCACTTAACTTTCACTTGTAAGTTCACCACGAATCCAGCACAGTTTCAAGTGAAAGTAGTACGTCTAAGTCAAAATCCTGTGTCAGGATTCTGTTCGGAGAAACAGCGCAAACACTTAAATTACCGTCTCGTGTCTAAGTAATTGTCGTCTCTTCGTCATCCGCAGTTGAGCGAACATTCACAGTAACTAACTTCATTTTAGTTTTTATAAAGGATTCCTGGAGATGGTTTTCGCTTGGTCACGGTAATAATATCTAACAGTATTGTAACTCCATACAAACGCACGAAACTCGAGTTATACCTACGCGCCTCGAGCAGAGTACCCATTAGACTGGGCGGACTGTGCCTACAGTACCCGCAGCCGCTATCGTGCCGCAGCTCGCATGCGGCGCGTCTGGTAGGTATATAACTCACGAAGACGGCCGAGTTACAATACTGTTAGATTATATTACAGTGGCTTGGTTGATTAATATACATTGATATGGGATGTGTTGATTAAACAAACGGGTAAACAGAACTTAGTGTCAACATCCCTGTTGATACCTGCCAACTCAAAGTTATGCTGGGTAGGCACATGGGCAAAAAAGGTAGTTAGAAAAAATATACTACGCGTTTGATTAATCTATAGGCTTCATACTTTAGATTGGTATTCCGTTTAAACTAATTAGTGTAATGTGTAGTAAAAAAGGGTATGATTAATCGTAGTCTAGCTAAAAAATCCATATAATTTTTAGATTTTAAATTTCATACAATGTAATTTTCATGACAGATGGGTACAGATTGTCCTTCTATGGATTCTCTAACAATAGAGTAAATAATTATTTTTTAACATTTTTAGAATACAAATCCATCTGATTAAAACGCACTCTTACACATGTACAGATAAAATCACATACAGATGTACTTAACAACTTCAATTCCATAGCTTTTCAATTGAACATTCCATTGAAGCGATAAATGACTTTTGCTGCTAAGAAAATATTCCAGTCCGTAGCTAAGTGGCTACCGCGTAGATGGATCAGTCTACCAGGCCGAGGAATGCTACGATACGAGTGACGGGATACCGTTCTGCCTTAGATTGCTTACGGCGTATTGATCTTATTAATTGCTGGCGGAGAGCGTGGTCTCGTTTCCAGTTCGATTTGTGCGATACCGAGTGAAGTGAATTCTGAGTGATTAGTTCATTTATATTCGGCACTCTCACTAATCCGTAGCTAGCGATACGTGCGGTATGCTAGGCCCTATGCACATGCATTATCCACCTGCACTCGCACTAAACAACACGATAATGAGCCTTAGGATGGCTGCTAATAATATTAGTAGCATGATTGCAATTAGCCAGCTTCCACATTATTTGATTTTGTCGTAGTTAGGCAAATAATCGCATATATATATATATATGTAGGCTCAAGCAACTTCATCATATATATGAATGACAAAATCATACGTATAAGACAGCGAAAGCACTTAACAACGCAAAAATCACGGCCGCCAAAGATATTTTATTGTAACTGTCACTGACATTTAGCAGATGATGAAAGAATTTAGATCAATAAAATTAGCACCCGCTAATGGATTTGAAGTCAAACTAGGCTCGATTAATGATTGTTGACATTTTCTCTGTTTTAATTTCTGCACACTAAAAGCAACGTTATACTCGTTCCGTGTTTTATAGTTGTTTACACCACGAATGCTACAATTTAACGCTTAGAAATATGTAGGTATGCATTAAATTGTGCCAAATTCTGCTTGCGAAGTAAAAATATACTCGTATTTTTTAATATACATAATAAAAATTATTTACCATTGCATGGTAGATTTAGCACAGTTCAGTTCCTTATTGTAACTCATTTCAAATTGTATATTATTTTTTATTTGTTTGGATGTAAGTACCTACTATGATTAATCTAAAATCCTGGTACGCCAAATTAATTTATTAGTTTTGATATATAGCGCTAGAGATTGCATATAGTGCAAGATTTCAGATGGCACGTCCATCTGAAATGAAAATGAAAGAGGATGAAAATGAAATCAAATTTATTTATTTAGTAAAATGAAATTGTTATTCACTGACACTTTCGTGCGATACGTTATAATTATAATGTCCACTACAGAAAGGTACATATAAGACTACTGACTTCCTTCAGATATCTACATTACAATCAGAACTATAAGATTGAAGTGATTTTTAACTAGTCAAACCTAAGAGCCCTTGCAAACAATTTACTTCCCGGCCATAGGGTTATACTCCTTATCCCTCAACACAGAGACACACATCTTTAAAAAAAGATTCAAAATAGTCTCAAAAAGTAATTAAAAAAAATTCGGGCAAGTGCGAGTCTGACCCGCACACCGAGGGTTCCGTACGCATTTTACCTTATTTGAGGTTGGTGCTAATTACGCTAATCCTCTAAATCTGTATGAGCGCCTATACAACTTAGAAGACTATCTTAAATAGAGTATGGTATATATACTACTATGTATGTATGGGGACACCCTTAAGTTTTCCACTTTTTTATTTTTTGTAATTTTTCCTTTATTTGTGCTGTAAGTGCCCTGCTTTTGGCAACATTTCGTGACTCTAGTTCAACGGCAACTACCACATAGGTTTTCGATCCAAAACCTATAGGGTACTTACGGTTGACCTAGAATTATCAATTTTGGTTAAAACCAAGGTCTTACAGCACAAGTAAAGGAAACATTCCGAAAATTAAAAAAAATTGAATATTAAGGTTAATTTTGGTACTTGCAAGTGTTCGCAAAAATCTAATTTTGATCATATCTTTTTATCGGGTTGACTCCAGACCTTGATTTTAATATACCTAATAGGAACGATAGACCTCAGTACCTGGTATCAATTTGCTAGTTCCACCCGTTCCTGAGAAAATCGGTGGTGACACCACAGAACAGATAGTACTTACGTACAGAAGCATCACTTCGCAAACCAATTTAAAGAAATTGCGACTCTTGCTACTAAGCAACAAAGTGAAATTCAGCTCGCATAGCCACTCAGTGCCTACCACGATATTCACCTAACCGTTCCCGCTCTTTTCTAACACATAACGCTGTCGCTGTCTAGCGCAGAGTGACGCACTAGCTGTCGCGCTAGGGTTGTCGACTTGCCGCTGCTACTATATGCTGTCTATCTACCTACTTGACTACCTAATAACAAATAATTATCCTATGTTTATTGCGTATTTACTAAATTAAAACAAACCTAGATATATCCTTGTTTAATGGTTAGTGATATTTAATTCTTAGGAAGTATTTTTCGTCTTTTCGCTAGAACAAAAACCATAAAAATTCTGGTCGTTTACATTTTCACTAAACTAATTCTTAGTTATTTCCTACTATATCCTTATATTCCTATTTTTGGTTACGTCATATTATACCCGTTTGACATAATAAGTGTAACTTTACAAGAAATCATCATTGCCCAATCAATACAAAATTCATATTCATAATAGAGTATAATACACATACAGACCCAGTACAGCTTTTACCATACACGGCAAAAAGATATATTATACATTTTAGCATCTTTTTTATTTATTCAATACAATTCTATATTCGAATTAAATGGATCACACTTAATACGGAATATTCTGAATATACCCACGTAAACAACAACTTCATGCAAGGAACACCCAGTGCGGTGACGTGAGCTTAACACTCGTCGAAAACAGTTTGCAACTACCTTACATTTATGACATTATGTGCGATACAGAAAAAAATCGAATAATGTAACTATCATCGTCATGTGAATTGTATGATTTGTGTGGATTTCTTGTTTATTGTGATAAAAGCATGGTCACACATGGCTATGCCGCCGTCGATCATATTATTAGGATACACGGTAAAACTCGAATTAGTTTGTGTTTGCATCACAAGTATAAGTGAATTGTGTATTGTTATTGTGTTGTAAATAAAAAAAAATAAAAAAAATGCGTGGACCGATTAACATGATTCAAACCGATAAAATAGTTTTTGAACTAGATCTTTAATTTGACACCATAATCGTTAGGATATCTCAACAAACAAAAAAACAAATTTTCAAGTTGCTCTCGTATCTCTCTATCCAATACTTATATGTAACTATGAAGTATATACCGCGTAACAATTATTTAAAAAAGCTATATTTTCAAACATCAAACCATAATACTAGGGTTACTAGACCTACGATTGTCAACATCATTAAATCAGAAATAATCAACACCTATTAAGTACGTAATTTGGTATTAATTAGTTTAGCCTACCTTTCCGCATCTGTAGATAATGTAAAAAATGACACACTTTTATCTCCCTTTTTCGACACACATCCGTGAAATGAGCAATAATTTGCACCAGACTTGTGATGAGACATTTTTGTTGTTCACTATTAAAATTCCCGTTATTAGAAAATTTAATAGCAAAAATTGCTCTGCGCGCTAGCGGTAACAATCATGACAGCCGACTAACGACGCGGGCTTGGAAGCCGCGCGAAAGTGTAGGCACTTATCGCTGTAGGTACGGCCGAGTGAAGGAGGCCTGGTGACACACGGACAGGCAGACAGACAGACGGATAAGAAAGTGATCTTATAAGGGTTCCTTTTTTACTTTGTGAGGTACGGAACCCTAAAAATAAGAAAGATTACAACCTCCATCGAGATTGGCTGTGAAATACAAATATTAGATGATGTTTATGGTATTAATAACAGCGATAATTAAAAGCGGTTGCCAACACTTCATTTCACTTTTTATTTGTCCCTTTAATTTATACTTGTATTGGAATCAAAACTAAATTTCATTGAGTTATAAGATTAAAACCGAATGATCTAGAAACTAAATTTTTTTATTTATTTCTAGCCGACGGCGACGACTCGATTTTTTTTCGAGGTGATATTTGTCTTTTTCTTGAATGTATGTATCTCAAACTACTCTCTATTTCTACTGGTACCCATAAATTCATCCAACGATTTTTTTTAACACGGGATATTCCTTGCTTACTTTTTTATTGCTTGAAATTAGCATAATACTTATCTTGCCAAGATTTCATCACATTGCACCATAAAACCTACGAATTTTCTCCCGGACCGTTAGTGAAGATTTACTGTACCTACCGTTTATTTATCCAATGTTTATTTGCAAGGTCCTTACCCACTTATGATAATTAAAACCCTACTAGCATATTTTTTTATAGGCTCACACCTGTATCCCCGAAGGAGTAGGCAGAGGTGTAATATTACACCCATATTTTGCCATGAATGTTAAGGTCCCACGTAATAGGGGGGGCGAGCCTATTGCAGTTACCTAGCACATCACCAGATTCCGTGCTGCTACTGAGAATTCGGAAAAACCCAGTAACACTTTTGTCCGTCCCGGGAATCGAACCCGGGACCTCCGATCAACAGTCGCATACGCTATCCACTGGACCACGGAGCCAGTCTACTAGCATATAGATTTACCTATGTAAGCATTTTATATACTTACTTGATTGCACGGGCTGTTTATATACTTTAAATAATTCATGTTACTCTGATAAATGAGGACAATAGCCTAGTGGCTCTTTGCTACCATCTGTTACAGTGCTGTCAGTCTGCTAAGTAGAAGGTCTCAGGTTCCCCCCTGTGGGATCTCCACGGGGGGGAACCTGAAGCTAAGTTCGTCCTCCGTATCCTCTGCGGCCGCTGGGTGTTTTGGCGGCGGAGCCCAACACCTTCATCCGATCCTGACAGTCCCCTTCGCCCTTGCCCCAGGACGGAGGGACTCCATGAGGATTTTCCAACCTCACAACAAAAAAAAACCAGGGTCTCAGGTTAATTATATTACTTGTTAAACGTTGAAGACAATTATTTTGACAAAACCAGCCTGTCAGATAGTTCTCAAAAATGTTTACGAAAGGCATCATAATTACATTAAGTATTATCCCTGTGGGGGAATTGAACCCTAGTATGTACGAGTCGCACTTGTATTGGCAAGTAGATTGAATAATATTACGTCAAACGTGCAGACCATTAAACAATGCTTTCAAATACTATGCAATCTCAAAATACTTTTTTCAATGATACAATTAATTTATTCAACATGGTTATCAAACCTACAATACTAACACGGTGAGCCTATCTACGAGTAGAATTTAACCCTTTCGTTCCTGGTGTCCATCTCAATGGACCTAACTTTATATTTAATGTAACATGAAACGTTGTTAACAAAAGCTGTATTTAAACGTTGTAAAGCACTTGGGGCTTATCCAAAAACGTCGATATAAACAAAACACAATCGTCCTTTGTGTGGGTAGATCATAATATCCAGTCAAGTAATGACATTTGCCATGGCTCAGCGCAAGGCAGGTAAGTCTTCAGATTGTATAATATTTTTTAATTGAAATAAGGCGTATTGCTCAATATATATTTTTTTTTCGTAGATTAGGTATTTATTGAGGGTAAAATTTACACGTAAACACAATTCAATAATATAATATTAAAAAAATGCAATTATTTGTTGTGTCCATTTCAATGACACAAAAAATAATGTCAGGTCAGGTCTCAAATGTCGACAAGCTGTAAAGTATAGACAGACAGTTTTTATTGATAATAATGTGGTATTTATACTTTGTTTTGGGTTTTAATCGTACAAACATTCAGATTGTTAACTTATTACTTGATGTATTAGAAAACGGATTAATATCAGATGTATTAGAGGAAAGTGACGGTTATAAGTTATAAGAGGTATGGCTACATGGCAAAACTTAGTATGTTTAGGTAGTGGTAGTGATGATGTACATCTAAACGAAACTACAACAATGATTAATTGTTTTGACGAAGAAAAAGAAATTCAAGAAAAAGAACCTGCAGCTCAACCTGGATCAAGCAATAAAAAAATAATTACATAACATCATATCGATAAAATATATAGAACTGGATACACCCCAATTTACTTGGTCAGCCCCGCCGTTTCTCAAGAGGGTATACCGATCGAGAAACGAAAAATACCAAAGATATGGTTGTAATAAAGTTAATGGGCAACAAGGGCTCAGGTTCTTGCTTCAAATTGTGTTGGAATTGGAGAACAAGATGAGGTAATAAGATGGAATAAGTTGTCGAAACAATATATATAACCATTTCAGGCCCTGAACTTGTGCGTTTGTATAACCATGGGATGGAGGGAGTAGATCAAACAGATCGTCTTATTAGTTTGTACCGCATCTTTATTAGATCAAAAAAATGGAGATTATGGATGGTATTCCACGCCATTGACTTGGCACTGAGTTATAGTTGGCTTGAATATCAAGAGGATTGCACAACTTGTAACATTCAAAATAGGATATTCTAGATTTGTTGCACTTCAGACAGTGTACTGCTGAGACTCTCATAAAACTAGGGCAGCCAGTAGTTGTAAGAAAACGAGAAGAGTCTTTCTATGGTCCTAGAAGTCCAGTAAATACCCCACGACGACGTCTTCGTGCAGAAGCTGAAATAAGGCCTGCGAATGAAATTCAATATGATACTGTGGACTGTTTGCCCAATTATTATAAAAAAAATAAGCTAGAAGATGCAAGAAACCGGAGTGTAAGGGTAAAGAATATGTGGACTGCTTGAAGTGTGAAATCCATTTGTGCTTTGCTGATGAGCGCAATCGCTTTCTAGATTGCCATAAAACAATAATTGTTTTGTTTTTTGCATTTTTTAGTTGTTACAAAAAAATATCTACACGCTGATTTTTAATTGGTTTTGGAGCGAAAGCCATCTTATTACTTATCGTTAACAGAACCTATCCAGCTAATAAAATTTGAAATCTAAGCTATAAAAATCGTAACAAAAATATTAAATTATTGGTACGAGAGTTCGTAGTTATGAAAGAAATCGCGCGCGCCGATGTATGTTCGATCGTGCCACACACATACCTACACAGATAGATATTAAACATACGACACACACAGATAAACATTGCACTGTAGGTACAGACCCCGCCCCCGGCGTGCGCGCATCGCAACGTGGGGCGACAGGGGTAGGGGCGGGGGTCGGTTGCAATTTGCCGCTCGTCACTCCGACAGCCTTTAGTCTCGCGAAATTAGGTCAACGGGACGCCGGCATTATGAATATTCCAATATTGAGTTCGCGTCTATGGTGCGAGTGTATTATATGTCTGGTGAAAATATGGAAGAGGCGAGGCGCATGTATTCGTTACCAGACCACCTGGAATCGTTGCGCACGCGAGGTATTCACTCACCCTAAGTGCCATCACCAAACACAATCCTGGCTGCAGTACAACGCCTCATAAACATCGGTCAGTTTAGAGTTCCCTGATCCCTCACACGCAACAGCTCGAGGTCGCCCAGCAGTGTATTCAGTGCAATTTGAACAAGAAATTCGGCATCGTAATTAATTTGTGTTTTTCTAAATAGCTATCATTAACAAAAGACAATGTGTGAAAGGTGTAAATTGATTGTGCTTCTACTAGTTCATCATGATTTCGTAAGCCCACAGCTTGTTTCGACGAAATTCTAAGTCCGAGTAATGTTCCAAAAAATTAATAGTTACATACGTCTATTATTTTAATTATTGATTACTGCACTTCATGGTTGGCGTAGTGGTTTAAGCGATATTTGCCACAACACTTTGTGTGATTCATAAATTGTTGTTTCGACTGCTGTGTCCGTTATTGGTAGGTTTGTAATGTCCCTCGTGAGACAGGATTTAGCACTAGGATGCGGTAGGGGTTCTTAAAAAGAGAACAAAATAAGAAAACAAATGTGTTTAAAATTGTTGGCATCGTAATTACCTAAATCGTGTTTTCTAAGTAAATTACGTATCACTATCAGTCCGCACTAACTACCTACAACCGCTGTAGGTAAACAACAGCTGACGGCGGCGGCGCCCGGCGCGCGCGGCGAGGTCATGACCGCGCGGCGCTCGAATACTACCTACTCATAAACAACCGTGTGTTACTACGTATTTCCAGCAGTTACTGACTTTTATAACTTTTTTGTTTTAGGTGCTAGGTGAATTTTGATTTTGAATAGAGGATTTTATTTCGGACATAAGGTTTCTTTTTCCTAAACCAATAAAAAATCAGCGTGTATATTCGTATAAAAGAAAAAACTTAAAATTATCATTAGTCAGCTTTTTATTTCATTATCTTATATTATATAAATATGAAGGTGACTGAAATAGTCCTGCCACCGATTAACACTCGAGACCCGTTGTCCATGTGGATGGACATAAAATTTCCAAAAAATCTAAAATACCAAATTTTTTTTTTTATATCACAATTCATTATTTACTTTACTAATTGAAATTAAACCACAGTTTACGGATTTTATCGCGTTTTATTACTTTCACTGGTTATTTGTTATTACATTTAAACCGAAAGATCTAGAAACTACATTTTTATTACTAGCCGACGTTTCGAATTCTTTACAGGATTCATGTTCACGGCAGACTGAGGTGATATTTGTCTTTGTCTTGAATTTAAAAGTTATCTCAAAGTACCCGAACATTTTTCAACTATTGGTGTTACTATCTACGCAGAATGTGCTCACTGTATCTTGATGTCTTCTGGTGACTTTGTCCTTTTTGGGTTTCATTAGCCTGATAACAGGGTCCCAAGCTGGAGGTACATTCCAACCATCTTCCCTATTGAAATTAGGATGTTTTTTAATTTCAATAGCTTCACGTATCATTCTTGGAATAAAGCGGTGTTCTTTTGCGAGTATCTGTGGTTTATCAAATCGCAGGTAATGGTTGGTTCCTTGTTCTACATGTTCACACACAGCAGACTTCGTCGAGCGTTTGTGTTTAATGTCAGCTATATGTTCTTTTAGTCGAATGCCTATGCTTCTCTTGGTTTGTCCAATGTATGAGAGCCCACACTCACAGTCTATCTTGTAAACGCCGGCCTGTTGTAAGGGTAACTGACTCTTGACAGATGGTAATAATTGGCTTATCTTCGTTGGCGGCTTGTAGAAAGTTTTGATTGAAGCTCGCTTCAAGATGTAGCCAATCTTGTCGGTCACGCCCTTGATGTATGGGAGGACAGCAGGTTGTCTCTCTACTGTGGCTGGCTTGTTCTTCGGGGTTCTGTGACGTTGGCGCGGTGGTCGGAGCTTGTTGTCTTGCAGAACTTGCTTGACATGTTGAAGCTCGGCGTCCAGGTGTTTCTTGTCACAGATCCCCCGGGCTCTCTGAAACAAAGACATTCCTACGGTAGCTAACTGTTTAGGATGGTGGTGAGATTCACCGTTTAAGTACCTATTTGTATGTGTCTTTTTCCTATACACAGTGTGGCTCAAAGAGTTGTTTTTGTTCCTGATAACAAGTACATCTAGGAAAGCTAAAGAATTGTTTGCCTCTAATTCCAGTGTAATTTTGATGTTGTTATGAATAGAATTAAGATGGTCTAGGAATACATTAACACTATCTGTTGGTAAAATTGTAAAAGTGTCATCTACATACCGCTTGTAGAACCTCGGTGTGATGGTGGCAGTCTGCAGGGCTCGCGCCTCGAAGTCCTCCATGAAGATGTCAGCAACAACAGGCGATACTGGAGAGCCCATTGCCACACCGTCTACTTGTATGTAGTATTTCTCATCCCATAGCAGATAGCCGGTTGTTAAGCAGTGTTTTAATATTTCTGCATATTCCTCAGGCATGTTGTTCTCTATTAGCTTCCTTCTAGTTATTTCAATACAGTCATGTGCTGGTAAGCATGTAAATAATGACTGTACATCAAAACTAACCATAGTTTCCTTGTCAGAGAGATGTAGGTGTTTTATTTCACTGACAAAATGGTAGGAATCCTTTACATGCGCTCTCGTCTTGCCTCTGAGTGGCGAGAGAATCTTCGCAATGTGTTGAGCCAATCTGTAGGTTGGTGCCCCTATTTGACTGACTATAGGGCGCAGTGGAGCATTTTCTTTGTGTATTTTCGGTAGACCATACAATTGAGGAGGTTTTGCACACGATGGTATTAAGTATTTCACGTCCAGATTCAGTTGTTCGGAGTATTTCTTCACAATGTCACTCGTTTGCTTGAGTATTTTGTTGGTAGGGTCTGTCTTAACCAATTTATATGTACTTTCATCCGATAAAAGATTTTCCATTTTTCGTTTATAATCGGACGTGTCCATCACTACCGTTGCATTTCCTTTATCTGCTCGAAGTACTGTTAGTTCAGGTCTAGCCCGTAGGTTCTTCAGTGCGAAATACTCTGGTTTTGGTAGATTCCTTCTCGGCACTGTCGACTGACGCAATACAGCAGAAACGTCCTGACGTATGGCCTCGAAATCTTCGTTACACACATTGTTCTTGACTAGACAATCCTCAACGTTGCAAATAATGGTCTCATACGGTATTCTGGATGGAGTTATCGCATAATTTAAACCTCTGCTTAATAATTTTTCGGTGTTTTGATCTAACGTGTGTTTTGACAGATTGACAACTGTTTGTCTATGATCGGCGGACGGTAGCGTGTGATTGGTCCGTGCAAAAACGTTCTGTTTCATTTTGTACTGGTTATTTGATTTTTGTTGTAATTTTTCAAATTTTTCTATTTTGTTACGTTTACACGCGTAATATTTTGATGTTTCTCTGTTATTTATTGCATTGATGCATTTTTCAAAATCAAATGGAGTTATCAATCTGCATATTTCGTTAGACAAATTCTCAACATTTCTATTTATTCTTTTTTCTGTCTCGCTCAATCGCGCAAGAAACTTGTATTTTCGTTGCTCTCCGCTTTATTATTGGTAAAAATTAGTAATGTCTTCGAAAAGTGCAGAAATTACTATCCAGGAGCTGAACAAGTCAGTGATCTTGCTTCAAACCAAAGTTTCTGCGCTTGAAAAACTGATATTGGAGCAGAATAACTTAATTAGAAAATTAGTTGGTGAAGAATCAGTGTTCCAAAAAATACAAAACACAAATTTGAGTAAAGGTATTATTCAAACGGATTCCAATGCGCGCCCAATACGAGAAGCTCGTGTTCGGGCCGCATCGGCTATCACCGCAGGCGCTCGGAAGAACACGGCCAAAGTCAAGCTTGTACCGGCCGCACCATCTACGAGTACAGCCCCTACTACGGACTGCGAGTTACCGGCGAAACAACCCACTAGCGACAACGGCGAGCCGATCGAGTTGCGCACGAGTTCCCGCGAAGCGAAGGACGACGAGTGGATCGAAGTGCGCCGTCGCAGCGCTAAACGTTCGAGTGAGAAAGTAACTCGTGGTACTGCCGCGCCGACCGCGACTCCCACTACTTTGTCAGCTGCGGAACGTAAGGCGTACCTACATTTATATTATTTAAAAGTAGGGACGTCAGTTGAACAAGTGCTAGAACATTTGAGTTATATATTTCCAAATTCTATATGTACAGCTGAAATACTTAAGTCGTGAGGTGACTATGCTTCTTTCAAAGTATGTGTTCCAGCTAAAAGTTTAGATAAGTATCTGTGCTCAGACAATTGGCCTGAAGATATATGTGTTAAGTTGTGGCGGAATGGATTTTGTAAACCAGGTACACAAAACGTTCAAGCCTAAATGCTATTCGATTTTTTATCAAAACGTTAGAGGTTTACGATCGAAATTGAACACGTTTAAATTATCGGTTTTGAATGAATCTGCTCATATTTATGCTTTGACCGAGACTTTCCTAGTGAGTAGTATATGTGACGGGGAAGTCTTTCCTGACGGGTACACTGTGCTGCGTCATGACCGCGCTAATGATGCTGGTTGGGGAGGAGTATTATTGGCGGTGCAGGCGCAGTTCCCCGTTGAACGAATACAAAACATTAGCGATTACACAACCGACACAGAAACTGTTATTGCTATTGTAACGTTGAAACACAAACGAATCCTGTTCTGTGTCGTATATATTCCTCCTAACTCTAAGGATGAGAAGTATCTTAATACTTTCTCACTATTAGAAACCGCCATTGAGAGATTTTCAAAATTAGACGTAATTGTATTGGGTGACTTCAATCTAAACTCGTGCAGTCAAAATGTAAATCTACACTATGCCTACTTTATTTCCTTTTGTAAGTTGAGACAACAGAATAGCATTAAAAATACTTATGGTAATATGTTAGATTTAGTTCTTAGTAACTTGAGCGATGAGTGTGTGTGTGTTGTTGGAGATGTGGAGCCGTTAGTGCCGCCGGACGCGCATCACCCGCCGCTCGGGGTCCGCCTGAGCGTGTCACGCCCGGCGGTTGAGCGAGCTCGGCTCCCGCCGCCGCCGACCCACACGGATCCACAACAATATGACTCACCTCAATACAATTTTCAACGCGCGAACTTTTATGCCTTATACGACTGCCTGACAATGTTGTCATGGTCTGAGCTATTAATATGTAACAATGTTGACGACGCATTACGTATTTTCTATGCACAGCTTTTAGCATGTTTTAATGCTCATGTTCCAATCAAAAAGCAGCCTAATTATTATAATAAGTATACATATCCAACTTGGTATACGTCGGATATTATAAGGAATATAAAGAATAAATATTTTCATCTGAAGAAATATAAGCAACTTCACTTAGAATTTAATAAAGAAATGTATCGATATTATAGGCAACACACTAAAGTACTCATAAAGCAGGCATACTATAACTTTATTGAGCGTGCGGAGACGGATATAAAGAAGGATCCGAAGACATTTTGGACGTTTGTTAGAGCCCAACGTTCGTCTCGAAGCGCATGTTCTGAATTTGAGTATGACGGCAAGGTAGTGACTCAAATAGATGCAGCAAACGCTTTTGCAAGTTACTTTAAATCTGTTTTTTTAGCAGATAGAATATCTTTGCCGACGAATATTACGGAGAATGTGACTAACAGTCATTTTTGTTCCTCGCGAGTAAGTGTTGATCACGTCAGTGAATCTGACCTATTACATGCGGTGAAACGGTTGAATGCTCGTTCGTCCATAGGTCCCGATGGTTTACCGGTCTACATTATTAAAGACTGCATCAGCGTTTTTAAAGAACCACTGTTACACATTTTAAACTTAGCCATAAGAAATGGTACATATCCTAGTTTGTGGAAGGTGTCACACGTTACACCGATACCCAAGGATGGCTCCAGGAGTCAAGTAGTTAATTATAGACCTATAGCCGTGCTTTCAGCGCTCGGCAAGGTATTTGAGTTTATCTTTAATAGTCATATCACCAGACAGATCCAACAGCAACTGAGCGAGAGCCAGCACGGGTTTAGAAGGGGCAAATCGACTACTACTAATTTGATCAACTTTGTTGATTATTGTGTTGCGGAAATGGATAACAATAGGCAAATTGACGTGACATATTTTGATTTCAGAAAAGCTTTTGATCGGGTCCAGAATGATATCTTGTTGCAAAAGTTATCTGCTTTTGGTTTTGCTCCTAAACTTCTCGACTTATTCGCTTGCTATTTTACTAATCGCACTCAATTTGTGAAACTTTGTAGGTACCGCTCTGACTCGTATGACACTCGTTATGGTGTCAGTCAGGGTAGTGTCTTGGGCCCTACTCTGTTCCTGATCATGGTGAATGACTTGCCGAGCGTTGTCAGCACTGCTTAGTGTTTAATGTTTGCTGATGACCTGAAGTTATTCTTGGGAATCGGTAGCACGGCGGACTGTGACGCGCTCCAGCGCGATATCGACAGGGTTGTGGCTTGGGCTGAACATAACCGCTTAGAATTTAATGTCAGTAAATGTAAGACAGTAACATTTACTCGTTCTCGCTCGCCACTTACATATAGTTACAATATTTCTGATGACCCGTTGGAGCGAGTCAGCGAAATACGAGACTTAAGTATAACTCTAGATACATGCTTAACATTTAATGCACATATCTCTTTAATTTGTAAGCAGGGTTTAAAAGCATTGGGATTTGTGATGAGGCAGTCTATCCCTTTTCAGAGCAGGTGTGCTACCGTTTTGCTGTACTTTTCCTTTGTTCGCAGTATTCTGGAATATAATTCGATAATCTGGGATCCACATGAGGAGAAGTACATCACAATGGTTGAACGGGTACAACGCAAATTTGCTCGGTTTTTATACAAAAAGTTATATGGCTTCTACCCTTATTTATATCCGTCTCTGTTCGTGTCTGGTATGGTAGGCCTCGACACATTATTACTACGTCGGAAATGTAAATAAGTGTCACATTATTTCTTATTGTTACACAACCAAATTGATGACTCTAATACGTTGTCTCGTTGTTCGATCTCAGCACCGAACCAATATACGCGAGTGCGCTCGCGGCGCTTACTTGCCGCACCACAGGTACGAACTTGTACCGCGCAGTATGCGCCTACTACTCAAGCACTCACACTGCTCAATAGCATTATTGGTAAATATCCGGATGTGGACATATTTATCACCAAATTTTATATGTTTTTAATTATATGTAAAATGTTTTTTGCAAATGACTACATTAGAAAATAAGTTAATATTATGTACCCACCTAAATGTAATGGCTCACTACACGCTTTGGGCAACTGTTAGTGTAGTGAGCAGCTGTACTAAATAAATAAATAAATGAATAAGTAAGTCAGCGCGGTGTTCGTGTATCTTTTGAATGAGTAACTTTTGACTTGCCTGTTTTAAGATCTTAGCGCTCCCACGTATGTCCTTCTTAGCTGATATTTTGCAGCATGTAGGGATGAGATCGTGATCACGGCATCTCTTCAAGAAATTTAAAGATGTTATGTATCTTGCGCGCTTGGTTTGTAGATCTTCTAGCCGGCGTATTTTGGTTGCTGTTTCCAGTCCGTACTGGTTAACATAATATTTTCTTGGGTTTACGCGAATGTTACACATTGAAATTAAACTACAGTTTACGGATTTTATCGCGTTATATTACTTTCACTGGTTATTTGTTATTACATTTAAACCGAAAGATCTAGAAACTACATTTTTATTACTAGCCGACGTTTCGAATTCTTTACAGGATTCATGTTCACGGCAGACTGAGGTGATATTTGTCTTTGTCTTGAATTTAAAAGTTATCTCAAAGTACCCGAACATTTTTCAACTATTGGTGTTACTATCTACGCAGAATGTGCTCACTGTGTCTTGATGTCTTCTGGTGACTTTGTCCTTTTTGGGTTTCATTAGCCTGATAACAGGGTCCCAAGCTGGAGGAACATTCCAACCATCTTCCCTATTGAAATTAGGATGTTTTTTAATTTCAATAGCTTCACGTATCATTCTTGGAATAAAGCGGTGTTCTTTTGCGAGTATCTGTGGTTTATCAAATTGCAGGTAATGGTTGGTTCCTTGTTCTACATGTTCACACACAGCAGACTTCGTCGAGCGTTTGTGTTTAATGTCAGCTATATGTTCCTTTAGTCGAATGCCTATGCTTCTCTTGGTTTGTCCAATGTATGAGAGCCCACACTCACAGTCTATCTTGTAAACCCCGGCCTGTTGTAAGGGTAAACTGACTCTTGACAGATGGTAATAATTGGCTTATCTTCGTTGGCGGCTTGTAGAAAGTTTTGATTGAAGCTCGCTACAAGATGTAGCCAATCTTGTCGGTCACGCCCTTGATGTATGGGAGGACAGCAGGTTGTCTCTCTACTGTGGCTGGCTTGTTCTTCGGGGTTCTGTGACGTTGGCGCAGTGGTCGGAGCTTGTTGTCTTGCAGAACTTGCTTGACTTGTTGAAGTTTGGCGTCCAGGTGTTTCTTGTCACAGATCCCCCGGGCTCTCTGAAACAAAGACATTCCTACGGTAGCTAACTGTTTAGGATGGTGGTGAGATTCACCGTTTAAGTACCTATTTGTATGTGTCTTTTTCCTATACACAGTGTGGCTCAAAGAGTTGTTTTTGTTCCTGATAACAAGTACATCTAGGAAAGCTAAAGAATTGTTTGCCTCTAATTCCAGTGTAAATTTGATGTTGTTATGAATAGAATTAAGATGGTCTAGGAATACATTAACACTATCTGTTGGTAAAATTGTAAAAGTGTCATCTACATACCGCTTGTAGAACCTCGGTGTGATGGTGGCAGTCTGCAGGGCTCGCGCCTCGAAGTCCTCCATGAAGATGTCAGCAACAACAGGCGATACTGGAGAGCCCATTGCCACACCGTCTACTTGTATGTAGTATTTCTCATCCCATAGCAGATAGCCGGTTGTTAAGCAGTGTTTTAATATTTCTGCATATTCTTCAGGCATGTTGTTCTCTATTAGCTTCCTTCTAGTTATTTCAATACAGTCATGTGCTGGTAAGCATGTAAATAATGACTGTACATCAAAACTAACCATAGTTTCCTTGTCAGAGAGATGTAGGTGTTTTATTTCGCTGACAAAATGGTAGGAATCCTTTACATGCGCTCTCGTCTTGCCTCTGAGTGGCGAGAGAATCTTCGCAATGTGTTGAGCCAATCTGTAGGTTGGTGCCCCTATTTGACTGACTATAGGGCGCATTGGAGCATTTTCTTTGTGTATTTTCGGTAGACCATATAATTGAGGAGGTTTTGCACACGATGGTATTAAGTATTTCACGTCCAGATTCAGTTGTTCGGAGTATTTCTTCACAATGTCACTCGTTTGCTTGAGTATTTTGTTGGTAGGGTCTGACTTAACTAATTTATATGTACTTTCATCCGATAAAAGATTTTCCATTTTTCGTTTATAATCTGACGTGTCCATCACCACCGTTGCATTTCCTTTATCTGCTCGAAGTACTGTTAGTTCAGGTCTAGCCCGTAGGTTCTTCAGTGCGAAATACTCTGGTTTTGGTAGATTCCTTCTCGGCGCTGTCGACTGACGCAATACAGCAGAAACGTCCTGACGTATGGCCTCGAAATCTTCCTTACACACATTGTTCTTGACTAGACAATCCTCAACGTTGCAAATAATGATCTCATACGGTATTCTGGATGGAGTTATCGCATAATTTAAACCTCTCCTTAATAATTTTTCGGTGTTTTGATGTAACGTGTGTTTTGACAGATTGACAACTGTTTGTCTATGATCGGCGGACGGTAGCGTGTAATTGGTCCGTGCAAAAACGTTCTGTTTCATTTTGTACTGATTATTTGATTTTTGTTGTAATTTTTCAAATTTTTCTATTTTGTTACGTTTACACGCGTAATATTTTGATGTTTCTCTGTTATTTATTGCATTGATGCATTTTTCAAAATCAAATGGAGTTATCAATCTGCATATTTCGTTAGACAAATTCTCAACATTTCTATTTATTCTGCGTAAGTCAGCGCGGTGTTCGTGTATCTTTTGAATGAGTAACTTTTGACTTGCCTGTTTTAAGATCTTAGCGCTCCCACGTATGTCCTTCTTGGCTGATATTTTGCAGCATGTAGGGATGAGATCGTGATCACGGCATCTCTTCAAGAAATTTAAAGATGTTATGTATCTTGCGCGCTTGGTTTGTAGATCTTCTAGCCGGCGTATTTTGGTTGCTGTTTCCAGTCCGTACTGGTTAACATAATATTTTCTTGGGTTTACGCGAATGTTACACATTGAAATTAAACTACAGTTTACGGATTTTATCGCGTTATATTACTTTCACTGGTTATTTGTTATTACATTTAAACCGAAAGATCTAGAAACTACATTTTTATTACGAGCCGACGTTTCGAATTCTTTACAGGATTCATGTTCACGGCAGACTGAGGTGATATTTGTCTTTGTCTTGAATTTAAAAGTTATCTCAAAGTACCCGAACATTTTTCAACTAATGGTGTTACTATCTACGCAGAATGTGCTCACTGTGTCTTGATGTCTTCTGGTGACTTTGTCCTTTTTGGGTTTCATTAGCCTGATAACAGGGTCCCAAGCTGGAGGTACATTCCAACCATCTTCCCTATTGAAATTAGGATGTTTTTTAATTTCAATAGCTTCACGTATCATTCTTGGAATAAAGCGGTGTTCTTTTGCGAGTATCTGTGGTTTATCTAATCGCAGGTAATGGTTGGTTCCTTGTTCTACATGTTCACACACAGCAGACTTCGTCGAGCGTTTGTGTTTAATGTCAGCTATATGTTCCTTTAGTCGAATGCCTATGCTTCTCTTGGTTTGTCCAATGTATGAGAGCCCACACTCACAGTCTATCTTGTAAACCCCGGCCTGTTGTAAGGGTAACTGACTCTTGACAGATGGTAATAATTGGCTTATCTTCGTTGGCGGCTTGTAGAAAGTTTTGATTGAAGCTCGCTTCAAGATGTAGCCAATCTTGTCGGTCACGCCCTTGATGTATGGGAGGACAGCAGGTTGTCTCTCTACTGTGGCTGGCTTGTTCTTCGGGGTTCTGTGACGTTGGCGCGGTGGTCGGAGCTTGTTGTCTTGCAGAACTTGCTTGACATGTTGAAGCTCGGCGTCCAGGTGTTTCTTGTCACAGATCGCCCGGGCTCTCTGAAACAAAGACATTCCTACGGTAGCTAACTGTTTAGGATGGTGGTGAGATTCACCGTTTAAGTACCTATTTGTATGTGTCTTTTTCCTATACACAGTGTGGCTCAAAGAGTTGTTTTTGTTCCTGATAACAAGTACATCTAGGAAAGCTAAAGAATTGTTTGCCTCTAATTCCATTGTAAATTTGATGTTGTTATGAATAGAATTAAGATGGTCTAGGAATACATTAACACTATCTGTTGGTAAAATTGTAAAAGTGTCATCTACATACCGCTTGTAGAACCTCGGTGTGATGGTGGCAGTCTGCAGGGCTCGCGCCTCGAAGTCCTCCATGAAGATGTCAGCAACAACAGGCGATACTGGAGAGCCCATTGCCACACCGTCTACTTGTATGTAGTATTTCTCATCCCATAGCAGATAGCCGGTTGTTAAGCAGTGTTTTAATATTTCTGCATATATAGGCATGTTGTTCTCTATTAGCTTCCTTCTAGTTATTTCAATACAGTCATGTGCTGGTAAGCATGTAAATAATGACTGTACATCAAAACTAACCATAGTTTCCTTGTCAGAGAGATGTAGGTGTTTTATTTCACTGACAAAATGGTAGGAATCCTTTACATGCGCTCTCGTCTTGCCTCTGAGTGGCGAGAGAATCTTCGCAATGTGTTGAGCCAATCTGTATGTTGGTGCCCCTATTTGACTGACTATAGGGCGCAGTGGAGCATTTTCTTTGTGTATTTTCGGTAGACCATACAATTGAGGAGGTTTTGCACACGATGGTATTAAGTATTTCACGTCCAGATTCAGTTGTTCGGAGTATTTCTTCTAACTACCATCCTAAACAGTTAGCTACCGTAGGAATGTCTTTGTTTCAGAGAGCCCGGGGGATCTGTGACAAGAAACACCTGGACGCCGAGCTTCAACATGTCAAGCAAGTTCTTCAACACAACAAGCTCCGACCACCGCGCCAACGTCACAGATCCCCGAAGAACAAGCCAGCCACAGTAGAGAGACAACCTGCTGTCCTCCCATACATCAAAGGCGTGACCGACAAGATTGGCTACATCTTGAAGCGAGCTTCAATCAAAACTTTCTACAAGCCACCAACGAAGATAAGCCATTTATTACCATCTGTCAAGAGTCAGTTACCGTTACAACAGGCCGGGGTTTACAAGATAGACTGTGAGTGTGGGCTCTCATACATTGGACAAACCAAGAGAAGCATAGGCATTCGACTAAAGGAACATATAGCTGACATTAAACACAAACGCTCGACGAAGTCTGCTGTGTGTGAACATGTAGAACAAGGAACCAGCCATTACCTGCGATTTGATAAACCACAGATACTCTCAAAAGAACACCGCTTTATTCCAAGAATGATACGTGAAGCTATTGAAATTAAAAAACATCCTAATTTCAATAGGGAAGATGGTTGGAATGTACCTCCAGCTTGGGACCCTGTTATCAGGCTAATGAAACCCAAAAAGGACAAAGTCACCAGAAGACATCAAGACACAGTGAGCACATTCTGCGTAGATAGTAACACCAATAGTTGAAAAATGTTCGGGTACTTTGAGATAACTTTTAAATTCAAGACAAAGACAAATATCACCTCAGTCTGCCGTGAACATGAATCCTGTAAAGAATTCGAAACGTCGGCTAGTAATAAAATGTAGTTTCTAGATCTTTCGGTTTAAATGTAATAACAAATAACCAGTGAAAGTAATATAAAGCGATAAAATCCGTAAACTGTAGTTTAATTTCAATGTGTAACATTCGCGTAAACCCAAGAAAATATTATACTTTACTAATGACAAGAAAAATAATTTGAAACATTTTTCCAACTCATTTTATAAAATCAGGCTCGAGGGGGTTAATTCATACAGTCTATAAATATACTTGGGTACAAAATTATTTCCATCAAAACAGAATTTTAAACAAAACTTTCATAGTTTTGTTCGTATTGAACTGCTAATATAATATTAGTCTAAACTACGTGAAACTATAGTATGTTTATTCAGCTAATCATTCATATTTATTCGACAGCAAAAGTATTATTATTAAAGTCTAATAGTTGTTGCATGCATTTTCATTGAGTTAGCTTAAAAATTGTTTATTTTCAAACTCTTTTTTACCCTCTTACTGATGGTATATTAAAAAATATTTCCTTAGACGGTGCCTACTGCCTAAATGCCCATGTTTCTAAACTCAATAGTTTAGGCTCTGCGATGGTATCAAGGAGCAAGTATACATGGAGGGAGCATTTCAAAAAGAGTAGAAATCGTATATGCATCTCTTTTCTCTCTAATTACAGAACTGCATATGTTCGAGTGTGATAGCCATAGAGCTTTTATACAGCCTTGAATGACATATGCCAAAAAAAATTTTATGTCATGTCGATGTTCGTCCAGCTGGAGTGAAAGCCGTGTCGAAATAAACTGCAATTTTAATTGCTACAAAATATTACAATTGTAGATATTATCACTTCTAAACATTAAAAAATGACCATAGTTTGTAATGCCGTCGGATGTAAAAGCCGAATGGGAATATGGTCCAAAAATATCTTACTACCGGTAAGTCATAATAAGTAAAATTGTAGATATCTGCCGTAATAATTCTACAATTATATTTGTAAAGCTTATACTTAAAGATAAAGATAATGACCACCGTTGGCACATATTTTTATTCCATTAGTCAAAATGAAATAAATATAATAGAAATATTTCGATAAAAAATATGAGGATAGTGTTGTAATACAATTGTCAGTTTGAAAACCAGTTTCTGAAAGATTATAATTTGAATAATTGGTTATTAATTGTGATTTTTTGTAGATTTCCAAAGAATGAAGGTTTGAAACTAAATTGGGTCCGAAAAATGGGAAAGGGAGAATGGCAACAGTCCAATTCTCTTAAACTTTGATCGCTTGATTTTGTGTCTGCTTGTTTTCAAGAAGGATTTCAAAGAAAAGTTTTGCATTCTTATGCTGTGCCTACTATTTTTACTAACCAGATATCTAATACTGTGGTTTGTACTTCTACGTTATTATTATTAACTTATATTTTGATCAATCAATATATACCAACATTGCAACTGTTAAAATATGCTACAGTAATCATATATACATATATGTATATCATAAACAGATTTGTGTTGTAATTTTCAGAAATGTCCGGAATAATGAAAACTTATTTTTAGAAGCGATAATTAAGCTTCAAGAGAGAACATGGCTTGCACTTTTGGAACTCAGGATGAAAATATTGTTCGTAAATGTTAACTGTTTCCGTCCATGTACATCCCATTTTGGTAACATATATATATGTAGTATATAACATATAGTATCACACCTGCTGGGCAGTTATCATGTCAGTTATCACTTTGTGAAATAAACAAATGATTTTAACTATTTTGACTTAATTTCAATTATTTTCCAATACCACAATGTCACAAAGAATGAGAACATAAAATAACTTGCTGACTGCAAATGCACTGGTCAGTGCGAACTGCGAGACGTAATAGTTTTTTAATTGTGTCTAACTGTCTAGTCGGTATTGCAACGTTCAACTAGTTCAATCAACCTAATAGCGCAGTTTTTCACTCTTTCAAAAATTGTTTTTATGTTTCAGTATTGTCAATTTAAGATAAATTAAAGGTAATTATTTTCTGTCGGATTATAAGAAAATTGTCAAATTGTGATACCGAGCAATGCTAAACTGCGCTGTATACTGTTCCTATCTAAGTACAGTCGAACACTTTTCCGCTAGACCACAATAAGGGTGAGAATCGCTCAGCAGGACATCGTCGCTTTCAGTGCTACTTTACACAAACATTGACATTCGTATACAAAACCAGTTTCTAGTGTGCCTCGACTCTTTGAGCGAGCCAAGGGATTTCTTTTCGAACTGGTCCACCGCCGACTTTTTTGATTGCACATACCTGGAGTATTCGTTTACAAATAACAAGTAACCTACTTATTGTACCAAATGTACGGTTAAGACAAAACTTCATTTTATTGTAATGCAAGTACTTTATATTATTTGGAAATTTCTGAAATGCGAATCATCATAGAGGTGGATAAATTGAACTCTGATCACCAGTTCGAAGTGGATACTTGATTTCCTCCTGTGAATAAGCGGTAGGAAAGGAGCTTCGCGAAGGACATTGTCAATTCGATCTCCGACTTCGTAAATTTATGAGAAAATACAGAGAAAGAAAATTTACGATTAATATTGCATTATTATTTCAGCCAAAATACTATTTTTGCTGGACATAAGACAAGTCTCCTCAAGATAGTAATCATATCTTATTATTACCCTTCATTTTTACAGTATTTGTTTCTTTGTAGGCACCTAAGTACTATACTCTAAATAAAAGCTCATAAAATAATATACTTCCGATATATTACTTAATCAAATGCTTATCTTGTCTCTACATACCGAATTATATACCAATACCAATCAAAGATTAATTCATGAGTACATCACTATGGACAGTCATTTCTTCTTTTGAAAAAATTGCGTCATGAGTATTTCAAGAGGTAATAAATACAATACATCTGTTTCGGTTACACATATGACATTTTATACAAGTAAAAAGAAATAACGATAGGTTTCTTGTTTATGCTAAAAGCTATCCCTCCATGTATACTTGCTCCTTGGATGGTTTTATGTCAAATGTTTTTTTTATAACATGTTGATGACGAAGTTAATTTTTTTTTCACAAATACCGCAATCGGAATAATTCCTGTGTCGCATGGAATAGTAGGTACACTTTGACTCATAATCATAACATCAAATTAAAGATAGATGTCGTGGCGTGGCGGGAGTGTAAAGGACAGCTACGCCGGAAGTCATGGGTTCGATTCCTGCTCAAGTCAAACATTTGTGTACGTGGCTGTTTGTCTTGGTCTGCGTGTTTCTATGTAAAATTTGTATAATGTATAATAAAGTACATTTATCTAACACAAATATGTATAATTATTATATAACGTTTATCCATTGTCTTGTACCCATTTTCCAAGCCCTGCATGGTTTGGGACTAGATGGTGTTGTGTGTATGTGGTAGAGTATTAAAAAATTATTGATCCCACAAAGTGTTGTTTCGAATGAATCATGAAACAATGTTGATGATTACTCTATGTACCACAAGACGCTTGCAAATCATTCAGCATAACTATGTCAAGTCCATGATAAGTCTTTCACAGTGACCTGCCTGCCTCAAACAACCTAGTCATCAGGTTGCCTCTGAGTGAAGCCACAAATCAGGTTGTACGAATTGTCCGTAGCCTGTGATTCATTCAACGCGTTGGATTTCTGTAATCAGGTATTACATAGCTAGGAGGAGAATGCTTAATAAGAGTGTGTATTCATTGTGCCTAAAAAGTTATGATAGAGATCTCTGTAATATTTTGAAGATTACATAAAAATAAGTTTGTGAATTTAGGCGAATGAGAATAAAAACAGTAAAACATACTATGACAAGCTTTGAAATAAAAACCATTTGTATTTTAGACATTCTTAGTTTAAATACTGATCCCGCGCTGATATACTGACACGCACTCGACCGATTTTTTAATTTAGATTCTTAGTATGTTCAATTAACCCTGAACCAAAAGCTAATATAAGCCTTACCAATAATTCAAAGTTAATATAAAATACAGAGGATAACTTCAGAAGTCATTCAATGAGTAGAGTCGTTTGTGCAGTCATAAACTCTAAAACAGCTTTAATTTGATGGGTGTAACTTATAAGGGTGTAATTTTCAAGGCCCTTAAACACGAATAGGGAATGTCTTTAGGTAATTACAAATGATGATTTTTATTACTTAAATTAAGCTTCAAAGTTTGTGTTGCTAGCTGTTTGGTGTAATACTGCCTTTTGCCCGAGGCTTCATTCATATTTATCTTGGAAAATTAGTGATAGCGATTACTATGTCCAATAAATATGTGTAACGCTTTCAAAGTCTGCCTATGAATACACATGATGGTAATTATTGATGTGTGAAAATAGGTGTGTATGAATGTACATACATACATACATATCGTCACGCCTGTTATCCCCGAAGGGGTAGGCAGAGGTGTATTTCTGCACCCACTTTTCGCCAGATATACTTTAGTCCCACGTAATAAGGGGCGAGCCTATTGCCGTACCGGGCACATTTCCAGACTCCGTGCTGCTACTGAGAATTTCGTGACAGAAAAACCCAATAACACTGCCCGACCCAGGAATTGAACCCGGGACCTCCCGATCCCACGCGCACATTAATTATGCCGCGAGACCAACGAGGTAGTCGTATAGGGTTTGATGTCGAGTTTTCCGTCTCTACGCAAATATGGTATTTGCATCATGTTATCCGTTAGTCGCCTCTTACGACACCCACGGGAAGATAGGGGGTGGTGACACTTGTATTCTATGCCGTCAACCACACGGACTTTTTTAGATTTTTATAAATATCATAGACAATTCAAAAATATACTCTTCATGACAAGCTCTCATGCTTCCAATTTTGAGGACCTTGGATCGCAAACCGGATAGCGCTAGGATGATGATGAGTATTCAGAGACAACAATCACACTGTCCAAATAAGGTAGACCTTGTACTATAGCAATAATGTAACTGAGGCATATTAATATAGCCATGAAAACTTACATATTATTATAGACAAAGTACACATACCTTCTTTAATAAACAGGTTAACAAATAAACATGTCTATATGTTACATAAGGAGCTAGCTGTTACTGACATTATCACATTCAAACAGACTCTTTTGCTAATATTTGAGGATTGTTTCTCGTAATTTTGTCGTATACTTAAGTAAGGAAGTTTAATTAGGGCATTATGTTTACCTTATAAGTACGAAAAACAAACAACTTTATATAAGGTGAGGTGGAAATGTCAACAAACTGTTGTTGATATGGGGTGTACAAACAACATTGTTATTTCGTGCATACATACTTTAATTTCTCTACATACACTAGTACAGTACTAATAGAATTAAGAGCGTATACGACTCGAACGGCGGCTCGAGTTTAGGTTTTTGTAGTACCGCGGTCGCCCGCGCACCGCGCATACGAGACCCGGCGCACTATGACAGTATCGCGTGGAATATTAATCTTGATCCTTCTTGCAATACATGAACAGCATTCGTCTATGTAATACGTTAGTATTCAAGTTAATTATTTTCAATGCACATGCATTTAAAGGTATCAAAATCAAATAAAGCTAGATATTATTTGTTTATTAGACAGGATGATGTTTCTCAGGTTAACAACGACTATTTATGAAAAAATGGCGTGGTTTTAGTATATGATAAAAATAACGTACTGTAAGAGAAGGAAAACTTGATACAAACCCTATACCAACCCGTTTGGCTGGCGTGGTATAGTAGGCCAATTCCTCCTTTCAACGGAGAGGCCTAGTCCAGCAGTGGACTGTTAAAGGCTGATGATGATGAGAAATAACGTATAATTATTATCATCTACATAATTATCATTATCACATTTCAAATATACATCTATTGCGTAATTAATGCATGAAAACCCACGAATAATACTAAATACTAGAGATGGGCTTAGTGGTTGAATTTATTTATTTGTTAAAAGTTATTTGATAAAAAAAATAACTGTTAATTTTAATGATTGAAAATATTAGTTAATTTTTATTCTAACAACACACAGGTATAACGAAGTTGATATTGCTAGTAAACATTTGTTTTTGATAATAATGAATGTGATTGGTTGATTTTAAACACCTGAATGACATTCGAATATGTGTTTTAACATTAACTTGCTGAGGTTTAGTGTTAGTTTCAAATTTTAATCTGATGGAACGAAATAGTAATTTCATTCAATATTTTTGAAGAATATTGAGTGATTGAGTGAGATTAGTTGATGTCACGCGTTCTAAGTGCGAGTTACGAAATTAAACTGATCTGTGTTGACTTAAGCTGACTAGCGTGTACTTAATTGTTTATTGTTGTGTGTTAACGAATACTATAGGAAACTAATTCAATATTATCAAAAACAAATATTGATTAGGTACTTACGAACGTAGGGATGTATGGGATAGGTTATGTTAATGCAACATGCATCTTAAAGCAATCATAATTATGTGCAAATTTCATCGTAGTGAATTGATGTACTTAGTACCTAGACATTATTTCTTGGAAACAAATTCGACTTGGCGCGTGGCGTGTCGACGGCCGCGCCGCGCGTCGTTGTTTGAATGAATAGGTAATAATATTTTCATTCAATAGCGTTGATTTTATTTATCACTAGCTGACCCAGCGAACTCCGTATCGCCTTTTTAAGAGTTTTTATTATATCCCTTTTTTCCAAACCCCTTTTTCAAAGTTACCATTGACATAGCGCTTAATCTCTTATCATTTCAGAGTCTATAAATGATGAACAAACGAACATAGATTTTTAAATAATATTAAATTCCCCATTCCTTAAAATATCGGAGACGATACCCATATCGACTTTAAAAAAAAACCCGTCCGCCATCTTTGATTTCCTATCCGCCATATTTGATCACGAAATAGATGTCGTATTTGGATTCACCATCCCTTAAATCATCAGAGACGATACCCATATTGATTTTTTAAATTTTGCCCATCCGCCATCTTTGATTTCCCATCTGCCATCTTAAATCAGGAAATAGATGTTGTATTTGGATTTCCCATCCCTTTAAACATCGGAGACGATACCCATATAGATTTTAAAAAAATCTCATCCGCCATCTTTGATCACGAAATAGATGGTGTTTTTGAATTCCCCATTCCTTAAAATATCGGAGACGATACCCATATCGACTTTAAAAAAATCCCGTCCGCCATCTTTGATTTCCTATCCGCCATCTTTGATCACGAAATAGATGTTTTATTTGGATTCTCCATCCCTTAAATCATCAGAGACGATACCCATATTTATATATTGATTATTTTAATTTTTCCATCCGCCATCTTTGATTTCCCATCCACCATCTTGGATCACGAAACAGATGTTGTATTTGGATTCTCCATCCCTTTTAACATCGCAGACGATAACAATATTGAGTTTTTAAAGTTTTCCCATCCGCCATCTTTGATTTTCCATCCACCATCTTGAATCACGAAACAGATGTTGTATTTGGATTCGCCATCCCTTTAAACATCGGAGACGATATTAGCCATATTGATTTTTGTAATTTTCCCATCCGCCATCTTTGTTTCCTTTTTTTTATATCTTTGATCACGAAATAGATGTTGTAATTCGATTCTCCACCCCTAAAAATATCGAAGGCGATACCAATATTGCTTTTTAAAATTTTCTCGTCCGCCATTTTTGTTTTCCCATCCGCCATCTTGGATCATGAAATAAATTTCATATTATTAATCAGCGTCCCGTAAATCTCGAAAATGATACCCATATAGATTGTATCCTATTCGTTTAGCCTTTTTTTGTCTTTGACCCAACCCTTCCTCTTCTCGTTTAACCATTTTTTTTTTTGGCCCCCTAAAAGTTGTGGCGTAATTTTATGCCTGTAGCCTTTCGGAATAATTGGGCTATCATAGGCAATAACAATTTTTAAATCCGACTGCTAGTTCCTGAGATTAGCCAATATTATCTTTTAGCCTTTTGC